>JAWNPA010000052.1:8940000-10365000 GCA_035045345.1 Drosophila hamatofila | reverse complement strand
TCGGAGGCCAAAGCTTTGCCTCTCAAATCGTGTTTGCGGAGCCTGTGCACAAATCATTTTAATAAGAATATCTTTGCCGGCGCCACCATGGATGGGGAGCTCTTCGTCTGGTTGTACGAACAGGCAATCGTGGAAATCAAACAGCTGCACAGCGTTTCCTCTACACAAGGCGCTGCCGTGGCACTCGATTGGGTCACGGAGCAACGTCTGCTCGCCTGCTATGCCAATGGCACAGTGCACCAATGGTTGGTGGCCCAGCAAATGACCATGGACTGGGAGTAAGTTAGCATCAGACAAAATATAAAATCCCTATTGATGTGTTCTTTAGATATTCCTTGCCAGCCTTAGTTGGCGCAGAGCTAACGACTATGGTGTCCCTCGGCCTGGACGACTTGGTGCTGGGTACCAATAATGGCGGCGTCTATCGCTGCTGGAGCACAGGACGCCAGCCAGCTGGAGATAGGGCCAACAAGCAATTGCAGCTGCTTGCTCTGCGCAAGCATCGCTTCATGGTGTCCACGCTGCTGAAGACTCTAATGGATGGCCATCAAATTGTGGTCAGCTGCGATTTGAGTGGCCAGGCCTACTATCACGATATGCGACACGAGGAAGAGGTATGTGTGAGAATTTATGTACACATATATAGGTGTGCATATATGTATAAGGATATTTCATTCTTTGACAGGACACTGCGCAATTGATTGTGCAAATTCCGCTGCCGTTTAAGAATGCCATCGCCTGCAGCCGTGATGCCAACATCATCTACTGTCCCAGCAATGACGGCGCCTTGGAGTATTACAGGATTAGCGATGGTGCCCATGCTCACACAAAGGGTGCCCTCCGTGGTCGTGGACACTTCATACGCATCAGCGACAACGGCTGCTGGTTGATCACAGGCCTCTATGGCAATGAATTTCAAATATTTTATATTGAGAGTAATTTAAGAGATTAACTATAAATAGGTTTCCACTACTGCAATTAAATTTGCTAAGAATTTATTTAATTTATTAATATTTGTATTTCATTGTTAAGCCTTGCCACTTGGTTTTTTTCTGGTCTGAATATGTTTATCTTTGGCATCTGTTTTCTTGTTTGAAATAATCAGCTTTCCACAGAATCCAGTCACCTTTTCACACAAGACAATCAGTTTTCTGCTGAATCCTATTGGCTTTTGCGTCGCAGTTGCCTTCATGTCCTTCGAGTTGATCCACGTGGCTTCGACTTGATTCTCATTTTTGTTGAAGTTACTGTCTGTTTGACCTGATAGTTCTGTCTTAAAGATGGAATTTTCACAGGACGTAGAATTAGTGAAAGCAATCTCGTTTTTATTATAAGCCATCGGCTCTTCACTGGATCGACTGTAGGTTGTTTGTTCTGTACTGGATTCGATCTGCTTAACATCAGCCCTTTTGTCATTAGAGTCTCTCGGCTCAAGAATGGGCGAGCCAATTTGGTAGCCAGTCACTTTTTTATAAGCTATCGGGTGGTCACACAAATATGAAAGATTTTCACATGACTGATCTTTCTGACTGGACGCTAAAGGCTTACAATCTGTACTCTTCTTTCTATTGGATGTTAGGTTTTCAGAGGACGCAGTGCGTCCGGTTCCAGATGAAATACTCTCTCCTTTATTTGCGGCGGGCATGTTTGTACAGTCGGCATTCATTTGATTTGTCGGAAAATTTGGATTATTGAAAGATGTCAAACCTACACATAAGCGAGTCCAACCGTCAGTAGCTGAACTTTCACTGATTGCATTCTTTTCCAAGGTATCGGAGCTTTTATTAGGTAGACTAAAATTTTGTCTGTCGGCAGTGGGCTCTTCACTGTCACTACTAATTTCTTTATCTGCCAATGCATTTTCTTTATAGGAGGTATTTTGCTTTCGGCTTGTATCTGGTTTCTCAGTGGAAGCATTTGGGTACTCACTGGAGCAAGTCTCTTCTTTAGTGGAGGCAGTTGCTATTTGCCTGGAGACAGCCCGTTTTTGACGGGGTACTTGATTGGAGACCGCGTCATTCTTATTGGAACCATCTGTTGTTTCACTAGAGGCAATAAGTAAATCGTCAGTCCCCTTTTCATCGGAGGAATTCTCTTTTATATTAGAGTCTGTCTCCTTTTCGCTAGGGATGGTCTCCTCGTTTTTGGAGGCACTCTCCTCTTGATATAGTGCCGTATGCTTGTTACTAACAGTACTATCGGACGATCTATTGTTTGATTCGCCCTCGTGCCGCTTAGCGATCATTTCAAAAGAATCTTCATCTCTCGAGCATGGTTGCTTAACGCATCTGGGAGAGGCGTGTGCGGTAATTGCTTCCGCATCATTGTCGTCGACAGACGGAGTCGGGCAGATGGTGTTTTCTTTATTACGTTTCGACGTGACCATCGTTACATCGATAGCTTTGTAGTAATCTTTGGTCTTCTTAAAGAAAACAGACCCATTATGTAATAAATTCTCTGTCTTCAATGGGACACGATGTCCATGGGAATGGCTTTCGCCTTGATGACAAGTTTGAAACCCAATTTTGGGACATACTTAAAAAATAAAGCGCAGTTAATAATAAAAGGAATATCATTTTCATTTGTGCCTTTCTTACCTTTGGCAAATCGCAACACTGTGAACATCTTTCTCAATTGAAATTTTCTGCGATTTTGTTAATTTTTCAACATAACTGAATATAAAATAAATGATAAATAAATTATGAAATAATGACAGCTTCCATATCAGGCAAAGTAAAACTGAATTTTGGTGCAAAGTTTATGTAAACAATCAAATATTGATTTTACTACTAAAGACGTTACCCACATTAGAAGTAATATGTATATATAATCTCTGATACATAAACTTAAAAGAAGTACATAGTTTAATTTTTCATATAGTATAGACTTTTATATAGCTTTGCTTAAGTTTATTAATGGTTTCATCATCTTTCAATGCTATTTACACGAGTTTAGATTAAAATTTCACAGATGTCTAACAAAACACAATATTTGTATATATATATATGCATTTATATATATGTTAGGTATGAATTTTAAACGAAATGCCAAACATATAATCCATTCTTATTAACTTTCTATTAAATAAAATCATTTCTTTCATACTATTGCCTGTGCTGCCAGCGTTAAATTGCTTTTCATAAAAAAATATTTCCAGAAATTCAATCCACATGCGCGTGATGTACAAATGTTTATAAAAAATATAATGACATTATTAAAATAAATGTAGAAAATAGAAAATATTATTTTGATTGCGTTTACAAATGATAATAATTACAGAGTGGAAATTAATGATTATACTGCAAAATTTTGCACTAGTTTTCAATAAATTATACAATTAACATTAACGAGACAAAAATATATATGCGTATAGTTATATATCAATTAATATATACAATACATATGTATGTATATAGTAGTACTGCACACAATTTTGCTAAATCCATCACGCTAGCTGATTCCGTTCGTAAATTTCCTAATCACTTTTCTCGTGCTCTCAACTTTCCGCTTATTCATATAAAGTTTTGTTGGTTTTGCGATAATAGTAAACATAGTAATAATAATAATAATAATAATAACTAGGCATCTGCCTAACTGCTGATTGGCTAATAAATTCAACTTAATTAAAGAGCACAGTATTGGGATCTTCATTATCCATTTGTTTAACGTGCCGTAGTACATCCTTTTTCGTTATAACACCCAACAAGCGACTGCAAACATTTATAGAATTAGTTATATTATTTTTAAAATTATTCCTATCATCTACTTACCCATTGTGTGTGACAAGCGTTTGACGCAGACCCAGTTTCCGGAACATATCGACGACAGTTTCCATGGGCGTTTGATCGGTCACCGTGATGGGCGCCATATCAAGAATTTTCTTTAGTTTAAGTGGCGGCGGTCCCAGATTTTGAGTGGGTGTCGTGGACGTAAATAATACTATGGAATTACTATTGATGCCCTCGATAAGACGCTTTGCATTACCTATCAATAAATAATGTAAGTTTCAATATAACATATATACATATTATAGATAAGTTAGCAACTCACCAATAGCCAAATTAAGATCCCTGCGCAGTACAAAGCCAACTAAATATTGATTTTCTCTAGACACAACGACAGGATAGCCATTGTGCTCGGTTTCCTTAAGCAGATTCTCAACATCATCCACCGTCATGGAATCCTGTGTTATGACATTTAATGTTTCATTGCGTTTTGGCTGCATGACATCTGCTGCCAGTGTTGTATGTGCAAACTCCTCTTTGCTGTCAAGGAACGGATAACCATTTAACGCAATATGCGCATCGTATATTCCCTGTCTACCCAGCGCATCTCCAACCCACTTGGAGGCCATGGCAGCCGCCATCAATGGCACAATATAACGCACTCCGCCAGTTAGCTCGAACATGATGACCACCAGGGAGACAGTCATACGCGTGACTCCGCCAAGCACGGCGGCTGCGCCGACAACTGCATACAAGCCAGGTGTTATTAGATTGCTGTCCGCACACTCTCCGGTGAAGAACCAAATGTTGGGGTAACTGTACGCGAATTGCTCCACGCCGATGCCTACAATGCGACCCATAATGGCGCCCAACAGCAGCGATGGTATAAACAGACCCGAAGGCACCTTAATGCCGAATGTGAAAATGGTCAGTGCCAGCTTCAGAACAAAGGTCAATACCAGCAGCCAAATGGAACGATAGACGCCGGGACCTGGCTCTGTCACCTCAATAAAGCTAGTGCCTGTGCTGATATTCATTCGCTTGTAGTCACTACCAGATAATAAAAAGAGTGTTAGTTTTAGTTTCAGTCCAGGTAACGGCTGCACTTACCACAAAGGATTTGAGTCTCCGGCTGAGCACTTGCTGACCAACAGAAAGATGAGTTCGTTCATATTCATGCGTGTGAATGGATTCGGATAGCATATGATGGCAGTTACCAAAGTAACAAAGAGCACTTCGCTAACAGGATATTGACCCAACTTACTGAACTTTCTGTAGCGGCACCACCATAAGTTTGCTTTTATAAAGAACGTGCCAATGACACCCTGTAAAATATATAACGAATAATATTTGTTAAGCTATATGAGATTAGTATATAAATATGGTACTTACACCCATGATGCCCAGAAAGACGAATGGAATCAGCTCAAAGAATATCCAAGGCTTGTTATATTCTACAAAGAACAGCACGGAATGCTCATTACCAAATGGCGTCAGTGATCGTAGCACAAAAGCAGCAATAAGCGCACAGAAGAACGAGCGCCACAAAGTCTTCAGTGGAAAGTAATAGGAGACCTCCTCCAGAGAAAACAACACTCCGCCTATAGGCGCTCCGAAGGCAACAGAGACGCCAGCAGCAGATGCTGCTGATAGAATTTCACGCTTTTTGGCCTCGTTGCGTCCATATTTGGGAAACAGATGAGAAAATATATTGCCAATACAGCTAGCAATGTGCACCATTGGTCCTTCCTTGCCGAGCGTCAGACCTGCAGACACGGAGAGCATCAAGCCAACCGATTTGATCAACAGAGTCCATTTGCCCAAATAGCCGCGTATGATAAAGCCCGACAATATGGTCTTAATCTCCGGTATACCTGATCCGCAGGCATAAGGGGCAAACATGCGCACCAGCGAGGCGCTTAGCGAGGCAAACAGCAGTGCCCATAAAATATATAAAATATACGATATGATGTTCGGACCCGTGCCTGTGCGATTGAGCCCAAAAAGCTCCGGCCAAGTCTTCCACTAAAATGAAAGTGAGTTAGTGATGAAGCTACAGAGTTAAATTTCATTTAATAAGACTTACCATGGAACAGTTACCCTCCTCGAAGACAGACTGCTTATCTGGATAGCAGCATTGCTCACGATTAAACCAAAAGGCTGTCGGACATATGCCATGCTTTAAATCTGACATCCAGCTGGCGCCTATATCCACCATGCCCGCCACACAGCCCGCCGCAATACCCACAAGCAGAACGCATAGCCAGCCAGAGCCTGCGTCAACAGCTCCCTGCAAAAGTGGATGAGTATTAGTTGTGATTACATGAAAAGATTGGGGCATATGATTTTTACTTTTATCAAATCCCAAAGTGAATCCTGTCGCTTTTTGACTATGTAACGATGTCGCATACGATCGCGTGCTATATCCCGTTGCCAATCGATGGTATGAAAATCCTCGTACTGTCCAATGCCCGGTATGTCATCATGTACCTCCGATGAGCCATAGAACGATAGTGCTCCTAAAGCGAGAGACATGGTCGCAAAATAGAGTGCTTTGATTTAAATTGTTCACTTGCTAAACACATTTTGAATTTGAGTCTTGATTCTTGATTCTTGAACAGTGGCTGTAAAGAATCAGCTATTAATATTACAAAACAAACCTAACATTAACAAATTGTTAAATGTTTCGTAAAGCGTAAAGTTAGTACGCTTTCAGTAAGAAATTTCTTATCAACGATAAAAGAATACAACAGCTTGCAGTTATTTTTAACTAGGAATACAGACGCATCAACTTACACTGGAATCGTGCACATGTCTGTGTATATTAATAATAAGTAAATGAAATTAATGGAAATGAGTGGGAATGGCCCGCATACATATGCAAGCACATATACTCGTACATGTATATGTATATTAATATCAATAAAAGCAAGTACAGTCACAATTGTTGTGACGTCTCTCGGGCTAACGAGATTAAGATGATAAGTGAGTGAGATAAACAAACACTGATTTCTTATGTTGATCTCGTTTCTCGGTTTCGGTACTCACCATCCATGGGGTCGCCGAAAGCGCTGTGAGTTGGCACATGCTGATGCTGCTGATGATGATGATGATGCATTGTTCGCTGATTTGGCGCAAAGTCGCGCTCCGTATCCGATTCGGTGACAGTCTCCCGAAGATAGCCGCTGGAGCCGCCGATAAGTTCGCCGGGACTGGAACGTGGCGTTATATCGATCATATCGTCGTCGTCTGTGTTTGCGGTGAGTGACGTGGTTGCCGCTGCCGCATAGGATTGCTTTGAGTGTGGGGCCAAAGGATGATCGCCGTCTCCTGCTCCTATGCTATGGCCATTTGACTGTAAAATCGATAATTCACTTTATCAGTTTATCGCTCGCTCTTCATGTACTTTGCACATCATATTAACACTAGGCGACACAATAATTATTTGCTCACACACTAACATATTGATAGGATTAAATGGTATTTTTGGCTTTAAATCATGGCCAAAGGCAATTGTGCGGAGTGGGGGATGGTGGGTGGGGTATACATGCGGCTGCTCAGCTGTTTAGCTCTGACACCCACGTAGACACTTTTACAAAACTTATTTCCGCCCCTAAAATGTGCACAAATAATTGATGTATGAGCACATATTTCGTATGCAGCTTATTTCATATCACGTTGACTGCCAGCACTCGACGATTACATACCTTTTTCATGACTGTTTGATATGCGGTTATGTAGTTGTTGCCTTCCGCTGCAGCCTCTCTGCTACCTTTTAATGGAAATTTGTCCATTTTTATTAAAACGTAGTATTTTAAATGCGTGTATTAAAGCGTCGCTCAGTTTAGTATTTCAGTGATTACAGTAAATAATTTATTTTCTTTTGCGTTGCAATGTTGCATCTGTTTATTTTTTTTATTGTTTTTTTGTATTTTTCTTTACATATTTTAATTGGTATTAGTGCATAACAAGTGCAACCAGACGTCACACACAAACACAAATACAAACACACAAACAGTTGTTCGACTTGGACAAACAAAAAAAAACACTTCACATTTTATTTGCACTTGCTGTGTAGCCTTAGTCATTAATTTTTCTAGAGAGGTGTGCGCACATTTTTCCACATCAAAACTTAATAATACACAGGCTAATTACATTTTTAAATTAATAAATCTTACTTTTTTGTAGTTGCTATTGTTCTGTTTTATTGCAAAAATCACGGTCACAATGCTATGTGACCAGGTTATGCACACAGTAAAAATACCAATATATCGTTATATGTATCTTTTTGTTTGTCAACCCAAAATACTTATTAAAATATGGAGCAACCGTTAAATGTAGTAACTTATTCAAATTGATCAAAATGCTTATAATTTCTTTACAAACCAAAATAATTAAGTTCATCAACGCCTGCACTTCGGAAGACAGTCAACAAGTGAACGATGTATATGCATATTGTTGCCATAACGATATACTTAATTTTATAGCAAACCGGCTGCAGTAATCAAATTACCACTTTTATATGTGGGCGTGATATCAACATTTGATATTACTTTTGCTACGAATAGCTTAATTGCCTATGAACGGCTGGATTATTTAAAGTAAATCTGCGAAGTACATTTAATAAATTACATATAAAATGTATATTGAAAAATTATTAATTTCTTGTGTGGACGGCCAAATGCATATTATTACAATTTATATTATTACAATTCAATTTAAGGTAAGGTGTTTTAAATAGCATTGTCCATATAGCTGAACTTTTGCAAAACTTATACAAACTACAACTCCGAATGAAAAAATAGGTGACCTAGATTTATTTCATATATGTATATCAACAACTGATTTTAGCGATACTGTTGTGCCATAAAAATACTAAATATCGTATTTTATGGTATGGTCTAAACTTATAAGAGTAAAACTGGGTACCCCTAATGTGCAGCTAGACCAGTATTGAAAAGCACATATTTATAGTATTTTTAATAAGTTTGTAATGAAATCAGTATTTTGGCGCATTTAGCAAACGGTCGTTGCAGTCTCAGTTTCCAAAATTGTTTAAACAAACAAATACTAAAATAGCTTCTGTCCGCTGTAAACAAAGGCCGCCAAACGCGAGTGCAGTTGGCGTTAGCAGCAACAATACAACAACAATATGGCTGGTTTCGTTGCAGTGCATACAGGTTCGTTTTGATTGATGAGCGTATATATGTATGTATTTATTTACGATTTGCGGACACGCACATTTTTTTCAGGGGCTGGAAATTGCATCGACCAAACCAAATACCAGCGCGTCATCAAAGAGGCATGCATACGAGCTACAGAAATTCTACGCAACGGAGGCAGCGCCATCGATGCTTGCGAGGCAGCGATAATGCGCCTGGAGAACTGTGGCCACACAAACGCCGGCTTTGGTTCTAATCTCTGCTTGGACGGATCGGTGCAGTGCGATGCAGCCATAATGAATGGAACCACACTCAACTTTGGTGCATGCACCAATGTTAGCCGCGTAAAGAATCCAATACAGCTGGCGCGTCGCATCTGTGACGGCCAGTCGGATCAACAGCCACTGGAACGCATTCCGCCCATGGTGCTGGCAGCCAGCGGGGCAGAGCAGTATGCCGAGCAAGTGGGCTGTGCTATGGTCGATCCCAATGTGCTGATCTCATCGAAAGCAAAATTCCATTATAATCATTATAAGAGCAAATACGATCTAGTTGTCGGCAGCAGCAAAGCAGTCGAAGCTGCCGAGGCTGTCCCCGAGCCGGGCAACGAGGTGGAGTTAACTGCCGCCCTGGACACCGTTGGCGCTGTGTGTGTGGATGGTGCTGGCAATACTGCAGCCGGCTGCAGTTCCGGTGGCATTCTACTCAAGGTGCCTGGTCGTGTTGGCCAGGCGGCAACTTATGGCGCCGGCTGCTGGGCCACCGACACGGATGAGTTGGCCATTGCCACATGCACGACGGGCAATGGAGAGTACCTGATGAAGACACTGCTTGCCCGCGAAATATGCAATGGCGCCTTCAGTAGCGATTGCGCTGTGACCAGCCTGCACAAGACATTCAAGCAAAAGTTCTTGGACTCACCGCTGCTGCCGCAACAGCAGGATCTCTATGCGGGGGCACTCACACTGCTGTACTATCCCAAGCAGAGCTGCGGCGAGGTGATGTGGAGCCATACGACGCAATCGTTCTGTGTCGGCTACATGGCGACCACGCAAAAAGTGCCAAAGGTTTGTGCACAGCCATCAGCTATCCATCCATCATCTTGCCCATCTACATATTGAATACTATATCTATATCTATATATATGTATATTCTAATGCTGTTTCTATTTTTTGCAGTTCGTACACTCTCCGTTGCCCACGTACAGTGTGCCAGGCAGATCGTGCGTTGTCAATGGCCATAATTTCCATTTGCGCATTTAGTTTGAGGCTAGCCAAATAGCCTCAGCCAATAGCCAATAGCCAACAACCAACAGCCGACAGCCGACAGCCTGCTCTGCCCCAGACACAGGTCCGCCTGCGCGCCACCTCCATCGTCATCTGTTCTGCAAACTCATTTGATTTAATATTTAATTGCCGCAACAAACACTGTCAATGCAGGCGCGCCGCCTTTCGCCCAACCAACGAACCGACAAAGCCAGCCAGGCTGCAGCCACCATCAAAATCAACACTAAAACTAAAACCAACAACAACAACAACGACATTTCATATTGCTTTTGTCTCGATGAAATATTAAGAATCATTAAATGGCAACTTTTCATTGTATATCACTATGTATGTATGTAAATATTGTGCATGTTTATGTGTGTACGCCACAACTAGCAATAAAATAAGATTATTTTGCACATACATATATGTATATATATATTTATAAACACATATGTATATCTAAAACTTAAGCGCAACGCAACGCATCTGCCCGCCTCATAAATCAACAACGAACAGTGGTCGAAAAACGTGAACATCATATTCTAATCACACATTTAGAATTTATGACGTAGAAGCAACAAAAAAATCTGTTTGCTGTTCGCGGTCTCTCGGTCGTTTTTTTATGATTTTATTTTTTTATTTCTATTGCCAAGATAATTTAAAACCTAACCAATTTGATTAGCATAAGATGTATTTAGCAAAGAATTTTAATTGTTACAATAGAAATTGCTGCAGTATTTATTAATGAATATTTGATTTTATTTTGTAAATTATACAAATTATTAATGAATATTTGATTTTATTTTTGAAAATTATAAAAGTGGCATAATTGTTATTAAATGTGCCAAATGGTTAGCATATTTTCTATATGCTTTTTGTTTTGTTCAGGCACAGCTTTTTGGCTTGGTGGCGACACAACTTTTAAGAAGTGTATCGAAGTAAGGCGTGGGAGCAGAGCATGGTCTATATAATGTTTTCCAGTCTTTGCTGGTGAGGCTGGACCTCTGGCAATAGACGGCGTTCTTGCAGCTATTATCGGCATATGCATAGAAATATAATGTTGTAACACCCTGAGATGCCGCATTGCAGATGCTGGAACGTTCTTCGGGGCCGGGTGTTGTGGTTGGCACTGGAGTTGTTGTATACTTAGAATCATCATTGCAAGTGGCATTAAGTTTCATCTATACAAACCGGATATATGTAATTCCGCAAGCTCGTTTAATGTTTCTGATAGATCTACTTACATAGGCTGTGGCACATTGGGGAACACAGACGGAACCAACTGATTCAGCTTCCGTAAGACAAACTTCATCCTCATTGCAACCCATGACGCTGACGATCTCACCATTTAAGCAACGGGCTGCTTGGCTCCGGCCCACACAGGTGTATTTTTTACCTGGGATACATTTGCCGCAGCTTCCGAGGCTAGCGTCTGCGCATACGTTCTTAACTGTTTCGGAGAGTACAAATGTAGGCGCACAGATGTCATCCGCATTGCTGCAAACGGTGCCTACAGGGCATTCTCGCTCGTCGCCAACTGATTGGCCATCTGATTTTATTGGACTATTAGCGAATGGCCTTGTAAATATCCTTCAATACCTACCAAAGCATAAATAATATGATGTCTCCGATACACAGCGCGCGTCGTTATCCGCCATGCAAGCACCGCATTTAAGATCCTGCACTGTCTGCGCAGCAGCCAAGCTCAGCGAAGCGATAACCAGAATTGCGATCAACTTGATCATGATTCGTCTCTTGGATTGGAATGGAAGTTCCTAACTGATTCCATGCAGTCCACGCAGATAGCTTATATACCCGAAATGATAACCTTGTCTTCTTCAGTTTATGGATCATGACATAATGCTGTTGACTTGTCAAACGGACCATAAAGCATTATCGAATCATTATTTTTGCCCGAGCATAACACGAGCAACAGACAAATTGTATAAATTATACTACGATAGTACAGGCAGATCCATCTTTTTTTCTCCAGAATACATTAGCTTATTATTGGCTTATCTTTATCTTTATTATCTTTGCTCGTCAAATGAAAGGTATTAAAGAATGATAAAACAACAGAAGGTCATTTGGGATAGTTTTAATTTTTAATAATTTTGTTTTTTTTTTTTTTTCATTTATTTTTGCGGAAGTAAAGTTGAGTCTTGAGAATTTTTATTTTCAAAATTTATCTGGTTAGGGAATTTTTCATTTTTATTGAGTATTTTCCAGTCTAGCAATCACATTGTTTATAGCTGTAAATTATATGAAATGTGCGAATCAAAATAAATGAAAATGGAATAGAAAAATGTTTTAACTCTAAGATCTTCTTTTCACATTAATTACTTCGAATTAATTACTTTTCTTAAAAAGAGTATACTTGGACCTGTAGAAAAACCTATCAAGTCTATACTTACAATGCTAACTTCAGAGATCTAATGAAAATACTCCCTATACATATAAACAGATTATATACATTTGTAATAGGCCTTTGATCATACTATAATATAGGGATATATGCACATTACATAATTCGATTGATGGTCCTATATGGACTATAAAATTCTATTTAGATAGATGTCAATATAAAAAAGATAGTAGATAGATTGGATATACTTTCATATAAATTTGAGGATTTGGCATACTTCCAACTTATACATATGTATGTATATAAATATATAGATATAAATATACGTAATGTATTCATATGTCATGTCGGGTATACCTCTACTTTTATTGAGACTCACAACAATTTTTAATAATGAATTATTAAATAGGTTCCCTTGTCTATTCATCTCCACCCTCTTCTCCCTCGGTTGGCACATCAGCACATCGTACCATACTTAGCTAAACCAATTTGATTAACATAAGGTATTTAGCTCTGAATTTTAATTATTTGATTTTATTTTTGAAAATTATATAAGTGAAATAATTGTTATTAAATGTACATTTGCATTTTCGTATATTTTCTATATGTTTCTTATTTCCTACACCTATGCACCGCTAGGAACCTCTGTACTAACTGGGGCTGGAGTGGAGGATGTGTCTTGGTCCAAAGTGGAGGATGTATCTTGGTCCGAAGTGGAGGATGTATCTTGGTCCGAGATGGAGGATGTATCTTGGTCCGAGGTGAAGGATGTATCTTGGTCCAGAGTGGAAGATGTATCTGGAACCGCAGTAGAGGATGTATCTTGGTCCGGAGTGGAGGATGTATCTTGGTCCAGAGTGGAGGATGTATCTTGGTCCGAAGTGGAAGATGTATCTTGGTCCAGAGTGGAGGATGTATCTTGGTCCAGAGTGGAAGATGTATCTGGAACCGCAGTAGAGGATGTATCTTGGTCCAGAGTGGAGGATGTCTCTTGGTCCAGAGTGGAGGATGTCTCTTGGTCCGAAGTGGAAGATGTATCTTGGTCCAGAGTGGAGGATGTATCTTGGTCCAAAGTGGAGGATGTCTCTTGGTCCGAGGTGGAGGATGTATCTTGGTCCAAAGTGGAGGATGTCTCTTGGTCCGAGGTGGAAGATGTATCTTGGTCCGAGGTGGAGGATGTATCTTGGTCCAGAGTGGAAGATGTATCTGGAACCGCAGTAGAGGATGTATCTTGGTCCGGAGTGGAGGATGTATCTTGGTCCAGAGTGGAGGATGTATCTTGGTCCGAAGTGGAGGATGTATCTTGGTCCAGAGTGGAGGATGTATCTTGGCCCGCAGTGGAGGATGTATCTTGGTCTGCAGTGGAAGATGTATCTGGAACCGCAGTAGAGGATGTATCTTGGTCCGAAGTGGAGGATGTATCTTGGTCCAGAGTGGAGGATGTATCTTGGTCCAGAGTGGAGGATGTATCTTGGCCCGCAGTGGAGGATGTATCTTGGTCTGCAGTGGAAGATGTATCTGGAACCGCAGTAGAGGATGTATCTTGGTCCGAAGTGGAGGATGTATCTTGGTCCAGAGTGGAGGATGTATCTTGGTCCGAAGTGGAAGATGTATCTTGGTCCAGAGTGGAGGATGTCTCTTGGTCCAGAGTGGAAGATGTATCTGGAACCGCAGTAGAGGATGTATCTTGGTCCGAAGTGGAGGATGTATCTTGGTCCAGAGTGGAGGACGTATCTTGGTCCAGAGTGGAAGATGTATCTTGGTCCGAAGTGGAGGATGTATCTTGGCCCGCAGTGGAGGATGTATCTTGGTCCGCAGTGGAGGATGTATCTTGGCCCGCAGTGGAGGATGTATCTTGGTCCGCAGTGGAAGATGTATCTGGAACCGCAGTAGAGGACGTATCTTGGTCGAGAGTGGAGGACGTATCTTGGTCCAGAGTGGAAGATGTATCTTGGTCCGAAGTGGAGGATGTTTCTTGGTCCAAAGTGGAGGATGTATCTTGGTCCGCAGTGGAAGATGTATCTGGAACCGCAGTGGAGGATGTATCTTGGTAGGGAGTAGAGGACGTATCTTGGTCGAGAGTGGAGGACGTATCTTGGTCCAGAGTGGAAGATGTATCTTGGTCCGAAGTGGAGGATGTATCTTGGCCCGCAGTGGAGGATGTATCTTGGTCCGCAGTGGACGATGTATCTTGGTCAGCAGTGGAAGATGTATCTGGAACCGCAGTGGAGGATGTATCTTGGTCCGGAGTGGAGGATGTATCTGAGGCCGCAGTTGTGGTCGTAACTGTTGTGGGGGCCACAGTTGTGGTAGGGACTGGACAGCTTTTTGGCTTGGTGGCGGAGCAAATTTTAAAAAACGTATCGAAGTAAGGGGTGGGAGCAGCGCATGGTCTATAGAAGGTTTTCCAGTCTTTGCTGGTGAGGCTGGACCTCTGGCAATAGACGGCGTTCTTGCAGCTGTCATCGGCATATGCATAGAAAAATAATGTTGTAACACCCTGAGATGCCTCATTGCAGATGCTGGAACGTTCGTCGGAGCTGGGCGTTGTGGTTGGCGCTGGAGACGGTGTGGTATACTGTGTATCCCCATTACAAGTGGCATTTTTTCCCAGCTATATAAAACAAATAAATGTAATTCCCCAAACTCTTTAAACGTTCTGACAGATCTACTTACATAGGTAGCGGCACATTGGGGAACACAGACGGAACCGATCTCAACGTCCGCAATGCAAATCTCGTTCTCTTGGCAATTCATGACGCCGGCTATTTCGCCCTTTACGCAGCGCGCTGCTTGCGTCTGACTCACACAGGTGTATTTATTACCGGTGATACATTTGCCGCAGCCTCCGATGCTAGCGTCTCCGCATACGTTCTTAACTGTTTCGGAGACTTGAGTTGTAGGCACACAAACTTCTCTCGCATTGCTGCAAACGGTGCCTACAGGGCATTCTCGCTCGTCGCCAACTGATTGGCCATCTGATTTTATTGGACTATTAGCGAATGTCCTTGTAAATATCCTTCAATACCTACCAAAGCATAAATAATATGATGTCTCCGATACACAGCGCGCGTCGTTATCCGCCATGCAAGCACCGCATTTAAGATCCTGCACTGTCTGTGCAGCAGCCAAGCTCAGCGAAGCGATAACCAGAATTGCGATCAACTTGATCATGATTCGTCTCTTGGATTGGAATGGAAATTCCTAACTGATTCCATGCAGCGCACGCAGATAGCTTATATACCAGAAATGATAATCTTCACTTCTTCATTTTATGGATCTCCTGTCATAATGCTGTTAACTTGTCAAACAGATCGTAAAGCATTGTCGAATCATTCTTTTTGCCTGAGCATAACAAGAGCAACAGTTACACATTGTATAAATTATACTACGATAATAGAGGCAGATCACTCTTTTTTCTCCAGAACACATTATCTATATCTTTCTTATCTTTGCTCGCCAAATGTAAGGGATACAAGAATGATTTTTGTATAAATTTTGTTTTCATTTATATTTAGCGGAAATAAAGTTAAGTCTATACTTCCGATCTGTACAAATGTTATAGGCATTAGATTATACTATAATGGTGGCAAAGTACTTCATTCGTTTATAAATCCTATATATGTATATGTATATGTATTTGTGTTTAAAGACTATAATATAAAATAGAAAGTATATAGATTTCATATACTTTCATATACATAAATAATAGTATTTGGCATACTTTTAACTTGTATATATGTACATACATATGTAAAAAAATATGTAACTACATATGTATGTAGATATAAATATACCAAATCTATTATGTCATATACCTCCAATTTTATTGAGACGCACAATTTTGTGAGAACAAATGAACTATTCAATAGGTTCCCTTGTCTATTCATCTCCACCCTCTTCACCCTCGGCTGGCGCATCACTGGGCGCTGCCGCCGACGCCCTCTTCGATGTACCATCTTCCTTCTCAAATTCCTCCGTGCGGCGATCGCGCTCGTCCTCTCGCTGGAACGGATAGAATGGATGCTCCGCAGCTTCCTCAAATTTGTTTAGACGTTCCTTGGGCTTGATGCCTTTCAGCAGACGCTTATCTTCATCCGCCAGCTGGAAATCAAATATGTTCAGATTCTCTTTAATGTGCAACGGATTCGCCGCCTTGGGTATGGGCACCACGCCATAGTCAATCTGGGAATATATTGAGATCCATTAGTCAGGTCAATGACCCACGATCAACTCACATGCAGCTGCACATACCAGGTAGCGTAGCACAATTTGGGCCGCAGTGCGCTTGTATTTCTTCACCAGACGTCGCATGCCCTCGGAGAAGAAGTAGATGGGTGTATGAGTTTCACGATCCGGCTGGCCGATTGGCGCATAGGCAGTCACCACGATGCCATTGTAGCGACAATAGTCGACCAGATCCTTTTGCATGAAGCCAGGCCAGACTTCCACCTGATTGACAACCGGCTTGGATGAGCTGCACTGGATGATGCGCTGCACCTGCTCCATATTGAAATTGGAGACACCAATGCTGCGCACCAGACCCAGCTTAACCAGCTCCTCCATTGCCCGCCACGTGTCAATATAATCCACGTCGCTATCGAAAAGGGATATACATATGTACATACATATGTATATAAAATGCAGTTCGCTTTACTTACGACAATTGTACTTTATCGTCCTGCTTGGGATAGAGAATCTCATCGCATAAGTGCGTAAAGCCAACTGGATAATGCATTAGGTAGAGATCGATGTAGTCAAAGCCAAGTGCTGCTAGCTGTTTTTCGCATATGCGACGCACATCTCGCGGATCATGGTGGGTATTCCAAAGCTAAGCGTGGAGTTAGAGGAGCATTGTCCGGGCATGTCAACTTGGACTCACCTTGGTAGTGAGAAAGATGTTCTCCCTGGAGACATTTCCCATTTGGATTTGCGTACGTATCGCCTCGCCCAGCTCCCTCTCGTTTTCATGGGAATACGCCGTATCGAAGTGCCGGAACCCAGTTTCCACAGCGCAATGGATGGCAGTCAGGCATTGATAGCCGCGCATCTGCAGTGGGAAATGGGAAAGGATTCAACAGATTTACAGATGCTGCTCTTACGTTAGCCGTGCCAAGTCCTAGCACAGGCATCTCGTAGCCGCTGCTGAGTTTGATCTTGGGCGCCATCAGCAGGTTCTTGATCCCGCAGACGGGCTTTTCGCCCAGGATAAGAGCGACCCGAGTATTGTCTTCCTCATCGTCCTCACATGTGGTTAAACAACGTGCTGGTATCATTACGAATATATATATATATATATATATATGATTGGTTCAGAATTATAAAAAAAAAATAACAAATCAATTTCGAATACACACAATATACTAATATTGTCTTAATTTTTTTGTTTTTTTTTTGGCAATTTTGAGTTGTCGAAAAGCTTTAAATAACTTAAATACTTGAATTTATGACCATTAAGAAACGGTGCGCAAATTGCAATTTATTTTAAGTATCATATTATATAAATATATATTTTTTATTTGTTTTTTGCTTTAAAACTCAATGCCAAATGGATAGTACTTGTGATTGAGAGCCTTGATCAAATTCAAAGGCACATATCGCTCGCCAGTGTTATAGCCATCCAGTACACATCGCTCCTCCTCTGTCAGCTCAAAGTCGAAAATATCAAAGTTCTCAGTAATGCGTCCAATATTCGAGGATTTCGGTATAGGCAGCACACCTAGTTCCACCTGCAAGATGAAGAGATAGATTAATAATAATAATATGATAATAAATCTTTAACAAATTTAGAATCGTTAAACATGAAAATGTCTTAGGATGCTTCTATATTCTACTATATATACCAAATATCGCAGCACAACTTGGGGAGTTGTCTTTTTGTACTTCTCAGCTATGGCCTTCACTTCGGCCGAGTAGAGAAAGTCTGGCTTCTGCTGTTCCGGATTTGGTCTACCCAGGGGCGTGTAGGCAGTAACGGTTACGTCATGCTTCTTGCAAAAGGCCGTCAACTTTTTCTGATTGATTTGCGGCGAGCATTCTACTTGATTGGTCACCGGCTTGATTTCGCAATTCTCGATAATGCGCAACAGTTGTTCGCTGTTGAAATTCGACACTCCAATGCTGCGCACCAGGCCACTTTTGACCAATTGCTCCATTGCCTTGTAGGTATCCAGGTAGTCAATATCGCTCAGCAGAAGCTGCCCTGCTTCATCTTTGGGCAGTAGTGTTTGCTCGTCGACATACTTGTAGCCCACCGGCATATGCATCAAGTACAAATCAATGTAGTCCAATCCGAAGTTGGACAGCTGCTTGCGACACGCAGTCTCAACGTATTTGGGATCATGATGAATGTTCCACAGCTACAAGAATTTATTTAGTTGCTTCAAATATGATTAAAAAATTATTCTCAATTCAGTTTTACCTTTGTAACCAAGAAAATGTCCTCGCGCTTGACTACGCCCTCTGAAATCTTATCGCGTATGGCTTTACCCACCTCCGCCTCGTTTTGATAGAAATAGGCGGTGTCTATATGCCGGTATCCAATGTCAATGGCGTGTTTTATAGCTATTTCCCCTTCATTGTTCTTGGACTGTAATATTTAATATGAATTGATATTATATTAAAATATATTAAAAACTACTCACATTATATGTTCCCAAGCCCAAAACGGGCATTTCGTAGCCATTATTCAATTTTACTGTCGGTGCCAGCTTCATAGCTAATGAATTAATAAAACGAAAAGCAAAAATAAAAAGAGCGCAGCTCCTAAATTATTTCACAAGCTAAGGTAATTCTCTGAACAGCTGTTGACAGTCAAAAGCTTTAACATTTGCAAATCTGCTATGAACAGAGCTTACTAACATTTAACATTTGCCGGCGATGTAAAACATCTGCTAACAATAAAATGTAGCGATTTTACGTACAAAAAATATTTTCGCATTTCGGTAAAGATGATCTGTTTTAATTTACGTGTGCAACCAGTGGCAATTAATTTAATTTGTATTATTTTTTGTAAATATAGAAGTCACAGAATTTGCACTAATTATTTCAGACCGTTGACACAATGACTTCGCGATATATCGACTAAGCTTTGATTTATCGATTAGTTTTGATAGTGCTGTATAAATAATTGCTTGTTTATGTTTTGTTTGTGGCTTCTGGTCAGCAAGCTTAATGTCGGAAATTAAAGTTTCAGATACAATGGAAGACAATGCAGATACTACACCAGATCTGGAGTCATTTAATGGATATGACTTCAACAACTATACAGCTGCCGAATCTTTTATTCAAGGCCTATCTGGAATAGTAAATCAGAGCGATGTCGAGACCATGATAAGAGCACAAAAACAAATGTGAGTAGAAACAAAGGAAAAAATATAAATATAAATAAATAAATATAATTTATTAAGGCTACAACGCTTTGAGAAGACTAATGAAATGCTGCTCAACTGCAATGCCTTGTCACAAAGCCGTTTGAAGAATGCAAGTGAAGATTTTAAACGACATGTAAAATTGCTGACCGAAATGAAAAAGGATCTGGATTACATATTTCGTAAAGTGCGCATAATAAAGCAAAAGCTACAGCAGCAATATCCTGCTATATATGCAGAAGTACAGCCCCAGCGCAGCAGCTTGGCCGAGGAGGCAGAAGATGAAACGGAAACTGCGAAAGCTGCGCAGCTGGCGTCAACAACAGAGGCGAAGCCCGCGGCTGAGCCAGCTCCCAAAAAGAGTGGAGCAACAATTGAGTACGTGCAAATGCATGAGGCCATCGAGAACGGTATTGTTGAGATAGAAAATGAGCTGATAAAAAGAGTCTGCTCCGTGGAGACAGCAAATCCCAATGACTCCTCCGACTGTACGTCAGAAGATACTGGTTAAGCATTAGTCAATAATTAGCTTTATTTAACATATTTATCTAAACCATATTTATTATACGTACTAGTGGAATATTTTATATATGCAATAGGTTACATAATGATTTGGTACTTGTATTGTTTCGGTACCTTTGAGATTATAACGCGGCCGTCATAGCTTAACGATGCGAAAATCCAAGGGTCTACATTACTCCATTCTGCACAGTACACGGAGTCCTCATGCTGGTCGAAGGTCTGCAGTAAGCCATCTGATAGCACTTTATGTCTCTCCTGTGAAGCGCCTGTTCCAAGTCCTTCGCCACCATCAGGGCCTGGAGCCTCTGAACTCACTGACCCTGCACAGGTCAGTAGTACCTTGCAATCACTTGAGCTGGATAGTATTAACTGGTCATGGAATGTATTGAAGCGTACCGACCACACCCAGTGCGAATGATCGCTGCGTTCGAAAACTGGAGACTTGACCATGCGACAGTCCCACACTTTCAGGCATCCATCATCACCACCTGTCACCAGATGACACTGTTTATTCGGATTACAGTCTAAGTCGCGTACGAACTGTCCATGTGCATCCTCGATGCTCCACGCGCAATGCTGAGTGTCCCGCACATCGTACGCCCGAATGCTTGTGTCATGCAAGGCCAAGAACTGATGTCCCTGATGATGATGCGACCATTTGCCAGTGGTGAATGGTGACGTGTGCTTGGCACCGCTGCTACCACTGCTGACCTCGGCTATCACGCGAGTGGAGGCCTCCGCGCGCTGCATAACAGCCAATTTATTGCCCACCACACAGGCCAACGTCTGCTCATGGCTGGGATGGAATTCAACAGTCTTCACACGTTCTCCCAAGTCGGCAGTGTCCAGCACCTCAACCTTGGCCCATGGAATATATTCACTTTTGATGGGCTCGGCATCGTTTGTGTCCCTCGAATCGTCATTCGGTAATGTTAACAGTGCTGCATGTGAAAGTACCTGAGCACCCTTTTGTACGTTGTACACGGACGCCAGCAAGTGCGCATCGTGGGGACAGCTATTCAGCTTCCAAACCTCACCCAGTGCATGCTCGAATATCTGAAAATACATTGATCAATGAAAAATATATACAATAAATAGAAATCTAGTTCACTTTTGATTGTATGGTGCCCTGCTCCTCGTCATACTGCAACAGGTGCAACTGATTGGTGGGCTTCAGCGAATTGGTCGCTATAAAGAAGCAGACATCATTACCTTCGCCATATTGTGGCGTTAGAGCTCGAGCCTGCAATTCCAAGCCATAAATCAAATTATTCTCCTCCATTTAAAAATGGATTCTGATCGGACTGCTGAAAAGATAGGTAAATTATATACAATGATCAAATTCTAAAAAAAAAAAAAAAAAAAACAAATCCAATTATAGCTTAGCTATGTCATGAAACTCCTATAAACAGATTCTTTAACTAACTTCAATATTGAAGCCGTTAGATGTCTGAATATACTCATGAAACACCTGTTTGTTACGAAATATCCTAACAATCGAAACAATATATTTCATACAGTCATAGTCACATATTAATTTATACTTCCGAAAGCGACGTCATACCCAAATAATTTGAAATTAAGCTCTTAATTTTTAATATGATTAAACTTTTGCGATATTTTATTAGAGATGAGCTCGTAGTATTTAAATATCGACGTAGTCAGTTTTACATTTATTTAAAACGCTACTAACAAAACTGCGAAGCATGTCAAATTAACCAAATATGCACATCGGTCCTTCCAAATTATTTATGTCATAGCAATAATATATAAATGTTTGGTGTCTCGTCTGTAAGCTTTATCTATTAATTTATTTTATTTTTCTTATTTGTTACTCGCTTATAGAGCAAGCTATTAGTTATTTTTCAGCTGACGGGAAATACAACCCTGCGCACGCTCAAAGCAACACTGTGTTGCCTCCATCCATTTTGTTTTAGTGAAAAAAGATTCTCAAAAGTAACAGACGCGCATCACCAAAATTGACATTGCAGTATATATAGTGACACTTTTAGCATATTAAACACCTAACTAAATTCCCAGAGTGCAACGCAATGGCACAAAACATCAGCCCTGAACAGAGTGGTGCTGGTGGCAGTAGCAAACACAATGATGACTCGCTACCTATCAAAGACAATCATGCTGTGAGCAAAAGGTAAGGCGCCAAATTTTGATACATATATGTGTATATGTATATAGATATACATATGTATG
Organism: Drosophila hamatofila; assembly: GCA_035045345.1. NCBI lineage: Eukaryota > Metazoa > Arthropoda > Insecta > Diptera > Drosophilidae > Drosophila > Drosophila hamatofila. The sequence goes on along the minus strand of JAWNPA010000052.1, from coordinate 10,342,377 downwards.
TTTGTGCAACACCCAAATGATTTGCATTAATTTTGTTGTTTTGTTGTCATTTAACACAGACTGCACAAAGAACTCATGAACTTAATGATGGCCAACGAGAAGGGAATATCGGCATTTCCAGACGGCGAAAACATTTTCAAATGGGTCGGCACCATCGCTGGCCCAATAAATACTGTGTACTCGAGCCAGACATATCGCCTGTCGCTCGACTTTCCAAATTCCTATCCGTATGCCGCGCCAGTGGTTAAATTTTTGACGCCATGCTTTCACCCCAACGTCGACCTGCAGGGCGCTATTTGTTTAGACATACTCAAAGACAAATGGTCGGCGCTCTACGACGTTCGCACCATCCTGTTGTCCATACAATCTCTGTTGGGCGAACCGAACAACGAGAGTCCACTAAATGCGCAGGCCGCGATGATGTGGACCGATCAAAATGAGTACAAAAAATACCTAGATGCCTTCTATGAGAAGCACAAGGATACCTAAACACCAAAAAAAGAGAACCTTCGGCGGCGACCCCCTCTCATTTTCATCTATGCTCATATTGTGGCGTATTTATTAACCATTTGTATGTGTGGTGCGACAAACAACCAACAAACACCGCACCACCTACATACCACCCACCCACATCTCAACCTTTATATTAGTTCATGCTGTTTTGGTACATTCGCATTTACAACTCCTGATTGGATTTTTAATTTTTGAAGAATTTGAAGCAAATTAATTATATGTAATGTAATATGATGATATATGTATGTATTTTCCATAACGTCTGTTTCTTTAAACTTAAGCATGAAATTTAGTTAATTGTTTTTTTATTATATATAAATGATTTTTTGAAGTATGTAAGCGGGCGACTGCCATCAATTTTGTACTGATTTAAAGCAATTCGTGCGGGCCCAGGTCCAGGTCCAGGCCCGGCCATTATGTGAATGTTAGCTAATTATATAGTAATCCTCCCAGATACCCACTCGCTACGTATATGTATTTACTTTTAATGCAACAATAGCATCAACGGTTTTTCGACTCGATAAATATACATATATATATATATAAAAAAAATGAACAAAAAAAAAAAAACGAAAACGAAAATTTTAGTATTTCAAAATGATTGTACTTTTTAAATTGTAATAAGTTGTGTTAGCTTGAAGAGTTATTGAAATCACGTATATATATAAATATTAAAATAAAATCGAATAACTGATAGTTCTGTCAATGGATATGAAAATTCATATACTATATGTATATATATACTAAAGGCTTCTCATTTGTGCCTAACTGCTTAAGGATATACAGGATTTTAAATGCTTGCTCAGGTGAGCAGACAACGCGGCTCGAGATCCAAAGATACGCGCGCAGCGCTTGCAACGCCACAGTTGCTTCTTATTGCCATGTCGCCTCAGGATGTGATCCTTTAGGTTTTGATCGGTGTAAAAGCGCTGCTCACACACTTCGCATGCAAAGGCGTAATCACTTTTGCTCCTGTGCACCCATTGATGGCGTGTCAGCAGAGCCTTTCGTCCATACGACTTGCCGCACTTGTCGCACATGTGCTTAGGACTCTCGGTTTCAATCTGCTTTGCGTGCTGACGGCGCACATGGTAGTTGAGGCTGCGCAGGGCAGTGTACACCTTGTTGCAGCCAGGCTGGGTGCAGGCATATGAAGATCGCTCGTTCTGGTGCATCTCTCTCAGATGGGCAGCCAGCAAATTAGCTCGCGCATATGTCCTGCCGCACTTGTTGACCGTACACCTGTAGGGCTGCTTGCCCTGATGCTTCTGCATATGCGCCTCGTAGAGGGACATCTTGTAAAACCCACAGCCACAGATATTGCATTCTATTTTATGACGAAGTCCCAAAGGACGTTTTATGTAACCAGGCTGTGTAGAGTTTGCAATGCGTTCTTTACCCAGAATCTCTTTTGCAGCATCATCTTCAATTATATAGACTTCTTCCTGCAGGTAAACAAATATGTATTCAGATTATTAACTAAACTTGTTTTTATATAAGCCTGATGTATGTATATGTATATATATGCATCTAAATGATGATACCAAACAAGTTCTTTGATTGTTTATACATGTTTTTGTATTTGTGTATATAAAACTAATAAAAAATCCAGATAATTCTGTGTGCTTGACTAACAGGTAACTCGTGTCAGGTGCTGTTTCTTGCTTAATTAAACATATCAAAATAAAATAAACAATCATTTCCGTTATTTACAATTATTTATATTTTACAACACTGCTCTTGTAATTAATTTCGATCCTTTTTAGATTTCAGACAAAAAAGCTTTTGAAAGCTTCTACACATGGAAGCCGTTGCTCTGATAACATATATATGGAGATAAATATGTATGTATGTATGTGTATAGCTGTCTATTCTGATTATGTTGATACGTTCTCACGCTAATAAAATAAGCGTGCCACATACATGCATACACAGATACCTATATGTGTGTTTACGCCTATTGTCTTCTGTATCATATACACATATATACATACTCATACTCGTATACACACACACACACACACGCACGCTCAAATAAACAGTTATACTTTCAAACGCGCTCGCGCTACCATCAACCCTGTGATTAGATTATGCAGACATACACAGATAAACAATAAAACTTATCTGTGTATGTGTTTGCTCTTGAATTTCACACTCACAATATCTTCAATTGATTCGGCAGACGTTGCGATGGACACCGTTGCAGGCTGAACCTGAACAATTGATTTCTCGGCCTCTGTATGCAAATCAATTTCAGCAGGGCTTGGCACTGAAACTTTGATTGTCTTTGTCGGCAGCTCTGCCTTATCTTCCTGGTTGTAGCTGCTCTGCGTCGAGTTGACTTCCGCTAAGAGTTTTTCGAAATTCGCAAAGGACTCCTCGCACATACGTTGAAAGCCATAGAATCGTTGCACCAATTGGTAGCAGCTATCGCAGATGCATCTCAGCACAATTTGTGGGCTCACTTCCTTATCCACTGGGGCTCCCAAAAATCGCAGCCCGTCGCCGGCACGCATGCAGCCAATGAATTTGGCGGCCAAGTCCTTTTCCTGGTACAAATCGTGGGTGGGCTCGTCGGCGCTGAGCAGGACCAAGCAGGCCCGACACAACGACATTTTACCAGCAGCGGCTGTGCTTGCAGCAAGTGCACGACGCGCGCTTTGTTTTCGTTCTGATTTAAACATCGTCGTCAGGTTACATTTACCCAGCCAACCGGCATGCTATAAATTAACATCAATTGCGACAATAACAATACATTTATGTGGGTGTGAGTGTGTGTATATGTGGCTGGGAGCACCCGAAATATGACGCCCGCGCCCTGCGCCTCGCGGCCTTTTACTGCGCTGGATAACAAAAGCTTGGCACTTGTTCATTAGATGCTGTTGCCGCTCATCATCAGCCTATGCGAACTAAAAAGAAAATAACTGTTATGCTGCACAGGGTGTGTTTGCAAACCTAAAGCTTTCACAGAGTGCCCCCAAAAGCTGATATTCAAACTTGGCGCTAAATGTATTCAAATGCTTTATTCTTGATAGAATCGCAAATAAACATAATTAAAATATTCAAATAAAATATAATATATAATGTGATTTTGGACTGTAGATAAATTTGTGTTAAATACTATATACATACGCATGTATGTATTTACAGGCAGAGATATTTATAATTGATTAAGTACGCCTTAAAGACTATCCGTTGTCATCGCCGAGCCGAGCGTTATGGATGTTGCCACCGAGGATATTGTCTCCATGGACGCGTTCAGCTTCTTTTTGAAGGCACGCAATGCATCCAGGTGATATATCTGCTGATAGCCAGCTTGCTTATCTATAGACAGAGTATAGATATTACGCTCTCCACTAGAAGTCAACAAAGTAGGCATATAATGGGGCAAGTAAGCGCGTTGTATCTCTGAAGAGTCGCCGCCTTCCGTATTGGCCAGCTCTTTGCTGTAGGAGCGGTGTAATCGCATTATCTGCACGTACTGATAGTGAGCCACGTAGAGGAATGGCTCGCGGTACAGGAAACCAGTTGGCGCGTAAACCCAACTCAAATCATAGGGACGCGAACGGCAGCCAAATTCATCGACAAAGATGCCGCATTCGGCAAAGCAGAGCAAGAACTCCTGGCGAGAGATGCGCACAGCTACGAAGGGCTGACAGTTGGATGTGTGCTGCAGCGTCTTATCCGCCAGATCCACAAACTCTTCGGCGGCATAGTTATCCAGATCGATTTCATAAAACTTATCCGAGCTGACGATGGCCGAGTGGCGTGTATAGAAAATCGATGTTACGGGCGTGGCGGTGTCCAATGCACGCACTGGCTTGAACTTGTGCAGCTTATGATCGTATTTGAGTATGACAATGCGCGTAGATGTGGCCGCGATGGCCACCGAGTCGAGAGCATTCTCAGATTCGTTTGAGATCTGCACAAGCTTCCACTTCTCGCTCACCGAACGATTGGCAAACGGCAACTCAATGACAGACGTCTCCAACACAGGCTTGTTGCACGGAATCGAGCTCTGGCAACGTGACTCTAGCTGCCGATAGTCGCACTGGTAGAGCTTCTCTCCATTGGCGCCCACCATCATGGCCTTGGCCAGACGCGTCGATATGGACACGCAGCTAACCGACTCGATGCCAGCAATGTGCAACAGGCGCCGTGTCTCTACATTATAGGTGAACAGGCCGCTGTTGCAGCCAAAGAGCAAGATCTTCTGCTCCACTATTTCGAATGCACAATTGATCTCAATGACTTCGCCGTTGTGATTGTTCTGCTGACCATTGTAAGCCAGAGTGCCCATGTACTCATCCGTGCAGTTGCTCTCGCTTTCCAATGTGTCCAAGCTGCTGCTGCAGCTGGACTCTGGTCGAGCTTCGCTGACCTCATCGCAAGACGACACAGCTGAGCTGCCACAACTGCTAGTCACATTCGCGCGGCATTTGCGATGCGACGCATCCTTGCATTCCTTGCAGCGCCAATAAGGCGAGCCGGCTAAAATTGGCTGCTCACAGGACACACAGTTGGTAGTATCCGCCTTCGACTCCTGTAAAGCCAACTCGAATCGATGATGGGTCACTTCGCCTTTGCTCTCCTGCTTTTGTGGCGATTTCAAATTTGCTTTGGTTTCCTTTTGGCTTGCCGAGCGTTTTATTGTCGTCGGCTGCTTGCGTGGAGATCGTGGAACTGTGGCGATGCTAGCGGGTCTCAATTTGGACTCATCTGCAGCTCCATTGGCAACGGTTGACTTGCGTGGTGAACGTAAAGTTGCAGTGCCTGAAAGAACAATTTATGGTTACTATAATTTCTTATAATATATATCTTCTATTACCATTTAATTGATCCAACTGCTCCTGCAGCATCTTGGAAAGCTTTTGCTCTCTGCGCAGTTCCTCTTTTAGCGCACGATAGAGTATTGATGACTCCACATCATTGGGAGATATATTCTCCTTGGTATTGCTGTTGGATCCAAAAATTTTGTCTGCAAGGGTTTTCTTCTTCTTCGCTGATAAGTCCTCCACCTTAAGCTACAATTAATACGCATTAGTTACCAATTATCAATAATAGTTGTAGCCATCGAGTTACCTGTAAGTAGTCAATGAGTTTCTTGTGCTGAGCGAGCGTAGCCATTGCCTTGATGTCCCGCTGCACATAGAACTGCTCCTTTTCGGTCAGCGCATTCTGCAGCTCATCGATCTCGGTGTGGAGTCCTGTTTGAACAGCTTGCAGATTCTTGACCTCATCATGCAAATGCTGCACCTCCTCCTTGCTGTGGAAGAGCTCACTGAGTATGCGAGCATTCTCCTCCTTCAGGCAGAGCAGCTCTCGCTCGTAGTCTGCATTCTGCGCCTGGCAACTGGCGCTCTGCACATCCAACTGATCCGCCCGCTCCTGGGCGCCGAACAGCGCATTCGTTTGCTCCACCAGCTGGCTCTGCTGTGAGATTAACTTCATCTGCAGCTGCTTCAAGTTCTCCTTGAGTTCCTCCAATTCCACGCTGAGCATTTTCGCATGCTGTTCAGCCTGGCGTTTCTCAGACTCCTGCACATTCAGATCCTTGCGCAGCTGGGTGATCTGATCGTTGCGCTCGCGTAGCTTTACATGGCAGGCATCCAGCTGGGTTTGCTGTGTCTTGTTTCGCTTCTGCTCCGCCTCCAGCATGTTCTCCACCTCCGTCAGCTGATTATCAGTTATACTGCATGCGTATTTCAGGCGTTGGAAATTATCCGTCAGCTGCTTCAGCTCCGCCTGCAAGGCCTGAGTGCTTTCTCCAGCTGCTGCATTGCGTTCCCGCTCCTCTTGCAGCTCGCGCTGTAGACGCTTCTGTTCCAGACCCAGACCATCGCAACGCTGCTGGGATTGGTTCAGCTTCTGACGCACCTCTCTGACCTGCTGCTCCAGCCTGTGGACGTTTGCCAAGTGCTCGATTATTTCCGACTTGCACTTCATGCGCTCCTCCTCGGCCTTCTCCCACATGCGGTGCTCCTTCAGCACATCTCGCTTGCTGGCGGCCAGCTCAGCTTTCAGTTCATCAATGCGTGCATCGCGCTGACGGAACTCATCCTGCGTGGATTTCTGCTTACGCTGTGCCTCGTCACGTTCATTCTGCGCTTTCTTGACGCGCTCTTCCGTCAACTCCATGCGTCGTGCCAGCAGCTTCTTCTCTGCGAGCGCCTCTTCCAGTTGTTTTTCTACCTTCCATAGTGACAAATTCGCCGTTCGTGCCGCCTGACGCTCTACAATCATTTGCTCTCGCACTGCAGCCAGCTTATCCTCTAGCTTCTCGTTCTGACGCTCGAGCATGTCGCCCACGGCGCTGTTACTAGCGCCGCCCGAATGTCCCTTCATGGGCGACAAACTCTGCTCATTGAAACGTTCGAGCATTCTCTCCAGCTTAGAAACCAGCTCCTGCAGCTGATCTGCGCGCGTCTTTTGCACAGACTCCGCATCCTTGGCAGCCACCAAATCGGCACGCAGTTGATCCTCAATAGCATGTAGCTCGGTAAGCGAACCAGGTGCTGTTTCATAAGGCGAGGCCTGAGATGCAAGCGATGATTCCGCCAAGTTGCAACGGCATTCAGCAAGCTGTAAGGAATTATAATAAAGTTTTGTAAAATATTTATTAAAATCAATGCTCACCTGCAGCTCTCGTTCCAAACGGTTGCATTGCGCCTGTAGTTCAACGAATTCTTTTTTGGTAAGACTCAGCTGAGTCTCTAGAGAAGTTTTGGCTGCACGCAGCTCGTTGTTTGCGCTTATCTCGCAATTGAGACGCTGCAGTATGTCCTCGATGCTGCGCTCTGTTGCATTTTTAGCTTCTTGGTTGGATTTACCCGAGCTAATTGACTCATCCAGCTCCGAGCGTATGTTTTGCAGCTCGAAGGTCATGCGACGGTGAGTGTCCTGCGATTCGCGCAGTTTTTGTCGCAGCTCTGATAGCTTTTGCTCATAGCTTTCCGTTAGCTGTTTCCTTTGCTTCTCATGATTGGTGTCGGCCTTAACGCTCTGGTCTTTCAGCTGCTTCAGCATTTCCTTGTAGTTCTCCAGCTTGTCTTGAAGATGTTTACATTCGTCAGCTTTGGCATTGAATTCTAGCTCACGTGCATCCAGTTTTTGCACCGTGCAGGCCAGCTCTTGTTTTTTCTCCGCCAGCTGTTTCTCATATCTCTGTTCGGATGCAATTTTCGCCTCCTCGTACTTTTGGCGATTCAGGCGCAGTAAATCTGTGATTGTGGCTTCTTTCTTCGACCACATTTCTTCATCAATTTTCGCCGAGCTCTGCAACGTTTTGATTTGAGTCTTGCAGCTGGCCAGCTCCATAGTTTTCTCCTTAATTATATCTTGGAGTTTTGTGATTTCCACTTTGGCCTCGAGCACCACTTGAGAAGAACCGTCACTCTGCTTTACAGTTTGCTGTGCCTTAACCAGCTCCTGCCTCAGCTTTAGGATTTCCCCTTCACGGGATTTCAACTTTTGCTGCAGACTTCGCAGCTTCTCCTGCAGCTTCGTTGTGCGTGCTGTATCCGAGGCATCGGCTGTTGTGTAATCATTTTCCAAATGCACGAAGCTGTAGCCAATAAAAGGCAAGTCCTTGCCACTAAAATCGTTCGACTTCATGTTCGAAGTCAATGACTTTTTGGCCTGCGGTTCACGGCGCGCTTTATTCCGTATTCCATCCTCGAAGTTTGAGATATCATCATCCGACTTGATGGTGGGTATAATGGGCGGCACCTGCGAACGAACTGTGCTCCACTGGATGCTCTCGAAGAAAGGATGCTTCACAATCTGATCGTACGAAAGCCGATTTGTTGGATTCGTGACCAACGAAGCGATCAAATGTTTTAAATTGCTTGAAATCTTCAGATCACTGGGAAAGCTAACTATTTTCTTCAAGCGGCTATCTTCGCAGTGCGAAAGTATTTTCGAATAGGTCTCATGCACGTTATCCTCGTGGAAGGGCGTTATCTCACATATGAGCTCGTAGCCTATAATGCCCATGGACCAATAATCGCAGCTTACCTGTTCAAGAATTTAATAATAAAAGATATTACAATTGATTACGCAGGTAACTAGTAAAAAATCTCGCAAATGAAATATTTAGAAACTTCTCTAATCTAAATTGTGTTAAACAAGTATTATTCATTAAATAATTCTATACACTTAACAAGTTATTCTTTCATATTTCATTTGTGACTTGGAAAATATCATTTTAATCATACAGTCACACTCACGTCATGCATAGATTTCGATAGCTTATACGTTGATATGGTTTGTAAGAGTTCTGGTGCTATATAGTCTGGTGTGCCAACTGGCGAAAGACTCAACACATGGCCATCTCGGTCCAAGGCTGCAGCATTGCCAAAGTCAGCCAATTTGATGTGACCAAAGCGATCGATCAAAATGTTTTCGGGTTTGATGTCTCGATGAACATAGCCCATGGTGTGCAGCGTATGAAGAGCCAGCGTTAGCTCGGCTAAATAGAAGCGTGCCATATCCTCGTCAAAGGGTCCATGACGTGACATTAAGCTCAGAAGATCGCCTCCTGGCAGATATTCCATGACCAAATAGAGGTTGTCATTGTCCTGAGAATACAATAAAAATTAACCATGTATCAATATTTAAATTATTTTGTATTGCTAAAAGAAAACTCACCTGGAAGGCATACTGTAAATTAGTCAGCCACTCAGAATTACGTTGGGACATTATGTCGCGTTCCACTTGCGATGTGGTCACCATTGATTTCTTGATCTTTTTCATGGCATAAACATCGGATGTTTGGCGCTCGACCACCAAATGGACATTGCCGAAGTAGCCTTTGCCAATGAGGGCCTTGATGACAAAATCATCGGCGTTGACGCGCAGTTGACGCGTCTCCTCAACGATCGAACGAACTGGATCGGATACATGATATAAATGCCATACCAAAGTTAATCAAATGGAGAACTTACATTTATTTACAAATTCCGCTATGTTTCGGTCGCGTTTCTTGAGGGTCTCCTTGTCGCACTCATTGTACAGCAGGCAGAATGCGTCAAGCAAACCCTCTCGACAAATGGCCTCCGCGACAGCTGCACTTGCAGTATTTAGAGGCACAACGCTGCGTCTTGATGCGCTTGTCGAAGGTTTTTGCACGGCGCCAACTCCTTTGCCCAGTATTAAATTATTGAGTCGCGTTGTACGCACACTAATTGGCTCGCGTTGTGGCGGCATATTGATTTATATGTAATTTAACAATATTTTAATAGCTACATGCAAACTGTTTATTTAGCTGATGCCGTCGACAAAAATCAAGCGACGCGTTGTTAAGACTCGAACGTTTTGAATGTTAAACGCGGTGACAAACGCAGGGTTGCATGTTCAGTTGCCAGTGTTGTCGCTTATGAAGTAATTTTTTGTAAGTGATGCCATACTTAATACTGAATATTTATAAGTAATTACTGAAAAATAATTATTAATTAATTAAAATGATACCAATTTAAGTTTAACTATATTTATATTATCGTCAATATGTAAAAAGTCTGTAATCATTTGAAATTATGCAGCCCCAGTTTTCTGCATTTAACAACACTTAATTTGCTAGCGAGAACTCTTGCTCGTACGAATATCTTCCACTTTCGACGGGTAGGTTTTTGCAGACGGAAGGTGAAAAAATTTTCCACATTACGAATTGCGAAAAATTTAACATTTTTACTAAGTTATCCATTTGATTTGATATACTTTTCAAATTGTGCTCCATAACAATTGTATTAAAAATCTGCCTATTGAAAGTTCAACATTTGCTCTGGAAAAAGAAAGTTATTGCGTGCTTGTCAACGTCGAAAGGTTGAAACTGCAGCGCAGCAGGCAACACTCGCTCACAAACGGGGCAACGTCGCGCTCGCTATAATTGTTTGCTTTACTTGATTATTCTATTCGTCGACAATTGTCGGCCATCAGCAGAAACATTTTTTGGTAAAAACTGGTGAATTAAATATACTTGGATTAATACGCGGGTCGACCAGTGAAACAGTCAGAATTCAAAATGAGTGGGGGACTACCGGAGTTGGGCTCAAAGATCAGCCTAATTTCGAAAGCTGACATTAGGTATGAAGGCCGCTTATATACGGTGGATCCACAGGAGTGTACAATCGCCCTATCCAGTGGTAAGTAATATACCAAATATATTTACATACACATGTACATATTTATGCCCACACGTTTGTGTTATTTTACTTTTTAAAATGTGGACAGGCTTGCATGTACATATAAGTATGTATGTAAGTATGTAATCTGTGCTGTAAAACTAAAACGGTAAAATGCAAAGGCGGGTGCTAAAAAGAAAATGGTTTCTTTGAAATTTTTTTTTGTTCACGTTTTTGGTTGCTTCAGTTAGTTTTTACAGTAATTTGCTGCTCATCGCGCAAAGAGCGGGCAGACACACACTCGACAGTATTCGACTCGCTCTCCCACTCTCTTGCTTTTTCTTCTCTCTCTGTCACTCTCTCCCTCTCTCTTGTGCTTTTTGTTTGTCATGTTTGCGAAGCTCAGATGCTGTCGGCACAGATAGAGCTTCGGGTTGTACAGTGTTGCTTTTGCATCCCCATGCACGCGCAAAATGACATACATATAAGGTAAAAGTACACACACACATGCATATAATGCATGTACCTATATATATATATATGTGTGTCTGTGTGTACTGATTTACATCAAAATAAATACATGTGTTAGTCAGCAGATATAGACTTGTACATGTGTTTGTCAATGCTTTGACAAACTCAATTTTTGGCGCCAGGGCCAATTAACGGATTATGTGGCAGCGACTACCGTTAGCAAGGGCAGTGTTTAAAATGGACTAAGGAACATTTTGCACACAAGCTGATGTTGACCTAACACATTATTAAATATCCACATATTGCAATTTTACCAATTACAATACTGTACCTTCTATATGAATTTGTAGCAATGTCTTGCCGCGTTTTTTTTTTTACATTTTTAATATAACAGCATCATTCATACATATATGCATACATATTTACATGTTTAAATATATTGAGGTTATACGTAAAATATATTTTTTTATGTTATCGTTAAACAGTGCGTTCCTTTGGCACGGAGGATCGGGATACGCAGTTTCAAATAGCGCCTCAGTCGCAGATCTATGATTACATCTTATTTCGCGGCTCCGATATTAAAGACATTCGCGTTGTGAACAACCATACGCTGCCGCACCACAATGATCCGGCTATCATGCAGGCCCAACTGCAGAATGGGCCTCAGGTGATGCCACAGCATTTCCCAATGAATGCGCCCCAACAACAACAGCAGCAGCAGCAGCAACAACAACCACATACTGGTCCATCGATGCCTGGAGGCAGTGGAGGTGCACCCGGTGCACCGGGCACTGGTTTTGGAAATGGTAATCCATTTGGTGCCTTGGGCGCACCCAGTCTGGGCCCCGGCTCCTTGGCACCAGGTGCCGGCGCACCAGGCAGTGGAGGACCGTTCATGAATATAGGCGGTAATCAACAGCAGCAGCAGCAACAAAAGCCACAGCAGCAGCCAAAACAAAGTAAGTTGTAGCCACACACACACATACATATACATCACTCTCACACCTACACTCGCCCACATACACATCATTAATATGCATGTATGCACACATCTTCCCGTCTATATGTAAAGTTTCCGTTTTAGATATGCTAGCGAGCGCCTCACGTTCGACCACGCCTATTAGCCTCATCATCAGTCCAACGGCCGACCTGACTCAACAGCACTCCCAGCAACAGCAGCAGCTACATCAGCAGCAGCAAAACTCTGCCCAAGCTCTCAGCGGCGGCGGTGGAGGTGGAGGTGGAGGTGGTAATGCGCGCGATGCCGGTCATAAGCGCCAAAACCATCAGCAGCAGCAGCAGCAACAGCAACAACAGCAGCAGAGGGGCGGAGGAGGAGCCAATATGCAGCAGAATCAGAGGAACAACCACAATAACGACTTCTACAATCATCCCCACCAGCAGCAGCAGCAGAATCAGCGCGATCGACGTGATTCTGGACGTCAAATGGACAACAACAATTACAACAACTATAATAATCAACGCAACCGTGGGGGAGTCGGCGGTGGTGCTATGCAGCAGCGCGCCGGTGGTGGAAACGGTGCATGGAATATGCATCGTGGTGGACCACAGAATCCGAATAATATGATGATGCGTGGCAATCGCGGTATGGGTACACGTGGGCCTATGCGACCAAATCAGGTAAATTCCAGCAATGGAATAAATGTAAATCATTCGGCAATCATATTCAAATTTATGTTTATATGTTATATTTATATTGATGTTGAAATTTGCTTGTTTATCAGCAGGGCTATCGTCCGCAATCGGCTAATCAGAATAAGCCGCGCAACAAGATCAAATTTGAGGGTGACTTTGATTTCGAGCAGGCCAACAATAAGTTTGAGGAGCTGCGATCCCAGCTGGCGAAACTCAAGGTGGGCGATGAACCCAACAACAAAACCACAGCTACAACAACAGCCACAACAACAGCCACCACAACAACAACTTCTACCACTACTGATCAGGTATAAGTTCGTTTGTCTCTTTTTATTTTCTGCCTCATTTGGAATCATCTGAACTTTACATTCAATTTTACTTTATTTGATTTAAAAAAAAAAACATTTACACTCTACTCATACAATGCACCCTCCACACACTCATGCGAATACATGTATTTGATTTCAAATTGTTAAATTGTTATTCCGTTGAACTTTGCACAGTTAAATGGTGAGACCGATAAGAAAGACGACTCTGGCAACGAAACCGGCGCCGGCGATCATGAGCCTGAAGAGGACGACGTTCATGTTGGCTACGATAAGACCAAATCGTTCTTTGACAACATCTCGTGCGAGGCTGCTCAGGATCGCAGTAAGAACAAGAAGAATGACTGGCGTCAGGAGCGCAAATTAAATACCGAGACGTTCGGCGTCTCCTCCACCAGACGTGGCAGGTGAGCTATTTGCTCAGTATTCATTCCTGCAAGTTAATAATTTATTGATTTATTTAATAGCTACCGGGGGCGCAACAATTATTATAATAATGGCAATACGATGGGCGGTGCTGGCAATGGTGGTATGAATGCTGGCTATGGCGGTGCACCTGGCTACAATCGCAACAACTATCGCATGGGCGGTGGCGGCAACTATCGCAACCGCAGCAACAATCGTAACAATAACGGCGGCAACCGCCAGAGCAACATAACCAATGGAAATGGCAGCGCAGCCGCAGCTCTGAAAGCTGCCAACAATGCAGGAAGTGCTGCCGGCACAGGCAACACCACGGACACCACGGCATCGAATGCCGCAACAACGAAGACAGCCACGTCTACGCTCACAGAGCAGACGCAACAGGTGGCGGCAGTTTGTAAGTGATATAAACTACCTGACTGTATATTTAATATTTGACTTTAAATTTACATATATATTTCAGCTCAATAATGTCGCACAAGTGGAGAATCCTTGCCTAACTTTACAAAACTGAAAAAGAAAGAAAGAAAAAAAGATAAAAACACAAAAAAACAAAAACAGAAACAAAAGTCCTACTCATTGCAAAGCTAGTTACCCGAATGCAACCTAATCAAGCGACCGATCGACGACAAAAAAGGCTCTTATCATCATGAAGAATCGAGTTATGGAATGGATGGCATCAAACAAAATAATTGTAAAATTTTACTTAGTGTTGTAACGCTCATGACGTCCTGCGCGCACTCTCTGCCCGCCCACCGTGTTGCTTAGCTATTAATTATATATGATCCGAGAGCGTTCAGCAGCCATATGGATAGGTATTTTGTGTAAATGGCATGCTAAAACGTCAATAGCGAGGCAGCACTTGATTATAGTGAGAGAACATACACACCTCTAACATATATTTAGTAATAAATGTGAAGAAAACAAACATTAAGCTAAGTCTATGAAAAGTTAAAAAAGATAAAAAGAAGAAAAACTCTAGGAGTCGCAAATTATGAAATTAAAGGAAAAGAAACAATTAAATCCATGGAATTCCCAACATTAATAAATACAAAACGCAATTCACATGTTTATATTTTAAAAACCAAACAAACAAAACAAAAAGTCTACAACTATACTTAATGTGGGCAGACATCATAAATAAATTAATTCAAAGCGTTACTAGCATTTAAACTTTTTTAAGAACAATTTTAATGATGGAGAAAATGGAAATACATGCATATATATATATATATAATAATTAGCAGCAACACGAACATATATTGAACACACCAACAAAAACCTAAAACCTAAAAAAGAAATTAAAAATTGTAAAAAATAAATCCCCTATCAGCAGTAGTGTGGGCAACAAATAAAATTACTTAAACTTATTGTTTATAAAAACAGAAGGCAAAACGAAAATCGAGAACAACAATTATAGCGTGTCTTTCAGAGATTAGTTAAATTTTTCGATCATTTTTTCCGGTTCTATAGCCGAAATCGTTCTTAATATATATATATAGCGTGTAGTTGAATATATGTTTGGGGGAGCTCAAATATATTTTTAATTACGCTACTTAAATATTTCTACACCAACCAACCAACTATGTATTTAGCTTGCAGCCTTCAAAACAATTGCAAAGATGAAAAAAGAAAAAAAGGAAAAAAAAAAAGAAACGATAAGATAAAAGAAAAACATATTCTGTCACCCAGGAATGCACAATATCTCATTATACTACAGTTTTATAGTTTAAGGAGTTAGCTGTACGCATTGTGCGTGGATGTTCGTTCGCGTAAGATTCCGATTAATGATCTAATTTTTAAACGAAAATTTATTTTAAAGTTAACATTTTACTTTACATTTGTATTCGAGTAGCTGGAATTGAATGGAGATATTACAACAATACTCCACGGATTGTACATCAAAAATGTTTTTTTTTTTTGTAAATGTTTCATATAAATAAGCCATATAATTCATATTAAATTCAGAGCAAAATAACTTATCGAGTTATACTTTTATCTCTCTCAGAGCACTATGGGTTCTGTTTTCATTGATTTTCCTCATCTATTTTTTTTTCTTAAATATAGAATGGACACACTACTTCTATGTTGAGCACAAACCATGTATGAAATTGTAATAAATATATATGTTTATGTATGTATTGTTGCTTATAAGTAATGAAGCAAATCAAATTTTCCAATAGACTAACTGTTAATGGAAGGTTCTATTAATATGGATAAAATATGGGGTTTTCTTTTACATTTAAAAATTGGCATCAACAAGTACTGAAAAGCGAGCTTAAACTAATTATGTTAAGGGAATTAGTGTTAAATATTGGATCATCGTTATAATACAGTTTATGATTGATAAATGACTATATCATATATATTTATTTCAATTAGTCCTAGTTTCAGTTACTTCTCTTTTTCAGTAGGATTTTAGTTTTCGAAAATAAAAGAGCATGAAAGTTTTCCTTTAAACATTTTATTAATAACTTGGGAGTAGAGTTACAAAAGTTTAGCTTCGTAGAAACTGAAATATAAATAATATCATATATTTGTTAATAGATATGATAGGTAATAAATAATTTATTCAGATCATGCGATGGAAATAGGATCGTCAGATCATTTATCCCACAATCCCAGCTCACGCATCTTGGTTTGGAAGTAACGCTCTAGAGAATTGGCGCAACGATAATACTCGGTATCAGGAGAGTTATAGAAGCGACAATTGGAGAAAATACGAGCCATATCGGCCATGAACAAGCGACGTGTCTGATAATATCCCTTCTTCAAGCGTTCGCCCATGGTCTTCAGGTCCATGGGGTACTTGATGTGATCGTAGTAATCGGGCACCTCGGCCGCGGTAACTGGGCGAAGGAAGGGCCAAGCTGTGGTGTGCTGGCGCACAGATTGTAAGACAGATGC
This sequence comes from Drosophila hamatofila, assembly GCA_035045345.1. Taxonomy (NCBI): domain Eukaryota; kingdom Metazoa; phylum Arthropoda; class Insecta; order Diptera; family Drosophilidae; genus Drosophila; species Drosophila hamatofila. Next base: position 10,325,963 of record JAWNPA010000052.1, on the reverse strand, counting down.
AAACTGGGTCGCCAATTTCTCTGGATCTGTAGATTCTTCTAGGGGGCGAGAGGCGCGCACTGGGCGCATTTGCGGCTTCCAACCGATTTCCCTCAGGCCAGGTATGGACTCAACCGGTATAGATGGCAATCCCTCCTTGAAGCATGTTAAGCCAGTTCTTACTTTTTGGACTTCATTGTGTCGCTGTGCAATGAGCTCCTTAAGAATCTCACTTTGATTGCGAATGACTGGAAAATGAACAAAAAATTCGACTGTTAATTGACAATCAATTAAGGATCGCATCAAGTAAACTGACCAGCAATAAATTGTGTATTCACAATGCTTGGATGTAGCTCACAGTGCATTAGCGTGGCGCTGTCGTACTCCTTGATATAGCCCGCATAGACGGGGCGGGCCAATTTGATGTCCTTGGAAAAACCTTGTTTCTTGAAATACCCGATAGCATCGCAATCGGCAAAAGTGAGCAGATGTTTAATGCCACGTTGTATGCTGTAATCCTTTAGGTGATTCATCAGATGGGTGCCATAACCCTTCACCTGCTCCGCCATGGTCACTGCACAGAAGACAATCTCTGTGAATCCCTGGGTGGGAAATGGGCGAAAGCATATGCCGCCTATGGGCTGATTTTCCTTGATCAGTGCCAGGGTTTTGTGCTTGGTGTCGAATACCAACTGGCTTATGTATTCACGTGGCATCTCGGGCAGTTGATAGGCAAACACGAGCTGCAGTCCGAGCAGCCAAAGGATTGTTTGCTTATCCACAGGTTTAGTAAGCGAATTTCCGACCACGTGAAACTCAATTGCGCGCTTTTGCTCCTCGGCCTTGACATTCTCATCACGCGATACATTGACGGGAAACAAGATTTCCGATTTATTTGATGTCTTCGACTCAGCAACGGATTTCATGGCGCGCATCACAACTTCAACTGGCAGATCATCCTGGTTTTCACTATGGAACGAAATAAATAGAAGTACATTAATAACAAAGACATCACAGACTTGGCGGAAACCAACCTGGTTACCCTTTCTGCAACCTCTTTCTTGACCCTCTTGTGGGCAGGTTCTCCAACAGTTGAGCGTTTGCTGCTACTGGGAGCAGCTGCACCAGCAGATGAAATAGTGGCTGGTGGTGCCACTTCCTGGTGTCGCTTCCTTTGCTGCATGACAAAGGAATTCGGGGGCCTATATGTCGAATCCCATATGGGCGAATCATCTTTCAGCAACTCGGCCCTCAATGCCTCCAAGAACTTTGGCATTTGCGTAATGATGGAGCGTTTGTCTTCAGGAAAACGATCCCGTTCCGAAATGCATTTCTTCTTCAGCTGCTGCGACATATATTGGAAAACAGTGCGCAGAAGAGTGCGCCCAAAGACAAGAGATGTCTCAAACTGCTTCAGGGAATTGCAGAAGGCGGGCACATGGCAAAACACAAGCCAACGCGTGTAATTGATCTTGTAGGTCGACGCATCCTCGTGCGTCAGAGTCGGATCGCCGCGCCGTGCGGAGGGAGACTCAAAGTTGTAATGATTGAGAAAGTTCAGAAAGGTCTTCGCCACCTCTGTCATGGTCTGCAGCTCAGTCGCGTTCAAGTGGTTGTACTTGTAGAAGACCAACGATAGAACAGCTTTTGTTATGCACGGCGATTCGAATGGAGGATCGCCCAGAGGACCACGAATAACAGCCTGCTGACGTGTGAGCACGCACTGTCGCAGCAGCCTGAATAGATACAAGTAAACCTTCTTGGTGTCCTCATCCTCAACGCGCTGCATGGACATGAACAGATTTTCCATGTCAATAATGGCGCCTAATAGCTCGTCCATACTTGTCCTGGAAATCTCGGTGAGATGGGAAATGTGAGCGCGGAGCGGATGACGACAATTGGCATTTCGGCACTCTTCACTTGGCTCTGGGCAGTAGGTGGACTCGACATCGCGATGCCTGTTCTCCTGGGGCGTCTTCCAGCCAGTGCAACGGCAGCCCTCGGATTGGCACGCCGAATACATGGATAATTTGGCGAGTTTCTGCGCTTCGGGCAGATTAAATACCTTTTGCTTGCGGAGCTGGATGCGCTGCAAACTACTTTGGCGTGTGCCCTCCTGAGCTGGCGGCACAGTGCCACTCGAAGCCTGGGATGAGGAGGATGAAGACGCTGCTGCTGCTGCGGCTGCATTGTTTGCAGTTTGTTGCTGCTGTGCAGCAGCATTTCCGCTGTTGCTATTGTTACCATCTATTGGTTGACTTTTGAGCGTTATTGCTGGTCCACCGGACATGCCTAGTTGTAGATTGTAAGCGTTTTTTTCCAAAAACTTTATATTTATACCTTGATTTCACAATCTGCGAAAATGCTCAACGAGGGATGATGAAATAAAGTTTCAAGGGATGGCGAAATCAATCAATCTTTGCATCATTGTTCACTGTACAAAGACTGAATTCAGCTGTTGTTTTTTTAATTTAAATAGCACCACATGTGGCACAAAGAAGTTATAAATAGCTTTAGTTGTATTTCACAAAACGAAAACACTCTTGTTGACATGCAAATGACTATGGAACCAATGTGAACCTAAGAAATGAACACGAGCTAGTGCGAATGGCATAAGCAAAAATTATATCGATTTCGATTAATTGTCGATAGCTGGGCACACAAATGTCAATTGAAACAAATATTTTCAAAAACAAAAGACTTAAAAAACTTGTTTGTTTCATAAAATGTTTCGATATGACAAACTTACCACTAGACGATATTGAAGATCAGCTGGATAACTTTATCATACGAAAAACCAAAGATCAATCAGCAACATATGTTGCGCGACAAAAAACAACCAAAGATGGAAAAAAGATTTATGAGCACATTCCGTTGCTTGTAAAGGATATATTACAATCCCAGCCAGATGCAGACAATAAAGGGGCCTTCACGCTGCCCAATCCCACTGAACTAAGGTACCGCAGCTGCTTGGTTTACGGCTTTGTCGCAGGTCGCGGCGTTCATAGCAAATCGTTTTACAATTACCTGTTAGACGATGGAACTGGGTCAATAAAATTTCGAATCTATGCCAAGCCAAGGGAAGAAAAGATCATCAAGTGCCTCTACAATGAAGCCCAGTCCCTGACTGGCAGTGCGGACACGCAGAAATACGAGAAGACGTCAACGAGCATGACTCGACTCCTGGGCAAAGCAGCGGAGTACATCGATGGCTCCATAATATCGCCTGGAAGCAACGTCATGTTATATGGACGTCCACACAACTATAGGGATCAAATTAGTCTAGACGTGATCTCATTTACTGTGGACAACGACAAGTCGCGCAGTCTGGAGATCGCCTTCAGTGAGAGCTTAATAGATTACTATCAAAGCCATACTAAATAGCTGATTTTTTGTATATATATTGAAATTTTAATCAATAAAAAATCCAATTAAAAGTATACACGTAATTTATGTGGTTTTTGCTCGAATGGCGGCACGCTTGCCAGTGACGGCTTGGAAACCAGACTTAATGCTAGCAACGGAGCACCGAGAACCGCAGGATTCGCACTGTAGAAAGAATAGACGCGTGTCCTTTTGCAGTATTGTCTCTGGAGAGCGGCAGGTGTGGCAGGTGACATATTCCTTAATATAGCGACGCAGCACGTTCTCGATTTGCTTTGGCTGGAAGCGACCCTTTATAATCAATTGCTGGTTGCCGTCCATCGAGCCGCTTGTGCCCAACTCGGCCAACAGAAAGTCTAGCAGATGTTTCGGCAGACGATGCAGAGTTTTCGCAATATCCATAAAGTTGGCAAACGATGTTTTCTTTGTGCCCACACGAAGCACCTGAGGTGGTCTCATCACGAACTTGGGCTTACGGCCAGCTGCCATGTCTGGGTTCTTGTCCAGAATGATTTCAAAGACGCGTTTCAGCAACTCGTCGTATGTATAATCGCGATCCGAACCAGCCCAGGTGCTGCTGTTATCCTCAACTGTAAATTAATACAAAAATTAATAAAGATAAACAAATCATGCTGAAAATAATTACTTACAGTTCTCTTTGTCTTCGCTTTTATCTTCGTCCAGTTTGTCAGCAAACAATTCATCCAAGTCTTTCTTTTTGCTCTTTTTCTTCTTTTTGGCCATTGTAAAGTCCATGTCCAAATTAATCTCCTCTTCTTCTGGGTCTTCAGCTGCTGCAGCGGTGACGTCGTCGGTGCCATCAGGCAACGCCCCTTCTAGTTCATCCAAATTGAAGGGCTTCTTCTTTTTCTTCTTCTTTTTACCGAAGCTTTCTAGATCGAGATTATCGTCCACTTCAGCTGCTGTTGCCACAGTGCTTGCTTCATCTTTGGGATCTTCTTTCTTTCCAGCATCGTCCAGTCCCAGTGCGGCATCCAAGTCAAAGGTGGTCTTCTTCTTCTTTTTCTTTTTTAACAAAGTAGGATCAAACCCCTAAAATATATTTTAAAATAACTAAATGTGTTAGCAAAGTTCAGCACATTAAATATTTGGGCGAGTAGGTGAAATTCATGCAAATGTTAATGGAGCTCTATATGCGCTACATAACCTCACACATGAGACACAATGCACGATCTCTTCGTTCGTATATAATTGTTGATAGAAACACTTGCAATACAGTAAAGTTTTTGACACTTACGTCTTCACCTTCCATTTTAGATGATTTATGCCCGACGAATAAGAGTACAATTTAAAATTTCAGCTATACTTTATAGATGAAATTGCATCAGAAAATTTATACTTTAGTGACAGCAGGGCAGTTTGACGGCTTTGCTAAAGGGATGTTGTTGATTTTCTTATCGATGTAGCAAGATTACTAATCGATAGCAACTGGTGCAGCTCTGCAATCATCTGTTGTTTGGTATTAATTGTTTAGCTTGTGTATTTTTAGTATTTTAAGGAATCGATAGTTGGCGCTAAATTTAAATATATGTACATTTTTGTGAGTACATGATATTTTCATTCGGACTTGTCTGCTTGTTAGTTGATAAATTCAACAATAAAAAGAAATAATTTAAATTGATAGAGCAATTATATAAAATATTTTTGTTATATATTTCACAATCGAAATTCCAAGTATAAAAAAAAAAAAATACAAAACACATTTCAAACTAGGACAATGCTATTTAAATAAATATACTTTCTAAACAGGATACAAGGGGAAGCACATCTAGCGATATGTAGGCATATGTAAACCTTGATAAATTTGAGTAAACTACGATTTTATATAGTTGTGACAGTCACAATATTGTGATAACAGTCTCCGTACTTCTTTATTCTGGCAAGAATATAAAATCTCTTGAATTGTCTCAAAACACACATTTGTAAAAATACATATTGCAGTTAAAGAGGTTCACATGAATATATGACTGAGTGTTAAAGTATGTACTTAAGAATAGGAACAGGCATATAGTTAAGCACCCCGACCTTTCTAATAAAAATTACTTCGATGCATTTCTGACAATTTTTTAACATTTGTAAATTATATAAAAAATCTAATTTGAGAATTTCTAGCTTCTTTTTAAAAACATAACAAATGAATCACTTTGCGATTATTCCTACAATATAAATGCATTGGTAAGTGATTGAAAGTTTGTATACTTTAAGGCGGTGTATAAATTTAACATACTAGTTACATGTTCCCCAAAGTAGGATGTAAAATAAAGACTACCAATTAAGCACGCCGGTTAAATGCGATTCTGTGAGATTATGCCTAAGCACGCAAGCCTTCTCTATAAATATTTACTACAAGTGAGCATTGTTGCTTGGATTAACTAACTCCGGTCCGACTCCGCCTGCAAGTTTCTGCACCAATCGTCCCACTTCGTACGCCAGCTGCAGAGTGTCCTGTAAGGGAGAGAGAGAGACAAGGCAATTAGTTTCTTTAGCTATAATATATATTTTTAAATATACTACTTACTTCTTTTGTGGAAGCCTCGGCGTATACGCGTACCACATCCTCTGTGCCTGATGGACGCACAAATGCACGCCCACGTTTGTAGTTTGCTACGACTTGGTTGATTGCATCCTGCAGTCCCTCCGGCTTAACACACACGCGTTCCGCGTCTGTGGTCTGGATAACGTTTCTATCCTGAACTTGAATCTTTAGCTGCTGATTTGGCAGGTCGGTGTAGCTCGAAATCCAGTCTTTAACGTCCCAGCCTTTATGATTCAAGATCGTTTCCACCAAGAGCATATCGGAGATGGCATCGCCGACGGTTTCATTGATCAGATCTATGACGAGCAGCAGAGTCTGGGCCTTGGGATTCGTCTTGGCTGCCTCGCTAATCGCCGCTTTACCATTATCGCTGAACACAATGGTGCCGTGGCCGTTGGCCTCAAAGTAGATGCCAATATCGTACTCCAGTGCCTTGTGGTGCAAGTGCTTAACACCCGTGGGCACACAGGAAACGGGCACCTTCAATTCGTTGACAATGTAGTCTGTGGACGCGCCATTGGCATAGGCCGTCTGCACTAGGCCCAATCGCAGGTCCAGCTGGCAACTCTGAATCAAGTCCATCAGGTAGCCAGCCACTAGGGTGGCTATGCGGTCTCCGTCGAGCAGCTTAAACTGCCCCGTTTCGTCGCTGAAGAAGTAGACCACACGATCAGCATCGCCATCGACACTGACACAGCGTGTGAACGGCTCCACAATGGGCATGCCCACTGGAGGTCTTTGCTGCACCTTGACATGGTCGGCACCGCACTCCTCATTGATCTTGCCCGGTCCAATGCCCTGGTTGATAACCGTCACATCTAGGGACTTATTCATCCGCTTGATGAACTGCAGCATTTTCCTAGCACCAACTCCGTTTGCACCATCGAAGATCAACCGATTGCGATAATTGCCATTCTCCAGCTGGCCATTGCGAAGTTTCTCAAAGGCGGAAATGAGCTTGTCGTAGTAGCTCTCCTCCGTGGGCTTGCCATACACCTCCTTTGTGTTGGCCGCCACCACGAAGAAGTGCATCATTGGCGTTGTGACTATGCCGAATTCTCGCACGTTTCCTTTCAGTGCGATGACACCATCTGCCACAGCCTTGAGCAATCGTGGACTATGATAGCGATTGTCCATGCCCACGTAGACATAGGAGCTTGAGGTAATGTCGATTTGATTATCCTTAATTATTTTACCTACATGCTGCTCCAGATCTTGGTCGCTAACGTTGACCAAATCTGTGGCAATCTTCTCCCAGCTGGACTCCAACATTTCACCCTTCGGATCGATCAGTTTAACGCCATTGTCGGGCTCCGGATTGTGTGAGGCTGTGATCATTACGCCAATGACAGCGCCCTCCCTAAATCGGGAGCGTAAAGTGGCCAGCACGCCCATGCGGAACATAACGCTGTCCAAGAGCTCGGCTCTGTGCAAGAAAAAGATATTTTTAGATTCTTGATTATTATCAGTTAAAGTTACGAAGCAATCGAATATGATTGTATTGTATAGTAAATATATAAAGAAGCCAGATAACGTCTCTATTTGTCTGATTCTTAGTCATACGAGCAGTATACATATATATTCTCTATATGTAATCTTTCATTGTTAACGGTCGAATGTCTTTATTATCATTTCGAAATTCGAATGCATTCGTGCAAGAAAACTCTCGCCAGCACGTACATATATTAATTTCTTATATGTATGTATGTGGGCTAGTTTGGATGTATGTGTGTATGCCTGAGCATGAGTAACTAAACATAACATGAATTGTCTTTGCCTGTAGGCGTTCAAATAAACCGCCAACATGAAACATTTTTTCTGATTGGAGGTTAGATTTTTAGTTGCTTAATAAGCAGTAAAAGTATATAACTTTAATTTATAATAATTGTGATTAAAGTTATACAAATTTCAGTTCAATTTTTGCTAAAAACGTAAAGCTTTCATCACATTTACATATTTAGTTTGTATGTATGTATGTCTGGCCATAGTTCGGTACCTTTAAAAGGTGCATGTCCATTGATAAAGCAAGAAATTCTATTAATATAACAGAATGCCAAAATAGTGCATCGCCTTACTCATCTTCACCACTCCCTAAAACAAACACACATACCTATGAAAACTTATCTAGTAATATGCGGGTGTGTGTGTGTGTGTCGTGTTTGTTCGCTTGGGTGTGGGCGTGGACATTCACCCAATTGGACATATGTATGTGTATATATGAAGCAATTTATATGTATGTATGTAGCTAAGGGTAAGTAAACTCACTTGCCGCGAAACCCAGCTGTTCCGTATTGAATGGTTTCCTTTGATACTTTTGGATACATTTCTCTCGCAAAAGCGTAAACGGTGCGCAAATTGATAGACATGTTGTTAACTGAATTGCTGACTCGATATATTTATGTCACTGCCGATCCTTGTGAAAACTCGCAGCCAGTCGCAAAACTACTTTCCGTTTTCACCTTGTTGTTGTTGGTGTACTAAAAGTAGCCCACATACAAGAAACCGTCGAAAAGCAACGCGTGTCAGTGCGAGAGCCAGCTGAATGAATGCGAAGAGGAAGAAAGTGTCAATACCATCGAAACGTTTGCAGACGCGAATTTCACCACGCCAGTGACGTCACCATTGACCGGGTGTTGAATTTGCTTTTTCAAAAATCATTTCATGGTATGAATCGAGCATGATCGTTTTTTCGATCAGTCAAAAGAAAAAAAGTTCAATTTAAAAAAGTTTATTCAATACATCTATGTCTGTGTATAATTATAATTGATAGTATATAAAAAACAATACAGTATAATTATACCTTAGACTTGTAGATAAAATGTGTTCTTGGACGGTTTGTAAAATACAATATAATTTAAATTTAGAGGACGGAGTTGAACGTTGTAGACTACAAAATTGTACTCTGATTTGTAATGTTGATCTTTATAACTTAAAATTAAATTATTGTACATTTAGTGTATAGTATAATTTGTAGCTGACACTTGGAATGATATTTGAAATTTGTATAAACAATGGAGCTCTATTGTATAAAATAGATATTAAGGCACTTAAGTCAGAATCGGTCAGATCGACAAATTATACTGTGAACTCTCTGTTTAGTGTACACTTAGATATGTTTGTTTGTCATTTGTTGTGAGATTCGTAATGGATATTCGAATTGTTACGAGTCAATATGGGCAAGGTTGCCCTATTTGGAGTATGATATAGAAATTGAGAGATTCCCCTCATGCAATCAGAGTAAAATTCTTAGGGCAAATGCACTCGCTAGGAGCAGGAATGTGGAGAAGGTGAACTGAGTGGCGCTGGCATAGCAATCGGTGATGCGACGTGCTCTCATGTAATTTCCACCCAAGTAGGTGTCGTAGCGTCGTTCGTTTGGCTGAATGACTTGTAGTTGGCGTGTGGCGTCCTGGAAGATTAGATCGTAGTGTCCAATGGGCGATGAGAACATGCTGAAACTGAAAGCATCCACGTCCTTGCGGCCATACAGCTGCTGAGCATAAGTTAGCAGGTTGATATATGCATGCAGTTGTGTTTCATTGTAGTTGACGCCGCCTCGAGTAACGACAGCGTTGGCCTTCACTTTGCCCAAATTGCAGCGTTTGTAGTCCTGGAGTTCGGCGCGAGTGCCATCGGTGCACAACAATTCAAAGTCGTCGTTAAGGGCGTTTCTTGCCCACCACTCCTTGCGCTTGCCTCCGGTGCTCTCCATTACAGTGGTGTGCTTCATGAATGCCACATGGCCGCCGCCTTCGACGAGGCAGCGGAACGCACCCGTGTGTCCATAGTAATCCTCCGATGCGTCACGTCGACAATATCTGTAGCTAGTACCATGGCACAGATCACACATGCTGTCATAAGGGACGCCAGTATTGTATTCACTGCTGATAGCACCGGGCACACAAGATTTGGTAAAGTATTCAGCTGCAGCGCGTATCGAGTCACAGCCATAGGGTCTGATCCAACCGTTCGAGAGGAGGAAGGCCATCGGATATGTCCAGCCGGCGGCCGTATTAATGCCCGTGTGACATGTGTACTTGCCCTTCAAATACGTGAGCTCTGTGTCGGGATCTTCCTCCTTGGCCACGGCCACCACATAGTATTCGGGCTCACCCAAGTTGTATACCTCAGACATGAATGGAATCAAATCGTAGTTCAAGCCAGCCGTATAGACATCTCCAGCATCAAACACAGATATATCAGCCTTGCCAGACTGTATCAACTGCATGCAGTTTATGTGCGAATGCATTTTCTTGCAGATCAGCTCAGGTTTTAGGATTTGGGCTTTCAGTGCGGTCTAGAAATGGAATACAGTTAATATTAGATAGGGGTTTTAAAGAGATCTCATCTAACTTACTCTCATCTTAATGCATTTTTCCAGCTCCGGCTCAGAAGTCACACACAGCGTCATTGCAGGAACGGGACATTCACGAATGCCGTATATATAATCAATAGATCTTTGCAAATATTTGGTAAAGGATTGATCATCCTCTGGTATGGAAACAAGTGTCCTGGCTGCATCCTGTAAAATAAAATTGAAGCGTGAGCTTAATATATTAATTTATATATATTTCCTGTACTTTACCTGGAAGAGCAGATTCGATTTGCCATATCTTCGCGATTCAAAAATGCGGAACTTCTCATAGGGCACTGAGGTGTTGCCTTCGAGAGCACTGCGCTCGGTGGTGAAGCTGCTGTCCAGACGTTCATTGCGATAATTCGTGCCATCAAATCGATCGTATTGATTTTGATTTTGGTTCTGATTTCTATTGTAGGGATTGTTGTTGTCGTATGGATTGTTGAAATTCTCATATGGGTTGTTACGACTTTGATCGTTGTAGTTGTTGCGATTCTGATCGTTAAAGTTGTTGCCGTTGTATGCGTTGTATCCTCCGCCAGTCTGAGGCTGATTGCTATTGGGTTCCTCGCGAATGCCGTCTGAGTAGAGCTCAGCGACGCGTTTCATGAATTGCTGATACTGACTGCGCTCTTTGAAGCTACGAGCTGAGGAAGTTACAATGGCATCTGAAGGAATTTGACCCCAGCTACATTGGCGATAGTCACTGATGGGCACACGGCTGCCATCGCGGCAGAGCAGTTGAAAGGTATCCGGTGATAGTTTTTCTAAAAGAGAATAATAGTTAATAAGTTAAATATATAATCTTATACAATTTGGCAAGCCACTCACTAAATTCAGGGGTTTGTAGCATTTCGGAAACTGTCGAGTGGCGCAAAAATGCAACCTCGCCCGCTTCCAGAAGACACCTGAATGCACCATCGTAGCCAAAGTAGGGATCAGTCGAGGAGCAGCGTCCAGGTATTTTTCCAGTACACAGAGCACAAAGTCTTGAGAATAAAGATGATTAGTAAATGATCGGTCTATATAGACCTCAATGCACTTACTTATCAGAGTTATCTCCGATGGGATTGTATCTATCAATCAACGAGTGCACGGCGCAAGAGTTGTTAAAATAATTGGCAGCGGTTTTCACCTGATTATTGCAATCGACAACCTCCATTCCACCATTGTGTTGCAGCTGAAATAAAGATAAATGAACGCATATTAATATATATTTGCCAAGACTGAGCTAATAATTCTTCGCACCGTATATATGGGCACTATCCAACCAGCCAAACTGCCCACCCAAGGGAAACAGGCTCTTTTTTGGCGCAGCTGTCGCAGATCCGTAACGTCCGTTAAAGTATTCTTCTTAATAACAGCCACTGAATGATAGTCCAGGAATCCACCTTCCAGTTTCTCTTGCATTATGGGAATCAAGGAGTTGTAGCGACCGGCGGTAAAAACATCTCCAGCATCTAGTGTGGTTATATGTGCCTTCTCGCGATCCAAAAGATGAATGCATTCATCGGCACTGTAGGCCATAAGACAGGTGAGATTCAAGAAGACATCATCAAAGAGGGCGCGATCCCGTTCGATGGCAACGGTTAAATTCTGACATTTGTACTGCTCCTCCAGACCCTTTGTGCACCAGATAATGTTGCTGATTTTATGTTCAGCATAGTGATGTTGTGCTATAATTATTAATAAATTAATAAGACTTTCAATTCTGGCTTTAATTAGCTACGCATAAGGATTGACACTTATGAGAAAACTAATTACACTTAGTTAATATTATAGAATAGCCTACTATTTGCCACACATTTTATCTAAACTACATTTTCAGAGCATAAATATATTTATTGTTACAATTTGGTTAAAAGAATGGCTTATTAAGTCAGACTTATATGCGTACACACACACTCACAAACACACGCATACAAAATATATGTATGTTTTACATGCAGCAACGCCCAATGTTTAGTCAGCGAGATAGACAAACGAAATTTGACTTACCGTATGTTGTAGTTAAATAAACTGCGCTTAGTAAGCTTATAAGCAATAACAATCTAGCCATTTTACACATTTATAGCAGTACACATTTAGTTTAAATATATATTAAACAAAAAATAATTACAAACGAAATGAACCTAACAACAACGACACGCCCGCAACTGCTACTGGAATCGATACTTGTTTGTGCTTGTCATCGATAGAAAATGCGATAGTTAGCGTTGATGTTCGTGTAGGCATTTTGTCATTTTTTAGTCCATTTAGTCATCAAGCAGGTGTTTGTTTTATAATAGTAAATAATGAAATCAATTGAGAATTAAATCAATTCTATTTTGCAGTCTAATGGCAGTGTTACGCGGTTGGAGATTTGTTGGCTTTGTGTCATGCATTGTCGGAGCAATTGGATTGGCTCTATATCCAGTTGTTGTGGATCCTATGATAAACTCTAAAAAATATAAATCTCTACAAGAGCACATCACCAGTCGTGCAAAATAATTATTGATAATAGATAATATTGCAAATAATATGTTTTACAGTGCGATATATCCACATGTGTAAATAAATATTATTATTATACCATAACTACTTATTGCGCAAATAAATGCGAACAGCTGTTTTGAGCGCATTTTGCATATGTATTTGTAATTGACCGGCTTACCAATTGTTTAATAAATATACGTACAAATAAGTATTAAAAATTCAACTTTTCATTGCATTCGATAAGAAATGATCGTGGCGTGAACATCGCAACCGGCTTGACATTCTTATCAGTTCCATTAAAACAGCTGACTCAATCCAGTTTATTTACACACATACGTGGACAATTCTGAGTAACAATTGTTGGCTTTTTTTTTCGTCTGCCATAAAATGTCAAAGCGCGAGGATATTTTGCTTCTTTTTGATGTGGATGGAACCTTGACTATGCCCCGCTCGGTGGTGCAGCCCGAGTTCGAGGAGTTCCTTTATACAAAAGTGAAGCCAAGGGCAACAATTGGCATTGTTGGTGGCTCGGATCTGGAGAAAATGTTCGAGCAGCTGAATGGCCAGAAGATATTGAAGGAGTTTGACTTTATATTCCCCGAAAACGGTCTGGTGCAAATCGAAGCTGGCAAAGAAGTGGGCAAGCAAAATATTATTCAACATTTGGGCGAGAAGACTCTGCAGCGATTCATCAACTATGTGCTGCGATATCTCTCCGAGCTGGAGCTGCCCATTAAACGTGGAACGTTTATTGAGTTTCGCAACGGCATGATGAACGTCTGCCCGATTGGTCGACAGTGCACCAGGGAAGAGCGCAACATGTTTGCTGCCTACGACGAGGAGCACAAAGTGCGATCGACCATGATTGCCAAGCTGAAGAAGGAGTTTGGAGATATCGATCTTACGTACAGCATCGGGGGCCAGATAAGCTTCGATGTGTTCCCACATGGTTGGGATAAGACCTTCTGTCTGCGTCACATCGAGGCGTACCACAAATTCAAAGAGATTCATTTCTTCGGCGATAAGACCGAACCAGGTGGCAATGACTACGAGATTTATACCGATCCTCGCCTTCAAGGACATAAAGTTAACACTCCAAATGACACGAAGAGAATACTGACCGAACTTCTGAAACTTTGATGACTTTTATTTATATGATTCCATATGAAAACATTGCATTTTCGAAATATGTTTTGTAAAATTGTATGCATATATATATAGTTGATTCAATAGGCAATTGCCTTTTACAAAGTTTATTTTTTTAGAGATTCTTTTATAGATATATCTAATATCATATCTATGAATATGATTTATTACAAAGGAATCCCTTTTCAGCTCTATATTGTCTTATATTAATGAATGCCTCATGGTATTGTTGGTATGTTTCGTTTATGAAAGGTATTTTGTAAACTTATATATAATATATATATATATATATATATATATATATATATATATATATATATATATATATTAGAATTTAGGATCTTAGGACATTATTGTTAACTGAATTGCGATCGTTGACAGACCAATTGGAGTCAAAACCACAAGCTGAATCCGAATCGGAATCGGCTGTGATTCCAATGTTCTTCGGAGCACGTATTTGATTTGGAGTAGTTGGCATGCTGCTATAGCCAGAGTTAAGATTCGAGCTGGAGTTTGAGGAACAAATAGAGTCACGGGGTGAGTCGGTGGCATTCGAGGCATACGATGAACGTTTCGAGGACTTGTAACGTTTTGAGACGTAGTCAACCGATTTCGGTGGCGGCATTAGCGTATCGGGTCGTTGTGTTATATTATCGGCTGAGCCCCACGACTTGTGTACAGTGTCATATATATTCCGATTGATTGGCACACTGGAACGGGAGCCCAGCACATTAGTCGAGCCGTATGGTATTGTCGTCGATGCTCTCTGATTCGGATGCCGATCCCGTGTCGTACCATGATGTGGATGACGCTGATGATGGTGACGGTGAGTTCGCTGGTGATGGCGACCCGCTTCGATTGGGGCTACTCCGGGTACTCCGCCAGGTCCATACGCCGTCAGGGCATTGCCATTGCCCACTCCCAAGAAGTTGCTGAACGCTTCGGTTGTTTTCTTTACCCGGACATTCAACGAACCAATCCGTAGGAAGCCCAAATCTTTTTCGACTGCAAATATGTAAAAATTCAATTAGAATTTATAAATTATGAGTTGGAATATTCACTTACTGGCATGCTTTTTTCGTGCCTTGATTTCTGCAAAGATAAATTAAAGATATTTATTATATATATATTTTATATAGAAGAGCTAAACATGCACATGCTGTTAACAATCAAAAATGATAAATATGTAAACCTTAATTAAGTAATTATTTTTCGTTTTTGTTTTGGAAGGACAAATGAGTTTTGCGATTTAGAGAATTTGTTAAAAGTAAAAAACTTACCAAGTAAGGAAAACAAGTAAAACAGGCAGCAAATGCTTTTAAAAAACTAAATCAAATTTAAGTGAGCTACAAATAGCCTTTTTAAAGATAATTTTAAACAATCTTAAAGTATATATATATATTAACAAGCGAACGAACAAAAACAAATTTTATTGAACATTAATTGTTGGCAAACATTCAAATTCATTAGTTAAGTCAACCTGCCTCCAGGTTCCATTGAGTCCATTTGAGTTGTGCCGCATCGCTTGAATTTCTACACGTTGCAATAATGAAAATAAATATAGAGGTGCCCAGAAATTCTTTTAGATATTTGAGAAATTACAGGGAAGTAGAAGGGGTATTCTTGCTATAAATTTAACTAATATGCATTCAAAACTTGTCACTCAGACTAAGAGAAGTTAGTTTATATTATACGAATTAGTCTTAAGTCGTCAAGTCTTGACTCAGTTGATCGCTTGTTGATCATAGAAATTTTTATCAGTTGCAGGAATACCACTATTATTTTATAAAAAATAAAGGTTAGGCATGCAGTGTGAATACCATTTTGTTTAAAAAGTAAACGAGAGTATTATAAACATGAAGCACTCGCAGAGCTAAAACTCTAGAAGTACTTATAAAGTATTAAATAATTTAGAAAAACTCTGGCAAAGCGTATTATATATTGTTAAATAACATGCAACACAGAGGTGAACCTAGACTCTGCTCTTGCTCTTCTAGAACTAGAGAAACCTATCAATGGGCAGGTGAATAAGATGAAATGAATTGATTGCTTGAAGAGGCAACTGATTCGAGCTTGAGTTATTAGTCGAAATAATTATTGTTTTCTAATGCACTGACTGACTATGTGATTTATATTATATATTAACTATATATTAGCTATTATATATTAAGTGTAATTTAAGATTACTTTAAATATAATGTTTATGCGTTTTTATTTCATTTTTAATTCAAGCTTCAGTTAATATTTCAATATATATGGCTATAAATTATGATTTATGTAGATTTAAAATCTTTTGGTAGACTAATCAGCATATTCTATATATATAAGCTGAATATGATATTTTAGGTGCAATAGCTTAGCTTTACATAATAGTTTGTTTTGTTAATACATTTGCTGATGCTATAGCTATAACTGGGCATATTGATATATAAATATGCTATATACATAGTTATTTGTGACTTTCGCGTTAGCTAGATAGTAAATACATAGGTTATCTTGGCACATGCTGGGATTAATTGGTAGTTGGGTTAGTAACAACATCTGGTGGGGTTCGGCTTACACCGGCAGCGGACCGAAACGTTTTACGCAAGAAGCTCTCTTTGCGCCGAGCGTGAATACTGCGTGCTCTGCTCGCTTGGCTCTTTGGCGCCTGCACGCCATCTTCGCCCTGCTCATCGATAGATAGCTTTGACTCTCGTTTGGCGCGTTGCTGCGTGGACTCTGAATCGCTGTCATCGTTGGATCCCTTGAAGAGCAAACTTTGCACCGATGGCTTTTTATAGCGGCGATATGACGATGGCGAAGCCAACAGCGATTGAGTACGAGTCACAGTGCCACCACCCGAGCCACTGCTAATAGTGGCATAGCTGCGCAGCTGAGATCGCTTCTTGCCCCGTGTCAGTGCGCTGCCGAGTGTGCCGCCCATGATCCCATTGCCACCGCCATTGCCAGAGCTTGAGAGTGGTGTCTCAAGAACGTGCTGGTATCCCAGTTGGTAGTTGTTGTTTAGCTCCGTGCCAAGGAAATACTTTTGATACTCACTGCTGCACGTTGAGGCCGAAACACTGGGTCGCTGTCGACTGTAGTCCAATGGCTTATTGCCACTCCAGTCCATAATGTCACGATTGGCCTCTGCAAGAGTAGAGAGGTTAATATGATTGATTCAAAAAGTATTCATGCCTATTTGATATATTTTACATATATTCAGTATTGATTTCTTATACATACTGTAAACATTCCATAGTAGCTCGAATATATTATGTCTTCCAAATTGTGTAGCCAAGTGTAGCGGTGTATAGCCCTATAAAAAAAAGAGAGTTCATAAGCAAGATCTGTAAATTGTGGAGGCTATAGATTGCTAGGTACGAAATATTATAATGAAAGATAATATTCTTCGAGTTTGAATTAAAGAAGACAACAAAATTTGATGAGATTTAGTAATTTACAATTTGACTTTTCAAACGTTCTTTTGCTGAATTAGAATAAAAGATCCATGAAATAGTACTGTACTCGAATCTAATTATCTACTCAACTAATCAAATGTATTCTAAAATTTAATTTATAGTGTACATCTAAAAGGATTTGCAGACAGCTTGCCTAAAACTTTTAACCCATTGGCATTTGTTAGAGATCCCTTCCTGTAATGAATTTCACATATTCTTACATACTCTAAAAATCTGATTTTTTATAATCTGTGCTGGCACATTATAATACCTTCAGTTGAAACCCTTTTCGCAAGATGCGTAACAAATCAGTTGGAAATTCATATTAAATTGAATGTAACACATTCGTCGTGATTGACAATTCACTTTGTCTCAATTTTTGGAGACAGACATTTGGAAAACATTTGAAGGAACTTAATTTGTTTCGAACAACGGCAACGTTTCAATTTAAAATTGTGTAAACTCGCATGCATAGACAAAGCCAGTGGCAGGAGGCAGGAGGTAGAAGGCAGGAGAAGGGGCACGTGTTGTGGCACAATTGGATTTGCTCGTCACGATTTGTCACAGCTTGGCTGGGCTCTCCTCAGCCTCATGGGAAGGGTTAAAGAAGTGTTTTCCCGAGCGACATGTGACGCAGATTTTCGCGTGATTGTGACAAGGCCCAATCACTCGATGCTCGCTTCTCGATTCTCGTATATATTATTAAAAAGTATTTGAGCTAAGTACACTTACCCCATGCTGCAGCCAATATATAGATGTATATGTCGACAGTTGGACAGACAACATGCAAATTGAAATGAAAAACATTTTAAATATTCAAATATTATAGGATATTTTTGTGAGCTCTCACCGTTCGGGCATTGACATCCGCTTTGTAGGTGCCGGCAATCAGCTTGACCACATCCTCGTTCCCATGCTTGGCAGCCCAGTGTAAAGCGGTCTGCAAAGAGTAGAGTTTAATTAGTAAACTGACTAATCGTTAGCCGATACAATGCCATATTATATACATATATATATATATATATATATATTAATATAAGCAAGGAGCTGGAGAGAGAGAGAGAGAGAGAGCGAGAGACTTAACAAGCAGCAGGGCGTCGGTGTCCCAATATGCTGCACTTCTGGAACTATTTGTTCGGCCATCAATTGCTGTCGCTCCATCGAAATGGAGAACAAGGATTCCACTGCGCTCAAGATTATACGATATAAATAAATTGGCCAGCCACTGCCGAATGCCGAATGGCGAATGGCGAATACCTTTTGCCTCAATTATTTTCATGTTAACATAATAATTTAGTAAGGCGCAACGATTCGGGCCGCTCAGATAAGAGACTGAGCCAGGAGATCGCCGCGAGTGCACGATGATTTTCTATAGAATTGTTTGCCACGGCAATGCTACGTACCACGACGTACCACAAAACCATGTGTTGACAATGAAGACGGTCACTTTTTTCTCGAACAGCAAAGACAAACAAGCCGAGCGGCATCAGGCTGCACCAGCAACAGATTCAGAGACACTGGGACAACATTGAAATCGAACAGCGAGAGAGAGAGAGAGCCAGATAGTGAGAGAGCGAGCGAGAGAGAGAGAGAGAGAGGAGAAGTTGACAGTACAAATAGAGCTACAGCCAATTCCCGCTGCCGATCGGTATGTAATTCTTTTCAAGGGAAATTTGTATCGTGTCTCTCGCAGTTTGAAGCTGCAGCCAGCCCAGGGACTGCCCTGACATACATACATCCATACATACATACGATATGTATATATGTAGCCACTATTCGCGTTCGATGCATCTTAATCTGCACTGTTTGGCATTTAATCTCAGCCCATTGTCTTAGCATTTCGTGGAGAAATGTGCTCACAAAACAGAAGCTACACACAAACAGCTACGACTATCTTATCAACATTGTCTGCCGATTTACGATATGTATTATTTTAGCTGAAGTAACATTGAAATACTTTATTTAAGCATTATATGCAATTGATGTGCACTTAACTGAAATTATACAAATATTTTACTTTTTAAGTAGCTTCTATAAGTTTTTTCGAAGCTTAAATGATTTCTGTGATAAATCAGATTATTCTTTACTTTAAGTCTCAATAACTTTGTACAAATTTTATATTCATAAATTTTATCTTTTAAGCATTGATCTACTAAATTTTAACTTTTAGTTCAAATTTTCGTAACTATTTATGATCAAATTTTTCTTGCCTATCTAGTTTTCTTAGTACTTCAATTTTCTATTTCATTTACAGATCAACTTTTTCATCTTCCGATAACATATCATATAAATTCATTCTCTTTTTGTTTGTCCAAGATACCCTATTGAAAATCTTGCCAACGAATCGATGCTTAATAAGTTTCTGATAACAATTCAAATGAGGTGTGAAGTCATGAGATTGTGATTATCGCTTTGTCATAAGACAGGATGCAAAAGCCAACAGTCGCTTGGTTCGGATTTACAAATCGTCTCACGCGCAAAGTAAAGAGCTGCGATCTTGGCCATTTCGTGAATGTCGCCTCTAGAGGAGCTGAGGCTTTGGGCTTTGGGCTGGCTTAGGCTCTTTACATATGGCATGTTGTCCGTCTGCACGTTTAAATTTATTGTCCATTCCATTAATGGTGGCAAGGGACAGAAATTCTGCGTCTCTGACAGTGAAATGCCATAAATTCTTGCGTCTCGTTCAGTTTGTGGCAGCATTGTATATGCTTGGGTGTGTGTGTGTGTGTGGATGGCCAGCGAGAAACAAACAGAGCGATTTGCTCTCCAGACCCAGAGCCAGAGCCAGGCCTGAGCTACCAAGTCGTGGAGGCATCCGACGGTGTTGGCGATCGATGCTGAAGGGAATCCAGCTGCTGCTGTTGCTGCTGCTGCTGCAAACGCATTGTGCAGGAATTCCAGGAGTATGGTACACACAGAGTGTTCGTATGTCCAGGTCGTGAGACAGCCAGGCAGCCATGGTCCTGGCTTACAGTGCCTCACGATCATAAAAGGATGGCCCAAATATTTGTCACTCGTTTGGTCCACAGAGTGCAAAGTAGTTGTGAAGGTGTCACAGCTGGAATCCGATATGGTAAAAATGCTGTGATGGTATTTGCTCATCTGGATCATGACAATGACAATAGATGATTGAGAGCCAAGATAGCAATTGGCGATGATAATCTGAAGCAGCGCGCACAAAGAGCACAGCACAGAAGCATTGTATCGAAATGTGAACAAATTTAAGCCAATACTTGAATGCAAAGCTCGGTGAGATAGTTAAATGTTACAAGAAGGGCAATGAGTACATTGGCTTTGTCGGACTGAGAGTTTTGTGTTGATCTTCTATGTAGCATGATTAAAATTGTATACATGTCTTTTGGAACATAGAACAAATAAGGAATAAATATTTACTGCCAGGTTTGTTTAAGATTTGTGTTCATCTCCTCATTGATCTTATATTTATTAATCTCCTTTCACTTTTCCACAGTATTTAACCTAAGAGCATCAACTTTTCTAGCTTGATCACCTTGTTGATCATCCTCTATGTTGATTTCCTCTCATTCTCCACAGTATTTATCCTTGCATTATCAAGTTTTCTAGCTTGATCACTGCTGATCTCCTCGTTGAACTCTTTTCTCCCTCCTTCTCTTCCTTGATCTCCTCTCCATTTATCTTACAATTAAAGTTACGATTATCAAGTATTATAGTTCGATCCCTCCTGATATTCTCATTGAGCTTTCTGCTCATTGATATCCTCTTCCCTCTTTTCACTCTATTAATGATAGGATTATCAAGATTTCGGGTTTGATCGCTGCAGACATTCTCTGCATTGATCTCATCACCCTCCTTTTCATTTTATTAAAGCTACGATCACTGCTGATCTTCTCATCGATCCTCCTCCTCATCTCTCCCCTCTTTTCACACTATTAGAGGTAGCATTATTAAGTTTTCTATTTCGATCTTTAAAATTAGATCATCTAAATTATACTTACATACTGTTAACCACAAGTTCATAGATAGTCACAGTCCAGTAAGAGAGACACATGGAAAGAGAAAAGGAATTAAAATGAGTTTCTGAACAAACAAGAATAAAGATATCTCTATAAATAATTGCTGAATAAACAAGCTGACAAACGGAATGTAGTTAACGTTAAAAAAAACAGATTATGGAACTAGTTAGGCTTTAGCTTATTATTAACTGCTAAACATAGCTTTCAAGTGGAGCTGACATTGCGCCTTAACAATTTAATAATACATTTTGGCAGGTCTCAACGGCAATTACGGAGTCAGTGGCAGATGCACTCGGACGCCTATGGCTGATGTCAGTTGAGCGAGCGAGCAGTGAATGTCCTGGCCAGGACATGTTTGTAGCTTCCCCTAATGGTGCCAACTATGATAA
Source organism: Drosophila hamatofila (assembly GCA_035045345.1). Lineage (NCBI taxonomy): Eukaryota > Metazoa > Arthropoda > Insecta > Diptera > Drosophilidae > Drosophila > Drosophila hamatofila. Next base: position 10,304,241 of record JAWNPA010000052.1, on the reverse strand, counting down.
TGAGGGTCATGCGAGCTGGAATGTGGGCTGGCAACAGTGCCTGCCATTCATATCCACACAGCTACGTTCCGTTTTATACATTTTTTGCGCCAAAAACGCTGTGGCCTGCAAAGAAGTCGCTCGAAGGCGTTTTTTGATCGAAATTCGATATTACGTTGATAAGACACGAGCTGCCATGCAGACTTCCAGGCCTTCTGTAGACCTCTAGACAGGTAGACCTGTAGGCCTGCGGACAGTGAGCAACCGGAATCTTTTGGCACATCCAGTAGCTGTCGTTTTGATCGATCGCCGGCACATGAAAAATGTCATGTTTAACATGTATTTTGCTGGTTGTAATTAAGGTCGTCTCACGTCCAAGGCGCTGCCAGTTCCTCAATGTAATATGAACTTTAAAGGACATTTAAGTACGTGCCAATTGTTTCAAACAATTCATTTATCACAACACTCAGCAAGCATTTCATGGCCCAGTTCACCTTACCAACTAACTATCCATTACACTCTCCACCTAGTTAATGACTATTTAATTGTGTTTGTTTTTTCAAATAATTTTCAAATACTTACACCCTGATATTACCAGTTGAGCAGTTTAGGTCGGTGTCATACGCACAGTTGGGGCGGATGGAAAAAGAGAAAGAAAAAAGTACATGAAAAATTAGATCTTAATTGGAAGAGATGCTTATCGGTTATACTAAAAAAAAAACATTACAAGAGAGAAAAACATTCTCTGCTTTATATTATTAGCAATTTGAATGATTATCTAAGAAATTTCTTTTAATGGAGGCAAACGAAAGTAAGCAAAAGGGCGCGCCTACTTTTGCCTGTTACTTGATGTAATTTATATTAGATCAAAGAATAAACATTATATAAACACCATGTACTTAATAGTAAATAAGAATAATAATAATAATAAGAATAAGAAAAAGAATAGGAATAAGAATTGGAATAGGAATAAGAATAGGAATAAGAATAAGAATAATATAAAATAAGAATAAATACAAAATAATAAAAACATACATAAAAATTTAATAAAAGTTTATAAATTATTATTGAACAGGAATGAACTAAATAGCTCCTCCGTATTTTATGTGAAAAGAAATATTTCAAAATTCCTTTTTTCGGAAATGAAGATTGGCTTCTACAAAAAATTTTTAAAGTTATTTTTACATTACATTGGCTATGATTTTGAAAAAAAAAATTTTTGCTATAAAATTTTTACCTCGGAATAAACCTATATTATACCAATTGGTATAGAAATTATTTAAATCAGAAAGAAACTTTCGGAAAAAAGCCCCAAATATAGGATAATTATTATTATTAGGCACGCCATATCAATATCATGTAAAGGACACTGAACAAAAAACAAGGTGAAAACCAATCGTAACTTGGAGCTAGTTACAAAAATGTGTGCTAGTTCTCAGGATAACACGGAACACGCATGTGAACCAGATGCAATTATTTTCTCTTTATGGGCGAGCATAGTATCTAAAGTGCAGATTAACTAAATTGATTAGAAATTATACGAACTGCTGCCTCGCCTTGACCCAATCACAATCAAAAAAAAAAAAAAAAAAAAAAAACCAAGAAACAGCGGCTAATTTCCAGCGGGCCATGTTAACTTGCCAATGCGTACGCGCACACCCCACGGAATCGGAACAACAATAATCGGATAACAAAACAACAAAAGCAACAACAAATGAACAAATATAAAAAACAATAATAATGACAGCAAAAGTCCTCGCTGCATGGCTATCTTTGGCAAACAATCTAAATGATATATTAAGCGCAAAGCAAATAACGCTCTCTGTTTGTCGCCCTCCCTCTCTCACTCCCTCGCCCTCTCTCTGTCTGCCCGTCTCTCTCACTCTTGTGTTCCCTTTCCATTTCCATTTCCCTCGCGAGTTAAGTTCTCCAATTATGCGGATTATTAATTTAACTGGGTCGCTGGTTAGAGTGGACCTTATTTCCCTGCGCTGCTCGCCCGTTCGCTCAGGCTTATGTGGTTTTTGTTGCTGTTGTTGTTGTTTTCACTCGCATGTCTCTCTTTTGTTGTTGTTGTTGTTGCTGTTGTTGCTGCTGGCCACTGGCAGTGACCACTTGTCGTTTCACAAGTTGTCAAAACTTGTCATTTAACCGACAATGAGCCTTGTTTGCTTTAATCGTGGTTATTATGCGTTCGCCCGAACCGTCTCTGAATTATTAATGATACCAGAGCATACCTGGGCAGGTGCTCCAACTTCATGCCTGACTACTACATATATGTGTGTTTGATTGTGTGTGTGTGTGTGTGTCTCTAATTAGTTGCCAGCGCAGTTTATACTGAATCAACTCTTGGGCTTTATTTAGTTAATCCTAAGCGATCATGATTTATACTTCTATAGCTGCTATAACTTTCTTTTGATCATTAATCAGGCTCAATTCACGTTCTGGCCAGCTTCAACTCGTTTCTAACTTCTGCTAAATGACATTTTCTGTTGTTGTTGTTGTTGTTATTGTTGATCAATTCTTTAATTGCTTTCCCAGCGGCTCATTTGTCAATGGTGCAATCGATAAACTCGCGGACAGGTGGAATATCCTGCACTCAGTCCAGCTCACGTCGTCGCCTGCCTCCTGCCCTTTGCCTTCCGCCTCCTGCTTCCTGATCCTGTCTGGTGTACTCTGTTGTCCTGATGAGGGTTGTTTTTGTGTTTTGACATACTGGTGTCGCCTGCGGGACTGACGCATGCGCATCCTTAGTTTAGCAACAGGTGATCGCAGCTCGCTGATCGAGTTGAGGTGTTTTTTTGTTGTTTGTTATTAAGTTGTTAAGCTAAATTATTGTTTTTTCCTTTATTTTTTATTTGTATCTCTGTTTTTTTTTTTTTTTTTTTTTATGAGTGCTGCCGGCGACATTTAACAGTTCATGCATTTATATGAGCTGTTGCAAAACTTTTAATGGCCATTAAAATTGAATATATTTATATTTGGCTTTTTGTTTTGTTTTGCCAAGGCCTTCAGATTGAAGTTGAAAATGTAAATAAATATAATTGGTTTTATAGAATTTTGTAGAATTCTTAATTGAAATTATTAATGAATTTAATTGACTTTATATTATTTCTCTTTTCATGCCTAGAATTGAATACTAATGATATTTTCTATGAAAAATTTGAAAGTTTATAGTTTGGAATATTTTGAAAAATTTTAGATCAGTATCTAAACTTAATAAATAATATAAATGTATCAGGTTTAATATTAAATGATATATCAAAATTATTATAACAATTTTCTTTTGGCAATAGAAAATAGAAAAGACTTTTAGAAAATGATTCAACTCCTTTTAATAAGGATAAAAACTTACCGTAGCTGGACACTGCAAAGAAAAAGAAGAAAAAAGCTTGTTAATAAATCATAGACGTATAGATGACGATAAAAGCTTGTTTATAATATAATAACCATGTTTTTAGGACTATTCATATATACATATATAATTAAGTTTTTAATGGAAAATGAAATTATCATATGTGAACGCTATAGGGATAATTCGTTTTATCATACAACACTGTTCTCAAGAAGGTTCACTTAGCACTGCCTTAAACGTTTTTTTTAATGTCATTTCCACAATTCATGCGAAGGCGGAGATATTGTAAGTATTTGACGTACGTTCGTATAAATGAATGAATACGAATTCATTTGGCATCGATTGCTGATTTAATTGTCTGACTAATTGAGAGATTTTTTTTTTGCGCTGGCATCTGTGAACTCCCATGACGCACATTCGGCCTAGTTGCAGCGTTATTTGCTCCATTTGGCACTCCGGCAAGCTTAATGACTTGATTTGGGAGGCTGATGAGGCAGGCAGGCAGGCAGGCAGGCACAGGCAGGCAGGCAGTTGCTGCACAGATTGCCCAACGTTGATTAGTGCCCGGGTCTGAGAGACAAATGCTGTACGTGCAGAAACGCCAGCCGATGCTCTGGCTGGGCTGACCGACGACGACAATGACTTTGCCATATATGCACTCTCTAGCTGGGCGGCTCTAACCAATAACAACAACAATAACAACAACAAGAGCAGCAGCAGCAGCAAAAAAACCCTTTAAATTTCATGCAGAATTAATTAACTGCTGTTGGTGGCGACTCCGACTGCGACCGATTCGTGTTGTCGCCGCCAAAGCCGCCCAAGTTGCGGGCGCCCTTCTGTCCAGCCCCGTATCGCTTTTTCAGACTCTTGATATTTTGATGGCCAAGCAGACAACGCCAACGGAACACACAGAAGCGCGCTCTGGATCGCTCTTCGCTCTGGAATTTCATTGAGAAACGTGCCCTGTACTTGCCGAGACAGCAAGCTCAGGTCGTGTCCCCAATGCTCTGTCATGAATTGCACAGATATATAGACATATATATATATAGAGAGAGATATCTGTGTGTGTGTGTGTGTGTGTGTGTGTGGGACACTCGTTGTTTGTCTTGGGGATCTATGTTGTGGCGCCATTAGCTGCCATTGGCTGGCCCGTGTCGCAATTTAATTACAAGCATCGCTATCTAGAGAAGGCGGCAGCAAGATTTATGCAAACAGTAAACAACATGGATAGACTGGAGCTGGACAGATGCACGGCTCCTTCAAATGATATGGCCAATGTCCAATGGCCAATGGTTGTCATCAGCGTTGTTCTTTTTGCTTTCCACCCGTTGCACAACTCAATTTGCTGCTGCAGTTAACCCACTCATAAGTAAGTGAATGAACATACATACTATGTGTATATATAGAGAGAGAGATATGTGTATCGGAACAACAACAGATATGGTCTGGCTGTAGCTTCTTGAAAATCGAATCACGTTCGCCCAATTTTGAATGGACTGCATGGACGTTCGGGGTAGCTTCGACAATTTTAGCTCCCTTGTAGGCGATTAACTTAAATGCCACTAAACTAATTTAAAAGCGATTGTAGGAGCTCGCTCTCTCTCGTTCTCTCTGACTGCCTCTCTCTCTATCTGTCTCAGTGTGTCTGGGCGATAGAATTTCAGGGCCTGGGCTGTTAAACATCTTGTCCTGTCCGCTCAAACACTGTGCAACGCACCCATTGTCACGTACTGTAGAATGTGGCCATCAGTGTAGAGATCTGTGTAAAATAAATACATAAATACATATGTATGTGTGTGTGTGTGTGTGTGTGAGTGTGCGTGTGTGTGTCCGGCTCTTGGCAAGATTGCTTTTTCCATATGGAATTTAATTTGCGCTGCCCCTGAAACATGTAATAACGATGCAATTTCATTTGCAATTTAGAGCTACGGCTACTAGCCCCGAAAACATTTGACCACTGTCCTGGCATGCCACAGATGCAACAACATGTTCCATTCTATATTAATGCCACGTTATGGGCTGCAGAGAAAGAGCGAGAGATAGATAGAGAGAGAGAGAGAGGGAGGGTCGGTGTCTAGCGATGACAAAGAATTTCTCGTTATGCAAAATACCTGCGAATATTACACAGTTAAGTTTACGATTTGATATATAGCTCTAAGGACTGTTGTTTCTCTTGTTATACCTTGTACTGTTTTGCAAGAGGTGTATGTGTGTATGAACTATTATAATTGTTAGTTCTATGTGAGTGAATATGTATAAGCATATATAAGTTGTTGATAACTATTCGATACCATATTCTACTTGATTCTATTTCCTACTTCATTTTATTTCCAGTCTGATTTCATTTCTGTTTGCCTTGCATATTGAATATACACTACAATTTTTGTGAATAGCTGTAAATTTGATTACAAAAGTTTTTTATTATGGATTGTTAACTTTATCCAAAGAAGTTGATATATTCATATAGAATCGATTATTGTTTGATCAGATTTTCGATCAATATACACTGGAAGTTTACACCACGAAAGCTCCTTAATATGAAGACCATATGAACTGTTGGCTTTATGCCTAGGTCTGTGGTTTTTCTTATATCGAAATATATATCGATTATCGATATCTGATTTATTATACTTTCGATCAATTTACTAGTTTACGTAACTAAAAGACTTCTACTGCTACATGCTCTCTTACAAATTACACGCATTCTTCAAGTCATTCTCATTTCAAGAGAAGCTAAGAAAGTTTTTACCTGACCATATCTGCAGTGTCCAAACTGCCGATAGAGTTATCTCTGCTCTTAAGCAGATTCTGTGGTCTGGGTCTTGTTATCTTTCACATTCTTTAGTTCAGTTTGAAAGCTATTGAGAATGTGCTTTAGAATTTATACTTTTCTCACAACTTCCTTATTCTCTGCTAGATATTCTTCATATATACGTATCATATATCAATGTTGATAATACTTTTCTGTTATTATTATACTTTTATCCTTCGACCTGGTATCCTTACAGAGCATCTGCTAGTCGTTTCGCTTTCAGATCAATTCACTGGCTGCATTTGGTTATTGTTATTGCTAACTGGCCGTTGTCAGTGAGTGGCCTGGCGCTTAGAAAACAAAACGCGACGGTGGCAACCTGTTGCGCCTATGGATGCCCCGCGGTCAGGGCATCGTAAAACCTTACGAGCTGAATAACAAATACATGTATGGGATGATTAATTTAAGCACTTTTACGATGCCTCTTCATGGCGCAACTGATTTATGGCCGTGCGGCCGTGCGACGAATTTGCGTCAGGGAAAGCGCTACGAGAGGTCCATGGCGCGAGGGTTTATGATTGGCTTAAAGGGGCGATAAATGAAATTAGGGGCTTAGCAATAGAACAGAGCAGCCGGTAGGGTGCACAGCTCCCAGGCACTCGCATGCTTGTAGGCGTTGCAATCCCAGACAGACAGACAGACAGCGAGCTACGAATATCATCTAAGTTGGCCTCTTGCATTGCAAGTACAATTGACATAGCAAGGAGAGGAGTGGAGTGTAGGAGAATTGGCGGCTGGCGCATGTTGCCATCAGACGCATTTACTATTTTGCATAAATCATAATGTAATCTGCATCTGGAAATGAAAACAAACCGAAGCGAAAATGTCCAAGCTTTTATAATTAACTGCGCGGGCACAAACCGAAGACATTGGCAGGCGACATGCCGGGCACAGCTGCAGGACCTCTGCATTGGCCACAGCCAACCAGCATCAGGCAACAGCCAAGCAGCCAACAGCCAAACAGCCAAACAGGCAACAACCAACAACAACAGCGACAACCGCATAAGTTTCTCAATGAAGCATGGAGCCCAAACATCAAAAAAGCAACAAATACAAATACAAATACAAATATACAAATGCAACAGCAGCAGGGAGAGCTCTGTGCCTGGTCAGAGCAAACTCGCGCTGGAGAGGACGACGCCGGCACAAATGTGGATAAGCCCTCACTTGGTGCGCAATCGCAAAATCTACGCAGCGCGCGGTCAACGGGCGCCTGCCAAAACTACGGCTAAATAATTTATGCCCCCAGTCAGCAGCAGCATCAGCAGCAGCAGCAGCATCAGCATCAGCAGCATCAGCAGCATCAGCAGCAGCAACAGTCAGCGATGCGCAGCAACACATTGGCGCAACATGCTCCTTGGAGCGAAGCAGCGGGTTGGATGTTAGTCGCAGTAAAAATCAAACAAAATTATAAATTAATGAAATTTATGCACAATAAAATTGCAAAAGAAATTATTAATGCAGTCGTTCACGCTTTAAATGCACCCTAAATCAACGAACGTACGCTAAAATTATTAATACGACCGCCAGACATGCAGCAGACGCCGCCATCGCCTCTGCTGCCTCCTTCTGGCATCATTCCCAATCATCCTCAACCTCCTGCTCCCCAATCCTGGGCCAATCAGTGCAAGCAGTTGATAGGTTTAGGCGCCGGATATGTTAAGTTGCAAAGACATGCATCTTGCAACATTAAGGCACAACTTGCGTTCAGCTCAACTCCCATCCACCAGATCCACTCAGATCCACCTTCAATTTTTATTGAAAGCGTTCTCCTTGGCTGCGTTTGCAGATCGACAAAAGAAAAGGGGAATTTATGTGCTCATGCTGTCTGTTTGTTTTCAATAATCTTTATTTCAAACATGAAGACATGTTGAGGGATGGACAGACGGATGGAAGAATGAGAAGCTTTTGAATATTGATTTAAGTAGATATTCAATATAAGAGCTTGGCTTCTATTCTAGTACAACATGCTTATCTAGTCAATACAATCTAGTTGCTTGCAGCAGGCTCTATTGGTTAGTAGGACTTTTTTTTTGAATATATATTATATTGCACTTCTTTTTGCAGCAGTATATTTCAATATAATTTTGAATATCGATAGAAATATATAAAACTTCTACTCTAGAACAACTTGCTGAGCAAACTAAAACATTCAGCCTTGTAGTTACTAGCATTACTCATAATTTAAGGGTAGCAGACAGATTAACGCAAGAAGATTTACTAGATTCTCAATATAATTTTAAGAAATTGTCTTACTTTGTTGATCTGTCTACAAAAACTAAGCTATGTTTAGTATACTATAATTAAAGATTGCTTAATATCTTAAAATCTGCATAGATAGATTAGCTTAATATTCTGAATCTGGATAATTAAAAAAAGTTAATGTGGAAATCACAGACTATCTTTTTTAGTCAACAGTCTCTCATTTTCTCTGATTGTCTCTGTCTCTTTATTTTTAACTATTTCATTATATTTTTGTTTCTTTATAGTCTCTATTGCTTAATGGTCTGTCTATAGTTTCCCATTTCTCTCTCACTTTAAGTTCAGAATTTTAAGGCACTCTCTTTAGATCATAGCAAAGCATTTTGGGCATCTTAGCAAAAGAGTTGCTGAGCACGCTCTAAAAATCCACAGCCATAGACATTTCTTTAAGGTCCAGCCGATGCCTGCTATCTTATCTCAAATTCTACAATTTCTATTAAATTTCAAACAAATGGTTCCCACAACATGCACAAATGATGTCAGTCTGCAGCTACCATAATACTCGCAACATAAATGGTGAACATGGCCTAATTAGATGTCTTAGATAGCACTTATTACGTTTCGAATATTGCCCAATTTATTCTTTGACAAATGAGGCTTTAATAGGGCTCTAGTTTATGAACTAGTTTCTTGCAAGTGGCATATGAATAGTTAATTTCATTTCGTTGAAAGATCTGAGATCATCAAGTGGCAGCTAAATCAACTTGGGCCTAAACAAAAAAGGTATCACACACACCCAAAAAAAAAAAAAAAAAAAAAAAAAAAAAACAACTAAAACCTAAAAAAAAAAAAACAAAACAAAACAAGGTCTTTTGCAACAAAAAGACAAAAAAAGAGTTATTTAAATTTTACAGCGAATTTTTGAGAAGCGTAGACAGCTTTATCTTATCGCCAGTTTAGTTTCGAGTTGGAGTTTGAGGTTTCCCTTTAACGAATACATTAAATACATATTATTCCCGGAATTATATGTAAATTCCACTTCTCACATGAGTCCCCAAGCTCAACAGCTCTCCATCTTCCATGATATTATCGTCGTCGTCGTCGTCGTCGTCGTCGTCGTCGTCTCTGCCGTCTTCGTCTTGGCCGTCTTGGCTCTTGGCTGGTTTTGTAACTTACGCAGAAATCTTATAAATGTTCGTGTTCAAGACAGGTAGCGCTCTATTGGGTCCATATCAGCAAGCTAAAAAATTAGTTCCTCAACGATGACAAATTAGACGTCATTAAGACTGACTGACTGAGCTCAGGGGCACCGCACAGTTGCCACAGTTGCCGCAGTTGCCGCAGTTGCCGCAGTTGACCAGCTCCAGTTCAGCTCAAGAGTGGCTAACTGTGTGACCTCATCCTTTCCTGGGAAGCACAACAAATGGGCATCCTAGGTCCGCGCTAAACGCGTGGAACTGTTACTCCATATTATTTATGATAATCTCGATTTTGTGTGGTAGCAGCAAACAGCCATCAGCCATTCAGCGAGCCAGCGAGCCAGTGAGGCAGCGAAGCAGCCGCTGCGCATGCGAAGCTGGAGCCACACGATGCGGCACGTTGGCGCTGTGTGTGGCCTGTGGCATGGCTTCCTCGCCTACCTGTTGCCCGTTGCCAGTTTGGCTGCCTGGCTGCCTGGCTGGCTGCTTGCGGCCTGCTGCCCCGACTCCAGATTAATGTGAAGTGACATGTTTAAGTAAATGATCCAGAAGCTTATCCGATAATGGCCACCATATTTATTTAATGCTACACTCAATTCTTTGGCTCTCTTCTTCTTTTCTTTTTTTTTGGCCAGGTCAGCGTCTCTGTGCCCACGCCCTACCGAAAAGCTAATTGACCCGATCATAAGCCATAAATCTGTACAGGATATGCTGGACGAGATCACGAAGAGCGCTAGACCAAGAGAGCGAGCACGAGATGCGCCACAGACGCGACACGATTAGCCCCTTAAATAGATCCCCCACCTGCCGTCCAGCACCCCCTCGCCCATCTTTGCAATAATCATTTGTTTTTGGTAGTCCCCGCCAAACAATGCTGGCCTCGCAGCAAGCCCCAACGTGGGCCACCGCCGTTGCAAACTGTCGTCGAGTTTGTTGCAGTTGCTGCTGCCGTTGCTGCTGTTGCCGTTGCTGCTGCTGTTTGCAACTGTTGCAAGTTTAGCGACAACACGAAGATTAGCATGCGTGACTAACAGAATTTTGTTATTCCCTTGGCCGGGCCGGGCAAGTCGTGCGTTTACCTCGCGCTGGGATAATCGTTTCTTAATTTTCCTAATTAATTATTATGAAATGCTCGATAAGCAGCAGCAAACAGAGAGCAGCGAAAAGAGAAGCGACCAGCTAAGTAATTGTTAAAATTCTTTTGAAATTGTTGCCCGTGAAAATCATTCAATATTCAAGCGCAACTTGGCAACATAGTTTCAGATCATTTGCCTTTTTGATTCAATTTTATGCTCTGTCAGCAAGAGAAAGGGAGTATATTGATTTTGAGTGAAGTCAGCTTGGTTGTCCTTTCATCTGTCCATATGAAAATAAACTCAGAATTATCTCTAGAGGTGAATTGAATCTTCCACAACTCTTCTGTTAGAGACCCAATGCCTCTTGAGGAGGGACAAATCAGAAAATAAAAACTATTACTTTCATATACTAGACCGAAGATCAATAAGTTCTGCAGCTGTGGGTAAATCTATAAGCTATATAACTCCAATTTTAAATCCTGTCAGTTCGAATCGCATCGATTCCTTAAAGAAATTTTGCCGTTTCTCGTATAAATTCTGTTTTGATCGAGTATTCTCCAGTCAGTTAAGCTCCATTGCAATATTCATCCTTGCTTTTTTAGGCTCTTTTTCTGTTTCGTTGACCGGAACCTTTTTTATTGACAAGCAAATGCACTCAGGCTGCATATGTACCGGCCATGCCTTGGCTCTACATACATTTTTAGACGAGAGCCAACCGAGGCTCGACCTGACTCGACTCGACTCCACTCGACTCTCCTGGACTCGACTCGGTCTGGGGCACAGCAGATTCGTCCCTTCTGCGCCAAAAGTTTATTTTCGTTATTTATGATGTCGCTGTAGTCGGGATGCGCTGCACAGATTTTAGGCAAAACGAGCCGAGCACAACGAAGTGCGTGGGATGCTGCTTGGTTGCTGGATGCTGGCTGGCTGGCTGGCTCCATCTGGCAATCACACAAATCGCATGCGAAACTATTATCAGAAGTTTTATGTTAATTTTTAAGCATGTTGCCTGGTTGCCTGCTTGTTGCCTGTTTGGCTGTTCGCCTGTGCCTCTGTGTCTCTGCCTAACACATCCAGGGGTCGGTGGCAGCAGCAGCAGCGGCAGCAGCAGCCGCAAGTTGCAAAATGTAATCTTTTGTCATCGTGTTTGACAGAAACGGTTGTCGCCCCAAACACGCGCACCTGTTCAGATTCCCTCATTAATTATGCATAAATTCTCATCAAATTGGGAAGAGTTGCAAAACAATCTTTAATGCCGATGCCAATTAGAATTTGTGCACGCCTCGATTTAAATAAGTTAGTAAATAAAGCAAGTACACGATACGAACTTTGAGCGGAAGTATATAAAACTAAGTTATATGAATCTCTATATGCATTATATATGGAAATATATAGAAAGAATTTTTTGATAAATTTTTTTTTTCACCTTTGCGATATCTTAAACGTTTTAATCTGTGTATTAATAGAGGACTATATTTATTGATCAAATTTTATGTTTCTATCTGAAATTGTATGCAAGTAACGGTCCAGAAAGCAAAGCTAAATTTTAAGATTTATCGGTAATGAGGATATGAAAATGAGCTGGTTGGTAGATCAAATAAAATACTCCCTTCGTATTAGTATACACATATCTCTATATTAATTTAATTAATTTATTTTCTCTATATTAATAGTTATAATTTTTTTTTAGGCATTTTTTTGTTGACTTTCTTTTATATATTATTATATTTTATATATTGTAAAGAGAAATGATATGCTTATGCTGATATCTGTCTATTATCTAGACATACAAGACTAACATGAGCACTCAGCTACTGCTGATCAGTAAGCTGGAATACGTATAATTCATGGCAGTCATCAGAATCTATAAGTATTTATTTGTTTATTAGCTGGATGGATAGAGAGCTGTCTTTGTATACTTTATAAGCAACTAGAAGCTCATATTAATTCAAAGTCCAATAATATCTCCTCTTGGTACTCTTATCCCTAAATATCTCATATTACCACATTTTACATTATAAATGACTAATTAATATTTGCGTACTTTTATTCCCAGCATTGACTTCTTAAAGCTTAAACACTAAATACTTGACTTATACTCTCTCATATATTTTTTCAGCAACATGTGCAAAACAAATATGGGCGTATCGGTGGGCGTTGAAAAAGAATATGTTGCAGCTACGTATTGTGAGCGCGATCAGAGTTGAAGTCAATTTGAAAAATCGATTAAATACGAATAAATGTTGAGGGCTGGGGGTTAGGCAGATTTAAAAACTCATAACAACGTGGCAACACCTCCTTTTGTATTGCTGTCCGCACGCCGAGGTGTCCAAAACCATGTGTGGGGTAGTCACCGGGCATCGCTGCCATTCGCCATTCGCCACTCGCCACTCGCCTTTCCCGATGTCCGATGCCAAAAAGCCGCTGGCAATTGGCAATGGGATGAGAAATATTATTTATATTTGTACTGCAGAATTTATGACCCAAGAGAGAGGGAGAGTGCGCGAGGCTCGACTGGGACCACATATATTCGCAATATATACATATATATATATATATATGACAAATTTCCTGCCGCTGGTGTGGCGTCCCTCTTAGGAGGACAATGTGTGTTTCAGTAGCTGGCGCTAGTACATGGAACGGTGGCAGTGCGGACGACAGGAACATGGATTCGCCAAAAGCGAAACCTAATCAATATACAACTCGAATTAAAGCCAAAGGCAACGGCACGTTGAGTGGGGTCGATTGCGGTGTTGATTGCTTTGCATGCATAAACTCACACACAAACAAAGACTCACACTCACACACACACACATTAATAACTACAATATCTGATTGAGGAGACAATTTGGGGGCAAGTGTATATCATTTAGATAGTGGAACACACACATACACTTGCATATCCAAACCGAATGCATTCCATTAAAAATGACAAGTTGCTTGTCCAAATAAAGGCAGATCAAGTCCATCTGATTTCCCATTTCGAGTTCCAGTTCCAGTTCCACTTCTGTGGCTATCAAAAGGATCGTGTTCAATAAAATGCAAACGCCGTCGCCGTCGTCGTCGTCGTCGCCGTCACCGTCGCCATCTCAAACTGATTGTAATCAGTTTTGTGCACTAACAATGGCTGGGGCCAGTCGGCAGTCAATCATGAATCCATCTTCGTCAATCGCTGATTGTGTGAATCTTGTGGATTGCGCTGGAGTTAGTCAGTGACTTCTTGGTGGTTAACATGGCGCCTGAGTTTGTCGTTTTGGGAATTGCGCGATCAGATCATCAGCCACAGATGATCATCAATGGGTAACGCTGATGCCATTGTCTCTTGTTATATACATTTTTCTTTTTGTTTTCCTTTTTTTTTTTTTTTTGCTTTGTTGGCGGCGTCTGCAAATGCACGTCATTCCGGGGCTCATGAAATGTCACTCAAGTGAGCTCCAACAGCCATCCATCCAAACATTCAGCCAGCCATCCATCCAAGATCTCTTTGGTCGCCTGCAGACCGTCAAACAATTCAATTGGAGTAGCGAATAAATCACACAGAAGACGACTTCGGATCGTGAAGCGTCGTCGTCGCCTTGGCTTAACCCTCTGTGTATTTCCTCTAAATGCCCTGTAGCTTAAGGTGTGAAGCGGGTGTATTCGGCTAGGGTTTAATATATGAGATATATGACAATCAGACTGATCTTTAGTCGGTTGAAAAACAAGTCTTTGAAATCTACTTTTAAGTTTTTCCGACAACATTTAAGGCACTTGTTTTAAAACTAAGCTTCAAGCCGGTTATCTATAAGACTTAGCTCTTGGTAGTGCCTAGTCAAGACTCACTCTACAAAACACTATTTAGTTGCTAAGTATGCGAATTACTTTGATTGCTCCTCCACTACTTTTGTACTTAGCGTATTTGGGAAGTGTCTGCCCAAAAGTCCTGCACGCCTTGACAGATCGTTTGGTTGGCTGTAAAGCGCAGGAAATGACTTCGGCAACTTCGGCGGGGTTTGAGCATTTTATTTTGTTTACGATTTTCGTAGTTATCTGGGAAGTATTTCGAACGTCGCTAATTTGACGACTGCACGATTGCATCGAGTCGCCTTGGTGCACAGAAGTTGGAGGTGAACTGGTCCTTGGGCAGAGGCTCCTCGATCGATGCATTTAGCAGATAAGCTCAATTTCGTTTTTGCTGACACTTAAGCGGCGGTCGACAGACAGACAGACGGACGATCGGACGGAGGCACAGACAGACAGACGGATGGACAGCATCAACGGATCGAAGGTTTAGTTTGGTCGGGTGCAGAGCGGGGGAGTGTCTACTGTAGGTGCACGTTTTTCAGGCTCTGCGCAGCGAAATGAAAATTCCGAACTCTAAAGTCACGGACTTCAGTTTCGTTTCATTCGTATTACTTGAGCTTTCAACTGATTCTTAAACTGCTCTAACTATTTAGGCAGGCAGTTTGTAACAATTATGAGGGGAATATTTATAGAATATGTAAATTTGTATAAGACATTATTATAATATTTTTGAATTAATATAACTAGAAAGCTATTTGGCATTAACACTTCAAGCAAGACTTAAGTTTTCTGCTATAGATAGCAACTCTTTAAGCCCTTTTCAGCACCATCTATCTAGTTGATTAAAGGGTATTCAAGAATTCAGCGTGCCACACACAGAGCTCACACAGAAAGTCAGCTTTTCGTGTTGGACTTAAAGCATGCGCCGGTAATTGTGAATGACAATAATTGTGAAGACATTCTGTGCTGGCCCGGCTCAGCCAGGCCAGGCCAGGCCAGGCGGAGTGATTCTGTGGACGTCCCACTGACCAAAGCAACGTTGGAACGTGCAAAACGTTGGCGCCAACAGCGCCACCCAATATATGCTACAAACAATCACAAAAAAAAAAAAAAAAGGAAGAAGACAAAAAAATAACACAGACGAATTTTTGTCAATTTGAGGAGTCGCAAGCAGCAGAAGAATTCCCAGAGTTGGGGCCATATTGGGGCAGGCAGGTACTACTCGCAGTTGCCACGCCTCGTCTTTAATAACTTTCGCCCTAATTCATGTTGGCTGTCAGTGCGTCGATTTTTCATAATTAAAAGTGAATTGAAAAACTGTGCAAAACTTGTAGGAGGCGCGCTCGCAACTCCGGCTTCTTTGAAATTGAATTTGTGGCCTCTGTCGATGCGATGGCAGCTACTGCCGACAACCACGTTTAAGGTGGTGCCATAATAAATGGTTAACGTTAGCTTGGTTAGAACTCGCTTAGCTGCATGCGAAGCCATTCGAATCGATGGGCACGTATCTAAGGTCTTGATCGTGCCAGCGATTCATTAATCAAATCGCCAAGTTCAACTGCATATTGACTGAGGGGCATCTAAATGGCTCGATCAACATTTTGATTGCAGTT
This sequence comes from Drosophila hamatofila, assembly GCA_035045345.1. NCBI lineage: Eukaryota > Metazoa > Arthropoda > Insecta > Diptera > Drosophilidae > Drosophila > Drosophila hamatofila. The sequence goes on along the minus strand of JAWNPA010000052.1, from coordinate 10,288,222 downwards.
CAAGGCTTGACTTGGATTGGATTGGCATGATACGGTATATAGCTATTTCTGATAAAGCTCAAGTAAAGGTGTCGACTGTAACTGTATTTTAATGGAAATCATTTAAATATATTGTAAAATATGTATCGATCAGAGTTATCGATTGATTTATATATTTATAAGCAAGAACTTTTATATTCTGTTTATCACAAATAAAAAATAACTCTTAATATATAATCTTATTCGACAAAGAGAGCTTAAAATTTGATCTCTTACTTCCTTCGAAAGTTTATCGATATTTTTATTACACTAAATGATATATCACTTTAAAGCTGGGCGAATCAATATCGTATATTATCATTTCTGATATATTGTAGATTAAACACATGTTGTAGAACTTGTAACTTCATCAAGTATAAAATTGTAGGCATATGATCTAAGAAAAATATACTAAAGACATAATCCATTTTAAGATATATGTGCATTTTTATATATTATCGATCGTATTGACAACTTATCGATAGCATAAAGCAATGTAAACTATTAAGCCAAAAAACTAATATTTAATTAAATATGTTTCAGATATTGTAAATGCCATTAAAAATCGAATGAGCTCTTTGCATATTTCTCAACGCAATTATGTCATTAGAAACTCCACAGAAGATAACACCTTTGATGACTCTGTCTAAACACTCCCAGCGGGCGCATCCTTTCGCATGTCAACTGACAATATGCCCAACAACAAGAACAACAACAACGTTTGACGACGCGACGGCAATTGCTAGCGAGCCCTGATGAACTATATAAGTAAGTCACATATCCACGGGGAGCTAAATAAAGAGAGACACGCAGTCGTACTTCTTGAACACTGTGCCCAGCAGGCGGCATCATTTGATATATATATACACATATATATATATATATATATCTGTATTTCAGGAGAATATTTTTGGTGACATTTATGTGCCGCTGACGGCCAATGGCGGTAGCGACAGCAGAGAGCTCTAATTAAATTTAATAGCTACGCAACGGCATAAAATTGTGCCAAGCCACCAACGAGGCAGGCCGAGGCGACCAAGGCGACCAAGGCAACCGAGTGAGGCGATCCAGCCCAGCCAGTCGGCAAAAGATGTCAAGATTGGGGTCGTAAACACATTTGATTTGATTTCTGGAAAGGATTCAGTCATTTCACGTCGGCTGCTTTGGCGGATGCGTTGATTGAATTGTCACCTCCAATTTAATGGCCACAAACAGAGGGCAGATGAGAGCGGAACAGAGCCGAGCGGAACGGGGCAGATCGAGTCAGTATTTCAACAAGTTCTATTCGTTTTTGATGTTGTTTTTCTGTATTTCGATGTAGATGGATTTAGAAGAGACTTGGTAAAAGGCGCCACTGTTGACGCGGCTGACATTTGCTTTGGGTTATAGTTTTATTATAATACCCCGGCCGACTGTGTCTTTGGCAAAAGGTGTCAGACGTTTTATGGCTGTTCTTTGACGACCTGCTGAAAAGTTCACGGTCATTTCTACAATTTCACCTTTGAGTTTTGAGCGCTGTGGCTCTGAGAGGGCAGGCGGCAGCAGTTGGGGTATACGAGTATCATTCATCAAAAGCCAGCCGGCGGCTTTCAATTACTTTCACCTATGGCTTGCCCCGGCTACAAGCGGAAAAGTGGGTCTAAGTGAAACAGGTAGCCAGATCTTAACATCAAAGATTAAATGCCGGCATAGATACATAACTAGAGTTAGTTTTGTTTTTTTCCATCTTTTTTGACAGGTAACTAAATACCCTGCAATACGATCATATTTTATAGCAAAATATTCTTGGGTTCAATTCTGAAAATTGAATTTATATTCCGGTTTATTTGAAAGAAGAACTTGCTGGCAGGACAACTCTTTAAACAAGTTTTGAAGAGCACAAAAAATATAATTTATATTAACAATATAGCTATACTTAATCAATTTGTAGCTCGAAAGGAAAGAATTATAGCTCTTGTCTGAGCTTCAGCTGTAAATAGCTATTGTATACAAATGTTGGGAGTTATAATTAACACGAGGCAATGCCAGCATGTTTCATCCAAAGAAAAAAACAAACTTTGAAATGCCAAAACAGATACTTACATATATGTATGTTTGCATATGCTAATACACATACATACACGCATGTACGTACTATGTAAATAGTGGAAAGAGTTGAAGGTGAAACATCGACAACATTTTTGTGCCCAGTCATTGTTCATATGCAGCAAAAATAGTACAACAAAAAATAAGAAAAAATATTTTTTTTTAATTTGAATAAGTAATTCGAACAACACACACAGCCAAAATCAAAAAGGAAAAACAAAGTAAAAACAAGTCAAAACAAATGTGAAACAAGGAAAATTCAATTTACTCGCATGTCAAGCCGAATTGCCGGCTAGGTCAAACACGTTGATGGATGGATGGATGGATGGTTGGTTGGTTGGTTGGATGGCTGGGCTGTTCGTATATGGCTGCATGGCTGACTGAATGAAAGGGACGCACAACAACAGCAACAAGAGTAACTACAATGGCTACAAGCTGAAATGGCAAAACGTTGCATGCTCGACTATTGGGCGGTCCACTTGCCCCCACCCAACTGACCGCGCTGTGCCCCAACCAAAACAACCGATGCGACGGCAAACAAACAGCCAAAAACTCGCGTTTCATTCCACATGCAGCACGTGTAGCATGCTCGCCGACTATTCGTATTCGTATTTCTATTCGTAATTGAGTGCAAGTGACTGTTCATAGTTTTATTCACTATATATTTACATTGTAAAATAATAGAAAATGTATGAGGAGTGGATGAGAACATGACTAGAAGTGAACCTGGATTGGGCAGAAAACAATTAGTTTTTTTTTAATGTTTTGATTAGGTTTTGGAAAAAATATTTTATGTTAAGCTGCACATGGTTGAGAAGCATCTAACTTATAAATTTGTTGTCAATTACTTTTAAAGTTCTCGAGATATGCTTTAAAAACGTCTTATTTATAAATTGATAGCTGTCTTTGTTAAGTTTTTTTTTAAATATGAATATATTAACTTTAATATAAATATAGGCAAATTATTAAATATATTAACTTAGAACTTGCGCTCTTAGCCCCCTTTCTTACCCACCTTCCATATTTACAGGGTATACAAATATAAATTGCTAAAACTACACTCACACATGGACATTCGGCATGGCAAAAGTTTTTAATTAATACAAAACTTGTTACACTTTATAAGCGCCTACTATTAGCATACCTAGACATAGATGTGCATACATATGCATAAATGTAGATGGAGAGGATGGACATGTGGACATGTGGCCACATGATGCCAGTCGCATGTGTGCAGAGTGTTGGATATAGGAAAAAAGGATTTGGCAGGCCTAGAGCGTAGCTGAATTCGAAATGAGTCTGGGCTTTGTTATTTTTGGCAGCTGCTGATTGTAGAAAATTTAATTAAACTTGAAATGCAAACAACTATTAACTTCACAGAGAGCAAACAAATTGAATGGCTAAATGGAATAGTTAGATAAAATATGATAAATATTAAAAGAGTTGTAGATAAGTGTTAGTTGTGGTTATTCGGGACTTGTTGAGTTTTATTGATATGGTAAATAAAGTTATCAATTCGTTAACTGTTGATAATGAATAAATTTGCTGTCTTTCATTAAAATACTTTATAAAGTTGTTAATTCCTGAACTAAACTTGCTGAATTTCAGTGAAATACTATGCAAACTTATCAAATCATTAACTAAATTGCAATTCTTAAGCATGAATAAACAAATCTTTATACATATTTATATAGAGTACTATAAAATTGGCAGAGAGATCGTGCGTGCTGGCAACGAGTTGAGACATTAGGTTAAGTGACAATCGTGTCTCTGATTTATTGCTATTTCCGTCTCATTGCGATTTCAGTGATTCGAGGAATTGCAAGCGCCGCTAATGAGCTGCCTGCCATTCGTTCACACTTGCAGTCAAGAGAGAGGAGAGGACGAGATGCGCTCTCATATTAATTGATTGCACTTATGGCATTCAAGATTTGCATATAACATATATACGTACATATATAGTATAAAGTACGGAATCCATTATTTCCGGGAACATTGCATTTGTACGGCAATTAGTTCGCATAAGTTAAGGCTTGCTCATTCGAGCTCCGAGCTGGTATCGTATCGTTCGGGAGTGCGACCCATGTTTGCTTGCGGCTGGCATAAATCATCTTCATGGAAATATCGTGTAGGGCAGGCAGAGCCACCAGCAGTCAGAGCCATGCCACACATAAAAATATGTATATTTGTGGGACCGAAAATGTTCTCTAATTGAGAGACACCGCAGCAGGCAGCAGCCAGCAGTCCCCAAAGATTGCCTCCTTTTAGCAAATATTTTCGGTTCAGTTTTTTTTTTTCGGGGGAAAATATTTTCGTAGAGTTTCCCAGCCCACCCGCACGACCCTATTGAAAATTTCTGTGCTGTCATATATATTAGAAATGAGCAAGAAAAAAAGTAGTTTAATAAATTGTTGGGCAACCTAATTTATGACCATTTAATATGACATTTATCTACAACAATAAGTTAGCGCAAAATTGTTTCGTCTGCTCGATGTCAGAAATATAATTCTAATTCTTAACTCAGTTTTTAATCATTTGTGACATTTGTGTGTTTGCCTTTGATATCACAACGACAACGACATCGCCACCGCCATCGACATCGACATAGATGTAGACTACTACCAGCTCTATATAATTTGATTAAACATGTGTTTATAGCTGTTCTATTACCGGCGACAATTGCGGGGCTTGTAAAAAGCATTGCTTAAAATCGCTCTGATGAGAGCGAGTACAAATATAAACACGTGTTCTGTCAAACGCTTGTATACAATTGTCTGTCCAAAATGGAAATTACATGTACCAGAACATACACACAGCTATATATCCCTCTCTGTGTCTGTGTGTGTGTGTGTATTTGTTGTGCACGTTTTGGTCCATCCTAGTAGTGGGTCAAGTTTTGGCTGCATTTGCCGACTGCCTCGCCTAATGGCAATTGTCGCAGCTTGTTTCGAGGCCCACGCTCTCTTGCTCGGAAAAATTGTTTCCTCAGCTAACGCCCACTTTTTCAGTGGGTATTATTATTATTTTTTTTCTTTTTAGAGAAAACATGCACTACAAGTGCTAAAAATTTTCAAAAACATATTTCACAATTAATTGTCAGAGGCAGCAACTGGGGCTGGCAACGCTTTATTTTTCCTTATTATGTTTTTTTTTTGTGCCACGTACTGCCGCCGCCGACTGTCATTATATATATACATACTTATATATAAGTATATATATATCTCGCATTTTTAAATGTTGTTCGACATGGCAAAAACAACGCGTTGCTGCTTAATTTGTCGTAATTAATGCTTATGAATAGTTTGTACTTGTCTTTATTTGTTCGAGCTGCTTAAGTCGAGCCAATGATTGCGCCTGCCTCTGCCTCTATCTCTGCCCCATGCATTGTGTGTTTTGGCTTCGCTTTTTCCTCTTTTTGCCTAATCTCAGCTGACAAATCATGGTTAATAAATGTTTGACTAACTGTAAACAGCGATTGATAATAGTTTGCAAACCTAAGTTTAAGTTAATTTTAAGCAAAAATGCATTTCAAATTGATTGTATGACAAATAGGTGAGACGCAATCTTGAGTTCATTTGAAATTCCTGGCAAGTTAATTGATTTGGGAATGAAAAATGTTGGGAGCAGCTGTATTTACTGGATAATACTCCTTTACTATTCAAAAACATATAAATTTATTTGAGAAGAAATTCAATTTTATTAGTTGACTTGGTCCAATAGACGGACAGCCTGTTTTTGAGGTCTATCTGTGGAGAAGCTCAAGTGTAATACTCCTCTTATAACATAGGTAATATATTGTGTATATAATATAGAGTATATATTGGGCTGATTTGCCACACATCCAGAAAGCCCATCTATATAAATATATACAAATTTATAGAGCAGCTTAACACTTATTACAAAATTTGGTGATTCTAGCTGTATAACTAAAGGAGAAATAATATCATCCCTAGACTCCATGGAACATATACATATTTATATCTACATATATATATATATATATATATTAGGAGAAAAATGTGTATAGTAGATTTTGCTCGTTTCACTTTGCAAACAAATACAAAAATCAAAAACTTAATACTCTTATAAATAGTATAGTAATATATCTAAAAATATAAATATAACATATTTTTAATTCATTTACTAACCTGCAGTTTAACAAGTTCTGGGTAATCATTAGCTAACTTAGCTAACTCCTGATAATTGACTTTGGCCATAGAGACAATCCATTCCTTGGCTTTCGGATGCGACAATGTGACATCGGGTGAATCCTTTTCCTCAATTAACTGCTGAAAGACATAAAAACGGGTTACCAAAGCGCATAAATTAATTATGCATGTTTCTGTCACAGCATTTTACAAAATTCGGAGTCTGCCTAGAGCAGCGAGCAGCGGAGGCGTGGGCGGGGCGTTAAAAACAAAAATTATATCTATATATATATATATATATGTGAAACGGGCATAAAACATAGAAAGCCCATTGAAAGCATTAACGCCAACACATCTTAGAACACACACACACACACACACACACACACTCATACACATGTGGCAAGGCAATCGTTGTAGCAGTCGCCTGGTTTCTGGGCGGGATTGGGATTCTCTGCCTCTACCGCTCCCCCTCCTCTCTCTCACTCTCCCACTTTCTCTGTGAGTGTAAAAAGCTGGCATAATTATGCGCACACATTCGACGACGACGGCATGTTCTTGCCATAATTATGAAGGTAATAATTTTTATTTATTAGGCGCGTGCTTTAGGCATTTGGTGCGCCGGGTTTTCTTTAGCGATGCGCTAAATGAAATAGAGCTCCCAAAAGTTCTTGTTTGACTGCCAGCCTGCCTACCTCTCTCTCTCTATCTCTCTCTCTATCTCCAGTATTATTTGTTCCTCATGTTTTTTCTTTGTATTTTTTTTTCGGGAATGGGTAGCTGTTTAACCACCACGCATTCCCATTGATAATGAGCACTCTAATGAGCGAGGGGCGCAGGCACACACATGTGCCACAACAACAACAACAACAACAACAACAACAACAACAACAATAGCTGGCAACATGTGTGCTTGCCTCTCATATTTACGAGCGCTGAAAACATTTTCGGCAACTAATTATCCATTCGCATAATGTTTCGCGTTTGCTAACAAGGCTGCAAAAGAGTCAGGCAGCATTTGCTTACCTGTAACTCTCTGTGTGCCACACCCCCTCTAAACAGCAACAACAACAAAAAAAGAAGAAGAACAAGCAGCACTCGCTTCGTTACGTTATGTTACACATAGCTAATAAATGCGGCATACACATGGTTGGGGCATTTAGCCGCAGGATGCAGCAGCAGCAGCAGCCGTAACTCCTTTCATATATTTACACGCCACTTGACTTTGGGAGTGCTCACGTTTTTCCAATTACTCGCCATGCTTAAATCCCGCTAACCACCCGCTTCAGGTGGCGCCATTTGCAAATGCCGCATGCCGCATGCCACACGCCGCATTGCCGTTTGCCGTTTGCCGTTTGCCGAATAGCCGACAAGGTGAGTGAGAGAGCAAATGAAACTGAAACAGAGGCAGCTACGGCTACAGCTACGGCAACAGCAACATAACAGGACAAACATTGCAAAGTAAGGCCCCGGGCAAAGTGGCCATGTCAATGCTAAACAAAAGAACCGTAACGCCCCCAAGTAGCCACCCACCCACAACAGAAAAAAAATCGAAAAAAAAGAAGGAAAATGTTGCCGACGACTGCTGCTACTCGTCGTCCTCGTTGGTCACGGCCACCTCCCAGTTCAAGCTGGGGGGCACTTCTCCCCAATCGCTTGTTTGCTGACTGGCTTTCTTATGTCCTGTGTGTGTCCCTTTATGCAAGATATTATATCACACTGCTGGCCGTTGTCCGGCTGCAGATCGGACCAAACGTAAACCAAACCACACCAGACCAGACCAGAGCACAGCAGAGCAGAGACCAGACCAGAACAGACCAGAGCAGACTGTAGCATGTCCTCGTTTGCTGTGTTTGCGTTTGCCACCCGAAACTTACCTTTGACTCCCTTTTCAAAAAAACACACAAAAAAAAAAAGAACGAAATGAAGCCACAAAATGGTCATGTTTGCCGTATTCCGTATTGCCGTATGCCTTCCGCCCGTAGTCGTAGTCACTCGCAGTCCGCTGTGCCATTGTCCGCTTCGATCGGGTCGACATTGTTGCTGTTTGTAAATTTAACCGCTTCGGGACATACGGCGTTGTTGTTTAACAGCAATAACAACTTTTGGTTTGTTTCCTTACATTTTTAATTGGGTCCTTTGTGGTCGGTCGGTCCTTCGGTCGCTCTCTCGGTCGCTCGACTGCCTGATGACTATAGCTTTGCCTAACTAATTTCTATTGCTGCTTATTGGCTATGTTAACATGTTTCACCAACTTGTTTCTATCCAAAAAAGGGTTTTCTCTATCTCACTCCCTCTCACTCTCTCTCTCTCTCGTTCTCTCCCTCTAGCAGGACTAACCTCTCATTCGGGCTTAATATGCATATTGGGACACGGACTTTGGCCACCAAAGTACCTTGTGGGTTAATAAAAATATATGTGGTTTGTTTGATGCTGCAGTTGGAGCTTCATTTCAATGCCTTTTGAGCTTAGCACAAATGGGAGTTAGGGTTGTTTCAAAATTGTCATTTTAGTGTTGGGCAAACACTATTCTGTGTAAATATAGTATGGAGTGGGCTTAATGAAGTTGCCCAGATTTGTTTCATTGAACTAAAGTTAATTTAAAACTTCACAAAATTGTTTGTAGAGCTTAGGATTAAAGAGTCTAAAAAATGAAGTCGAAGGTGAGAAACCTTTTCGCTGATTTCCCGTTTGAAATGAGTAACGAGGCTTTACTCGCTTTACCTTTTTTTATAGGTTGAACTCATTTCATTTATATAAATTGCATAACGCATAAGAATAGAAGTTCTTAGCTCTATATATATATAGATGTAAATATCTGGGAATATTTATTTAGAATATTTAGAAGCTAGAAGACGAATAAGGAAAACTATTGTATTTCTTGAGATATCTCAAGATCTCATTGCCAATATATAATTATAATATATATAAAATAGACGATAGCTTCATTATCAATATATGGATTTAAATTTCATTCAGTATTTAAAATTTCTAAAGATAGATATTTCATATAAATAATATTGGTATCATATAAATATCACAAATGAGCAGCTTCATAGAGAAAAGATTTCGGATTGGCAAAATATTTAAATATCTAATACAAAACTTAAATATCTATTAAATTATTATAATTAAAAAGTAGGTCTTCAAAAGGAAAAATGAAATAGTTTTAGAGAAGGTTGTTTTGTAGTATTAAGACTTTCTTGAAAGAATTATGAGTATAATTCTTTAAATAAAAAACTATTCTCTAAAGTCAAGAGTTTTCTTAACTTAAATCTATTAGTTTTCTTAAAGCCTCGGGCTAACATTTTTTACACTCCTATAAAAAGTCAAGTTTAATAATCACTATCAACAGATCTGTTATCTACATCTTAAATTAACTCCAGTTCAACGATAGCTAAGCAATTTAAATAGTTGTATATGTCGAGGCTACAGTGGGTGCTGACTAAATGCGCAAAGTGCCAACTCATGAAGCTAATTAAAAACACTCGAAACGAATTTAATTGATCAGCTAGCAGGCAGATTCGGCCCGCAGCGCTTACGGTTGCGGCGCCTAAATTTCACGGTCTATAATATTGATGAATCTATGGAACAAGAAGAAGAAGAAGACGAAGCAGAAGCAGAAGGGGGTAGAATTCCATTTCGAAACTCTTTCATGAATGATTTGGCACTTTTTCCACAATTTCTGAGATGATTAATAATATTTGTATTAAACATAATTCATCAAGGGTTTCACATATACATTGAGTTTGTGATAGATAAAGATTTCTGGCGCCGTCTATCAAATTTGTTATTTATTTACTTTTTTCTTTCGTTTTTCTTTTTTGTAATTTTGAATGTTGATTTGGCTTGTTAGCGCACAGATTTGTTAACAATTTTTACAGGTTCAGCAGCTTCGACAATGATGAGCACGAAAAAGTTTTTGAAACTGTCTTGAATATCTGATTATCGATGCTAGATAACTTTTGAATGATTTGTAATTAGATATCTAACATTGTTTGGGAATAATAGGAATATATAAAGGAGTGTAAGTACCCTGTGAATTGACGATAGAATAATATAATATATTATGTTGCAATGTAATATATAACTAAATTTATCACAGAACACATAAATATCTGCTAGACTGCACATACCCTGTTTGAAATCATATTTTGTACAACAGCGAAAAGTGGAAAAATTGTTGTCTGCATGTAATTCGGGCCACATTAATCCGGAAACATGAAAAACGTGAGAAACCTAACATAAATGCTGTGATTCTTAGACGCTGCAAGACGTTTGGATATATGTAAACATTAATTTAACACACATAAGTGGAAGAGAGTCTCTGTGTGTGTGTCTGTGTGTGTGCACAAATAAACACTTAAGTCTTTTTCGTTAGTGTTTTAGTCGAGTGTTGAGTTGAGTTTTTATAGCGCTTGACATGCAGTTGACAATTCGGAGTTCGCATTTGACATACATCTACTGCTGCGCCTGTCGCCTGCCGCCTGCCGCCTGCTTGACTCGTTCTGGTATAGACATAGACATATTCATATTGGCCGGACGTAGTGGAATGATTTATGCAGTTGCCTATGCCTAAACCCTAAACACTTTTGATTGACAGCCCTGAGTGGATGACAGTTGTTTGTCAATGCTCGGGCCCAAATGGTAATTGCCTTCGTCTTTAGCTCGCAACATTTGCTACGAAACGATTTTCTCGTAACGCTTGACAAATTTTAACATGTTGTCGCCTTTTATTGTCAGCTATATGTAATCGCCGATAGACACACTATACATATATTAAATATATATAAAATTTACTCAATGCATGTTCAAAGGAAACTCACTGGATTGTTGTAATAGTTGAATTGCTGCAAAGCTAATTATAAATTAAGCAATATATATAATAATATTACAACAGAGAGAAATCATCGATATATATTATATAATATGTGATTAATATATATAACAACGATATTATTCTTTATGGTTCATAAATCATTTTTTCTTTCACTAAGATCAATCTGTTATATAGTTATCTTTTAATAGATATCATATCATAGGTAGCCTACATATATAAGGTGAGCGAAATAATAGCTGGGACACTTAATTTTATACTATAAAAAATAAACCGATCAATATATTTCAAAAAAACCAAATTGCTGCTTAAAATTAATAAAATTATCAATTTACTCAACTATAATAAAAAAATTTGTTTTCAAAAGTACAATAGAAAAATTAAGCGAAATATTCATCTGCTATGAGAAATAATAAAAACTTCTACAAATATATAATATATATTTATCATTTGATTTTTCTTTATAGCTTAGTTTACCAACTTATGATTTCCAGTTTTTCATTGGTCAGTGGCAGGCGCAAATGAAAAAAGAAAGTACACATGTATATTAACAAAAGTACATGCGTCGCTGAATGCATGTACGCATGTCAAAGCATATGTATTTATTTATGTACTACATATATATATATATACATCAAACAAGAATGAGTGACGAAGAGACATTGTAGCAGACGCTTGTAATGTTTATGAATCTCACATTTTATTGTCCGAGAATAAAATTAATGGATATGTACAAGTCGAATGTGCTGGTAGTGCTAGTTCGTGACCAGCAGTTCCACTCGAGCTATATTTGAGAAAGAGACAGACAGAGAGAGAGAGAGAGAGAGAGAGAGTGAGAGTGGGATCTAAGTGCCCGCGTGTCAGGTAAAAACAAAAACACCCTCATCTCTACTTTGCTCTGCGAACTAGTTCAAAGAATCTGTGTAGACCAAGTCAAATATGTCTTGGAATTCTGTTAGTTGCCAATAAGAAAAGACAAATTTGTAATATGCAAAAGAAAAAATAACTGAATACTTCCCACAGGAAGTAAGACAAAGTCTAGTTGGAACTGCAGCAGCACCAGCGATGTGGAACTGTTTAGTTTAGGCTATGGAAAGCAGTTGCACTCGAACCCTCATCCTCACCCTCACCCGCATCCATATTCGCATCCGCATGGCTTAATTGTTAACCGGTTTTTGTTAAACATAAAGAAGACATACCTTTTCTGGCTTTTTCTTGGGCGGCGGCGATATTATTTTTGCCTCCTCTTCGGATGCCATCCGGTTGAATTTGCGTGTCGCTTCCTTAACGCTGATGGGATTCTCAGCTGCGTCCACCTTGTCTGCGGAGGAGCTATCAGTGGAGGCGCCCGACGAGAAGGAGAAACGTGGTATATTTTCCTTATTGCTGCCCTCGTCCACGGAATTGACCCGGGATATAGATTTGGCATTGCCATTAATATCGGGATTGGCATTGGCCTCCGCATTGGCATTGCCATTGGCATCGGTGTCGGCATTGCAATTGGCATTGGTTTCGGTGTCTTGTTCGTTCTTCTTGTCAATGTCGGATTGGCGCACGAGGCGTGCCGGGTCAATGCGTTGCATGGCTGCTGTGAATTCGTTAACGCACTCCCGATAACTCTCCACTTGACCCTGATGCACAGCCAAACCGGCGATCACTGGAACGGTTGGTTCCGGCTCTGCTTGTGGCGATTGCTGCACCTCAGGTGGCGCTTTATAGGGCGGCGGCTGCCTCATGGGCGAGATGCCGCTATCAGTTATGGATACCATGGAAGCAGCTCCCGGGCTGGAGGGTGTAGAGGCAGTGCCCGCAGCTTCAACGGCGCGTTCCACAACCTCTTCGCTCGGACACTCATTGATGTACTTTTTGCGCAGTATTAAATACTTTTGATTGTTTTCATTCTTGATGGTGGAGAGCAGCGTCACATAGGTTTTGAAACGCTTGCGTGCCTCGGCCTCATCTGAAATTGAGATTTCAGTAGCGCTTAGTTTACCTATTAGATTGCATTGCTCTATGATGTCAACAGGTTGTTGTCAAATAAACGAGTACACATAAATTTGTCTCTGACTCACTTTGTGTGTGCGTTAAATATTTCTTGAAGTGCTTGACGAGCGCATGATTTGTCACCTTGCCATCGTTTTGCAGCATATAATTTCGTATATCCACAATCGACAGTTGTTTTGTTGTGTCGCTTGCACTCATTTTTTACACAATTAACTGCTTATTGCACACCAATTATTAAAAAGAAAAACAAAATATTTCGCACAAAAACTAAACAAACACACAATTACCAGGGATGAAGACTAACAGACGCCAGCTGGCTGAGCTAGACTGACTGTCAGCCCTGTTGCTTCGTGGAAAAAAGCTGATTGCTATGAGACAGGCAATTTAAATGGGAATTAAATTAATTAATTTCTAAATTTAATAAGAAATATATGGTAAGAGAATATTAAGATGGAATTTGATCCCTTAAAAGTAATTTATTATATAATATATAAATATAATAGCTTAAATAATTTGTTTACTTCGAAAAATGTTAAAAACTCTGAATGTACGTTAGGCAAAGGGTAAAAATAAGTTTAAGGAGTCTTGAAATATTTTTAGTTTGTCTTTCAGATAATCAGATAATATTTAAATTATCTTATTTTATAAAAATTAATTTCAGGCCTTAAAGCTAAAGTTTGATAAAATAAATATCCCAAACTTCACATATATTTTTGTTTTATAATATTAATTAAAATTAAAATTTTTATCCTTGTTAAGCAATATATTGTATTTTTTAATTTAATTTGATAAAAACATACAAATTGTTGAAAAATTTCAAATTTGACCGCAACTGTCATTGTCGACTGGGAGACTGCCAGAGAAAGGAGATTAAGCATCCGAACAGTTTGTTTTGTGGGCGGCTTTTGCCAAATCTGTGAATCGTAATTGTAATTGCACAATGGGGCTCTATCTGGATATGTGGGGAGAAGTGTTAATTTCATTTTCGATTTGCCAAATGCGATTGCGAAGGCAATTGTCGAAAGGCCGTCATTTATCATGTGCACATGCGAGAGTAGGAATCTCCTTCTCTCTCTTTCTGGCACTCTCTATCTCTTTCTCTTTCTGTTCTTAAGTTGTCTGTGCACAATGTCTGGGGCTTCGATGTCGATGAGAGCGACGGCTACACAGATTGGGATTGTATCTTTCACTTACATTTCAAGTTTCAAATGTCAAGCTGACTTTGCTGCTGTTGTTGTTGTTGTTGTTGCTGCTGCTGTTGTTGTTGTCGTCTGACTGCGCCCACCCAGTGGCCCAATATATGTATGTACATGTGTACGTATGTGCCTTGGAGTCGACAAGCGCATATTCATTTGCATATTGCAATTACAAACTGTATAATTTCGTTGGAAAACCACAAAACTCGTACGTCTCCCACAAGACATTTGAAGACATCAAGTTAATTTGGCTTTTTGTGAAATGGCTAAAAGTATATAAATTTAAGGCAGAGAAATGTGAGGCGCAAGGAGAAGAGGTGAAGCCAATGTGGGCAGAAAACATATGAGGAATTATATTAATTTATGCAATAAGGATCAGAGATTTAAGTTTTCCCAAACTGAAAGGTATGAGAATAGCAGAAAGAGAAAGAGCTTGAGATTGAATACGAAAAGAGAGAGAGAGAGAGGGAAAAATAGAGGGAGATAGACAGGTATAGAGCGATAAGTAGAGCAAATGAGAGACAAAATAGAGACAGGGAGAGGGAGAGAGAGAGCGAAAGCCAAAGGGATCTAATGTAGCTCTCAATTAAGAAAGACGGAGATTACAAATAGATCAGAGAAAAATAGAGAAGAAAGAAAAGTGTGAGAAATTGTGAAAATAGCTAAATAACTAGAGAGCCTGAACCATAAAGCGCTTGACAATAAGACAGCTAGATATCCAGAGATCTTTAGAGCACGTTTCTAAAAATATTTAATAAACTACATATTTATTTTGTTGTTATTGGCAATTAATTGGCTAACATAAAACTTTAAGCAAACTTGCATTCTAAATCGACATAAACGAGCGCCAAAAATCGAGTCTGAAATCTAAATATTTTTGACACCGCCATGTTAACACTCAAAGGTGTGTGTGTGTGTGACTGTGTCTGTGTGAGTGTGTGTTAGCCATGGCACGATAGTTGGCATTCATTTGTAGTACGATTGAGCCATTGTCACCGATTGTCTTTGGGCCTGGCGCCTGATAAGCGCCGCAAATTAAATGAAATATATTATATAAGAAAAGAGAGAGAGGAAAAAAAAAATAGGTTCGAGGCGTTTTGTGCCACGATTCGCTGGAGAATTTGAACGTCTGGCCGCAGCTCGAGGGAAAACTTTTTTTTGGGGCTTCGAAGACAGGCGCGCAATGGAATCCGTCGTGAAGAGCTGCAAGCTCCAAGCTCCAAGCTGCTGCTGCTGCTGCCACCCCTCCACATGCAGTCGCTCAGCGGCCTATGCCGAATGGCTGACAACGGCAACGATCGTCGATAGCTGGCAACGTTTGTCTTGTCATGGCGGGGTCTGCTGCTTGCAGTATAATTGGCAATTGGGAATGGGGCTTATTCACTTTTATGACTCTTTTTTCTCTCTGCTGGCGACTTAGACTGACTGCGTCCGTCTGCGGGTCTGTCCACAGACGGTGTCTATCTATTTCAGTCACATCGAAGTCGTGGCTGGCTGGCTGGCTGGTTGGCTAGTTGTGTTTTGCCTGCTTCCTCTTTCCCACTTTGAACTTCTTTTCTCTTTTGCCTCCGGCTGCCTGTTGACCCCCGGCGAGTGGCGCCTAAAGCTAACATGCAAGCTGATCGACGTTGTTGCCGCTGCAGATCTGCAGAGCTGTCAGAAAAGTTTTCTCTTACACAAGTGTTTGAGATTTATTGTCGAATGGGAAACTCTCCACACACTCGACATACTCGATACACTCTACACACTCTCCACACATTTTGTTTTATCAAACAGATGTCCAGTTTTCCACGCATTGCTTGGCTGTCCTTTTAAGTACTCTCTCTGTCTCTCTCTCTCTCTCTCACTCCCTCTCTCTCTCGCTGCTTATACTTGTGTCATTATCGAACCATTACCAAATGAGCAGCACGCATTATAAATGAGCACATAAAACATAAACGTTGTTCGCTGCTTTCGCTGAGCTCAAGAGCCGATTATTGCAATTTAACAACCCCACCCACCTCCACCCATCTCGCCGTTTCGCTCGCTCTCAGTGCCTCACTATCGCACTTGCAGCGGCTGTCATGCCTGTCTCTCTTCTGCTCACACATCAATGTCATCCTCATCGTCATCGTCATCTGTTGCTATTTCCGTTGCATTCCCTCCCTCGGCTGCTCTCTGACGGCTGCGGTCAAACGCTTTAACTCGCACCGGGATTTCGGCTCGTTTCGTTTGGCTTAGCTCAGCTCTCAGCTCACAGCTCACAGCTCACAGCTCTCAGCTCAGCTCCCAAGTGGGATTATGTCACTTTCCCTCTGACATTTGCATTTTGATTGACAAACTCATTTGGGCAATCCTCAACTGCTGAGCAGCCGCTCAACATTATCCTCTCTCAGCCAGCGGAAAGGCACTCATTGTGTTTGCCTTGGCGCTTAAGAGTCCTCTCGCAATTACATCGCGCGACACGCGTCTGCCAACTGCAAATACATTAAATGTTTTGCACTTGCTAACTGCATTAACATTTCATGTTGTCAATTGATATCGGAAGAGGTCCCGACGATATGCCTATTAAGCTGTCAATTATAATGTCTGTCAGCTGAAAATGAGGCATTTTAGCTAACGATTTCAGCTATTGAAGAAATATGTTGGTATAGCTTAACTTGTTTATATAGGTTTGTGTCATCCTTAAGCAGAATTTTATGGGCTTACAGTTCTTATTGAGCATTAATACATTAATTTATTGAAAAGGGAATTTATTTATGTTTTGATTATATTTTTTTTTTTAAGTCTAAGATTATTATAAAGGAAAATTTTTATAATTTTTGAGTTATTAATCAAATTTTAATTTAAAAAAAAATATATATATAAATATGAAAAAAATTATTAAGTATTTAACGCTTTTAATTAATATTAATAATGATAAAAATAATAAATTATATAAAAAGTAAGAGTTCTGAAAGACTTCACACAGTTTTATATGCAGACCTTGCTAATATATATATAAATATATATTTTAGGTATTATAAAAGCGTAAGTGCTATAATTATTTAATTAAGAGTGCAGGACTTTAGACATTTTCTTCTGAAACATAAACATATAGAAGCTGAGAATTAATGTGCAAGAAATATAACATAAACACGAGGAGAGAAAAGTCTATATACAAGATATAATATATCTATATAATAAATATAAATATATAAATATAAATATATTAAAAAATTATCAGATGATACACTAAAATGAAAATTTTTAAAATGATAAAAATATTATAAAAGAATTCAGTCCAGGGCATTCATATATTTTTTTAAGGGTAAATGTCTCTATTCACATAATTAACCACTTGATAAATATATTTGTAATATTTTTCTAAATAAAAAAATAAAAATAAAATAAATACAAATAAATAGAAATATTTCAATATTTCAGAAGTATTTACAAGTCTTTATTAAGTTCTGAGTTTATCCTTCAGAGAAAATTTTAAAAAATTAACTCAATTTTTTTATTTATAAAAAAAAACGTAAACTATACATTTTTTATGATTTATTATTTATAGCTACAAATGTAATTTCTATCTATTCCTAGGCCTTGTTATTTATAGCTAAACATGATAAATTTCCATGTTTTATTTAATAGTCTAAAAGCTGCTCTCAAACACCAGTCAAATCGTTTTTGAGCAAACAATTTTATTTATATTTTTGTTCTATTTTTTTTTTGTTTTGTTTTATAATGGAAATCAATTATGTAACAGCGCCATATTTCCCTTTGACAATTTTTATGTATTCTGACATCCATTAAAGTCGGCAATGCTGACAATGACAACAACAACAACAGTAGTAACAACAACAACAGCAGCAGCAGCAGCAGCAACAACAGCAACAGCAACAGCAACAGCAATAACAACAATAACAACTGCAACAATGCCAAAAAACAATGCTTTCGCATAGTGCGTGGCTCATCCTCTTTGTCAAGCTGCTGCTCCTGCCGCTGCTGCTGCTGCCACATTGAGTGTTGCTGCCACAGCCTCTGCTTCTCTGCCACTGCCACAGCCCTCGTCTTCAGCTGGGCTGTCGTGTCAGAAGCGAATGTTGTGACAGTTTTGTCGCATGAGTTTGCGAGGCGAAAATAATAAAAATAAAAATAATTCATTTTTCATGGTGGTACTTTCTATATGGGCATGGGTTCGAATCTGGGTTTGGGTTTTGGGTTTTCGGCTGGGTTTGGGTTCGAATCATTGCCGTTGCCATTTGGCAGCTATTTTGAAATTGATATATGCATAAACCGCAGTGACAGATGTTGCAATTAAAACAGCATAAAATGCGCGTTCCAGCTAATGGTCTAGAGAGAGAGAGCGAGAGAGTGAGAGAGAGAGAGGACTGCACATATATATCTGTATTTGTAGGATAGGGGATGCATTTGGCTGACATTTATATGCGTGAAAAGTGAACGCTGTCAGACAGCTCAATTGTCAAAATAGATTTAAGTGGCGGCAACTGATTTGATACTTGTGCAAGGGCCAAAAAACTGGATTGCATAAGATATGCCTAAGGCCAGAGGATTGGGTATTAGTAGAAAGGGAGAGAGAGTGAGTGAGTGAGTGAGTGAGAGGGAGAGAAAGAGTTTCGTACTCCTTCTGGGGCATGCCACTGAGCACCGAGGGTGGTCAATGTGTGGCGGTTGCAAATGGAAACGCCCCATGTGGTTGCCACTTCAGTCGTCCAACCATCCATCGGTCCGTCCACAGCTGGACGGTTGTGAGCGACCCATTGATTGATTGCAGTTGACTCGCAAAAAGTGCGCGCAACAGAGCAAATATTGTACTTAACACCCCAGAGGGACACTTTGAAGTGGCTTTGGCTGCTCCTGCTCCTGCTGCCGTTCCTGCTCCTGCTCCTGCTCCTGTCGATGATGCTGCTGTAGCTGCTCTTGTTGCTGTTCCTGCACTTTCTCCTACTCCTGCTTTAGCTCTTACTCTTACCTCTACTCCTGTAGCTTCTCCTACTCCTCCTCCTGTTCAGCTCCTGCTCCTGCTCCTCTTGCTCTCGCTTTTGATCCTACTCTTGCTGTTTACTTCTGTTTCTGTTCCTGCTGGTTACCACTGCTTCTGCTCTTGGTGTCCTCCTCTTCTGCTCCTCCTGATCCTGCACCTGCCGCGCAGCCTCCTCCTTCAGTTCACCACAGCTCCTTCCTCTACAGCTTTTCGCTGTTCCTGCTTCTGCAACGCCTCCTGTTGCTGCCTCATCCTCCTTCTTCTGCTCCCATTCGCGATTTTCTCTGGCATCCCTTTAAATTTGTTGACTTGAAATTGTTTTGGTCAGCTGCTGCTTTAAGCCCACACACACACACACATAGTCTGTTGCTCAACACTCGCCATCTCTCCCTGCTCTCTGACATCCATATATCTTTCGCCTTGGCA
Source organism: Drosophila hamatofila (assembly GCA_035045345.1). Classification (NCBI taxonomy): domain Eukaryota; kingdom Metazoa; phylum Arthropoda; class Insecta; order Diptera; family Drosophilidae; genus Drosophila; species Drosophila hamatofila. The sequence continues at coordinate 10,268,542 of JAWNPA010000052.1, read as the reverse complement.
AGGACACGCCCAGACCTTATGTCGCAATTCCATCATGTAAGGCGCACACTTTTTCGGTTTTATAGGTTAATTCGCTTTTATGACATTATCATAAAAAGTAAACAGAGAAACAAGTTTGCCAAACATAAGCTTCAGCACCTCGACGCGACCACAACAAAAAATTACAGTGAATACGCACTTGATGCGCCCGCTGTGACGTTTTTCTATTAGTTCGCTCTGGGTGTTGACACTATAAAAAAATCTAGCTCGTTAAATTATATATATGTATATATATATATATAAATATATATGCTTATGTATATATATATATTTGGTTTATGCTTTTGGGGCTTCGTTTATTTAAGTGCAACATTTTTCATATTTTATGAATATTTTAGATGCATTTGATTTAGTATAAAAAGTTTCGAGAGTTTCTTAACTGCAACTGAAGTTTTATATGAAATGTTATCAAAACTGCTTTTTGTTACTTAACAGGATCTAAAAAAAACTGGGGGAGGTTTTAAAACCTAAGATACTTTGGCTTTATGACTTTTCTTATTGAATAATAGAATGACAAATTTTGAAGATAAAACAATTTGTGGGCTTGAGAGATAGAATATATTTGTACAGCTTCAATATTGTCCTGGTTTTACTTTAAACTAAGATTATTTTTTCCCTAAAAATGTATGGATTTTTATATTTTATATTTTGTAAGGTTTTTTTCAGATTTTATGCAGACACTACGAAAATTCTCTATAGTCTGTATAGTTTCCAGTTCTGTCTTTACGCATGTACTGAAATTTTATGGATAGTCAGCTTCGATTTTATGTTTGCTAAATTAATTTCTCATATAAATTTTAATCACATATTTAAAAATGGCATATGTTTTTAAATTTTTGTGTGATTTATCATATCATTCTCCTACTTTGACTGAAATAGTTAATTTTCATATTTTGTTTGCTATAAATAAATATTTTTCTTTAATAAATATGAATTCGTATATCAATTTTATTTTAAAAATTTTTCCAAAAATACTTTTAAAAATAAAATGTTCTACTTATTAATTTTTCTTCAAAAATACTTGTAGTAAATTCCATAAATACTTATAAATTTGTTGCCACTTTAACCAACAGTTAAGAGATACGAATATTTTTGCTGCTTATCTGTTTTGAACTGTTTTGTACTTATCTCAGCAAAAATATAGGCCAACCTAGTTTTTTTTTATATTATTTAGTTGTGTTGTTGTTGCTGCGTCACGATCGTTGTTCATATGGAATGAGAGTCGGCATAGAGTCGAGTCGCTCGGCAGAAAGGTAAACAAACAAGCGACTAGCCAAACAAAACAAATGGGCGTGCCCAAAATGAAACACTACCCCTGCCATGGGAAGCGTGAAAATAAGAAGTAATTAATGGTCGTATTTCCATTTCGTTTTTGCTTTCTTTTGTTTGGCTCAAATGGCATGGTGCTAATAAAAGTCGCACCTGTCAATGGAGGGCCACAGGAAGCGCTAAAGAACAGAAGCGACTACGTCACACACGAATCGAATGGCGCGTTCTGATTGGCGGCTGAGGCGCCGCACTTCCAGCTGCTATAACTGTGTGAGTGAGAGTGTGTGTGTGTGTGTGTGTGTGTGGTTGTTTGTTTACTCACCTTGCTTAGGCGGAGAAGCGCAAGGCGAGAGCATGCATGCGAGTGCTTGAGCGTATGTGTGTGTGTGTGCGCTGGAACGATATAGTCGACACCACCACCACCGCCAGTAGCAAAGCTCAGAGGGCGTCACCGCACATTTCCAGCGTCGGCCTAAACAGCATTTCCATTCTAGTTGGAGTGCGCCAGTGAGAGAGTGTAGTGTCGTCTCGCTCTCGCCCTGCACAACGAGATTGCAACGGAATGCGAACTGAGCCGCTGAGCAACGGCATTCGTATTAGCTCTCGTGCCGGTTGTGAGTAACCATCCGCAACCAGTTCGTGTTCGAACGTACATAGGTGAACATCTGGAGCGCGCAACCGTCGCTGTCGCCGTCGCCGTCGCTGTCGCTGACTCCGTTTCGTTTTTTGCGTATGCGTTTTGCGTTTTGCGTTTGCGTGCAGCTAAAATTTGTATCTGTATCTGTGCCAGTGGCTGTTCATCTGTATCTGTAGCTGTAGCCGTGCGTCTGTGTCTGTGTGCGGATAAGCGTTGCAATTGTTATGGTTATGTTTATGTCGGTATTGTTGTCGTCGTCGTCGTCGTCGCCAGTCGCTGCTACGCTCAATAATCCCAATGTTGATTCTGGTCTGTCGCTCGGTCGCTCGCCCGCCCGCACCTTCATTGTGCTCAACTGAGTCTCGTGTTTAGAATTTTGTTTATGCGTGTGTTAACCAACGGTAAAATTGTCACATTGAACAGCAAACTCGAAGAGGTGAACTGAAACACGAATTGATGCGCAAAGACAACAGCAGTGCTATCTACATAAACAATTAAGTTTAATACCAATAATTAAAAAATTAAAACAACTCAATAAACGAATAAAACTTTTAAGTAAGCTTCAACTTGAGCTGCTCTTTGGCAATGGCCGCCTATACACAATTTGGATACGGCGGTTTTCCGTCGGCCTCACAGGTGGGTTAATTTGATAAATTGTAAAATGAACTATGTAATAGGGATGTTTTAACTTTAGAGAAGCCTATTATAAGAATAGGTAGGCAGCATTTAAGATAAATAAACTAAGATTTTATGTTATCCTTTTTGAAATTCCTTGAAATTCTGCAGAAAACGTATTTGACAAGTCTTTAGAAGGGGATATAAAAGGCTCTAAAGCTCTTTAATTTATTTGATTTTATGAGTTGTTGCTTGAGAGATTTCCTCAACCCTACTTTAAATCTTCAAGCTAGCATTAGGTCGTAGGTGTGTTTAATAGATATTGTTAAAGCTTTTATACTCAAATATTTTTAGTTATATAAATATTTATTATTTAACATAATAATAATATTTTATAATGTAATATTTAATTTTTTATATATGTTAAATTTTCTTCTTTATGAATTTTTATGTTTTAAATATTTTATCAAAGTTGACATAGATTTAATGAGTTGATTGCCATAATCCCTAAATATAAATTAAGTTTCATACAAATTTCTATACAAAACTCTATACATACTCGGTTAAAATACCCATATAATATCAGTAGGACTCAGGTGAAAAAATATGTATATGATAGGGATATATATACTTTAATATTATAGATTAGCCCAACGTGAATTTGGTAAGATACTATATATATATCTATCAAAATAGCTAGTTGGTAGAACAAATTTCATCTAAAGCCATTTCTATGTTTCATTGAGATCAACTTCAGATTAGAATATTACTAATACCAGATTATATGATCCTCATAGCTTCTATTCTCTAAGATAGGATTCTTTCTCATAGAATACTTGCCAAGACAAGTGCAGAGATAGCCAGGAATTTAATCGAAAGGGGCCAGGTGAGAGTGGGAGGTGGCAAGGCGACGCACACTCCCATACACTCACACACATCTCACACACACACACTCTCTCAACCGCACTCTCTCACACACGCATAGGCGCTGTGGTCAGTGTTGAGCATGTGAAACTGTTGAAAAGTCAATAAAATTCAATTGCAACGATCGTAAATCATAAAATTTATAACCGTAAAGTGACAGCTCAGAGCAGGCTCTGGGAATGCGCCTGCGCATGCGCTCACGAGTACGTGAGCAGGCAGTCAATGAGAGCAGAGAAGATGCTGCAGAGGCTAAATCAGAGGCAGAGGCAGAGGCTGGAGGCTGGAGGCCCAGCACAGATGCAGCCACACCGATAGTGGCATCAGTGGCGGCTACCGGAGGTCCGACATCAGACGGGCGGGCGAACATCGATCGCGAGTGGCCAGAGCCAAACGATCGACAGACAGATCGCCCGACCGACTCGGCGACAAGCGGGCCACGACGATGTGATCTACTTTACATTGCGCTGCATTCCCATTGCTCGTAGCTACCGACTACTGGAGCCGGGCTTTCGCATCATGTGGCGCTTGCAGTTCCACTATCAACTTGGTTATCTGCGGAAGTGCAGGAGTGGGAGGTGGAGGAGGAGGCGGTGGCTGTGGCGGCGGAGGAGGAGGTGCAGTCAGGTAGGCAGGCAGCCCAACCAACCAGCCAGCCAGCCAGCCAGACCACTGGCCTCGCACTGGAGACGCAGCAGATGCAACAGTCGAGATTAGATCATTGAGCTCTGTGCGCAGTTTGCGATTCACAGAAATTGGTAGTGCACACACATGGGCCGCGCAGCAAGGCCGCGCAGAGATCTTATCAGATCAGGCAGTGAGTGCGCGCGAGAGAGAGAGAGAGAGAGAGAGAGAAGAGTGAAGCTTGGGCTCTGCGAGACGATGTTGTCCATGTCCATGACAACGGAGTGGGTCTCAGCTGGCGCTTCCTTCGAGCTGCAGCCACAGTCACAGCCACAGCTCCAGCTCCAACTCCAGCTTCAGCTTCCTTTTTACGCAGTCAACTTGCTGCCCATTGGATGCGCTGCACTCATGCATAATGCATGCGGAATCTGCCCATTCGCATAGAAGTCCCTATATGGTGTCGCCTATCAGATCACTTGTCATAATTCTCATATATTCCCTGTGTGAGAGAGCGCCCCATGTCTGCCTGGGAACTGCCCAGTGGATTGGCCCGAATGTCCTTTCCTTCCTCATCGTCTTTGCAGTGTTTTTTCTCCTCCTCTCTTTCTGTTTTATTCACATTTGTCTTTTTGTGCGTATTTTTATTTTTCACTAATTAAAAAGCGCGACATAAAAAAATAGCATTGAATCAATCATTTGTTGAAATTTGATTAATGGTTGTTCTTTGATATACGCGGACAGACGTCGACCTCGCCGCTTGGTGGCTGACTCATAATTTCATCTCGCTTAATGGAAACAACAATATTTTCTATTAATTTATGAAATCAGGATGAAATCTATTTCATGTAGCTTACCTTGAGTCTATATTTATAAAATTAGGCTGTGCTTGGAGCTCGGTCCGTTCAGGTATCTCAGACAATCGACAGATTATGTTAATGATTTCAGGATAATTATGACTTTGGCTACAACGACGGGAGCTGTAAGCCAAGCCGAAGCAGCAGCAGCAGCAGCAGCAGCAGCAGAAGGCAATGTATGTGTGTATATACACGTATATGACCTTTGGGCTAGTCTGATAGTCGCTGGACGGCATTCGATCAATTTGTAGCTGTCCATCAGCAAAGTATTTCGACTTAATTATAGGTTTATCGGCATATTGCGAAAACACTCTGGCAAAAATATTGATGCGGGCCTCGTTTCGCAGATTGTCCCGCGGCAATTTTCAGAAGCATTTCAACGTGTACAGCTGCCCCATCTTCATCTTCATCTTCGGTGTTTGTGGCCTGCAAGCGTTGCCTGCCACACCCTCATTGATTTCTGGCATCTTGAACGGAGCTGTCTGGTCTTTTGGGTCTCTGTCTGGGGTCTGGGTTCCAGGGCTTGGCTCGCATTTTGCATATTAATTGCCATGGCCAAGCGACTGGCGCATGCCATTGGCGTAACGCTCCAAGATGGTGAACATCATCGAGCTCCTCCAAGTGCCTCGGCTGCTGCTGTTGCTGCTGCACTTTAAATCGATTTCGTTTGGGGTAATTGATGTAGCCGACGTTACAGCGATCCGTCAATGGGCGGCCATCGATGTGGCAAATATGGCGGACAGATTAATCGGTTGCAGGATTATAAGATCACAGACCCAACCAGCCACAATTGCAGCTTCTGTACTGTAGCCCATCGCCCCTGGCGCTGATTGTGTGTTAACACCATATTCGCTTACAATATGTTATCGTGCGATCGTGTAATGGGGCCTTCTGTCGATTTTTCAAATTAAACTTACGACCGGCCTTACTTCCTTACCCTCCTCGCTTCCTCCTTTCTTCCATCCCTGCCCTGTGTACACGTTCCAGCACGTTCATTATACATCCATCCATATTTATGAACTCTGCTGATCGTTCGCCGAACTGGAACCTAGCGCCAATTGCAATCCGTTGAGGTGGACCACATCATGTCTATTCATCAAGTGGTCTGGGAACATATGTAAATAGTCGATCTGGTATTGCCTTCTGGTCAGTTTGTTGAAGACAAGAAGTATATGAGGAAGAGTTTATTGGAGTAAGAGTATCTTAACTTGTTCTCCAATGAAATTTCATTGAATAATTCTTGGCATAACTATGTTTTTAGTATATATACTAGGATTAGTAACTGGTTTTGAGCTGAACTGGTTTTGTATCAGAATTGCCAATATCTTATTTATCAAATCTAATCTAATTGGAATGTCCTCTTCCAAGTAGAGAAGAGAAATACCGAATATAGAATGTGGAATAAAGAATATAAAATATAGAATATAGAATGTAGAATATAGAATAGAAAATATAGAATTTAGAATATAAAATAGAAAATATAATATATTTAATATATAAAATATAAAATATAATATATAAAATATAAAATATAAAATATAAAATACAAAATATAAAATATAAAATATAAAATATAAAATATAAAATATAAAATATAAAATATAAAATATAAAATATAAATTATAAAATATAAAATATAAAATATAAAATATAAAATATAAAATATAAAATATAAAATATAAAATATAAAATATAAAATATAAAATATAAAATATAAAATATAAAATATAAAATATAAAATATAAAATATAAAATATAAAATATAAAATATAAAATATAAAATATAAAATATAAAATATAAAATATAAAATATAAAATATAAAATATAAAATATAAAATATAAAATATAAAATATAAAATATAAAATATAAAATATAAAATATAAAATATAAAATATAAAATATAAAATATAAAATATAAAATATAAAATATAAAATATAAAATATAAAATATAAAATATAAAATATAAAATATAAAATATAAAATATAAAATATAAAATATAAAATATAAAATATAAAATATAAAATATAAAATATAAAATATAAAATATAAAATATAAAATATAAAATATAAAATATAAAATATAAAATATAAAATATAAAATATAAAATATAAAATATAAAATATAAAATATAAAATATAAAATATAAATTATAAATTATAAATTATAATATATAATAAATAACAACAAAATATAAAATAAAAATTTATAGAAAAATAAAAATTTGTAAATATAAATTATAAAATATAGAATAGAATCATCCTTATATTCTATGATATTTCTTAACAAATTAAAAGTTGTTCAACATGTTGCTTAGTTCAATAACAAATATATGTTTTACTGATAGTAATCCATGAAAATACCTAAAAATTAATATTTTTAATTATAATAATTGAACTGAAAAAGGTATCGAGATAACGTTCAAGTGGCTGAAGTTAACAAAAACCACTCAGGTCTACGCTGAGCTGCTTAGAATAGGCATTTCAGTCAGTCGAGTGCCTTTGACGACTTTGCTGCTTATCTGAATGCGTTTTATATTTGTGTTCGGAATTGAGAATGAAGTTGGAATTGCTTTGATAAACATTCATTAATTATGTAAACCAGTGGCCAGCGGAAGATAGCTGGACTCAGCTGGAGGCGACTCGACACGCATAAGTAGTTGATAAGCGGCTGAATTGAATCTGTTGTTTATATTAAAATTATCTAAGCAGGTAGTTGGGAGATCTGTTAATGCAGCTGAATCAGATTCGGAATCTAAAGAGGGTGACAATTTTTCCACTTTTAATGAAGTCTTTAGCCGCTCGCTCGCTCGCTTGACGCTAAGTGGTGCAAAGATAATGGGACACATGTCTCCACACACAAACACATGCTCTTCAATGCTCTCAGTCAATCGTCTCAATGTTTGCAATCTTTTTGTTTTTGGTATTTTGCAGCTCCTGCCGCCGAATGTGACGCAGACACCTGAAGATGTCTCGGCGAACGTGAATGCATCTTCATTGGTGATGACAAACGCGCCGGCTCTGAGCCCCACGGGTGGTGCCGACTGCCAGGCGAGCCAGCAGCAGTCGGGCGGCGGTGGAGGAGGCGGTGGTCCTGGGTCTGGCACTGGCGGAGGAGGAGGAGGCGGCGATGCCTCAACGGGCGCTCTAAGTCCCGATGCGCTTTCGCAGAACTCAAATGCGGCCACGGGATCAGCTGTGGCTGGCGCTGTCGCTGGCCCCGATGCGATTACCGGTGGCTCCCTGGACAGCAGCGCTGTGGGCACAACGCCTACAACGGGCAGCTCCTGCTGCGAGAACGGCCGTCCCATTATGACCGATCCGGTCTCTGGCCAGACGGTCTGCTCCTGTCAATACGACTCAGCACGGCTGGCGCTATCCAGCTATTCGCGCCTGCCGGCGGCCAGCGTTGGGGTCTATGGCTCCCCATATCCATCGACGGATCAGAACCCCTACCAGAGCATCGGCGTAGACAGCTCCGCCTTCTACTCGCCGCTGGTAAGTGAAAGCCAAGACGGCTAAATGGATTATCTCCACATATGACTTTAATTGTGTAGTCAGCGGGCAGACGTTGCCAAAGACCTCAAACAAAGCAGTCGAGGCATGTAGACGTAGACGAGTCGGAGTTGGAGTTGGAGCTGGAGTTGGAGTTCGAGTTCAAGGGAAAGGGTATACGACAACGGCTTGTCAATGTAGTCGAGTAAATCGAATTATCATTATGGCTGACTGAAGCTCAGTCAAACCTCATTTAGTCGCTGCTACAGCTTGTATCGAAGTTTATTCCTCTCTCCCTCTCCCTCTCCCTCTCCCTCTCCCTCTCTATCTCCGACTCTCTTGCTCTCTCTGTCTCTTTCTCTTGTGCTGACTACCATTGTGATATTCGATACTTTGCGCAACGAAAGGCAAAATCATTGGAAACAAAACATATTGCCACATGGCCTCAATTACACTCCCAGATGAAGCTCGCCATGCATTTGTATGTGTGGGCTAATCGAGCTTATGCTTTTGTATGCATCTCATTCAAACACACACACACACACACACATGAGGGAGTGTACGTGTGTGTGTGCCCTTTGTATTTTCTAAGTGACCACAGAAATGTACACGGCCAACATGCACACAGTTTTAAATGACATACTAGATGACATACTCGAGCTTCGAGAGGGCAGCGGGCTTTAAAGAGCTGGAGCTCGGGTTGGAGCTGGAGCTGTAGATATAGCTATAGCTGTAGTTGTAGTTGGAGCTGGAGCTGGAGCTGTAGACAGGCATACACATTTAGCTGTGGACAGCACAAACAAACAACATAAATATTTGGCCTTTGTAGCGAACTACAAGCTACCAATTAATAGGCCAATCAGTTAGCTCGTCTTCTCTAAACAAAGCTTAGAACTATATAGATTTTAATATTGTTTAGTTTATTGAAAATCAAATATGAATATTGAAAAGGGTTTTCCATTATGAAATTTGAAAATTGCTTTTCATTTTGAACATAAATTTCATCTGACATTACTGTTGAAAGCTTTTGTTATTTAAGATACGATTTGGAAGTTTTTTGATTGAAGAATTTCTTTAAAGGCAGTTCAAATAGTATGTGAGCTTACTTTGTATATAAAAATCTTTAATAATTCTCTTTAGTCTTTAGAAATTGCAAATAATTATAAATATAAAAAAATGAACAAATATATATTTTGTTAAGTCTTTAAAGTATGTGTTGTTAAACTGCTAGATTTATGTCGTATAAAAATATCAATTATATTAAAACTCAAATTCAATTCAATGTAATTTCTAGCTTGCTTCATAAATATTTTGCAGAACAAAAATATTTTATATAAATATAAGTATATTCAAAGAGTCAACAATTTAAATACATAGCTATATAAAAAGCTTTCAAGTTTCTCTTCCATTCAATTTCCACAAAACTTCTTATATTTTAGAACTAAAATTCTTTGAAATTTCATTCTCCAGACATACACAATATCTTGGCCCAATTCTTAACTTAATAATGCCCAAACAAGACTTTTATGTAATTCTCTCCCCCCAAAAAACAAAGTTAAGTCAAAAGTGAGAAACGGAGTGCGCAAGGGAGAAGTCTTCTTCTTCTTGCGTGATACCAAATAAGCAGCTACCAATGTGTCATGTTAAATTGTTATTTACAAGAACAGGAAATTCAAAGTGAATCGTAGCCGTTCCCCGATCCCCGATCCCCGTTCCCCTTTCTGCTCTCTGCTCTCTGCTCTCTGCCTCTGCCTCTGCCTCTGCCTCTGCCTCTGCCTCTGCCTCTGCCTTACTGTCACCTGGCGCACCTGAGCGCTGGCCGCGCTCTTATCCGAGTTCTCTTTTAATTAAGAAAATATCATTGGCTGTGCGTTCGCACATTCAGCGAGCGATAAGAAGTCGAGGGAGGCCACCGCTCCAGCAGGAGGCGAGGAGGCAGAGGGGGAGGGTGGGGGCAGTTAGAAATTGGTTCTACTCATAGATAGTATGGAGTGTGAAAGATCTGCTGACATTTAACTGTTGTTCATATAATAGTGAGCAGTGAGCAGTGAGCAGAGGCAGCTGGCAGAGGCAGAGTCAGACAATCTCGTAAATCAGAGTTCATGTTTTTGGTCGGCCTTCGTTTGATATGAAATGCGCAGGGCATGTAGATAGAGAGTCAACGATATCATATCCGATACCTGTTTCCCTGTTTTCCAACTCATATACGTATATATATAAATATATATATTTCGATCGAATGACATTTCGATAAATATATTTGTCACTCCGTCGCCAGCGTCGTCGGCGTCGGCGTCGGCAAAAGGTGAGTTAAAAAATTAATAAACAATGGCATACATGATGTTAAGCAATTAAAAATGTTAATGTCATTTCATAAATCAAGAGGCTAAACAAAAGTCAAGTCGGCTCGGCCAACCAGCTTCGCCGCTAGACTCTCAACCCAACTGGCCCAGCTGCCCATCTGGCCCCCGATCTGTGACCAATAGTTGTCGCTCATAAATCGCCAAAAAGAAAAAAAAAAAAATCAGAAAAAAATGCCATCTATAAGGTCATACGGCGGCCATACGCTTCCAATATTAAAATTAAGAGTGTTCGAACCCCATAACGACAATAATCGCAGTTCCAGCTTATTTTTGTTGATTTCTGTTTAGTTTTTCTGTCTCTGTTTCGGTTTCTATCTCTGTTTGAGTTGTTGGTCTAAATTATGTTTTTGGATACACATCATTCTGTCTGGCTATAAAATATGGTCAACGTCAGCGCACGCTTGTTTCATGGCAAAATATGTTGCCAAATTATAAATTCCATGTTAACAAAATCGTCAACTTTTTTGTGCGGATACTGTGGGAAAATCATTTTGTCCGTAGCTCCTATGCCTTATGCATCACATTAGTCTAAGGTCGAATAGACAAAAATATATAAATTTATAAAATAGATAATTAGAATTAAGTCTTGTTTTGTAAATTTGTTGTTTTACCTGTATTTAGCAGACGTTTACATATATGTGTATATGTGATTGCAATCAGTCAAATAATTGATTGAAGCCATGATGTACAGACTCAGGTTAGGGGTCGGGGTTAGGCAGCTCAAATTTGAGCAGTAGGTTCTTTATGGCTAAAAATGTGGCTAATTAATGAGGTTTTTGGGAATAGAAGAAATGGAATAGAAGTCGCTTTTATAACTTCAGTCAATCAAAACATTGATCGAAAATGGGATGTAAAGCTTTAAAGGGTAAGACGAATTATATGAAATTTGGGTAGAGATCTTTTGTTAATATTAGACTCTGCATCGAATAGAAAAATTCTAAAAAAATAGGCATGTATATATATTCATGTAAAAATTTCATTTAATTCCAATCATTCAAGTATTTGATTGACTGCTAGGCAGCTCAAATGTGGATAGAAGCTGCTTATACAGGGCATTGTAGAACTCACTAAAGTACTCTAACTAAACGATAAACATACTATGAAAGTCATTCGACTATAATATATCGATTATATAAATTCAGGAAATATACTTATAAAAATTCTTAAAAATAGTAAGCCCAAGAAACGAATTTGTTTAAAAGTTTAAAATAAACTCAAAAGAAACATTTTAACCATGCAACGGCGGCTAAATTCTAGTATTATATAATGCATATACTCTCTTCAATCAAAACATCATTATTTATCTTTTCATTCCAGAGCAATCCCTATGGCCTAAAGGACTCAGCAGCTGGCACTGAAATGGGCGCCTGGACCTCAGCTGGGCTGCAGCCCACAACGGGCTATTACTCCTACGATCCAATGTCTGCATATGGGTAAGTTATGGAAAATTTTACCATATATGCATATATATATGTTATATAAATGATTGTGTTGGGTGGTGCTAGGGCTGTAGCTGGAGCTGGGGCAAATCAAAAGCAATTGTGCGCCCATAATTAATTGTTAAATATATTTGCGAGTACTTCAAATTGATTTGAATTTAATTGCGCGTCGCTGGGGACAGACAGCGAAAGGGCCAGGGACAGGCACTGGGGCAGGGACAGAGTCTGGCCAGCCAGCCAGACAGAGGCGATAATAAAATTTGAATTGTGAAAATTGCTAGAGCGCGCGAAATTATTTATTTATGATTGCGGCGAAAATAATCGCAGTTAATTGCACGCCACAGTGAGCTGTGTATGTGTGTGTATATAATGTACATATATATATATATATATAAGTGTGTGTGAGGCACACGCATCAGCAGCAGAATATTGACACGGATACGTTGCAGCGGACAGTCAACGGACATGCAACTGCAACTGCAACTGCAACTGCCGTCGCGCTTGCCCCATGAACGTTGCGTGCGTAAAGCTCATGAAAGCTGAGCTGCAACAGGGAATGAGACGGCGACGGCGACTGCAACTGCAACTGAGACTGAGACTGAGACTGAGACTGGGGACCGGGTCTGGGCTTTGACTATGGCTCCGGCTGTGGCTCTGGCTGTGGCTCTGGCTGTGGCTCTGGCTCTGAGTGAAGCCAGCGCTAGGTGTGAGTAAATGAACGCCATGTTGGCCGCCATATTGAGCGAGAGTACACACGTTTGACAGACATTTAAAAGAAGAACGGGCTGTTGCCAGCGAGAGAGTGAGAGGGAGAGATGGAGAGGAAGAGTGAGTGCGTGCGTGTGTGTGTGTGGGTGGTTGGGCATAAAGTGCTCTGCCGCGCGTCCATTTGGAGCCAATGTCACTTGTCGTGCTTGGCATTATTTGTTTAAAATGTGTGTTCATTGCTGTAAATTGCTACTCACAGATAATAACAACAACAACAACAACAGCAACAACAACATGTAATTATAATTGCCAACTAAAATTAAATTGCATGTGCACATAAAAACAAACACACACATACATATATATCAAATATATCATATTTTAGATATATATTTATAAATAAAAAACTTTGGCGACGTGGCTGCTATTGTTTTTTTTTTTTCGGTTTTTTGTTTGTGTGTGAACAAGAATTCGATTTGTTAACAAGATTATGGGCAGCGGCCGAGCTCGCAGACTCAGGCTTAAAAGCCAGGCACAAACAAACCAATACAAGCACACAAACACACACACACACACAAGCACACACAAACATACACACATCCATTCAGTGCAAAAATAGAATGCGTGGCAATTAGCAACAAATGAACGCTTGTGCTCGTCAAATTGTAAAACATTAGAGAACAAAAGCGCACTAAACATACACACAGACACACACAAATACACACACACACACACACACACACACACCTGCATGTGGCTGCATCCGCCGGTTACGGTCAGCCTACGCGATAATAATACGGCGGGAACTAATCGCCAACTGCGATGTTCGTTCGCTCAGCTTTCGTGCACCAAATTACAGAAATCGTAACATTTGTTTTTAACGTTCATAAGATGCTTAAGCAAATTGCAAATGCAATAAAAAAAAAAAAACAACATGAATACAACAAATAACAAGTAAACAAAAAAAGAATAAAAACAACAACTTTACAACGACTATTAAATACCTTGCACAGGTGCGCACAGCTATATTTAGCATGCTTGTTCTTTTTGTTGTCGAAAGCCGATTAAAATATTCCAGATTTGTTAGAAGTCTTTATGGGTCGTATATATGTACACACATAGTGTTTATTTGTATGCTATTTTGTATGCTATAATATACTTAGTATGGTATGATATAGCATGGTATAGTATAGTATGGTATATATGAATATATTTTAAATCATTCGGTTATTCTTTAACTCATTTGTTTTTGCTAATTTATTTATTTTTATTGCACGTTAATTTTATTTCTTACATTTTATTTCTTGCTTTTACAATTCTATTATGTGATTTATCTGTTAAGTATATAAAGTTCGTTACGGCATCTGTTATATATTGTTTTATCTGAAGTAGAATTGATCGTGGCTTACTAAATACAAGCTGTTTTTTTATAGCTAAAATAATCTACATAATATTGAAACAAAAGCAAAGCTAAATGGTTGACTTCTGATTTTGAGTGATGTATGAATAGACTATAGATCAAATCTATATAGGTATATTTAGCATATATATTACTATTCAGATTCTATAAGTGTTTTTTAAGAAGAAATAAAATAGAAACTATAACATAAGAACTTCAGTCTGCTGAAAACATGTGTTATTTATATTTCTTTACATATATGTTATATTATCTTTGATACTTACATATTATCAACTTTTCTTATTCACATTGATACAGCATTGCTTATCAGAAACTTATCAACATAATTTGATTATAAATAGAAAATTGTAAAATAATGAAGCATATCAATTTTTAGCAGTTGTTCTAATGAAAGTTTTGATAAGCGGATGCTAACAGGGCTTTTGACTCATATAGACCAGAAATATAAGATTTAAAATATATATTTATGGTAACTGCTTGAAAAGAAAACAAAACTGACATAAGGTCAAAGTGATATATAATATATACGATACATAATACTTAATATATATATATCCAACTATTAACAACAAAGATTTACCTCCCACTCAAAATGCATTTTCCTTTTTACATAGTTGCAAAACTTTTCGAAAAGCTTTTTAACAAAATTTAATAGGATTGAATTTGTCTCTTTGGTTAAGTTTGGCAAATCGATAGCTTTAAGCGCCAGCATTTACATCCTTTTTGCAGACTTTAGACTGGGGCTATTCTGGCGGGCAAGCAGGCAGGCAGGCGGGCAACTTACTTACGAGCAGCACTGTGAGTGAACAAATTTGTGAGTGCCCAACGTCCTTGTGCCAGACAATAATAGCAAAAACTCAAACATCAACTTCGACGCTGCATAAAAATCGTGCACATTTCTTCTTCTACTACGCGCTTTTTTTTTTTTTTTTGTTAGATTCAGCTTACCGCAAAAAAGCAGAATAAAAATGTGAAAAACAGTAAAGGATGCGCTGGATGGCAATGGGGGCAGGACAACGACACCAACGAGTCCGCAGCAGCTTCCGAGGCTGGCAGCACAGTTTCCTTCTTTATCTTGTTGTAAAATTCACCGCACAAACTGTTGATTCTGCGGCACCATAAAAATCCCATAAAAAATTAAAAAAAAAAAAAGAAAAGGGAGAAAAAAAGAAACTGCTGTCGGCTCTCTGGGGAGCTGTTGCACAGATGAGTTGCAGCTGGATGTACGCATGGCTGGGGGTGGCTTAATTTAGCTAGCAGAGCTTTGGAGCCTGGCAGATGTGGGTGAAGGCGAGCTGGATAAAAATGCAAACGCAATAACTGGGCTCCGGCTCGGCTCGGCCCGGACTAGTAGCTTCTACTCCTGCTCCAGCTCCTGCTCCAGCTCCTGCTCCTGCTCCTGCTCCAGCTTCTGCACATGACTCGGTTTCCCAGTTGCATACCCAAACCCAAAAAGTTGACCATACGCTTATGGCGTTGTCGTCCTCGTTATTGTTGAGTGTTGTTCTCGTTGTTGTTGTTGTTGTTGTTGCTGCTGCTGTTGTTGTTGTGCGCTGTTTCACAACTATGTTTTACAATATTTTGACGTTGTACTACACTGGAGGTGTGGCATCTGTGGGTGGTGCAGAGCTCTAGCTCTGCATATGAAAGCATCAATTTAAATTGTTCGCATTTTTAATGAATTTTCATGTTTGTTCGCTGTAGCGCAGTGTAATAGAAAAAAAGACATGCCTTGACCATTACACTAACCAGTTTGTCTCTCCCCCTTTCTCTCTCTCTCTCTGTCTCACCCTCTCTCTCTCTATCAGCTATGGAGCCAGCTACGATTTGGCTGCACGGCGAAAGAATGCCACACGCGAATCGACGGCTACGTTGAAGGCGTGGCTGAATGAGCACAAGAAGAATCCATATCCCACCAAGGGCGAGAAGATCATGCTGGCGATCATCACAAAGATGACGTTGACTCAGGTCTCCACTTGGTTTGCGAATGCACGTCGTCGTCTCAAGAAGGAGAACAAGATGACCTGGGAGCCAAAGAATCGCACGGATGACGATGACGATGCAATGGTGTCGGATGATGAGAAGGACAAGGATGATGTGGAGTCCAGCAAGGATTCGCATGGCGGCAGCTTGGCCAAAGGTAGTCCATTGCACAGGTATTGCAGACAGCTGTAGCTGAGCTTTGCTTTTCTTTCTCTCTCTCCATTGCAGATGTGACCAAGGATGAGGAGGACCTCATCGACGAGGACCAAAAGAGTCTCGGCCAGGCGAATATTTTGCGTGCTGGCTTCGGCTATCCATCGGGTGGCTATCATGGCGGCAGCGGAAGCAGTCATCCGGCTGCGTATAATCCGTATCATCATCACCATCAACATCCCGCCTATTATCAGCCGCAACAGACGGTGCTGCCAGCTGCCTTCCATGCGGGTGAGAGCGGCCTGGGCATGGCCAGCAAGCACAGCGAGCATAGCGATCCAAAAAACCAGCTAGGCCGGGACTGTGGAGTGCCGATTCCAGCTACGAAGCCCAAAATCTGGAGCCTGGCCGACACAGTTGCCTGCAAGACCCCGCCACCGGCATGCATGGGCCCAGGGCAATTGATGCCACAGCAGCAGCAGCAGCAGCAGTCTATGCAGCAGCAGCAGCAGCAGCGTCATCTGCATCCGCAGTCCCAGCAGGAGGGTCTGGGCATGGCTACCTCCCAGGTGCACCAGCACCAACAGCAGCAGCAGCAGCAGCAGCTGCAGATGGAGCAACAGCCTCTGGCGATGAGCAGCCACCTGTTCAACGGCACGCCCTATGTCAGGGCGCATACCACGGCCTACGGGGGTTTTCTAGGGGCTACGACGCAGCAGCTTCATACTACGAGCACGAACAGTGCAGCCCCATACAGTCCCAGTGGCCTGCACAGCAGCAGCAGCTCCAACGGCACTCATACGCCTACCATCCCTACTACGGCAAACCCAAGTCCGAGCGAGGCCATGAGATTGGGACTGGGCCTGGGTCTGGGCCTGGCCGAATCGCCGGCATCGGGGCCATACCCAGCGGTGCGTCAGTCGCAGCCATCTCAGTCCACAGCGAGTCAGCGGGCGATGGCGATGGGGTTTCCCGAAGCCCAACCCGATACTCCACCCCAAACTCCGCCGAATATGAAGGTGCTGAGCGGAGCTTTGAGCCTGCTGCCTACCGCTTCGCAAATCCCTATGACCGCTACCTGTCGCAGCAGTAATGCCGCCTACAGCAATCCCGGCTGCAACTATCCCATGAACTTCTCCACGCGCCTCAACGACTACGAGTATCCTGCCAGCCACAACAGGGACGACTACAGCAGCGGCAACAGCAGCGCCAGCAGCAGCTCCTCCTCGCCCCATCTGCAGCGGACTGCAGCGGACAACATGTTCAAGCCGCTCTTCAAGAGGTACACTCACTCAAAATAGTCCATGCACAGTAAATGACTAACAAATATGTCCTTTAGCCTGACGTCCGTCTAGGGAGTGGGACAAGGGACCTTATGTATTTGCAATATCGTATATACACACACACGCACACGCACACATGTATATAACATAATTTAGGTAAGAGCCTTATCTATTTATACTTAACACTTATTTCCATTGAATTCTATTTATCTCCACAGATTTCTGGGCTCGTGCAACAACGTAATTTGATTGTGTAATATTTAACACTTAATATATATAAACACCCACGCATATATACCACATTGGTACACATGTACCAAAACAACTAAAACTTACTAATAATAATAATAATAATTCTAATAATAATGAAAAGCCGTGCATTGTCTTAAACTATATCTGATGTAAGCATTATAATAGGAACAGCTTCTTTTATAAACCGCATTGTAATTGTATACAGACACATTTAAACATTTAGCATTAAGATTATAAACTGTGATAAATTTTACATTGTTTAACAGACTTCAAATTTAAAGAAAAAAACAAAACAGAAAATTATAATAAATAATAGTTCAATAGTTCTCTATAAATTCATAATATTAAAAATTAATTTAAAATTCGTTCAATACAAAATAAATCTTTGTAATCCTATCAAATATTGCGTTTTTATTGTTGGCTGGCGTTTTCTGGGTATATTATATGAAAGGCACATGTTAAGTGGACGATAATTTTAAAATGTACCTATGAGCTAAGAGTGGAGACAAGGTTCTTGCAATGAAATCTCACTGAAATACTAGTCAAAAGTGTATGAGATTTTTCGAAAAAGTGATAGAGTGGGGAATTCAGTTCGGAGAAGTAGATAAAGGTACTGCTTCCAATATACCTTTGATAATATTTATTGCAGCTCTCTCAAAATTAAAAATTCTAAAAGAAACAGAGATTTTTGGAAACAGACTTTATATTTGAATAATGTAGCAGTATATATTGGAAGTTTTTACTATGTACCTTTGTTACTTTTTTGTTACAGCTAATAGAAACGGTAAGTAAAAAACTATGGATAAAGCTAGACAATAAGAATTGAATTGAATTCATAACAAATCAATCACATACAATACTTGTAGATAATATTGTACCTAGCCTAGGTACAATTGAAGCCCGCTGAACTGACTGCCTTTAAATGTGCTCCAGTCTAGCAGAAAAGTTTTCATTTAAATCGGAGCTAATTACCTTTACAACATTACAGTTTTTTCCTTTGCCGAATGAAATTAACATAAATTACATATTATAATTCATTACATCGAGCCATGTACCCAAATGTCATTTGTAGCTGAGCTGAAAAGCAGAGACATGTACATTAAAAAAAAAATCGCATTAATGCAAACGAGCTGCAAAAAGTGGAGGGGTTAATAAAGAGTGGAAAGCGAACTACTTAAATGCAATTTAATGTGCATTGTGTACTACATTCGGGGATTTGCAAATGAGCTTTACGAAAGTGCGGGAATTTCATATAATGCAGTGAAGATGAAAACTAAAGTTGGCTTTAAATTTATGTCAAGTCTTTAATAAACTCCTTTTTATTTAAAGTCAAGCTTTGCTATTTCACAACAGCTGTTGAGTGTGAAAACATATTCAGAGGGCTTAAAGAACGGAATACCCCTAATGTATATACATATATACAATAAGCCACAAGCCCTATTGTAGTGCGAAGCGAGCTTTTGGCACACAGCCACGATAAATTACGCGACAGAGAAAACGTTTGCTGTCAAAGTCTACAACTTGGAGTCTCTCTCTGCCTGTGTGTGTGTGTGTGTGTGCTGGGAGGCTGGTGTTTTCAAGGGGGGAGCCGAACAATTTGTAACGACTATCGGCATTTGATAAATTAACATTCAGCAGTTTCTCGATTATGCAACAAATTGTCATTTGAATTGAAATTGACAGCCGCTGAAGGCAATAAGTTGCGATAAATTTCGACGTATTTGGCCGATGACGATGACGACGATGACGATGACGATGACGATGACGATGTAAGTTGAGGTGATTAATTTGGTTTTAGTTTGACACACTTTACATAGATAGGCAAGTATTTAACTGGTATGAAAAGCCGCGTGCAGTCCATAATACAAATTTCTTAAACGGTTTCTATATGTAATCCTCTTCAACTCTTTCTCTCTCTCTCTCTCTCTTTCTCTCTGCGTCTCTCTCTATGTCTCTCACTGTGTCTTAAGTTATCAGCGGGATATTAGTTCCGTTCCCATAGTTCCCATAATGCAGTCTTATGCGCTTTACGAGTTGTTTTACAATGCTAAACGACCTGCAGTGGGCATAAAATTTCCCATTACAAATGCGGCCAATCAGTAAGCCGGCTAAATTAATCGCATCACATGCCATCGCCACAGTCAGCCAAGTCGGCCAGCCAGCTAGCCAGCTAGCCAGCCAAGTCCAGATCCTGCGCTTCGTATAGCGATCTCATTTATGGGCCATAAACCATAGTAGCTGCAACGTCTGGAGGCAGAGGCCTCGTTGCTGCAACCGCAGTTGGCAGTCGTCGGTCGGTCGGTCGGCAATCGGATTGAGCATTGTTTTTGGATCGGTCACCAGCGGTGAGGATATACGACAGTTAACTTATCTTGCATCCACTTAACGTCTCGCGGCAATAAATCAATCCAATGCTCAAAATCACGTTGGCAGCCAGAAGGCGAATTAATCACTTTGAAAATTGTTACCCATTTGGAAACTTGTCGCATTAACTTCCCAGCTGCATGCAACCCGTTTCGTATAAAAACACAAACACACACACACACACACACACACGTATATATATTTATATATATTGCTATTGTATATATATTTATATAGAGAGACCAGTTGGTCGATCGAAACGTGTGTGGGCAATCCTTCAACATCATGTGAAAATCGTGGTTATTTATGATTGACAGTTTTAGGCACTATTAGATATTAGAGAGCTATTATTTAAAGGGTTCAAAGTGGATGTCGTTAGATAGATGTTTAGCATAAGAGTAAGGCGAAGTTTTGTAGGTTGATATCGAAAATATGACAGATTTCTGGAAATAGATTGAGGGAGTTTTTAAAGCAGAAGTATTGGGATTGCTATGATTATTGAATTGTTATATTCTAACTGAAACTATTGAAAATTGGCATTGAGGAATACTATATTTCTGTTAGAGCACATAAAATAGGCAGAAGGAGGCGTGGTTGATAAAAATTAACAGACTAGATACTCAAGCGCTCTTCGTCTGTTTTTCCGACTGTTTGTCAGCCTGTATAGTGAGGTCTATAGTTTAATATATTCTAGTGTAAACTAGGATTCATTTAAGTTAATATAATTAAACTAAGATTTATTTGAGTTACAAGAATAACTAATTCCAAAAGCAAACTGAGCACTAAACCCTTGGCATCCTTACTCAGAAAACTTCCTTAATAATCCGTAAGTCCTCTAAACCCTTATCATATTTATAGCAATAATAAAAACCTTTCTGATGCTCAAACAAACAAATTTCATCAGCCTTGTTTTTGCTCAAAAATGTCTTCCATTCATATCGTATATTTGGATATTTGGCTAGCAAATTGCTTAAATACTTGCGCCTATTAAAACAATTAGTCACTGCTGCTTCGGGTAAGACCACATGAAGAAGTTTTATTAAATTTTCACAAATTTTCATATTCATCGAGACTATTCACACTCAATTATAAACATACCAAAGAACACAAATTTGCCGAAAATAATTAAAGTGAAATTCCAGTAGATGAGTTTTCTCTCTGTTTGCAGTTGGAGTTGCCAACGATGCGGGAAGAACGACGAGAGACGTTAGATGTCTAAGGGCTGTGTCAGACCCAACAAAAGGGAGGCTAACCCATTGGCGAGGCCTGCCTAAGATTCAAGATGCTACAAGAATGCAAAGTGTCATTTAAGTGAAACAAGACGAGAACAAATATACAGACACTGCCAGTCAGTCGACTTGGCTCGGGCTTGGGTTTGGGCACCAAAAGGAGGTCCGGTCTGTCAGAGGCCTCTACTTCTGTATGTGTGTGTGTGTGTGTGTGTGTGTGTGGTGTGTGGTGTGTGGTGTGTGTGCTCATGTCGTTGGCTGGCAGTGCGTTGCATTCTTAGCATCCACGCAGCTTGCTTACGCAGCCTCTATAAATTATTGCTGCTGCTTGTCATGTACGGAAATCCTTGTGTCAGTGTAGCCAAAATGCCAGGCTCTCTGCCATTGACAGAGCACGGCGGGCATGGCTTGGCATCGCATGGCATGGCATGGCAAGAGATACGTTTTCAACAAGATTAGAATTTCGTTGCAACGCACAAAGCCTCAGAAACAATTCAAGCAGACACACATCTCGCAACTATAACAATTAATATCCTGGGCAACTGCTGCCGTCGAAATGGAATGGGCATGCAGTGCGTCTGCGCACATCGGGGCGTATGCTTGATGCCGTATGCTAATTTAACCCATTCCCCGATTCTGCACTCGACACACGACTGTGTTTGAGTTATTAGCTAACTACTGCGTACATGCCAAGCCAACTATATTACCAAACTTGTTTCAATATAGCAGAATGAGCCACTAATTAAATTGATAATATACTTAAGCTTAAGGCGTTGGAAAATTAAACGTACAGAAGAGAGAAAAACTTTCCTTATTTAACGTTGGATTAACTATTATCACTGAAGAAAAGCTCATTATTTTTAGCGCTTATTTTAATGAATGAGAATTGCATAGAAGGGCGATCGCTAGTATAATGAAGCAGTAGAGGTCTAATATTATAATTGAAGAAAAGTTCGGTTTTACGCAGGTTCCATCACTCATTAACGCTTAATTTAGTGAATGAGAATTGCAGAGAAGGGCGATCGGTACAATGAAAGTATAATATGCTCAAATACCAATTGGGCAGATAAAGATATATAAATGATCATTATAACTGATGCGAGCGCTTTAGGAATATATCTACTTATCTAATATCTACTGATCTTATAAGAACTGAATAGAAGGGCGACATTCATTAATGCTGACATTTAAAACAAATTAATAGCTCTTCTTTCCAGTTCTTTCAATTATAGATACTAATCAGTTAAATCTCTCTATATTTAGATACTAAATCTTATTTTAAGATACTTTTTGTCACTTTCAATTGATCATCTAACCGTACTTAGCATCTAGCTTGCCTAGCCTGTGCCTCGCTGTTGTTGAGGCGATTCATTAATTAAATCTGAACATGAAGATTTCTACTTGACCGTATTTGCTTATGGACGCCTCGGCCTAAAGCCTTCTCTAATGGACGTACATTGTTGGCCATAAATCATGACCACACGTGCAACTGCTCACTGTCTACCTTAGAGAGTCGAAATTGAAGAAATACGGAATTAAACGCCAAGCGAACGACTAAAAATACTCATTTACAACGATGTCAGACGCCTACAAAATGTGGGACCCATGGCCACCTTTGCGGAACCGGGTGGTGCGCTTTTTGACATCGACATGGACACTCACACACCAAACACACACACACACACACACATACACAGAGAGTGAGGGAAATGTGAATTCAGACAACTTTGGTTTGATAAGATGAGTAAAAATAATTATGGCCATTAGGCGTCCAGGCACTGGAGGTTGACTTGATTGTCTGCCTCAGTCGAGATCGCTTGGCTAGGCTATTACAGTGAAGCATCATTAACATCGATTGGTTGCCCAATTTTAGTAGTAAAAGTATATATGAACAGTCTATAAAAATTTGAATATAGCTAAGCTATAGCTCTTCTATGCAATTCTCATAAAATCAAATTAAGCTTCTGTGCGGCAATAAAAGATAGGAATTTCTTGAATTTTGTTTAAGCTATTATAAGTTTATGTCGGATATATCTTATACATAGTTATATATAGATATATTTGATATATGATTCTAAGGATCTTTAGGATCTATAGGATTTTATGTAGGATATATCTTATACATAGTTATATATAGATATATTCGATGTATGATTCTAAGGATCTTTATGATCTATAGGATTAATATTAATATAGCAAATATCTTAGAGTTAATATGAAGTAACTTTTTATATAAAACTATAGCTGAGCATGCAGCAAGGCTAAGCCCTATGCTGGAATCTCTCTGATTTTCTTGGGATTTTCATTGTTAAAGAATCTTAGTTAGAGGCCATCTGAAAGCAGTGTTAATGCCTATTTTTGTTTTGAATTTTGATGTCTTTTGTATTATGTAAATCAGCGCAGGGCTAATAAATATTAATGAGTGAAATAAACTCATGCTCATGTTGTCGTCGCCACGAAGTCTACGAATATAGTGGTATTGAAAGATAGTTTTTCGTCGAAGTTTTTCATTGGAAATGACCCTTTGGGCCTTTGGCCAGCATTTTATGAACCGGCAAGTGAGTGAGTGAGTGTTTCTCAGATCTCAGAGAGGAGACGAGAGGAGCAGGTATCTTAGATGCCCTATCAAATTTCGTTATCCACTTGGCGGTCTAATTAACATGACAAAGAAATGTCACTTTGTTGAATTTATGGCATGGCACTTGGGTGCTTTGGATGCTTGTTGTTGGCCTGGCTGGCAAAGGCTGGCAGGCTGCAAAGTTGCAGATGGCTAAGATAGTATTTACGATGCCGTTTGATTGGTCTTCCAATCGATCGCCGTGTGAAGGCGGCTCAAGCAGAACAACCAGAAAATGATGAGGAGCCGATATAGAGAGGCAGAGTGAGAGGAAAAGAATGAGAGAGGGAGAGGAATACTATGCTAGGACAATTTCATTGTCGTTAAAACAGCTAATTTTATTATTCCGCTGACATTTAGCATCCACACACACACACACACACACATACACAGACAGATGGAGGTTTGTCGACGAGGCCAGACTTTGTGGACCCGCAGTCCAAGGCAGTTGTCTTATCTTGTTAAAGTCCGTTAGGCTATCCCATCATTTGTTGCGCTCTCTGCTTGTCTCTCAGTGTGTCTGTGTTTGAAATAAATTTAAATTGTGTTACCGATTTTTAATTCAACTGTAGATTATGCGTTTTGTTAGACGATTTCTCTTATCTTAATGCGCTCGCTTGTGCATACTAGTTTGTGGAGACACAGCGTCTGGCCTTACCAGGGCGTGGATGCACACACCAAATATATATACTTTACAATATATATATATTGTATATATACAAGTCTTTATATATTTGTATTTGAGCCGTGCAGTGCATTGTTTAATGGAATTTTCTTGTAATGCGTGCTGAAATTGGATTTTAAAGTGCGGGTCCAACATATAATTTGTTTGTTAATAGTTTCGAAATGCACGCGGCTGCACATGCACCGGTCATTGGGCATTGGGCATTGGGCATTGGGCACCGGGCACATGCACCGACGGCAATATCGACCAGATTGTATCCCATAGTCCGGTATTCCGTGTGTGTCTGGCGGGGACTGTTTACATGGCTGCCCAGTGCATATCTGCCCATAAAATGGCCTGTTGTTGCTTAAATCGGGCGTAAGCGAATCAATTCTCATTTTAATTTATTGACACAAACACTGTCGCCCACTCCCCGGTCCTCAGTCCCAGCTCAGCCATTGCCACTGCCACTGCCAGTGGCTCTGGCTCTGGCTCGATGAACATTGCACCAATTATACAATAACTCGACTACAATACAATTTGCATTCAGCTGCAAATTGGAACTGTCCGCCGTGCTGCCGTGTCGCCGTGCCGTGCCGCCGACCCGTGCCCGGCCAGGCCAAGAAGGCAATGCCATCGACCGATTTTCATTTAATAAATGCGCATACGCCCGGTGGGCTTTTGACTTTGGCTTGCAATGCAGCATTACGGAAAATAGGAACATTAACTGCAGGCCCAAGCATGCGGGGTAAATACACATACATATACACACACTCGCACTTTGCGGCTGGCCAGAGTCAGATGCGGTAACGGTACATGCACCCACTTACAGATACCATCGACGTCCACTGTCCTGTCCTGACCCACGTCCTGTGCCCAGGCAATAATTATTTATTGAATTTATGAATGTTCGCTTCATTTTATATCGCGGACTTAAGCGTTGTCCAACACCAGCTACAGTAATGGATCCATGTTCGTTCCAGCTCTGAGTTATGGCACCTAGCTGCAGTTGCAGTTGCAGTTGGAGCTGGAGCTGGAGCTGGAATGAAGCTGCTTGTAATTGTTTTTGTTTGTTTATCTGACATTTGAAATTTGTCAAAATGTGAGTTAGTTTATAATGATCGCATTTTTAAAGACTTTTATATAATTTTAATTTAATATAATTATATATAATATATTAAGTAATTTAAAAACTTCAAAATAAACTCAAACTTGTCTATAAACTAGAATTCTTGGTTTTAAAACATTATTTTTGGCAATTTTTGTGCTTGGCAAATATTTTTAAAATGAATTTTTCATTTTTATTGATTTTATACTAAAAGTATATTCAATGTATTCTGAACATAAAAATATTAATAAAAATGGCTAAAGGATAATTTAAGTGTGCAAATATTATGACTTTATTTCATAAGTTATAGTTGTTTGATTATGTTGAATGTTCAATTAATTACTTATTATGACTTCTCAGAGTCCTTAGTTCAATTTTCCATGAATACATTCATGCAGACCTTATTACAGGTAAGTCTAAACTTAACCAGTTTATCCTATTAAAGAACTTATACATTATATTCTTTCAATTAGCTTATATTCCTCTCAAAGTTTTATATAGATGCAAATTTAATTTTTTTTTTTTTTGTATCCATCAATATATTTATATTATATTTTATATATTATTTATCATGGATTTGAAAACATAATGTTTAACTATTGAAATAACTAAAACTGATAGTTTCTCTATATATACGCATGTACCTACATCTAGTAAGTAATTATGTATGTAATTATGTTAGTATGTATGTGAGTGTGTACATAGACACTTACGTGCATGTGTATTGAACAAATGATTTGAGTGCCTTGTGTCAATGTCGCAACAGAGCAGAAGAGAGGGAGATAAAGAGAGAGAGAGAGAGAGAGAGAGACAGGGAGAGAGAGTCGAGTCAAGTCAACAGTCGGCAGTTGCCTAAAATGCAGGTCTACATAATTAATGATTGCTTTTAAATTGAGCCAACTGAGAGAAAGAGAGAGAGAGAGGGATAGAGAGACTGAGGACTTGTTGTCAGCGGAGAAAAATGATTTTTTACTGTATAAACATTTGCACTTGCTCGTAATTAGTTAACGATGTCAGCCGAGCTGAGTGTGGCATCAATTTGTTTTAATCGATTTGAATTAATTTTAACAGTTTTATATGTTAAGCAGAAGAACTGGAGCTATCTAAGATGGTAGTTGTTGCTTCACGCACATTTATGTATTCAATATGAGTATGACAAAAAAAGTTATAGAGATAACTCTATTAAAATATTGTTTCAATATAGATAACTCAAATTTAAGCACTCTATTCAGCTAAGGAATTACAGAAATAAATTCAAATAGATACATTTTGTTGAGACAGCTTCGTGGAAGAGGGAAGACTAATTACCTGGACGACATCCGGGGAGATTGGGCTAAATAAAGACAGAGATGCGTATGGAAGGCGTGTACGCATTTGCATCTATATATTTCATATATATATGTATTTCTATATATTCTATTTGGTTTATTTTTACTCACTCGCTCGACTCAGGAGCTGCGCATTACATCAACTTAATCACTAATTACTGTGTTACGCATAAATAAATGTGCCCACTCTCGAGGGGTGCTCGACATGGAAATTTTTGTGGTGTCGCACTTCTCTCGACTCTCGACTCTCGACTCTGAAATTTGCAAACTAATCTGCCATTTATCACGGCCCTGGCGACAGGTATCTACTTGATAGGTCAGGGGCGGGGGCGTGGCCGGAGACTGAGGCTACGGACTTGGACGCGACGCATTTGAATACGCGAATTCGCACTTGCATTGCGCAGGGAACTCTTTAAAATGATTTATTTTTGATAAATTGCCAGGGTCTACGCCGTACGCTTGCGCTTAATTTTGCAAATGATTTACACGGAATGACATGGAATTTCATTTCGAAATACGCAATTGCCCAAACTAGCTGGGTGGCAAGCACATGAATCTCGCGCAGAACACGGACTACTCCAAGTGACAATGTCTACAATTTATTAAGTCAGCATTGCTGGAGTTTGTTCCTGTAATTAGATCATCAGAGTCCATTTGCAGTTGTGGTGATGCCAAAGAGTATATTTGTTTATGCAGTGTAACGGGGTATATTAGTTTTGTGCAACATTGGTTGATTGAGCGATTGAGGTTGCGATTGAAGCTAGGGACTTTAAATTGTGCATTGATAGAGTTATGTCTGCCTTCGTCCTATTATTAGGATTGTTTTCGATATGCCAATCATCTCATACAAAATGAAGAATCCACGGTGTCTTTCATATTGTAAGAGCAATAAGATCATACATTTGTATAGTTAGATCATTATTAATCTTCTCTGCATCTACGGGCATATGGAATGATGATTTGTATGTTCAGATTTAATATTTATTTAGTTTCTGAAGGAAGTTTAGCAGTCAATAGCAATACTTTTATAGTTGTTTAAGACTCTCAGCTTGATAGATCTACTAATATTTACAGTTTATGTACATTAAAAATATTGACTAAATCAGTTAACTATCAAAGGAAAATTTTGCAAATTGAACATTTATCATTTTCCTTCTTTGATTCCTTCACAGGCAAATTATTCAAATAGTTCTAAAGCTAATTATTTATTTATGCAAAAGCATTCATTCATTTTTCAGACTTTGTCTAGCTTTAATTCCCAGAATTTCCTCATATACATAAACTAACATTAGATCATTAGCTCATTAAGCTAAAGCTTTTGCTGCTGAGTCAATTTCCGAAATTTCATCTGGTTTTTATTGTTTTTTGTATGGTTTATTGTTTCATTGATTTATATTAAAACGATTGAGAATTATTGCTTGAATGAGAAACTTGTTTCGTTTCGTTTGTCCGAGTTTGCCTTGGCAATTTGTCATGCTTTCGCACCTTTGTTGAGCAGTGTAACACGTGAGGTAAGCGCCTGAAACAATGCAATTTATTTGATATGTTCGAGTTATTCCCTTGAGAATGTGGCTCAACTTTGTTCGACTTTAAATATGAAATGCAGAATGGTCAGGTTGTGTATGAGTGTGTGTGCGTGTGTGTGTGTGAGTGTATGTGAGCGTAGGTGTGTAAAGGCAAACACACCTTAATAAATATAGACATTGTCTTATGCGTACTTACTCCCAATTAAACCCAATCAAGTCGAGCATAGCTGTCCTCTAGAGAGACTCAACTTTGACTTTGTTAAAATATTTAAATTTATTTTGCTATGAATCATAGAGAAGGTGTTATATGAAAGTAAATTTAAAGAGACGGCCAAGTCGAGGAAGTTCGAATCTATTTCCAGTACGTGATCAAAATTGCAGATAGATTTGATGTTCCATTTACATATAGAAACTACCGAAATCGTGGTGTGAAATTGAACTGATTTGGAGTGATTTGAGTACATGCAGTAGCCACTGTGTCGTGCTGCTGCTGCTGCTGGTGCCTGTCCACTGGCAGCTGTCCATGTCAAGCAACTACAGCTACTTAGTCATATAATTGCCTTACGCCAGCTCGAAACGTGGGCCACTTATCACGCACGATAATACGAGTGTGAGTGTGCTAGTGTGTGTGTGTGTGTTTGCCTGTCTCTGTGTGTGTGTGTGTGTGTTTGAAAAACCAATTGGAAATTAGAAATCAGCGTCAATCGGTGCGGCAATCAATCGTGACTGTTGTTGTCGAAATGCCGACAAAGGAGCAACGCACGCGCGGGGCAAAGGCCCACAGTTCAGGGTAAGGGCTACGATTCTGACTTTGACACCAGCCACGATGCCATCCTAGACGGCCAGAGAGCTATAGCCACAGTCAGAGTCAGAGAACCCCAGTCAGAGCCAGGTCCGGGCACTTGAACCACAAAGAGCACCGATTTGTTGATTTGTTTTGAAAAGTGAGTAAATATGTTTCCATTTATGAATGTTTGGAAAATGTGTTCGTTGTGTGCGCTTCGCTTTATTTTCCGACTTTTTTTCTACTTTTGTTTGAGCAGCAATCCCATTTTGAAGTGGTCGATAAGATGCCAGGTGCTGATACGTTATCAGCTCAACTGATAGCAGCTCGCACCGTTGATTGGCGCTGGTGGTGGTGTCGGTGGTGTCGGTGGTGTCAACACTCACTCGTTTGTGCACCCACTCTATGACGACTCCAACTTGTCTGCCATCATGCACAAACAATTAAAATGGTTGCAATTTGCTAACTAAATCTTTGCTGGCACTTTGGTCCAGGGCTCAAGCCGAAATAACAAATTTATTGAAAGCAATTTGCATAGAATTGTTTTTGTCTCTGCTGTGTGACTTTCATCATTTGTTCTCTCGGATACGATTTTATTTTATTACTTTTATGTATGAGCATGCATTGATGCACAAATTTAAGAAGATTCAAACACACACATGTGTGTCGCTGTGTCTCTTCCTCTCTCTGTGTGTCTCTGTGTGTGTGTGTGTGTGCCACATACTGAAAAGCGACAATTTCATGTCCAATTGCTTTCCAGGTGACATGAAACAACACTTAAGTAAGAGGAAGCAAAGCAGCGTGGAGTGAGGCTCAAGGATGGGCTGAGAGAGCTTGCAACTCCCATTCGTGCAGCTGGTGCTGTTTCTCGTGCCCAACCCACACACACACACACAGGCAGACTTGTGTATGCGTGTGTGTGTGTGGTCCTACCTGATGCCAAGGAGCACTATTATCTGGTAACGCTACAATCTACATTTAAATTGTTTTCAATATAATCTGCATGTTATGTTCACTGGCACAAAAATGAACGAGTTATTGTTTTTCTTTGCTTTTTGACAAAATGAAAATAGAATGTGTGCTGTATGTGTGTATGTGTGAGTGAGAGAGAGATAGAGAGTGTATGTTTCTTAAATGAATTGCAGCATCTGCCAAAGTTCACATAGAGCAAAGTGAAAACTGCTCTTTAAGTCGCTGTTGAGTCTCTGTGGATTTTTGGTCTTGGCGCCATCGAGTGCCGTTCGTGTCCAGTCGTAGCTATTATTACCACGATCTGCCACTTGGATCTCAAGGGTCACTCTCAGCACTCAGCGATCCTCGATCCTCGCCAAAAACATGTGCGTCCATATGCATTCCTTGGCTCTCTGTCTGACTGTGGCATACATTATAAATGACAGCGCGTTAACACCCCCCGAAAAGAAAGGGAAAATAAGAGTGCAGCCTCGTCTTACAAGAATTCCAACAAAATGGGCTGATCTTTCATAAATTAGAATGCGACCAAGTGCCTGTGGAATTTCAAGTGACTCGCGGCATTCGATTTCATTCCATTTCGAATTGAATTGTTTGTTTTTTGTAACACTCCAAACACACATTTGGTTTCGTATGACGGACCCTTTATACTGGGGTAGTTCTACGAAAGATCTATGGAATTTTAAGAAAGTATAATTCTCTAATTTGGAAATCAAAATGAATTTGTTTGTGGAATAAAAACCGTATATACAAGATTTTATATTAATTATAAACTTAATAAAACTGTTAATTCTCTACTCAATTACTTTAAATTTATTTAAGCAATAATGTGATATGGATTATACATAGTTAATTTACAAAACTTATTAATTGGGGTTTGCCCAGCGAGATTTATATTTTTAAAACATTTTAGAGTTCACATGAAAAGGTAGAAACATAAATATCTGATGACAGTTTGCAAACAAATATTACTAATAAATATAAATAAAAAGCGCCATTTGTTTTAATGCATTTGTTAACATGCAGAATACAGAATAAATTAATTTTATATCAAACTGGTTTTTATATTGTATATTTTTAAATATTTGCTATATATAATGCTAATCTTAACTTTCATCAGAGATCGTATAAAATTTCAATTGTTCAATTATTTATAAACTAAAAGGAAAATAATCGATATAAATATATATATAAAAATAATTTATTATAAAATGTATTTAATTTATTTATTAAAAAACAAAATTAATTTACTATTTGTTATTTAATTTAATTTAATATTTAATAAAATTGTATCACTAATAAAAATAAAATATCGTATTTTGATGCTTAATTAATAATATCATCTGTGCTATAACTAGCTACACACACACACACACACACACACACACACACACGCACACACACACACACACACAACAATAGTAACAACATCGGCTGCCAGGAGTTACGGAAGAAACTCAAAAATGTGCGAAGCCTTTCGATCGCAGTCCGCCATAAAAATATTTCCAACGTTACACACAAAACAAAACAAAACAGAAAAGAGAACAACAAAAAAACGAAAAGGGGAAGCTCAAACACTGGAATATGCTTGCCTTGCGACGACTGCAGCAGCTGCCTTTCATTCCAGTCGGAGGTGGGCGTTGTCGTTAGCAACACTCACACAGAGCACGACGAGCACACATAGCGCTGTCTCGCTTGCACAGCTGCACAGCTAGGCCGTGTCGACAGGGACGGCAAATGCGCTGCGCTCTCTGGTTGGAACGACAGCTAACCAGAACATTAATGTGCTCGCTCCCCCAACTACAGACGCCATCTAGCGCTCTCGCTCTCGCGCTCACGCCGTCGTCGACAGCGCGTCGGCCTTGTGTGTGCCCCTTGGCCGGGCAGTCTCTGACATCGGGCAGACCAGTTTGTGTTTAAACGCGAATAGGCATAGGCGCACATCCCAGCGGTGCCTTGTCGACGGACTTCAAGCCCGTTCGTTCACAGAGAGAGAGAGGCCACTGACAGGTTGTGGAACTCGTTTCAGCCGTCGATCGCTGCAATTGCCGTAAATAACAAAAATATTCTCCATGTGTTTGTGCAATAGACGTAATGCGCTAAGCCTCGACGTGTCCATAAATATACGAAAAAAATAAATATACTAACTAGGCAAATACAAATTAAGATCAACCAATAATAGTGCCGCCGATCTCTGTATGCACAGCAAAAGCAACATAAACAGCAACAACAACAGCAACAGCAACAAGAAACATCTACTAAACAGCAACACATGTTATTGTGACTAACTAGCGCGACCTTTGGGTCGGTCCGTGTGCAGTCCGTGTCAAAGTGAGCTTCGGGGACTCGTGACAAATACGTGAATAAATAGTGTCCAGCATCAGAGGACGATTTGTCGGTTGTCCGCAACAGCTGCAAAGAGCCAAAGTCAATAAAAAACAACAGCAACAGCAAACAGCAACAAAAAACCATACAAAAGTAAAAGAATAAAACGCAAAGTCACAACAAAACAAACAAAACATTTTCCGGCTCCGGCGACATTAACAGAACTGCTCGACATCGACAATTTGTTTTATCAATTTTCAACAAGGCCAACAACACAGCAACAACAACACCAACAACAACAACAATAGCCAACAAACCAACAAACAACAAAAGCGCCCAGAGTGCTTAGCCGCGCGCTCGCGCCAAGCACGCACGCCACCACCGCCACGAACACCACCAGCACCACCAACAACAACATCAAACCATCTCCAACTCCATATCCACATCCACATCCACATCCACATCCACATCCGCGTCCGCAACCATCTTCAGCTCCACCCAACATTCAATACCCAACCCCTTGGCAAGTGCTCGCCCAGCATCCGCCTGCTCCAGCTTCCACAGTATCCTTGCAGTGCGCCGGCACCCCCCACAGTGAGCACTCATACTCGCGGCCAGCCGTTGCCGTAGCCGTTGCCGTTGCCGTTGCCGTAGCCAGTTCCCGTTAGCAGTTCAGCGACAAAGACGAACGCGACAATGGCTGCATATGCGCAGTTTGGATATGGTTACCCGTCGGCAAATCAGGTAAGCGAAAAGCAAATACCAAATGAACTTGAATGAGAATGTTGATAGCAAGGGAGAGAGGGAGAGGGAGAGGGATTTGGGTATTTGCTTATGATGAGTATCAATATATGCATGACATTTGCATATGTTAGCTATATATCAAAATAATAAGACTAGGCAATAAGATTAGCTTATCTGTTAAAGTTTTTGGTTTAGTTTAGGGCAGTCGAATTCTTTCTTATAATATAGTATATTATTATATTTATTATTATATTATTTATATTATATATTATATATTAAATATACATATATAAAAAGTCCTTATATATTATCATATTAATATACTTAAAATATAATTGTACATATATATTTACTATTTTATATTACATGAAATAGTAAAAATAAATGTATTTCATCATGAAATTTTCATGTAAATATATATTTTTTTTACTATTTCATGAATGGCTTCGTCATCTACATATCTTTTGATATCTAGATAACTTGAAAAGAATTAGCGAAGGATACAAAATCAAATGACATATTTAAGCAAGTCCTCTTTTTTAGTAAATCTACAGTCCAAATTTTATTATTTCATATTTGATCAAATAATTTAGCAATAAAATAAATAATTCTAAATAAATTCAGAAGTGATCAGGGCTCAAATTGCAGTCTTTCATTAAGTATGAGAACTAATGAAATGAATTTCAATTTCAATTTGAGAAAGTTGAATTTATCATTTAAAAAAATATAATTTCAATAAAAAGCAACAAATTATAAATATATGTTCATTCAGATATTCTCAGTATGACAACATCTTATATTAGATGATCTGATATGATTATAAATAACTTTTATCAGCTTTTTAGATGCTCTAAAGAAAAAATTAAGAAACGCTTTTAAACAATTACTTAACAATAGAATACAAATAACGTGTTATTTATATAAATCAGCTTATTTTATTTGATAATTTTTCAATGCTTTATTAACACTAAATGTGACAAGCCAATAAATCTAAAAACTTCCAATTAGACAAATGAAAGCACGATTCTCGAATGGGTTGAGTTCAATTGGAAAAAAAATTAATAGCGTCAATATGCATATTTTTATAATTTATGAAAATAACACAAATTGTGGTGATAAGATTTATTAAAATACAGTAATTTTTATAGCTTAGTATTTTTTCTATAAAAACAATATAGTATACTTAAATATTGATCTTTTGATGGACATTCTAAGAAACCAACAATTGGCATCAACTAAATTGCTTAGCTTAGCCAAAGCTGAAGATTTAGTTTGGGAATATGCAGAAAAATATTTTCTTTAACTCTGTTGGAAAATTCTTTTTTATTATATTTATTTAGTATTATTATTTAAATATAATAATAGCATTTAGTGATAATTTAAATAGTTTTCAGTTAGTTGAACTCCCCAAAAGCTATAATAATATGGACATAGATACAAGTATATATATATATCCTGACTTGCACATATACATTCATTAGATACATTTAATATATTATATATACATAAACATTCCTAAATGTCTTTGACGTCGTCGGCTGTGTTTGAAATAAACATAAATTTAAATTTTTGCGCCCTGGCCACAGGCAGTGGCAATAGCAGCGGCTGTGGCAGTGGCTGGCATGAATATTCAAGGAATACGAGTATGTCCAGCTTCTGGACTTTGCTGCACCGTTAATAGACGGCCGCAAGCAAATGTTGCACAATTTAGGACATTGTGCAGCCGTTGCAGCCCTGCCTCCAGACCATAATTACTGCTCCAAGCTGGGCAGCCTGGGCAACTGGGCAACTGGGCAACTGGGCAGCTGGGCAGGAGTTGGAGGTAATGTGAAGTTCAGTAATTCAAATTAGTTAGCTGAGGTTTCGGTGCGAGAGTCCAAGACCGAAGGCAGGACATGGATATTGGCTTTACAGTGAGTGCCGTAAATATGCTACACTCAAGCATATATATGTTTGTATATACTATGTATATATAGTTCTTGCCCTTGCTGTAGTGCTTAATTTATGTGTATGAGAATCGCATAGAGCGCCGTTTATTATAATATGCAAAACTTGGCAAATGGGCTTTAATTAAAATAATGTATGCTCAGATTATCGACTGTAATTATGTCTGCGGATGTGTGCAAACTGCGGTCTACTAATGTGAGCCAACGTCACTCTGCTGCTACCTCTCTCTTTCTCTCTCTATTCCTCTCTCTCTCTCTCTGTGGAAGCTTATGCTAGTCGAGTCGAAGTTCTGCTTAAGTTTAAACGAGGTTTCTTGGTGGGCTTCATGAGTGGTGTTTATTGTGAAACTTGCTCAAGTTTTTCTATACTTAAGTTGTTAATAGTGTTAGCAATTGTTATATATGAGACTCTTAACTTTATCAATTTTAATCAGTTACAAGATGAAGGGTAAACGGTTAGCTGTTTCTATGTATATGCATGGATACATACAGATGGGTTCATTAAATAGTAGTGTATGTACATAGCGATTAAACTTTGATTATGATATGTAAATGGTTCTTTGATAGTCTATTTTATTATAGAATAAAAAGAAGTTTATATTTTATAATCTGTCATAAAATAGACTAATAAAACACTATATGAATATCATAATCAAAACGTAATCTCTTTCTTTCTCTCTCTCTTTCTCTCTCTCTCTCTCTCTCTCTCTCTCTATATATATATATATATATATATATATATATATATATATATATATATATATATATGAACACAGTTGTAAATTTCTATGTTTTAGATGTATCTTATATAACATTATATTATATAAATTACTTTATATAATATACAAAAAATATTCTATAATCTGATTTGTTTTATATAATCATCTTGTATAATAAAAATATCAACAACAAAAACATGAAATATAAATATGTTAACCAGCTGATGAATTAAAGCCAATTATCCTAGAACTGTTGTAAAATTAAATTTGCCTCTGTATATTATAGTATACATTATTATCATATATAATTAATATATTCCAAAATTTGACAGGAATATGACAGAACAGTATATGATAGAACAGTAGAACCAATTCTCGCTCAATATATGCAGTCTGTAGCTGAGGCTAATGATGCTCTCAAATTTTGCATTATATATTCATGAACTTCGAAAAATGTGAAGAAGCTCTTTTATAACCTATATCTACACACAAATATATACACATATCTTTTTATTGCTGCGTCTAGGCCATTATAACATATATAAATAACTGACCTGGAATTCAGAGCCTATATCTGAGGCCAAGCACAGCTACACAGACATTGTATATATGTATATGTATATACATACATATATTATATATTTATATATAAATGCAAAAAAAATCGTATTCATTAAATTAATTTAATTTTAATTTCAACGCCAATTCGGCATCTCAAATATGACATGAAAATCGCTGACGAATTCAATATATGATATAAACATACACACACTGATACACACTCATACACATATGTATGTGTGTATGTGTTTGTGTGTGAATTTAATCAAGAGTCTGTGTGCATGAACAGAATTGTCAACTTCCTTCATGCGAAGGAGCCGCAGTTCACGCATTTCATGGCAGAATAACTGAAATTCCCAGGCTGCATAGCCATAGTTAGGTCCTGAAACGGACTCACGGACCGATCCCAGATCCGAGATGCGAGAAAAAACTAATATTTTGCAGTGTGCATTCCATAATTGATTTATGAATTTTTAATGCAAACATTGAAAGCCACTGGCACGCTGAAAACAAAGAGTTGGCTCCAACGGCAGGAGGAGCTGCTCCTGCTGCTGCTGCTGCTGCGACGACGTGAAGCAACAACTACTGCAAACTGAAGTTAATTCAATAAAAGGAGCGCAGCAGCAACAACAACAACAACAACAGCAACAGCAACAGCCACAGCAACAACAACTTATTCGCATTAGCAAAAACACGCATCAGAGCTATGGGCATTCGGATTGGTATTGGCATTGGCAAGGAATGGGAACGGACTTGGGTTTGGGCATGGGCAAGAGCATGGGCTGGCTGGCTGGCTGGCTGGCTGCACTGCTGCTGGATGAATGTGAGAATATGCCAAATGCCACGACGCACTGCCGTTGCCAGTTGCCTCGAGTCTGTGTCTGCAGAGCGCCCAGAACCGAAAAACCAAAACCAAAAACCGAAACTCAATGCTGGCAGAGCCTCAGAGCTGCTCAGAGCTCCTGCGCCAGCTTCTGCTCCTTTTAATTTTGCTTATTGTTTGTCATTGCTGTTGCTGTTGTTGTTGGCTGTTGCTGTTGCTGCTGTTGCTGCTGTTGTTGTTGTCGGCGCCGTTGCCGAGTTGCACTGGCAAGTCGACTGGCGTCAGGCGCAACCTATTGCGTAGCAGCTATCACTTTTTGCAGCAGACTCTTTGTTTAGAGTCGAAGTTGCTGCTGCTGCTGCTGTTGCTGCTGTTGTTGTTGCAGTTGTTTGGTAGTGCAAAAACAAAAATCCATAAACGCATCTTCAGCGGTAGCAGCAACAAGAGCGAAACAGCAGCAGCCACAACAATTCACAACACACGTATATTGCTGCTGCTGCTGCTGCTGCTGTTGCTGCCTCCTTTGTTGCACGCACTGAGCAATTGGCAATTGGAATTGAAATTGGCAAAAAAAAGTTGGGTCTGGACCGACTGGCTGGCTGGCTGGCGGGTTGGCCCAGGCGTTTTCGTGAGCTTTAACATAAATCATAAAATTAATAACCATAAAGTGACGGCAGCAGTTTCCCCAGTGCAGGGTGGTCGGGGCATGTGTGCCACAAGGTGGGGCACTCATCGTTGTTGCTGTTGTTGTTGTTGTTGTCGTTGTTATTGCTGTCTGCACTTCAAAGGCAACTCAATAAGTAGAACCCGCTCGCTCAAGCAATTACAATTGATGCTTTTCACTTTTAGTTTTGTTGTTGTTGTTGTTGTTGTTGCTGGTTTGTCGATTTGCCTACTTAAAAAGTTTTGTGCAATTCGGTTGTTGCAAGCTACGCTGGCTGCGTGGCATTCGATTCTTTGAACTTGCTTCATGCAACCATTCAGCTATTACGCCGCCTACGCCACGCTGCCATTGAGCGGCTCACATTGAGTTCTAATGAAGGAAGAAAGGCAGACAAATATTAGGCATATATATATGTATGCATGTAGTTGGGGTATTTATGGATTTATAGTTCCGTCTCTGATCTATAATGATGAGTAATGCAAATTGCTTACTGCTAAGTCTTATTATACCTTAGATTATTGAATAAGCTCTCTATTTCTATATAATAATTTTATTTTGTGTTAAATTATTTTTGTATTAATACATTTTGTTGGATTTCTTTTGTTATTTATATTATCATTTTCATTATTATTAGAGGTTGCTTAGTCATAATTGTTAATATTATCATTATGATAATGAGAATGAGAATGAGAATTAGAATGGGAATGAGAATGACAATGACAATGACAGCGATAATGATAATCCTAATGCTAATCCTAATGATAATAATAATGAGACTTTATAATTGTTAATACATTATTATTTTATTATCATTATCATTGCTATCATCACAGCTCATCGTGATCACAATCTTTATCATTATCATTATCATTAGGATTAGCATTAGGGTTATCATTGTCATAGCCATTGTCATTCTCATTTTCATTCTCATTCTAATTCTTATTCTCAATATCATTGTAAAAGTAATTTTCATTATCATTTTCATTGTCATTGTCAGTCATCATTATGATAATTATCATTGTCATTCTCCAAATTATTGTCATTGACATTGTCATTGCTATTATTAAACTAATTTTAGAGCATATAATTCTTCTATAAGCCAATTATACCCAGAGAGTATTTGAATCCAGCATTAAAAGAAACTCAACCAACGAATTCAATCAATTTTTTATTATTCCACTTAATTAGCCTAATCAAAGCTTTGATTAACTTTACAAAGTGTGCTTTTAGCACTTCTATGAAGTGGTGTAGTAATTTGAAATGCTTCTTGTATTAATGCCACATCTGCATGTGTGTGTGTCTATGTGTGTGCTTGTGTGTGTGAGTGTGAATATCCTTCCCTCGACATGGCAGACTTCAGACTTCAAAAGCGGACATGCAGTTCACACCGTTTATCGTAATATTCAAGTCATAAAACAGCGCACTATAAAGCAATATTTAATAGTTGCCAACACTTGGCAACATTTGCAACATTTCCGCATTGTGGTAACTAAAGCCGTCTTTAAGCCAATCCAGTCCCCGCGGGACCATCCAATCCTGCATGACTGTTTCTGTGTGTGTTGGTGTGTGTGTGTGTTGGTGTGTGTTTGTGTCTGTCTGTTCGTTGAGCTCACGATAAAGTCGGCTCCCCGAGCTTGCTGCGCCTCCTCGTCCAGTCCTCCACAATGCATCCCAGAGTGGGTGAGTGAGAATCATTAAAAATAAACTGACTTGCGTGCCGATAATAAGCGCTGGCCGGTGGCTGCCTCGCCGGACCGCGCTCGCCCGGACGGACGGACACACAGACAGACAGACAGACAGACAGACAGGCAGATAGAGAGACGGACGGACGGACGGTGGCGGGCCTGTTGGCCATTCTCGGGTCCCGGGTCCTGGTCCTCAGTGTCGTTGTCGTCGCTGATATGTGTTTTTTATGGACGACCACAAAAACTGAAATTGATGTTCGAATCGCATATAAAAATAAAGAATAATAAGAAATGAGCGCGCGCAGCGTTTTGTACATTAGCTGTTGACTGAGCGAAAGAGAGGGCCACACTCCCGATAGAGTGAGAGGGTGAGAGGGAGAAGCAGGAGTAGCGGGAAGAGGACGATGAGGAGGGCAGTCCAGCCACTTGTTGTGGTTTTTTGGATTCGTTGCCTGTCGCCGTCGTTACAGTTGGCCATCGGCCATCGGCCATCGTCCATCGCGCCAACTGGCCAGTGGTCATTCATTCAGAATTCATTAGATTTCATTCATGAAAACGCCTTCATTATGCAATAATTTCCAGTCCGGGACAGCAGTTGGAGCTGGAGCTGGAGCAGGAGTTGGACGCGCTGTGTCCGCACGAAATTGCCTTGCGATTAGATAGCCTGGCAGGAGGTGTTGGAAATCAGCTTGTTTAAACCCTGAATTACCATTATTATTATTTAAAGCATAAATTTGACTACAGTAGCTCAACGACTGAGTGGACGCCCCAATTGGGCAACGGTAGCAACAAGTGGCAGCAGTAATAACTGTTCTTTAACTTATTTTGGTAATAGGTTAATCAAAAATTCAGTATATAGAGCTTCAGTTTCTTCACCTCTGTGAGCCAGTTTGGATAACGTAATTAGAATATTGACAGTTGTGAGGAGGGAATTCGGCTGAACTGGATTATCTTATATGGTTAGACCAGGCAGGCAGGCGTCAAGCGCCTGAAGAAATAATTATTTTACGCTCATTGATCTTTACAGGCCAGACTCTCCCTCTCCAGCTCCCTCTCCCTCTCCTGCTCATAATGGGTACAGAGCAGCCTAGCACTTGCCTTGCCATGCTGTTGTTGTTGTTGTTGTTGCTGTTGCTTTTGCTGTTTGTTTTGAGTGGTAGAGGGTCTTACAGCCTCTCTAGACAGTCTCTCAAATCGAAGTCGAAGGCGATTCGTTGCGGTTATCGTGCAAGCGCATACCTGAGTGCCTCATTCAATTTCCTTGCCTTTTTGGCTGCGCAATGCCCACACTCAATCGAGCGGGTCGATCGGTCCGCTGATACTTCGGATGTACCCTCTTCAAAGAGTTGCCCGTGCCGAGGCTTTGAGCATCCGAGTACGAGAGCAAAGACAGCCCCAAAACAGTATCTGAAATCTGACTGTGATAAATTGAAAATTAATGAAGTGAAAATAGATGGAACGGATCGCAAAATGCGCCAAGCCAATAAAATATTTTGACATTTGGAGTTATCGTCTTAATCTGTTTTCTTGATTTCGACCTGAGCTCGAGCTCGAGCTCGGACTTGGGCTTGGGCTTGGGTTCGGCACTCTGCGTAACATACCCTGCTCCTGCCTCTGTACCTATCCCTTGTCCGAATGTCGTCCTTGATCGCATCACCTGTTTTAAGAATCGTACCATTGCAAAACCTTTTTTGCCTTTATACATATATATATATATATATATAGTTTTTTTCGATGAAATAAATTCAGCCCGTTTTCTTTTTTGCTTTTAGTTACTCGGTGGTGCGGCGGCAACCACTGGCGACAGCCAGAGCGGACATGGTGGGGGCTCGGTGCCCTCGCCGCTGTCCGGCACAAACGAGGCCTCCCTCAGTCCCTCGGGCGGCTCGACCACAACAGGCATCACCGGCCCTGTGAGTCCAGGTGCAATTTCTCAGTCGTCTAACAATGCGGGCCCGACTGCAGCCACAGCCACGTCGCCGACGGATGCAGATGCAGTCGGCGGCAGCGATGTAACCGGCGCTACAGAAACAGATCCAGCTGTCAGCGGCGTCGGCGGCGGTGGCAGCATCGTCGGCAGTGCCCTAGATGCCCATGTCCGCGCAGCGAACAGCATGTCCTGCTGCGAAAACGGACGACCGATCATCACGGATCCCGTCTCGGGCCAGACAGTCTGCTCGTGCCAGTACGACTCGGCGCGTTTGACGCTCGGCGGCTACTCTCGCATGGCATTGCCCTCGGCTGGCGTAGGAGTTTATGGCGGCCCGTATCCCTCTAACGAGCAGAACCCCTACCCCAGCATCGGTGTGGACAACTCGGCCTTCTATTCGCCTCTGGTAAGTGCTGATGTCTCTCTCTCTCTCACTGATCTTGATGCCGTTGATTATATTATGCGGCTAATTGGATTTGTGCAGCGGGCATAAGTCCACGCAGAAAGTAAGCCGACAGGTTGCGAGCGCCTCGCAACGATTTGCCATCCGGTTCTCAACTCTGCTGGGCCATCAACAGTTGAAGCTGGAGGCCATCACGATCTGTTGATCTGTCCATCTGTCTGTCTGTCTATCTGTCTGTCTGTTCAACTGTCGCTCTGGCTACTCCAGTAGGCAATTGCTGGAAGCTTACAAGCATTTTATCGGCTTAGCCGACTCAATGAGGCTCTTCAACGACTGATTAACTATTTGAATGTGTGTAAATTGCTTCTCTTTCAGAGTAATCCCTACGGCATGAAGGATACCAGCTCCGGCACCGATATGAACGCTTGGACCTCGGCTGGCCTGCAATCAACTAGTGGCTATTACTCCTACGATCCCACTCTGGCCGCTTACGGGTGAGTCTCTAATCTGCGATTCACCGATACACAAAACAAA
This sequence comes from Drosophila hamatofila, assembly GCA_035045345.1. Classification (NCBI taxonomy): domain Eukaryota; kingdom Metazoa; phylum Arthropoda; class Insecta; order Diptera; family Drosophilidae; genus Drosophila; species Drosophila hamatofila. The sequence continues at coordinate 10,225,563 of JAWNPA010000052.1, read as the reverse complement.
TACAAACAGCCAAACAGCCAAGAAAGTTAAGCGAGTTTAAAATGTTTTCATGGCCTGGCGACCAAAAGTTTTCGTGCGCCGTCTGCTGAGTTTTTATCACCACCAAAAGGTTTGAGCAACTGGCAAGTGGCAAGTGCCCAGTGGTAGGGGGCAAGGGGGCAAGGGGCAGGGGGCATGAGACGTGTGGCAAGTGGCCCAGGTCCGGGCTTAAACTGTGTGGCAACGCGCGTAGACAATCTGCCGGGATATCGTGCTTGTAGCTATGCGACCCTGCCCTACCCTAGCCTAAAGCCAAAGCCGCGATGCTTTTAAAAAATATATAGTAAACTCAATAAGTTTATGGCTGGCAGGGACGCTCTGTTGATTGTACGGCGAGCTGGGCGGAAGGAAGTTACAAATGCACAGATTAAAATTCCCACAGCGTTTCCCCTCTCGCGGTTTTCCCATTTTCTTTGAATTTTTTTTTTTCACTGCGCACAATTTTGTGAATCGAAAGTGCAACACGTACTTGGACCAAAAAAAACAAAATTTGAACAAAGTGCTAAAAAAAATTGAATTTTTAAGGCATCTTAGCCACAGAGTTGTGCATGGGGCTATTAAAGTGCTTAAGGAAATATAGTTTGGATATTAAAAGTAAAGGAATGAATGTATTGAAGTAAATTTTATAGTATGAATGTTGAATGGGATTTTTATGGGGGTTGAAGTGAGTTGGGAGAAGGATTTAGTTAGTACTTATATGATGGCTGTTTAAATAGACTTAAGATTTTAGTATAAATAGAGCCAAAGGCAAGAATTTATACTTTCCTTTTCATTTGCCTTTTATACTTTCTATACATAGTGAACTGAGCTCATTCAAATCATATTCAATTACTCTCTCAATACAAAATATTTTATCTTTACCCAATAAAAATGAATATCGACCACAGTGTTAAAGCTTCTGAATTTTCTCCCAAAATAAACTCATCAAATAATTATTACACATTTTTTATTATTGTTGACTTACTTATTTATGAGTTCCAAAATAACTTCCGAATAAGGCGTCAAAGCTAAAGATTACATTATGCGCTTTTTAAACACCTTTTAATTGCTTTGTCCCATCGTGCGCAGCGTGGACTTTTTATTTGCATTTGCATTTGAGTTTTGCTTTAAAGGCTTGATGGGATTGAATGTGATTGTTTGACTGGTGAAGGAAGGGAGTGGCCAAGCCAACACTGTTAATTGCCTGGGGCGCTGATAAGAGCGATTGACCGGAAGAGCCAAGCACTTGACTGTTTGTTTCATATCGGGGCGTTGTTTGGCTTTCTGTTTGCTTAGTGTTTGTAATATCGGCGCACTCTATGTAGCTGTAATCTATAATGAGAACTCTCTGCCTTGCAGCTATGGGCCAAACTATGATCTCGCCTCGCGCCGCAAGAATGCCACGCGTGAATCGACGGCGACGCTGAAGGCGTGGCTCAGTGAGCATAAGAAGAATCCATATCCGACTAAGGGCGAGAAAATTATGCTGGCCATCATCACGAAGATGACGCTAACTCAGGTCTCAACATGGTTCGCGAATGCGCGACGCCGTCTGAAAAAGGAGAATAAAATGACGTGGGAACCAAAAAACAAGACGGAAGACGATGACGACGGACTGCTCTCGGATGAGGAGAAGGAGAAGGAGCCCGGCGAGGGCACCAAGCTGCAAGCCAGCGACACATTTGGTAAGCTGTCACTTAATTTGTGCCCGCCCCCCTTAAAGTTCCCCCTTCTCCAGATGTCATTGACCCAGGCAAGTGGCTAAATCCGAATGTTTTTTTTATCCATACAATGCGCGGGGGCTTATATCATTTTAAGGTCGTATTTGTATTGTTTTTCGAAAGCCCTCCGCCTGCGAAGTCTTTTTCTATCGATTTGAATGGCTGTCGCTTTCTGACCCTTCATGCCATTTGGCCCCACAGCCCCCAGACCTCAGACCTCAGTCCTCAGTCCCCCATTCCTCTGCCTCAAACTACAGATTTGTGGCAGCGGCCTTTTAAGTACAATTTATGTGGCGAAACGAATGTTATGCAATCTTTGTCTTCTTCCTCCATCGCCCGTCCGTCCGTTCCTCCGCCCGTCCGTCCGTCTGTCTGCTTGTCCGTCCGTTTATTTGTCTGACTGCTTAGGCGACATCCTCCCCGGAAGTTGACAGCACATTGTTGGCAAAGTGGCCTTGCGCCCGCACTTGGCTCTCCACATGCATGGAAAGCGGCCTTGCTCGACTTGGCGACTGACTTGGCGGACGGAGCATGGACGGAGTTGGCGGAAGCCGGAGCATTTTGTTGCTGAAAGCTTTCTGTGACTCTACTGTGCGCGAGGGTTGCACGCATCAACGCCCACCAACAATTTCAAGGGTTTTTGCCCGCGCCTGCCAAGGACTGCCAAACGCCCAGTTGCCAGAGCCAGAGCTAGAGACAGAGACAGAGACAGAGACAGAGCCAGTGCCAGCTGTTGGCTTGGCAAGTGGCAAGTGGCAAGTAGCAAGTGGCAAGTGGCAAATGCCAAGTGGCAAGTTTGTAGTCTTCTTAGAACTTGTCTACTTCCGCTCTTGACTTGGAAATTAATTTAATTTAATTTTTGTCTCCGTTGTGCCAACTCAACTTTAATCGCCAGATCCCGGCAATCAGCGTATCAAGTCCGAGCTGGCCAAGACGGACAAGGATCTGGACATCGAGGAGAAGCTGGAGCGTGAGCCGCAAAACTTGCTAGCCATCCGTGGCCTGCCGCCGTATGGTGCACCCAACTTCAATAGCCATCCGGCGCACTCCTACAATCCCTACGCACATGCCCACGCCCACGCCCACGCCCATGCACACCAGCAGCATCAGCAGCAGCAACAACAGCAACAGCAGCAGCAACAGCAGCAGCAGCAGCAGCAGCAGGAGCAGCAACAACAGCATCAGCAACAGCAGTCGGCAGCCGTTTACTACAATCCTGGCTACGTGCAGGGCCATGGTCATGGCCATGGCCATGGCCAGGAGGGAGTTGGTGCTGGCAGTGAATACGCCCTTCAAAAAAACCAGCTGAGCAGAGACTGTGGCATACCGGTGCCGGCGAGCAAGCCCAAAATCTGGAGTGTGGCCGACACAGTCGCCTGCAAGACACCACCGCCTACGGCATATCTCGGCCAGAACTTCTATCCACAGCAGCAGCAGCAGCAGCAGCAGCAGGCACAGTCACAATCGGGCCTGGTGCCAGATTCGCCGACCCAGACCCAGCTGCATCCGGAGCAATCGCTGACGCTGATGGGGCCGCAAGTCGAGCTCGGTTCGCCGCTGAGTATGATGAGCAGCTACGCCGCCGCATCGCCATATTCGCGGATACCTACGGTGTACACCGAGGCCATGGGCATGCATACCAAGACGCCTATCAATATGCATCGCGACCTCTCCCAGCTCCAGGTGCATTCCAGCTCGAGCCAGGCGCCCTACCTGCCCCATTCCCAGCAGCAGAGGGTGGGGTTTTCCGAGATACAGCCCGATACGCCGCCGCAGACGCCGCCAAATATGAAGCTGATCAGTCACAGCAACGGCAACAACAGCAACAACAACAACAACACCAGCAACAGCAGCAGCAGCAGCAACAGCAACAGCAGCTCTACGCTGCATTCCGGACCCGGCCCGGTACCAATAGCGTCCATGGGTTCAATGCTTTACAATAACAACATCTACAACAGTAGCACCAGCTACCTGACGAGCAGTCGATCCAACTCCTAACTGGACAAGGCTATGGATGAGATAGAGGGGGAAGATGGCCTTAATAGATGCCGATACCAAATATTTTAGTAACCAGGCCCAAGTGGACAAGTGCAAATATCGCCGGCAGTCGTTAAGCGTTCGCGTTAGCGATATCGATGGCGATAGCGATAACGATAACGATACCACACTAATTATTTTGCAATAAATGTAGCTTAAGCATGGCAATAAAAAGTTTATTTCCTACCATATCGTAAATTATTTCACTTTATAACTTTAATTAGCATATTCACACTCATCAATTTAAGCAGACAGACTACCCAGACGACACACAACAGTTTGTCATGCAGTGGGATTTGTTTGAGTCACTCATTCAGACCCCTCCACACACACACACACACACACACTCACACACCCCCATCCTCCCAATCCCCCCTCGGTTTGGGTTTAATGACTCGAACATGATGACAGTACACGGCTCTCCAAGACGACTTGGAACATTTCTCAGCTCATTCAGACATAATTTTTGAGCTCTCCCTCTCGCTCTCACTCTCTCCCTCTCTGTCTATCTCTTGCCCTGTGTATAAAGTTGTTTATACAGTTATTTAATTACTACCTTTACGTATAAGTGCGATAATATCTTGAAGAGAGAACCTAAAACTATTTAAGTTACAAATGCGCAAAAATATCGGAAACACTATGAAACTAAGTAAGTTGTAATATGGATAAAAGAGTGCTTAGGTTGATTTAATTGAACGAAATGTAATTTTTGATAGCTGCGAATAAAAAGCAAAACTTGATAGCCAGTGTTTTCTGTGATATATCCATAAAAAAGCAACTTGAATAATCGATAACTACTTGAGAGTGGGAAAACTATGAAAATGTATTCAAATCAATTGCAGTTACTATGTAAATATGTGCATGATTGATGTAAGCACATATGTATTATGATGTATGTATGGCATCATAATGCAAACATACTTGTATAATCACTTCTTCACTTCTTGTTAGCTAATTTCCCTAGTTAACCATCAAATTTAAGCATGTAAATACATATACATATACAAATACATATACATATATATATATATCTAATTATGTAGGTCTGAAAATGTAATACAATTTTTAAAAAATAATTATAATAATAAAAATACAATATAAGTTTGTAAACTTGCACTATATATAATTAAAATTAAATTAAATAAAGTAAAGATCATCATTGATGGAGATTTTTAATGGGAGAGATTATGGAATTGGTATGTCGGATGTCAGAGAGGGTGATGTTAGAGTTTTTAAAATTTTATTTGTAGGTGAACATAGATTTTCATTAGATATACGTAAATATGTCCAATATGTCAAATTGAATTGAGATATGCATTCAATTATAAAGGGCTTAAAGAGGAAAGTCTAGAAGTAAAAGGACTTTTTAAAGTATTAATGAATGAATGTATGTATGTGTGTGTGCATTAATGTAAGAATGTATGATTGCATGAATGTTTAAATGAATGCTTAAATCATACATACATACTGAAAATGTTTGAAGTGGCTTACAGCTTATTTCAACCAACACATCTAAAAAATTTGGGCAACTATAAAATATAAACTAAAAGATATATACAAAAAATTTAATTGCAAGCTGGTAATCTAATGCTTGATCTTATAAAAAATGAGCTCATTTATTTTTTAAATATTTTTATAACATTTTATAAATATTTAAAACTAAAAAAAAAAACAGCTTATTTCAACCACAAACTTTTACCTACGTTAGCATTTATTTATGAATGTATGCATTATATATGTGTGTATGTATGTCTGTATACGATTTAGTCTGCCTGCTAATACCTTATCAGATATTTATTTATTATTCTATAGTTAAGAATATATTTAAATATATGTATAAATAATATTGAATGTAAATAAATTCACTTCCGAGCTCAGCATGACTCATAAATAGTTGATTCAAATGACCTAGAAGGGAATTTGAGATGCATACATAGATTTCAAGTACATGTAAAATATCCATGGATAATTGGAGCATTAAGAAGTAACCCATACCGGTAAGAGATTATTATCTGCATTGTACTGAAAGAACTTATAAATGATATTTGGCTACTCTTTTCAAAACGCTCGCGCCGTTCTTTGTGCAGGTATCACAGGTATGTCAAAGCGGATTATGATTGTGGTATGTAACTACGAATATGTTGCTTTTTATTTGTATTTATTTCTTGAAACGCCGATAATTCCATTTTGTCATCGACGATTTATGGGTTTTTTCTGCGTTTGTGACACGCGTCACATGTGTATCGCATTTTGGACATGACTGAGTGTTTTTCTCTCCCTCTCTCTCTCTCCTTTTCTCTACTTCAGCTTCTTCCTCATTCCTCAATAGGATTGAGAAATGTGGCTAATGCGACCACACCTAAATGCACGGCAATCAATTTAAGCCCTATAACCCCACAGTCTATCGACAATGATAGAAATTGTGATTTCATTTCTAAGAGAACGCAGAAACGAATTTAATTCATTTGAAACACTTACCCAGAAGTTGAATAATGTTTTAGCTCGGCTTGATCTATGAGAAGGAAAGTGGTAGGGATAACAGATAAGGCAAGGGAGAGTCAGAGATAGGCTAGGCTCAAGGTAAATTTAAATGAAATATATTGTTAATAAATTAAATATTTAATTAAGCAAATTTCATCTACCCTTTTAGCTATCATTAAAGTCCATTTGGTTTGTGCCTGCGCGACTCGTTAGATAAATTTCGAAAATTTTCAAATTAGCTGTCTGAATTATGGTAGCATCTGCATTCAATTGCACTCTTCTGCAGAGTGCAGCAGTCGCTATCTGTGTGTGTGAGTGTGTGCTTGTGTGTGTGTGTGTGTGTGCACTGACCATGCCCTAATCAACCCTAGATAAACATATATAAGCTCCACTGTTGCATTGGCTTTTGTCTGTTTTGGCTTTTACAATTTCATCCACACAGAGTGGAAAATGTCAACATTAATTTTGTCTTTTATTTGTGCGAATCGGGCCTGGCCACATTTTAAATTAACCCGAAACATGTTTAGGGGTTTTCCGCACAATTGCCTCAACCGTTGAGGCAGCCGTAACCATGTGGCATAATAGGCAATGCGAATGTTGCAGCACCTGACGCCCCTTTGCCAAGCCTGTTCATAAAGAGAGAAGAGTATATTTGTTGTTAGAGATTTGAAAATTTGCAATATGTATAGTCATGTGCACCCTGAGCAGTTAGTATTGGGGGTGTGGCAAATGGAGAATTTCATAGACTATTAGATTAAAATGTCTAGGTTCTTTTAGATGACTCTATTGAAGAACTAAAAATGAGCTACGGCTTTGCTAATTTTTATCAACTATATCTTTCTTAGACCTGAACCTAGTGTTACTTTGTTTATTGCAGTACTTTTCTTTGTTTTTGGATCATGAACGGGTATTCAGCCGTCAGTTGCACTCGACTATAGCATTCTGACTTGTTTATGTTATGCAACGAACCTTAATGTCGCCAAAAGTCTGGCGCAGACAGTGGAGTATAAACCATGAGCTGTGAATTATATATATAAAACCATTTATTTATATATATATATATATATATATATATAATATGCTTCCATACTATTAAAATACATATAATAAATAAATTCATTTCATATTGTATAAAATTCTAATTAGAATTAGAGCAAAGAGAGATCCATAAAGTAGCTGCAACTGAGGCATGATAAAGGATTATAAATATATAGATAATATATATGCTGTATAAATTGAGGTAGAGAAAATGCGATAAATTAAAAAATAAGTTTAAAAATGTATGTAATTTTTTTTAAATATTAAAAAACTGTAAGAATGTTTACACACACACTCGTCTATAGTATAAAAAAATTAGAGTTGATATTTTGCAATCATAAATTGAAAAGCAAATTGGGCAGGAATAGATAACATTATGGATTATAGTTTTTATTTTCAAAATTATTAAAAAACATTTGCTAAAATAAAAAAGAGTACAGTTGTATTTTATTTTGAAGAGAATAAAACAGAGTTTGATGACCCGCAGTATATATATATATATATATATATATATATATATATATATATATATATATATATATATATATATATATATATATATATATATATATATATATTACATATATATATATCATATCATATACAATTAAAAAGGTATATTTGTATAATATACATATAAGTCAAACAATCTATCTCGGAGTACCCTATCAGCAACAATCTTTAAGTTTTAAGCAGAAAATTCACCTGAATAGCATTACATGTATAGGATAGGATTACATATATACATATACATATTTGCACTTGTAAATAGTTCACTAAAAATGTAAAGTAATTTTTATAAAAAACAACACAAAAGTAGACAGTGTTTTAAACACGACCGCAGTTGGGCAAGCGGCAAACGGCGAACGGCGAACGGCTAGCGGATAGCGAATAGTGGTCTTTTGGGCTGGCAATCCGTATCCGAAACAGGTCCACAGGGTCCGGACGCACACGTGGTACATTATTTGGCTACAAAATGGCCAAAACAACAAACCGCTATAATTTACCATATTTTATGGCTGCGCTGTGGCAATAAAATCGCCAACAAGCGCTATAACTCATTCGAGAGCGGGCCGCAGCAGAAGCTGCCCCCGGCGCACGTTACACCATGGAGGAGGTTGCTCGGGCATGGTTATGTTTTGCGTACATTCGCGGTTCTATATGTATGTGTGTGTGTGTGTTGTGTGTGTGTGAGTGCGGGTGTGCGTGTGTGATTGTGTGTATGTGTGTGATGGGCGTATGAACGGTTGCGCTGATAGTCGGCGCAGTATTGGCCAACGCGGTTCTAATTTGTATCTGAAATGTAGGCTGCAGGCGCAAGCGTTCTCTAATTTATCTATGCTCAAATGTATATTGATAGCGTACAAGTTTATGGCTCTGTTGTCGTTGTTATCCTTGCGGTGGGAATTCCAACTGTTGTAGTAGCAGCAAACAAAAAAGCCAAGCAGATGAAGGCCCAATTGTACAATGGTCGAAATGTTCGTTCGACAGTTTTCAATTTGCGTGGCCGACTTCAATTCCCATCGAAAAACAAATTTAATTAATTTTATTTAAATTCATTGTCCTGGCACAAGGACACGTTGCCCGTTAAATTATTGTCCCCGCTGCTGTGTGTGTGGAAATAAAATAAAATTGTTTTGTGGTTTTTTGCCCAAAGGACGCGTGTCGCCATTTTTCATTTCACGCTGCCCCAACATCAAATGCAAAAAAAAAATCAACTTAAAAACAACAGCAAAAATAAATAAAAAGTGAAAAAAAAGAATACAAACGCAGATCGAACAAGGCAGAGCGCACTCTGACTCTGACTCCAGCTCCGTCTCCGACTGCGACTCTGACATGGCGGGGGCTTAAACCAATGTAGCTGTGGCTGCAGCTGCTGTTGTTGTTGCTGTTGCTGTTGCTGCCACAAATAGTCTAGACGCACTGGAAGCAGCAGCAGCAGCAGCAGCAGCAGCAGCAGCATCAGCATCAACTCTCGCCTTATATACTTTATATGCACCAATTGGCGATCCTCCATTAATGATGGAAATAATTTAAATATTTAATTAACACATTCCGCCGGCTAGTTGGGTAGCACGTACCGCCCTTTATGAAGCGCAGAAATCTCAAGCCAGCCAGACAGACAGATCAGACCAGACCAGCAGCTGGACACAGAGGCAGCCACAGACGCCATGCAAATCGTGCGGCCAATCGCGCGTGTGTGTACAATTAATGCAGGAATAGGCGCAATTAAGTTTGTCAACGAGTCCCAAATGGCATTTGGGGAATCGGCCGGAGGGGCTGAGGTGAGGAGAAGAGTGATAGAGGGGGGCACTGGGAAGAGTGGCGACTGGAAGCCTGCTTATCGCATGATTCCGATCGAGCTTTAACTCTCAGACTGAGGTCCTCGTGCGCATGCAAACGCACTCGCACTTGTCTTGCCAGAGCTTTCAGCTTGTTTTGCTTTCTGTTGGCGGCAGCCCAAAGATTTATCTGCATCCGGTGTCCAGTTACCAAATGCCAGTTGCCAGCTCCAAGTTACCAGTTACCAGTGGCCAGTGGCCAGTGGAGAGTCGAGCAGTCCAACTTGAATGATGCGCTCCTTGGCCATTTTGGGAGTAAATTTGTGTGCAAATGGGTTTTTTATTTGGCTCATGTTTCCTTCAGTTTGGCTTTTGTTTTGTTTTCTCCTTTACTTAGGGCTCATTCGCCTGATCGTTTCATGGAACGAATGCTGATTATGTAACCGAGTGGCCTATGATGGGCAGTTTTTTGTGCTTGACACATACAAGACTTGTCTGTGAGATATGCAATTGTCTTTTGAATTTCATGACAGCATTGCAGTACTTTTAGATAATCATAAGCTTATCACCATAATGATATGTCTACCACTATAATCATAAGTCCACCAGTATGTCTAACAAAAGTTATAACTGTTTGCATTAGTCCTATGCTTAAGATAAGTTAAAATGCAATGTATTGTATAATATATGTTTGAATAGTTAATGATCTGTTAATATGCAAATCACTGTTAACTGCATTGATTACGATAGCTTTGTTCAGTCAGTAGTTAATTTTGAGTAATACCAATATTATTATATATTACCAGGGAATGCTAAGCTTTTCTTGTCTTTCAAATGTAACTCTGAGGCTGTTAGCCTATCATTATTATTGTTATTAAATGTTATTATTATTTTAAAATAGTATTACCACCTTCTAAGACTAGTTTCATTCTTGTAACTAACGTAAATTTCTTAGTAATAATTATTAAAAATTTTTACAAACTTTCTTATGTATATGCGCAGAATATTTTGACCTATGGTCAATAGATTGTTTTTCGATACGTTCACCTTAAAGAAGTCTCGAAGAAATTTGTAATAAATGTATATAATTGATATGACATATTACAGATTCTATATTCTTGGCCTGGATGTCTTTGACTAACAAGCAAAAGAAAAAAAACATCTCCAAGTCTCCTCTGTTAAGCTTCAATGAATATTATTTTTAAAAGAAAAACTAATTTGCATTAAAGTTATTTCGACTCGAAAGTCGTGCTCTCTTAACACGTTAAAGCAAAGTATTTTTGGATTTGGTAAAACAACATTTGTGCATCGTGGAACATTTTTGAAATACTTTAAGGGATAGGATGCTGTGTAAACATGCATATAGAAGGATTTGTGAAGCTGTGTGCGGACGGCAAAGTCAGCCCGTAACAACACCGAAAAAAAGTGGACAAAAACAAGAAAAAAGAAGACGGCCATGCAAAAAAGGAGCAGCTGAATGTTGAAACCAGCAAAGCCATTTGTTTCCTAGTCGGACAAGATGTTTGCTCGTTCGGCAAAATAAAGTACAGAAAGCCCAACTCCCAGTGACCAGTGCCCAGTGCCCAGTCACCAGCTCTCTCTCGGCCGGCTAATGTGCAGCGGGTGCATTTGGGCACTCCGAACATTTGGGATAACATGCGAACACGGCATATTTGCAGGGATCCAAAACGCCAAACGCTGTTGTCCGGCCACTCAGCTACTAGTGGGTAATGAATGGATGCGAATGCATGACATGGACGCAATTTTCGACAGCCCAGGCAGCACGGCGAGGTGGCGAGGTGGGAGCCTGCCCAGCAGCACTGGTGACTGGGTGACCAGGGGGTCCGGGGGACGCTGTTTGAGTTCTGCTGATTAGCTCATGTTCAGAGTCTATAGACGTAGACAGACATAGTAGGCTCATGTGCAGACCTTTGGCTAGCTATAGATGCTCTAAGCACACACATACATAGGTAAGTACATATGTACATACATGCACACATGATTTCGAGTGTGTGTGCTCTGCGCACATTGGAGCGATAATGTACAAAACGAGAGTCCTTCACTACCTGCCTGAATACTATGTTGATCAGATAATATTTCGAATTTAACATTTTCACTGGCTCTGACTCATGTTAGATCTTCAAAATTTGTGTTCATATTCCAAGACAACTGCCAGAGGCATGTGAAATGTTCTGTTTATAGAGTAAGCTGCTGCTTGGTAGTTATGGTTAGTTATCTTAGCTTTTTAGAGAGACATTCAAATTATTGATAGGGTTTCATATAAGCTTGAGCTGTACTTGAGTTTGAAGTCAAATGTTTATAGAAAAAATTCCTTATATAATCTCCTTTAAGACTAATCCAATTTTTAATCTTGATAATAATTAATAATAGATCCCAAATTAAATGTATGTATATCACACTAAACACAACCTCAACTTAGACTTATATTAGATCTAAAATACTTTTAGCCATAGCTATAAAAATAAATCAAGTGATCTTAGTGTACTTTTATTGCTTACCTGTTACTGTGCGTGTTTCCCTCTGTATATGGCGAACTACATACCTACTTTCGGATGGTGTGTGTAGGTTCATTCCTTTCATTCGCGTTATTTGAATGTACTAATTAAAACCCTACAACTACATGGCAAAGTTGAAAACTTAAAAATACGCCGGTTGATACGAAAATTGGCAGCTTTTCAATGGGCGGAGCAATTTCCCCTCCACGCCTGCAATTCCAATTGGGGGCCCCAATCCCACACGTCACACGTCACACACTTGCAGCAGCAGCAGCAGCAGCAGCGAAGGCAACGGCAACAGCAACAGCAACAGCAACAGTGGCAGCTGGAAAGAGCAGTGCTGCCATCATTTTATTGCATGTGTCTGTCCCGCTCGCACTCGGAGAGCAAACCAGTTTCGGCGCCGGCAATGCGCATGCGCCGAATGCACAACCCCTCGGCCCGACTCGGAGCGGCCGCCGGCGTCAAGCACAACTTGGAACGCAACTAGTATGCGCTCGAACACGGCATTGCGCACATCATGGGCGAGAGTGGGCGCGCGCAAGTCGATGCAAATCGTGTCGTGTGCGATGTGCACGAGGCACGAATGAATCGTGACACGAGCCACCTTCACAACACAGCTCGGCGCGACGGAGCTAGCGGTGCCACTGACTCTGGGCTGGGTGGCGGTGCCATCTGACGGTGGGTCAACTTCAACGACAACGGCTGCCTCAAGTGATCCGCGGGTAAGTGAATCAAAAAGCGCCGCTGAGGCATGTGAAGGAACAGCGTTTGACTTTCAAAAAGTTTGTCCTTGACGAAGTGCCGTGACAAAGCGCGCCACAAACTTTCAACGGCTCCGTGTCACATGGCAAACAACATAATTATAATAATTATTAGAATAATAAGACTTTGGCTATTCGGATATGCACAGAAATTGTGTTTTTGTATTTCATCTTGAAAGTGTGAAAAGCTTTTATTATTATTATTTTTTTTTTATATTTAATTTTCGATTTTTGGCTAAAGTTCAAAAATCAATTGTAAAGCTGTAAGGCTTGAAGTGTGAGTTGTCGACTTAGTAATACCCTGTTGTTTAAGAACAATTTGTCAATTAAAAATTTGTCAATTAAATATGTTTTTTATTACTTCCAAGTTTCGTTAATGTCTTTCTGTGTACTTAGATGTGATTTCAAATTCATTTTGAATATCCATTTCTGAACTTTTTGAGTCGACAAAAAACTTTACTGAAATTTGAAGTTTCTTTTGGTATTTATTTCAATAAAATTATATATATATATGTATATATATATATATATATATATATATATATATATATATATATATATATATCTTAATTTGGGCATTATTATAGATATGATTAGGTTGATTGCAGACTCTTGCTATATAGGTCACTGATATATTCTGATAAATATTTATTTAAATTTATAATTTATAAATTTATAGGGTATACGTCTTTTCAGTAAAAGCATATGTATGTGTGTGACGGATGAATGAAATGTTTATTTAAAAATAGTATTTTATTAGAACTAATTGACCCATATATACCGTAACATTTCTAACGTAATTGTCTGAATATATAGTATGTATATCTCGTATAGAAAATATTTTAATTGCAGTCTGATTCATTAATCTGAAATGTGAACTCTAATTATAGCGAGAATATAACCTTACAAATATATACTTGACTTCATTCTACTATATCAATCAAAATAGGGCATTCACAATAAAAGTTATTATCTTTTCAGTATTTGCTTTCAAGTTCAATTGAATCCTCCATTCAAAATGATCCGCATATAGCTCATTTAAATCTATATAGTTATATATTAAGTGCTTTAATCAGTATAAAGTTCAGATGTCAGTTGACAAAAGCTTTTTAGCTGGCTTAAAGTGAGTTTTTGGGAACGGGCGCGAATGCAATGCTTTGAACTCGATGAAAGAGCGCACGCAGCTAGAGCTAGTGCGAGTGAGTACTTAATATCGCGTGACTCGGGCCATAAACAGAAAATACTTCACAAAACGGCTTCGTCGCTTTGGCAGGCATTAACAGCATGGTAAGAAGCGATTGCAAGGAGCGCAAAGCCGAAACAGAAAATTATCATGCAGCAAATAATATTATTCATAAATGCAGCAGGTTTTCTTTCTTTTTTTTTGCATAGGCTAGGCTGCCTCTGCCTCCCTCTACCTCTCCCTCTCCCTCTCTCTCTCTAGCCCGCCCCGTTGAGCATGCGGTCAAATATTGCAAGTTGCAACACCCGCCCCTCGCCGAGGCAGCTATCCATCAGCGCATCATGTTTAGGCGTTTCGTGGCGCCGATAATAAAGGAAAGATAAGAAACCAATTTTGCAATTGCCCCATAGGAATTTTTAATTAGGCCAACTTAGCCAAGTACGAGACGAGCGCGACTCCACTCAGCGGAAATATTGTTGCATCTTGATATACTTTGTAGCTGAGCCCGCTCGCCTCTACCCGCTTCCCACTCCCCACTCCCCACTCTCCGCTCTCCCGCACGCCCCTCTCAGAGAACCAGTTGCCGCTAAAGCGCACACATGTCCAGCATACCCCTATTTGCATGCCATTATTTATGTATATATAGAAATATCTATATTCAAGATGGTAATAAAACTTATGGCTAAATATGTGTGAAGCACATGCCGAACGCCAATTCTCTATTTTCACATATTCCCATTAAACTTAAAAGCAAAAACAATGGGTAGAAGATTCAAAAGAGTATTAAAATATACGGGGTATTCAGATAGACAGGCTTAGTAAGCATAAGGTATAGACTTGCATTTAAAGATTTTAACTAAAGCAGTAAATATAAATAAATCTAAATAGTACACAGAGTATTTTATAATCAGTTGGATTATAGCAAATAACTTTGAACACTAGGAATAAGCGCAATTTTGTTTGTGAATTGACTTTTATTGACTTTTTTATTAAACTTAAGAATTATTGAAATATATTGGATTAATTTCAAGTCAAGTACATATTACTAGTTACAGAGTATATCATAGTCAGTTATTGGTTTATGTAGAGAAATTTTGCATGCTAAATAATTTTGTATAATTAATTTTTATTTTTATACCCTGAACCCATTGAAAATGGGAAATCAGGGTATAATGGTTTTGTTAAATGTATGTAACAGTCAGAAGGAGGCGTGGCCGACCCCATAAAGTATATATATTCTTGATCAGGGCAACGAGCTGAGTCGATTTAGCCATGTCCGTCTGTCCGTCCGTCCGTCTGTCCGTCCGTCCGTCTGTCCGTCCGTCCGTCTGTCCGTATGTTTGAACGCGTCGATCTTAGAAGATATAAGAGCTAGAGACTTGAAATTTTTTTTGTTAGGTCCGTGCATTGCACGCGCAGATCGAGTTTATCTCCAAAAAACGATAACTACTCCCGTTTTTTTTTTATCGATTAAAAACCCTATCGAAAATCCGTTTTAAAATTATATCTCCTACATCTTTAAAGCTAGAGTCTCCAAATTTTGCATATAGGTTTAGATGAATTTTACAGAATTTCAATTTTTGTTATATTTCGGATACCGGCTCCAAATGTGACCAAACTCCCCTTTGAAGGTCAGTTGCATGTATAGCTAATTGTGAATGAGTTGGCATTTTTATAAAATGTAAAATATTCAATAGAATATGTACATAATATGCTAAAAGTTTCATTAAATTCCGTTTAGTCAACACAAATTAATAAACAAAACGTTTGGCCAACTAACAAACGCACGTGGCAGCAGCAAAAAGAGTTTTCCTATACGTGTGCACACATACACTCAAACCTCTTCTAGCATATTCTAAGAATCAAATTGCGATTTATTGTGTTAAAATTCTCAGCTGTTAGTTTAGTTTAGTTTTACTAGATGGCGCTCTAGCGGTCAACTTATTGCAGTTTTGTCGTTTCGATTTTAAGTGGCGAGGTGGCGTTGTTATTAAAGGCGAGGCGCGCCTTTCGACTTCGGAGGCAAAGTCGGTAGAATTTAATTTTTCAATCTTTTTAGCATGAGAGCATGAGGTGACTTTTTGAGGTGATCGAGGTGAACGTTCATCGAGAATTTCTCGGTTTGAGTCTTGGTGTCTTAATAAAATGGAAAGTCAACATTTTGGATAGCGACCATAAATTTGAACAAATTCTTTAAATTGCAGTGAAAATATGTGAATGATTTTTTATTTTTAATAAATTGAAAATAAATAAATTATTCAATTCTTTTACCCACGCAAATATTTACATTTTCTTTTCTATTTACATCTTAAGCAACTTTATAGCATATGCTAAGTTTAACAGAATCAAATGATAATGTTCATAATATAGAATGTTTCTAATTGCAAATAACTAAAGCGCGTTGCGATATCTATTAATTTGTTTTGGCAATACATATGTATGCACACATGTATATGCTAACATAGTCCTACATTTCTACATATACATAAATGTTTGTATGTATAATTGCAAGTATTTTCGAGCGTTACACACATACACCCTTACATATACATGTTCCAATTTATCCATATGTATGTACATGCTGCAAAGTATCATCACTATTAAAATGAACTTTTAAACACTGATCTGCAGCATTGAACAGGCGGGCTTTTTAAAAAAATTAAAAATATTTTTATTTTCAAGCTTTGGTGATATATAAGCTTATAATTATTATATACGATGATAATCTAAACATACAATTAGTTATAAGTCTAATTGTCTGATTTAATTTATTTTATTTCTGTGGGTGCAATAACATATAAAACATATGTTTAGCAGATTTTGGGCATTGCCCAGCACTGAAACTTCAATTGTGTGCGGTAAAACGATTAGTCTGTAGCCTGCGATTGTCATCACACTACAGATTTTGGCGAGCTCTCGATTTTCGTTTATTTTTTATTTAATAAATATATATATATATGTTTATATTATATATATATATATATATATATATATATATATATATATATATATATATATATATATATATATATATATATATATATATATATATATATATATAACTATATACATATATATATATATATATAATACCCGGAACCAAACAAACAAAAAATACATTTAATATGGTTAAATACTTAGACTTCAATATATATATATTTGAAATATATTGAAGTCTAAGTATTTAACCATATTAAATGTATTTTGTGTTTGTTTGGTTCAGGGTATTATCTAGTCGAGCACTCTCGACTAGAGTTTTCTTACTTGTTATATATATTGTATAAAATTCAAATAATCTTCAACAAACACAGGGTATCTCACATTCAGTTATTAATATTGATTATATTAAAAAGTTAATGTAGTTTTCGAACAGACATTTTGTTAGTTAAAAGAATTCTGTTGTGTTCACACTTTGTATTCTTTATACACAGCCAATATATTATATGTATTCAACTAATCCCATTTGAACTATCTCTAGAAATGTTTGAGGTTATTCAAAGTTCAGCAAGTGTGGAATATTTAAAACAATTCAATTCGCAATTTGCACCATTACAAAATTTAATTATTCATTTATGCATAATTTAACCGCTAAATTCTTATGGCTTACACGGACGGCTGTGGGGAAATCAACGAAACGTAACGCGGACCCTAGTTATATAGCAAATTTATATATGTGTATACTGCAGACTAAAGGGTGTTTAAGGAATAATTGTTTTAACATCTGAGTGGTTATAATAAAATATGAAGAGCAAAATGTGGTTTTAAGTGCATTTAAATAGTCTTATGGCCAGAGTTTCGGCTGTGCGAGGTGTGCTCAAGCCGTTAACAAACAAATGAGTTTTGACAGCGAAATTTGATAGCTCGAGTTAACCTTTGGGTACAGTTGGTTGATATATTTAGAATAGTTGTTAGTTATCAATACACATAGTATATACTTTAAGTTTGAAATTGGAATTTAAAGCATTGAAGCACCAGCTCTGCTTAGGGGTCAAGGTATATGTTAGTCGAGCAGTCCTTACTAATGTACATAAATCCATATAAGCAGCTGTCTCTCCTTCTCTCTTAATATTATACATATATAGCGCATTTCTCTTTTGCCCATTTCTTCAATTCCTTAGCTTTATGATAAATTGCTTAGCTATTTTTTAATAGACATTCGCAGTCCATCAAAGTCTCGAGTCTTGTAATGAATTTTATATATGCTTTATTAATATTTGTTTATATTAACAGATTGTAGATCTTACATCTATTTGGGCTACGCCTCGTCAGTGAGCTTATTAATATATATTTCTTTACATATCTTATATATATATATATATATATATATACTCGCATTTTGCTTTCTGCACTCATTCAATCCATCGCAGTGCATTTGAAAATGATTTTGAGTTTTTCGCTCTCTCGCAAAAACGCACTCATTGAATATTCATGTGCATATCTGAATATGTTAGTGGCAAAACATGCAACTCCGTTCCGTGATTAGCTGACATTGTGTGTGCTGTATTTTTTCATTTCATTTTTTTTATACCCTGAACCCATTGAAAATGGGAAATCAGGGTATAATGGTTTTGTTAAATGTATGTAACAGTCAGAAGGAGGCGTGGCCGACCCCATAAAGTATATATATTCTTGATCAGGGCAACGAGCTGAGTCGATTTAGCCATGTCCGTCTGTCCGTCCGTCCGTCTGTCCGTCCGTCCGTCTGTCCGTCCGTCCGTCTGTCCGTATGTTTGAACGCGTCGATCTTAGAAGATATAAGAGCTAGAGACTTGAAATTTTTTTTGTTAGGTCCGTGCATTGCACGCGCAGATCGAGTTTATCTCCAAAAAACGATAACTACTCCCGTTTTTTTTTTATCGATTAAAAACCCTATCGAAAATCCGTTTTAAAATTATATCTCCTACATCTTTAAAGCTAGAGTCTCCAAATTTTGCATATAGGTTTAGATGAATTTTACAGAATTTCAATTTTTGTTATATTTCGGATACCGGCTCCAAATGTGACCAAACTCCCCTTTGAAGGTCAGTTGCATGTATAGCTAATTGTGAATGAGTTGGCATTTTTATAAAATGTAAAATATTCAATAGAATATGTACATAATATGCTAAAAGTTTCATTAAATTCCGTTTAGTCAACACAAATTAATAAACAAAACGTTTGGCCAACTAACAAACGCACGTGGCAGCAGCAAAAAGAGTTTTCCTATACGTGTGCACACATACACTCAAACCTCTTCTAGCATATTCTAAGAATCAAATTGCGATTTATTGTGTTAAAATTCTCAGCTGTTAGTTTAGTTTAGTTTTACTAGATGGCGCTCTAGCGGTCAACTTATTGCAGTTTTGTCGTTTCGATTTTAAGTGGCGAGGTGGCGTTGTTATTAAAGGCGAGGCGCGCCTTTCGACTTCGGAGGCAAAGTCGGTAGAATTTAATTTTTCAATCTTTTTAGCATGAGAGCATGAGGTGACTTTTTGAGGTGATCGAGGTGAACGTTCATCGAGAATTTCTCGGTTTGAGTCTTGGTGTCTTAATAAAATGGAAAGTCAACATTTTGGATAGCGACCATAAATTTGAACAAATTCTTTAAATTGCAGTGAAAATATGTGAATGATTTTTTATTTTTAATAAATTGAAAATAAATAAATTATTCAATTCTTTTACCCACGCAAATATTTACATTTTCTTTTCTATTTACATCTTAAGCAACTTTATAGCATATGCTAAGTTTAACAGAATCAAATGATAATGTTCATAATATAGAATGTTTCTAATTGCAAATAACTAAAGCGCGTTGCGATATCTATTAATTTGTTTTGGCAATACATATGTATGCACACATGTATATGCTAACATAGTCCTACATTTCTACATATACATAAATGTTTGTATGTATAATTGCAAGTATTTTCGAGCGTTACACACATACACCCTTACATATACATGTTCCAATTTATCCATATGTATGTACATGCTGCAAAGTATCATCACTATTAAAATGAACTTTTAAACACTGATCTGCAGCATTGAACAGGCGGGCTTTTTAAAAAAATTAAAAATATTTTTATTTTCAAGCTTTGGTGATATATAAGCTTATAATTATTATATACGATGATAATCTAAACATACAATTAGTTATAAGTCTAATTGTCTGATTTAATTTATTTTATTTCTGTGGGTGCAATAACATATAAAACATATGTTTAGCAGATTTTGGGCATTGCCCAGCACTGAAACTTCAATTGTGTGCGGTAAAACGATTAGTCTGTAGCCTGCGATTGTCATCACACTACAGATTTTGGCGAGCTCTCGATTTTCGTTTATTTTTTATTTAATAAATATATATATATATGTTTATATTATATATATATATATATATATATATATATATATATATATATATATATATATATATATATATATATATATATATATATATATATATATATATAACTATATACATATATATATATATATATAATACCCGGAACCAAACAAACAAAAAATACATTTAATATGGTTAAATACTTAGACTTCAATATATATATATTTGAAATATATTGAAGTCTAAGTATTTAACCATATTAAATGTATTTTGTGTTTGTTTGGTTCAGGGTATTATCTAGTCGAGCACTCTCGACTAGAGTTTTCTTACTTGTTTTTCCATTTTTTTCTTGCCTACACAGGGTAGCGTTATGTGCTGTGAAATTCTTCAATTAATTTTTGCTGCAAACTAGACTACACGCACATTTCTACGTCTACGAACTTATTAACTGTGCAAAATAATTGTGAAGAAATATATATTAATATATATATCTCTTCAATCTGCGCTATTGTTAATGGTTGGCGAAGTAATACATTGTATTTCCAACTGTTTCAGCACTCTTGTTACAGTTTGCTAACATGGATATCCGTAATTTTTTCCATTTGTTCACTGCACTTGGATAATTTACATACAAAACTTAAGATTCAGACTTTATATATGCTAAAATATATACATTTTGCTCAACCATTTGCATTCGAATGTTTATTGATCAAGATTATTATGCAAATTGAGGGAGCGTGCAATATCAAGGATATTTATACTGGTTCATGTAGGGAAAAGGGCATATTGGCTGTTGCTCATTTCATTTAACCATTTATCTATCAGTTTATGATTATGGAAACTTGAAATATTAAGCTTATAATGCTACGCCTATTAAGCTTAGAGTAAATCTATATTTACTCTTTAATAGCTAAACCATAAATTTAATTAAAATAATTATTCTTTATAGATTAACTAAATGTGATATACAAATGTGTTTGAAATAAGCTAAGGAACTTTTTTTGTTGACTTTTTTAGTTTTTTATTATTATAAAGTGTTTTAAAAATATTTAAAATATATGTGAGCTAATATTTTTTAAGTTAAAGCATTAGACTGCAAACTGGCACTTAAATGTTTTTTATTTTATAGATGCCCAAACTTTTTTTAGAGTCAAAATTAGAATTGATTTATAAATTGAAGAGTCTGCCACATTAAAATATGCAAGTTTTAACATTTCTCATAAAACCAATTCATATTTATGGCTAATAACTCAACTAGGCCCCTTCATTCGAAACTTTCTCACCGTTGCCTTGTATTAACACTCGATGACATCTAGATATATATATGTTTCCATACATCAACAATGCCACCTGCCTCAGTTGAGCTACTAGAATTACATTTTCTTCTTCTGCTGCTGCTGCTTCTGACTGTTATATGTATATACATATATATAGCTAGGCCTGTTCAGGCTTTCGTGTTGACCGTCCCATTAAGTTGGTCAGCCACTTGGCACGTCCGTTCAGTTGGCTTTTGGATTATTATAAAATACCGCAAGTATGCAGCAACATTGTTGATATTAAATTCCTTTATAATGTCTTAATTTCGTCTGCTCCCATTTGTTTGAGGGAATATAAACAATTATTTCAAGTTTAATTGTTGCACATAAATTAGCGTCAATTTATGCACTTACAAAGCGAGTGCTAAAGAGAGCAAGGATATATATATGTGAACTATTTAGTCATTAGAGATATAGATAAACGTATTTTACATATATAGAAAAATTATAGTCATCATGTCTTATGGAGTATTCAAATACATATTTAGTCTAGCATATGCTTAATGAATAGTTTGCAATTATTTTGTAAAGCCGCAGAACAAGACTCCAGTTTTCTGCTCAGCAGAAGGCCAAGGCGCAATTGCAATAGATTTTACAGCAACCGCTTGGCTGTAACCCTTTGTCTAGCAGCCATTTTAAGTGCCATAAAAACTCGGGGAAAAGTTGTAGGAACAATGTAGACAGCGTGTTTTCATTTTATGCGAATTAAGCTGCCACTTGAACAACTTATTTTGCCTGCACTGCCGCCTGGACTGGACCGTCGAGAGACCCAACGACAGTAACTCACCAACGTATATCTTCATTGTGCATGTGTGTGTGTGTGTGTGTGGGGGTCTAGGCATGTGTGTGTGTGTTTGTGCATACAGACCGACTATCAGGCAACAAAAAAGCTCACATGAAAAACAACCCTGTTGACAGAGCGTCACAGTGGCAAATCTTTAAATTTCAAATTATATTATTAAATATTTATAAAATGAAAATTCGAAATTTCAACTAAGCAAAAAGTACTTGGCTGTAGTGTTAAATATTCTCCATTTCAATTCAATTAAAAACTTTAATATATTGTAGTCTACTTTTAGGCTGACTTCAGGAGTCAACGCTCATTTCCTACAGGGCATCAACAATGTCGTCGACTTCGAAAGGGATACAGTTATAGCCGTGTATAGCTGGAAGCGTTGCGGACGAAAACGGGAACATGGCAGCTGAGTGTCGTGAGCGCGACAGACAGAGACGACAAGAGGGGGAGAGAGAGTGTGTGTGTGTGAGTGCGAGTGGGAGGTGAGAGCGTCCTCCATTTTATGTACAATAAAGGAATTTGCACACACAGCGACAGACAGCGCCACAGAGGGACAGAGAGACAGAGAGACAGACAGCCGTGCGCATGAAGTGAACTTGTTAATGCTGTCTATAAGCAGCATTTACATACGAGTTGACCCCACATGTACACATAAATATGTTTATACTGTTGTGTATGTGTGTGTGTGCATGTGTGTGTGTGAGTAAGTACGATGTCCTGGTTGCTTTTAAGAGAATGCCCAGCCGCAAGCCTTCAAATGGACACACTTGACTAAATGTGATTACTATGTATGTGCATCAGCAGCTATGTACATACACACACACACACACACACATACGCTTGCACATACTTATGCATGCCAGCATGTATGTGCCTCTATGCCCACTCCCATTAGAGCTACGATGAAGCACCCTGTAAATCTATTGTCTAACATTCTGAAGGTTGCAGCCGACTAACAATTTCCACTCCATTTAAAATGTTCGGTGAGTATCTTTAAATCTAAATTAAAAGTAAGCTAGCCATAAGGGATGTAATTGAAAAGATTGTAGTTAGGTTATATACATATACTGTTTAAAGAAACCTAACACCAGCAAAAAACAGACTGTATAAAGAGAGTTTGTTATTGTTTATTGCTTGAATATATTTACAAATGATGCTTTATGTTTCATATACATACATATGTATCTTAGAGACATAGTATATAAACAGTATTCGTCAGTCAAGATTTTTCTCTTGATTATTCTATATGTTCATCTTGTTTATAGTTCTATGCAAAAGTGATTTAAGATGGAGTTGAGAATTAAATAGGTGAAGAAATACTTCGAATATTTAATGGAGTTAGAAATACATTTGTTAAAGATATACTACGTAAACTTAATAAAATTCGAAATCTATTAGGGTATTCATAGAGTCATCCCACAAATCCTCAATTTCTTAAAATATGCTCCCTGATGCACTTACACATAGATTGATAAGCGCAACTTAAAACTTAGCGTAAATTCATGTAGATATAGTAGATTATATAATAGTTAAAGGGCTATATCATAGGTAAATATTAAAGCATCAACTGTAAACACTTGCCTATGTACTCACACACACACACACACGCACACAGACAGACGCACACCTATTTACACATTTATATATAAGCACATATGTAAATGTGCTGGATATGCGATTTTGGGCGTATGAGCACATGTGTATTTCCGATTGTAACGCTCCTGGGTAGACTGGCTCATTTACCATCGAAAGTCGTTGATTGTCGAGTCGAGGCGACGCAGCATCGATATCCTCGCAGCCTGGCAGACTCGCAGCACCGACCCTAGGCGCACAACGTGCGCACATTCGTCAGAATTTGCATTTCAATTCGAATGTCAGGATGACGGAGCGTCGAATTCGGGTGGCTGTGGATTTCCAAATGAAAATAAATCACGTTGCGTACTGCCATGCCCTCATCCTCTGGCATTCCGGCGTAATGGCAACTGCTGACTGCTGGTTGCTGGTTGCTAGCTGCCGTGGTTGCTGGCTGCCTTGGCTGCCTTGGCTGGTGGAACGCACCGCTCGGGCTCGAAACATAGCCACCATTAAGCCAAAAAAGCGCCTGGGGCTGCTGGGCGTGGAGCGTGGAGCGCCCATTTTGAACTCATTTATTTTTGTTTTTTTTATTTTTTTTTTTATTTTGCGAAAACGAATGTGAAAAGTTTTCTGCCATCATTTTGAGTGATGTCAATTAGATTGATTTGATCAGCGAAAATATGTGATTTATCAGACGGTAACAGCGAGTGGGCGGCCCCGAGGCAGGCCCAACCACCCGAGCCACCCGAAACCACCCTGCCACATGCAATGTGGATGCTCAATATAGATTCGCATGAATATCTAATGTGCCACACACTCGCACGCATTTGCCTCATCACACCTTTAGCATTTATTCACGTCATCAATCAGTCATCCAATTGGGAACTTGACGCCCATTCCCAATCAGAGTCTGCGTACATTTATAGCCATATGCATATAAGAGCATGTACTGAACTAAATGGGGAGATATATGTGAAGGAACTTTTATTAACATGAAATAATAAACACAAATATATATTATAAGTCCCAATTGGCATTCCAATAAGAGATGTGACTGAAGTGGATTAAATGGAATTTGAGCCAAGCTAACCTTCTCTAAATGCGTGTAGTCCGATTAGATAAAACTAAAATATAGCTGCTTAGGTAGCATTCCAATAAGAATTAAAACACTTGTTAAGATAAGCATACAGACATAACTTGGCTATCAATATATTATATGCTGCTAATAGCACTCATTAAATCAAATCCCTGAGTCAACTAAGATAATGGCCACTTGTGTTGGCCAACACACACACACACACGCACACATAGAGACAAAGGAAAGCGTAAAGGAAAAGCGCAGTAATTTTCCCACTGTTATATGTGATTACGTCTATTTGATTAACCACACCCCGTTGTCCGTGATGTGGGAATATAAATATTATGTCTCAAGTTAACATTTCTATATGGCTGTCTGTATGTGTTTGGGGAAGTAGTTAAACGCTTCTGGCTGCCAGCTACGCCTACAAAATCAAAATTAATATACCGCTGGGGCAGCAGCACTTGCGGGTGTCATACAAAACAAATAAAATAAATCAAATCGGAGAAGCGAATGAAAGGAAATCGCAATTCGAATGAACGAACGCATGTGTGTGTGTGTGTGTGTGTGTGTATGGGGCGGAGGGATGGGGGTGTTCGCTACGAACAAAAGGGGAGCAGCACTTGGCACCCAAAATTTATGCGCACAGCCGCGCCCACAAGCCCACGCGCCCTGAGTTCCTGCTCTCTGGTCTGCGTGTTTGTCTGAGGATATATATATATTGGGCAAGGGCTGGAGGGGTGCTGATTTTAGGGGTTGTTACCAGCGCCAATAACTCATTTTCAAATGGAAATAACATCAAATAAAATTCGCGCTACTGTGTCGCCCAACATTTTCCGGCCTTGACGGCCACATGTGTCAGTGTGTGTGTGTGTGTGTGTCTATGTTGTGTGTGTCAGTATATTTGTGCCCGCTGCTGTTGACGCTGGTCGTGGTCCCGTGGCCTGATGGTCTGGTGGTCGTGGCGTACGGATCGTGTGGTCGTTTGACTGATGAAATATCGTGACAGGCAGTATAAAAGCTATTAAAGCCGAGCGTAGATGGCGCTACTTGAATTTGTCAAAATGTCTTTTTACGCGCTTTCCAACGCAGGCGGCGCGCAACAACAGCAACAACAATAACAAAAGGGGCCCAGCTCACATGTGCCTAACAATACACACACACATCTACGCACACACACACACACTCATAGTAAACGGGTGAAACTTTGATTGATGCCAATGTGTCACGCAGGCGCGCATGTGGCTAATGGGCGGTTACGTGGCTGCCCCTGTCCCCACCCCAGCTAGCCCCTCGCCCGCGTCGCCCCAATCGTAGCTCGAACTCATGCATTGTCACATCGAAATGCCACAAGCTTTTCAGCCTTTGACAAGCGTTTGACAAATGTTTCGGTTTTCGGTTTTTGTTTAGCTATATGTGAATGTTTGTGTGCGTGAGTGTGTGTGTGTGTTTGTGTGTGTCTGTATTTGTGTGTAAGCTAATAGGTAATCGAAACTCAATTATTTGTTTGTCTTGTAGCTCGATATGACAGCGTCTTAGATGTGTAAACAGCGCTTGGCTTAGATTTATTTATGAACTGGTTGTTGGTATGTCCGAAATGTGAGGATCGGATCACACATCAAATGGTGTCCCGCTGCTGCAGCAGACGCGTCCACAAATAAACGCGCGAGCCACAAAGCGTCTCGAATACATCAAAGTAACAAGCTCCAGCTGTGCACCACAGCCAACCACAGCCAAAACCACTGACCATGCACATCCAGAGAGCGAGACAAAGAGAGGGAGAGGCAGAGTGTGAGAGAGGGAGACAGAGTTAGCCAGCCAGGACACCGGCGCCCACTGTCGCAAAAATATGACATTGACTTAATAAAGAAATGAAATATCGCAAGCCAAGTGGAGCCCACTCGCCGTCGCAGACGTCGCAGCAGAGGAGGCTTTAAGGCGAAGCCTGGCGCTAGTTGCCATGCTGCGATTTCGCAAATTGTGGCACTTTCAGCTGCAATGCCCCCCGCCTGAGGTGGCTCTCTACCCACTGCACCCCACTGCACTCCACTCCACTCTGGCCTGGTGTGACTGCGAGAGCAGTTGTACAAACTGACCCATTGATCTTGTCGTGGCGCTTCATTATTTACATTCTCTCTAACTATGGCAGAGCAGTTAGTGAGCAGCAAAAGAATCTTAATTGGATTAGCTTCATGTAGTCCAGTTGGGTGTGTGTTATATATGTATAGTTAGGTTAAATATATTTGACAAGTGGGGAGAATGTGCCTTTGAGAAGATCTTGTATATGAAAGGCTTTCATTTGAGTAAAGTTTCCTATATTTATTTTATACTAAAGTTTATAAATATATTTTATTTACAAACTGTTTACTTTTTGCATATTTAAAATTTTCAATCATTATTTCATTCATTTTAATAATCCACTAATATAAGCAGCATAAGCATCTTAATTGAATTTTATTTATTTGAATTAAAATTCGTATTTGCTGAATATAAATAATATATCTAGATAAAAGTTAAGTCTTACATATTTACGGTCTGCATTGAGCAGCTTTTTATCTATCAATTTCCTCGATCAATTTAATTGTTATTTAATGCAAGGCTTATCAACAATATCTGTCAACAAAATATCTAGAGGAATAGTTAAGGCTTTCACATGCTTATCTAATATAATAATTTGTTCTCTTATACTTACAGCGCCTTCCACCTTTGCCAGCCAGCCGCAGCTGACTAGCGCCAGCTGACTAGCAGCAGCCTCTAGCTAACAGCAGCCTCTAACTAGCAGCAGCCTCTAACTAACAGATAATTAACGTACGTATGTTAATTTCAGCTTAAGCACTTATATTTACATGTATATTCACGCTTTATCTCCTCGTTGCAACATAAAATCTGAGCTACAGCAATTTTGTAAACTTGAACTAAATGATATAGCCGCTGCTACTAAATTACCTACTTATTAGATCTTATGTATTAGCAATTAGAGTAATTTGTATAAGAATACAGTTTTCAATAGCTTTAGCTGCATTTAACTGGCTTAAAGAGTTGCTCTATGAATTACTCAATTGGCAACTATTCAGCTCTTTGGTTAACTATGCTCGATTAAGTTAATTTATAACAAGTCTACACTATTCACAATAGACAAAAGCTTTTGGTTAATGCTCAATGATTTAACAGTGTTGCAGGTCAGCTGCTCGATTTAAAGCTTAAATCTAGATGTCAACGTGCCTAGACTCCTTGCCTAGACTCCTCTCTCTCTCTCTCTCTCTGTCTCTCTCTACCTTTCTCCCTCCTCCTTCAGTTGACTCAGCCATTGTTCGCTTCGCAGCTATTGTCTGATGTAAATGAAGCGAATTTTCGTATGAGTACCTGGCATAGTTGCTTCTCTCTGCAAATCAATTGAACTTCAAGTCTGCCTCTGTATGTGTGTGTGTTTGTGTGTGCTTGTGTGTGTGGTTGGGTTAAGTAGAGGATTTAAATTTCTGCCTAGCTCGTACGGTATTAACTTTTCACTCTAAGCCCGCAGAGAAGGCAGCGTGCAATAAATTACGTTAAAGACGCCAAACTCAGGCAAATTTGCATTTCCCCTTTTCCAACCAGAGAGAGAGAGAGGGAGAGAGATATATAGAGAGAGAGAGAGGGGAGAGAGAGATGAGTTAGAGTGCGGCACACGCATCATCATAATTAATAAGAGACAATTTGACAATGGCCCTGTTAGCGATATCATTTTCAACTGCACAAACTGTGCAGCCAAATGAACAGCAGCAGGAGCAGAAGCAGGAGCAGGAACAGGAGCAGGAGCAGCAGCAGTGGCAGCCCGGTCCAAACCGGCTCCTGGTCCACCCTCTTTTGCCATTTTGCGCCAAATTAAATTCAACCTCAATTGAGGGGTTAATTTCTATCACCACGCAAACAAAAACAAAAACAGCGAGAGCAACACGAGCAACCTCGAGGGGTGGCTGCGGATGCGGCAAATGGGCGTGGGTGTGAGTGGTGTGGATGTCCGGGCAGCCAGGACAGCCGGGGAAGGCGGGTAAGGCGGGCAGGCGGAGTATCGCACCATTATCTGCATCGAGTTTCACATAGAGAAAATCATTACGCCATTCGCACCATGAGACGTATTCAATTTGAGTGTCGTTGAGCTCTTTATTACGTTAGTGTGAAAGTCGCGTGCGCCCGAAAAAACCCCGGCAACAATGCCGACCAGACCCGGGGCGGCCCGCAGGCACTGCTCCAGGGCTCTGGGCCTGGGTCTGGGCCTGGGTGTCGGTCTATGCCGGCTCTTGCATTCATTCACGGTGCGTAAGTCACAGCAGCAGCAGCCGCAACAACAGCAAAGGGCGTTTGCCGTAGGAAGTGGAAGTAAATTGAAAGCATGCTGCCGGGCGGGCAAACCGAAAACGTTCGCAACCCTTCAACTAACAGAGGCTGCCCCAGTGGCAACAACAGCAACAGCAACAGCAGCAGTAGCTGTGGCTGTGGCATCGGTAACTCTGAAATCCATTAGCAGGCAGCGTGCGGCGATGGCCAGCGGCATGAGGCTTTTATGCGCAACGCGTACTGCTTTCGTTTTCGGTTAACCATGAGGCATGCCCCCGCTGTCTCTATGCTGAGTACTCAATCTCGACGAGACTCATAAACATATGCGCCTCACGTCGTTTGGCGTAAATCTAATGCCAGCCAGCCAGCTAGCTAGACGACACCTCCCTGCGGGGGCAGACGGCCAGAGCGCCTTTGGTTCTTTGATGAGGTTACTGACTTTACCGAATTAACTCCCACTCGCCGTTCACCGGAGTGGCCCGCCCACTACGCCCCATTTCGCCGGGGCGTTGCCGAACCGGAAACCAATGCATTTTGTTGGTCCAAAACAAGGGGTGCCACGCTTTAACGCCTCAAAAGATCTCTGGGGACACTTTAGAAACACAATGCGGCATTTAAATGAACACATGAAACCTTAGAGGTTCGCTCTACCGAAATCCCCACTCTAGGGTTTGGAGTACGTCCTCACACACACACACACTCACACACACACACACACACATATATGACGAGTAGCTAATTATGTTTATTTGGGCTGCGAGGCAGTTTCAAAGGGCAAACAGAAATTTTGCATAATATTAAAAATTTGTTAATTGAGCTTTTCACTTATCTAAAATTATTCGGGTGAGTGATAAGGTTTGAATACGTTATAGACTGAATGTCAACTGAAATTAAAGCATAAAAGCTGTGAAGAGATGTTAAAGTCAGTTTGGCTTTGAATGAAAAACATTTGCAGAACATTTTTAAAACAATTTCATAGATTCGAAAAACAGCTTTTGAAATATAATTGAATGCAGCTTGAGCAAAGTAAGTCTGATAATAAATGGAAATAATAATAATAAAAAGTTAATATTTAAAGAAACTTGCATTCATTGCGCTAAAAATATCAAGGACAAAAGCTGATTTGAGTTAGGAAACTGGAATTTCTTAAGCTGCAATGATTTTAATTCAGTCAAATGATCTTCAATCAATCTTCAAGAACGGACACTTTTTGACAATTTACATAACTTATCACACAATATTGATATATTGAAATATGACATTGACAAAGTTGAAACTCACCTTTATCCTGTTTAGGCACAAAAACATTTGCAGAATAAAGCCGCACTTAAAAAAGAAAATTTAAGAAGCTTAAATGTTTATTGTAGTTTTATTAAAAGTAAATATAATATCAAATATATAACATATTAAAACATATTATTATTATACATTCCAACAAATAAGTGATAAAAATTCTTAAACTAGATTTAATAATTTTAATAAAATATTCTTAACTTTCACTATTCGGTTAGAGTATTCCTCAGTAGAATATAGCCCAGAATTTGCTTAATTGATTGATATGCTTGCTCACAGAACAAATCTGGCTTATGCCCTGCTTACGTTTATCTGGCATTTGAAATCCGCAATCTGAAATCCGAATCCGAAATACGTAATCCGAAAACCGAAAACCGAAATACGAAATCCGAAATCCCAGTAGTGCAGCGTGTACAATCGAAAAGTTGTTGACATATCGAATCTATGCGCCATAAATTTTATTTATTTATGTGTGGAACATGGCTTGTGCTCCCGTTTGGGTTGTGCCGCGCGAAAATCGGCCATGAATATCAATGGGGGGATTGTTTCTCGATGCGGCGATGGCGACGGCGGCACGCGCCCAACGTCCAACCAACGATGATGCGACTAAGTGCTCCTGGCCCTCAGCTGTTCACGGCACAAGCCAAAAGAACAAGTCTATATATATAACTGTGTCTGTGTGTGTGCATTTGTGTGTGTTGCTGCTATTGATATTGTTTTTATCAACATCAACGTGTGCAAAGCTCCGGCTACAGCTCCAGCTCCAGCTCCAGCTCCGGCGACGAGTCCGGGTCCGGGTCCACTTGTGCCCCTGATGAGATTTTAATTTTATTTTATTTGGGATTTTGTTTTGCTGCTGCCGAGACTCGAACTGAAGCTGATGCTCAATCTGAGTGTCTGCGGGACTGGGGGAAGTAAATCAGCACACTTTCAATATTGGCCGTATCGAACAAGGAGCAAGACGCTGCCGGACGGACTTTGTTTTGGGGTTGTTTCAACTACTTTTATATCGAGTCACTTTAGATTGCCCCGGGCTGATCCTGATGGACTTATGCCCGAGGCTTACACACACAGGGATTCCACTGCGCTTACCCATATGTATGTACGTGTTTCTGGCGGCTTACACTTGTCCCGGACAGGCAGAAGCAGAGAAAGAGAGAGAGAGAGAGAGAGAGAGAGAGAGAGTGAGAGAGAGAGAAAAATGATGATTGCTCTTCCTGTTCCTGTTCCTGTTGAGTGCTGATTGTTTTGGCATATGAGATAAATGAGAGCATCTGTGAGCCGGCTGAAGCTGAAGTGCCTGGCATCTTTTCGTATTAAATTCATGAAAGTTAAGTGCTTTGTAATTGATGTTATAAAATATTTATGACAGCCCCAGCAACTGCCACAGTCTCAGTCACAGGTCATGCTCAGGTATCTCCGTGTTACCTGCGGGTCATGAGAATGCCAACAGACGGACTGATGGCCAAAAAATTAACTTTGTCTCTAATTGACATTAATTATTTAAAAGGATTTCATGCGCTCCATTTGAAGCAAAGTGTAAAGTGTTTGCCCGGCCACAACGAACACGAATTGTCGCCAGCATAATTGACAGAGTTAGGAAAAGTTTTGAGCCTGTTGGGCCATTAAATAAAATACTAAGCACTGACACCTCTACCAGGTGTTAACCAATCAAGTCAGCAATGTATTCTCAGTGATAAATCACAGCCCAGGCTAGGGGTAGTATGTAGTCAGAGACAAAAGACAGAGACAATACTCGTACTCGTAGTCGTACTCGATGCTGTTTGATAATGATGCTGTAGTCCACTTATTGTCGGCCAATGGTTGGCCTTGGCCTTGGCAGCAGCCAGGTCTTTGATGATGCTCTATAGATGATGAATTATATTTGACATCTATGTGCTGTCGCTCACACTTCAACCTTTGCCTTTGCGTTTGCCTTTGCCCAACCAACTATGACCGGGCACACTCATTTGGCTAGAGTCGTACTTGGATATGTTTATTTTACTGTCAAAACATTAAAGCAAACTCTGTGAAGCACCGGCCACCACCAGAGGGTTGTTTGCCCAACAAAAAAGGGGGCGACAGCGGCTTACTTTGATAGGTTTCCACTTACGTGAGGGTGGAAGCGTTGGCGTCACGTGGCGCTCGTCTGCCACGTACCACATACACATACACATGCACACGTATGTGCTGTACAGCAGCCTCTTCTTTGGCTTGGCTTGTGTAGACAAACATATTTGCATCAAACAAAACAAAAAACCCTTTTTTTTTTTTCCCAAAAAAAAAAACCCCCAAAAAAAAAAAAAAAAAAAAAAAAAAAAAAAAAAAAAAATAAAATTAAAAAAATTAAAAAAAAAAAAAAAAAAAAAAAAAAAAATATATTTTTTTTTTTTTTTTTTTTTTTTTTTTTTTTTTTTATTTTAATATATATATAAAAAAAAAAAAAAAAAAAAATAAAATATTAAAAATTTATAAAATAAAAAAAACAAACAAAAACAAAAAAACCCCCCCAACAACCCCAACAAAAAACAAAAACACCCACAAAAAAAAAACACCAACACCAAAACCCCCCCCCCCCCCCCAACAAAACCCCCCCCCCCCCCCCCCCCCCCCCCCCAAAAAAAAAAAAAAAAAAAAAAAAAAAATTTTTTCCTCCAAAAAAAAAAAACACACCCCCCCAAAAAAAAAAAAAAAAAAAAAACACCCCCACAAAAAAACCCCAAAAATCAAACCCAAAAAAACTATTTTCCTTACCACATTTGACTCTTTTCATATGTTGGCGGCATATTTTAACAAATCCTGCTGGATTTCCTGCTCAACAGACACTAGATACACACACTCCCAGCCAGAGTCACATGCCTTTTTGACAACTCATAACAATCACTCATCATAAACAAAGCGTCCATCTGTCCATTCGTCCCATCATCAAGCTGGCAGCTCGACACACTGAATGGACATTGGCGCAGCTCTAACAGTGATACAGAGATGTGTCTACAGAGACACATTGAGAGATGGAGATAGTCTGTAATAATGATTGGAAAAACCTCAAGTAGCCAAAGTGTTTAGTATAATTGGTGGCTCTTACAGATTGGCAGCCTCCTTTGGCCAGTGAGAATCCCTCGCTTAATGATTTAATCTACTGCAAATTAGTTATCGGCATTGCCTTTGGCCATTCATTTGTCCGCTGTGCGCATTCTTTGCTTGGTTGCCTGCCTGGGCATCTTGAGGTCAATTAAAACAATCCGCAAAATAATTGCCAAGAAATTTATTCGCTTCATTAACTTGTTAAAGGACGTGGGACATGAAAGTTAAGCGCAAAGTCAGCCGCATGAAGTCAGCTAGAAAATTAAGTGAAATAATTAAATCTCAATCGGAATCTATTAGATTGGCATTCGGGATGCACAACCCTTGTCAGTGTGAGAGCCAGAGAGCGGCGGGGTTGGAAGACAAATAAATTTCGAAGGCCATCAGCTAATCTCTCAGCGACGTCTCAGCAAGGGGTTAACGACGCTGCCAGTTTGCGCTGGGGTTGAAAATTTTAACATTATGCCAGTGTTTGGCAAATGCAACAATCGCTAGGGGCTGAGTGAAGTGTGGGGGAGGGAGGGGCACACACACCCCTTCACCACATACAGTCTGGCATGGTCATTTATCACCCACGCAGCATCTTTCATAATCAGGCCAACAGCAGTAGGCAAAATGCAAATGACTCAGCCTGCAGACTGCAGCCAGCAGCCAGCAGCCAGCAGCCCAGCAGCCAGCAGGCTGCAGCCACGGCACAAAGGACCAGCCGCGGCTTTTAATTTACAACATCCTACGAGCCAGTTGGCCAACAACAACAACAACACAAGCCGAAGCTGAGGCTGAATTTGAATATAGCGCCCAGCCCAGAGACAAAGACAGCTAGAGAGAGAGAGAGAGAGAGAGAGAGGGCTGGGCGGGCTGTGCCTTTACTTATAGTGCCACAGTGCCAGACAAAAGGTCGGCACGGCACGGCAAGGCACGGATCGGCTTGGCTCGGCTCGGCACATACACGTCCACATTCCGACCGACTTAATTAATTTATGCACTCATGGTTGGTCCCACTGAAATGCATCGGAGTCGGGGCTGGGCTGTTTTATTCGGACTTTAGCTGGACATCATTTCTTTGCTCTTCTTGAAAACCCGCCTAATTTCAAAATTAATGAGCGGAATCTTGATGGGCCGATGGAAGCGATAAGCCTCATGATTTTGACTGTCACACACACACACACACACAGAGAGAAAGAGAGAGACACCAACACACACACACACAAACACACTCAGACAGACTGTTGGCTAAGTGCGGCGTTCTCGTACCGCTGAGCTCTTTGAGCATGGCCAGAGCCGAAGTAAATCACGTGTTTATTGGCACTTCACTTACGACACCGTCACCAAAGTAACCAAAAAACAAAAACAAAACAAAAATGGCACCGCTCTATAGAGGCTGCAGAGGCTGCAGAGGCTGCAGAGGACAGTCGATCGGGACCCGGGCATGAAAACGGGGAAACGTCATTAATTAGCCGGTTTTTTGAAGTGTGGGGAACGGATGGCAGTCGACGTGTTTATTTGGTTCTCTACTCCGTCCCGTCCAACTGCCATCGCATATGTATTTGGGGGAGCTTCATTTACGAGCTCTTTTTAGTGTGTGCCTTTGCCTTTGCCTTTGCCTTTGTTTTTGTTGCCGCTCAAGCCACAGCCGCGTCCCACATATAGTTGACAGCAGTATAAATATCAGTGACAAGCGAACAAACATATAACAGCGTGTTCATTTACTCTCTTAAGTACTGTCAAAATATATTTACAAATTGTCGGACAGGACAATTTGTCTGAATGAAATGTATACTCTATACTGAAAAAAAAATATATATATATTAAATATATTTATACAAATAATTTTAATAACAAAAAATTTCATTTATATTCATGCCACCTCATGCTTCCCAAACTTTTATCATCTGTTAGCTTAACCTACACAGCCTGTCTAATATTTTGTGCCACCAGTGTAGCCAAGCTATTCTTTCATTTATTTTGGTTTGACCGGAAACTTCTTATCTGCTGGCTAATCTTATTGATGTCTCTCAGATCTGTTGAGGCCCAAATGACGATGTGGGTTTCAATGCTGACCTCAAGACAAACGTAAATTTGTATATCGCATCCATTTGATTCATTCATTGGCATTCCATTGGGGCCCAGAACCTTGTGTTCGTAAAAGCCAGCCAGCAGACAAACAGTCTGCCTCCACAGCCTGTTGCACACTTGGCTCTGATTTGAAAGCGGAGCTTTCAGGTTTATTTTATTTATTTTATATAGTAATATTAATTAAATGTATACATTTCATGTAATTTAAGCTTCGTTAACTTAAGATCGCTAAATGTTTATGCTACAAAAATAATTGAATAATTCTTTTATTATCTTTTTAGTGGCTTGAACTATCGCTGGTGCGGATTTGGAGGCTGCTTAACTGGTTTGCATATAATATATAATATATTCAATTACGCTCTTATTGCACAATTTTTCTAACATTTTTTATTATTTTTCAGATTTCTACTTTGGCTACGACGTGGAAGATAACTATCTAACTCTGGCAGCTATTGAAGCTTTAACGATTAAACTACTCACGACTAAACTACAGCTATAAATATTTTTATGATGTACTCAAGTGTGCTGCATAGAGATGTAATTGAGGCTTATTAATTATTGTATATTAAAAAATATATATTTATATCAGAAGCTAATTATTGTTAATTTTTGTTAGTTGAAACCTAGTCAAACAAGCATAATGAACATCTAATGCATATATCAAGATATTTTAGGTTTATTCAATACATAAGCATGCAAAATAAATGAAAAGACTATTGCTCAATTATATGACTCAAAATCATTAAGATTCATGTACTAAATATTGTAAAGAGCTTTATTCGCGACCCAAGTATGTTTCTTAGAATAATATGATACAAATGAATAAAATCTAGAAAATAAATATTAGCAAATAACATCATTTATCATTCATATATTATATAAAATTTGGCATGACACATACGTACTAATCATTAATGAAATGAGAGTGTTATTGGTCCATATCAGATATTTAATTAGTATATTAGATATTTATTTATATAGTTTGATTTCAAATTTGCTAAAATTTACAACCCTGCTACTAAAATTAAATATATGTGAAATAGAAAAAAAAAATTATTAGATTTATTCATCTGTCAATTGTCATGAATATTAAAATTTGATAAAATGATAGATATACAACTTATTTCTTTGTGTCTTAAAGCGAATTATAATTGCCACCAAATTTTAAAATTGCAATTAGTAATACAGCAGACTTCAGAGTTATTAAGTGCTCTATAAAAAGATGGAACTGAATTATACTGTGATTTTTTATTAAAAACTCAGCTGACCTAAGAATTAGCCTCCATTTGATCTGTGAATTAAATAAAATATACGGCTCTACAATATTATAGGCAGATCGGATATCAAGCATGTATTTAACTGAAATAACTTATATCCATAGTTCAAAGACTAGTTAGGCATTTGAAACTATTTTATAAAAATAACTAAAGCTTAAAACGAAAATAAGTTTATTCCGAAGTAAACATGATCATTTGAATTTAATTCAAATATTCAATAACTGACCCCCAAAAACTCGTATGCCTAAAAGTATGCAACACTTTTTTCATTCTGCAAAATGTTGCATACTTTTGTATATGTCCAATTGGCTTCAATGAAGATCGAAATCCATTTGGAATGATTGTAGAAAAAAGCTGAAAATATACCCGTTTATGAAATGACTTTTGTAAATATATCAACAAAAAACATAACAAATTTCCTATAGGAGCAATTCATTGCTCATGCCCAATGGATCGCAAAACAAAAAAAAAAAAAAAAACAAAAATCAGAATAAAATACAATATACACATATACCAAATTCAATTTTTGTGATATAGAAATAATTGAAATACTGATCAAGAACTGGAACTATTAAAAATGAGTTATAAAAGAATTTTTAAAAATTCTAAAACATAAAAATTTAAAAGCACAAATATATGAATAAAGCTAAGTCTGTGTTCGATTTGACAAACGAATTTGTTGAATACATAAATATCTGTAACATAGAAAATTAAAAAATACTGGGAATGCAATACTGTATATATTTAAAAACACTTAGATTGAGACAAAGAATGTCAACCAAAAAGATATTCTCATACAAACTAGAGCTAGAGCAAGAGAGTGTGAATGCCACCCCAAATGGCTGAAGCGTTAATTGTCGAAGGGAATTAATAAACTATTGTTATCTGTTTACGGCCTGGATGTGGGTAATATCGGTCACATCCTCATCTGCCAGACAAAATAGATCTCTATATACATCCAAATAATATATACACATTGTGGCAGTTGGCAAATCGAGCAACATAAATCATGCCAAACACGTTTGCTTTCTGGGCATAGAAAGTCAAACAAAATACGATCACTTAAATGTATTCAGGCATTTATTTATGTCAAAACATGGTACATTAAGCCGCTGGCAACCCTCCAGCAAGCCAGGATCAGGTATAGCCGAAGGGTCAGTCGTATAACTCAATTAAAGACGACTCTGCCCTCACGCACACCGTCGCAGCGGGGTGTCGGCGCATTAGCCACTTCTTCTACAACCTCGCCTGCGTCTGCGTCTGCGTCTTCGTCTTGGCTCTCTGATTTGAGCAGTTGCTCAATGGACAGAGTCTAGATAGTCTCAAAAACAAAACAATACTGTTGTTTTTGCTGTTGCTGCTGCTGCTGCGAGGATCACAACGGGGTCGTTGTGGTTTAGGATGCTGGCGACGCAGTCGAGACGCCACAAATATCAAATGAAACTCGAACTGGCCATTCTGAATGAATGCCTCCTAATAGCCAGGTCTCTCATTGTTGGCCCCGTCGCTCGTTGCTGCTGGAGTACAGCTGCTGCTGCCGCTGTGTGGCCCGCCTGCGCAATTGATGGCAAATGCTGGCCACGACCGACCTCCAAGGGCAAGCGCAGAAAACATGATTTTTGTGTAACGAGAACATTGTTCTCGCAATCTCTCTACCCTGGCCACACTGCAATTGGCGTCGTTGGCGATCGTCCCAGCTCCTGGGCAGCCGGGCAGCCGGGCAGCTGAGCAGGGGCAGCGCAGCAGCCACAGCGGGCACTTTTAGCAACTACACGATTGTTACAGCCGGATCGTGCAAGAATACAGCGACGGTCTGACAGGTGGCGCCGGCGCCAATTTAAATATGAGAACAACGATGATTATCCAGCGATGAGGCCTAAAAAAAGTATGGAAAACAATACATAAAAGATAATCTCAAATTTTGAAATTAAATGAATAATGAAAACTTTGCTCTAATAATGTGATATAGATATGTAGATAACAAGTTGATATACATAAATTTTTTTTAAATTTTTAATATTAATTTAAATAATACTTTGAGATTTTTTCTTACGTGAAAGCATAGCTGTACTCTATAAAAAAATCTATGATAAGATCATACAGAATTTTCTTTTATTATTAACAGAGTCTATAACAGTATACGAATTTCTGCCTCTCTGTATAGCTTTTTTTTTTTGTCTATTTTATTTCTCAAGCGTTTAGTTCGTTACTAAAGTAAAAAGCTTTTGAAGCTGTCTTCACTTATGTATAGTAATATATATATTTTTTATTTCATATAGAAATGTGTATAAAATGTATATATTGTATAGCAAAATGTATTTTTAGAGACGTTCTTAATCTCTCTAATATAAGCTGCAGGGCATATAATAATTAAATATGGATTTATATACCGCAACTTATTCTTACAAATGTTGCATAAATCAAAAGAAAGTTCACTCCCATAATATTTTAACAATATATTACAAGAAATACAATAAGTATATTACTTTTACTTTATAAACCATTTAGAATATAATCTATATAGAATTTCATCCATTTACAATTATCAAAAATTACAAAATATTGCCTTTGCATTTCCCGAATCAGCTAAAAAACAAATGTAATTTCTTAATCTATTTTATTCACTCGAACAAATCGATAATCTAGCTTAGATAAGCGAACATAGCCATAAACGTGGCTATATTAAATAGCTTCGTTACGGATCAAGCATATATATACATACAGATATATAAGTATTTCCTTGTGAGTACAACGATATAAATATGTAATCTGGAACACGTGATGTTATTTATGTGCCCCAAGCGCTGAGCCCACGTTGCAACCCCTCATAGAAATCAATGCCAAAAGCCAAAAATGTTTCACGAAATTCAATTAAGGGTAGAGAAATGTTAAGATTAAGCCTTCCAGAAATATAGAAACGTGGCCTCCATTGTGCCAGAGACTTCAAGAGCTTAAATACAAACACTTGGGCTTTGAAATGATGTATGTATGTTTGTACGAGTATAAAAATGTTTCTGATAATTATCGAGTAATTAAAATGACTTGAGAGTGCTTCATTAAACAAAAATTGAGTCTTGAAGGAAAGTTGAATATTTGTAAAACATAGAAGCTGTCGTGGTTATAGATTCCGATCAAGAATATATATGTATATATATATATAGAATATATATATATTTATTTATTTATTTATATTCTTGATTAGAATCAATAGTCGATTGAGCTCTGCTCCTCTATTTAACTAACCGTATGAATGAAGATAAATGAAATTGACGAGTTCAGTTGCCTTCAAAGCTCTTATTTACATATGTCCGTTAAGTTGTCTCAATGAACTGATAACTTTTCCATTTCCAAACAATTGCCTTAAATCAAAATAAGATTTCAGTCATTTGAGCACATTACCTACATTTTAAATATTTAATTTGATATCTTCCTCATTGCTACGAAAGTATACAAATATAAAGGGAGTTTTTCACTTTTGCATACCCTCTAACAATCCCTTCCGATTCTCTTAGCTCGTTTGGAGATTTTGCTGACATTTTAATGCTTCAAACGATTCATTAATGAACAATGAAGGTTATTAAAAATGCATTCATAACAGCAGTTCAATACGAGATCTTTGATACTACAGAGTAGAGCACTCGGTTTTATATTATTTGTGCATATAACTCAAACTGCTGGCAATAGAATTTTGTATCAAAAGAGAATATGATATATATGAGTATATACAAATTGAGTATTACCATCCATCCATACAGCACTTCAGATCATTTATATGCATAATTAAGAAACGAGAAATACTTAACAGACTTTTATATCTGCTCTATGTTGATGTACAAGTGAACATCCTGAATACCCTGTACCTAATGCATATAATATAATTGGGTATTATTAACTTATGTAAGTGATTGTGGCAGCCGCTCTGATTTTGATATCGAATAATTAAATCATGAATAATCGATGAATCAATAGACATATCCATGTTCCTTAAGCATACGTCTTCTATAATAAATAATAATTTATCATAAATTCATAAGTAGTTCAATAATATGCTTACCAAATCATATATAAGTATTCATTCATTATGACTGTAACTTTATTTACTAGCTTCAGGATATCTTCTCATACACCTATTACCATTATGAATGAAGGACTCCCCTGTAGGATATAGGGTATCTCTTAGTTCTCAGGCACCGTTACATATGCTGTGCCACTTTTTATCTATTTTATGAGCTGCAGGGCAGGCATTAAAAATTCAAGTTGAGCTCGACTGTGTCCCGAAATTTGACTGCCTGATGAATGAAGAAGGTCGCTCGCTCTCACTCCCGAAAAGTGTCCCCTCGAAGGACGGCAATTCGATCTAGGCGACACTGGCGCCAGGCGCTGGTCCAGCCGCAGTCTTATCAATGATGCAGCGAGTCCTTTTCTAGTTTTATCTGCGTCTCACTATGTCACAGACGCGACGACACTTGTGAATGGACAACGGGCAGGACAATAGCGCCGCTGTGGGTCACTCTCCGCGCTCTCGGCCTGGCTGGCACCAGTTGCCAACTGGACAGATCTCATTTTAATTGCACGGCCTGATCGATCACACGCAGTGTGCCAGGTCACTAAAGGTGCATCAGTGTGTGTGTGTGTGACTGTGTGTGTGTGTGTGCATATCTGTTACAACAGAGCAATGAACATAATGTTGTACAAGTATCTTTAAGATGCATGCGATATATGCATTGGAGTCAACTACCTGTCTCTGCTGCCCTGCCTGCCTACCTGTCCGCCGTCTGTCTGAGCCTAGTTAATCTGTCCCGCTTTCGATAACGTTTTAGTGCTCAATTTTTAACTCTACGCCCCTTTTGTGGTTTTGCTCTTTACAACTGTTTATGCCTTTTATGATATGTCTTGACCAGGCCAAGAATCAAGAACCAGGCCCTCGTCGACATGGACTTCGACTGCGACTTCAACTTGTCCAGCGACTTTGTCCTGCCGACAATCAGCACACGAGTGCCCCGATCCAGCGTTGTCCACTTGTCAATCGGAAAGTCGTTCGGATTGTAATTTAATATGCTAGCCGTGTATTCATATTGGTTCTTTGCGTTGTTTCTCTCATTTAATCGGGGCAGCTGGCGTGGCTATTGGCGTTCGGCTCCTTCACACTTTTGGTGCCCCTTGACCATGTTGGCCATGTCCATGTCCAGATAGATGCTTACATAGGCCCATTAGGGTCGGCGGCTTTCGGTTTTCGGTTTCCTGCAAATGTGCCTCGCTCATTTAAATATTTTATCATTGATGCGCCGAGTAGACACTAAAGAGAATTTTATATCTTTTCAGTTCGCTACGTTTTTATCACTCGAATGAACAAAAACATTTGTTACCAATCAGAGTTCTTAATTTTACGGCCTGTCTTTCGGCTCACAAAAGTGCCGCTGCGACAAAAGTGGACCCAACTTCCCAATCCACCTCCAGTCCAGCCTCACTCTTGCTCTCTCTCTCTCTCTCTCTCTCTCTCTCTCTCGATCTTTTGTCGGCTTTGTCGCAGAAATTAGTCGTGTATTCCTTTAAAGCTTGTATGTATTCAATGGCAGTATCTTAATTGGCTTTGATGCTGCGATGGCCTTTCATAAATTTCAATCCATTCACATGCGACTCTCTGCATCTGTGTGAGTCTCTGTGTGCGTGTGTGTGTGCTGTTTACATTAGCTGGTAAAAGCATTAATGAGTATTCCTCTCTGAAAATAAATGACATGAAGTGTATGAAAATGAATTGTTGAAATGAAATGTTAATATGTACATATACATCACTTTATGATCGCGATGACAGCACGCGATAGCCAGCGCGATAGCGGACATCATTTATAATGGCCAACATCCAATTTGCCTTAAGTATGAATGGCCTTATGAATCACTAATCAAACATTTGGCTTTCTTTGTGATTAGTTAACTAGCAATAAAACATGATGAAGAAGCGCTCAGCAAAAACCCGAACTGCTTAATGACAGCTCAACTTTGTGTGATTGATTGCGAAAGCTGACATCCGGTGGAATATGTTATTGTAGACTCTATAGAGTCTAATATAATATATTGTAGATATATGAGAATATATAGATTATATATATATATATATATGTATATGATATATGAGTAAATGGATATTTGAATATGCAGCTATGTTGATTTTTATTACGATAAAGAGATATACTGTTCTCTGAGCTCAATTCCTCTTTCTATTCTTCAAATACTTTTACATATGTACATACGACAAAAAATACATACATACATACATATGTAATACATTATATATTAAAATAATTCATTGTATAGTAAAACCTCTCTAAGCGATTCTCACAAATTAAAGCAAAACTCTAAATATTTCCGAGGGTTGCTGAATGAATTATCAGAAAATTAATTTATTACCCAAGCTCAGCATACAAAATGTTCAAATTGTTGTCTTCCTATGCGATTCTCATAGCTACAAGTGAGCTTTGAAGACTGTTCTGGATGTGCATATTCCCTTGTCCAGATATAATTCATATCCTTGACATCGTCTCATGTTTTTGTCATCAGAGCTTAAGCATGAATTCAGGTACTCTAACTTACTTAAGTAACTTCTAACTACCCTCGAGTATTCAATTGACATACAGGAAAATAACTCAGTCAAGACAAAGGACATTGCAAATAAATGACAAATTATGGACTATAAATTCTCAAGAGTTAAACTGGACAGACGTCAGACGTTCAGATCAAGCCAAATGTTATGAGCGAGAAACTGGAGCAGTTGCTTCTTTCAGAAATTATGTTAAACTAGCGGAAGAAGCGTAGCACAAATTTATGCACTCGTCCACGCAGGGTGCAAAGGCATAATTTATGAGTGCGTTCCACAGTTCCGATCTCTCTCTCTATATATATGTATATATATGTATATATATATATATATATATATATATATATATATATATATGTATATATATGTATATATATAAGTGCTGGCGGATATACAAGCGAATGGACATGGTCGTAATGCTAAATGACTAATAGGAGGGGGAGA
Organism: Drosophila hamatofila; assembly: GCA_035045345.1. NCBI lineage: Eukaryota > Metazoa > Arthropoda > Insecta > Diptera > Drosophilidae > Drosophila > Drosophila hamatofila. The sequence goes on along the minus strand of JAWNPA010000052.1, from coordinate 10,181,356 downwards.
CTCTGGAGATGAGGGCAGCCAGAGGAGAGGGCAGCAATGAGTAAGAGGGAGAGGGGGATAGCGTGTACCGCAATAATGAAACAAGGCATATTGGAAAAATTTCACGGCCATTTGGCCGCTGGCTAAACCGAGTCGAGGCCGAGACCATGTCACCGGCCACTGGTCAGGGTCTAATTTATAGAGCGATTCGGTGGGTGTTTTGTTTATTTATTCACGAGTCTCTACTGTGAGATTCAATTTATGCAGGCTGCGAGGGCGACACGAGAGGGCGAGAGACGGTCAGGTAAATTGAAAAATGGACATTTGTTGTTACAGATCCATTGACTCATTTACCAGAGCAAGAGCAACAACATTTGTTGTGTCCCAGCTCTTAAAACAGGAATAGGAACAGAAACAGAAACAGACACAGAAACAGACACAGAAACAGGAACAGGAGCTGGGGCGGGGGCAAGGGCACGACTTTGGCTTTTCAGCTTAGATAAGCCGGCTGCTGCTGCCACTGCTGCCACTGCTGCTGTCGCCGTTGCTGCTATCGTATCTCTACTGTAGCAGACGGGCACAGTTGGGCTCGAGGGTTGTTTGGCTGCTGGTTTGACATGCAGATGTGACGAGCGCGGATTTGTTTCGTGTAGTCAATGTTTTTTTCTCGCTTTGACAAGGACAACTTGATTCTTTTTCTATTTTCGTTTTTTTTTTCTTTTGAGCGATGCGCTTTTTTGGGGCGTAATGGAAATCCTTTTTAAGCTTGAGCGACGACAACAACAACAACAACACGAGCTGTAAGGAGAAAAAGTGTTCGCGAGTGCATTTGACACTTTGTACTTGATGGATTATGCTTAATTATTGATTAAATGGGCTTGTACTTGTCAGCCCAAATGCAAAATCCATTACCTATTTTGAATATGCCCGGCCAGAAATTAGATTTACATTTTTTTAAATTTATAATTTGACATACGCTGGGCGCGCACTTTTGATGGATGCAAAGGCTGAGGCCAAGCCGAAAGTCCAAAAGGCTGAGAATTTACGTCAATGTCAATCGCTGCTATCGATGCGAAGCGCCGCTCTCCCTCTCCCTGTCTCCCTCTCTCTCACTCACTCTTCCCTCTTTGAAACATGCATATCAATGGGTGCATGTGTGTGTGTGTGTGTAGAGAATCTGGTGCCTGGTCACGCAGAAGAAGAAGAAGAAGAAGAAGACGAAGATGCAGAAGAGGAAGACTGAGAGCCGGCGTTGTCGATTGAAGCGATAACGCGAAGCCTTTCAGTAGATGCCGCGTCGTTATTTTTCGGTTGTCGCTCCATCTGCTCTGATTAATTCTCTGTGATGAATGCCGCAGCCACTTGCTACGCTGCCTCCGGACTGGACTGGACCAACCAACAGAAGAGCCAGCCACAGAGCCATTGCGAGAGGAAGCGAAGCTTTGATTTATCGACATTCCGATGAATGCGCCGCCATTTTAGAGGCGAGGCTCACGTAGGTGCAGGCTATGGCTGCAGCGTGCGTAGCTTTTCCGAGTTGGAAAAGCTTTCGTCAACTGCTGAGCTTTCACAGAGTGCAGGCCAACGGTAGCTGAGCAAATAGTTCCCAAGCGAAAGCTGAACTCGAACTCGATGTCGACGTCGAGTGTGAAGGTTGCATACTGTGTGGTACATTTTCCATACAGTTTTCCCGCTTTTCAAATCCAGTTGGGCATTGGCGAGAAAAACCTTGTCGCAAATTTCCCACTATTTCCCCAGTATTCGTGCTCAGCTCTCGTGCAGCCACAAGCACCGCCCGTTAAAAAATGGCTGCGCATTTATCTGCAGACCTCTCGCTGTTGGTGTGAAGCGTGCCGCTCTACTGATGTAACCCTCATGCGCTCTCGCTGTCTCCCTCGCACACTTCCCCTCAACAACGGCCACGCCAGACGCGTTTCTCGCGCCACTCTTTTTTCGTTTTCCTTCTTTTTCTTTTCGATTCGATTTTCCTTTTCTCGTGCCACACACAATAATAAGCAATACAAAACTTTAATCGACGCTTTACAATTCTAATGTGCCCGTGCATAATCCCAGCCCCCAAAAGAGTATTTAAATCAATGTACAACAAAGAAGTACAAACAAATCTCATTGTTGAGTCGCGCACAAATTAGATGAAATGCGTGAAAAACTCACTGAATATGCAATATATGCGTATACCTAGAAAGCAATGGGAATAACTAAGAGGGGGTTTATATAAAGCAAACCTTGGAGTTTGCAAAAAATATATGGAGAAATTTGTAATCTACCTTTAAACTGGGTATACCATGTAATTAATAGAAAAGATATGATAGCAAAAGTATATTATAATAATATATAAATGGAATTATATATGAATCAAATAGGGTAGGTTTGCATAGAATTAACTCTTAACAGTTGACAACACTTAGAACAGACTGGAGATATACATCGAATAGTTAAAAAAATCTTGTTATATGAACCGAAGTTGAATTTAAGTGAAAAACTAGTTATACGTATTGTGCCATAAAACCAGAGCTCCCACATATCCGTTGAGTATTTCAAAACGTCCGAAAATAGTACTTATTTTCGGACGTTTTGCTAAAACGTCCGAAAATAAGTACTATTTTCGGACGTTTTTTCGTAAACGACAACGTTGGACGTTATCGTTTATTTATTTTTTTTTCTAATAACGTTGGACGTTGTCGTTTACTTTTTTTTTGTTTCTCATAACGTTGCATGCACAATGCAGCAGTGTTGCCGCTGCTGCGCTCAAAAGCAAGCTAGATTATGGATAAAAGTTGCAAAAATTTGATAAAAATTAAGGGAAAATGCTGGAAAGCAATCTAATTAAAAAGGAAAAAAGAATATGTTACGAAAATATTTTTTTTTTTTTTTAGGTTTTTTCCTATAATTTTATAGGCTATTCCATATTCAAATAAGCTAGATCTAGCCTGAAACAGGCTAGGCTGGCACAGACTCTTCACTGATATATGTACATGCGTTTTGCATATACGGGGGTGGTTTTCGCTAAGCAGATCAATTGCGTCGTTGAATTGCGTTGAGGAATTTGACCTTTTTTAGTGCAGTTGGTGTGTAAATGTGATCTACTTTAGTGCATTTTTCGAGGTTTCTTATCCATTTTGAGTAAAAGTGCATTTTTTCAGTACTTTTTGCGCGGTTTTTTGTCCATTTTGCCCAAGTGTGACCTACTTCAGTAACTTTTTCAGTACTTTTTGGGCATTCCTTTATGCTATCTCCTAAATTTATAAAATGAATAACATATTATTCTTTTATGTTTTTGCATATATATATTATATATACATATATAAAATAATATACAATAAAATAAATAAAAATTAAAAAAAATATATATATATATATTTTTATATTTTTTTTAAATAAAAAGTTAATTTGTGTAAATTTTTATTTATTTTATTTTATTATTAATTATTATTTGTTCCTTTTGGTAAAATCGTCGGTCCCTAGAGAGTCGTCAAGCCCGGACTCAACCGTATTTATTTGGCTTGAAACAGGAAATAAATTAGCGGACGTTTAAAAATATCGTTTATATTTTCTACTCATATTTTAGTACTTATTTTCGGACGCCTACGCAACACACTCAAGGCCAAAGGCGCGGACGTTAACGAAAAAAAAAAAAACCAAAACGACAAAATCGGAGTATGTCGTTTTGGTTTTTTTTTTTTTTACTTAAAGTCCGACGAATTGCGTGCATGTGCAAGCCGATAAGTGTTATTGTGCGTGCTCTGCATAAAACATATTTATCAATATGTATATAGTATATAAAGAATCCGTGCGAATAGAAAAAACTAGTCAGATACATTGAATGTTTTAGAGATATATCTATTAGATACGAGATAACTAGATAACTAGCCGGCTATGCAATATAATATATATACATACAAGTTAGCAGATATTCTAGATAATAAATACTAGATATTAGATACTAGATTACATACTACATTATATACAGAAGTATATTCGTTTGCTTTACTCCAAATATATGGTGTATCCGAATATTCATAGAATAATTAGTACAACATGCGAAAACATCGCACTACACATTTTAGAGTCAAGCTTCATTTGTATATAAGTTTATAAAATATATATATGACTTTAATAGGAACACAATATTTATAAACCTCTGATTTTTTAAAGCTTTTCTCTTTTTAAGTAATCCATATCCATCTTTGAAAGTGCTATAATAAATTGTTTCATCCATTGGATATTATTTCCGAAATAAACATAAAATCATATCAATCTTTATATAGCTGATACTATTATTTATTCTAACAGCATTCAATACATACTATGATTGTAAATTCATCAATATATAAAATATATAAAAATACTTTTTTATAGTATTTTTATGGTTTGATGCACGTTTGCGGAATTTTAAAGATGTGAAAATTTATGGATTTTCTTTTGTATTTTTGCATTGAAAAAACTTTGAGAAAAAGAGCAATAAAATAGATTTGAATATATGATATATATTTTTTATGAAAATTAATACAAAATAACAAAATCAATTATACAAATTTAAATAAAATCTATAATATATAAAATATAATATCAAATGAGAAAATATACCTATGGTAATCTAAGTTTTCTATGAGTTGCATTCATATTCTATGCCCATGTTCTATCCTCTATATTTATAAAAAATCTTCAATACTGCTCAAAATTTATTCAAATTTTGAAATTTTTTTGAGTAAACTCATTTTTGTTGATTGACAGACGCAATTATCTGATTTGTCACGGCTCTCGCACTTTCTTTGTAGCTTGGTGACAGATGCCAATGAAGGCAAGGCGTTTTCATGAAAACCTAATCTTCAGATAACAAAGAGCACATTAGCTAATCAACCCTGAAGAATGTTATGAGTGCCTAATCAATGTTGATTTTAGTGAGAATTTTATTTAAGAATTCTATTAAAAAAATTCTGATATTTAAATAAATATGCCTTAATTTTATTCATTATCTTCAATTGAACACCTGAAGAATGTTATGAGTGCCTAATCAATGTTGATTTTAGTGAGAATTTTATTAAAGAATTCTATTAAAAAAATTCTGATATTTAAATAAATATGCCTTAACTTTATTCATTATCTTCAATTGAACACCAGAAATAGTAATAATTTCTGGGAATAATGTTCTACAAATTAACTTGGACAAAACCTTTTAGCTTCATCAAGACATTCCTTTAACACTTCCAATGTTGTCCAATAGCCGTTTGCTCACTTCATATCTGTGTATAAATGGATATTTAGTACACAGATAATTATTTGGACCACAATACACAACATAACAACCGAAACCAAAGCAGACACAGAAACCGTAACCAAAACCTGCAAACGTGTCGCCAAATTTCATGTTTGTGTTGCTGAAAACAATGTCAGATCTCAACTATTTGGAAAAGCTCCGCCCAACCGCTGCGCTGGCTTAACTATGTGCCGAAAGGCAAGGCAAGGCAAGTCACATAGTGTTCGGTCCGGTCAACACCCAGAAGTAAACCCAAAAATACCATTTTTAGAGGCGACGTAACTAAAGTTTTAAATTTCGGACATTTGTTCGTCACGGCCTGGTTAAGCGAGTCGTTGCGGCAGGGGTTGAAGCTAAATGCCTCGACCTGAACACGGACATGGCCAAAGGTGTGTGTGAGTGTCAGTGTGAGTATGAGTGTGTGTGTGTGTGAGTGTGAGTGTGAGTGTGTGTAGAGCCTGAGGGATTGAATGTGTATGCAGGCCTAAGACAACTGCGGCAGGAGCAGTAGCAGCAGCAGCAGCAGCATTAGCAGCGAGGACATCAGCCAACATCAGGACGAGGAAGAGGACGAGGCCGAGTATGAGGACAAGTCGTGTGAGTCCTTGTATTTAGTGGAATGTGAGCGAGCAAGCAAGCGGGCGAGTCCTTGTAGTTAGCTGAATGTAGTTTGTTTGACATCTATTTAAAAGTTTAATCGGATGAGTGTAGTCTGCGTGGTTAGGCTGACCAAAACACTGTGTTTTACATTGTCATTGAGTTCGGCATCAGCGCAGCACCAAAGCAGCAGCTAAGCAGCACAGGTGCGACCAGGTGACCGACCAGCCAGGTCACCTGTCAACGTACAGCGTGTTTAAATCTTTGCCGTCTGCCAACCATCCAACCACCCAAACAGCACCCGAAAAACCACCCAAAAGCAGCTAAAGCTGGGTCAGCCTGTCGCCAGCCAGCACTTGAGCCAATCAGATCGGCGTTCATATATCTATTGAATCGCATTATTAAGTCGAATGGACGGACTAATGTAAATACAAAATCAATATGCTTATAGACTAGTTTCGTATAGATATCGAGACTTAAGTGGAGCAGAGACCAGGGCTTATCTGCCGCGCCAGCTGGTAAGTAATTGTCGGCAAATGTTTGTGTTTGTGTTCGCTATCTGGAGGCGGAAACTTGAATGCATGAGTTCGACACTTTGTCCGAGTATCGGACAAGAACAAGAATGGTTATTCAAATGTTATCAATGACAACAATAGCCTCCCACTCCCCCGCTCTATCTGTGGGCTCGTGCAAGTGCGAAACTTTTAATTAAATGCCTAATAGATGTTTGTCACTCTTGTGGGTCGATTAAAAGCTATGCTTCGCTTCGCCTCGCTTCGGTTTAGGTTTCGGTTCGCTTTGATTCCGTCTCGTGATCTTTCGTGTCATGTCTATATGGTCAGCAATTAATTTTCACCTGCCAGCCAGATAGTTTCTATCAGTGGGCAGCAGTAGCAGTGGCAGTAGTTCACAATTGTTCACATTTGGTGGTAACAGGCGAGGGCCCACTGCAACTTTGTGCACTTTGAACCACCGCCGCAACGTTTGATTTGCCGACCAAAGATTAGTTGGCGCCTGTCCCTAGTCCCCACCTACATATATATCTAATATATACATATATATACTTATATGTTTAGTATTGTCCAGATATATTTAATTTCCTTTTGCCCAATTGATATGTGCTTCTAATTTAATTAATTAAATTGAAAAAGCAATGCATAGACAACATCTACCAATTAGAGCTCTAAAATATCCAAAGGAATATAGTTAAGCATATCTAGCTTAGTGTTTGCTAGTTAAAAGTATTAGCCCCCATCATCCACCCCAAATTTTTTTTTCCCCACACAACCCCCCCCCCTTTTTTTTTTTATTAACCCCCCACACCCCCTAAATTCCTCCCTCACCTCTCCCCCTAAAAAAGAATAATATTTTATTTATAATTATTTTTTTTTTTTTTTTCCCCCCCCCCCCCCCCCCCCCCCCCCCCCCCCCCCCCCACCATAACACAATTTTTTTTTCACCCCATTTTAATTTTATTTTCACTCCAATTTTTCAAAATTTTTTTCTCCAAAAAATTTAAAAAAAAATATCCCCCCCCCCCCACCCCCCCCCCCCCCTTTCCTCTCTTTTAAAGATTTAATTTCTCCATTGTCTTCCTTCCTTTTTTCTTGTTTTTATATCAAATTGATTCATTCTATGCAAAGTTTTCTAATAGAATTCAATTAATTAATATGATTGATTGGCTCGATATGGATATTGAGATAAAAACATTATTTAATATAAGCAACTGAGTTTGCTTTTTGCTTTTCCATGTGTTCACAAACAGGAAATGCCAAAGTCAAGTCATCAAATTTTAAAGCTGATTTATTGAACTAAAAATAAAACAAATTCAATGACTAAATAAAGTTGTTGTTCATTGTTTTAGTCTGGTAACAGCACAATGTTGATTGAAGTTAAAATTCCAGGTAAAGGGGGAAGCTGTACTAGTATATCTAACAGTAATAGTATTTATAATAATGACTGTGATGATGATAGGTTATAATGATGCTACAATTCATGATGTAAATTCAATTGATAATGATAGAACACAGTATTGAATATTATGATAATGACAGTGATGATGATAATCGTAATGATAAAAATTATGCTAATGTTAATAATATTTATTACAAAAACGATCATTAAATTGCTAAAACTAATACTAAACATAATGATATCAATAGTTAATAATAACTAATTATAATGACAATACAATGCTAATGATAATGAAAATGTGAATGCTAAAATTTTTTAGTGATTGCTAGTGTTAATGCTAATCCTTATACTAATACTAATGCTTTTGAAAAAATATTTCTCATAAAAATAATAAAAACTGTAATAATAATGATCATGATAATGATAAGGGTGATGACAATGCCTAATGTAAAATAACAATGAGAATAATAATTATAATAAAAATGCCAACAATAATGACTACTATCAATGAGCAAGATATATCAGCAGTATGAAAATTACAAAAGTATGCCTATGTTTTACTATATTTTTTGTTTCGTTTTTCCACCAAGGAAATTGTAACTCACAATCTGCACTTGCACATTTATAAGTGTCTTTAAGACTTATGCACTACGTGTAGAAAGGGGCCAATACACGAATACATCATACATAATATACCTTCATTACTCTCGTATATATCATAAGTGCTGACTTTCAGAAACGTGTAATGTGTACTATGTGCATATTCTTGTGGCTGGCCATTGTAAGTTTCGCTTGCTGTTTATCACCTTTGCGTGGCTTTGGCGAGCAAAGCGCCGCAGCTGAACGCAGCAACTTTGCTGTAAATAAGTATTTTGTACTTGTGTACGCACACACACACACACACACATTCACACTCACGCATGCTTACATATAGCTGAAGTACATGAACTTCACACATACATACATACGTCTGCATTCGTTTAGTGCTCAATTGCTGGCTGGCTTTGGTCAATTAACTGTGCTGACAATGACTATCCGTCTCATTCCCTCTCCCTCCGCCACTACCCATGCCTCTGCCCCAGAGTGGGGAGCCAAGAGAGAAAGAGCGGGAGGGGCATATATGTATATGTATATGCATATTAAAAGCGCAAAGCTGCGATTTCATTCAGTAAAACTTGAGGCCTGCAGTTTTTCGGCTTTGGCTTTATATTTACTTGAATGGCAAGTGCAACTATTGAGTTGGCCAGCATAGTACTAGTACTAGTGCTAGGTAATTAGCGTAGAGTAAAGCAGATCGGCAGCGACTTAAATGCCGGCGCAGTTTGTTTACAAATCAAATGCAAATACATTGAGCGTCGCAATTAAATGAAAATTATGTGATTTGCGCGAGCTGGGCGGTCGGACCCCACAGCTAGCTAGAGTGAAGTGGAGAGGCCTGGCTGCCTGCCCGCTCCCCTTTGGAGCGCTGCCCCTGACTGAAATATGATCGGCGATCGCATTTACAAACACAAATGTAATCGCGGCCCATTCGCGTTCTGCAGCGCTTGCAGTTCTTATGAGCAGTTTTTTGTTGTTCTTACTCTTTCCATTTCATTTCTTGTTGTTGCTGCTTTGGTGGTCTCAATAGCCCATCCGGTCCAAAAGCAGCGGACGGACGGACGGACAAAACTGTTGTCGACGCCCCAGTCACAACTGCTGCCTACATTCAGATTCCGGTGTGGTGTAAGAATGTCGCGATGGCTTTGCACCCCCTCCCCACACCACCCAGCGCCCCTCCTGGCGGCCGCCTCTGGCTTTTGCTTACGCGAATCGCGAATCGCGAATTGCGAATTGCGGATTGCGAATGCGAGTTTTGCATGAATAAAAATTATGATTTTGCTTACAACGGATCATGCTTAATTGGCAAAAATGTGATTCATGGCATTTTGCACTTTCGCTGCGAGCGAGTTGTTGCAGCAATTGCGCTTTTTTTTCTCTCTCCTCTCCTCTTCTTTTCTTTGCTTGTAGTTGTTGTTGTTGTTGTTGCTTCTTTTCTTTACTTTTGTGAACAATCGCCTAATGGACTTTTGTAACCGATTCCGCAGTTCCGCCGTATCGCGTGTGCTGCCAAAGCTCTTTTTTTTCGTGTTCGGCTATATCAACATATTGATATGGCACACATACACTTATACACACACACACAGACACACACACACGCACACGTGCATACGTTAATTAGTAGATATGTAAACCAATTTCAGAAGATTTTCACGCCATTAACAGCTAAAATAGGCTCGCGCTCAATGTCCACGATGTCGTCGTCGTCGTCGTTGTTGTTGTTGTTGTTGTTGTCAAGCTCATAAATACGTCATGTTTAATTATTGGAATTTTAATTGAGAATAATGAACGAACGCATTACACGCAGAGCAGAGCTGCAGCCAGCCGCTGACAATTATTGCAGTTTGCATCAATTGCCCGATATTCGATTAAGTCCAGTCGATGGATTGTTTTTAAGTGCTTTGCCACAAATGATTTGTATATCATTTTCATTATCAACTTTATTTCTGTCATTTTCACAATTAGCCAAAAATGTTGTAAACATGTTTTCGATGAGCACTTCATCAGCTTAGTTTTATGTCCAGATTGTAGAGACATGGGACAAAAAGAAAACAAACAAACACACATGTGAGGAAACATGTTTGATCCATTAGTAACATAAACAATTTTTCGGGTATTTTATGTCTTTTATTTACCACACAAAATATAAACAAAAACTTATGTTTATTCATAAATTTCTACCTGATGAGACCTTAAATATCATTTTAGATATGATAGACTATCGTATATTGAGTCAATAAGTATTTAACTCTTTGATCTCCTCTTCTTCCCATAATATGCCAAGCCTCACTAAATGACCTGTTTTATATGCATATCTATTTCAACAATTCGCTTAGCACTATTAATGCAGCTAATCGCTCAAATATTTTGAATAAAAACGGGCCAAAAGTTTCTTTTCCAATTGGATGTCTGTAAATATGTATGAGTTTTGAATGGGTCTACGGACCGGCGAGGCTAGCATTGTGGAAAAGTTTTAGCGTCTGGATTCTTAATTCAACAGAACACGCAAAGTTAATAAATTTCAAAGTGAATATGTTTTCACCAACATGCACTTAGTCCACAGCGAACGGCAGCTCGTTTGGACGATGGACGTTGCCAAAGAAATGGCCAGAAGAAGCAGAAGAGGAGCTGGAGTGGACGAGGAGGAGGAGCAGGAGAAGGAGTGAATGGAAATGTTGCTTGCGGCGTGGCTACATTGTTTGCAACTACAAGTAATTAATTTTACCACTACAAGGTTTTAATGACTTCTAAAAACTTTTTAGCACTGCTGGATAATCCGGCCTGCTACGCTCTAAGCTGCGGCCGGGGCAGCAGACGCTGGCTGACGGGGCGCGTGGGCGTGGGCGTGCCGACAAAAGCCTACTACGACTATTGTTGCTACAAGCTTGTAAAAATAAATGCAGACCTCAGGCTGTAGCTGGTGCCAGTCTCTGACTTTGTCTGGCCGAGCAGCTTCAGCTTCAGCTGAAGGACGGGGCCAGCCACAAGGCCAAGATACAGCAGCAGCAGCTACAGCAGCAGCAGCAACGGCAACGGCAACATCTAGAGAGATTGAGTCATGCAGTTGGTCGACAACGTGCGGTTTTGGTTTGTTCATATAATTTGAATTTTAGGGTGTAATTAAGGCCATAAATGTATTTGCCATTTAATGGACTTTGGCCAGTGAGACGCGCACACAGACGCAGCCTCCACAAAGGCCACCCAGGCAGAGGTCGTTGCTTGACTTGACTTGACTCTCTCTCTGCCTCTACCCCCCCCCTCTCTCTCTCTCTTTCGCTCTTGCTCTGTGTGTTTGTTTGTTGATTTCCATATTACAACATTTCAACTACAAAGTGTTAAAAACTGACGAATGTGAGGGAATGCCAGTGAAATCGAGAAACCAAGAGCAGGCAGCCAGCAGTGCCCGGGGGCGCCGCGAATGCATTTTAATTTGCATTTATTGGCCGGCATAAATCCCTCTGGTACATGGGTGCCATAGCCATAAGCTATAAGCGATAAGCAATGGCTAAGCAGAGCCCTGAACAGAAGTGTGCAGTGTTCAGTGTTCAGTGTGTAGTGTGTAGTGTCTACACTATGCTACACAAATCGGGCCACATTCGCACTCATTGTGGGGTTTTTGGCGCTGTTTTTTTTGTTTTCGTGTGGCCAATGTGACGACAGTTTGCTGTCGCCGTTGCGGGTAGCACAAAACAAATACAAAAAAATACAAAAATAAAAGAAAAACAGAAAAAAAAGAGAACACTCTGAATTATAAACATTTTAAATTGAAATAACGTGTCGCAATTTTTTTTTTTTTTCTTTTGCTTGCCACCAAAAAAACAGAAGAAGAATCGAACCGAGAAGCGAGAAGCGAGCAGCGAGCAGCAAAGAGAAACTTCAAAAACGTCGTTAACGCTTACCTACCGCGCATTCTGCAATCGAATGCGATTGATCTCACACTATATATATATATATATATATATATAGGATTGAAGTGGGCTGGCGGGTGCGGGGGAGCAGCCAACCCCAAAGAACCAGGCAGCAGCAGAATGACAATAGCAACAGCAGCAACAGCAGCCACAGCCAGAGTCGGAGTCGGAGCCGGAGCCACAGGACAGGACAGAGTTTTGGGACTGAGCGGACGGCCAAACAGTCGCAGGAAGTGAGCTGAGGCGACTGTCCTCGCGTGTGTCGGCAGTGGTGCTGGCTGGCTGGCTGGCGGTGGTGGTGGTGGTGCGATGGCATAGGTGACATAGGTGGCAATGACAATCGCGACCGGATGCTTCAAATCAGATATTGTTTTACTTTGCGCCTTCATTCAGCATTTTGGATTGTCGATTGTCAGCGTGTCTGTGTCGCTGTTTTTGCTTTTTGTGTGCTTTTGTCTCGAGCAGCAGCAGCAGCAGCACCACCACCATCAGCACCACCAACAACAACAGCCACAAGCAACTCGCTTGCAATTTGAGGCAAGTTGCGGATTAAATAAATGTGTCGCGACTGCGACTGCGACTGCGACTGCATTAAAGCTGTTTCGTGGTGCCTCTCTTGTGGCAGTGATGCTGCTGCGACTCCTGCTGATGGTGCCACGACTGACTGTGGCCTGAATGAAGCCCGAGTCGTAGATCTAATCGAATTTAACACCATCAACGTGGCCTGCGCTTGGAATATGTTTATGTTCAGTCGTTGACAAATTCAGTTCTCAGTTCTCAGTTGGGTGCGCAGCGCTTAATTAAAATACATTGGTTCCACTCCCAGGAGCTTACAACGGTGTCTCGAGATGGTCAATACCTAATCTATTAGTTGACAAACTCCGTGCTGCAATAAGCCCGAGCAACGGCCTTAAGCCAATGGGACACGCTGGAAAGATGGCCCGGTTATTATCTCAATTGAAGCAATGGCCAGCAGCAATGGGCCAAAAGCAAAGTCAACTTCCGCTTGTCAAGTCGGTCGTCGATGCGTCGTGGAATGTCCCGCCTGGGCTTTGGCTTTCATTCATGAGAGAGCTCCAAATCCCACCGGGAAAATAAGTAAGAAAGAAATGCGGTGTGTGCGATCCGAACCTTTTTTTTTTTTTTACGTTTTTTACGTTATTTTTTTTCCTGTTGCCTGTTAACAACGCTGCCGGTGCTGCAGCAGACGCCGAAGTGTCAACAAGCCAAATTGACAGCCATTGGCAATGGCAAAACAGAAACGATTTTGGAGATTTGTCATTGATAAGTCGGCAACAGTGCCAAAACTGAAGAAGCCCAAGTCAGAGCCCCAGCCCAGCCCAGTCAAAGAGCTGAGCCTCAAAGGGAGGCTAAATGCAGGCAACTTTTCGCAGAATTCCGTCCAGAATTCCGTCCCCAGCTGGAGAGAAGGGATGGAACGGGGTTGGCTGCGGCCAAGGAAAAAGGCAAAGCGAACTGCTCTCGACAGGATTGCTGTGCGGGCTGTGTGTGGCTTTTCTACTCAACATTTGACTCTTGGCGTGCGGAGCAAATTAATTCACACCTTGCCAATCCATTGTTGGAGCAACAACAGCAACAGCAACAACAACAACGGGGCTCTACATACATATGCAAATTGTTTCTTACGAATTAAGTGAGCCTGCCTCCGATTGCCCCGTTCCGACTCCCAGCTCTCTGCATCCATTGATGGCACATTTTGGCAAGCTGGTACAAATAACTTCTCGTGTTCCACGACCAACAAACCACATCCGAGACTCAGATGGAGAGGGAGAGAGGGAGGGAGAGGGAGACGTAGACAGAGACGTAGACGGACAAAGCATGAGTCCAAAACCAAATTTTGTAGGCAGCTCAGCGACTGCGTATCATAAATTAGAAACAAAATATGCTCATGTCTTCGTGAGTAGACAAAAAGTGGCACACGGATTGGTTTGGAAAAAAAGAGAGTCTCATAGGAACATTACAATAATATTATGTCAGTAATTCGGCCCGGCTCGCACTGATGTACAAGCACACGTACAGCTCCCACTCCTCCGCCTCCCACTCCACCGTCGACTCCCACTCCTCCTCCTCCTCAGCCATTTACCAACCGGTTCGCATGAAAAGACACAAGAAACTATCGATTCGGTTGGGTATGCAAAGTGTCGGACGACGCGACGGCTGCTTTGTAGACTTTTGTGGCCGTGCTCCCGGTCCAACATTGTGTGGGGTCAAAAAAATAATTAATTTAAAATTCCCGCGGCGCACACCGAAACGACACATTGAAAGCTCTTAAAGGCCCAAATTACGACGATTGTACCAGAAACAAATGAAAGAGGCACACAATAACAATATTTCTGACACATTTGCTGTTTGTAATGCGATTGTCAACGGCAACTGCGACGACAACCGAATTCGGCACTTCGATCGATCTATGGAATACGAGTATGCCGGGCATGAGCCCCATGAAAGACCTACACATGTATTCACTCACGGACATAAATTAAATAATATATATGCAGAAATACATATACCTATCCACATAGACATGACCGAACAGAAGCTCTTTAGTCATTGTCTGAGACATGCGTAGCCATAAATATAAATCGAGTTTGACTCTTTATAAGATTTCATTATGTTTATCCATTGCAGAGACTATCGAACTAATGATGGTTCGATTTATGGCTCGAATCCATGCTTCTCTGGTCTCTAAGCCACATTTGTTATATAACCTAAAAGAGTTTTCTACCTGGGTAATCCATTTATATTGCTATATAATTCAGTTCAAGGTCCCTCTGTGCGATATCTCAATGAAGACTTTTTCTGTCATACTATTGTTATATTTATTGTATACAACTGTTATACAACTGTTATATTCTTATTATAATACTCTTATAAATGTTATACTAGTACTTCTGCTGTTACACAACTGTTATACTTCTGTTATACAATTGTTATTCTATTGTTATAAAAATTTTATATTGCAACTGTCCCATTATTATAATACTAAACTATACACTACTATTATTCTACTGTTATACTACTATTATACTATTGCTATGCTACTCTTATACTACTATGAGACTACCGTTAGACTACTTTTTTCATACTCTTTTACTAAAACTCCCTTTAATTCACCCATATAAACCAAAGTATTAACATTAAAGAGAGACCTATTGTGATTTAATTTTATATACAAAAAGTTCGCAAAGTCTATTTCCCAAATTGCCTTCAGTTTATGCCAAGAAATAAAATATAACTGTGACAAGTCTTTTAGGGCATTTTGAATATATAAATGTGTATACATAGATGCAACACTTTGGATATACGAGCGGTATGTTTTGATGTGGCCAGTTAAGTACGGGCATTTACGCTGTCCGGTCTCCAAGAGTGGCCGGCCACTGCAAATGGAAATGAACCTTAAGTACTTTCCCCAAATGCTCTGCTGGGCATCCTTCCTTCCAGTCGTACGCCTAACAATGTGATAGCCCCAACTGACGACGTGTATTCAATTAAGTCGGGAGTCGCAAGTCGCGAGTCGCACGTTGCAAGTCCGAGTCGGAGTCGAAATGGCAACAGTGTTAGCTCGTTTGATAAACGCAACTCGTAAATCATCGGCAAGGGCTGAGAGATCCCCCTTGAAGTACCGCTTTGGCTGATGTTGGCCACGTTTTCGTAGGCAGGTGCGGAAAATTACTTTTTATATGCTCCCTTTTAGTGGTTTATTATGACAAAAACAAACGCGAGTCCAAATTTGAGCGCACATGCGAACGGGCGAACGGGCGAACGGGCGAACGTACAGCGGGACGGACGGCACATGCGCGACGTCCAAGCCAAGAAGCGTTCACTTCTCTATCTATCTCACTCGCACTCACAGTGCTCGGGGCTTGGCCGATAAAGACACAGACAGAAAGCGCTATAAGCGCTATAAACATCATAAAACAGCTATAAAGAAGCCAAAACGAAAAGAAAGAGAGACAAAGAAAGAAAACAAACAACCGCTAGCTGCACAACATAAATCATCAAATTGTTAGGAAGATCCATTATAGCCCATTACCAACGCCAGCTAACAGCCAACAGCTAACAGGCAACAGCCTACACCTGAGCTATCGTCATTATCATCAGCATTGTCATCATCATTCGCCATCAGCATTATTAAAATGCCGTTTTGCTTAATTTTATTTTATTGTTTTTAAGAAAAATTCAACCACAAATACCAAAGGTGCTCAGCCAAACAGTCTCAACTACGAGACTCCATTCCACTGATCGGGTGGTCGTTCGGACCTATAGAAGAAGAAGAAGAAGCAGCAGCAGCAGCAAGCAGCACAAGTAGCAGAGCCCAAAGCGACATCAAATACTCTAACAAGACGCTAACGAACACAATGAGTAGCAGGCGAATTCAAATTTATGAATGTGAATGAGATACGCCAAAGATACGAGATACCAAGTTCGACTTCCACTTTGACTGCGACGCAGAGAGCCAAAGAGTCGCAGAGTCGCTGAATCGTCGAGTCGCCTGAGTCCACTCAGGTCGCACTCCAAGAGCCGTAGCTGACCGGGTGTGCACGTCCGTTTGTCGAGCGGCTCGCTTAGCATTTCCTTGGAAGTGGAAATGAGTAATATTTTTTGTTTCTGTAACTTATTCAATTTTGTTTTTTAATTAGATTTGGAGGCGTTGATAATGGAGGTGGATGATAAAGCTAATGCGTGTCATGCCGGGCTACTGTTCAGCGGGCAAACACACACTTCTTATGAACAATGAAAATATTAATAAGCCTATTAATGATCTGGTTGAAACACGGAAATACATACAGCCGCATAAGGCGTTGCTGCATGCACATATATGTCTGCATATTATACCAAAAATAATTTAATGAATGAACATTTTTTTTCTTCATATATTCCGTATGCCTTTTGCCTTCTGCCTTCTTCTATACACATATATGTGTATATAGCCGTAAATATCGCTTATAAAGTCAGCTGAGTTGCATTTTCGGTCAGTTGATTCATTTTTAGCATAGCTGGCAGAAATTGTGAATTGTGAATTGAAAGCCAAACCGATATTAATTCATATAGTTTCTGACCTCTTTACATAGAGTCGAAGTCCTCTTCTTCTTACCTGAGTATAACTGATCGGGGCTTATATTGAATTACTATTTTATTACTCACGTCCATCCGAATTTCCTAGAGCAGAGAGCAGAGAGCACAGCTGCCGATGCGCCAAAAATAGAAAATGGACTTGGGTGCGGCTGGCGGCTGGCGGCTGGCGGGTTCTTTCTTCTTTGATAATGATTTGGGTACCCAATGAAACCCCAAAGAACGCTTATCTAGATCACATCTACTAACGGCCGCGCAGCCGCCGTCAAAGTGTCTGCCGGAACGGCTTCTGTCCCGCCAGCGTGACGGACTGCCGCATTGCCTCACTGCCGGAGGTCTTCTCGGTGTCTGTGAGTCGACTCTCTCGTCTCATAGTCGATTGGGGAGCGTTCGTGCGAGTGCAAGTGCTGGTGCGTAGATGTTCAAAGATTGTTAAATGATACTCAAACAGCAATTTGGAATTTATTTGATGCGATATTAATCGCCCCGGACAAGGGTTACGCATTGTTGTAAAAACACACCTTGCCTTCGTTTATTCACTTAGCTCGAGTTTGAAACAAAATTCCTGCTGTTTCGCTCTTTTGATCTTTCGCTGTCTCTTTCTCTTGATCTATATATATATATATATATATATATCTCTCTCTCTTTCTCTTTGTCGATATATCTTTCCTTGTATATCATTTATTTTCTGTTCCTTTTCTACTTAGCTATGTGTAGCGATTATTAAGCTTTATATTGCATTGCGTATTATTAAAATATATTTTATTAATACAAAAAAATACCTAAATAAATAAAAAATATTATAATTATTTATTTATTTATTTATTTAATTGTTACAGAGCATGAATTCTAAATAACAATTTAGTTGAAAGCCAGATCAACAGAGGCTTTCAGACAGCATATTATAATTATATTATTATAATATTATTATTGATATTCTTTTTTTTTATATTTTATTAAATTGAATTCTGAATTATTCTTTAAATTTATAAAATATATTTTTAGTTCTACGAACTATTACTACTGATGAATGATTTAGTTCTATCTGAGATTCGTTTATTTATTTATTTACTTTTTTATTTAAAATTCCATAGCAGTAGAGCTAAAATCAGGAAGTATGAATAGGTTACCAATTTCCTTTTATATATAACTAATTTTTTACGAGATATTTAATTTTTATGGGTTTGTTCGTGGAAGGAGAATAACTAAAGTTAATAAAATAAATAAACATATAATGTCAAATCTTAAGAGTACTAGAAGATTCAGTATGAAAACTTGGAAGGATGTTCCCTTTTCAATCATCTCAGCTGTCTCAGCACCCTGGCTGACCTATAAAATTTAAATCTCGAAATACTTCTGGCTACTATTGTATTTCGATGATACAATATATTCTGATATATTTTCTGCATATATTATAGATTCTCTTTTTGATTCTTGTATAACAAATCTAGTTCCAATAAAAACATTCAAACTTGTAAGACACATGTGTAAATATTAAGTAGCTTTGTTATTACGTCGTGCTTTTGCATATGCATTACAATTTAGCTATAGATTCGCTGTCGAGTTTTATGCAAAGCAAACTACACTCGACCCTTTTGGCCTTTTGACGACCCGCTTGACTCGTAATCGGAAGTTTTAATGCGTCCAAATGGTTAACAAATTGTGAGCGATGTGACAAGACAGGAACGAAGGGCTTAATGAGCTGCGCTAGTGCTTCACATTTCCACTTTCAGTCAATCCATATACATATATATATATATATAGATATATATTTATAAATGAACACATGTTCGGTTTCCATTGTCTGCGGACAGTTTTGCATACATTTTGCGGCGTCCAATTGGCAATTCAGATGGATGCAGCTAACTATGTACATATGTATTGTCTATATAGTGTGTTAATGTGTGTGAGTGTGTGTGTGTGTGTTGTGTGTGTGTATATATATGCGCATACATATGCATATTTGGGGAACACATGTCAACATTCCATGAACACATGTACCAAGTTTTACACATACGCGCACCGAGCAGCTACATGCATGGATACATGTATATATCCACATGCAGATTTCACTGGATGGGCGTAGAGAGAGAGAGAGAGAGATGTGTGTGTGTCTATGTGTGTGTGTGTAGTGGGTGGTCTCTCAATTAATTAATTGCCTTTGCCAATCTATGGGTGTGTGCGTGTGTCTGGCATTTGGGCAAACTGCAATTAAAACACTTACTAGCAAATGTGTCTGCAATGTGCGTGTGTGTGTGTGTGTGTGTGTGTGTGTGTGCGTGTTGAAATAATGGTGTGCGAACACAAACACTGCGCCAGCGGCAAAGAGGTCGCCACTCTACACAAATAGTTTGTGACCTTTTGGTTGTTTTACAAACAAGCCCCCAAACAGTTTGGCTGCCCGTTTCGCGCCTCAATGTCACACGCCGCTGTTGCTGTTGTTGTTTCTGTTGCTGTTGCTGTCATTATTGCTGCTGTTGCTGATGCTGCCTCTACTGCTGCTGCTGCCTCTACTGCTGCTGCTGCTGCCTCTGCTGCAGAACAAGAATGAAAACCAAAAAGACGCCGGTGTTTGGAATTGCAAATTGCCAACGGCCGCGGCCGTCGCGTCGCCTCTCATCGCATCGTTGAGTCCAGGCCCATTTTAATTGTTTACATTTTATTTAGCTTTCAGCGCTTATAATTATTAATTTCACTGACACCCTCCGCTCTTCGTCTCCCCTTCTCTGTCTTTGTCGTCGCTTTCAGTCTTGGAGCCCCAGTTGTGGGTGTTGTGTTATTGGCTTTTGCGAATGCGGCAGAAATGTATGCAAGACCCAGCAACAGCAGCAACAACAGCAACAGCAGCAGCAGCTCAGCCAGCACCGGCACAGTGGGAGTTGCAAGCGCAGCCATTTGCTGCAGCGCAGCCAGAGCTGAAAGCTAAAGCAATAAACAAGTTTGTTTATGAAAATAAAGCCGAGCATTTTATACACTTTAATATGCATACACAGACTGATTGCAGGCAAGGTTTTTCCACTTGTTCGTTTGCTCAAATCCGATTTCCGTCTGCAATGAGTGCACTTTATTTGTGTTGCTCGATTGAGATATGATAGAGGCTGCATATAGAGTGAGTGAGAGATGGTATATAGAGCTGAATTTCCAACTCATGAACCAGATTTTTAAACTAGGTCTTGCTTAGTTCATATAAAGGAATATAGTTGCAAAGGATCAAAGCTAGTTGTAAGACTTCACAGCCTCAGCTATGGTATAAGAAATCACAGTTTAAATCTATTTCTGGTTTGTTTTTTGTTTGTGAACTACATTTTCAACTGTAAATGTTGACATTTAAAGTAGAAAAAGCTAGCTTCACATAACTATAGTCCAAATGGGTTTCAAACTACGTTTAACATTACTTAACTATTACTAAGACATTTACTCACTTAAAAGTGACTCTTTGCATTATTTGATATACCTTAAACAGATCGTCTTAGCTTTCACATAGCAATACTTTTTTTTTCAGATTTATGTTAGGTAAATTGTTTTATTCTGCAGAATCTAAAACAAAGACTACCTCAAATTAGAGGTAGGCTAATTAGCCTCCATCAACATTTCGCCAGGCTACTCAACCAACTCTATATTCATACCAAGATAACCTTATATTAATCTACATATTATCATGTTTAATTTTTATAAAAACATTACCCACACTTTAGACAATTTCCTAGGGTATCTTAAATTTAGCACACCCCACCACATATACCACTTATACCTCAGTCAAGTCTGTGCATGAGTGCTGGAAGACTACACAGTTGGAGGCAACGTCGTCAGTTTCGTTCTTTATTCATTGTAGGCAGCGATGCACGCGACTTTTAGATCAGTCTCCATTCAGGGCCAAAGTCTAGATAGAGCTGGAAGAGTCAGAGTCAAAGAGTCTTAGATTGTCGACACGAAACGGACTATCACTAACCACTTTTGAGGCTGTCCACCGTTAGGGAGAACACGACTATATCTACTGTATTCTATGCATATAGCCTGGGTGCCAGATAGATATAGCCAGACAACGAGTCAACAGTGTGAGAGTCGCAGAGAAAGGCTCAATTCCTCAAGTGGAACCGGAGCTTACATCGTGTTCGAGCAGCAACTTAGGTGATAATTGTGCATCCACTATCAGCTTTTGGCGTGAGAGCAAAGTAAGACACGACTGCTTAATGTACTTATTAAAATTTCAGATGCTTAAGCAAACGTATTACCCATATATACTTATGTCTATGTTAATGTAGGATTAAAATAGCTATCGTGTCTGCCGCATGCATTAAGCGCATAAAACAAAACCCAAACACAATGGAAGTGTTTTAAGCTGTTATTGCGTGTAATTATTTCGGATTTTAAATAATTTTAATGATCTACAAAGTTTAGTAGAGGTAAATAAAAATAAACTGTAGGAAAAATGAGATTAAATAGATGTATATTCATATATGTATATAACTGAAGCTACATCACTTTCAAAATTCAATTTAGATTATGTTTTTTTTTTGTTTATTATCATAATGGAGTTGTAGTGGCATACAAAGGTCTATATGGTCACAAAAGTCTGCCGGATCGAAGAGAATATACTTTGTTGTCTCTGATGACTGTGACTGTGACACACTGCGTTGGCTGTTCGCTGTTCGCTGTTCACTGTTCACTGTTGGCTGTTGGCTGTACGTGATTACAGCGTGTTTGCTCAGATTTGGGCGGAAAACATGTGTAGCTCGACTGCTAATGTTAATGTCGATTGTAGAGCCGGGTGTGTTGCTGCCGTCCTGCATGCGAATTAGAAATTAATTCGCCCTTGAATGAATATTAAGTACAAGCGTTGAATGTCAGCTTGCGTTTGCCGCGTGTGCAACTGCATTTGAGTTTCAGCAAGTGGCAGTGCCCATGATTTATAGAGCTCGAAGAACTCCCAGAACACTCAATAGGGACATTCCATTGATATTCGTTTGTCCCTAGAGTAAGAGAGAGGCAGAAAGAGAAAGAGAATAAGAGAGAGGCAGAGAGTAACCGTAACGCTTTGCTGTCAAGCGCGTTATACTTTCAGTCCGTTCCCACGACATTTTACATAAGAAGTGGGCTGGAGTTAGAGAAAGAGAGGGGGAGAGTGAGAGAGAGAGAGAGAGAGAGAGAGAGAGCTAGGTGCTGGCACCTGGGCAATGGACTAAGAGCACCTAATTTAACCGGGAAACGCAACTCAACCATTTGGCAATTAACAGTTTTATTTCTATGAGCCACAAACAATGTTACCGCTGTTACCATCCGCAGTGGCAGTGGCAGTGGCAGTGGCAGTAGAAGTGGCAGTAGCTGTGCCAGTGGCAGCTACTCAGGCTCTTACTCTGCTGCTGTGGCTGTGGCAGTAGCAGACTGGCGCGCGTTACGCCTCCATTACACCTTGTTGCAGTTGTTACGCAGTAATTTTATGTCTTTTCTCGGAACAAAGTCATACAAAACGGCGCGGAACTGCCTTCCATCCAAAAGAGACTCTTGACTTTGACGTTGTCGAGGCGATAATTGCGTGTTTAACTTGATAAGAGGTCTGATCTTTGCGTCCAGCCATTCGCTTGAGCGACATACTAAAGAAAATTCATCTTGCCAACTTCAGTTAGTAATTTCTCAACTTTTTCATATAAAAATATACATTCACTCGAGATCCTTATCCACTTGGACTTCGACTTGATGTTGAAGCAAAAATGTTAATCTATCTTGAGCAATTTTATGACCTCATTATAACATTTCTTCAATGCTATACAATTCGAATTGTTTGTTAGAAATACTTAGGTGATAGTTGAGGTAAAACTAAGTAGTACTGAAAGTAGAATAATTAGAAATGGTAGTATGGCAGGTATGGCATCAAGGGAAGCTATATTGTTGGAGTGAAGAGGAGTTGAAGTAGAACTAATAATAACAGTAAAAGTAATAGTATTAATATGTAGTAGTAGTAGTAAAGCTGAAGTAGTAGTAAAATAGTAGTAGAAATAGTAGTAGTAAAACTGCAGTAGTAGAAATAGTAGTAGTAAAACTGCAGTAGTAGAAATAGTAGTAGTAAAACTGAAGTGGTAGTAGTAGTAGTAGCAGAAATAGTAGTAGTAAAGCTGGAGTAGTAGTAGAATAGTAGTAGTAAAGCTGAAGTAGTAGTAGTAATTGTAGTAGTAAACGTAGTAGTTGAGTAGTGGTAGAAATATAAGTAGTAAAGCCAAAGTAGTAGTAGAGTAGTAGTAGATATAGCAGTAATGAAGCCGAAGTAGTAGTAGAGTAGTTGTAGCAGTAGTAAAGCTGAAGTAGTAGCAGTTATAGTAGTAGAAAAGCTAAAGTAGTAGTAGAATAGTAGTAGTAAAGCTGGAGTAGTAGTAGAATAGTAGTAGTAAAGCTGAAGTAGTGGTAGAATTGTAGTAGTAAAAGTAGTAGTAGAGTAGGGGTAGAAATAGAAGAAGTAAAGCCAAAGTAGTAGAGTAGTAGTAGATATAGCAGTAATGAAGCCGAAGTAGTAGTAGAGTAGGTGTAGCAGTAGTAAAGCTGAAGTAGTAGCAGTTATAGTAGTAGAAAAGCTAAAGTAGTAGTAGAATAGTAGTAGTAAAGATGAAGTAGTAGTGGAAATAGTAGTACTGAAACTCAGGTAGTGGTAGAGTAGTAGTAGAAATAAAGCAAAGAGTAGGAAGACAAATACTGAAACTTCGAATGTACGTGGTGCTTGAATTAAACAGACATGCAGAAATAGTGAAAGAAAGTAAAAGTAAGTATTAGTAGTAGCAAATGTAATAGTAGGATTTACTTACTATTACGCAACAGATTAGTAAAAGTAATCATGCCACTATTAGTAGTAACGTTTACTCCATTCCGTGCTTCCCTCTTCTGCTTTAGGGCTTTACACATTCGATGACAAATCATTGACAAACCTTTTGGAGTGGCACAAAAGAAAGAAACAAAAAAAGCGGTTACCCGCCTTGTAGATATGCCCACCCAATCTGTGCCAGTGTCCATCCGGGCAGAACTGAAATAGTAGTACGACACATTCCTGGGTGCACAGTTCAACAATTGATCTTTGGTCAGCAGGCGTTTAGTACAATAGTTTGATTGTTTGTGCCACTAAATTTGCATAGCCCATTGTGCGCGCTAAGTCGTACGCATTCTGAAAGGAGGCGAAGGCGAAGGCGAAGGCGACGGCGGACGAGGGCAGCTGGGCGCCGTGTTTGTCGGCGTCGGTCGTGCGTCATGGAATCGCGGCTCGCGGCTTGCATACATATGCCGCACCTGCGACTCCATGCCAAATCCAGAAGTCCAACCAAAGAAGGCGTTTTTTTAATTGCGTCGACATGCCCGAACTACCAATGAGACTTGTCGTCAGTTGAGCGACTGCCCGATCCGCGGATAGCGATAGCTAAGCCATCGTCGTCGTCGTCGTCGTCGTTGTCGTCGTGGTCTCCCCCCTCAGCCCACCTGCTTGTTGGGCCAGCTAAAAAGTGGCAGTCACATGTGCGATAATCCACTTACAGTGCAAATACATACACGGAGCACAACTGGCATGCATCTGAGCAGCTCTCGAACAGGCGTCGCAACACAGTTTCGTCTAAATATTTGTCCTGTTTGTTCGCCAAACTGACAATTGCAAGAGCAACAAAAAAAAGAAGCAGAAGAAGAAGAAGAAGAAGTAGTACAACTGCAGTGGGTCCATTGTCCAGTCCGGTCCAGTTGATGTTCGGCCATTTATGGCTGGCAATTGTAGTTATAGCTATAGCAGAATGTGGCCTAAACAACCAATCAGCGCATTAACTTTGGCCATAATATAGTATAGACTCGTAGTATGTGTCTAACGACAGAGCGCTGTGAATAGGCCTAAGTGTGTGTGTGTGTGTGTGTGTGTGTATGTGTGTGTGTCGCTTTTAGCTGGCATTCCAAATATTTGAACAGCCGCCAGGGACAACGAATCGATACGATCCGTTGAATCGTTTTTAAGATTCCATTATGACATCCGACACTGTTTACCTATTTGCTCACATTTAACGGATTACTGCGCTTCGGCGCGGAAACCAGCCAAAGATCGCACAGAGTCGGTAAATATAGTTAAACAGCAGCGAAAATGTCTGCCGAGCATCCCATGGAGATCTCTCTCCCTCTCTCTCTCACACACTCTCTGTTTGTGTGCTCATCCCATCTGTGTTTAGCAAATAGAAATCAATGGCCGCTTTAGTCTATAGGCTGAAATCAATGGGAATGTGATAATCATTCCGATTCCAATTCCCACTCCGCTGTTCCGAGTCATTGGCTGGCAAATACGCATACAACAACTCGTGTTGAAACAGTCAGCGATGTTTTGCCTTGGCTGCCTTTTATCATTTGTCTTATTTACCCACTCGTCGCCGTTGGCTCTAGCTCTGGCTCTAGCTCTGGGTGTTGTCTTTCGCCAGGCGTGCATCTACGATTTGCATGGACTGTGCGCTCTCGCCTGTATTTGCCTTGTTAATACGAGTACTGTCGCTCGCGCGGCACATTAGTTGGCGACACAAGAGTCGCCTATTCTTCCCCTCTCTCTCTCTCTTTCTCTCTCTTTCCCTCTCACCCTCCTCGACATTTTTAGCTGTTGCAAAACAGATGCCGCTTGGTTTATTTAGTGCGCGTGCGCATGCGCCTCGCTCATCAGCCGGAGCTGCAGTCGCAGTCGCAGTCGCAGTCGCAGTTGCTGCCACAAACGCCGGCGACAGGGTACTAGACGGGCGGCTTGGTTAAAGGAATGCCTGAAATGTTTAGGCCAAGTTGGGATTACTGGCGTCCAAACAGTTCGGTGTAGTTCAAAGCGTTGCCAACATTTGATGGTAATTGCCGCTAAACGATTTTCAATGTTAACTTGTAAAAACGTTAACATTTTTAATTTGTGTTATATACTCACGGACAGTTGTTTATATCTGGCTGGCTGGCCGGCTGGCCAACCGACCGAGCCACTGTCGTTGGCAGTAGCCTTTTGCATACCCATTTCGAGCTTTATCAAGAACATTGACCAACGCAAACGCAGACACGCCATTAATATACCTGCCCAACTATCTGATTGAAAAGTGCAGTAAAATCTTGTTTTTTATCTGATTATCTTACTCAGATATTCACACTCATCAATTCAATGCGAGTTCTTTTTAAAGTCCTTCCGTTTCATGATCGAGTTGAGCTTGGAAATATATATATATATAGAGATAGAGAGAGAGAGATGTATTCTTTGAGGTTCCATAAGCACTTTGTATATATGTAAATATTCTATAATGAAAGATAAGGCATCATATATCATTCAATTCCATCTGCATGATTTTTGATCTATCTGAGTGCAGATCAGCTAGCTATAACAAGAAATTCAATGCCACATCAAAGAAGATCTGCTGATGTTCATAGTCCATCCATATCTCTCTCCCTCTCGCTCGCTCTCTGTGTGTGTATTGGGAGTGATGACTGTGCCAGTCTAGGCATGATCATAATGATCATAACGACATAGAGTGCATAAAGTGGAATTCTCGAATCAAAATCAGCTCATTACAGAGGCTAATGTAAGCACAACAAAGCCATTCTGCAAGATTTATTCAACAGCTTTAAGTGCCTGACCAGCAGCAGCAGGAGGAGCAGGAGGAGATGAGAGGAGGAGGAGGAGGTAGGAGTAGGATGATGCAGCGCTAATGACATTATGCACGATCAGTTGAAGGGAGTCGAATTCAGATTTTTGTTAACGAATCAATGCAGTGAAAAGAAGTATTAATAAGAAGCCTAGTAACATTTTTCTTTCATTTATTTTTTCGGTCGATACGTATATGAATACGAAGCCAAATATGAGACCGAGGTCGAATCTGAAGCGGTGTGAAAAGGCTTTCATTTCAAACGCAAACAATCGCTGAGAGTAGGAATTGAAATTAATTTCATGTATCATCATTAATCAAAACACTCGCATGGTGCATATACATATGTAAGTGGATGTACGTATATGTGTGTGAGTGTAGGTGTGTGTGTGTGTGTGTACATTCATCTGTAAGTAGAAAGATGTTGACTGCATTGGAGTAAGTAGTCATGGTCTGGTTTGGCCTCTTCACTCACACACACACGCACACACACTTCTGTATATATAACGATATTCATTCTGCAATCGGGGCCCGCGTCTGACAATTTCAATAGCCAGCGGGGGTGGCGGGGACAGCGGCTCGGGCAGGGACATTCCCCGAGCTCAACTAATCAGCATGCAAAGAAAACAACATTAAGAGTCAACAACAACGACTGGCACTCAACACAATTATGAGAACTGACGCTGCAAGAGTTTCATGTTTAATGACAAGTCACTTTCTGCGCCCCAGTTCAGGCAACGTCATTCAACAGACGTTGGCCAGAAGAGAGCTGCCTCCCGATTGCCCCTGAGCTTGCCTCGCCCGTCAGTCACTTGGCCCTATTGCGCCCCTGGCTCTAACGATGTTTTCTTTGAAAAGTTAGAAGCCGTTTCCAGTAGTTCAATTACAACTTCACCTCACTTCAAGCGTTTTGTCTCGACGGCTTTAACCTCACGCCCTCAATGATAATATCCACACAGCCGAGAGCTTCATGCGATGAAATAAAGATGAATCTATATTTAAAGAATACAAATCTTCCATCTATTGAAAATTAAGTGTACTCAAAAAGTAGATTGATCATGCTGTGTCAATCCAGACAAACTTTGATTGGTTCTAGAAGTGCTTGAGTCTAACTAGAAGCAGAAATTGCTTAAAATCAGAACTCAGAACAAAAATTTCTGAATTAATGTGTGGAATGTTAATTGTTAACTGGCTTCCACAGCAGTTCAAAAATATTAATTTTTCGTACATCAAATTTTATTTAACCAATTTACAATCATTTGAAGTTCGAAAACTTTTGATATCTGTTGCAGGCTTCACATTTTCATTTAAATTTCGAATGGCATTGTAATGCTACCTCTGTTAATTTATTCAGTTTTTCCTGTAGAATAGTTTATTAAACGACTAAAACCTGAAACCATAATGAATTCAATAGACTGCAAACAGCACTTGATCTAAATATCCATTAGTTTTGTTTTCGGGTAGGCAGTACACAGAATTGAATTCGAAATCAGTTGCCTGCTGACGGGGCTTGAACTATGCACAGTTCGGCAGCTTGATTTTCGGATTTCAGATTTCAGAACTCGGATGGAGCGGGCTACACAAAACACATTAACAAATCGTGTCTCAAATTAGAGCTCCAACAACAGCAGCTCCGACACAGAGTTCGACACCGACAACAGATACAAATGTTGTCGCTTTTCAGTGCGTCCCTGTATGTGTGTGTGTGTGTGTGTGTGTGTACGTGTGTGTGTGGGTTGACAATTTTGGGGAACGGTTTTGGCCGTTAACAAAACATGGCATTTAATAATACGTCTACAATACCCATACATAAGTGTTATCGCTGACTAAAAAGCTTTTTGTTGCTACTCGCTCGGTTGTTGTGGTTGTTGTTGTTGTTGCTATTACTGTTGTTGTTGTTGTTGTTGTTGTTGTGGGTCGATGTGTGCCTCTGGTCGTTATATCGTATGCATCCGTATCGGAGACGGCTCTTTGTTGCGACTCGTAGCCGTATCTGCTTCAGCTGCTGTTGCTGCTGCTGCTGTTGGCTGTTGTTGTTGTTGGTGTTAGCTGCTGTTGCTGTTGTTGTTGTTGATTGGCCAGCGAAAGGTTGATACAAATGAGGTCGAACGCTTTTCGAGTCGGGTTTTATCAGCGTTATTAATATTGTAGATCCAATACAAAACACATGCACACACGTGATGCCATTAAATGCCATGTTAAATGTGTTTAGTACCAATTCCGATTTATGTCCGTCAGATAAATATATTCAAATTATATAATCACAGGCACAAACTTGCGGTGCCTCAAAAAGAAACAAACAAACAAAAACACTTCTGAATGTCATTCCATTATACATATAATGAAACAATTTTATACGCTTTGTTTGTTAACCACGCTAATTGACAGTTAATCTATCTGGATCAAATGGATTATGTTCAGCTTAACTTTGGGAATAGTCAGAGAAGTCATAGAGATTATAGCTATAGCTATAGGCATTACAAATTTAAATTTCATGAAATAAACAAAGCATATATAAAGTACTCAAATATTTATCTATAAAATTCTATTAAAATCTATTTCAACTTAAAATTTTTGTATAATTTTATTTAAATATAATATCAATTATATATAATGCATGGAAGTATTCTTAATTATTCTTCAGCTTCAATAAATTTCAATACTTTTACCCAACTAAACGCTAAAATATGTTCCCTTACTCCCCCATGGCTTTTATCTGAATGCACCCAACACCATTGGCATCTGTGTCCGTGGCCGTGGCCAAAAACGTTTGATTAAGCAGTTTCATAAACAATTTCCGCTTTTGGCCAACTCGAATGCTGGCAAATAAATAAAAATAAGAGTAGAACAATCTGCTTTTTCCGTCAATAAATTGTTTGGCAGTTACAAGCGAGAGTCCGGCGGCTCCCCATGCAGCCACCCCAAACGAGTATGTCATATGTCCTTTGCCAGGGATCTGGCTCGCTGTCCGGCTGGGAGTCTGCATTTGCCAACTGGCATAACTACACGGCATAAAGCGAAAATCAACTGAATTCCAGCACCGCGTCATTCGCATCCTGTCATTTATTTATATCTCGCTCTCTGTGTGCGTTTGTGTGTGTGTGTGTGTGTGTTTGTGTGTGGCTCGTTCCCCTCCTCCCCAGGCAAGGACCTCATCCTCTTCCTCATCGGAGCAGTATTAGTCGCGTCATCGCTGCTCACAATGAGGATTCAATAGCTCTCCGGCTACCTCCCAGCTGGATGTGTAGATATGCGTTTGTGCACACACACACACACACACACACACACACACACACATACACACACATATGAACACACATATGTGTGGCCGTTATGTCAATAGAGACAACAATGCGGTTCAGATGCGACAGTCGTCATCCTGTCAAAACAAAGTGTGATTATTGATAATTTATGATGTCACGGATTTTTCCGCACGCCAAATTATTTTTCTTTTACGCAGCCAATGCAATATTTTTTCACGATTTCCCTTTTCCATTGAATGCGTAAATTACTTACAATTTGAAATAGATTTCAACTTTATTTCTTATAGAGAGAAATATAGTATAGAAATATATATTGATGGAAGGGTATATAAATATAAAAATATATTAAATATAATATGTATAAATGTGATATGAAATATATGAATATGAGATGTGAAATTTGAATATGACACATAGAATATGAGATATGGAATAAGGAAAATGAAATATGATATATGGAATACAGAATGAAGAACTTTTACATATGGAATATAGATTATGGTATGAGATATATGTAATGTGGAATTTTAAGTCTGGAATGTAGAATATTGAATATGGAATGAGATATATGAAAAATCGAATATTGATTAGATATGAGATTTTTGAAATATAATAATATAATAATTGTTATATGAAATATGGAATATAGAATAAAGAATATGAAATGTAAAATAGGGAAAATGGAATATGAAGCCGTTTTCTAAAATTAAAGTTTTATTTATTTTTAAATAAAAATTCCACAACAGAATAAGAAAAACAGCTCTATATAGCTAAAATGTTTTCTAACTACCTTAAGTATTCTTTATATTTATCATAACTATCCTGAGTTGTTCACATACAAATGAGCATCATCTTCTGTGCTACGTGAGCATAGACCGTACCTAGATCATTCTCTAGTTAGCCAGAGGATCAGTTTGCTTCGAAATTGTGTTGGCTTGGTAATGGTATTACCAGTAACTTTTCACTCGGGGCTTAGGGTTGCGCATGCGTTGAGGAAAGGCTCGTCACGTCCTAAGCAAATATTGTCGAAGCGACAGTCGCTGGCAAATGTATGTGGACGAGTGTTTGTTTTAGGGCTGTTTAGCCAGGGATTTAGTGGTTGGCACTGCGGTTATTGTGTGAAAATCTGTTTTTGCGTTTAGTGCTAAACAGTAATGAGCGGAGTAGGCATTATATAAATAAGCAAAACAATGGCTTAAATATGCCGTGCCATAAATTCAACAATGACCGGAAGTAATGAGCGGGAAATTGACATGCGTGCCACATGGGCATATATATATGTACGTATATATGCATGTATATTCATGTATGTGCACCAGAGATTTGTCAACATGGCCAGTGCCTAACAATCGATGTAAATGGTCGGGGATATATGTATATATAGTCGGTATATATAGGGGCGTACGATCGTGGCCCCTATAACCGAGCAGTGTTTGATCAGTTCCAATCTAGAATTGGAACAAGTTGGGCGCCATTATTTGCTGCGAAGCGAGTTGCGTCACTTAATCCATTTAACTCGTGCGGCCAGGCGTCAGTTATGACGGGTCTCCACTGTGGCACACACACACACAGACACAGACACACACACACACACACACGAACAATGCGTTGATGGCAGCAGTTGGGGCACGCGACGGGACACGCAGCCCGTCTCGAAGGCTTATTAGGTTAATTACGAGTTTTTGATTGGTAAATTAAGAGTCGACTCGCAATGCGGCACGCGGCACGCGGCAAGTCGTCTGCCTGCCGGCCATTACGAAATCAGTTCTCAACACACTTACACTGCCTCAATTCAAATGCGTAAATAATTAATTTAGAGCCAATTCATGAGCCGCTGTTGCTGCTGTCTGCAACTGCCACAAAGACGGCTACTCGTATCTCCTCGCTGCTATCTATGCTACTGCCACAGATAAACCACCCGCCGCGCCTCATAATTTATCAGCGCTCAACCAGACGAACCGTCCGCTCTCACAGTGGGTAGCCAACGCCAAGTCCAATCCAAGCCGCGACCAGGCCTCAAATCTACTCTT
Organism: Drosophila hamatofila; assembly: GCA_035045345.1. NCBI lineage: Eukaryota > Metazoa > Arthropoda > Insecta > Diptera > Drosophilidae > Drosophila > Drosophila hamatofila. The sequence continues at coordinate 10,149,097 of JAWNPA010000052.1, read as the reverse complement.
GCCTCGGAATTCGATTTAAGCAGAAACTTTACAGACGCCGTTGGCCATACGAAACATTGTCTGGGAGCATTGTGAGCGAGGCTTATGTCCATGGGCTAGACTATATATTATATGCTTAAGCTTTATGCTCTAGGTCTTACTACTTCATTGGGAAGTATGCGGTAGCTAGATGATGATATGATATGTGAACAGATATAGATATTTGTATGATAATAGAAATATAGATGGAGCTTTTTGCTTTATATGTTAATGCAAATTAATAAAGCTATACACTTTGCATATTTTTTATAAGAAGGTAATTTCATTTGATTTGTTTAATAATATATAATATCTGATAATATAATTTTATATCGAGCTATTATATTATATTATATTAACAAGTATGTGGATGAATAGAGTTATAGAATTACAATTCTCGTAATAAGTATGGAATACGATTGTTTTAAATAAAATGAATAATAACATTAAAAATATGTTGTTTGTTTATGTTTGTTGTTTGTTATGTTTGTTGTTTATGTATGTTTAATAAGTTGTTATATAAACTTGTCTTATGATATTATATAATATTATGTGATTTTATATTATACGGTTAATCAATCAATCTCGAAAACATTAGGAGTTACATATCAAGAAATTTAAGCATATATTCATATATGATATTTATAGAATAATATTTTACCCGATATCTTCCATTTGTTTGTAACAATAATTTAATTTTAATCAATTAATTAGATTAAAAATCTCTGTTTTTCAAAAAACAATTTCGCAGTCTAGAATATTTCAACTAAATAAAATGTTTAAGCGTTTCACATTTAGTTTAGAATCTCGGAACAAGTTTTTACAAATTTAGTCATAGAGCGTAACCCCAACTTAACTTAGTTGAAAAAAATAACATAAGCAAAAAAATAAATAAAACATGTTGACTGCCTCATTCAATCACACATGATAAATTTGATGAGCTTATAAATTTATTTGCCCCAAATCCAATCAGCTAACCAAAACTCTAAAATGGGATTACCTGGAATATATATGCGGAAGTTCATATTATATTCAAAGTTACTTTGTGTTGTGGGTAGCTCTGCTAATGTTTATTGAATCGATAAACATATATATACATATGCATTTATACATATATCTATGTATATTTATTTTGTTGTGCGAAATCAATCTGTAGTCCTAATGGAAGGTAATGAACACACATACACCCTGATAACAAACAGCAAAGTACAGATAGATATTGTTGGACTATATAACATATATTATATTATCAGCGTAGATAATGCATGCACAATTACCGAACGATACGAACTATGGGATTGTAATTGACATTTGGGCATAGATCTGATAACTGATAAAACTGCGTTGTTTTTCTGGTTTTATTCATTTATTTAGTTTGGCGACGATCGTAAATGGAACACAAAGTGCAGACATTGCCGATACGATTGTAATTAATTAGAACAAATACTTATTATGTAATCGCGATTTAAACTGGGCGTACGCAGAAATCGATAGATCGATAAGCCCGTGCATTGCGTAACTGTACACGAGCCGTAGATAACATCGCCCTGACTTTTGTTTCTGTTTCTGTTTTTACTTTTTTTTTGGTGTAATAACAAAAGTTTCGTTTTGTTTTAATGGATAAACTCGTAAATTCTGTTCTAGCCACGCATGCTAATGCCATGCCCATGTTAAAGGGATTGGGGATGAGGGATGAGGGATGGGGGCGGGGCAGTGATAAATGTATTTATGCATAAACAATACTTTTACTGACAGCTCCGAAAGGGGGGCGTGACATAAAGAGCTTTTTTTATTGCCCGCTTCGAAGACGCTGCGGTGTAATTTGAGTGTCTATGCGGCACTTATCTTGAATCGCACTTGCCCGTATTGAAAGCTCGCCAACTTGCAATTACACTACAGCAAAACACAAAGTCACGCACACACACCCACACACACACCCGCACACCCACACCCACACACACACTGGGAGAGAAAAAGAGAGTCGGGCACGCAATGATGAAATAAATCAAACAATATAATTGCTTCTGTTTCAACACCAACTACATAACATGGACTTGGGAGCTCAAACCGCCGACTACTCGTACTAGCTCGCACCTGTTCAAAAGGAGCGCCCCCATCTCCCACAACACTCTCGCCCCCCCTCAGACTCTCCCCGGCTGTGGGTACGGCTTCCACTTTTCTGCCAACTCAAATTTACGGCACGCAACTTGCGCCGAGCTGTGGGGCGTGAACTTGTTGTTGTCTGTCGGCTGTCTGTCTGTCGCCACCGAAGACAGGCCAACTGTCCTTTTAGGCCGCAGACACAAATCGAAGAGCACCTGCGGCAAATGGAAAACGGTGAACGGTGAACAGTGAACGGTGAGCAGCAACCGACGCAGTATGCAGCTAACAGCATTTCGATGTTAGTCAGTTCCTCTCGCCAGTTATGAACCACTCTGGCCGCTGTATCGATGCCTGCTGCAAGGAGGCCAAGGAATTAAGTTCTAATCAGCAGTCGTTAAGATGAAGCGAATGTAGATGCTCAACTATGTGTAAACAAGATGGAACAGTCGGCAGTTAGCTATAGACCGAAGCAGAAATACACTTTACATACTCTATAATAGCCAAGGATCGATGTCAGATAGTAGAAGGCATATATATCTAAATTAGTAATTGTGAACATTAAGCGAATTTAGATGGCAATGAAGATGCGAATGTTGCTAAGCAAGTTGGATTGAGAAAGGTTTTGTCTATATACTAGAGATCATACACATACACTGCTAGTTCATCATATATTAATCGTATGTCTAGTTCCATGTATCGAAAGGGTATCGAAAGAAATTTATGTTTATAGATAAAAATTTTTGCAATTTCTAAAAATATCCAAGCTGAGCTTATTGTATATAAATAGCAAATTATTAGCATCAGATTTCTATATTATAAAGATCAATAGATAGAAACGTTTAAAGATTGTATTCATATAAACAATGTTCATACTGCTCCTCCAAGTTTTATATTTTTTTCAGCTGACAGTCTTTACGAAGCGTCTCACCCACAAAACCTCTAGAAATCGCAGAACTTTCTAGAATATCTATATAAACAGACTTATTAATTAATATCAATTCTCTATCTACAAGGGTATATAAGCTTCGGCTACACAAAAGTTAGTAAAAGAGATCCATTTTCATTGTATACTCGTCTCAGTCACAGTCTCCCTATCAGCTATAGTAGATCGACAATATCTTTAAACTGACTAAATCTTATCTGGACTCCGCTTTTCAATTCCCTCTGCCATTAACAGCTACATAATGTTGTCTGTTCCAGTACAGCTTATGTCTCTGCCCAACTATAATTCGCTACCCACCCCACTGTCACACGGTGGGCCTACCTAACAAGCTGTGTCAAAATATGGCGCAATGCTGCGCATTATAGAGGTCGGCCTGGAATTATTGTCGGCCATTATTTTATTGGCATTTTTCAAATTGTCATTGTCAGAGAAGTTTATGTACTGTCTGCTTTAACTATCTCTCTCTAGTCTCACTCTCTCTCTCTCTCTCTCTTTCTCCCCATGCAGTTCGCTGGAATATTTGTTTTGCTGCGGCTCTGATGAGCGGCACCCGTTCGATCATTTGCGAGCTGCAACACTTATTTACAGGCCAGCACCGCGGGGCGTACTGGATAGGGGGGACAGGGATGGGAAGAGAGGGGTACGAGTAAATGGTAAGGGTAAGGGTGAAGCGTGCATCAAATTAGAGCCGAGTGCAGGGTCTATGGCTGCGCCAGAGGCGGGGTGGGTAGCTCTGCTGTTACTTTTATTTTGTTTCACTTTGGGGTGGCTACGCCCAGCTCAATTTGTATATAATTTAATGCAATATTCCACGAAATATGTTTATGTAATACATAAAAACGAACACATAACTGATACATATTATTATAACTGAGCAACTGTTAAGTTGCAAAGTTCTGTGCAGAGGGTTTGCTATATAGAAAATTCAAATTTAAATGAAATCTTTGAGAGTTTATGAAATGTCACTATTTATTTATATTGAAGGAATAATTTATTTCTATAATTGAAGAAGTGAAGTGAATGAAAATCAAGTAAATAATATTCAATTTCCGAATTTCTAGAAATTTTTACTATATTTATTTTAGAGTATTATATCATGCGTTGATCTCTCTTTTACTATCAAATCATAATTTCTTATACCAAATGATGATCTGGGATGAACATCCAAAGATTCTAGCTCAGAGCCTATTTAAGACTATATCATATTTTTTTACTTTACTCTTATTGATATTATATTATTATTTCTATATTTTTCCTATACATAATGATACCAGAAATAATAATTAGATAAACCTTTTGTTAAAAGTTTAACAAATTCTTAACTATCTTAGTTAACTCATATTCCTAACAACATTTTTGTATACAATACACACAATCCCCATCTTGAGATGCACCATTATTCATCTGAAGATTCTATCTCCCCACAACCTCAACTCACTCTCGGTTGATTAGGAATATCTCTTCTAATATTTCCTTATGGACGCTCTTCTGTATTCATCTCGAGCTTCACACTATTAACGCCCTCGACTCCCACTTTCAGTTGATTAAGAATATATCATAACATTGGCTTAAATGGCTCTGGCCATGTGCAGCTCGTTAAATGGTGGCAAACGACATCCGTGCGATATTTACCCATATATAGAGCTAATTATGCTTACTTATAGAGGCCAAGTACTGTCGTGTGTGTCTTTAGAGCACCTGGGGCCATGTGAACGATGACGAGCGAACAACAACATTGACGCCTATCCGCATCCTGTATGCTACACCCATACAAACACCCATACACACACACACACACACACACACACACACACACACACACCCATCGGCTGAAACTGAAAATTGAATCTGTTATCGTTGTTCATTCACAGACGCTCACATTGGCAGGCTGCTTGTTGACGGGAAATGCGATTGGGATTGCCTTTGACACGTCCTCGGCTGCTGCAGGATACGTGCAACTGTCTGTGTGTGTGTGTGTGTGCGTTGGCTTTGTTCATATAAGTTAACAGCGCTGTTCAATTTTTCCGCACTAATTAGATTAAAGGAGGCTGGTACAGATGAAGCGAATGGATTGATGACTCCACGGAAAATCCGACCAAACTTCAATGAATGGAATGCGCAAAAAAAAACTGAAATCAGGAGCAAACAAAGCCCCGCCGAGAGTTGTCCCGAATTCCGGCAAAGGCAATGGCAAACGGGAAAGGAATGGGAAAGGGAAAGGTGGTAGGCAGACGGCAGACGGCGATAAAAAGGCCAAAAAACAACTGCGAAATACTTTAATCCTATTAGGCATATAATTCAACAATAACAGCGACACATGTTGCCAGTGCAGCCGACAGGAAGGATAAAGACCAGTCCGATTGTCCTTTTCGCGCTGCCAAGTAAAAAGTAAACCATAAACAACAGAAAACAAAGCAGGACTTGCGATGCCAAAGGTGCCGAGTCGAGTAAAAGCAAACGCGTGACACGTCCCAATTAGACGCAACTTTTAATTATATTCATCAAGTTTCTTTTCGGGCATCGATGGGCAGAGACCTCGAGACAGAGAGAGAGAGAGGGAGAGAGAGAGAGGGAAAGAGCGAGCATCACATTTCAATTTACTTGTCAATTGCATCTGGCGCAAAAGGCTTGTGAGTTGGGTATTCAGCAAACATATAAATATATGTTATCAGAAATATATAAAGTTGTATTCAAAGATGCCATGAGAAAAATATCAAAGCGAGGGAAGAGAGAATGTAAGAGAGCGAGAAAGAGATGGGCAAATAGAGAGAAATAGATATAAAATAGAATAGAGAAAAAATTATATAGATAGAGCAAGGCAGACTGACTAAATGAAAGAGAGATTGAAAAAAGAAATATGTATATATATTAAGAGAGAAAAAAATATATATATATACGAGAGAAAATGAAAAGAAAAGAGAGAAACAGGGATCGTTATACAGAGAGAAGGAGAATAAAATATAAAATAATATAAATATGAGATAATTTATAGAAGAGAATAATTGATATATACGAATATATATAGAAGAGAATCATACTGAGCGACAGGAAAATAGAAATAAAGACTAGCCGATAGAGAAGTTACAAATAGATATAGAAATGGATACAAAGATATGCTGATAATGTTGTCAAAATCAGAAATATGCAATATAGACTTTCAAAGAAACAGAAAAATAAGAAAGAGAAGGCGATAATTGGCTCATTTTACGCTTTTCAACATTTTTTGACTATAATTCACTTACATGTCGAAAAATTACTTGAGATGCGTGTAATATGTATATTAAGACAAAAATATATTTATTTTTACAGAAATTATGATATCTTTATCAACAGCAAACAGAATGTTCTCAGGCATAGAGAGGGAGGCGTTGATTTGCTCATTTCACGCTGTTTGCCGTTTTCGGACATTATCCGGCTTTTCAATACCCGGCCATTCTCTGGCAAATCAAGCTGTTTGGCTGTTGGCTGTTGGGCGGCTGACCATTGACAGATCTATTGATGGGCATTGTTTGGGCTCATCCGCTTCATAATTGCGATGTCTCTTTTGCAGTTTGTGCGCTGTTTCGGTGCGCTGCAGATTTCCATGCCAAATGCCTGTGCAGAGCCGCGGCTCAGGGGCTGCTCTGCTCCTAAACAGATTTTCGGGTCTCGAAAATCCGATTATGTTGGCCATATTTGTGCGTTCGCACGGTAATACCTTAAATTTGCAACTTTTTAATCATTCTAAGCGGATTTCTAGCCAAAACCTGTTATGATGCGATGCTGGCTCTATTTTATTGACAGCCTTTTCCTGCTGACAGATGGAGAGAGACAGAGATAGAGACAAAGAGAGAGAGATAGACAGAGGGAATGTTTGTTTTTTCGGGATTTGTAAATGAGATACATTGGGAGTGACAATGAATGCGCTTGCCAATTAAATTTAATCCAGTATAAATACATATTTTCAGGCAGCAGGTTTTTATTCCACTTTTTCTTTTTTTGTGCATTCCCTATTTATCTCTTTCATTTGCAGACTTTTTCTTTGTGGCCGTCTAGAGCTGGAAGCTGCATAATGTGTAATAAGCATATAGAAAAGCTTATTGTTAGAAACTTTTTTAATATAAACATGAATATGAATAAGCAGAGAGACAGAGAGGAAGAGAGAAGGAGTGAAGAGAAGGTTGTCCTCTTCCTCGCATGCGAGTTACTATAAAAATAAGCCCTTATTGTTAATCAGAACAAAACTGCAGAGCTGCGAGCATAATACAACGCAGCTCGACTAAAAATCCGAGTCCAAATCCGACTGCGACTGCGAATGCGAATTGAATAGCGCCCAAAAAGTTGCTGTGCAAAAGAAAAGCAAATAAAATGCAGCACATGAGCAGCAGCTATGTGTGTTTATATATATATGTATATATATGTGTATACATAGTTGGACGCAGAGGCAAAGATTTGAACAAAACCAAAAATATTTTAATGACAACACCCCAAAGCCAAAAACCAAACCAAAACCTACACGAAAAGTGCGCAAACAAAATGAGCTGGGCCAGAGCACAAAGTGGCAGGCGATGCGACAGCAAACAGCAAACAGCAAAGCGCCAACCACCGAGCACCACAGCAACCACCAGCCAGATCCACTCAGAGCAGCCCAAGCAACCAGCAGCCAGCAGCCAGCAAGCCGCATCCATTCGCATCAGTCCATTATGTGTGCTCGTTGGTAATTATTTGCATAAAAATATATGCAGAGGTCTAAACAAAACAGTTTAGCAATCAATTATGAAAACACGTTAAATAGGTGAGTGCGAGTGCAAATGTCGCCGCCAGAGGCAGCCGCAAGACAGAGACAGAGGTAGAGAGGGAGAGAGGGAGGAGAGAGGTAAAGAGGGAGGGTAGATGGAGGCAGGCATGCACAATGGCTGTGACCTCCAGGAATCCGCTTGCAGCGCACAAAGACAGCAGCGCATCCTGAAAGGTACGGCCCGGATAAGCGCAGATGCAGATGGAGATGCCACACTCCAAGTAGGGCCCTACAGCAGCTACCTCTCCACCTCTACACACGCAGCTCTATTCACACAGAGAGTGAGAGAGAGTGAGAGAGAGAGAGAGAGAAAGAAAGAGGAGAGAGCGTGGCCACCTAGGCTCAAGTCGAGTCACACGCACACTGGACGGTAGGTGCCCAGTACCTCTAGGCGTAATGACGCTTTTGGTGGTAATGCGATAAGTGAAAACAAATAACTAAGGCGAGTCGCAGTCCAAGCCAGAGCCAGAGCCAGAGTCACAGTTTGTTTACCCAACTAAACAGAAATCCGTAATGCGTAATGTGAACGCAACCAAATGTTTCGCATATTTTCAAAAGAAAATTTTCTATTTGACTCCCAATATACGTTCAGAGTAATTTCAGCCATAGCCCACATACACTTCCACTTAATAACTATGTAATGAGTTATATGATGTATTATTTGAAATCATTTATTTCCCATCTTTTCTATGGGCGTATCCGAATTGTTGGCATACCATGCAGCCATAAAGTGTTTGAGAAAAATTGAATATTTTTATGGTTTATTTTATAGTGGAAATCTATTATAAACAGAAAGTATATACTTATGGAATGGAAAAATATATTTGCATATAATCTAAAATTATATTAGAGGTGTTCAATTTTGAGATATTGTATACTAAAAAATGGTTTCCATAATATAAGTATAACTGAGATATCTCAAAATGATAGGTAATTTTTTTCCTCTGTTTCTCATTTGTTGCCTATTCTTTTCGATCTCTCTTTCTCATCGCGGTCATTCTTCATTCCCACTCTTTCTGTCACCCTCTCTCTCTCTCTCTCTCTCTCTCTCTCAGTTGCCTTTCTCTAGTTCTCTCTATTTATCTATGTCTGCCTCTTTCGCTTTCAATTAAAAGTTTCTACCACATATAGAATATAAAAGACTCTTTAAATATTGCCTTTCTAGGCGATTCTCATAAATTGATTTATCCCATTTTTCTCTCCACAGCTTAATTACACTTTGACAGATTTGCTAGAAGACTTTTTCTTTCTTTATACTTTTTTGTATAGTAAGAACTCGAGATCTATTCATAATATTTCTCTCAAATTCAATAAAGTTTATACAATATGATATAAAAGTACCCATGAAGGGTATCTCATCAGTCACACCCAGTCTAGACCATCTCAATCTATCTTAAGTATACGATATTTCAGCTGTCTGCTATTTTTGGCAACTATTCCTGTCACATAAATCCACCTGGCTATTGGTAACTTAATTTTTACACAGAAATTACATTAGATGGTCCCGTGGGGGGCAGCAGCAGCTCGCTTTCGGACAAGCTGGCATATTAACATTTTATTCAAAGGCTAACGCGACAAAACCTACCACGATTTATGGTCCTACATAAATCCTAGCCATACTTTGGGGCTACCCACCGCAGTTAAGCCGATTATAAAAACCGAGAGACAGAGAGCCACTCTCTCTAGATATGTGTATATATATGTATGTATGTATTTTTTGTGTGTGTGTGTGTCTGAAGCTTCTCTTAGACTTGGGGAGATTTTCAACTGGCCATCAAAATGTGAGCAACAAATTAGCATGTTGAAAATTATAAGTACATTAAACGGTGGCAGGAAAGCGAGTGTGGTTAATTCGAGTATACGATGCCACCCAATAAAAACGTGGCCAGCACCAGGAGCAGGATGACGACGACGACGACGACGACGACGACGATGATGATGATGATGACGTCGCTGCCAGGACAAGCTCGTCCTATCCCTGGGGTAGATAACCACTGCTGGCTCAAGTTGAGTTGTTATGCTTGAGTTGAGTGTTGGCAAATATTTAACGTAGTATAAATATCTCTCCCTCTCTCTCTTTCTCACTCTATCGCGCCCTCATCCTGCGCACATCTCGCCCATCCTCGCCATCATCTTTGGGGGCCTGAAGGAACATTGTTATCTGGCCGCCGTTTTTTTCTTTCTTGCCGCTTCTTTTTTCGAGGGTGGCTTGTGTATAACACAGAAAAAATCTAATTTTCCAACTTTTTACGACATTCGCTTGCGAGCTCTGCGGCAATTTCATAAATATTTTCCGCTTCTTTGCGTTTTGCATACTTTGTATGCAAAAAAACATGCCATCATCAGAACATTATCCCGCCGCGTGTAAATGAAATTCCCATGTCCCCGCACCACCGCACCGCACCGCCGCCACCCTCTCCGCCGACCGACCCTCTGCTTGCGTCGGCAAAAATGTCGCAGTCAACGTCGCTGCTCTACGTTTTGGGGGGGGCGCTGAGCGGGCAACTCGAGGGTTGTTGACTTATATCATTTATCATAAGGAATTAGGTTCAAGCTTGTTATTAATATTAGACGTGGTCTTCCACCCACCCAACCAGCACCGCTCGCCGACTCATCTGCCCCAGCGTGAAGCCGCTAACGTGCGAAGAGCGTTAATAAAGTTCATAAAATAAACAAAGTCGAGCGCAGTCAACATGTGAAATTAAAATCTTTGCCGATGTCAATTGAGGCAGCGTCGAGCACTTGGAAGTCTATTAAAAATGAAAGACTTCAGCTAGCGCTTTATGGGGCTATCAACTTGGAGCGAAATTAACCTTATAAGATCCATCAAAACAAACATACGAATGAAGGAAATGATATCTGGTAAACGGAAAAATCATTGCTAAAGTCAAGTGAAACTCTCTCTTTCTCAGTTGGCAAAGGGAAACTTCGAGATTAGCTACTCAATAGAGTATATAGACTAGTTTAATCAGCTTAATAAGTTTCTAGTAAATTCTATATTGAATATAAAATATATGCTATATAATAAATTATTTGGAGACATTTAGTTTTCAATTACTAATCAGAAATTTTTCTGATAACTACTTTACAAATGGCAAGGAAACTGATAAAGGTAACATATTGTAATAGTATATTGTAATAGTATGTTTATAAGAGAGTAGATCAAAGAATTGAACATCATCTTACCATAATATATGATTATATGAAGTTTGTTTAAAAAATAGTTTTTATATTTTCAATATAAATGATATTTCTAATTTAAATATCGAAGATCAATACAAATATAAACTTCTAATTCAGTTTTATATCTTAAGATATCAGTAATCTGTCCAAATGGAAGAGTGTGAATTGAATAATTTCGATAGAATTTCGTTATCTTAAAACGCTTTTATAAATAAGCAAAAAATATGAATAATATTTCTAAAAAATAGATAAAATATCAATATCTATAAATACTTACATATTTCAATATTGATATCCAAGGCCAAACAGATATGTATATTTTTTATATATTTTCTTTTTTCATATATCATTCCCATATCTCGAACGAATCACACGATTCAAGCTTTACTTATGTAAATATTCAATATAATATAAAAATAATTTTTAAATTAATTTCTATATCATATACCATATATCATAAAGTACAACATTTAAAAAGTCTGCTATAATAATTTCTACTATAAGATGTATGATATCAATATATCTCCAAGAAAAATATTTATGATGAGACGATTAAGCTTTATTGTTTAGCTTAACAACATTAAAATATAGTAACTAACATTTTTTCAGCTACAAAACTCAAAATATTCATAATATCTATTTTTAATTAAGTTTCAATACTAAGCGGAGCAAAAAAAAGTTGTTGGCAAATATTTGCAAAGCACTTCAATTCACATTGAATTGGATAGATGCTCCCCCTTTCAGTGTGTAGCTGGGGTCAAGTTGAAATAGATGACAATGCAGACATTTATTATATATCGCAAATTAATAAACTGGAATCAGTTGAACAAGAGTTGCTGTGGCTGTGGCTGCTGCTGTGGCTCTTCCTTTAGGGTTCGAGTCTGCGAATTGATTTCATTCAAATTAACTTTGTCTTCAGCTTCAGCTTCAGCAACTGCTGGCATAGTTCGTAGTTTGGGGTTTGCCGTGACGCGACTGTAAGTTGTCTCATTATGATATGTTCGGCTTGTGTAAGGACAAACAAGGGCATTGGATCAGTCGACAGGGCGACGGAACCACTTACTTTTTCCCGCCGCTGTCGCTGCCTCACTCTCAGCAGAGGCTTCTCATAGATGCCGATGATTTCTTTGCTATTTTTTTGCTTTCTTTTTCTTTTACTTTATTTGTATTTTTGTCGCACGCCCCATCTCTATCTTACACGCTCTCGGCGACTCTCTCGCTCTCGCCCCGTCTCGCTCTCGCTCTCGCTCTCGCATGGCGGCAGCGACTGTTGGCAGAGTGGCAACCCCCTTAGCGAAGTTCTGTGCGCGCTCTCTGCGCGCTTCCCCTATGAACAGTTTTTTTTTTCCTCCTTTTGTTTTTTTTTTTTTTATCGTGTTAGGTTTTTGCCTTCTTTGCATTGACCATAAGCCACGCCCTGTGCATGTTGAAGCGAGTGCAACAACACGAACAACTGTTAGATACGAGAGCGAAAAAAAAGTAACGAAAATTGAATGAAAGAGCCAAGATAAACACTTAAACCCAAACGGAAAAACGAAAAGCGAAAAGCGAATAGCGATAAAAACGGGCCACAACACACGGAGGCCCGAAAAGAAAGTTGCCAAAGGTAACAATCTATGTACAATGTTTTATGACCCAACCGAACAGAGAGCCTCTGCTGCTGCTGCTGCTGGTGCTCTAGCTGCTGCTGTCGAGTGGGGAGGTGGTTTGGGGATGAGGTGGATACGTTGTGCACATGTCCAATATTCACTTAACGCGATAAAAATGAACTAGCAACAACGAAATCTGGCTGAGATGGTGGCGTCTGTGGTGGCAGCAGTCGGCGCGCTCTGTGGGCAAAAACATACAAAAACATCAGTTACACTTTGTTTAGTCGTTTTCCACTGGACCAGCAACATATTAATGTATGCGTGCGTGTGTATGTGTGAGTGTGTGTGTGTTTGTGTGTGATTTCGTGTATCTATTGAATTGCCATCCAAATGCGAATCCACCTCGCAAAAAACACGAAATGGAACCGAACGAAAATGAGAAGAACGAACAAGCGCGCACAGAGAACGGAGTGGAAAGGGGGAAGTGGGTGGGAACGGGTGGTAAGTGGGCGGGTTGTGGGTCAGTTAACGTTAACGTTAACGTTAAAAGATAGCGTGGTTAAATGCGCTTATTTTGGTTTATGATTAAATTTATTACTTGTACGCCCAACCACAGCGCGGCCAACAGCCTAAAAAGAAAAACCTGAACCTGAGCAGGGGAGGAATGGGATGGGCGAAACAAAGTTTTTTTCTTCTTCTTCTTCTTCTGTTGTTTTGAGGCTTGTCTTGAATTTAATTAATGCGAGACCCTTAAACAAAATCTGAACTTTATATAATTGGCCATTCTTTTAAGCTTAGCCCTTGTTACTTTTTATGAACGGCGCAGCGGCGTCTAATTAAACGGGTCAACTACATTGAGGAGCATTGGGCAGACCCGGTGGCTGACTCTTGACTGTTGTACGCTGTTAACTGTTGCAGTAGTAGCTCCACGACATGGCAGTCATCTGCATCTTTTGCCCTGCCCAGCGTGCGAGACAGAGACAGCAAGAGAGGGAGCGAGTGAGAGAGAGAGAGAGACAAGCGAGCATGTATCTGTATCTGTGTGTAGCTACATGGCAAAAGTATCTTTTTATCTGCCTCGCTGTGTGTTTCTACGATTGTCTGCAGGGATGTGTTTCTGTTGCTGCTGTTGTTGTTTTTCTTTTCTGACTGTGGTCGTTGCGACTGCGGCTGTGGCTGTGGCTGTGCCACGACTCGAGCTCTGCTCTCGGCATTAACATTCTGAGTGGCGCTTGCTCCAGCCTGGCGCTCGTGCTCATCCGCATCCTCGTCGACAACGACAACGACGACGACGACGACGACGTCGACGTGGTCGTGCCTACTCGCTCACCCATTTACAGGCATTCGCTTGCTGCTGTTGCCTTTTTCTGAGACCTCCTCTCGCTCTCTTTCTCACTGCTGTCGCTGCTGCTGCTGGTTCTGCTGCCGCTGCTGCTGTTGTTGGAGCGAGTCTCTCCAGTCTCGAGTCTCGTTTATTTATGATTATCTGTGTACAACTTGTTTCGTGTTCATCGCATGTCGATGCCGATGATGGGTGTATAGGCCATGAGCATCTATCTGGTTTGTTTGTTACACACCCCGGCATTAAACCCTGCCCCGGGGCGCACACATGTATGCGAGTACGCCGTATGCAGCAGCGCTACACAGATACAATGCGCACACATCCAACTCTACTACCTTTGCCTTCAAATCTTACCTTTTGGTTCTTTATTAATGACTACTTGCTCAGTCTCTTGGTTGGCCATTGCTGTTGCTGCTGCTGTTGCTGTTGCTGTTGCTGACCCGCCAGCAACATCACGAATTGCAGCTCGGTTATCACTTGGCTAGATGTGGATGCTCCTCCTCCATTTGGTAGTTTTGCTTCTGAAAAATTGCCCAGCTGTCTATAAGGCTCAAAGTTAAGACTCTGTTGTGGTTGTCTTGGCTTTTCTTTGCCCGAAATTGTCATCGTGTCCATTCTCAATCTTGTTCTCCACTTGGACTGTTAAATATTTAATACATGTCCTTTCAGTCTCTATTTATTCTACTGAATAAGGGAAAGGAAAACCTAAAAATCAATCAAAGGTCTTGAATAAATACTAACACACATCACCCACACACACACACCCACACACACACGAGCACGTACACACACTCAAGCGCTCTCTGGAGGCAGCAACCGCAGACTCGAGGGGGCGGCTCCTTGGCCGTATAGTCAATAGGGCGGCTGGGAACAATAAAAAATCGTGGCAAACTAAGTGAACAGACAGAAAAATGAATCAATACCAGGCGCCAAATAAACAGACAGACAAACAGACAGACAGACAGAGAGACAGCTACACTCTCCAACAAATTCACGCTTTGGGCCTACACAAGGTGGGAAGCTCAACCGCGATTGCGAATCCCCGTTGGAGGCAAAGTTCACATACGAAACAAACACCTTTTCATTTGTATCTATTAGATTAAAATTCATGTCGACGCACTCGCAGATACACACACACACACACACAAAGCCCACAGATGTGTGTATGTTATGTTTCTAAAAGATACACTGTATAAAGTGGTAAGAAAATTGAGCCCGAAGCTCACAATCATCATTGGCTTTGTGCAAACACACTCGACACATACGCAATGAGAGAGTGGTGGGGAGAGGGGAAAGGAGGGGGAAGGGGAAGCAAGGGCGGTGGCAGGCAGAGGTAGCAGAGGCAACAACGATTGCTGTTGCTGCTGCTGCTGCTGCTGCTGCTGTTGCCTCCACTGCTGCTGCTGCTGCTGCTATCTACGACAGAACACGAACAAGAACAACAATAACAATTCAGGCAAGGCATAAGGCATAAGCTGCCACCAATACGAGCACAACTAACAGCAACAGCAACAGCAACGGCAACAGCAATGGCAACGGCAACAGAGTCACAGATACACATACAGTGATACGCACGCTGCAGTTGTGGCAACAAGAAAAATACAAAAGATACAAATGTATCTCGTGTTCGAAATATAAAAATCGTTAAACAAAGACTGACGTTGTTCCTCTGGATTTCGACTGGCGACTGCGACGGCTACAGCGACGCTGACAGCGACTGCGACGGCAACAGCGACAGCAACAGCAACAGCGACGGCGACAGCGACGGCGACTGCGACTAACGACTGCGACATTCGCTGTTACTGATGTTACCACAGTATCTGTATCTGTAGCTCTGGCTTTGGCTCTGTTGCTGTTGGTGTTGCTGTTGCTGCCAGAGTTGAGCCGCGGGTGGCAACTGCCCTGCCAGCAATAATCTAGCCCTCCCGCTTTTGCTGCCGCCAGCTTCAAGCTTTGCTTTTTCGCAGCGAAGCTTTCTCTTTCTGCTGCTCCCATAGCGCCATTGAGCGCCCGCCTCCTGCACTCAAGAGATGTGGCCACCCCAACCCCCCTCCTGTGCCGCTCCCACCCCCGCCCATGCACCCAGCATCTCGCAGCAAATGTCGCTGTGGTGGAAGCTGTGGCTGTTGCTGCGGCCGTCTCCAGCTACAGCTGCAGCTTCTGTGGCAACCGCGACGGCATTTTGTGCCCTCGCCAATGACTTAACGTGATCTGAATTTGTTGCCCGCAGGCCAATTACTGCCAAAAAAAAAAAAATGGGCAGAGGCAGCGGCTGAGCAAGATATATGCAAATATGGCAACGGATGTGCCTCGGCCTCTGCTCGACTTGGCAGCTAAACTTGCCGCAGATTTCAGCTCAGCCTGCGGCAAGACTGATGCGAGGATCATTTAATCAGACATTTTATTTATAATTTAGCATTCTTTTGTGTCAGGGCTGAGAAAGTATGCAACTTTGTTGATTTTCTGACTTAAATGGGAGTAGAAGCTAGAGTCTTTCGTAAATATAAGATTACTTTTATATAGGAGACTGTGACACGAGTCTTGAAGCCTGGAACTGAAGATCTATCGAAGATCATTTAAATTAATGATTAATATATATTGAAATTTTTAACTAATATACTAATATCTAATATAATATACTTTAAATAATATATAATATACTTTTTTAACTAATATACTAAGAGCTCTTTTTATATAGCATATAAAACTTGGTACAATATAAGAACTCTGAGATTTTGTGAAGATCAAAACAGACATTTGATGTGCTCTTGAATGTTCTCTTATAGTTTTACATACTCTATATGTAGATCTAAGCTATCAATCTATCCCATTTTATAAAAAATACAATGAAATTCGAGCTGCGATCACAGTCATGCTTCAATGGGTAATTTATCTTCACCCAGGGAACATGGTTTACTTCATTAAATTTACTAGATGAATGAATCTGAATATTTGAGTAGGTATATAAACTACTTAATAGGTGTAGGAACCTGCTTATAATCATGTCTATGTAGTATATACACATACATAGCAATATGTTCATTTTGATTTATTTTCCGCATTAATCTTATGCTCATTATAAATATTAGAAATTCTCTGTTGCTACTCATATGAAAATCATACCTTAGAAAGTGTGATAAGGATAAAATATTCAATAGGAATGACTAACAAAACATATACCAATATGCAATATTAATTTTTATGATTTTTTTTTTATTTGATAAAGTATCCAAAGAACCCTGAGATCTTATCATATGTTTGACTTGAATTAAACACTAGACTATCTAAAGAACAAAGAGATTAAGAAATTGAATGCAATAAAAAATTAATCGAACCCCATTTTTTTTTTTTTCCTTTTCTTTATATTTTACCAAACCTTATAAAAACTTTAATATATTCCTTTTATAAATCACAAAGATAAAGAAAACATCTTGAAACATTTTCATGCTTCCCATGGCAGTTCGAATTCGTATTATTTTTATAACAGAAAAATAACATTTATTTTATTATTCTTTTTTTTTATCATTGTTATTATTATTATTATTAATTTTCGTATAATTATTATTATCAATTTCTGATAATTCTTTTACAATAATTGATCTAAAGGCAGCTAAAAATATTCTTGCGAAAATCAGTTTAAGTTAAAAAAGAATTTCTGAAAATAGTACACATTTCGTCAACAAAATCATATATGTAATACTCGGAAAATATATATGAAAAGTCAATGTAAAATCATTATCCAGGTGTCAATTTCGTAGCCAGATTTCATCTCAAAGTCCTGAATGCTTATAAGCTTATGCGTAAATGTTTAGCTTCAATATATGGTCAAAGTGTTTAGAAGCTGTTGTTGTTCAATGAAGAAGAAACATTATCATCAACTAGATTTTTTTTGTTTACATCAGCTAGCAGCTGCCACACACACTCAAAGACAGAGAGAGCGAGATGGAGAAACTGCCAGGATGCGTAGAAGAAGAAGAGTTGCTGGCAGAGACGTAGGGGGTGGGAGCGGGGCGGGGCGGGGACTTAAACGTATCTGAGGCTGTCGCAAAACCAACTCACTTACATGACGACAACAAAGTAACTTCATTTAAATGCTGTAGGAATTTGTTTTCGGCGTGTGCGACACCCGCACGCAGCAACAGCAGCAGCAGCAACGCTTTTCCGAGGGGTGGAAAATGCACGAGCAGTGCCAGTGCCAATGGGGGCGTGGCGGGGGGTAGGGGTAGGGGCCGCGATGTCGGGTGGCAATATAAAGCTTAAAATGAAATTTAGCTGCAGCGGCAAACGTTTCCCATTCAAATGGCATACATATGTTGGATACATTCGTACATGTGTACGTACATCTGTGTGTGTGTGTGAGTGTGTGTGTGCCTAGGTGTGTGTGTGCTTAAATGTAGCTACAAAAACGATTCAACAGCGCGCTCTCACTCGCTCCCCAAGCGCCATCCCGCTCGCACCAGCCATCTCGCTCACACGCGCTCGTCTCAGCCGTCTCGCTCGTCTCGCTTGTCGCGGCCAGCCGTCGGCGTCGTCGTCGTCGTCGTCGTCACTCCTCACGAGTGGCGTTTCAATTAATTAGAAAAAGTTAAAGAAACCCAACCCCCGCCCAGCCCAGCAGAGAGAAGAGGGAGGCAAAACAAAAAACAAATATCTCCGTAATAAAATGTAAGCGCGCATGCAATAGCAGCTGCGGTGCCAGCGACTGTGGCTATGGCTATAGCTATAGCTATGGCTATGGCAGTGGCAGTGGCAGTGGCAGTCGCGGTGTCGGTGTCGGCATCGGTATCGGTGGCACAGTCGGCGCCAGCAGCGCGGAAGATGCCGCCAATCCAGCAACAGCCAGTCAGCCATGGTCAGCGGCAGCAGCAGCAGAGGATGATAAAAACTTACTGAGCTAAAGCTGTAGCTGTAGAGCTGTAGTTGTAGCTGTAGATGTAGCTGTAGCAGTAACTGAAACGTTGGCCCACCCCTTTCACGAGTTTTGTTCATGTTCATCAAGTTTTTCTTATTTCCATTACGGCGAGCGGTTCGCCTCGCAGCTCGTGTTGTTTATGGCAACAAATACTTGTACACACGTACCGACATCCAGTTCCAAGCCCCCAGTTGGCAGCACCACCAGCAGCAAAAGTAGCAGAAGCAGCAGCAGCAGCAAGTAGTAGCTGCAGCAGCAGCAGCAGCAGCAACAACAATAACGACAAAGGCAACAACAGTGCGTACAAATACATACATCGGCATTTACAACAACACGCAATAACAGCCATTTTTCTAGTTGTTAAGTTAATTTTTTCATGTTCTGCTGGCTCGCTCGCACTTAACACGCGGCAGCTACGGCAACGGCAACGGCAAAGGCAACGGCCACAGCAGCACTCGGCGCGTCGTCCACACGATGCCGACAACAGCCAACAGCCAACAGGCAGCAGCCAGCTAGCAACAACATGCTGAGCGAATGCGATTCGTGGGCACACTCGCATGCTATCTCGCTCGCGCGCACCACCTTAATGCAGATACTTTATTTATGGTCGCAGCAGCAGCAGCAGCAGCAGCAGCAGCAGCAGCAGATACTTTTTGTTTGCTCGCCGTGTTGTTGTTGTTGTAGATGTTGCTGCTGGCCGTTTGCCGTTTGTCGTTTGCTATCGCTGCAGCCGCAGTTGCTGTTGCTGTTGCTGTTGCTGTTGCTGTTGCTGTTGCCGTGACGCAACCGGTTCTCGTTGTTGTTCCAGCAACCAGCAACCCGTCTCGCTCGCACCCATGGCCGCGTGACAAACAGCCAGCCCACTTTTAATGATAATCATTATTGCCGTTGTTACGGTCGCTGTCGCAGTTGTTTTTGTTGCTGTTCCTCTTGCTGTTGTTGTCGTTAGCGTTGATACTTTTTCTGCTTTTGCTGTAGCTCACTCACACACACACTCGCACTCACGCACACACTCACACACACCGACAGCTCGCGAGAGAGCCGCACACGCACACAAGCGCACACAATTAGGGGAGAAACGAGTTTTGCCAACCGTTGCGCTGCGCTCTCTCGCACACATACAGCCGCAGGCTTATCTGTGTGCTCGCTCTGCTGCTTGTAGCTGCTGCTGCTGCCTCTGCTGCCACTGCTGCCACTGCTGCCAGTGCTGTTGTTGTTGTTGCTGTTTTCGCTGTTTTTCGATTGTCGGTTGTCGTGTAATTCCCATTTGTCGTACACTTTGTACTTGCTCAAGAAACTCATGTTAGTCTACTTTTGGCTGTTACGCAGATTGTTCGTATCGTTCGTTCGTCAGCTCGTTCCGTTCGTTCCGTTCGTGCCTGTGCCTCTGCCTCTGTGTGTCAGTGCCAGCAGTGCCAGCGCCTCTGTCAGTGCCAGTGCCAGTGCCCGTAGTGCCCGCAGCGCTAGTGCCTGTCGTGCCGCTCGCCTCGCTCGATTCGATACCATACTTAGTGTGCCCGTACGTACGTTCGCATTGCATTGGCTCGCTGCTTTCGCCTCTTTGCCTTCGCATTCGTCTTCGCCAACGCCATCGCCATCGCCATCCGACCTCCGACTCCAGCTCCAACTCCAACTGTGACTCCAAGTCCGACTCCAACTACGACTCCAGTTCCGTCTCCGTCTACGATTTCGACTTCGTCTTCGCCCTACGTCTTCGTCTACGGCGGCGGCGGCGATTCCAACCTGGCATAAGCATAAACAAGCAGCAGCAGGCGCTAAGATTTTCGAGCAACGTAGTTCGCAGTTCAAATCCCATCAAATCGCAAACTGTTCCCGACTCTTCAATTGTTTAACCGTTCAATCGTTTAACCGTCGGCAATTCGCATCAACAAATCAGTGTAAAACGAATTCGCGCAAGTTTTTTCAATTCAAGTGTTTTACACCTACACACACATACACCCACGCACACACATACGAAAAGAGTGCTATATGGATAAAAAATAATTCAAAAATTGATCAAAGATAAAAGAGAAAATTCAAACAGAATTTGGAGACAACTCACGGAAGAAGTTTTTGGTTAATGAAGCGAAAATCGTTTCCCAATTCGAAGGAATTGGAAAATTGTGTTTCGAATTCCGTTTGTTTCGTTCGATTCGTGCCGTGCGTTATTCTAAAATATACAAATAATTATTAGTTCAAACTTGGAAAGAAAACCGAAATTAAATGACAGTGCACAGTAATGAAACCGGTGTCTGTTTAGTAATGGTACGTAAAGCTCAATCATCTATCTATCTAGACGTTAACAATATAGAGAATTATAGCAATCAGATCAGTAATATAGAGAAACTGCTAGAAAATCTATATGAAGCTTATTTAACTTATAATCCAGTGATATTTTATGGGGCTTAAATGATTATAAATGATATATGTATATGGTTCGTATATCGACACATGGAGCTACATTTGCCGGCGTATATATGATTAAGAAATCAAACTTAACAATAAGAATATCATTCTACAATATTGCCTCTCATAGCTGACAGGAAATGTTTTAATCACGATTACAATCTTGATTTAATGGTTATTTATTTAATATCCGGCAATTAGTTGCATATAAAAAAGGCCGACAAGCGATCAAGATCTATTGGCATTCACTGAAATTTGGCATAAGCAATTATCTATTAATATTATGAACGTATACTCATATGCAAAGTTTTAAGATTTGAGATTCTAGGAAACAATAAAAAGAGATCATATAGTTATTGAGTCCTTAAGGAAGTCTTATAGAGTATATAAAAAAACTATTGTTGCATATACATAGATTCGATAGTTGAGTAGTTGAAAACCTTATGGGTATTTTTATAGTAATTATGTATGGATATACATTATGAGATTAAAAATGGGATTTCTACATTATTCGTCAAGATTACAGATGAAATTTCTCAGGAAAACTAATTGGAAAAGAATTTATTAAAAGAATAAATGTTGTATATATTGTATATATTTAAGCAATATGAAAAAAAAATATATATATATATATTATATATACAATTTGTATAAAATATACAATTAGCGCAGATCGACGTATTTAGATAAAAGATACTATTTTTATATGCAGACATTGTCTTTAGATAGATACATATAGTTTACATAACTCTGTCTACCTCCCAGTCTATCTACCTCCTTCTTTCTCCCCCTCTCATTCTCTCTCACTTCCTTACCTTAATCAAGACTTTTTCTTCTACAATATATATATGTATATATGTATGTATATGTACATATGTACATATGTATAGACCCGTTTATATAAAAGATGTTGCCCAAATCAATTTGCAACTTGTTCAACATGTTGTTAGTTGCTGCAATTGGACTTGACAGAGGCAGATCGTATAGAAAACACGTGGAAGAGGAAGAGCTGAAAAAGAAGAAGAAGCAGAAGATGGGATCGCAATGTGCAAGCATTTTGTTAAAAATAAATCCGTAACAAAAGAAAATTTCAAATCGATGTCTGCCAAATCCACTCGAAATCCCCAAATGTCAGCCATACATTGCGATGCTACATTCGAACACTCGTATTTTCTGTGTTTTGCCTCTTGTACATACATGATGCCAATTGGGCGGGGGGAGGGAGATGGACAGCGAGTGAGACAGAGAGAGGGAGAGGTGTTATATACTACATAACTGCAAACGTAATACATCTAAAGCGACAAATACTTTGCGGCTGCTTTAACTGTTTTGCTCTTATACTTAAATGCTTATACTAAAATGCACATTTCTTATACGTGTATGCGAGTGTGTATGTGTGTGTGTGTGTGTGTGCGAGCATGTCTGGTAATACGATCTATATAAGAGTGACAAATATGGCAAGTTAATGTTGCCTCTTTTGCTCAAATGTAATCAATTCAACTTCTACTTGACACTTCACAGCGCCAGCACACACACACACACACACACACACACATGCTGTTGTGCACACACTCTCACACACACACTCGCACACACATTGGCACATTAATTACAAATAAGTAACGAGAACAAGCGCTATGAAAAGAGCCCATAAAATGCTTGCGATAAACAAAACAATAACAACAGAACAACCGAACAACAGCAACAAAAACAACAAATAATATGAAATGCAACTTGTAGAACAACAAAGAAAATTGAAACCGAAACCAAATCCGAATTCGAAACCGAAACCGAAAACGAAAAAATCCGAATTGAAGTCGCAGCAAAAAAAAATGCAAATCGCTGTTTAGATAAAAATTCCTCTGTCACACATAACTACACAAACACACAGAGAGCAGGAGGGAGAGAGAGAGAGAGGGAGAGAGGGAGAGAGTGTATGTGTGTGTGTGTTGATATTTAACACTTTGGTATAAGACTTAAGTTTTGTTTTGCTTTGTTTATTCCAATATTCGAAAAGTGCTCGCCGCTTCCATTTTGGATGCTACACTAGAAACTCACACACACACACACACACACACACACACACACACACTGATATATATTGGAGTGTATGTGTGTGTACATATGTCGCTATATTCGTACATTTAAGTAGAAGACATGGCCGACCAACCAAACACGGATAAACATCGCAGCGGCGGCTGATTCAAAGGCGCCAACTGATAACCCAACTTGAAGCGGACTTCATATGGGTCAGAGAATTAATTTTTAATCGCGTATGGCCACTTGAGTTGTCATTTAGCAGCAGCAGAGACGTAGAGAGAGAGAGAGAGAGAGAGAGGAGCAGAGAATGGAGCGGGGGATAGAGTCGAGTGGAGTGGAGTAGGAGGAGGCAGTGCATCCGTCTATCTGGCTATCTCTGCCTAGTTTGTGGTATCACTCACTGTTTGGCCGGCGATAAAAATCCAATCTTGAGCCTTGGATCAAAAAACGGGCAAGACAACCAACAACCGACAACCAACAACAACAACAACAACAACAACCAACAAGCAACAACCGACAACAACAAGAAGAAAACCAAAATCGAGAAAAGTTTACGAAAGCAGCCAAAGAGACGATAATAAATAAAACTCAAAACTTGTTTGTGTCTGCATGCCGCATGTGTGCGAATGTATGTGGTTGTTGTTGTTGCAGTTGTTGCTGTTGTTGTTGCAGTTGTTGTTGTTGCTGTTGTTATTGCTGCAGTTGTTGCTTGACTAAAAGTGTTGACAAAAGTGCGCGATAGGCTTATGTGCACACAAAAAAAAAAAAAAAAAAACATGGGCACGGACCAAGAGATGTACAAAGCCCGTTCCCAGTTATTGGACAGACAAACACAAACACACAGAGTTGTTGTTGTTGTTGTTGCTGTTGCTGTTGCAGTTGTCGTTGCAGTTGGCTGTGTAATTTAAATCAATGTTGTCAATCGAAAACATGATTTGTTGTTAATGGCGGCCCCACTTTGATGATCACCTAGGACGCAATCGAAGATGGCTATTAGGGGTACTCTACAGGCTTTAGCTCGAGGGTCTACATATGTGTGAGCGAATGTATCTCTGTGTGTGTGTATGTGTGTGTGTGTACACAAGAGACGCGCGCGCTTATCGCATTGATATTGATAAGGGGGGGCAACGATTTTAATTAAGTTTTGCCGTACACCAGGTACAGTAGACAGAGAGTAGAATAGACGGTAGACACAGTAGACAGTAGTTCTGCCTTGACAAATGCGCTCGTAACTCATTTGGTTTCTCTTCTTCTTCTTCATCTCTTTACAGAATGCCGTTTCAACTCGCCTTGCTGCTTCATCGCCTACCACGCCCTCTTCGAACGCCGCACAGACGCCGCACACGCAGCCAACAGCGACAGCAACGTTGACACCTCTGCCAAGTCTAGCAAATCCCACAACCGGCACCGGCTCCGGCTCTGGCTCCGGCTCTGGCTCAGGTCCGGGACCGACGTTAACCGCCGCCGTAGCCGCCGCAGCCGCCGGCCTGCCCACAGGTTTGCCTTTGCCATTGACCGTACCGGGTCCGGGCATGGTCACCTCCACAGTGCCGCCGGGCGCACGCTCCGGCTCGCCATGTGCATCAGCCGTAACGCCGTACGGCTCCGCGTCAGCCGGCAGCAGCAGCGCTGGCGCCGGCCCCTCCACGCTGCCAGCTGTGGGCGTTGGCCCGCCGCCGGGCGTGCCGCCAGCGCCCGGATCGGGCAATCCGAATCCCAATCGCTGCTGTGATACGGGCCGCACCATCTACACGGATCCCGTCAGCGGACAGACCATATGCTCCTGCCAATACGACATGTTGAACTATCAGCGCCTGGCCGCAGCCGGCGGACTTGTCGCCGGTCCCGGCGGCGTACCGCTCGGCGTCTATCCCGAGGGCATGTCTGCCTACCTGTCGGGCATCGCCGCCGATCAGCCACCATTCTACGCTAATCCGGTAAGTCAACCACCAAACATGCAAACTCCAACCGGCCAGGCCTGGCCAGACCAGGCCAGGGCCAGGCTAAACGGTCTGTTCATAAGTCATGCGTCTTAACAATGGTGCAATAAATTTGTGAATTTGTCCAACGTCCGAGCAGGGACCACCGTCGTCGTCATGCCACAACTCCGCCTGCTACTCCCCATCCCCGTCCCCATCCTCCTTCCCATCTCCATCCCCATTCGCGTCTTCGTCATTTGATCGTGTGCCCGTGGCACGCACACAAGAGCTCCATGGGCCCAGGCTTCCGAACATGTGTTAGGTACTCTGGCAACAAAGTTTGTCTTGCTTTTGCTCTTGCTTTTGGTTTTGCTGTTGCTGTAGCTTTTGGTTTCTAGGCACAGATTTGTCAAGAGCTTGGAGCTTGAAGCTCAGCTCGAATGGACCCTAGACCTATGACTTGTGCCAGCTGCTGCCTATGCCTGTGGCATGCCTCTGACCTTTTAGGACCTGCCCAAGGTTCGGCCTGGCTCTCAGTCTGGGTGATATTTCAAGTCGCATTATTATGAGACACAGAGCTCGCTTTATGCTCTGCCTGCTGCGACTGCGGCTGCAAGCTGCGACTGCGACTGCGACTGCGACTGTTGCTGCGGCTGTCAGTGTGTTGGGTCTTACAATGGGTCCATCGGGCCATCGGACATTGGACAGTGGACAGTTCTCCTTTTCTCGTTCTCGTCCCTGTTACAGCATGTCCGGCGCTTCACGGCGTGTCCATTGTTCGCCGAATTATTTCTAATAGCAGCGTGTAATTTGCTTTTGTTTGCAAACAATTCTATTTGGTTTGACTTTCCGGACCACATGCCGTGCAGAGGGTCATCGAGGGGTAGGGTTAGGGGCAGCGGTAGGGCTACGGGTCAGGTCTCCCACGGTGAAGCTGACCGGATCTTGTGTGTGTGGCTTGCACAATTCACTTGAATTCCAAATAATGTCGGACTCGCTGGCTATTAGCCTCATAGTTGACATATGGACTCGAAGACAATCAATTAGTCGCTGACTGAGCTGCACTTTAATATTATAATACCTTAAAATTTGGTATCGCATGAAGATTAAGTGCTGCTGCTTCTTTATAAATAATGTTATTAATAGCTTAAGTGGGAGTACAAATATTTGTTTGAGATTCTCTCTGAATGGAATTTACTTTAAAATGAAATTGAATATGACTATATGAATGTTTGAGATGAAGATAGAGATGGAGATTATTTTCTGTGCTTCAGCTATAAATTTGACTTAGTTTACAGAAATGTCTTTATACTATATGTCTTTACTACTTTACTAAATGTCTTTATAGAAGTTCACTCTACTTATTATATCTGTCTGTCTCTATCAAGAAGTTGTACCCTATATTGTATACGAATTCTATTCTATCCTCAATATTCTCTCCTGATTCACACTAATCCCTAATAGATAAGTTGATCAAGGGTATCTTAGAATCCCACAAGCTTTTATGTTAAATTATATAGTAAAACAATTTCTACAATCGTCTTTGCTTACCTCTCAAACCACCATCAATATGTCTACATATATCAAGAATACCCAACAGTCCCATTCTAATCCATCTATGTATCTAACATATCGTAAATATCTCTTCAAATATTTGCCGCTGGTTGACATTTGTTTTGAGTTTTAATGGCGCACAAAATAGCTTTATCAAATTATCAGCTTTTGTCTAAATTATGTGCTATAATTTAAATGAAATAAAAAAAAAATATATAAAAAAAGTTAAAGCGAAAAATCTGATCAGTTATAAATTAATATATGAGATATATACGTAGTATATACATATATAATGTGAACATGATTCCTTAAATTAAACAAATATCAAAACCAAAAACAACAAAATAAACAAAAATATGTTAATATGTTATATATATAGAAATAAATCGAAAAAGTGAACTGATTTAATGCTGAACCAGTTTTGAATGCTATTTGTAGCTATGTCAAATGAGCTAAAAACTACGAGACGACATTCATGACTTACGATATGCGATTGTGTGTGTGTGTGAAAAAATCGATCGACACACTACTTAGTGAAGTTTACGCGCGTATGTGTGTGTGTGTGTGTGTGTGTGTGTGTGTGAGTGTGTGTGTGCCTAAGTATATTGATTTGCATTTGAAGAAGCTTAGAGACACAGACAAACAAAAGGCAACAAAAAGCGAACAACAAAAACTCGACCTGCCGCCAGTAGCTGCGGTTTAGCATAAATTTTGGCTTTTGTTTCGCATTGTTATAAGGCAGCGACTTATTAAAAAATAAATAAAAAATCTGACCAAATGATGGCAAGAACAAGAGAGAAACAACACAAAAGTTCGTCGCATTTGAAATTTATCGATCGGCGATCAACAACTGTCGCACTCAATGGTTATCCGAAAAGGCGCCTACGCTACGAAGCTGACGCTGACGCAGCAAATTCAGATGAAAAGATATATACACATATATATATATATATACATTGGACTGGATGAAGTATCAGTAAGAGCATATATGTGTTTCCATATTGATTGAGGCGTTTAAAAGGCAAACGGTTTCGAATTTTCCGTCGCACAGCTGCATAAATCATCCGGGCGATCGTAATTAGTCAATGCGGCATATTCTTTTGGCCCGAGCGGCAAGCGGCGCTAAACTGGAGCTATTTCTCTTAGCATCCACACAAACACACAGAGACAGACACGGCCGGGGCACAGGAGTTGTAAAAGTGTCGGGCGTTGTGCGGTGGATTCATTACTTTGACACGAGCTGTCAAGCGGCTGTCATTTTGCCGCAGCACGGGCATATATTTCGTTGTCTTCAGGCGCGACGCATGCTAAATGGTGGATGGTGGATGATGACTGAAGGTGGATGTGGCCGTGGATGTGGATGTGGGATGTGGCTGTGCCACCAGAGTTTCCTCCAACAGCCTTCTGCTGGGATGGTGCAACAACGCGCTGTCATTTCAAATGGCAAAAGTACATTTGAAGAGCCGCCAACAAATAGGCCAGGCCGTGCCCGTTGAGGGCGTCGACTGCCGCATTTCGTACCTTATTAATAAATTTGTCAACACGCAACTGACAGCCTGTCCGCCTGAGATCCGCCCCCGACCTATTCGAGTCGCAGGCCGGGCCGTCAGTTAATCTCTCTGTTTCGTTTATCCTTAAGGCTCTTCTTCTATTCCACTTCCTTTTTTTCTTCTGTCATTTGACATTGACGTTGTCGCATATGTTGCAACTGCCGAACGCATTTGCACTCGACTTTGTTGCCCAATTAGAGCGAGTCCTAGAAGTCCTGCATTGTGCTCAAGCCAAAACTGGACCGGGTGCTAAACACTTGATGTTTTGAGACCAGCCAAAAAACAACTACAACACACATCAGCTCGAAGTCCTCTCTGGAGTCCAGAGTCCAGGCTGCTGCAGCTGGAGTATATTGACTTTTTCATACTAGCACTAAGTGCCACAACATCATCAACAACAACAATGCAGGCATGAAATTTCGCACTCGACAATAATCTTACTCCAGGCACAACACACACACATATCAACACACATGTGTGTGTGTGTGTGTCTGCCGCATCCATATCCTCAGTTGAGTTCCTGTGGGAGCTACTCTACAAAAACTTTTGCCGCTGGCAACTTGCCTGCCAAATGTAACCAAAAAGCAACTACAAATCGCACCAATGCCAACCACCCACACACCACCGCCCACCCACTCGACAGGAAACAACCACCGAGCCGGAGGAGGCGCAGGCCTGAGCCGAGGAGAAGCGTACATGCACTGATTTGTCAACTTTTGAAAATGTCGAAGTGTCGACGTCGTCGTCGTTGGAGTCGTGTTGTATGTTGCTTCGGGGGTGGTTGCTGTCCTTAATGGCAAGGTGACGGGTGCGTTGGTAGCCAGCGGGAGTAGCACGAGGAGTAGCAGGAGTAGCAGGACCAAGTACTAAATACATTTGCCCTCAAACTGCGCACGTTCGTTCGCATTGTTGTTGCTGTAAGTGTTGTGGAAAGTTTTTGTGTTGCTGCCGTTGTTGTTTGGCTTTTTGGCAAAGTTGAAAATGTACACGTTAACAGTAAATTTTGCACTTTTATATACAGAGCGGACAGAGAGGAGGGGGCGAGGAGGGAGAGGGGCAGCTGGGGGCAGCGAGGGTGTCTACGAGAATGTTTTTTGAATGGCTGCCTACAACAAACAACAAATTAGCAGTCATGGCAACGACAACAACAAACGAACAAGCAACAACTTTCACATAACAACAACAGCCTCAGGCGCCATGCCACATTACGACATCCACAGCCACCGCCACAGCCACAGCTCTGGAGTGGAACAACTTTATAAGCGCCAGGCGCAATAACTGTCAACTGCAAAAGGCAGCTCCTGAGGGACTGCTGCCACAAATTCTATTTCATTCAAAGTCAAAGTCAAAGTCCTTGCTGTCGTCAATCTTAAATCTGATACAGCTACAGCAGCAGCAGCAACAGCATCAGCTACAGATGTAGATTCATCTGCCGCTGCTGATTCAGATGCTGTTGCTGATTCCATTCATTCTTCGAAAGCGGCTCGTTCCAATGAGTACAGACAGGAATGCGCTGCGTAAACGTGCGTTTATTTTTAAATCGAAGCAGCAATTAATTAACTCGACCCGTCATTACGCGCATCATTCGCATCGCGGCGCATCAGGCGACAGACCACAGGCAAACCACAAAACTGCACCCGTATACCATGCCCATGGCCATGCCCATGCCCATGCCCATGCCCATGCCCATGCTCATGCCCATGTGCCCCAAACCGGGAGCTCTGTGGAGCCACCTCCAGTGCCGTCGACGTGTCGGCCAATTGTCGATTGTCAATTGTCGCGTAATGTTCGTGGGACATCCATTGAGGCTGGCGTGAAGCGCAGACAGCGCCTTAACCATTTAGTTAACAATGAAAATCAGCTGAATACCCTGTTTTTATTTCATTTTCCATTTCGTGTTCGGCTTTTTTGCTCAGTTTTATGAATTAATTAATTTACCCGCGAAATCGCACTCGGCAATGCGTGAACCAACACACAGCTACAATGCCTCGGCAATGCCATCAATGTGTTGCCAATGTGTACAATGGTATTGATACCTCAAAGTACAGTAACAATTTGTAAGCAAATTTTTATAGAAATTGCTTGTTACTGCGCTTTTGCGGCTGCCTGTTAAATATTTCAATGGAAATTCAAGTGTAGAGTGGTTAAATTAAAAGTGCTCCAGTTTTGCCAGCATTCAAGTTTTGCTTACATCATTCGTATGCTAAAGTAAACATTCATTTGACTGCAGGCAAAATATACTTGAGATGAGTTTTGCAATGAATAGGTTATAATTTAAATAAATATACAAATATCTTAGTTCTGATCAACTTCAAATGAAACAATAAAATTTAAAATTTAATAATAAAAACATAACAAGTTTTAAATTGAATTAAATTGCATTTATCTGCAGGATAAATAAATATGTCTTGCAATGAATATTTAACAATTTGAACATATATACAAATTTCCTGTTTCTGTTTTACTTCAATTTAAATAAGGCAAAAAAATTAAAATAAATAACGAAAATGAATTTAACTGCAGTATAAAAACATATTTTCCAAGATCTTTGCAATGGAAAATTAAATGTAAATACTGAAAAATAAATTTATATTATGGCAAAAATTAGTTGTTCTTAACTTCAGTGCAAATAAGAAATTGCATTTATCTTCAGGATAAATCGAGTTGATATAAGCTTTGAAAATTAAGCAAAAATTTGAAATGTAAAATTGAAAACTTAATATACATAGAAGCTATATCTGCTGAGCTTATTAAACTCGATTAACTGCAAGTTAAATAAAGTTATCAAGTGCTTTACAATAAACAAATGATGCTTATTAAAATTACATAGAATTGATTTAAATAATTTTTGATTTAATTTATGTTTTAAATACTTTATTTAATTTAGCAAAAAAATATATATATATTATTGAGTATATTTATCATAAACCTTGCAATGAACATGTTTCATCAACAAAAATAAGTAAATAAATAAATATTATTTTCATTAAACTGCAGGCTAAATTTAACTTTGCAATTCAAACGCTTAACTTACTTAAACTACAATTATTGCAATTATTGCTTCAAAAAATGTCACATAAATAAATTATTATATGTATTATTAGTTCTACAAAAAAATGAACAAAATAAGTATAATATGAGGGAAATTGATAACTCGCGTTTCGAACATAATTCAATGATGAGGAATAACTTCCTGGTAACCAAGCGAGTGAGTAGCTACCTAAATGTATATATCAGTTACGAACGCCTCGGCGCGAACCGTGTTCTGGTCTAAATGCTGTGGCGCAGTAATGGATGCCGCCGCAGCCGCAGCAATGCAATGTTGCGCTGGTTGCACTACCAGTAATAATAAACGCAAAACGTAGTTGCACACACATGTCGACTGTTCATGTTGTTCATATTTTGCATCACACGCAAAAATCTGGGCGAGCTGTTAGCCGGTAGCGAAGGTGGAGCTGAAGGTGCAGCTGGAGGTGGAGCTGGGACAACTGAACGAGCGAACGAGCGAACGAGCGAACGGTTGCCGTGCTCCTATGTAAGTAGTAGCAAACGCAACAATTTATGGGATGTTGCACCGAATGCGCTTCACTCGCATGTCCATGTCCATGTCCATATGCAGCACGCACTCCACACACACACACACAGACAGAGAGAAAGAGAGAGCGAGTGAGATGGAGATATCTGTGGATGCGAATACTTTTTTTTTTTTTTTTTTGGTTATTTGCGGCTGCTGTTGCTGAACATGTTGCACGTTGCACGTTTGATAGCCGAATGCGATTATTGTAAAAGTTGTAAAAATGTAAACCGGTTCAGCGGAGCGACCCTTTCGATTCATTGAGGAATCGGGCATCCGAATCAGAATCAGAATCAGAATTGGAACTGGAATCAGAATCGGAATCGGTATCCAACTGCAACTCCCCAACTGGTAATTGATCGCTCGACGGCAACTTTCGACCTTCCGCACGCCGACTTGTGTATTTGTGGATGTCGAGAACTGTAATTTAATATTGTCAGAGTTGGCCAAAAGGTTGTAAAACGTTTTGCTAAATGACTTCTGCGAACTGCACGTTACGAGCTCTCTTCCCGGCCGTAGACCTGTCAGTAGACACTGCGACCACAGCCGATCTCTGTCTTCAGTCTTCCGTCTGCCGTCTGCCGTCTTCCGTCTGTTGTCTCTCCGTCTTTGACTCTGTCGCCGGTTATCAGTCTCTATCGCTGCTTCGACTCAAAAACTCACCACATGCTGGGCATGCGAACCTTCGACGAACCTTTGCCTCTACCATTGCCTTTGCCTTTGCCTTTGCCTTTGCCTTTGCCTTTACCTTTACCTTAGCCAGCTAGCTGTTCCGATTGCCTTTGATAGTCAGGCTAAACGGCAAAACAAACGGCAAAACATTCTCATATTGGCGACACACAAATATTTCCGATTTGCTGTCGTCTCGCCAAAGGGCCAAAGGGCCAGAGGGACGGCCCAGCTTTCCAGACCAGACCAGACCAAGATAACAACAACTGCAACAACTGCAACAACTGCAACTGCAACAACTGTTGTCAGCCGCCTCAATGTCGCATGCAATTCGCATATTTCACATGCGAACGGAACTCCCTGCCCAGGCACATGGCACATGGCACTTGGTGCAGCTACAATGCGCTTCCCGTGCGTTGTCATGTACCGAGATGTGTATCAATCCCAGAGTTTACATCATGTTCAAGCATTGATGACCTTTCGCTGTGTCTGCACAGATACCCTCTAATAACAAGCGGCTATAAATTGTACAGCTAGTCGGAATTTATCAGCACTCATTGCATCAATCATTGGTATATTGATTAACTCCAAATGGTTAGTGCCTATAAAAGTGTCTGAGATGTGAGCGCTGGAATTATTTCTTTAATACCGGAAGTTTCAATCAGTTCTGAAACCCATTCTCCAACAAATACTACTTATAAATTCTACCCTATTTATATTTTCATATCTAATGTACACTTCCTTTTAATTTAAGGACGCCTTGGTCACATCGCTTACATCATGTTTAATCATCAACTAAACCTGAACATCATGTTCAATCAGCTACTATGCCTAACTACAGTTTTACCTCTTGATAGTTGCTTTTAAGTTATGTCATACCATAAGTTATTACCTTAACATTAATGTAAGCCAATCTCAAAGTCAACCAATCACATCAATCAATCATCAATCATCATCAACTTCAATCATTTGTTAAAGCTTGCCTCTAAAAGGAATTCTTTTTCATTACTTTCATTCATAGCTACTTTTCCCAAATCAATCATGTTCAATAAGTCAATCAGTACCTCTAAACAGATACCCCTTAATAATCGCCTATAAGTATTGGCTGTATCAAACTTTTTCATCAATACATCTTATTTCCAACCTACTTATATTTTTATTGCTTCTCTTATTGATTCATCATTATGCTCTATAAAGTTCTTCTTACCAGCTGTGCTTGATATACCCTGTAATAGCTGCTTCTAAATGCTGTCACACCTTTGGCTTACGTTCATCGTTTTCTCTTTTTTTTTTATCGTCGTCAGCTTTCTGTTATCATTGCAGCAGCTGCTCTTCACTTCAGTTGCCACTTATCCCCCTTCCTTTCTCTCTGTTTCTCGCTCAATCTACGATCCCCTTTGCTCTCCCCTTTGGCTACCTTTGGATTGGGCTCGCTTTTATGTGAGTGTGTGTGTTGCAATCTTTAGCCTGTTATCACTTGGTACACGACAAACAGCTGACATCGACATCTGTCGCAGTGAATTTAGACAAGACTAAATTACTAAATGTGTATATAAGTAATTGTCATGTTACACTTAATCAACAATTTACACACACACACACATACATTGTACATACTCACACACACACATGTACTTGGGCTTTTGTGATTTTAATTACGCGGCGTGGCAAGAGATTTCTATAGGCTGACATATGTTTCATTTACTTGCACGCTTGTATTATGTACAGCGCTCATGTATTCGCATCTCATTATCAAATTAAATAGCTGTAGCTGTAGCTGTGAATCCAAAGTATCTGTCTATAATTATATATACATATACATATATATATATATATGGCGAATAGAGCTATGCAGACGTGGCCGCGGATGCGAACGCCTTTTGGTCACGTCTTGTCCTCATGGTCTGCTGACTGCTCTGGCTTTATCAGTTATCAATGAATATGTACAATGGGCAGGCAGTGAATAAAATGTGAGTTAAAATCATGGGATTATAGAAGAGACTAGAGACTGTACACAATAGACTATAGAGTGTCAATTGATCATATTCAAAATATAGAAATAGAATTTACCTATCAATAATATATATGCATAATATTTCCCATAAGACTTCAGTTTATATAAATTCCACAAAAATACCATTCTCTCCCACCGTTCAGACTTCGTGCCGTTGATAAGGTATACCTCTTAAAAACTCAAGCTGAAAGCGTAAAATATGTACTAATGATTTGTTTAACATGATTTTTAATAATTTCGGTTCAAGGTCTTGGCAAGTGGTCAAACAGTTCAAATCCGCCCGAAAAACTCAGACATGTTAATCGTCTATAGGTTATTTATTATATACGTATATGAATGTTTTAATTATTTGACTAACAATATATTTGAATATTTCTATTGCAGGCTGGCATCGATTTGAAGGAGAATCTAGTGGCTGGCGGTGCACCCTGGCCATATCCATCGATGTATCATCCGTATGACGCAGCCTTTGCCGGTTATCCCTTTAATAGGTAAGTGCAGTGGTTGAATAACAAACACTTGACATTGAGAGAGAAGATTTGCTAGTAGAAAAAAAAGAAGAAAAAAGAAAAGAAAACAACAAATATAGTAAGAAATAAGAAAGAGACTCGGCTTGGCGAGAACTTGAACGGTGGTCCGACAGGCGATCAACGCCAACACATCACAGCCCGGCGACGTGACCAGCACATGAAAAGAGGCAAATGCTCAACTAGGGCGCGGCCCTGGCCACAAGCCAGCCCAGGAGTTGGCCGGCCGGCCAGAACAGTGTCTGTCGAAAGTTGTGCCACAATTGCGTGTGCAGCTGCATTCAAAATGCAGCCCAAATACGGCGTAAAAAGTAAAAGCCAGTCGCATTGGCACGCAGCAGCAACACAAATAAAATAAACATACTTAAGTATTTGATTTTCTATCATTAACAACAATTTATTTGCTTGTAATTGATGAGCGATGGGCGAAGTGGAGAGCCGCTTCCGTTGGACAACGCATCGCCAGCGGCGGTAGAGGCGATGGTAGAGCAGACGGTAGAGGCAGCGGCAGCGGCAGCTCGGCATTCACATAAATTTCCGAAACAGAGTTGTTCGATTCGACCATTGACAACATCCCGTCACGTCACGTTTCGCCAGGTAGAGTGCTGGCTGCGTCGTACTCTCCTCATTGTTTCCACTCGTAATTGACACCCATAACAAAAATTTGAAAGTTGAGTCATGTCGTTGCAGTTGCTGCCGTTGCTGTTGCTGTTGCTGTTGTTGTTGTCTATCGAATCATATTCACAATAAATCAATTTTGAGTTATTTCGCTGTGACGTGCCAAGCAGCCGAGCAGCAGTCGACCCACTGGCGAATGCGATTCCCCATTCAGTGGGTTAGCTTCAAAGAAATGTAGCCCCACCTTGTTCGCTTATAAAGGGGCGTGAACACAGCCCCGATTTGTTGCTGTATTGTTTGACAATCGGCAGCCAGCATCGATACATATATATATATTATATATACATATATACTTCATATATGTACATATATGTATGTATTGCCCGCCGGACGTTGATAGGAAAATTAAAAAAATTTATTCAACTGTCAAGTGATCAAAGGCAGAGAGTGGCTGTCGGCGCAGGTGTTTTGCACTCGGCGACACTTCGTTTTCAAATTTAAATTAATTAATGCAACGCACACAGCGACAGCAACAGCGAGAGTGCCTCGCCAGAGGTAGAGGCAACTGCCGCGAAATGGCATCAGTATCCGAGTCCGTCCACCAGTTGTGCAGCTGGCTGGAAACTACAAATGGGACAGCTACATATGTACGCATATCTACTGTTCCGCTGTCGCTGCCTCTGCTGCTGCTGCCTCTGCTGCTGCCTCTGCTGCTGCTGCTGCTGCTGCTGCTGTCTATGGATGCACTTGCACACACTCATGCATATGTCCATGTTAACTGGCCACAAAAAACGATAAAGGACAGTTGCTGCACACACACACTCACATAGAGCCACACACTCACACACTCACACACTCACGCCCAATGCAATTACCATGGTCAGCCCCGAAATGTGTTGCACAGACCGCAAAGCTGCACATGTGTACATAAATGTAGCTCGGGCACAGACAGGCAGCCATTGGACAATGGGCTGGCAAATGTGTTTATTATAAACAAATGTTCCGCACAAGTGCTGCGAATGGTCTGCCCCCAACGACGATGCTCGCCTCGCCTCTAATAGCTGCCGTCGCACACAGCACTGCAAGCTGCATTTTAAATCAGCTGCGGGGGCTATTCAATTAGCCAGCCTAGGCCTAGGGCTAATATTTTTGCCAGCCGTGTAGGGCTTGAACTGCCGTCGGCCTTTGAGCAGGTCTTTAGTTAAAGAATCGTTGTCTGCCTATTGTTAAGGACATCAGTATATCAGCCAAGGGCATTCTTTTTTTGAGGAAACATTGTCTAGCTGTCATTTTGGACAGCAGTGTATCAGCCGACGGCCTTTGAGCATGTCTTTAATTATTGAATCAGTGCCTGCCTATTATTTAAGACATCAGTGTATCAATTGTGTAGTCAAAGCAGTTGCTAATCCTTTTGACTTTCAATTTTTGCCAGCTCCAGCAGCCTACGGCTTTTTGCTTATTCTGTCTATTGTCTAGGAAATTATTTTTGCCACCAGTGTACTACTTCTATAAGGGACATTTATTCCATTTCTTCTGCTCCGAACAACAAAAAGTTTTCTATACTATAATTTAAATTATTATTAATTTAGCCATCTGTGTATCATAGTTTTTGCCACTAGTGTACTACTCCTTACCATTGACCAGCTGACCTCTTATTGGTCTCAAAAGTTATTTCTTTCACTCCAATTCTCTTACCTGCCCACTAATTTTGCCACTAGTGTGCTACTCCTTCCCTCTAACCAGCTCAGCTCTTATTGGCCAGCAAAGTTTTGTCTACAACTTCAAAACTCCTGCTCGCCTACTATTTTAGCCACCAGTACAACTCCAGCACAACTCCTAGAGGCCATGAGGTCATTCGACTTCTTCCACTCACTCTAACAGCAACTTTCTAATCTCTTTTTACTTATTAGTATTGCCACCACTATCACTATAGCAGCACACCTTAACACTATCTCTCTCTCCCTCGACTCGACTCATTGACTGCTCAAAAGCATTTGCTAATCCTTTCAACTTTTCTCTCTCAATTTGATTGCAGCTACGGCATGGACTTGAATGGTGCCAGACGAAAGAACGCAACGCGCGAGACGACGTCCACGCTGAAGGCCTGGCTGAACGAGCACAAAAAGAATCCTTATCCCACAAAGGGCGAGAAAATAATGCTGGCGATTATCACAAAAATGACGCTGACCCAGGTGTCCACCTGGTTCGCGAATGCGAGAAGAAGACTGAAAAAGGAGAACAAAATGACCTGGGAGCCCAGGAATCGAGTCGATGATGACGATGCCAACATCGACGACGACGATGACAACGATAAGAACACGGAGGAGAATGATTTGCTAGGTAAGCCCATAGCACTCCGATGCCTCCAGCTATATGTAGTCGCATGTCCATTCCAGCTTAAGGAAATATGTTCTTGGTTGCAAATATTTATTTGGCTTTCATTGAACTCTTTGCAGATGCCAAGGACTCGGGTCTGGGCTCGAACGATGACAAGGACCGCATGGGACGACTGGGCGATATGATGACCGATCGTCCCGGCGAGAGCAACAACAGTGAGTGGTCCGAGTCGCGGCCCGGTTCGCCAAATGGATCGCCGGACCTATACGACCGACCCGGCACCCATCCGCTCTTCCATCCCGCCGCCCTGCATCACCACTTCCGCCCCCCAACCGGCTCGCCCCCAGACATCGCCGCCTACCACCACCACCAGCAGCAGCTGCTGCAGCAGCACGCGCAGCAGGCGCAGCAGAACTCCCTGCAAACGGCAGTGGGCGCAACTGGCGGCAGTCTGGCTGTGAAGCCGCGCATCTGGTCGCTGGCCGACATGGCCAAGGACGGCAAGGAGTCGAACTCAGCCAAGGATAGCTCGCCAGCGGGCGAGCTGCCGCCATCCCAGCCACCGTTCTACGGGCATGCAGGCCAGCATCAGCATCCATCTCCTGGCAAGATACTCTCCCCGCTGGCCGCTCGCATACCCAACTATGCGCCATATGTGCGTCCGGATCTGTACCGCGGCTTCTACGGCCCGGCGGCGGCAGCTGCCGCACACTTGAGCGCACCCACGCAGGAGTTTCTCGAGCACCAGCGGCACTTCGGCGCCAGCTTGGCGGCACACAATGGACTCGGCATGAATCCGCTGCTGTGGAAAGCGGCCGTCTCGGGCGCAGCCACCGGCCAGCACTTTGCGCCGCTCAGCCTGACGACCAGCAGCAATGTGGGCGCAGCGCAGGTGGCACCACCGCCAGGTGCGTCGCCATCCGCCTCCAGCTCGTCCTCGTCTATGGGCTGTGATGTGGTGCACATACCCACCAGCAATGCCCATTCGGCGGCACAGCATATGATTGGGCCCATCTCGAGCAACTCGACCTCGTCATCGTCCTCGTCGAACTCGGGGAAGATCTCGCCTGGTGTAAATGTCACCAGCCTGAGCGGCAAGCCATGACACCCAACTCAGCACTCAGCTTCAGCATCAGCTTCCGTATCCGTATCCGCATCCGCATCCGTATCAGCATCCGCATCCGTATCCGCATCCGCATCCCCCGATCCGTACGTCACATTGCAGCCGGCGGTGGCCAATGGATCGGGCGCATCACCGATCTCGGCATTCCGGTCGCTGTCGCTGATCGCCATACGGGAGCATCACCTGCAGCAGCAAGCACCAAAGCTGGCGCTGCTACGGCCGTAGCCAACTACTACGGTCGTAGTCTAAAAATACGGGGAAGGCAACTCAGCCAGCAGCGCGCCTAGCTATCGATCCATATATAGTATATAGGACGATCTATATATAGTATATAGGACAGTTTGGATAGTCGACGCAGATCGGGCTACTTTCGGACAATAATTTACATGTGATTATTCGGTATTTTGATTAACGCCGCTTACACCAAATAGCAAGAATCATCCCGCTGGCGCTGGCCCCAATCATTCGGCATTGGACTGGCCGCCATCCTGTCAAAGGACTCTGTGCAATTTTTTGTGGGAATGCAAATCCTAAATCTAATTGAAAATACATTAATTTTAATACATACAACTTACGCAATCAGAGCTTATAGGAAGTAAATTTGTAAGAGTTAGTGAAAAACGACCCCAATGACAACTAGAAATGAAAAACACACACACCCAAGATATACCCAGCTTCGATGTGTACAGGGTATGCATAACACAGGCAAAATATAAAAGAATAAGAAAATTAAAACAGTTAAATGAGTATCTCGAGACAACAAATGGAAACCCTAAGAAATCCCCACATACAGCCTGAAATACACACTCACATTTCGATTAGCTGTGCGATTAGAAACACCAATTTTTTTCACACCAATAATGGGCTACAGATGCTGATCTAGGCGATATCTCTATGTGTGTACAATAGATCAATATCTTTCAATATCTTATAGAAATATATATGTTAATTTTATCTTCTTGCTTGTATAACGGGTGGAACACCAAAATCGAAAATCATTTTAAAAAAATATGAAAAAATAAAATAAATAAAAAAAAGTGTAAGAAAACATATCACATATCTCCAATCTTAAGCCCTGGAAATCCCGCCCTCACCCAAACCAAATATGAAAGTAAATGCGAGCAATGATTGATTTAGTGGTTTATTGTTTTTATTGTCTTAAGTTCAAACTTTGTTCCTGTCGTTTGTAAATCTAATTTATTGTATTGTATTTGTATTGTATGTATTTATTTGATAAATTGGCAAACACGATTTACCTACTTATACTTAGTGTACGAACCTATATATATATATATAAATACATACATATATATTGAATAATTGCTGTATTTTATGCACAAATTTGTCTGTAAGCTCGCATAGTTCTTAGCGCCCTAAGCGGTTAGTGTAATATACTTAATGCAACTGTATATATACTTACATACATATAAATAATAATGAATAAAAATAAAAAATGAAAATACATATATAAAAAAAATTATAAGGACTTTTATTGATTATATATATTTTATATAATTCTTCTTGGCATAAGAGAATAGAAATGTTTTCAAATAGTGACAGACAGCTATCAAGAACCTTTACTAGATTTGAGGAGGGCATCTTAATATTATTAGCAAATTTAATATATGTATCAACAACGTCCTTGAAATTTTAGCATTGTCTCATGAGTTGAATAAACTCTATATAATAAAACTTTCATCAGAGCAGAAGATGTAGTATCGATTATTTCTACTAAAATTCGTCTATTCAAATAATTGTATTTGAATAATAAACGATATAATTTGGAAGAAGAGGCAGTTGAAGGATATAGTAAAAAAGTGGAGGAGGTTGAAGAATATAGTAGGAAAGTTAGAGTATATAGTGGGAAAGAAGAGGAGATTGAAAGTCTTCCCGAGTCTTCTGTTTTAATTAGACATTTATTGTCAGCTGCTAATAAAACAAAAATTAATTTATGATTCTGTTTCACTATTTCGAGACCTTGATATATTAAATAATTTTAAATATTTTTTTTTAAGTTTAATGCAAAACGATTTTATTAAATATTAAAGTCTCTATACTTATATGTACTGCATTCTTCTTGAGTTTGAACAGTCGACTCAACAACTTTTATTTACATTAATGAATTTTCCATTTTTTTTCATAATTTGAATGCAAAATGATTTTAACAAATTTCTGTGTTCAAAAGGGTTTGACCCCTCAAAAGCTATAACATATATCTCTGGCAAAGGCTACATTGATATATATATATATATATATATATTATAATTGTTATAACTAACTTATATCGTATAGTCAACTCAACTTCAAGTTGCGAATCATTCATTAATCGCTAACAATGTCAAAGTCAGAAAGTAGTCATCGTCTTGATTGGCCTTGTCTTGTCTCTTAGTCTGTTGTCTGTTTTGTCTCTGTTGGTCTCTTGGTCTCATGTCAACGCAGACGATCTCTTCTTCTTCAGCGTCTTCTGAAAGCAAAGAAAAAAAATAAAGAATAAAAGCTGTCGAAAAAGCTGAAAAGCAAAATTTCATTTTGCTCGAAACGTGTTTTCCTGCAACGCAGACCGGAAGCGCATTCGCAGACCTAAACAGAACTCAAAGCCGAAGTGAATGACAGTAATATGCTAGTGGGCACAGTTTGTTATTGTAATTGTTAATTGTATCTTGTGAGTGTATAGGATATAAGTAGTAGGAAAACTGAGCAGATAACAGATACTTGGCAACTAAGGGCTGGCAGCCTTCTATACGCAGAGAGTTGATCGGCGTTCCTTGTAGTTTAGTGAGTTGATTTGGTGTAAAGTTTTTATACCCTGTACTTTGAAGAGATTGACATGACAACTCTGCCTGTCGATCTTTATTACATGGGATCTCGAACCCTGATTGATTTTTTGTTGGTTAGCTGTCAAAAGAGAACAGGAAAACTCATTGAGCGAAGCTATATAGCCTCAGGACTCTACTCTCTCAACTCTACAAGTTATGAAACTTTATGAGCTCAAAGTATAGCCAAATTAGACTAATATATATACATATATGCCTACTCATATATACATATATACACATACCTAGACAAATATATTTATACCCAACTTATTAGTACAACACGAATATATCACTTTAACACATTTTTAATGTGCATCGTGCATATAAATGATCGCAACAATAATGCGATCTGATAGAGTTTTCATATCTTTTTCCATGAAACGAAAGTGCATTTGTAAATGGATCTATTGTTTCGGTCTTTGTGCCGCCGACGAGTCCATAAGAGTAATACTATAAACCGATTAGCTGACTCCAGTGGAGCGCGTCTGGGGTCTGGGGTCTGGGTTGCCCAAAAACTATTTAAGAATGAATAATTTGTATAAAAGAAAGTTGTGTTGATGTGTTGTGTGTGTTTGCCCGCCCCGCCATAATTAAATCATTGGACTGAAAATACCAGACCAGACCAGACGATTGCGATCGACTTAAGCTGACAAACGTTATCCGTTCCAATTTCAAATGACGACAGAGTTTTAACGGCGCTGACAATGCCCGCCCGACGATCTCGCATTTAGGCATTTCTTAACCCACCCAGTTACAAAGAGGGACAAGAATCAACAAAGTGCTCGGCGCATCAAATAATAATTTACTTCATAAAAACAGACGTCAGCTTAATATTCGAGAGTTCTCTTTTTTTATATACAGTCCCAGTCACAGTCACAGTCACAGTCTCTTCTTCTTCTTCGTCTTCGGTGCTACTGGTTTTTTCTTCGCCTTATACAAGACACCAGATTACGCTGCTTGTGTGGGATTGACAAAAAAAAATAAAATAAAATAAAAAGAAAAAAACACCTTTTGTTGCTATAAGACGTCGGCTTCCAGTTAAGCTGGAACCTTCAATTGGGATACCTCTGCAGTTGCCTTTATAACTTTGTCACAATATTTCTATGGCCTTTCTCTGTCTGCGCATACATTTGAATAAGTTGCCAACTACAACAAATTGCTTAGCCATGTGCAAAAGTCGTTTGTCTCGAATCAATTCGTCAACTGAGCGCTAGGACGCAAAGAGGAATACATATATACATATATGCATACAGCTAGGTTCATGAAAATAATAGTGCATTGGATAAGCCAATTTAATAATAAATATAATATTGAATAACAACAAAATCACTTGAAATTAATATTAACACTAAGTTATTTTTCTTGTATTTATGCAGTTAATGTTAAACTGTCAACATTTCAATAGTATTTAGCTTATAATGTTTATGCGGCATGTTGATTCCTCCATTTACACTGACAAGACTTTTAGGCTAATAATAATAATATAACAAGCCCTACTCTCCTTCCTCCATTTACACTGACAAGACTTTTAATAATAATAATATAACAAGCCCTACTCTGATATTCCCATGATCATTGCAGAAAATGATTTTCATACATATCTCCATTCATCTATCATAACTTTGCAAACTAAGAGTTTCATAGAAAACATAATCAACTTATGTAGAAATCACTTGAATTTCATTTCAATTTCCTCTACAATCCCTGCAATTCTTATGATAATTTTAAGCAATGCATTTGTGTTGGCAACGTGTGCTGATTAAATATACAGGTGGCCTGAACTTCATAAACAAATATGACGATAATGACATGTTATTAAAAGGCCGCTGAGGCAGGAATTTCAGACAATGCTGGGATCGTTACACAAATGATTTCTCAGTTCAGCTCAGAGGAGTATGTTGCGCAAAATAAAAATGCAAAAATTCAACTTCCGCATTTAGCCAAGTGGAA
The DNA here is from genome assembly GCA_035045345.1 of Drosophila hamatofila. Taxonomy (NCBI): domain Eukaryota; kingdom Metazoa; phylum Arthropoda; class Insecta; order Diptera; family Drosophilidae; genus Drosophila; species Drosophila hamatofila. The sequence continues at coordinate 10,105,133 of JAWNPA010000052.1, read as the reverse complement.
CGACGACCCGAAAAGGTTTTGTCTTGCAGTCAAAGTTTTATTAAGTGTCCGACACTCAAGAGAGACGTAAGTCAAAGAGTACTATAGCGAAGAGTAGCCAAAAAATGTGAGTAAATCTATAAAGATATTACTTATATATATAAATCAATTTATATGCAGTTGAGTTTATATAAGCAATATGCCTAAGACAAACTCTGCTCATCAGAGAGATGAAATGGAGCTCATTAAAGGAATTAAGCGCAGCGCATTCAGTCTTTAAGTGAACATTTATGATCAAGCAAATACTTGAAATACATATAAAGACATAAATAATACCCCATCACTCTCTCAGCCTCTCTCTTTATCTCTCTGTCTCTCTTTGACAAGATCGTGTTGATGCATCCTTTCAACACAATTACACCTCACACATACTTTACATATTACACACATATTTTGACACGTGGGAGACGAGGAATTAGCTGGCAGTCGGTGGGCCTTTGATTTAAATTGTGTTTATGCAGCAAATTAAAAGATCAAAAGACGCTCAACAGCATCAGCAGCTACTTAAGCAGACAAAAATAAGAATATTAAATTCGCATAAGGAGAAGCTGCGCGTATTCCCATGAATATTACGATGATTATTGCATCCGTATTGCAGTGACAAATGTGACAGAGGAGGGGTAAGATGATTGAGATAGCGGAAAATGCTCGCTATGCGATGAGAGAATCTCAAGTATTTTAAAAGAAGCTCAGAAATATTAAATAGGGAATTGATATTTAGAAAATCTAATGGGTAGTCTTTATATATAGGGGGAAGAGCGGAGATATAGATGGAGGCAATATCAATAAGTGGAAGAGTTAGAGTGGGACTGCGATTTGAAGAACTGACGACTGAAGTAGGGGAAGTAGAATAACAGGATAGGATAGTAGGATAGTAGAATAGCAACTGGAATTCTAGATATACATATGTATGTACAGCAAGACTTGATTTGTATATATTTAGGAGCACTATGAATTACTACTAATATACCATTTCCATTTCCATTTATATTATGTCTAGTTCGAGAGAGCTCTACAAATATAGAAGTTCCAATTGTCTTTCTAATTAATCATTCACTTCCACATAAACGATTTTTACTTCAACCTTGACCTCAGATAAATAGTGATCCCCACTCATATACCATTTCCATTTTCATTTCCATTGCCATTCTTAGTCCAGTCTAGATTTATATTACATCTAGTTCGAAAGAGCTCTACAAAGATAGAAGTAACAATTGGTTGCCTTAAACATACATACATAGAGTGCTACTGCGAACCGTATATCCGGTCCAAATATAGCTGTAGCTGTTGCTGTAACCATATGTAAGAGACGCTGGCCAAGATGGTTCTGGCTAAATCGTGGTTTTGGTAAGTCGAGTGCATCAGATCGTCTTTAACAACTTGAACATGTGAATCAATAAGGCACTCACATGTGGGTGAGGCGTTGCTTGTTTGGCGGGTGCAACACCTACACCTACACACCTGAGCACACACACACACACACACACACACACACAGAGGGACTGCCTTGCACCTCACAGCGAATGTGTGTGCAACACGCTGTGGCAGAGCTTGCAACGGCAAGCGCGATCTCTGTGGCAGATAAGACACTTGGGATGTTTCTTATTGCATGTCGTGATTGTGTCAGTTTGTGTGTTCCCACTGGCAGCACTTGAAAGCCAAAAACAAAACAAAAACACAACAACAACAACAACGAAACGCAGAAGGAAAACAACAACAGAAACAGCAGAAACAGAAACAGAAACAAAATTAAGCAGCAACCAATCATTGTTAAATATATAATGCTCGCCCGTTTGTTGAAATTGAAAAGTTTTAAATTATCGAGGCGCAGCATCAAAATCAAATCATTCCAATTAAATGTGAATGCAAACGCCTTTTCTTGATGGGCTGCCTGCCCCGTGATATTTATATTTATTTATTTCTCTTTTTTCTTCTTTTAAATATATATATATATATATATATATATATATATATATATATATATATATATATATATATATATATATATATATATATATGTATATGTGTATATATTTAAATGTATACCCTATATCAAGTCAGCCATATGTGTTGCATTTCGTGTATCGCGCTTTAAATGTGCAATTTATTTGATTATGCAACAAGCTGATGGACTTTATACGCAAATCGCTCAACACTTTGTTTTTAGGTGTTGCTTTTACACTTCTTTCAAATTGAAGAGAATATGATAAGAGAAAGACAGAGAGAGAGAGGAAGCAACAGAGAGGGAAACTTAGTGAGAGACAGAGAGAGATAATGAGTCGGGTAAATAAGACAGGGAGAGAATCTCTCTATCTATAAAGAGAGAGATATAGTTAGAGGGATACAGAGAGACATATTGAACAGGAAATATATAGAGAATGAGAGAAAGTGAATGAATGAACTGGATAGAAAGAGAGTGATAGTGAGTGATAGCGAGTTAGGGAGAAGGCTAGAGAGCGAAAGACATAATGGCAGGGGGCGAAAGACATGTTATGAAATAGAGATAAACAGAGGGAGAGTGTGAGAAAGACAGAGAAAGAGAAAGAGAGAGAGAAAAATAGAAAAAGATAGAGAGAGAAAACTAGAGATATGTTATACGTATGTATGTATGTTTGCAAATATATGTATATCGGGAATTGTATGTAGATAGATATACTTATATATAGTATATGCATACATATATACATATTTATGCATATTCTCATATATATAATACTATCCAATCAAGATTTTAACTTCACCGCCTTTCTCTACAATTCTCATAAAGAAAACTAATCCCCACATGCTGCTTTTTAGCAATCTAGCATACTTTACAACAATAAATTTCTGCAATTACCTCGTAAGAGAAAACATTTTCAACACGCTTCTCTTAACATATTTCGAATTACTCAATGGATATAATGATTAAGGCGTTGTCTGGTAATCAGGAAAGCTGTTGGGCAAACAGCTCAAACAGCTCAAACAGCGCAAACAGCGCAAACAGCGCAAATATACATTTCACGCAAACGTGTAGTATAATGAGTTGTACATGCCGCTATATGTTGATTCCACCTAGGGATTCGTTGTATTCGGTTTTGTTGACAGTGATCGCGCCACATGAGATGACGATATATGTAGACTGAGAGTCGGCATCGTTAAGTGGCTGCTTACCCATATCATCGCGTTGTCTGTCAGAAGAATACTATGCAGAGAGCGAGAGAGGTGTGCGTCAGATGCTTAATTTAAATTACTCACGGGCCACGACGAGGGCGGGAGATGGGGGGGTTGCCGGGGGCGTGGCTGAAGCAGTAGACGCAATGCCTGCGAGCTGAGGCAGCATCAGCAGCAGCGGCAGCAGCAGCAGCCGCTCAGCATGAGTAGCTGCGATTTGACACCTCGACTGACAGCTGAAATTGTGGAAAATTATTGAGCGCATTGGAACCCAAGAGGGCGCCCATTAGATGCCAGCATTTTTACCTACAGAAAGAAAGAAAGGCAAGACTCGAAACGAAAAGGAACGTCTTCATTTTCAAGCGTATTTGGAAGTTGTGAACAAGGGGAATCGCGGCCAGACCTCTAATTTATTCCACATCAAATTGCTGTATAATTAAAATGTTGATACAAAACTGCACTTGGTGCAGTTTTTACGACTTCACAAACAAATAATCATATATTTTGTAACCGAATCTGGCCATCAGTTTCAATGCGAGCTAATTGCCTTCTATTGAAATTCTCTGCGAGACAATAATGGAATTTATGTGTATTCTATAGCCTAGTCTAAACATGTATCGTTGTCATTTGTTTGGGTTACGTTTTAATGGTAATTAAAGGGAATATATATAGAGAGGAACGAATTTTTTATGGTATATTAGAGTACTAAGGTTAGATCTTTAGTGTCTGTCAGAACTTTGGATGTGAAATGTATCTGAAATCTATCCTGTATGTTCATACTAACTATATACATATAGCAACTATATACCTAAAGTTCTAAGCATTCGTATAAGTCAGGGTGACTGATCTCAACTAAACCATACATTATAAATCAGCCCATAGATAACTACGACATACTTCAAAATTCAAAGTTCCCAAAAAGTATATAAAAACTTATTACTCAAACTCCAAAACTTGATCAAGTTGTATGTCTGCTGGGATAACTTGAGGCTGCTTCTAATACATTTTCAAAGAGAATTCCCTGGCACGGGGTATTTGGAGCCCTTGCAGAGCTCCATTTAAGGTCAGGCAGTACAATATGTTAACAATGATGAATTCAGAACCATGTCTTTTGTCGCCAAAAACATTTACCGCAACGAAATGAACATAAAACTGTCATATTTTCTGATGACTTTATATTTATGAAGGCCAAAAATGTTGATCGTAAAGAAAGAGAGAAAAAAAAAGAACAGAAGAAGCAGCAGCAGAAGGAAGACAACAGCAACGAAAGGAAACCAAGTTGTTTTTGTGTGTGTTTCGGAATTATTTTATTATGAATTCATATTCAATGGAGCCTGAGTCCTTTGGCTGGGCATCGGCTTCGGCATCAGCATCGTCATCGACATCGACATCGACTTCAACATCGTCATCGACTGTCAGAACACACAGGCGGTACGTGCTTTACATTTTAAACGGATGGCCAGTCGTCTTCACTAATTGATCGCTTCCGACCGTGGAACCCTTCGAGACGATTGTCAAACTGGACCAAATCAAATGAAATGTAATGATGTCCCCTTGTCTGACAGCCCAAACTAGATTATTGCCAGAGTGAAATTGTTATTCGACATTTGTCAACGATTATTGCGATAATATACATGTGCAACAGATTTTTTTGCAGTTGCTCTGAATTTGCTTTATTAACTTGGTAAAACACAATCCAAAGGGGTGAGAGATGGGGAGAGACAGAGTTTTGAGAGGAGTTTAAGATATCAAGTTGTAAGAGGAATTAAGATGCAATCAAAACGATTTATAAAAAGATGCCTTAAAGAGGAGTTTAAGACGTTAAACAATTTAATAGGCTTTATTATTGTATAAGCTTATATCAGTTAAAGATTCTAATTGCTTTATCCACTTCTATTCTCCTATTACTTACTCTCCTATAAATTTGACAGTATCATCTCCTATCCGAAGAGGTCTTCTGAACTTTATTCTTATACCTTATTCGAAAATGGAGTCAACAGTAATCTAATTGAAATACTAACTGATCCAAACTCTATAAATATCAAAGATGAACTCTCTAACAAAAACTATATAACATTTATATTACCAATCTTAGCCTACCTTACCCCACCTCACCCCACCTCACTTTCAAATACTTGCCTAGTTTATTTACCACTCGATTAATATTGCAGACATATTTATATCATATACAGCTTACATTGTATGGGGCAGGGAATAGCCAGCAATATAAATATATATAAATTTGCTGACTGGCTATTATATCTGGGTGTATCCAAAATTGCTGTGGCAGCTACTACGACTACTACAGCTATGAGTGGCTGGCTCAACCACCACGTGTCTGTTTACATTTCAGTCTGGTCAGATCCGATTTCCTGTTGTATGCCAATGTCGCCGCAATCCGAGCCGCATTCAGTTGACTACTGACGGATTGTTCACTGTTGTTTAACACCGAATTCCGGAACATATTCCTGGAAATTGTTTTTCCCAAGCTTTTATTGTCAGCGGGCCGCTTGACACCCGAGTTATAAAAGCCGCGCAACGAATTGTATTTGATATATTTTTGTAATACTCTACACTTTGAAGAGATTTCATATGTCTGGCCTGAATAAAGCAGGTTGTGTGAAATATATACATGTGATGGATTAGATTATGAATATAGGAGTTTCTCACGTATAGCTATGTTGGGATTAGGCTGCTTTTGATTCAATCATATTTAAGTCTGACTGTCTTATTTTGTTAGCTTCAAAGTTAATTTAATGGAAGGGTATGTATATTGATCGGTCTAATGATTGATGTATATATAGTCGTCTTGCAGTCATCTGTTCACTTTGAAACTATATTCGATCATTGGTAAATGTTATTTTATTAATATTTGGTTTATTGATCAGTTAGTCTATCAGCAGTCAGGTCAATTTGAACTATATATATATATATTATATTATATATGTATATAGATTATATTTAATTCTATATGACTTTAACATATATTTATAAAAATTCTTCAATTCATTTCAAATTTCATCAGTCAATCAAACAGACAGTCAGTCTTTTTCACTATATATCATATATATATATAGAGAGGGAGATAAGAACTCTATGTCAGTTGGTCAAGCTGTCAATCAGTCAGCAACAGAAAACTTTCTTATAAATATACAAAGATTATCTTGAATGCGAGTAAAATTGCTGAATACCTAGCCCTTATGATTAGCATTTTGTATTGGTCAGTCAGTCAGTCTGTCAATCAATCAGATTTAACTCTATCAAACATATTTTAACCAAGTCACATACTTAAATGCCTAACAGTTGCTGCAAAGACTATGAGTTGCTCATCAAGCTGACCGTCAGTCTGTCAGTCCCTCACTCTGTCAGTCGTTCAGTCACTCAAACTAAGCTCATTTATGGATTATTTTTCAATTTAATGCTATTTCAATTCTTCCCCTTCTTCTTCATAGTACTTTTCATATGTTTCATATTGTTCATATTGTTATAGATGTTTTTATCCACACATAAAACACTTAAAATCTAGAATTTTTTTTTATTTTTCCTTTTTTTGGCACGTGTTGCTATTATAGTAAATAACATTTTCTAACTTTAATGTTTTTCATATATATATTTTTTGCTGTACAAATTTAATGCTGTAGTACACTGAGTTCTATAGCGAATGTGAAAGTTACCCTGCATCACGCCCACAGATTGTTCGGTGGGGGGAAAGGGCGATGTCTATTCATGATGTGAAACTATATAAAACGCATTCATACACAATTTTACACACATAGACACATAGGTGTTCGTGTACAGATGTGTAAAGGATTGTCAGGACGATTGTCGTTGCGCTGCTGGGGAAATGTTTCAAATGAAACAATCTGCGACAAATGTGTAAAGTGTTCTGGCAACCGCCGCACAGCCACCATCAATAAAATCATAACACGCCTCTCACACCACCCCCAACACCCCACACCCCCCATTAACACCACCCACTCTCTGCATTTTGAAAAGTGTTTCAAATATTGCTGTGGAGCAGCAAAGTTTGACGCCAATTTTGAATGAGGCTGGGAGGCATGGAAAGTTGGGCGTAAAAAGCCTTTTGAAAATAAATCGCTTCAAATCTGAAATGATTATTGACGCTTTTTATGTTTTAATAATGTGTCGGAAATTTATAGAATATTAAGGGTTAAATGCGCCACCCACGTCACAAACACTCGTCGCATTTAATACAATAAAACTTTCGAATTCGTTTTAAAATGTTAAAATGTCGCCGGCTGTGCCAAAATTTATAGCATTTTTCTTTATGTAACAGCCGTTCATTGCCTAAGAAATAGAAATGGAAATAGCAATAGAAATAGAAAGTGTACTTATGCATAAATATCTCATACCAAGAGTGAAGCTGTTTTCTCTTGCCAGTTGGAAGTTAGACTTGACTTGCTTATACTCTGTAGGCAAAAGGGTTGGAGGAGAAGTGTATTTGATATAACTTTTATTTTGATTGCATGAAAATGTGTTTTTAATTGAGCAGCAAATGTAAAAATAAAAATTTGTATGTTAGAATTGCCTGAAAGTTCGTCATGGTTGAAAAACCTTCACCTAAGTCCATGTTTTTGATGCTTGTATTAATTTTTTTATATGTATATACATTCATTTGTTTATTCTTTTCTAGTCAATTTAATTTTCAAGTCTAAAATAGAAAAAATACAAAAAATACCAAAAGGAATTCTCTGAAAGCTAAGCTTGAATTACGTAAGATTAAAAGCTGCAAAACTAAATCAAATTTTCTAAGTCATTATATTCAGTTAAAATTCCTGTTCTTTCAAACTCAAAAGCTTGGGCAACATTCATTCTTTATCTTCTAATAACCTATGTTAAATTGTCAAATGTAACAGAATATATAATATTTTCAAAATTCATTCATAAGTAAAGTCAATGTCAAACGAGTTTTCCCAACAGCTAGACAAGACATCGCTTACATTATGATATGTGACATATTAGCCAAAGGAAATAAACACATTTATCATTTCTAACCAGGAATCAAGATGGACCACCCGTTGCCATTAAGCAGTCAGAGAGTGAGAGTCGAAGTGAGAGTATGAGGACATCCTGTGTAGTCTAAAGTTTGGCTGCTACCGCTGTGGTCCCGGTCTCCGGTCCCCGGGCTCGTTCCCGAACACAAACTCTTGTTTTCCTGTCGCAATTGCCACAATATCCTTTATGTCCATCGATATGGCAGACGCGCTTATTGTATTTCGGGCCGTTGTTGTAGTATAAATCCCATATACTGTCAGAGACCGCCAACTGTATTAAAACGCATACAAGAATAATACCCAAGTCATTTATCACTTGGCATATTGTCCAGCTCGATGATTGGCTTTCTCGTTTGCTCTCGCTCTCTCCCTCTCTCTCTCTTTCTTTCTCACTCTCTCTCTCTCTCTATCTCTGTGAACCCATTTCCCGCTTCAGTGGCAACATCTCCTTATTCTAGCTGGGCAGTCCACATGCGTTTCGCACTATAATAATAAATAAATATCGAGCCAGGCCCGGGCACGAGCAGTGGTCCTCGATTGAATAGGATGACCTTTTTGGCTGTCATTTAATTTCGAGCACTGTCTATGCGCTTTGGGAACGGAAACCCCTAATCTAGCCATGATGTTATTTGAAGTGCTATCATACCATCCGATGAGCTATTGAGGCATTGAGGGTTGGTAATGGAATTCCCATTGCCATTCCCATTGCCATTGCCATTGCCATTGGAATTGGAGTTGAGCGTTGGCGAATTATTGTTTGAGGTGTTTCCTTTCATTCTTTCTTGTTTTCCTTGCCTGCCTGCCTGACTATTTGTATGAAAGAAGTCAAAATATTTACGGTCAGCATTTATCTTCATTTAAGATTCGTCTGCCCGGAAAAACTACAAGCTAAGCATGGAACTATACAAATGACAAGTAATTATATATATTTAATTTATTTCCATTTAGAATTGATTTGAATTAATTATTCATAACAGATCCTAAGCTTTTCCTAAACTTTCAAATATGAAACTATGTTTATCACTATATATAAAAACTATTATACATATATCTATATATATACCGACATATTCATATTTAAATTTAGATTTACCTTTACCTTTACCTATATAGAGTCCCTGTCAAACCTTATCTCAACTTCACACACTTTACCATTTAAGCTTTTCATCAACGATTTTGTGTCTGTGATCCCACGGTTTTTCAGTCTCACTCTAGATTATATTGTATGTTATTCGATGTTGCAAACAAATCCGTAAAACCAACCCCGCAAACATTGATTTACCACAAAAGCGAATTCTGCTGTTCACGTCGACGACAATAATGATGTTGCTAATATTTTGCTGTACTTAAAAGGGATTTCGTGACGGTTTGACTTGCTGTGGGATAATCAAAATTATAATATGACTGATTACTCCTGCCCGAGCACCGAAGAGCTCAACACACACGCACGCATCCTATGTGAGAAGGACTCGTGTTAATGCAAAAACACATACATACATCATGTATTTGATATTTTAAGGGGTTGCTTTTCTTATCGATGTCAAATAATTATTTGCTACGCGCCACTCAAATGGAAATACAGTGGTGCAAAAACATACGTTAAGGTAACAAAATTAATTAATAATCAGAAAATTGTTTCAATTGTAGTAGAAAGTTTTTTGACGTCTATAGAGTTTTATATTTGTATATTCTTTTTTTTTTTGTAGTTTCTGCTGATTATTATTCTTGATCAAGCTGAACAGCATTCCATCTGTCTATATGTCTGTTGCTCTTTATAGTTTGAATATGCAAAAAGCAAGGTATCTTCTAGTTGGGCATTTCTTCTTAGCAGAAGCTTCATCAGTCATATGCTTACAGCTTTCATTCTTTCCTTTCTTTCAATTATGTTTCTGTTTCTATTAGCAGCTCTGCTCCTCCAATTAGAAACAGGAGTTTCAAGTGAAAAAGGGGAAAAACGAAAGTCGTAGTCTCTGCTCCCTTGAGGAGCAATTAGTCAATTATCGCCTTTCTATGCGATTCACACAAGTTTAAACATCATTTTTTTAATGGAGTGCAATATACTCTGTCAGTTCTTTTCGCATTAATTATCAATCTACCATAAACATGTTGCCTTATTTTAGATAGTAATTAATTCAAATAATTTAGTTTAATCAACAAAAAACATTTTCATGATTTACTTCCAACAACAAGCAAGGCACAGCTTGTGTGTGTGTAGTCAAACTGTAAACATAATACATATATATACTATACAAATAATTCCTGTATTAGATATGCATCTATTAGGGACATAATGAGCTAAACATAATAGCCGAGACTTGTTCAGGTACTCTATTGTATAAATATATATATATAGCTACTATATGGATGGTCATTTGGCTACACTTTGTTGTGATAGGAAAACACGTGTTGACGCAACCGCAAAAGCAAACAGCCCAATACGCCCAACACATGTCTGGGCAGGCTGCAGGGTGTGTTGCAGGTTGCAGGTTGCAGGCTGCAGGCTGTGTGGGAGTGGTTGAGAACAGGCATATCGTAAAATTGCATTCGAGGTTGCTGCGGCGTGCTGTCGGGAGGCTGCAGCCTCATTAAAACAGTGAAGGCGTATTCGTGGATCTGCCCAACTTAAAATTTCCATATTGAAATTGAATTTTCGCAATGCGTGCTGCGGTTTTGCTAGGGGCAAAGCCCATCGACAGCAGCAGGAGCAGCAGATGGAGCAGCAGGAGCAGCTGCAAGGATGTGCCAGCTTTAAAGCATATCACTTATGTAAAGTTGGAGTCGCTGATGGTACTGTTATTCTCCACAAATAAAGCAATAGATAACTTTGCGCGGACTGATGGCTGCACAGACATACATACATACATATATATGTATATGTATGTATATAATGTATATTCACAGCTTGGCAGTGTTAAAAGCTCGGGATAATTTAATTAAAATTGTAAAATATTTGGCGGATTTTGCATAAGCCTGCAAAATCCCATTAATTCAGAAAGCAACCCATTGTTGACCGCAACACAATCAAAATATGCAAATTTATCGCATTAACTCGTGAAATTTCGAATGCCCGGGCCAAAGAAAAGCCCCAATCCAGCTGGTAAACAAATACCAGGAGCTATTTAATTGGTAGAAACGACCAGCAGCTACTACCATAAAAGTTAGCCACAGGGAGTGCGCTCTGCCGGGTGGTTCAAGATCATCATCATCATCATCGTCATAGTCATTGTCATAGACCCTCGCATAGCACTCGCACAAAGTAACTCGCCTTTCCCAGACACTTCTATTGACCCATTAAACACCCCAATTGAACAGCTTTTGACAGCTCCGAAAGCCAACTCTGCTCAGCAAGACGTTCTCTGTGTTATTTATGGTTCACACCATGGCACAACTGTTTTTTACTTTTACATTAACTTAAGCTCAGTAAGATAGCTGAAAATTGTATTTAATTGGTGTCTTAAGAAAACGCATTATCCTGAGAGATGCAGAGAGAGGAAATAAAGTTACTTGTGAGCAGAAATATATTTACTCGCTCATCAGATGTACATTCAAAGTGTATAAGACGAATATGATGAGGAAATGAAAAGAAAAATATGTTTAACAATACATAATACATTCAATATAAGTAAAATTTTATGATAGGCTCAGTATATAAATACCCTATTATTATAGTTTTCTGCTAATCTTCGAAAGTTATATCTAAATTAGTCATAAATATTATTCATTAGTATTAGTATGATTCATTAATCATTGCTATTATTCATGAAACTGATATTGGTATTCATTAGTATTTTTCATTAGTATTGCATTGAAGTATTCTCAGACAATAGAATTTATTAGAATTATTTATTACTATCATTCTTTGATATTATCCTAATATTCATTGGCACCATTTATTGTTGTAATTCAATGGCATTATCCTTTGGTATCATGGTTATTATTATTATTCATTGCCATAGTAATTTGCACTATTTATTGATATTGTTCATTGGTCTCATTGATATAACTCATTTATATTATTCTTTGACTCAGACAGTCAACATAAAAGTACAGGGTATCTTTCAGCCAATCACCCTTAATTACAACACAACTACAGTCTAACATCCATAGTCCATCTTCCCTATTTGAGCATAAACCTATCATTATGTAGCCTAGTGTAATTCCTATACATATACCCATACATATATATAGGAGAGAAAAAAAACAACTGGCTTTTCCAATATTAATGTACTCGTAATATGATATCGACGATTTCTCAAAAACCTGTTCAACTTCTTTAGTGGCTATTGAATCTCTCGGAGGCAAACTAGTTTCGTTGGACACATTAAAAATGTTTGCATTATTAAATGGTTAACAAACATGTGTTAGCATTTGTTCAAGTTAATGTTTAGGCATTCAATTATAATATAATGGGATGTAAATGTAATGGGAAAACATCATTAATTTCGCATAGAGTAAATCCTTTACTTTTTCCCCCCCCCCTCTCTCTCTCTCTCTCTCTCTCTCTTTCTCCTTCAGTTTTTTTCTTTTGATTTTAATGTACGCAAGAGGGAAATAAAATACCATTATTGGCTTTGCAGAACCTTTTTTGCCTATTCCTAATCCTTCGATGCGTCTAAATGGAATCAAATCCTCAAAATTGGATTGAAGAGCAACGCCCACTCTTTAGACACTCCAGCCCAGCTCCATCTACAGCTACAGCTACAGCTCTGGCTACAGCTTCGGCTCAGACAGTTACGCATTTATGTTTATTTGGCCGTTCCACCCCCAGGCCCAGTCGCTTTCTTAATGTGCCAGCCAAATGCTCAATTGCGGTGTCCCAGGACATGCCAAAGTGAACGGAATAGGGGATTTCCACTCAACTACATTGTGTTCTCAGCCAAAGTGGACTTGCTGATGCTGGATGCTGGATGCTGGATGCTGAAAATGTAAACAGTGGAAAATGGAGACTCAATTACTTAAACGGTTAGTCCATTGTTCAACATACACAAATTTGCATATTTCTTATTTCTGTTTGTTTCTGTTTAGGTGCGATAGTCAAATATTTTCTTTAACATGCAGATTTATCAGGCTGTTACTTATTTACAAGCTACGTGCAGTTTAATAAAATGGAAAATCAGTATTGTTTATAGGTGTATGTGTGTGAGTGTGTATGTGTTCGTATGCTTTCTAATCCCAGTAGCAGTTCAAGTATTTATCTTTTTTTGCTTCTCTATGCGATTCTCATAAGCTCAAGAGAAGATTTTTGGTAGTTTCTGATGAGTATTTACTGTATTTGGCAATTAGTTTACTTTATATATATATATTTCCATTGTGATTATTATAAATTGAACTAGGACTTCAAGACTTTCATGCTTCTCTGATTGGTAAAAGCAAAGAGTTTATTATACGACTTTTTTGTGGATGATTGTACAGATGTATATATATATTCATTAAGAAAAGAGTATTATTGGAATATTTTAGTATTTATACTCCTTTTTTATGCACATGATAACTAAAATATTCATTGGACTGATTTAGTATATTGACTCTAGCTACAAAATTTTAAAGTATTGGCTGGCTAATCCAAAGCTTCAATGTACATCATCTTTTTGGCTAGCAGGGATAATAATTTATGATTGTGCAGCAGAAGCTCCTCCACAATTGGTGTGAGCCGCCAAAACCGAGGTCCAAAAAAAAAAAAAAAAAAAAGAACAAGAAGAAGAAAAGTCGAACAGAAAAAAGACTACGTCATACTGCGCAAACTGTGTCTGACCTGCACAGCAGGCGCTGGCGGAGTTTTGTTCTTATCTTATCCCGCTGTCGTGCCATGGAACAGAGAATATGTTCTTATTTGTGAAATTGCTTACTTGCGACGATCTGACTAACTAGTTTCAACCATGAATACTCCAACTGCCTCTGCCGATGCTGCTGCTACTGCGACTCCGACTGCGGCCGCTGCTGCCGCTGCTGCTGTTGATGATGGTTTAGTCCGAGTGCCCTGTCATTGTGGTTATGTTGGGATTGTTAAACAACAATATATGCGGACAAAGAAACAAACAAGGGATTACTTGAAAATCGTTGATGGCTTGGTGCCATACCGATGCCGTCCTGCCAATGTGGACGGACCCCCTGGCGACAAACACAGGCCACATCCGATGTTCTTTCACCTACATAACGTGGTTTGCACTCCCAACATCAAAGTTTACACAACAGCGAATTCGAACATGGTTCACAAACGATCGACAAACGCATCTTTGATCAGAAGAGTGAAGCTGATTAAACTATGGGAAGCAAAAGTATAAAGTATATATTATCATAATGTATGAGCCTTTGCTATAAAACTAACAGTTTTCTATGCCAATAACCGCAGTACGCGATAGTTAAGTTATAGGCTCGGATTCTAGTATGAAGAAAAGGGTAGATATAAGTATAAATAATATTATTTCTCAATTCCAATTTCCCATCCTCATGGTATATCAATTTATCTAATCGCCCGATGTCTACAGGAAAAATCCTTTTGGAATCAAATCCCTTTAGAATTATATCCCTGCCCACCCATCTCATAATCCCTGTTGTCTAGTATTATAACTTAATCCCTGACTCTCCATCTATTTCCCTATATTATCTTTCACTTTTGGAGAGTAAACAAATTTGCAGGCATTCCATTTGGTTAACTTTCTTGACTTTCTATCTAATCGATTGCTGACAGTTCTCAACGGTAGCGAAATTAATTTCAGTTTTCAAACCCCTTTTTGTTCAGCTTGTTGGAGTCTCACCCAAACGAATTAAGACACGTGTTGAAGCGACTTGATTTTAACACGGAAGCGTTCCAACCCTCTGGCAAACCCCCGAAAATGGAAAGGGAAAGCTCTATGGCAGTGGCAGAGCTACATGCTGTGAGTTAATTCCTTTCGATGTGGTTATGAATTAGGCACAACTCATCATTTGCAGCATCTGCGACTGTGCTTTTTAGGTGGGTGGGCGGACCGGTTCGCCGGTTCGCCGGCTCGCCGGTTGGCCGGATCGCCTTCACGAATATCGAATCAGACACAGAAACTTTGTGTTAACACCCAACCATTACATAGCCGAAAGGCATCTGCAAGAACAATATGTGGCACGTGGCACGTGCCTCACTGCCTTACGGCCGCACTGCAGCCAAGCGTCTTTATGTGACAACAAACAAATAAAACGTGCACCTCACACCCGCCTCACAGCTCCTGAGCATCCAGACTCGTATGTTACAATGTATTTGATGTATAAAAAATAACATTATGCGTTCCATATAAGTTTTAGCTCTAACAATACGATTCACCATGCTAAGAAATGTGTTCTTATGATTATATAGACCTGGGTGAGTTCTTGAAAAAAAAAACATTTGCTTTGACAATTACCTACCTACAATTATTTGAATTTTAGTTATGATCTTGTGAAAGGAAAGAACTCATAATATATATTAACTGAGATGATCCTATCTAACTACTTGTGTCCATAAAAAACGAATTATTACTTGAATAAATATTCTATTTACTCTCTTACAGGCAGGCAGACCGATGGACCTGTTTATATTGTCGTATCAATTGCATCTATACCAATAAAATGTATAACAAGGGTAGTCTAAAATTTGTGGGAAAAAAAATACAGATAGAGATAGAAATAGACTAACAACAATATATTTTATATGTTTACATTTTGTTTCTTTAGATCTGAGTTGTGTTTACCTTTTATTAAAATTTTTAGGCTCAAGCTCCTTCTCGTAAGACATTCAAATGCTTTTTCAAGCATATCAAACTTAAAAATTTTTATTTTATAGGTATATCAGATAATTATGTTTTTAAATAAGTAAATAAATTTTTAATGTAATGTACGACCATATACATAAATATAATCAATATTATATTATATTATATTTCAACTTCCAACATATTATTTCTAACAAGAATTTTAATGAAATAAAATAAATTTCAACTTCCAAAATATTATTTCTAACTAGAATTTAAATAAAATATAAATAAAATAAGCTTTTAACTAATGTAAATATATTAAAATATATATCCCTGTTTTATTTTAACAAACCAAATTTTATTTTTCACTATCTACATAATATATTTTAGTTTTATTTATTTATTTTAATTTTCAATATTATGGCATTACAAACACATCGTATTTAACAGAATTTCACGATTATAATTAGGCTAAAATTATATTATTATAATTGTTAATCAGTATGTGCTAAACTCTTTCATTGTAACATTTCAAAAAGTTCAAATACTCTCCAGTAAAACAAATAAATCGAATGTTTCTTTTGCTCGAGCTTTTCCCCTAATCAGTCTCAAATTTCATTTCTTCCTGCAATCCCTTGACCAGCAGCAGGCTTTAACGAGCATTATAACATAAAATCCGGCAATTTAAAATACTTAAAATGTGTAACAGTTGCTCATTTTATGAACAACATCATTATTTCACACTACTTAATTTACTGTTAGTCAAAATTCACCACGAATTACCAATTTATTAGATGTGTGCGTGTGTGCGTGCGTATCTGTGTGGGTGTGTGTGTGTGCTTGGCTATATATCCTGAATACTGATGCGATTGTACTTAACTTTGCGAATGGGGTGACTTTACCACACAATCTCTCGCCCTCTCTCGCTCGCTCCCATTGTGGATATATAGTGGTATAGCAAACGTCAGTGATTCCCTGATTCCCTGGCAAAGGCATGCGCGATGGGTTTTATGAAGGTAAACAAGGAGCGTCGTTCGCTATTTGTGTTTGTTTTTACATCAGTGTCAGTGCACTGGGCACTGACTTTCGACACGTTTTCTGACTTAATTTTAGTTTATTGCTTTTTATGTATCTGTATGTGTGTTGGTGTTTGTGTGTGTGTGTTGGTGTTTGTGTGTGTGTGTGTGTGTCTGTTAAAAATCATTCATAGTATACGCACACCACCCGCTCAACTGCAGTTTATGAGCGACCGGCAAACAATTGGCATGCTCAGACTAGAACGTCGTCCGCCACGTGTTGCGGATGATATCCTTGGCGAATTGTTGGGCGTACTGCTCCTTTGAAGTCGCCCACTACGCAATAGAGTCCGTTGACTCTTCCAATTGGCGGGGTCGTTACTGATGCCAAGACGTGAAATTAAGTCAGCCTCTGCGCAACAACGCGCTTTTCCACGGGAGTGGGCGGGGGCTGGGGAGGTTGAGCTCTACTTATGCCTGTGACAGATATAAACTTTTTGTTTACTGTTCTCACGCTTGTGACTACCAAATGACGGATTGAATTAGGTAAATATTTGTTTATGGAGCGCTGGTCCGATACACAGCCCTGGTTAGATAGAGCCCAACTACTAGAGCACCGGCACAAGTCGCCTGATTAAAGCCACATGATAATAATAATTGTTTTTCTTTTAATATATTCATCTATTTTGTTTTGTTTTTTTGTATTCCGAAAAAGTTATAAATGTTGACGCATGGCACGTGCCACAGTTTATCGTTATGATAAGCGCCAACAAGTGAGAGTGATCTAGGCGGGCGTACATTCCAAATTCTTCCCATACAACCTTTTTTTTTTTTGGTTGAAATCGTGTAGTTATTCGAAAGGTGGAATTTTTATATCATTTGTTTAGTATCAGAAAAACTACATATAAAATTATTGATCTGTAGAGCTTTTTGCATTCGAGCTGCATTTAAAAAATACCTTACTCGAATTCCATAACTTTCCATAACTTTGTCAAATGTTATCCAAGTTATGAAAATATATAAAGATTAAAAAAACAATTTTAAAATTAAAAATTAACTAAAAATAGTATATATATTTATTAATAACTAGGTTTTCTATACTTCTAAATTTAAAAAAAAAAATGTTTTCTTTTGCATATTATTAAATGATTTTCTAAAAAGTAACATTTTCATTAATTTAGAGGGTGTGGAAAATTTTAATTAATTTCCCCGACAAAAATATGTTTAAAATTGATATAAAAACCTTTCAGAACTGCAATTTGCCTAATTCATATTCATATTTATCAAAAATGAACAGAAAAGTTATTTACAAATTTAAATTCTTGATATTTGCTTTCTATTAAAAGCAAAGTAAGCATTGCTCTCTTAAAGTTTGCAAATGTCAAATTGGCAAGAGGATATTAAACATCTACATAGACACATTTCCAATCAAAGACACATTCATACTCCCCATACTCCAAACTGACCCTTCATCGTAATTTTCGCAATTCTATTCATTTAATTGCCAAATGCATATAAAAATTCATTATATTTTAAACAGAGCACGCAACGAGTGGCCTTTCACAAGTGTTGACACAAGTCTTCAGCTTTAACTGAAAAACATCATTTCCAGTTTGATGATGAATTCAAGTGCTACCCAGGATGCTATCTGGCACTCGCCCTTGCAGTGCCACAGCCACCGCCAACGCCACCGACGCTCTCGACTCTTGGGCATCCTGGCATGCACTGAACGCTTCTGTGCAGCCGACAGTATTTGCACAAAAAAGTTAATTAATTTAATGAAAGGTTCGCAAACTAGTGTAACAAGTTCAGTTGTCATATAAGTACATTTGTAATTACATAAATATGGGCAGCCCCAGTTATGTGAATTTGTGCGCAAATGAACTTTTACGAACAGAGAGCATATTGGCTTTGCCTATGGTAAGAATGTATAATTAAGAGAAATACTTTTGGGCAGTTATTTGCTTAACAGAAGTGAAGCTACCACAATACTAGCAAATTTTTGCTAGTTTTTTTGGCCAAGAAGTTTGTATTTGTCAAATTTTCTGAAGTAACTCACATGTCCACAAATTTAACTTAATGCAGTCCAAGTACTCTCTTATGCAAATTTCATATTGTCAAAGTCTATCCCATCAAGTATACATATAAAAGACAATAAAGATAACTGGATCTTTATTATTTGTAATGACATCATCCTCCCAGTTTTATATCCCACCTCTCTCATTTATATAGCACTTCTAATTCCAACCCACAGACATGTCTATAGAGTTACAATTTGCTGAAAAAAGTGAAACATTTACACACACCTGTAAATAATTATAAAATAGATATTTGTTTGGTTGATAGCTGATATTTGTTTCGTTTGTCGCTCTAAGCTGTTGTGCTGTTTTGTCTTAAATGTAAAAGATACATATTTTATTTTATTATTATTATTACTTTACACATAATCTTATAAAATAAATTAATATTCATCCTTTGGTAGCTTTATCAGTATAAATACGCACATACAGACATACAAATATATGTATAAGGTTAAAAATAAATTGGTAAAAAAATGTATACAATCGTCGCACTCAAATACATACTATACGAAGATTCCTTGAAATGTACATTATTATAATATCTATGTATTGTGTGTATGTGTGTCTGTGTGTGTACGTGTGTGGGTGCGTGTGTGTGAGTAAACTCAGCTGCGTTTCTCTTATGAGTATATTCAATTCGTATTTAATCCTCTATATTTTCCGACAACTTATGTAGATCTGAATAGTTTAATATGGCGCGATGTAGGAACTCGTATTGTGCCTAAACAATAATAAGTAACAATACATTAGTTTTCATTGTTGCACACCAATTATGCATTATACTTACGTATGAATTTAGAAGTCCTGGTCGCTGAGATCGCAATTTTCTTGTTGTTGAACATATATCTACACTCTTTTCCAATCTAAGGTGCTGAACCAAAATGCACATCGCAACAAAAATTGAACTCCGATCAGTGCCCAAGCTGCATAAGCAAATAAATATTATTAATAATTAGAAACCAATTTGTATTAAATGCTAGTAATAAATTACCTGCAATGAACTGTTAGAGGAGATCGACAACCAATATTTTTGTGATTCTTATAATGTTTGTGGGCTTGGTCTACCAGCTCAATAATGCCCCGACAGACTTCAGGAACTTCTCCGTCGACAGTGGGCCAACCATTATACTGGAATTGAGTCACCTTAAGGGTATCGTCGATTTTGCAATTCGTTACATAGAACTCCCGACGAGTGTAATATGGACAACTTTCACTATGTACGTATTTTACGAGTATTTGATCATATTGGATTTCATCATCAGCCCAATAACGTGGACATTTCCTGGGACCGTCTCCAATCTAGAATATAATTGTGGCATATTAATTGAATGAATGAACTAAACTCAAACTGCATAACTTTTTACATACCTCGGATATCATAATCAGTGTGGAAACACTTTGCTCAGATATCATTCTCCAAAAATCTCCAATTGTGTTCTCCATAGGATCTTGTGCAATTATAAATGATTCGCTATTATCATAACCCTCAATGAAGGAGGCATTTATATAGGTTGAATTATCGTTCGTTGGTATGGGGCTTAGAATGACCTTGAAAAAATTAAATATGGATTAGGTTAGTGGACATATCAAGTGACTTACTATATAATTCGCACACTTACTCTGTTACGATCGTATGGAATAATTTCATGGCATCTATTTTTAAGCATATTCTCCTTAGTTTCGCCAACGCTGCAAGTTTTGTTTATCTCATCCGTTGTGTTAATAAGTTTCTAAAATGATGAAGGATAAAGAAATTAAATAATTATATTTTTAGTGAAAGACAAATCTTTGCGCAAACCTCAAATTCCAATTCTAGCAAGCATTTTCCTTCATTGGGTTTAAATTTAAGATTCTCAATTGTTGATGGCAATGCACTCAGTAGTATATCCGTGTTTCCATATGTAGCTGTGTCCAACAATGCTCGGTAAAGGAAAATGTATTGTTTCTGTAATGAGGTTATAAAAAAATGTGTTTTAAAATATAACAAGAGTGAGTAAGGCAGGAGGAAACACTTAACTAATATTCATTGCATATCTGCTGTATATCATCTTATGTATATTATAATAACATTAACTATAATTTTAACTATCATCATCATTATAATCTTTATATTTCATCGTCTAGGTTGGACAAAACAATTAACTAATGACTATCATTATTTTTATATATAACAGCAGCAATTGTTTTGTTATTTTCATTTTCATTATCATGATCATAATCTTTATATATAAGATCAGCATTGTCGCTTTCAACATCATTATCACTGTATTCACCCTAAGATTCTTCACCCTTGTCAGTACATTATTAATATATCACCAGTAATATTGTTATAATTATAAACGTTAAGCCTGATCTTAATCATAAGTATTATAACTATTATTATATTAATTTTTATATATTAACACTTCACTGCACTACACTGCGTCCTATCACCACCAAGCGAGAGTTGCGACTGAACCAGAGCGGCAGCATCATCGCTTTTTTATAGGCCCCCCAGAATCACTCAAGATGGAGCAAGAACATTTGTACAGCGTGAGAGGAGTAAAAGAGCAGTTTTGTGCGTTGAGCAACATGAAACCGGAGATCGCATAAACGACGGGGACACACTGACAGCTGCACATAGTCAAATTCACTCAGCTCGCTCTTATGAGAGAATATATATAGGATCGGAGATGTCTCCAGACTGTTATTGCATATATTGATATTCTACATTATTCTTATTTTCTCGTAGTAATAATTAATTAAATATCACATTAATGTTATATTAAAAATGCTAACTAAGCCAACTCACCAATGATTGGACCAAAAAGTTGCGCTGATGACGTAAATCGCAAACGGTATTGAATATGGACACCATGTTTTCTTCCTCCAACTGTTGCACAAGAGAGTCCAATGCGACTAGAGTACCTGTACGGCCAACACCTGCGCTGCAGTGCACTAAAATTGGACCTCTTTGGACCGAGTACACCGAATTGATTTGACGAATAAACTTGATAATGCCATGCGGATGTTCGGGAGCCATAAAGTCCTTCCATGTCAGATAATGATACTGAGTTATTTGCCTGTGATCTTCTTCGTCGCCAATCAGATTTGACTTTGTGATATCAAGGGATCGTATAATATAATCTCCAGTCTTTCGTTCTGCGGTAAATTTAACTGAGATATCGCCAAACTGCTTGGAGTCGAAAACCTTTTCTGGCCAATACTTTGCGCATTTCGATTTATTATATTCCTCCAGATTTGTCAGCATAACAATAATCTCTAAATGTTGTTCCCAAATCATACGCCAGAAATCGCTAATTGTGCTCTCCATGGGACCTTGAGCGCAAATAAATTTCTTTCTCTCCTTATAGCCAATGACAAAATTGGCATTTATATAGTCCGTACTCTGGTTTCCATTAATTGGCGATAGCTTAACTCTAGTTTGATCGTAGGCTTTAATATCTGGATATCTATTCTTGCATGCATTTTCTTTCAAGTCACTATTCTTTGTCGTTCGATCAGTAAAACGATTGGGTAACATTTCATATTCCCGTAAGAAACCATAATCCGTATCCTTGTGACGATTTTTATAGGCACTAACTAAATCTGTTTTATGAATAGGTCCAGTATCGAAACCTTTCTGATTTCCAGACCCTATAAACTGGCTATGATTATTAATGCGACGTCTAAAAAGAGTTCTGAAATTATAATTTACAAAATTATGAGTTCAAACAAATTATAAGTCAGGCAAATCAATTTTAAATACCTTAAGGAATCTCTTAAAGTTAATGTATCCTCGTCTGGCATTGCATTTTTCGTCTTCTGATGATGGACAATCCAGAATATAATGAAAATCACAATCAATCCTAATGAAATAGCAGCGGCCTTAATGCCAATATTCAAATAAAACTTTGAATCATCAAGGGAATGTATTTGTTCTGCCTCAGTCGCAGGTGTCATTACATCAAAGTAATCACTGTAAGCCATAAGAACCGTACCTCCAGATCGAACTATACCAAAGATATATGTTTTTGAAATGTTCATATTTTGGGTAACTATATATTTTTCACTTACCTATAATTTCAACGAAGCCAGTGTAATTGGAATTTATGTCTATTTCGCCATCGTATATATCTAGAATATTATTTGCATTACTATTATTTGTGTCCTCCTTTTCAGTGCCAACTGTGGGATTTCGTCGTATTCTCATTCTACTTCCTAAGACTTGTATGGCTTGCTCTGTTAAATTTCCACCTTTAAGTAATTGTTCCTTTTGAGTCTCTGCTGGAGTTGGGGCGGAATCTACGAAAAATAGTTGAGAGATCAAAAATAATGTTGATTAGTAGATTATCTATTTAATAAGCAATAAGCAATTTAATCTATGGAGATTATAGTAATCTCTAGTATCTTACCTATTTTCAAGGCACTTTCCTGTTTTCTTAAAAATGGTGCACCGTCTAAGCACTTGCGACATATATTATCGTTGTCAATAAGATCTTCAGGCTTGTTAAGGAAACGCATTTCGTCCCCCAAAAATATTTCCGATCTAAAGTATCGATTACTAAGCATTTCAGCTATATACGCATAGTTATTGGTCTTATTATTATTGTTGTGCACTTCATTGTACGTGGCCACGCTTAGTTTCTCGGGAGCAGGAAGTTCGTTATTTCCATTCGTTATTTTGACTAGATAGAGTCGATAGCAGCAGATAGGTCCATTCCTTTCGCTTACTTTCGGTATATATAATTTTAAAACGTATTTTGGACCGTTCTTAACCTTTGTCCACATCGTTTTGCCAATTGTTTCGGGCGTAGAAATTGGCATGAAGCAGTTAACAACGGCAGCTTCGCCGTTTTTCTTATGTCTCGTAATTGCGGAGACTGTAGCAGTATAATTAGTATTTGGACTAACGCCTTCGTAGATCGTTTTATGGCTGGGCTCATCGACCCTCCGGATTTTGGGGCCCCATTTCTTCGTTAACATTTCGCCCTCTTGATTATAGTAAGTATAGTTTCCCTCGAGGATAATCAAGTAAGAAATGATCTTTCCATTCGGAGTTTGGGGTACGTTCCAGCTGAGAGAGATCGAATCCAGCCCGGAAATATTCTTATTATGGCAATGTATTTTTAAATTAGTTGGCTTCGATGCAACACCATCCATGGTGGTGCCATTCACTTTCTCTGACCAGGGACCGCAGGTTTTGGTCAGATCGCTGCATGCCCGCACTTGGAACTCGTAGTCCGTGGCGGTCTTCAGTTTATCAAACATATATGGCAAGTTTCTCGAGTTCTGTTGATGGAAAGCTTTCTCAATCAATTTCGGCTCATCGCCCGCTTCGGAGACAGTCAATTCATAGTATTGAATATATTCGATAAGATCCGGTGAAGGCGGATTCCAGCCTATGGTAATTGTCGAAGCTGTGCTGCCAGTTGTTTCTACCTTTGGTATGAATATCGGATCATGATCCAAGGTAGTCACAGCAAATGGATACTGATTGGCTGGGCCATCGCCAATCGAGTTCTTTCCGGTTATGCGCAGATGATAGGTTGTATTGGGACTGAAGTTCTCCAAGACATATGATGTATAGTTGCCATTGATAATATCTTTATAATACGTATATGCGGGCAAAGCTTCTGGTGAATACTGAATGAAATACTTTTGAACAGGATCATTGCCATCGTTCACCGTCCAATTCAAGTATATTTTGCTAGCGCCAACCGCTTTCACATAATCGATGCTGACCTGCGGCACTTCCATGACAAGCAACGTTATTTCCTTTGAAATGATCTCATCCTCAGTGTCGTTATGTAGAACACACTTATATGTTCCATTCTCCTTCTTATAAACTTCAGTGAATTCCAGTGTAAAGTTCAATTGGGTATCGCTCAGCTTGTGAATCGAGGCAGAGGCATCTAGGAATGCAACGGGGCTTCCATCCTTCAGCCATTTCAGCTGTTTGTTTGTCGTAGCATTCTGTGGATATATCTCAAATACACAATATATAATGGCACTTTGCTTGATCTTTCGTTTAATGCTCTCTACGGTGCTTTCAATGATTTTCGGTTGAAGGAATGGCTGCAAGCTGTATTCCACGGTTGTGTTTGTCACAGCATCTTTGCACGTATAGTTGCCACTGTCCGATATATTCACATTGCGTATGTAAAGTACATTCTTATACTTTTTGACATCATTACTTAAGTTCGTATCGGCATTTTCTTCGGGAATTATTATATTCTCATTTATTGTAAATCTGTAAATAGTAATTTAAGAATAGTTTAATAATTTAAAAAGGAAAACCAAGTCTTGTACAAGAAAGTCCTTAATTGAAATGACCGATTAGTAAGGAATTAACTGCTACAAATTCCAAATGATTCATTTATAAATCTGGTTTTTGTTTCTCATAAGAATCTAGTATAAGTCAATAGTGTCATGCCTACGAAAATCTCTAAACGAAAGACTAGACATTTGAGATGATACTTAAACATATTCTATTTTTAGCTGACAGTTAAGATACTAAAATATTTTATATTAAATAGCTCATCTGTTGGCCGATTTAGTTTTGCTTAAACTTTGATTCATGGTTAGTAAATATGTTTACTTTTAATATTTATTAGCTTCAACAAGTCTTATTGTATAAATTGTATATTAGAAAGTACCTTGTATCAAATTTATAATTGGTTTCATTATTAAATATCCAAATCGCAGGATTGCTGTCAGTCGCACATTCAAAAGAAGAATTCCTTCCAACTTCAACCCATTCTAAAAAGAGAAAAAAGTAATAATTTATATTTATAATTTTTATTTTTATTATTTATTTTTAATTTTTATAATGTAATGTTAATTGCTAGGTGGCAATTTACGATTTTATAGCTCTACAAAATTATAAATTTACAATCTATATGACTACTTCTTTCATGTGCAGCAATAATTCAAAAATAACTTCAGTAGCTGTTAAGATATTCTGATTAACGATAAATACAATCTGTTGGGCACCTTAAGTTATTGTTATCTGCTTTGCTTCTGTCTGTAATCAATTCAACAATTTTCAGCTTGATTAGGGCGTTATTACTCATAGCCAACATAGATTGTTTTGTCTCTAATAGAAAAACTTATATATGTATGTATTTTATACAATTTTAGTATTTCTCCATCTACTAGTTGAGCCAACCCTTAAAAAAATTTATTACAAAAAAAAATTCTTTGTCTGGTATGCTGCTGTTGAAAGAATTTCATAGTCAACATAAAAAATATATAAAATACATATCTACAGTCTACAGATGATAAAATTTGTATTTTTAAGTCTTTTATTGTTGTTAATAATCGCATTTATTTACATATATTTAACATTTTGAACGTTTTGCAAGCGGCATAAACACATACACACACACACGACACACCTACATGCATACGCAAAAAAAGTATGTATGTATGTATATATAGAGGTGTATAAGCTTGTATACAGGCATTTGTGTGTAGAATATACAAAAACAAAACACAGATGTATTGTAAAAAACCATAAACTGGCACATTGAATAGGTAAGTTTGTATGTCAAAAGTATATTTGTTATTAGTTTTCACTTTTACCTGTGATATTTCCTTGCGCAAATAAGTTAGTAAATAAGAAAAGTATAAGTATCACATAAGCACATATTCGGTGTTCGTAAAAACACGCCATCGCCTTCTAACTATGCGGGTTCTTTTGAGTATTTCAAAGGGCACAAAGTCGTCCCTCTTCTTAAATAGCAAATTCACTTTAGTACACTTTTATAGCCACATAATTACAAAATTATTTATGCTGCTAGTTTCGTTAATACTGGCTGGAATTTTTTTGGCACAGGCGATGTGGTGTTGGAAAACAGTTGAAAAAAAGTGTTCTAAGAAGTTATCTATCACACCCTATAGCCAAGAACCGATATTTGCGATGGTGGAACATGAGTGGAACTATCGACACAGTCAAATCAATATAAGCATATTTTAATAATATATCTAGTTTTTTTATTGTCTATTTTATTTTTTAAAAATTGAAATAAATAAAAAATGTTGAAATACTCTTAGTATTTACCTTACAATTGTATTTGGATTATAATTTAACAACGATAGTTTGACGTTATCTTGTCCACACACAGTTGCAATTTCGATATCGATATAAGTAGATGCGGCTTTAATATTTTATTCTTTTTATTGCCGGCGCAACTCAGTTTGTATATATTTTATATTTGGCAAAAAGTTGTGACAATTTTTATATAAAACACATACTAATAAAGTTATACGTGAGCATTGAAATACAAATATTTCAAAGATGAAATTGGTGAGGTATGGAAATCTAAATTGTATTGACTAGTATAACATGGTTGCGATTTTATACGTATGTACATTTGTATATCTGCATGTGTGAATACAAATTAACATGTGCAGTGAAACGTTTGTTTGGATGTACAAGCATATTATGATTATAAAAACAGAATATCATGCATTATCTTTAACATTACTACGTATGCTTGTACTATGATGCACCATTTAGTGCCGGCCGCAGTTAACAATTACGAGGGACCTCAGGTAAATTTGGTTGTATGTGTGTATGGCTTATGTCTGTAGCAATGTTTTGAGCGCCAAATTTGAAGACTGGGAAGGGATACCATATAAAAAAAAGTATATTAGTACAAAGCTCGAAAATAGATAGACATGTTAATAACTGAATTATAAAATATATGGCATATATATACATATATATATATATACAGTAATAAACGTATACAATTCAATAATATATTATCTTTACTATTATTTTCTAGATTTCTGATGAAGCTCAGTCATGAGACTGTAACAGTTGAATTAAAAAATGGTACTCAAATTCATGGCACAATTACTGGAGTTGATGTGGCCATGAATACTCACCTGAAGAGCGTTAAAATGACCATAAAAAATAGAGATCCAGTCCACTTAGAGTCCTTAAGCATTCGTGGCAACAATATTCGATACTTCATATTACCCGACAGTCTGCCGTTGGAGACGTTGCTTATCGATGATACTCCAAAGTCCAAGTCCAAGAAGAAAGACAGCGGGCGTGTTGGAAACCGTGGACGAGGCAGAGGCAGCCGTGGACGTGGAGGTCCAAGGGGACGTGGACGAGGCAGGGCTCCGGCTAGACGTTAAGTATAAAGTGCAGAAAAAGGAAAACAAAACTTATATATGAATAACAGTTAGAACTGTCCGGTACAAATAAGATTTGGGCAACTTTTGAAATAAAAATATATATAAATTTCGATACTTAAGATATATATTTTGTGTTTGGCCAACCAAGCCAAACTTTTGTATCAAAATAAATCTTACATTCTACCATATTTGGCTATTATTTTTCTATACTTTTATGCAATTGGATGTCAAATATCCTTGCAGATTTGGGTCCTTTGCGTTGTTATCGAAAAGTGTAGCACGACAATTATACAATCCACAAGCACATTTTATAAGCGATAGTTTTTGCGGTTAAATATTTTTACAATTCCAATTTATGGTCACACTGTCTCTCAGTCGGAGTTCTTGTTTTTGTTCAACATTTTAAGTTTTCGTGTTTGCTGTTGAATTTGGGTATTATGCCACCCCCAAGACCAAAGGGGATAGGATTTACAACAGGGGTCACACCAGCTAGACCCAGTTCAAATACCCCCATGTCGGAAAGACAACAAATGGCTTTATTAATCCAAATGACAGCAACGTCCTCAACAGGTAAGCCAAAACATACAAATCTATATGTTTATATGTACGCCGCCGTCTCTGTATATGTACCTCTGTCTGTACGTATGTATGTACGTGTATGATTGCGTATAGGTACATACATACTTTACAATAGCGTATACATACAACAAATCTTTGAAGTAACACGCAGCTACCAAATATGTGGGCGTAAATTGAAGTTAAAACTAAGAATTAAATACTTTTGCGTGCAATAACATTTACAATTGTGTGCGTGTGTGTTTGGCTAACACAAATTTGGATTGTGATCTCATTTCTCTTTTATTAGCCCTGCGACGGTCTTTACTGTTACGGTTACTGTTACATGAGTGCTGCCATAGATAACGCCCAATTGAGCTATTTCTAATGTACCATTCTTATTTTTCTTTGCATACACACATACACAGACATTGAAACGTTAATTGTGTGTGCCGTCTCATATGTGAAAGTGTATGTGTATATATGTATATTTGTGAGTCGTATAACGAAAATGTCCTCCACCTAGTAATTAGGGTGGGGTTACTTTATATCCTTCGAGAAAGTAGTTTGTCACGAAATGTGCAAGGCAAGGAAGGAATGGCTCTATAAAGTATATATATAAATATATATGTATGAATGATAATCTACAGTCGTGTCCATATAAATATGTCCACCTCTTAACCTCTAATAGTTACTAATTGAATTTGTATATTGTTTTTGTTTCCTCTTTTCAAGCAGAAACATCGCGTACACATTCAAAGAAAAATGATAAAAAAGGTGATGCAGATGCTGAAGAAGTCACTGCCACGGATAAGCAGTTAGAAATCGTCAATGAAACCAAGGAGAAGCCAACAACAGAGGATTCCAGTTCAGAGAGTAAAAATGCTGAACAAAATATAGCTCAAAGCGTGACAAGCACAAAGCGAAGTTATTCGGATGTTGAGGAAGACTTCGAGGAACATGGCGACGACGTAAAGAAGAAGAAACGCAAAGATTTGGATAATTCGAAAGACTTAAAAAACACTTCAGTTAAGGTATCATCGAAGCTGGAGAAAACCTCAAAGTTGGCGTCCACCAAAAACTCGCCCTCAGGTAGTAAAATAAGTACGACAGTTGCTGACAAAGAGCTGGAGGTGAACAAGACTGTGGAGATTGAAAATGAAACAGAAGGCAGCGAGGATTATAAGAGCAATGATAGCTCATATAATGGTGCCTTGAAAGTGCCACCGCTGAAGATTGTAATACCGCAGCAGAACTGCTCGATCGACACGGATGGTAATGTCCTGCGCACTGGCAAAGTAGCTGCATCGCGGAATGCGGCGTTGCCCTATGTTGTCAGCTCCAATAGTGATTCGATTGATACGGTGCTATCCAATCAATGTCTGAGTCCACACGAGAGTCCACAGAAAGTCAATATTGCCTGCTCGACCATACTCGATGATAAGAATATCAAGCTGTTTAATGACGAAAAGAATCTAAGGGTCCTACGCAGCTCCTATCGCAGCGGCGTCACGAGCGCCGAACGCAGCTCAAACAACTCCTCCCCGCAAATGCAGAGCAGCTCCCCATCGCCAGCCTCATCGAACCATGCCAATGACAATGCTGATATCAAAGGCTCCTACACAAATATGACAGCTAGTCCCATACAACACAATCAATTCGATCATGAGGTGCTGCCGAATGTGCCGAGTCCTTCGACATCCTCGACGTCATCCTCAAAGGAAATCAATTCATCATCAAATGTTGAGCTGCATCCGCGTAAGCGAAAAATAAGACCCAAGAATAACGATGATAATTCGAAGAATTCCCATGCTGATAATTCGATGGCCTCGGGAGACACTCATCCGCATGATTATCCCTTTACGAATGGATTTCAGATGTTCTTGAATATTCGCAGGCAAGTGGAGAGGAAGTGGAAGAATCTGTATCCAGTTAAACCTAGGCCACCTCAGGGCTACAACGACTATCTGCTCACGAAGCGTACTTATCTGTTAAATAAAAATGTGACGACGCCGGTAATCGAAGTGCCAGACGCCATTCCCGAGAGTATGAGAGACTTTTATGTACAGCAAGAGAAAGCCAGGCGAGATCTGTCCGATGGGCACACAGTGGAAAGAGAGAAACTCTGTTTGAGTGTGGAGCAGGAGATAATCCGAGTGCACTCGAAGGCAGCCAGAAGTATATCTGGCCAGGCCGCGCCTTATTCCGTTTGTACGTTTTTAAAAGACGATGAAATCTATAATATGATTACGCCGGAGCAGGATGAAAAGGAAAAGAGTGCACGCTGCCGCTTCAATGGACGCTTGCTGCTCAGCTGGTTACAAGACGTCGACGACAAGTGGGAGAAGATAAAGGTGAGCTTAACTAAATTATATTTTATATAACACAAATACTAATACTATATTTGACTATTTTGTTTACAGGAATCCATGGTCTTGCGACAGCATAACGAAGCGGAGAGTCTGCATGCAGTTCAAGTTATGGATTGGAATATGTGTTTAAAGCGCAACCAATTGTGTGATTTAATTTATGAGTCCACCGTAGATAAGGTTCATGTACCCATTGTTTATGTGGGTGAAGATTTTGACACGTTGCCAGCATAAAACTGGGCTTGGCTCAATTCAAATTGCAATACTTTATAATATGTAAAAAGTAATGTATTTTCAAATTTCTGGCTGGCGAAAATTGTGTCCAGACTTTTCGCTACTGACAAGACAAATGTAAAAATAAAGAGCACTTGACTCAATTTTTCTAAATCATTCATTTTTTTATTATTAATAACAAAGTAATATATCTTTCCACAGATTATCTCCGAGCTTTAATAAGACTGCATACATAAATTATTTTATTAGCTTTATCAGTAATAAATACAGACCACTGTATATAATATACACTGAACCAGAAACTGGATATTGTTTACTATATATACATTAATGTATATATGATACTTGTAAAATCAATTAGCTATTTTATTTAGTTGTCATATTCTTTAAAATAGTTTGTGCACAGCTGCCCATCTCCTAAGAAATTATATAATTAGTTTAATACTTTTAAAATGTAACCCGTTTCTTTTACTTACTTCACAAGTATCCAATAAGGCCTTATTATTAGTTATCTCCTTAAGTGTAATTTCGGCATTGGCATTTTGATCTCGGGTTGAGCTCCATTTGCAGCTCACTGAGAGCGCAGAAAGTGCTCTTAGAGTAGCGTCCAATTTGTCATCATATTCATCTTTGTTCTCCAGATTATTCAAAAGAATTGAGACTGCATTTTGTTTGTTTATGTGATCTGCAAAGAGAATTTTATGAATATATGTAAACATTAATTTGGATGTTAGTTCTCTCACCTCTGATTGAATTCTCCCGCGACGCTAGAGAGCCAATAAGAAAGGCCGCCTTTATGTAAACCGATTTATGATCCGACTTTAAGCAAGCCACCAGAGTTTGAATACCCTTTGTACCCAGAAACTCTTTCAGGCCAGGTGGAAAGTTTTGTATCAAAGATGATATGGCAAAAATGGAGCCTTTGGCCACATCCTCATCGGCATCATTCATAGTTGAGGTAAGCAGAGGAATTAATTGTTCTTTATAAAAGTAATTTTGGCAGAATTCATTGTTCTGGGCCATTTCGGCAACTATGTAAATGGATTGTTGTCTGAAGTTATTATCCTGAGTTCGAATATACTGCAATAATAAGGCGGCGCCTCCGATTTTGACAAATGAATTTGCCATATCAATATCATCGATCTTATCTCTTATTAAGTCTAAACTGTCTATTTTCTGTTCAAGAGTTGTGGACTCTGTTCTTAAAATTAATAAAGCTGCCTCAAAATCATCTCCCGTCATGGCTTTAAGAGCACTTTGTAAGAAATCAATTCTCTGGAAAGATTAAAATGAAATTGTTAGTTAAGTGATTATTATATATGTACGCACTATGTAAATACTTGATAGCAGTCCAAAAGTGCAGATTTACTATATTACCTTTTCATCCGTTTGAACTGGATTTGTAATTGGTGCTTCCTCATCGTTTCCAGAATGTTCAACGGCCAATCTAAGCAATGCCTGTAATAAAATCAATGATTAACTAATCGCTATAAAACTAGTAATGCGATTAAATCGTACCTCCAAATTCTTTTTAGGCTTGGCTGAGCTACGCTTGGACTCCATATTAATTACTTATGTACTGATTTAGAAAGAATTAAAGAGTTGCAAAAATCAATTGATTGTGTTTATGACTTTGAATCATAATATAAACATGTGTATTTCTAAGAGATGTGTAAACTTCGATATAAACGGTAATTATCGATAGACATAAAATAAAATAAATACTAAAATGGTGCTACATCGTCATCGCTTAGTGTTGAAAGTTATCACTTCATACTTAACGGACGATTGTTAATGTTGCCACACTTCAGTGCATGTCAACAAATCAACGATACGGCGGCCTATAAAGTGTTTGACGTTGATGTAGCTGAATCAATATCAATATTTATTTTGAAAAAGAAATAGATAAGATAGCACAGACATGCCTAGAGTTACGTCAGCATGCAATAACCATCAAAAGGCAATTAAACGCTTTTTAGATTTATATAAACAATATTTATATTTTTAATTGGGAACATAAGTACATACAGCATATTGTATACATATATCAATCAAAAGTACGTTGCCTCATTGCAGTAACAAAATACAAAAATACAATATATATAAATTACAGGAATATTATAACAGAACAATTGTCGTTTGATTTAAAGCCATTTTGGTAGTTTATTAAATTCCTTATTGACCAGCAATCTGCAAGCGAATAAACCAGGTTATTAAAGTCTATCAAGATTGAGATATGGTTTGCTTTCTACTTACAACAACTAGATGGCCGCTCTTATCACGCACAACGCCGGGCTCGGCGCCTGTCTGAAGCTCTATGACACCACCCTTGCCCTTGACCACATTGTGTTCCAGTCTAAAAGGGAATTATAAAGTGGGATTAATAAATAGAGTCTAGAGTGTGAGATTTCTTTGGCACTCACGAAGCTCTGTCCACGATGGAGACGATATCGGCTGTGCCCACGGTGTCGATGATGTAGGTGGTAAACTCGATGATGTGTGGAATGATTAGAATTAGATCTCCCTTGTCCTTTTTCAGCTCCAGCGGTATCCGGATGACCATGAGGTCATCGTTGTGGTTCGTCAGCGTGAAATCGATCTTCTCGAGGGGCAGGCGATGCTTCTGCTTGTAGCTCTTGCCATCCAGCACATAGACAGCCTTGTTGCTCAGCAGTATGAAGCGCTCTCTGGACTTGTAGCCGTGTCTGTCGAACTTCGTGCAGGCTGATTGATATTTGAGTTGCTCGCTGCCAAAGGTGCTGGCCACGAAGTCGTTGACACGCTGTATATGCTCCTGGCTGATGCGATCGCTCTGGAACCAGGCGGGCACACTGCTCGCATAGTTGTTCTTCTTGCCCTTGAACACCTTCTCGGCCAGAACCTTCAGCTCGAATTGGCGCTTGCGTTGCTGCGTCAACTTCTGGCGGTAGATGCGTGCCAGGTGCAGACGATGTAGGCGATGCAGATAGGAAGACGCCTCCTGGCAGTGGCCAGGTGCTGCGGGCCAGCTCTTGTCGAGCACCTTGGTGGGCAGCTCCTTGGCCAGACGCAGCAGCCACATCCGCTTGGCATTGGCAATGAAGTCATCGTTGAAGCCATTGGGCGGATCGTTGCGCGTGATGAAGCCCTTGATGAAGGCCCGGATCTTATCCGCCGCCTCACGACGCTGCTTGGCGTGCTGCTGGGCCAGACGCCGGCGGCAGTAGCTCTGCAGAATGATCACCTGGGCGCGCAGCTTCAAGTACTTGCGACGCTGTATCAGACCCTTCCAATGGGCCTGAATGATGGCAGCGATGTCGTGCTTTTTCGCCTGGTAGGCGTCCTCCGTGTCGAAGAGTGTGCGTGGCCAGCGTATGAAGAGTTTCGTCTCGCCCAGCTTGTACTGGTCACTGTTGTAGCCCAGATCCTTGACCAGCAGCTGAACGCCACCCTTGGCGCCACTGACACCCTTGTAGTTGGGCCAGGTGGACTTGCTGAGGCACTTGTAGCGCTCCAGGAACAGCTCGTAGCTGCGCCTATAGGCAAAGCCAGCACGACGCACGCGCAGATTCTCCATCAGGCCCAGATACTTGACCTGATGCAACACCAGCTGATCATCGAAGATGCCCGGCGACTGCAGATCGTTGGGCTTGATGCAACGTATATAGCTGGGCTCCTTGCACATCAATATGTCCATCAGATTGTTCAGCGAAAACTTGAACTGTGAGATGGCCGTGTCGGGTCGCTTCTTGCTGCTCAGCTCAGACTCTGGGAAGCAGGAGCGGACAATGTTGTTGCCCGACTTGCTCAGCGTCTCCTTGAGATCGCGGAACAGCAAATCGTTGTTCTTGTCCAAGAAACCATTCACGCTGTAGGTCACCTCGCCGGCGTAGTGCACCAAGCGGAACTCGTCGCGTCCCATGATCTTCTGCACATGAATCGGTGCCTTCTCGTGGCACACGTAATGACGATGCTCCGCCAGCTTCTGGGTGAGCTTGTCGAGGAAGGTGCGATCGGTAGGCTCACCCGGACGCAGGCACTCCTCATCCAGTATGGAAATAATACCCTTATGCTTCTCCTCAATCAGATTGCAAATGACCTTGTTGTCGAAATACTCCACTGGTATCCACTCGATGCCCTCCCTTCTGTACTCATCCTGCTCGGATTTGAGCGTCAACTCAATGAATAGTTGCTGCAGCTTCTCATTGCAGAAGTTGATGCAAAACTGCTCAAAGTTGTTGGTCTTGAAGATCTCAAAGCCATAGATATCCAATATGCCCATAACATTGTTGCGAGCTCCGCGCGTTTCCTTCGCCTGCAGCGAAATGTTGAGGCGCTGCACCAGCCAGGAGAAGAGGCGATCGTAGACGGCTTTGGCTAACGCATCTCTGGCATAGATGGCCAGTTCATGGTTCAAAGGGGACGTAACCACATCGCCTCGGGCATCAATGGTGCGATGTGTCAGGGCAGCGCCCAATTCGCTGGCATTGACGCCGAGCAGACGGGAGACACTGACCACCAGATCGCGACTGTTCACCTGGGCGTTGCCCTCCACCTCGTTGAAGCCAATGTTGCCCAGATGCAATATGCTGGCCACAATGGCAAAGATCTCACGCTGCTCATCCGCACTAAAATCAATTACGCTCAAGGCCTGCTGCACCTGCTTGAAGTTGTCCACATCATCGATGCTCTTCACGCTGCCCTTGACCTGATTAGATAAAGACAATTAGGGAGAAACTTCTTTAACTCTTTTCAATATTCTAGCTTACGCCATCGGTCAGATAGTTGTAGCTGTCCAGCGTGCGCTCCAGGTGGAGCTCCTGCAGCAGTGTGGCATCTGCGCCCGCCAGCAGCTGGTAGAAGATGTGGAAGTTACGTTCTCCAGGTGTTTGGGCCACCACGCGCGACTTCTCTAGCAAATAGTTCAGAATGTTGCCGCCAATGGGCGTGCCTTTGTAGTCGAACTGAATGTCCATGTACTTGCCGAAGCGGGAGGAGTTGTCGTTGCGGTTCGTCTTGGCATTGCCAAAGGCCTCCAGCACTGGATTGCTCTTCAACAGCTTATCCTTGACGCCCTCCACAGTGGTCTGATGGCCGGAGCAGGCGGCAATGTATTGCAGCACCTTCTTGGAGGCCTCCGTCTTGCCGGAGCCACTCTCACCCGAGATGAGCACGCACTGGCCGCGATTCTCCTCGGTCAGTGAGCGGAAAGCGTTGTCCGTCACAGCGAAGCTAGAGATTGAGTCAGGATTAAATTTGATAATCTAATCATGGTTAGCACTTGCCACTTACATGTGAGGCGGCATCTCATAGAAGTGTTTATTCCTGTACTCTTTGATGTGGGTTTCTGAGTAGATGGGCAGCTGCTTGTAGGGATTCACAGAGATCAGCACCTGACCAATGTAGGTCTGTAAGGAATTACAAAATATTTAGTAAAACAAAAACTTGGGAATTTTATAGACAACAGTTAGAAAGTTCTTACACATATCCAGCATCCGGTCTAAAAATTGAGAGCAATATTTTAGAGCAGTGGATGCGTGGTAAAAGTTAAAAAATAGAGACAGAGATAGAGATAGAGATAGAGACAGTTACAGATTATACAGAAATTATGAGCGAGAGAGGTATTGGTGATTGGTGATTGGTGATTGGTGATTGGTGATTGGTCATTGGTGATTGGTCTTTGGTGATTGGTCTTTGGTCATTGGTGATTGGTTATTGGTCATTGGTGATTGGTGATTGGTCATTGGTCATTGGTCATTGGTCATTGGTCATTGGTCATTGGTCATTGGTCATTGGTCATTGGTCATTGGTCATTGGTCATTGGTCATTGGTCATTGGTCATTGGTCATTGGTCATTGGTCATTGATTGGTGATTGGTGATTGGTGATTGGTGATTGGTGATTGGTCATTGCTGATTGGCGATTGGTGATTGGTCATTGGCGATTGGTCATTGGCGATTGGTGATTGGTGATTGGTCATTGGTGATTGCCGATTGGTGATTGGGCATTGGTCATTGGTCATTGGTGATTGGTGATTGGTCATTGGTGATTGGTCATTGGTGATTGGTCATTGGTCATTGATTGGTGATTGGTGATTGGTCATTGATTGGTGATTGGTGATTGGTCATTGGTCATTGGTGATTGGTGATTGGTCAATGGTGATTGGTGATTGGTCATTGGTAATTGGTGATTGGTGATTGGTCATTGGTGATTGGCGATTGGTGATTGGTCATTGACGATTGGTGATTGGTCATTCGTGATTGGCGATTGGTGATTGGGCATTGGTCATTGGTGATTGGTGATTGGTCATTGGCGATTGGTGATTGGTCATTGGTGATTGGTGATTGGTCATTGGTCATTGGTGATTGGTGATTGGTCAATGGTGATTGGTGATTGGTCATTGGTAATTGGTGATTGGTTATTGGTGATTGGCGATTGGTGATTGGTCATTGACGATTGGTGATTGGTCATTCGTGATTGGCGATTGGTGATTGGGCATTGGTCATTGGTGATTGGTGATTGGTCATTGGCGATTGGTGATTGGTGATTGGTGATTGGTCATTTTTCATTGGTCATTGGTGATTGGTGATTGGTCAATGGTGATTGGTGATTGGTGATTGGTCATTGGTCATTGGCGATTGGTGATTGGTCATTGGTCATTGATTAGTGATTGGTGATTGGTCAATGGTGATTGGTGATTGGTGATTGGTCATTGGTCATTGGTCATTGGTGATTGGTCATTGGTAATTGGTGATTGGTGATTGGGCATTGGTCATTGGTGATTGGTGATTGATCATTGGTCATTGATTAGTGATTGGTGATTGGTCAATGGTGATTGGTGATTGGTGATTGGTCAATGGTCATTGGCGATTGGTGATTGGTCATTGGTCATTGATTAGTGATTGGTGATTGGTCAATGGTGATTGGTGATTGGTCATTGGTGATTGGTCATTGGTGATTGGTGATTGGTGATTGGTGATTGGTGATTGGTGATTGGTCATTGGTCATTGGTCATTGATTGGTGATTGGTGATTGGTCATTGGTCATTGGTGATTGGTGATTGGTCAATGGTGATTGGTGATTGGGCATTGGTAATTGGTGATTGGTGATTGGGCATTGGTCATTGGTGATTGGTGATTGATCATTGGCGATTGGTGATTGGTCATTGGTGATTGGCGATTGGTCATTGGTGATTGGTCTTTGGTGATTGGTCATTGGTGATTGGTGATTGGTGATTGGTGATTGGTGATTGGTGATTGGTGATTGGTCATTGGTCATTGATTGGTGATTGGTGATTGGTCATTGGTCATTGGTGATTGGTGATTGGTCAATTGTGATTGGTGATTGGTCATTGGTAATTGGTGATTGGTGATTGGTCATTGGTGATTGGCGATTGGTGATTGGTCATTGACGATTGGTGATTGGTCATTCGTGATTGGCGATTGGTGATTGGGCATTGGTCATTGGTGATTGGTGATTGGTCATTGTCGATTGGTGATTAGTCATTGGTGATTGGTGATTGGTCATTGGTCATTGGTGATTGGTGATTGGTCAATGGTGATTGGTCATTGGTAATTGGTGATTGGTCATTGGTGATTGGCGATTGGTGATTGGTCATTGACGATTGGTGATTGGTCATTCGTGATTGGCGATTGGTGATTGGGCATTGGTCATTCGTGATTGGCGATTGGTGATTGGGCATTGGTCATTGGTGATTGGTGATTGGTCATTGGCGATTGGTGATTGGTGATTGGTGATTGGTGATTGGTCATTGGTCATTGGTCATTGGTCATTGGTCATTGATTGGTGATTGGTGATTGGTCATTGGTCATTGGTGATTGGTGATTGGTCAATGGTGATTGGTGATTGGTCATTGGTAATTGGTGATTGGTGATTGGTCAATGGTGATTGGTGATTGGTCATTGGTCATTGGCGATTGGTGATTGGTGATTGGTGATTGGTGATTGGTGATTGGTCATTGGTCATTGGTCATTTATTGGTGATTGGTGATTGGTCATTGGTCATTGGTGATTGGTGATTGGTCAATGGTGATTGGTGATTGGTCATTGGTAATTGGTGATTGGTGATTGGGCATTGGTCATTGGTGATTGGTGATTGATCATTGGCGATTGGTGATTGGTCATTGGTGATTGGCGATTGGTCATTGGTGATTGGTCTTTGGTGATTGGTCATTGGTGATTGGTGATTGGTGATTGGTGATTGGTGATTGGTGATTGGTGATTGGTGATTGGTCATTGGTCATTGGTCATTGATTGGTGATTGGTGATTGGTCACTGGTCATTGGTGATTGGTGATTGGTCAATGGTGATTGGTGATTGGTCATTGGTAATTGGTGATTGGTGATTGGTCATTGGTGATTGGCGATTGGTGATTGGTCATTGACGATTGGTGATTGGTCATTGGTGATTGGTGATTGGTCATTGGTCATTGGTGATTGGTGATTGGTCAATGGTGATTGGTGATTGGTCATTGGTAATTGGTGATTGGTCATTGGTGATTGGTGATTGGTCATTGACGATTGGTGATTGGTCATTCGTGATTGGCGATTGGTGATTGGGCATTGGTCATTGGTGATTGGTGATTGGTCATTGGCGATTGGTGATTGGTGATTGGTGATTGGTCATTGGTCATTGGTGATTGGTGATTGGTCAATGGTGATTGGTCATTGGCGATTGGTGATTGGTGATTGGTGATTGGTCATTGGTCATTGGTCATTGGTGATTGGTGATTGGTCAATGGTGATTGGTGATTGGTGATTGGTCATTGGTCATTGGCGATTGGTGATTGGTCATTGGTCATTGATTAGTGATTGGTGATTGGTCAATGGTGATTGGTGATTGGTCATTGGTCATTGGCGATTGGTGATTGGTCATTCGTGATTGGCGATTGGTGATTGGGCATTGGTCATTGGTCATTGGTGATTGGTGATTGGTCATTGGCGATTGGTGATTGGTCATTGGTGATTGGCGATTGGTCATTGGTGATTGGTCTTTGGTGATTGGTCATTGGTGATTGGTGATTGGTGATTGGTGATTGGTGATTGGTGATTGGTGATTGGTGATTGGTGATTGGTGATTGGTCATTGGTGATTGGTCTTTGGTGATTGGTCATTGGTGATTGGTCATTGGTGATTGGTCATTGGTCATTGGTGATTGGCGATTGGTGATTGGTCATTGGCGATTGGTGATTGGTCATTCGTGATTGGCGATTGGTGATTGGGCATTGGTCATTGGTCATTGGTGATTGGTGATTGATCATTGGCGATTGGTGATTGGTCATTGTTGATTGGCGATTGGTCATTGGTGATTGGTCTTTGGTGATTGGTCATTGGTGATTGGTGATTGGTGATTGGTGATTGGTCATTGGTGATTGGTCTTTGGTGATTGGTCATTCGTGATTGGCGATTGGTGATTGGGCATTGGTCATTGGTGATTGGTGATTGGTCATTGGCGATTGGTGATTGGTCATTGGTGATTGGCGATTGGTCATTGGTGATTGGTCTTTGGTGATTGGTCATTGGTGATTGGTGATTGGTCATTGGTGATTGGTCTTTGGTGATTGGTCATTGGTGATTGGTGATTGGTGATTGGTGATTGGTGATTGGTGATTGGTGATTGGTGATTGGTCATTGGTGATTGGTCATTGGTCATTGGTCATTGGTCATTGATTGGTGATTGGTGATTGGTGATTGGTCAATGGTGATTGGTGATTGATTGGTGATTGGTCATTGGTCGTTGGCGATTGGTGATTGGTCATTGGTGATTGGTCTTTGGTGATTGGTCATTGGCGATTGGTCATTGGTGATTGGTCTTTGGTGATTGGTGATTGGTGATTGGTCATTGGTGATTGGTCTTTGGTGATTGGTCATTGGTGATTGGTCATTGGTGATTGGTCATTGGTCATTGGTGATTGGTGATTGGTCATTGGTGATTGGTCATTGGTCATTGGTCATTGGTCATTGGTCATTGATTGGTGATTGGTGATTGGTGATTGGTCAATGGTGATTGGCGATTGGTGATTGGTCATTGGTGATTGGTCTTTGGTGATTGGTCATTGGTGATTGGTCATTGGTGATTGGTCATTGGTCATTGGTCATTGGTCATTGGTGATTGGCGATTGGTGATTGGTCATTGGCGATTGGTGATTGGTCATTCGTGATTGGCGATTGGTGATTGGGCATTGGTCATTGGTGATTGGTGATTGATCATTGGCGATTGGTGATTGGTCATTGGTGATTGGTCATTGGTGATTGGCGATTGGTCATTGGTGATTGGTCTTTGGTGATTGGTGATTGGTGATTGGTGATTGGTGATTGGTCATTGGTGATTGGTCTTTGGTGATTGGTCATTGGTCATTGGTGATTGGTGATTGGTGATTGGTGATTGGTGATTGGTGATTGGTGATTGGTGATTGGTGATTGGTCTTTGGTGATTGGTCATTGGTGATAGGTCATTGGTGATTGGTCATTGGTCATTGGTCATTGGTGATTGGTGATTGGTGATTGGTGATTGGTCATTGGTGATTGGTCATTGGCGATTGGTGATTGGTCATTGGTGATTGCCGATTGTTGATTTGGCATTGGTCATTGGTGATTGGTGATTGGTCATTGGTGATTGGTGATTGGTCATTGGTCATTGGTCATTGGTCATTGGTCATTGATTGGTGATTGGTGATTGGTCATTGGTCATTGGTCATTGGTCATTGGTGATTGGTCACTGGTCATTGGTCATTGCTCATTCTTCATTGGTCATTGGTCAGTGGTGATTGGTCATTGGTCATTGGTCATTGGTCATTGGTCATTGGTCTTTGGTGATTGGTCATTGGTCATTGGTCATTGGTCTTTGGTGATTGGTCATTGGTGATTGGTCATTGGTGATTGGTCATTGGTGATTGGTGATTGGTGATTGGTGATAGATAGAGCGGGAGCAAGGAATAGCATCGTATACTCAAGACTTACATAGATGAGGTTCTCTTGGAAGCGCTTCTTCAGATTATCAATAAATGCAGCCTCGCTCTCATAGTTCTCGAGCAGCACAAAGTCCTGAACGCCCACACGATCGCGTTCGTGCAAACCCGTCTCCATGTTGGGTAATGGTTTATTGCTAGAAATCGTAAAAGTTAAGATCAGTTGGGTTTTTGATATGGTTAATGTTAAGGTTGGTTGACTTTATAGGAATATTGTATGGGTATACGTAAAGTTTATAAATAAAGATAATTATGAAAATGTTTACATTCTGGGAGAGTTTTTAGTTTTCGTTGGTTTATAGAGCAAAAGATCAAGAAGAGTTGTTTATATGGAAATATTATAATAATTGTATTTATTTATAGCAAGATGTTTGGGTAAAGATAAATAAAGCGTATTAAAAACTGATTTTTTATAGGCAGCATGTAAACCTTAGTTTATATCATGAAGTTAAAATTAAGATTAGTTTAGATTATATATAGCTTAAGATTAGCTTAAGATTAAGATAGCTTAAGTGTTGTATGTAAATTTCTAGGAAACATTTTCAAGTGCCTTTTGTCACGCACACATAAAAAACTGTTTCTAGCCACGACCTGAGGTCTATTTAATCACCTGGTTGTTAGCAGGGTGCGATTATAAAACCTCTTACCCAAGACCACAATCAAAGGCTAATGATAAGATTTCTTGTGTACAGAATTTATAGCTCTTCAGGTAATAAGGAAAACTAATCTAGGACTATTAGCATTTCACATAAATACTACATAGGGAAATTCAAGTTTGGCTAGTTATCGTAGTATATTTATAGATATGTTGTTCATAAAAGCAAATATTTAGTGGAAAGCATTTCTAGCCATATTTGTATTTATAGAGCTGAAGTAGACTAGGTGCAATTCGCATTCTGCTCTTATCAATGTCATATATCATATCACTGGAAATGCCTGGGTAATTGGGTCTAGAGTTTATTTGGTCTTGCGCCCGTTAGCAAATCTAAGAGCGTCGATTACGCAATAGCTTTATTAGTTCTCATTTCGATTCCAATGTCGGATTTTGTATACCCCCTATAAATATATATATATATATATATATAGATATCAATTAAATTGAGTAAGGGTATATAGGTAGGTGCGGTGGCTCTTTGTCGGAAATTATTAAGCGATTGGCCCGATATTGATAGCATGATGTAAGCACTTTAAATTCACAAATTGACACAGTGATGCGGTGCACTTGGAGTGGGTTCTTAGACAGATAAACACAAACACACGACAACAGCGCCAATTACTGGCCTAGATAA
This sequence comes from Drosophila hamatofila, assembly GCA_035045345.1. Classification (NCBI taxonomy): domain Eukaryota; kingdom Metazoa; phylum Arthropoda; class Insecta; order Diptera; family Drosophilidae; genus Drosophila; species Drosophila hamatofila. The sequence goes on along the minus strand of JAWNPA010000052.1, from coordinate 10,061,586 downwards.
GTCGCAATTGTTGCTGTACCTGGCCATTGTGTTAGGGTTTTTCTGTATCCTTCTGAAATTGATAATACACTCTTCACTCTCAGTACTCAGCACATATTCCGCACATCAACGACGGCGTTGGCAAACTAACACAATCCGTCGTTGGCAATAACGTTTTAACCATCAATATTCAATTGCCATCGTAGTTGGCGCTGTCGGACCAACTTGTTTGCCAGTTATCAACGATTTAGCTACACGGAGAGCACTTCCCAAGAGCCGCAATGGCCCAATCAGCCCCGATTAGATAGTGCGTTTGCGTTTTGCCAGCTCTCTTTGAGCGATTCACAAGAATGTCACCTGTACCTAGTATACATAGATTTTTATATATGTGGATATATATATAGGAGATCTGTGGAGAGTTGACTGTGAAGATGAGTCAGTATATGACACAATGGTGAGTGCAAAGCAAACTCAGTTGCTGATAAAATATGCTAAAATTGTTGGCGCTTTCACTGGGATCGCTCTAGATCTGATAAGAGTCAGCTGGGAAGATCTCACTTTGTAAACACAGCATGAGACACACAGATAAGTTCTAATCAAGAAGACTAGGGATAATATAGACTTCATCTATAGTGATCGATGAAATGAAAAGATCTATATAAATATATATAGATATAGTGAAATTCGCACGATTTAAACTCGGAATCAGTTTAAATGCTGCGGTAGAATCAAAGCTAACTCAAGGACTATATATTATTGATAACGATCACTGTCAATACTATGATCAGAGACGATCTGTCCAAAGTAAGTAGATCCAAAGGTTCTCAGCAAAATCAAATGCTGACTATATTATATATTTGAACACTGCGATCATTTTACTTTAATCTAGGATGATCTATTAAAAATAAATAAAACAAAGGTTTTAATCAAAATCATTGCTATCGTCAGTATATTTTAACAGATGTTCGTAGACGATCTACAGTACAGTAAGAATCCGACAAATAAGTTCTAATTAAACAGAAGATCAGATTTATATAGATTTCAAATCTGCGATCACTTCACTATGATCTCCGCCAATCTATATAGAATTAGTCAAGAGAATCCCGAGCCAATGACTCAGAGTAAAACACACTTCTAATCAAAACAAACTCAATAGCTATTCAAAATATTTAAATATTGAGCGATCCCTGCGAATGCTTCACGTTCACGTTGCGAGTGCCTCGCAAACACTGGAAAGTTGTATTGCAAACGTCTGAGCTGCATACTGAGTAATTAGCTCGATTGCCATAGGCGCCATCGGTGAAACTGCAGCACGACATTTGGTCCATATCACGCTCTTATCAGTCATTGAGTGCACAGTTTGTTCTACATTTGATTTGTTCAATGCTGCCTTTGTTTCGCTGACACATTAAATGGAGCTATTTGCACTTCCCAGCTCCAGACAACTGCATGTTTAGCTAATTACACAATGTGTTTGAACTGACATATATATATATTTCTATAAATTTGTATAGACATGTTCCATAGCCATATCCAAGCACAACTGAAGCAAGTATATTTGATATATTTGTCACATATTCAGCTTAGTGCACGTTATTTGCTGAGGTCTGAAATAATAGAGTAGTTTATGGTAGATAAAAGGTATATACACTTATAGATGTCTGATATATGCCAGCAAATGAAAAGAAATAATAAAGTATTTTATGGTAGATACAAGGTATATAGACTTATAGAAAAATTCAAACAAATGCAAGTTAACAAACTAAGCTCTCGAATTGTAAACCGAATTGGTCAGTCTTTGTTAATTTATGACTCTTTAATAAAATATAGTTCTTGCAAGTCATATGACTTTCATTTCAGTAATATTTAGAAAAACTTTACTCGGAGGCTAACGACACATTCAAATAGTTCGATTTCTTATCTGCCTAAGTTTACTCTCCTGATTTCTCTGACAATTCCCTATCTGCTCTGAGCTCTTATCAGTTTCCAGTTGAGTGAAATTCTATTACTGCCTGAAGTTATGCCGCACTTTTGATTTAATAACATTCTTGATGTCAACGACACTTGCTTGGGTAGTTTATTTATTATATTTTTGGAGCCAGCTTTATATACACCCAAACTCCTTACGCAAATCATGTAGACGAAAAAGTTCTGAACTGGTTTGTGTGGCAATTAATCTGATATTGACCTCAGTGGGAAAACTCGTCAGCGGGGACGAGGGTCAGTTATAAACGGGCCATAAAACTAAAACAAGTAAAACGGCTCTAGGTGTGACTGACTGGTGAGATACCCTACCTTATAGACTTGATTGTAGATTTGTTAACTGTTTATGTAAAAAAGCCAACGACTATACGACTTAAAATTGTTCACTATTGTAGCTTACTTGATTGATGATCGGACGGACAGATAGCTCGACAAATAGACTCGACTCCTCTATATACTAAAAGGGTTCTTCTGTGTCTTTTCCCTCCTGTTACAAACATGTGCCCAAAAATCTGATACCTTTTACACGCATTTTCACTGGGTTTAAGGTACAACAATAAAAAGACAAACAATCAAAAGAAACTCAGCTCAACGGAGGGTCCAGAAAAAACGAGACTCAACAAATGACGTAATTTGTGTGGCGAATGGGCTATTGAACTCCGCTGAACTATACGATGGCAGCGTCTGATCGCCCAGCGGAGATTACTTGAATGCATTCCGTTTCAAATTTGACAGAAGACACAAAAATTCTTAATTCATATGCAAATTAGAGTCTGATCTTATTAGCCACATCAACTAGAGAACCAGAGACGTGAACGGACCAGATCAGGTAACTAAGAATAGAAGTGGATAGAGAGAAAGCAAATGGTGGGCAGTTTAAATTGGGGTCTCTGATTCGATTTGGGAAATGGATGCATCAAATATTCTAATGAGAAAACCGTTAACATAGAAAACCCATAAACGATGCACTTTGCAGCTGCTCGGGCTGGGTATATAAAGGTGCCGCTGTTGCATCCAAATCATATTCCTCGAGTGATCATGGAGCGTAGAGCATCGTCAATACTCTGGATAGGTGAGTAGCAGGAACTTCTGGCAGGTTGATCTCGATTGAAAGTCTTCTATTTGCAGTGCTTTTCTCGTTGCTGGGCAGCGCATTCACCTTCCAGGAGAAGTCGCCCCAGGTGCAGCAATCGCAGCAGGCGCAGCAATCGCCGCAGGGGCTCAGTGGCAGTGGCAGTAGCAGCGGCAGCGGCAATGTGGAGGACTCCGTTGGGACGACTCGCAACATCGACGACCATATATTAAAATCGATCGGTAAGGTTGGCTTTGGCAGACACTTTGTGGGCTCCAGCTCGAAGACTACAGCCAAACCGACAGTACAACATCAACACCATTACTATTATACTTCAGAGGACAACCAGCATCCTCGCCAGCACGGTTCGGGAGGTTATCCTTGGGGCGGTTATCCCCACGTGCATCCTCAGCCTCAACCACAACGCCCCTGGGTGCCGCCGTACAGTCAATGGCCCTACGGCTGGGGTCAGTGGGGCGGCGGTGTTGGTGGTTATCCTGGCAATCCTGGCAATCCCGGCATCCCTGGCATTCCCGGCTATCCTGGCACACCCGGCATCCCTGGCGTTCCCGGCATCCCTGGCGTTCCCGGCACTCCCGGCATTCCCGGCTATCCTGGCCTTCCCGGATCCGGCTATCCTGGCCTACCTGGTTCTGGTTATCCTGGCTATCCCGGCTATCCCGGCATCCCACGCTATCCTGTCTACCCCGGCTATCCCGGCTACCCTATTTACCCTGGCTATCTTGGTTATCCTTGGTATCGCAACTCCGAAAACGAAGAAGTCGATGAGTCCCAAGTGCAGCAAGAAGTCCTCCAGCGCTCCGTTCCCGGCAGCTACCAAGCACGCGTCCTGGCCTCCAGCAGCAAGGCCTCCAATAGCAATGTCGTGCCCCTCTACCAGTTGCTCAATCTGGCTCGCGTCTAACCCTTGACTAAGAACTTGAAACACTCTCACTAAATAAAACGACAATTTTGAATCATTCAAACTGAGTTTTTGCTTAACAATCTTCCAGTAATTGAAGATCTCTAGATAAACAAAAATGTGAGAGTATGCAAATTCACAAAAAAAAAAAAAAAACAACAAATTTCGAGTGCTACAATCTCGAGAAATAAGTATGATAACATAACATATCCAGCCGGTACTTTATAAGTTATGCCAGCGGCAAATCGCGTCAATGGCCCCCGCTTGGCGAACGTTGAATCGCTTCGCTCTTAATGATCGTTAACTCCTCAAATGTTGAATATAACAAAAAAAAAAGCCTCCCGAAACGCCTTCATTCGACTCGATGAATATATGAAAACGAAAAGCAAACAAAAAACTTGGGATACAATCTCGACATGCTGACTCACAATATTGCCCACTGACGCACAGCAACTTTTTGGATCAGCAGCGACAACAACAACAATAACAATGGATTCAAACATATTTTGCAAGCTATTTGGTGACTGATGTTGAACGCAATTTCAAATGCAAAAAAGCTGTTTATGAAATGAAACGAACAAAAACTTTGCATTTACCTCTTATTTAAATGGCCCACAAAAACAAAGTGAAGAAAGAAACCAGACTTTTTTTTCGAGTCTACACAAATTGCAGTATTTCTTGGCTTCTTCTTTTTCTGTTACTTCCACGGAAAAAAGCCTTAGTTGACACTTTGCTTGAACCGATTCGGTAATCTTAAACACGTTCTCTTTCGACCGATTGCCGTTTCGACAATGGATCGCAAGTTCTTCATTTTAAGGTGTCGAAAAAATATAATATATGGTTGGGAAAAGCTTTACAGCTGCGCTGTACGTGGTATAAATTGCCGGGGGCAATCAAAGTTAATGATAACTGTTGGGGTTTTTACCTCTAAGTTTTAGTATAATTAAAGTTCAATATACTTTGTAATAATATAATATAAAAGAAGTTAGAGAATATTAATTAAACTGAAATATTGTTTTAAAAATAACATACAATATTATTTAAATCTCTTATTTATATTTATATACATTGTTAACTGAAGTAATCTTTTATATTTTTATCTCTCTTTTTTCATTATTTTATAATTATTATCTCAGCCAAAAGCTCACTTTCAGTTTTCATTAAGCCATCAAACAGATAAGCTGAAGAGTGAGACAAGACACGTTTCTATTGCAAATATGTTTTATTTATGTTTAGAGGGTATAACATATGTCGCGCTGACCTCGATCACGAACACGTTCGTATCGTATCGTATCTGGCTGGCAGAGCTTAGGGGCTGACTCATTATATGGACACACAGGCCACATGCAATATCTTATCGGATATGTTTGCTCGGTGCGAATAAAAGGAAACTCGAGCCCATAAAATGCAATTTCTCAAGTGCTTGGATTAAGCAAAGAATGGCAGAATGGCAGAATTCTGCAAAAAGCATACTCAGTTGCTATAGAAGAACCAGCTTGAAGTACTGAATGAAATTGTTCAAGTACATTCGCTGTGTATAAAAGTTGATAAATAGAAGTTCAATTTATAAGTTAAATGGAAAATATTCTGTGGGTTGAAAGTGTGCTGCTAAGGAGTTAATTTAAAGGGAATTCATATTTCAATATGTATAGCATAATAAATTATCAAAGAAGATTTCATTTACTTAGATATATCCACACAGCCTGTAAGAACTGCACTTTTGAAGAAAAGAAAAGCATTTTACTATAAATCAATTATTTGTAATTATGATATATTTTATTTGATGATATATATTATTATATATATTATTTGAAAATATGATATATCATTAAAGAAACAGACTTCAATTACTGTTAACAATTTGTTCATCATCCTCTACAATTACTAAGTCACCCTGTATGAATCTCCAGTCACTTCCACGTTATCAACGTTAGTCAATAGATAACGTTCCGTTGTTCCGATAAATAAACGCTTAACTTACTTTTTGGTCATAAAACAAAAAAATTTGGTCTATTTGAAAGACAAATCAACATCTGATAAATCAAAGCAGGTAACATGCCCCGCCCACACACCCACACATCCACACACTTAGATGAGTGAGTGGTGCACATGACAAAGCTCGTTAATTGTTAACGTCTCTTGGTGGCATTATCGCAATTAACCAAACTAAAATGCGTGCAATTCTTTTTGTTTATTTTTCTTTCTTTTTCTTTCAGACTCTTTGTTAGGTATATTTCGCTTTTCTTATTTGATTTAGACCTCGCTCATTGTTCAGATTTCTATGCAAGAGAATTACATCATTTCCATTAGAAGAACTGGCCCAAAACTTGGTTTGGCTTCTGTGTGCTTCGCTAGCTGACATTGAACGTAACGCTCCATGGAGCTACAAGGGAGTCTATTATATGTATACACAACTGTATTTGGCAAAAAGAAACAAAAACACAACAAAGAGAGTGGGAAATACGTAGCTAACTAGACGATCGTAGCTAAGCTGCTTAACGTCCGATTGCCACAAGACACAATTGAAAACAAAAAATGAAATCAAAAATAGGTCAAATCAATAGACGCCATTGAAATTGAAATTGAAATGAAATCTGATACAATTTCAATTATAGGGCAATGATAAGAAGGCGAAGTGGAGGGTGGGACACATGCATAGACGTAATAACATTCAGATGCATGTCAGACTTAAGAAAAGAAAAAAAACTGTGGGTTTGGTGTCGATTTAGCTGGAAATACAACATGACTTGCATAGATATATAATACACACACATATATACTTATATATGCATGTAAATGTATACCAAAGTTGACCTGCTTTGTTTGTATTTGTTCCTGCTGTAAAAACTAAGCAAACAATATTCAGCTAAGCCCAAGCTGCAAGAGCAGAGGAGCAAGAGGAAAGATAAAGAGGCAGAGTGAAAGAGAATAAGAGTACGTGCGTGCGTGTATGTGTGTGTGGGCTAAAGGAAGTGTCCAGGAAGCGAAACACTCGCCTAAAAAGCAAACGGTAAATTGCTTGCGCCGGTGAGGTTAAGCTGATGAAGCAACCACCAATGAGCACAACGAAGCAACCGCCGCCTGCAGCACATGGTCGTAAAAGGCGCTTTATTAGACGCATATAAACATAAACCAGATTTGTGCTTGTTGTCGTTGGTGTCCAAGTTCAAATTGTGCAAAAGGAAAGAAAGTCGCGCTGCCAGCTAGATAGACTGAAAGACAGACAAACGGCCAGATCGCGACCTGGGCAAACCGGCAGAACCGCTTTTTGACTCGATCAATTTTTTTTCATTTGTTTTTGTCTCTTTTTGGTGTCTTCTTCACAGCTTGCAGCACATTTGTTACATTGAGGATAGGAAAATGACAGTTGAGTATGCAAAAACTGCAGCGCTGATTAGTTGGATGCGGCTCTCAATCATTGAATGGGGCAAGCACATCCGTAAATGTCCAATTAGCTGCGACAGACGGTGACGATAAGAAGTTGGGGCGACTCAATAAATAAATGTAGGCACGTTCAATAAATGAAAGCAAGTACATAATTTCACTCACTGTCTAGTGCAGTTGTTGTTTGAATTTCTTTTTCGATCGTTTACCGTTAGCTTGACCCGCCGCTGTCAGCAACACCAGCAGCAGCAGCGACTGCGCAACGTTCCAAAAACAAATTATAAAACAATCGAATAGACACTTGTTGCTTCTATGGCCGCGACACTTGTTATATCTTTTTGTTTAGCTTTGGCACGCGCTCAGAATTTCAAATGACATACAGCCAAAAAAACGTTCTTGAATAATTTATATCTTATTAGCAGCAAAGTCCCGAGTACGGCAAGCGCACCTTGCAAAAGTTAAAACCTAACTGAGCTGCGGCTGTTCATTTGCCGCCACATTTCGCATAGCCAATAACAACAACTGCTGTGAGCAGTAGTGATGTGCAGGTTTTCAAAAGCTTATCGTTTATCGCCTATCGACTTGGCAATTTTATTGTAGGCGGCAACTCCGACTATCGACGTGGTCAAACCTATCGCCTATTCAGTGATTTATCACCACACAAGACGTTCAATTTAAATGTTTTATTGTTAATTTAAAAAAATGAATAAATAATAATAATTATTGTTTGGGGCACTTTATTCACTTTTAATCTTAATTCACCAAATTTATTTATATATAACAATATGCTAAAATCGTTCTATAAATCTAAACAACACAATAATATTCCAGATGATTCGATCTCTGAAAAAGAAGGGTTTAATATTGGTTAGCTATTCGTTTTTGTTTTACTTATAATCCAAGGCAAATGCTAAATGTGTTTTAGACAATACGAAAAATTTCTGCACTCAATAACGCTATGATAAAATGATTAGATCAGACTAAACCCCTGAGTTTGTTGTATAGCTTGTTGCAGCTTATACTTGAGTCGTTCCTTGGTCTTGTATCGCGGCAGATCCAACAAATTGAAACATGTGTGGGCAACGGGCAGGAAGCGTTCATCAGGTGTGGGTTGTATGGCGATCTAACCGAAATGATTAGAAACAGTTATAATGAATTATTAATAGATTTGCAGTCTCTTTACCTTAATGGCTTTCATGCCCTGTATAGGAATACGATCACTGCCTGTCAAATAGAGCAGAAACATTTTCTTTTCCGCGTCGGACAGTTCGTGAAACACTTCCCAAAACCACTTCACCTGAAATCAAGCAAATGTCATTATTATTGCACGACATTTTCTTCGGCCAGAGAATTACCGTTTCATCGCCGGACGTATAGCCCTCTTTATACTCGCAGTTGTCTTCCAGTGTCTGCCAATCATATTCCTCGTTTCCCACTACAACAGCCATCAGTTCTTCAGGTTGAAAGATTTGCAGCACCCGCCCAGAACAAACCTTCATAAAACCCTCATGAAATGCACGATAGTGAAGCTCCACGGATTTGTTGAATATGAAATCAACATAGAGATTTACAAACTCTTGCCTGAAAAACTTAAATGATTAGCAACAGAAAAGGTAATATTAATTAAATACAGCAAAACCTGTTTTCCAGTGTGACAGCAATGTTCTTGCCATTGGGTTTGAGCTCCAGGGTCTCGGCTTCACCATAGATGTCGCGCGATATTTCAAAGGTTAGGTCGAAGGTTTCCTTGAAGTCGTCTCCTGTATAGTCTAGCAGCGCCTGCATAGAATTGGCTTCCGTTGGAGACATTTCGCGCAAATCGCTAAGATCAACAGGTTTCTGTAGCAGCTTCTTATACAGCGCCAACGGAAAAGGCAGATTGATTATGGTAAAATTGTAAATGGCCAGGCCACATAGAACACCGATGAGGAAATACATGTTCTCTGTCTCGAAGGTCACATCTGCGAACCACATGACGCGCGAGTCCTCGAACTGCTTGAACATGCCATACTTAGGATCGATCAGATCCTTGAGCAACAGCATGAAAAATTCCTTCCGCACACCGCCCGCGTCTTCGGCCTCCTCGCCGTGGAATTTGATTTTCAGTGGCTTCTTGAGATCTGTTTGGCTATACCGCTCCAGTTCACGTAAAGAATCCTGCACCAGGTTCTCTCGCGTCACATTCAAAACGATGTACTGCGACATGTGACCATAATGGAGTAGATTGTAAAATGCCTGAAAGAGAAAGTCGAGTGTCATTAAATTGAATATATGATTAGGAGTTAGCTACCTACATTAGACACAGCGCTCGACATGGCTGAATGCATTTGGAGCGCTTGATCTGCTTGCAGCAGCGAGGTTTTTGCGGATGCATCGAACAGGAATGGATAATTGCAAATGTTAAACTCTGTTGCCGACTCAGCCATAATCCAGCGGAGGTATTCTTGCTGCACGTCCACATAGTCCGTAATCTCTGGCCAGTGGAACAGCCGGAAGTTAAGCCGCACATCCCGAGAGTCATTTACACGACAAAGGTTTGTCAAAAAACGTAGGACAGCTTCCAGATCACTGTTGTAGGGCAACAGCTAAGATACGTTTTTGGCGTTGATTAGCAAATCACTGAAGAGTATTAGGAAATAGCTGCATACGATTACCTTCTTCTGGCGCTCCTCATTGTGATTGATCACCTCGATGCCCATCTTAAAGCTGATGATGTGCATCGCCACATGCAAAAAATTATTGACCATTTGCTCAAAATATTCAGATGGCGTCTGAGCCCACCATTTCTCCAACACCTTGCGTGGATTCTCAGTCAGCTTGAAGATGGCTTGGGCGAACGGTACATGCAGTGTTTTGTAGTGCTTGGAATTCACAAATTCGTGATACAAAGGCAGTAATAAATAGACACGCATACTCTCCACATCTGCCGGAGAGGCGACCAGCGAGCCAAGAAGCTCCTTCGACAGGTTATCCCAAATCTAAGATTAAATCAGATTATTCAGCGGTGTGTAAGTAGCCATTTTCAGGTGCTTGCACATACCACCTGTTTGATGCCTTGATTCTCCACTTTGCGTAGATTATCAAAGGCCACCTGGGCAGCCATCAAATCGAGACCATAATTGCGAACGGAGCAACCTAAGTGCTTGTCTTGGTCAAGCAGGAAAGAGCCATTCAGGCAGGCCTGGCTCTTAAATATCACCTCAATGGAGTTCAATAAATCCAAATCGCTTTGATCGTCTTTTTTGATGCGTGCGCATTGTTTGGTGGCTTCTGCAGTCAGTACAAGAATCTGTGTCTTTGGTCTATAAAAGAAAAGACATGTTATTTGAATGCTCGACATGGAAATACAAAATTATTACGAATAGACGCGACAGTCGACGGGCGGAATTTTGTCCGCAAACATCGAGGTGGTCACTATGGATTGATCGCCGCCGGAGAAGATTTGATGTATGACAGCCGCAATCTTTGCATCGCTGGACTGCAGCAGGGTCGAACCAGTGGGCGACACCCAAGGCCCAATGACCAACTGGGGTAGATTAAGGCTCTTGGTGTTGCGCGTGCCTAACTGCCCGGAGCTGCCCAAACCAAATCCATAGATTCGTCCTCGCGAAGGCACCAGTGCCAAAGTATGCCGATTGCCGCAGGACACCTGGGAAATGGTGCTGCCCATCAGTTCCATGACCATGCGAGGCAGCATCTCATTGGAGCTAAAGCCGTGACCCAATTGCCCATAGGCACCAGCGCCGCAGGTGAACACGCCGCCCTCAATGGTGAGAAACACAGAGAACTCATCTCCACAGGCCACAAAACGAACGCCCAGAGTCCGCAGAGTTTTCAACTGTGTGGGATACGCACGATTCGTCTCATCGTTCAGGCCCAGCTGTCCGCAGTTGTTGCGACCCCAACCAAACACCGCACTCGACTTGGATATAAGAAAAGAGTGATTACCGCCACAGGCAATGGCTGACACGGGAATGCCCAATAAGGTGGTGAGTCGCATGGGAGTGTTGCACTGTTGGAGCTCATTAGGTGAATTGACTCCCAGCTGGCCATAGAGATTGGATCCCCATGAGTACAGCTCCCCACCTGCAATGGCAAATGGATTATTAATAGAGTGGACTCTCTTGAGCTCGAAAATACTTACAGCAAGTCAGAGCCAGGCTGTGATTGCTACCACAGGCTATTTGAACGACCGTTTTGGAGACTAAGCTACGTACTATTTTAGGCAGTTTAAAAACATCTTGATCGCTGGTATGGCCCAGCTGGCCGCACTCATTATCACCCCAACTGAAGACCTGGCCCCATTCGGACAGCGCCATCGAATGGCGGCTACCGCAGGCAATTTGCGTAATCACATAATCCTGCAGCTCCGGTATCTGTACTGCAAGTAAACGGCCGTAATAGCAATAAATGGCAACAGGCAATCAGGCTGACACAGAGAGCGACATGTGGAAGTTGTGATGGGAATGAGGTGTGACAAGTGTACCAACGACAATGGAATATTTGTACATACGAAATGGCGACATACGTGGCCTTTTGGTGGGTAGCTCATGTCCCAGTTGTGAGTAATCATTGCTACCGCATGCATACACCTTCCCGCTGGCAGTCAGAAAGAGCGTGTGCCGATGTCCACAAGCTATTTGATTCACTGCCGAGTCCGGCTTCCAGGGTATTCGGGTGGGCGTTAATATCTGCAGAGTAAACGCAATGGCAAATTAAAGTGGGCGTGTATGTTTGTGTATTATGTACCTCCCATTACCTGTTCTTCTTCGATGCCGCCGAGCCCCAGCTGGCCGTGCGACGCGTTACCCCAGCAATACAATTCCATTGCGTCGATCCCCTTGCCTCGCCTTCCACTTGTGGCTCCCGTTGTGTTGTTGTTGCGGATGGCAAATCGCACGACTTTCGCTTCCTTCTTTGTGTTCGCTGTTTCCAAGTGCGCTACCGTGCCAGAGAATATTCGAGAAAGCTCCAGGGTAGTGGAAACATTCTCTGCGGCCGTCCAATATTATCTATTTTGTTGGCTTTGCTCTTGCTCCACACGCACACACATGCATTGGTTGAAGCGAAACTGGGGACTTTTTATAATTGGGCCTCGTGAGCCCAGAACTGTAGGTTAAAATGCGTTTTGATTATTTTAAAATAGCGCATTGAGTATACTTGTAACCGGAATTAGGCTTAAAATTTCGACAGAAATTTCTGTTCTATTAAAAAATTAACAAAATATAACAAATCAAAACCGCAACAACAACAAAAGAAACCAATAAATAAAGACGGCCCTGCCAACCTAGTTAAAAGCTTTAAGCACACTCATGCAAAATAAATAATGTAAATGTTATCGATATAAAAACGCGTGTCTAATTTATGACATGACGGAAGAATTTTGATCAAGTGAAGTGTAGTTTTTGTTTAATGTTAATAGTTACACATTACGGTAGCTCAGATTGTCTCGGATTGTATTTTTGTTAGGTCCTTTTTACTTACTGCGATGCTCGTGAGTGCACCTCTCACATACTTATGCAAATTCATCTACACTTATCAAAGGGTGGACATGCCTATTTTCCATAATAGCGAATTATACCGGCAACTGAGTCTGATGTCTGAACTCTGCCCTTTTGCGCAATTAGACTTGGAATAAAAGCGTAACACGAAGCTCAGACTTCAATTCGGTGCTTATAATACTGGATAAAGCGCGCAATTGAAAATTCAAAACTTTGTAACGGCTGTTTTTTTGGCGATCTAGCGCCAAAACAAAAACCGGTTGCTTTCAATTGGTCCGCTTTAAGACTCCAGTTGGAAGTTAGAAAGTGAAAATTCATTGATTTTCATTGAGTTGCTGCCACGCTAACACACAATGCAGGAAGCGTATGTGAATATCAATAACATACCCACGCACATCATAACGTGGGGAAAGTGGATTGAGGAGTCATTAAATGACGTCCAGGAGCTTGTGGTTTGTATAACTGGCAATCCTGGCCTGCCTGGCTTCTACACAGAGTTCGGTGGTGCACTGCAGCAGGAGCTGGGCTCCGATGGACACAATTTGCCAGTCTGGGTGATAGGTTAGTTGGCGTGTTTGCATTATCTGCAAATGCACTTGCTAAAGATAACTTATTGATTTTCGACATGTAGGTCACGCTGGACATGATGATCCGCCAGAGGCGAGCATTCGTGAGGTGCCGCAGCTCAGTGGCAATGCCGAGCTCTTTAATCTCAAAGGACAGATCGATCACAAAATAGACTTTATTAAGAAGTATGTGCCTCGACATGTGAAAATCCATCTGATTGGACACTCGATTGGCGCTTGGATGATATTGCAGCTGCTCAAGGAACCAGAGATACGGGATCGCGTTAAAAAGTGCTACATGTTGTTCCCTACAATCGAACGTATGATGGAATCGCCCAATGGCTGGATATTCACCAAAGTGGGCATGCCCCTCTATTCGGTCTTTGGCTACGTTTTCTTTAACGCCTTCAATTGGCTGCCCGCTTGGATACGCATCTTTCTGATCCAAATCTACTTTTGGATCTTTGCCATACCCAATCATTTCCTTGGAACTGCTCTGAAATACACCAAGCCTTCAGTGGCAGAGAAAGTGGTGTTTCTTGCCGACGACGAAATGGCTCGGGTCAGTGTTTTGCAACGAGATGTAATCGAGGAGAACTTGCATCTGCTAAAGTTCTATTACGGCACCACCGACGGCTGGGTGCCGGTCGCCTACTACAATCAACTCAAAGCCATTTTTCCTCAAGTGGACGCACAGCTGGATAGCAAGAATATCGCCCATGCATTTGTTCTTCGCCATTCCAAGCTCATGGCGTCTATTGTCAGCAATATGATCAAACAGCATGTGCAGTAGAGCTCACATCTAGGTGGGATCATCTAGCCAATTGTTGCCTAATCTTAATCTTAATATTATATACGAATATCCGTAGACTATATTTTTTTGCGTAGTGTGCTTCTGGTAATAGGTGCAACTTAAAATATAAAGCAATATCTATGACAAAATAAAGACAAGGTTTATACGAGTATAAGAGAGATCCTGTTTAGCTGTAACATAATATTTATTTTGCATCCTAGTTACACTCAAGTATTATGATTAAGATATGAGCATTGATGATTTACTCAATGTCGAGGGGAAATTGCATGTGTATTTTACAATCAATTTTTGGCCGGTGATCCCGATTGCGATCGGGAACGACTGCGAGATGGCGATCGAGAGCCGCTACCTGCACGAGAAGGAGAGCGCGACTTGGACTTGGATTTTGAGTGGGAGCGCGAGCGTGAGCCCGAGCCTGAGCGAGAACGTGATTTCGATGGAGACTTGGATTTTGATCGGCTGCCTGAGTGGGAGCGAGAACGAGAGCGTGAGCGACTTGCAGACTTGGAGCGTGAACGGGAGCCAGATTTAGAGCGTGAGCGTGATCGTGATCGCGATCCCGAGCCTGAGCGTGAACGTGAACGGGATCGTGATTTTTCAGATTCATCGCCAGATTCAATGCGATTCTTGGCCCGCTTTCGCTTTGCAACGCCATCGCTCTCGCTGCCACTGCGACTCCTGCTGCGCTTCCTTCCGCGATCGCTGCCACTAGCGCTGCCAGAGCGGCTGCCACTGCGACTGCGAGTGCCGCTCTTGCGGCTTCTGCTGCGACTGCGATCGCTGCCGCTGCCACTGCCCGAGCGACTGCCCGACTTGCTGCGGCCGCGGTTTTTGCTCCTGCTCCTGCTGCGGCTGCGCTTGCCATCGCTCTCGGATTCGCTAGTCGATATTGTCTCCTTGGAGACAATCTTGAGACGCTGTTTGGCAGACAGTTTCTCCTTGACATCCTTGGCGTTCTTCTGCTGAAGCTTCTTCTTCTTCTGCTTTTTGTCGCCACGTCCGCCGCCGCCACCACCAGCAGACTCCTCTTCGCTCTCGCTCTCATACTTTTCAGTTTTCCTTTTGCGTCCGCTGCCCTTCTTGCGCTCACCCTTGTTCTTCTTCTTGTTCGGTCGTTCAGCGCCTTCGCGTGGCACACCATCCCCGCTATCCGTGCCCGAGATGTAATCATCCTTGCGCGGTCGTCCGCTGCCCTTCTTGCGCTCCTTTTCGGTAGGTGCGTCGGCAATGATGAGCAAGTTCTTGGTCTTCTCCACGTACTCCTGTCGTTTGGCCAGCAGTTGATCCCGTGACATTTTGGCCTCCTCCTCGCGTCGCTTGCGCTGCTCCAGCATCTTCAGCTTGAAGGCTTCCCGCTCTTCCTCTTGCCGGCGACGCAGCGTGCGATCCTCCTCATCAATGCGACGCGCACGTCCCACATGATATTGCGCCTGCGACAGCAGATCCTGACATGTGTTGGCCTCCACGCCAGCAACCTCAATGTTGAAGCGTGTCTTGTCGCCATGCACGGACAAGTATTGGAAGTATCTGAGTGGGAGTAGATATATTTTAATTATAAAGAATGCTTGAATTTAAAGTTATTTACTTATGCGCCAGTTCAAGCTCGTGCACCGCCTGCAGCACCACCTCCAGCGTGGACTTCTCATCCTTGAGTATGGCCATGGCCAGTCGGGATAGCACCACAGCTATGTTGAACAGTAGCACAGTGTCCTGAGGTGCCACACGACGAGCCTTCAGCAGCACAGCCTTGGCCTCCACCAGTTTATTGGCCCGGAGATAGGCGCGTGCGAGGTACTGCATCACTTCGACATTGTTGTGCTTGAAGAACTTCTTCATGCAATTCTCGTACATCTGGATGGCGCTAATATATTGCTTCTGCTCGACGTAAACATGGGCAATATTGAGCCACACATCACAGAAATCGGCGGTGGCTTCGCGCACCTGGGCAAAAATATCACGCGCCTCGATGACGCAGCCCTTGTGGGCGAGCACGGCGCCAATGCCATTGGTGGCCCAAATGTTGCGAGGATCCGTACGTAGCACCTGTTTGAAAAGATTTCATATTAATCAGAAGCAAATTGTCTTTTCAGCATCATGTTTACCTGCTTAAATATAGCCAGCGCCTTTTCCTGATGCTTGCGTTCCTTCTCCTTGTCGCGACTTGGCTGATGCAGTGTCTGCAGCGAGAAGTTTCCCAGCGCAATTAGGGAATAGGCATCCGATGCCGTTGCCGGATTCTTGAGTATCGTCTCAAAATTCTTTTGACCCAATGCAAATTGCATTTTGGCCAAATGTAAATTGCCGAGCAGCGACCTGGCATCTGGATTATCATTGTTGATATTGAGTGCATCTTTGAAGAAATCCGATGCGACAAAGATCAAGCCCTTATCACGCGCCATGCAGCCCAGCCGCAGGTAGCAGTCAATGTAGTTGGGATGCTCCTTGAGTATCTCCTTGTACAGCTTGTCGGCCACATCGAAGCTGCTCATCGCCTCGTTCAAGCGGGCCAGATTATATTTCATGGTAACCTGTATGGACTCGTAATATTTCACATCCTTGTCCATCTCAGAGCTGGCATGCTGCAGCGCCGACTCGAGCGTGTCCTTGGCCAATTTCAGATTGCCCAGACGATAATGCAGTGAGGCGACATTATTCTGTATCTCCGCCGGAATCTCATATTTGGCTTTGTCGCGCAAAATGCTCGAGGCTGTGCCATAGGCATTCAGCGACGCCTGCAAATCATTTTGCTCCAATATCTGCGCCAACTCTATCCAGGCTTCAATGTCCTCCGGAAACTGTTCCGTCACCTTTTTCAGATGGGTCTTGGCCATGTCACGCTTAGTCTGCGAATTGGAGTGCGCATACAAAGAGCCGAGAATTTTCATGGTCTCGTAGTTACCCGGCTGAATCTTCAGCACTTTCTCAAAGCATTGCGCTGCCTGTAAATAAATTTAAAGAAAGTTTGATATTTATTTTAAGAGAATTACTTAGACTGCCATTTACGTTTTCAGTGTCTCCGCGATAGATGTACATCTGACCGAGTCCGTAGTGTGGAAGCACAAAGTTAGCGGGCGCAATCTGCGTGGATTGATAGTAGTATTGGAAGGCCTGGTCATAGTCGCTTTGGGCATGAAAGCTCCTGGCTAGCTGGTAACAGCTCTCGGCACGCATGGCTTCGTTTTCAGTGTTATGGAAGGCGTGCAGAGCCAAATGATGAACCTTTTGGTAGTCCTTCTTGAAAAAGAAATGATTGGCCAAATGATTCAGCACCATCGGATTGGCATTATCGATGGTGTAGGCCTTGGACAGCATTTGCACGCCCAGCTTGTTGGACTCCGGCTCCAGTTGATTGAGCTTGAGCACAGCCAGGCCAATTAGAGCGCCCACGCATTGCTGGTCCAGTTGCAGAGCACGCTCAAAGGCCAACTTGGCCTTTTCAGCGTTGCCCATCTTGAGGAAGCAGTGCGCCATGCCAATGCGCACGTTGGCCGGGCAGTTGGGATTCGTGCGCAGCGCCTTCTTGTAGAATGCCATGGCACCACGATAGTCCTTGCGATTGAATGCAATACACGCCTTGCCCAGCAGCGATGGTATATTAGATGGCGATTGGTTGAGCACGAAGTTGAATTGTGCATCGGCCTGATCCATTTTGTCGCCCTCGAGCAGACAGAAGTAGGCGCGCCCCAGCAAATGGCTTTGGTCGTACATAATGATTTTGTCCGCATTCGTATACAAGTTAGTGGCCTTCATGAAAAGCTCGCGCTTCTTATCCTTGGACTTCTCCCTATACGCCTCCTGTACATAGTGGGCGGCCAACATGTCATAGGCGCGCATCTGGTCCGTTTTATAGTCACGGTAGTCCGTGGTGCCCTTATCACGAGCTGCTTCCAGCAGCATGATGAAATCATCTGTCTTCTTCTGCTTGTAGTATGCCAACTGTGGAATAGGTGTAAACATGGTAAGTCCCCTTTTAGAATCCAGTTATATAAATTAATACTTACCGCCACATTGACCCAGACGTGCAGAGGCGCACGCTCCTGCAGCAATATGCTAAACACTTCGGAGCATTCGGGGAGTTGATCCGGGTCCACTTCGATGACCTGTAAGCATTTTTTTTATGCAAGCACATTTACTTTTGTGGTACAGCATTTCAATCTCACCTCATCCGTGTCCTGCAAGGGAATTTCGATGCACGTGGACATGATTGCAGTAGGCGTGGCTCAAGGGCCAAACAATTGTGGACTTTGCGGTGTTGAATTACACAAAAATCACAATTTATTTTCTTTACGCGGCACGCTTGCTAAAAAAAAACATTAGCACTTTTCGATACTTTCAGCAAAGCATCGAGTAGCGTCCGATATTTGACATGCACATGTATCGAATCATTTGAGTCGTATATCGAGTGTGCCGTCGATTGGTTTGAGCTGGCATTGTTTATGGACAAAATTATGTAGAAATGTAAAATTCACAAAATTTCGTTAAAATTGAAATCGATAATGTATTAGGCCATCGGTAAAAATGCAGAGTGCCGTTCGGCGAATGAGCGTGTGCCAATTGGCTGTCAGTGTGCGCGCATTAACAACAAGAGCAGCAGCAAATACAAATTTCCAGCTACTAAAAGTGTACAAACAAACAACTCAAACAGATGTTCTGTGCCAATTACGTAAGAGCTGTAGTCAGTCAGCACTATTGGCGCAAAAATCTATACCGGAGTTGATTGGCCAAAATCAGCTGTGCAGGCACACATACACGCACACACATACGCACGCACTCTCGCAACGAGGCTTCAGCACAAGCGAACCGAGTGCAGCTCAATATTCGAGGTACTCGGCCAGCACAATCATGAATTCGTATTGCAAGGAGTTGGACCTGATGGACTATGACATCATCGGGTTCGATCTGGACGGCACGCTGTTGCGCTACAATCTCCAGGAGATGACGCCGCTCATCTATAACGTGCTCAAAAAGTACCTGGTGGAGGTGAAGGGCTATTCGCCAGCGTTGCTGTCCAAGGACTTGGATATGGATTTCTTTCAGAAGGGCCTGATGCTGGATGGAGTTCGAGGCAATGTGCTGAAGCTGAGCAACGAGGCGACCATTCTACGTGCCTCGCACGGCACACGGCAACTGAGCGACGAGGAAATTGAGAATATCTACGGCACCGAACGACGCTGGGAGGTGGCTACAGCCTTTTACAACAATCCGCTGTCCACATGGAATGGTCCAGCCTCGGAGCAGATGCGCACGCTCCTCGATTACTTTGACATGCCCAGTGCCCTGGTCTTTGCCCAAGCCGTGGATGTTGTGGACAGTGAGAGCGGACCAAGTGGCAAGCCCAAGGAATACAAAGTTTGGGGAGATCTCCTAGAAGCCCTCATGCATAGCTACAGCCGGGATAACTTCAGCAATGATTCCAGTCTATACTTCAAGGCCATGCGCGCAGAGCCCCATCGTTATGTCCTGCCGAGCAGTGCCAAGCTGCTCGCCTGGCTGAAGCAATTAAGAAACGCGGACAAGAAGCTATTCCTGTTGACCGGCTCCAATATAGACTTTGCCGATTTAACAGCCACACAGGCGTTGGGTCCCGATTGGCGGAACTACTTTGATTTCATAGTCACCTATGCCAAGAAGCCGGGCTTTTTTACCCAGAAGCGAGCCTATTTGAATGTGGATGACGTGGCAAAGCGCGAGCTGCCCAACACCGAGCTGAGTCCGGTGGAGCATCTTCAGCCTGGCAAGATTTACGCACAGGGCAATTGGCATCAGCTGCATCAGTCGATGGCCAAACTTCTGCAGAAAGACGCAAGCAAAGCACGTGCTCTATACTTCGGAGACAATATCATACAAGATATCTATACGCCGGTCAAGCACAGTGGCTTCGATACGGTGGCTATTGCCGAGGAGCTGTTCCTAATGGAGGCCAAGGACTATCCCTTCAAGGAAGTGCTGCACTCGAAGTTCTGGGGCTCGTACTTCAACAACGGCTGCACACCCACCCTATGGTCTGGCTTCATAGCGAACTATGCCCAGATCTGCATTTCATCCATGGATCAGATGGCGCAGACGTCACCAACCGAACGTCTGGTGTGTAACAATGTCAATGGCTTCTACCCGATGGTGCCCAAGTCACTCGAGTGCAGCAACCTAACGACCTCCTGGTACGGTGGTTGCGTCTGATAAGAACAGGCAAGACTCGAAAAATAAGAATTATCTTTGAACTGGGCTGTTGCGAGATGCATCCAAATTTGAACTACTCGACGAAAGTCAAATAGACATACAAATTATACTCGAAAGTAAAATAAACAAGTTAAGTACACAATATATACTACTATATATTCCATAACTCAGGCAGGCCTTCAGATTAGCTAAGATGATTTGTATTTCATAGGGTATTTCATAGGTAATATTCGTTTATACTAATAGTAGCTATAAGTAAGATTGACGAATGTACAAACAGCTTTAGCATGAGGAAAACTCATTAAATCGGTTGTTATTCAAGCGCTTTAAAAAATATGTGCTATTTAAGTATGTAAATCACGCTCTAATGAAAACAAGGTGCAGCAGGTGTCCATATTTATGTAAACTACAGATATACATTTATATAAAGCCCTTTTTTTCTCTATACATTTCTAGTTCAAATATTTCTAGATATAAATATGACTAATAGAAGACAATATATTACTAACAGATTCCATGGCTAACAATAAATATATATATACACACTATATATGAATCATTTAACGATCTCAATACATTTATTTGTGACGAACCATAATACCGGAAAGAAAGAAGAAAATATAATATATCAAATACTCAATTGTAAACTATACAGCAAAGGCAACAATAGAATAAACAATAAATAGGTAGAGCGCGTTGACTATAGACTTAGATGATTATAGATTTAGATGATTCGCTCCACGGCCAGCGCAATGCCCATGCCTCCGCCAATGCACAGTGAGGCGATGCCGCGTCGTCCGCCTGTTCGCTCCAGGGCATACAACAAGGTTACTAGGACACGTGCGCCCGAGGCACCAATTGGATGACCCAAGGCAATGGCGCCGCCATGCACATTCACTTTCTTTTCATCCAACTTGAGGCACTTCAGCACGGCGAGAGCCTGAGCAGCAAAGGCCTCGTTCAGCTCATACAGATCCACATCGTCACGGGTCCAGCCAATTTTAGTTAACTGCAAATGCAGGGATTAGCATGGGACGAGAAACAATATGAATCATTTACTTACCAATGATTCCACCGCAGTCACTGGACCCAGGCCCATGACATTGGGTGCCACACCGCTCTGTGTCCAGCCCACAATTTTGGCAAGGGGTTTTAGGCCACGTCTGTTAACCTCTTCGCCGGACATGAGAAGCACCGCCGCAGCCGAATCATTGATACCCGATGCATTGCCAGCTGTGACGGTGCCGCCCTCCTTGAAAACGGGTCGCAGCTTTTGCAGACCCTCTAAAGTGCTGCCCGCTTTGATATATTCATCTTTGCTGAATATTTGTGTGCCCTTGCGATCCTTGATCTCGACTGGCACGATCTCGGCATCAAAGTAGCCCTGCTTCTGGGCCTGCTCGGCGAGCTGCTGCGATTGCAGGGCTTGAGCATCCTGAGCCTCGCGACTTATTTGATACTTCTCCGCCAGATTCTCGGCAGTGATGCCCATATGTATACGATCAATCGCATCGGTCAGGCCATCGTGCACCATGCTGTCCAGCAGCGTTCCAGGGCCCATTTTGATGCCCTGCCGAAGATGCACCACATGTGGGGCACTGGACATGCTCTCCTGACCGCCGGCAATGACAATCTTAGCGTCACCCGCTCGTATCGCCTGGTAGCCCAGCACCACCGATCTAGGGAAAGCTAATAATATAGCGCATCTATTCAAAGCCTGAGTCAGAATACCCACTTTAAACCCGACCCGCACAGTATATTGATGCCATAAGCGGGCACCTCAATAGGCACACCGGCATTGAGAGAGGCTTGACGGGCGGGATTCTGGCCTTGGCCTGCAGTCAATGCCTGTGGAGAAGCAAAAGTGAAATTTACATAACAAATTTAGTCTAATTTGTATGCGAACGGAACCAATTGATTTGCAAATTAGCAACAATGAGAGGAACTTGTGAAATACCTGGCCCATAATAACTTCGCTCACTTGCGGCGCCTCGACTTGGGCACGCTTCAACACCTCCTTGATAACCACGCTGCCCAAATCAGAGGCCTTCAATTTAGAAAGTGTTCCATTGAAGCTGCCTAAATAATGCAAATAAGAGAAAGTTGTCCCTAATTAAACATTACATCAAACTTGAATGAAACTGCGTATCTTACCAATAGGCGTACGAGCTGCGGACACGATATATACGTCAGACATCGTTAGCTAATTTAATTTACTAATGTTTACACTTTAAATGATAAATAAGCAAGAAATATAGTGCCGGGCAGCAAACGAACGATGTTTACGTTATGGGCGCGCTGAACCAAATGTGTCTCGCCTTAGATGGCAGACTGTTCACAATGGTATTCGCCGAAGAATCACCTATCGATACCCGATAACTACTTATCAAGTGTTTATAATTTTAAAATTACTTTGTTATGATTGAGCGTGGGAGGGATGTCAATGTCCACTTATGAATCTAAATAATACAACTTATAAGATAATTTAAATGACACTTTATTGTATAAAGTATCATAGTAAAATGTAAGTGTAG
The DNA here is from genome assembly GCA_035045345.1 of Drosophila hamatofila. Classification (NCBI taxonomy): domain Eukaryota; kingdom Metazoa; phylum Arthropoda; class Insecta; order Diptera; family Drosophilidae; genus Drosophila; species Drosophila hamatofila. The sequence continues at coordinate 10,038,654 of JAWNPA010000052.1, read as the reverse complement.
AGGAAGCGTCGATTAGTACGTTTGTACTGTACGTTTGTTTGTGTCTTTTTGTATGATAAGAATTTTAATCAAACAATGGAGTGCCACTATGTACTTCAGATGATCAAATCTATCGGTGCTGCCAGCTTAGTTAAATAATATCGATAGCGTGGATAGTTTCAATTATTATGTCCCTAAATTTATCGATGGGTTATTATATCGATACGGTATCTCAGTACACAGAAAATTATTTTATGCTGAAAAAACGCACAAAACGCGCATTGTAAACGCATTAAGAACAAACGCGCCCAGACCGCGACTCCTGGACAGGCTGGCAGCCATATAACTTGTACACATTGCAACCCAATCCGTAGTTTTAAGGAGCCGACAAAAAGTTACAGCGTCGACAGCAGCCAACAGCAACAGCCCCAGCCCTCGCCCAACACCAACAACAACAACAACCACCACCCTAACCAAGACAACAACAACAACTAGAACCGCACAATCACACAAAGCACCAGCAGCAGCAGCAGCAAACGCAACAAATAATATGCAGGCGATTAAGTGTGTCGTCGTGGGTGATGGTGCTGTGGGTAAGACATGCCTGCTCATCAGCTATACGACAAATGCATTTCCCGGCGAGTATATTCCCACCGTCTTTGACAACTATTCCGCCAATGTGATGGTCGACGCGAAGCCCATCAATTTGGGCTTGTGGGATACGGCCGGTCAGGAGGATTATGATCGCTTGCGTCCATTGTCGTATCCACAGACCGATGTCTTCCTCATTTGCTTCTCGCTGGTGAATCCAGCCTCGTTCGAGAACGTGCGAGCCAAATGGTATCCAGAGGTGCGTCATCATTGCCCCAGCACGCCAATCATATTGGTGGGCACCAAGCTGGATTTGCGCGACGATAAGAATACAATTGAGAAGCTGCGCGACAAGAAGCTAGCGCCTATCACATACCCACAGGGTTTGGCCATGGCCAAGGAAATCGGAGCTGTTAAATACTTGGAATGTTCGGCACTGACGCAAAAGGGCCTGAAGACCGTCTTCGATGAGGCTATCAGATCGGTGCTCTGTCCCGTTCTCCAGCCAAAATCCAAGCGCAAATGCGCTCTGCTCTAATTTTAAGACGCACACACACACACACACACCAATACACACACACACACACACATACATAGAACACCCACGAAGCATTGTATTTGTATTTGTCGTCAAGTCTATTTAATAACGTAATATTATTAACTAATAACAATTGTGTAAAATAAGCAGCAGGAGCAGCAGCAGCCAGCACGTTGATTATAGGAGAAGATGGAGGAGAAGGAAATGAGTCTAGTGATTGGAACTGGAATCTACGTCAACCTGCCTTTATTTCCTGCTTTGTTAGAAAAACTTGCCCACACACACATACACACACACACTCAAAATTTTGGGGACAACCGAATTTTCTTACTAATTTTTGTTACTCGTCGTCCTTTTGTTTAAACTTTCAACTTTTTGTCTTGTTTCGTTTAAGTGTGTTTGTTCCATGTTTTTGCTTTTTCTATTCAATTTGAACTAATTTCAAACATGTGCATTAATTTGAACTAAAAGTTAATTAAAAATTAATGTTGTAAAACCAAAAAAAAAAACAAAAAAAAAAAACTTAAAAAAAGGAAAAGTGTATTAAGAAAAGAGAGCTGATTGAATGCGATCACAGCATAAAGAGAACTCAAAGATAATGCAGCCAGTAAAACGTTCCGTTGCAATTACAGAAATATACTTAGAAGTTGTTTGAAACCGAACGGAAACTAGGGAAAAGGCAGAGATTAGGCAGAATTGCAGCTAAAACAAATACATATACATATAAAAACAATTAATGAAAAAAAAGAACAGAATTAATGTATGATGCATTTCGTAAGTGGAGCACGATTTCCAAGAGAACAATTTTTACATTGCTAAAAAAATAAATAAATAAAAAAAGGAACTACATACATGTAAGATAATGTCCTTCGTATACTATGTACATGTACTGATTTAAAATACACAAAACACAAAAAAGAGAAAACAGGATAACTGAAACTTTGAATACTTTGTATTTTAAATATTCGAAAACGAAAGCAAATCTAATTACATACATATACATAAATGTGTCAATGGAAATCAAATAAAGCATACAGAAAAAAAACAAAGATCTTGAGTAACCCTAATGCCAGATGTGACATATGCAAGTATATATAAATAATTTTATATATGCATATGTGGTATATATGTCTGTATATAGAGATATTCATTTCGAGCGACCTCAACAGGTCTCTTTTGGTTTTCAATTTCAACGTCGACGACAAAGTCGCTTATCACAGCGAAAATGTGATTGAAATATGAATTGAAAATCAAAAAAGAAAAGAAAAGAAATAATGAAATCAGCGTCCAGCTTTTGTTTTTGTCGGAATGTTCTCGCAGCTGGAAATTAATCGGGCGCAGCGGCGCAACAACAAAACCGTTTTATGTTTATGTTATACGAGGCGGACGCGTTCTACATACATGTGTGTGCCATGGCTAGAGTGAGTGTGTATTTGCATGTGTGCGTGTGTACGTGTGTATCTGTGCTCATGACGTGTCCATAAACAGAGAAATTATGAATGTGCGACCCCACGATGGACCAATCTCATCCACAGCAGCGCTGACGTGTAGTTTACTGGGATGCATATCAATTAAGCTGGTAATCAAATCAATTTATGTATCAAATTCGTATTGTTTTTCTTTTTTCTTTTAAGTAAAGTCGAGTATAATGCACTTGTAAAGTTGTATCTTAACTAGCTAACTATAAGTATTACAATTTATTTGGCATTCGAGTTGCGAGTTGTTCTTCTTAATGGCTATAGAGATTGACTATATCTCAATCTTAGAATTCGTCATGGCGTGCCAGAGCCTCACCAAAGTCCGTGGCCTGGGAGCCCACAAATATGTCGTACTTGTCCAGTACTTCCTCCTTGGTCAACTTCTCGTCGTGATCCGAATCGGACTCAAAGATCAAATGCTTGGCCTCTGTTTCGGCAGTATCATAATCATTGGGCACAATCCATTGACGTATTTCCACTTCAGTCAGATAACCATCGCCGTCCGTATCACGATGCTTGGAAAACGCCTCACGCTCACTGAGCACCCATTCGGGCTCGGGCTCATTGGGTCCCGATGGGCGGTACATATCGCCAATGTATTCGTCTACGGAAATTTTGCCATCCTTGTCCTTATCCAGATCCTCGGTGGTCTCTTGCAGCACTACATCACGCATGGTCGGATGCTCTTCGGGATGCAAAAACGCTGTAAACTCTTCGCGTGTCAGCTTATCGTCCAGATCCTGATCGGCCACCGCCCAGCGACGACGATCGCGAGAGAGCATTTTCTTATAGGAGATGCCTGCCATATAGATGTACATTGCTTTAAAAGTATTTTTAGAGATTAACAGTGCTTACCATTCTCCTCTTGTTCCAATTCCTCCTTGTCCAAAGAATCCATAAAACCATAGACAGTCTTGCGATATACCTCCCAGTCAATGGTGGAGTCGTTGTTCGGGTTGTGTTGACGCCATACGCGATCCACGTCCTCATCAATGTAGCGACGCTGTGTGTATTGAATCCAGGCTTTAAGCTCAGCCAGGTTGATGAAGCCATCTTTGTTCTCATCAATGCGGTCCACAATCAAGCCAAGACGTCGCTTGCTCTCCTCCGGTGTGAGTTCATCGAACTTTTTGGCTTCATCTGCGCCGAGAAATGCTTCGTGGTCGAACTGCGTATTGTGTTCGCCGCCATCGAAGTGCTTGCCATGCAGCGAGTCGTGCTCGAGCGGGTCGTGCGGTAGTTCGTCGGCAGCCGGTATGCTGGACGCGGCGGCCAAGCTTATCGCAGCGGCAGCAACAAGTAGAAATGTTCCAGTCCTCATTTTACCCATTAGAGCGCCGTCTGCTCGCTTTGAGTATTCAAACAAAAGTAATTCGAGTTAGAACGAATTCGTCAAACGACGCCTAAAGTATCGATGTTAATTAGCGATAGTTTTTCTTCATACACCCTATTTATCGACTACGTATCGATAATATGCAATTGAAATCGTTTGAGTAACGTATTTTTGTCAAATATGTAATATTTATTTAGTAAATTTCTTAAAAATATCGCTTTGAATAATATTAATAAATATGAGCAGTTTTAATCAAGCACTATTTACAGATGGCCACGTGCGGAGAATAAATTTATTTGTTGATCTGAACAGGCGCAACAGGATCGTTGACATCCTGATTGAGCGAACTAAAGTCGCCAGTGTTGCAGGAAATGCTTGGAATCTCAAAATTGGAGAAGCCGCGATAGTTGGTCACCTCCGGTTTCAGAGGAGATGGCAAGAGTACCTCTGACACTGGCACATCGCTGTCTATCAAACTATCGCCTGTGGTGTCCAATAAGCTTGTCTCAGCCGGAAGCGTACTTGGAGTATTCCGCTGCTGCACCAGCGGATCAAATTCATCTAGATTCAGTTTGGACTCATCTGCGACGCTGTTCTCACCGCTCTGATCTGACAAATCAAAATCATAGTTGATGTTTGTTAGGCCGCCCTGAAACTCTGTGCCCAACATCAAAACGTCGTCATTTTCAGATGTCTCCTCCAGCAGCGAGACTGCATCAAAGGGTGTGTAATTAAAGATGGGCGAGGCAAACAGCTGATCTGGTTGCGGTAAATTCGGATGTAGAGGCGATAGACGTCCCACAGAGCTCACGCTGGTATCCTTAAGCGCCAAGGTGTGCGCCACTTCCAATTGGGAATCTTCGAGTATCGGTTCCTTGCCTTTAACTGTCAACGATTGTTGGCTGAGGCTGAGTAAATTGGACTGGTAATGACCAGCAGCGGCTTCACCACCATCCTGAGCCAAATGGGCACGCGCCTGGCTTATGAGAAACGCTGGCGTTTTAATGGGCAACAGTGTCAGCGGCGCCTTGACCATGACCATGTCCACTTTTTCCGTAACCTCGCGCTGGAACTCTATAAGCTCGCGCTCAAAGTCCTTAATGCCTGTGCTTATAACTGAGTTCCGCTTCTGTAACTGCTCCATGCACTTCATATTCTCCGAGATTAGATGCAGACTCTCACAGGCCAGCAGCGCGCTCTCCCAGGGTGTGCTGTAAGTCTGCTCTCCCGACATGTAGGCATCAAACTCCTCGGCGCTGATGCCCAGGCTCTCCGCATTTAGATTCTCAATGAAGGCAATGGCCGAGCAGAGATTGGTGAAGTAGTAGCCGCCCTCGCCGCTCATGACTCGCGAGGCGTTGGTGAAGCGATTGACAAAGTTGAGATTGCTGTGCAGACGGACGGGATTCGCTTTGAGCACCACAAAAATTAGAGCCGGCAAGAAGTCATCGGCACTGGCGGGTCCGCCAGTGGCCCGTTTTAATAACTCAAAAATGTGACGACAGCAGCGGACCGTGCAGAGGAGCTTCTCCTGCGGCGAATAGTAGGAGTCGATGCCCACCAGCTCCGATATTGCATTGTAGACCAAGTCACGCGCCTCTGCATTCACTTCGTCTATGCTGCAGTCCAGATGCTTCGTTGTTATCCAACTCAACTGCCGTATGCGCTTTTGCACTTTGATATCGCTTTCCTCGTCTGTGGTGAAGTACGGACTAAATAGCAAACTGAAAGAGAGAAGATAAGATGTAAAGTTGTTGAGGCATTGAATGTCCCCTTATTTATGACTCACTTGTGATTCTGTGTCATCACCACTTTCTCAAAGAAGTCAATAGCAAGCTCTCGATCCTCGTTGGTAGCAATCTCAAAGCGGGCATCGTTGTGGACGAGATCCGCGAATCTGGTGTAGGCGTTTTGCACGAGATCCGAGAGTTCGTCCACATTCTTGCTGCTGTTGTTATTCATGTATTTGCGTATCTCATGATCCAGCCGCTGAATCTCAGATTTCAGCTTCCGTTTGCCATCGTCCGGGATCCGTAGCTGACGTAGCTGCAACATAAATTGGCTCTCGGTGGCACTTGGCACACGCGGCTGCGGTGCAACGGCTGGGAATTTGTTTTTCAGAGTTTTTTGCAACACAGACGGAACAGTGAACTTTTTCCTGGGCATTGTGCTGGCTGTTGTTGTTGGCTCCTCTTTCTCGGGTTGCTTCTTTCCTTTGGTTGCACGGCCGAGTGTCAGCGAATGCTGCGGCGATTTGCGCTCCAGAGTTCCGCCAGCGGAACTGGCATTCACTTTCAAAGTTTCATGATCCTCGCCAGCTTTCTCTGAAAATAGGGGAATAACGCGCATGACTAACTGCTACAGCATAGATAAACCACTGTAGCTGGCTTACGCCTTTTTCGCTGCTTATCGTTGCGCTCGCGAAAACATTTCGAGCAGAGTCCATCGAACTGAGTGTTGCCGTAGAAGCCACAGCCCTGACGGCACTTTAGATCTTGCTGCCCGATTCGCAGCATGGGCGCACGGTTCGCCATCGTTGGGCGTGTTTTTTTTTTACAGAATTTTGATTGCTATGAAGTATTTGCAGCAACTGTGCGACTCGATTTTAACTCAAATTTATAATTATTGTCGGATCAGCCACTCGATTGCAGATAAACAGCTGTTACACGGATTATCGCAACAATCTATCGATGTCAGTAAATAACACTTAACGATATTTCGATTTAATACCAACATTGTTTGCGTCGATAAGTGTTTTATCGAACGGCTTGGCGGTATTTTGAAATGCTAAATTTCGAATAAAGCTCTTCGACGCGTCGCTTACCTAAGAATTTTTAAAAATAAATAAACCAGATAAGTAGAATTTTACTAAAATTGTATTTTAGTATTATTTATTGAAATAAAAGACATTTAAATTGCAACTGAGGGCACAATTTGTTTGGATACATTTAGTAAAATCGAAGTGCCTTAGGAAACAGCTCACAAAAGTCTTAAATTCTATGCATAAAACATGTATTTAAAATGAAATTTTATGTTGTAAGCATTAGAATTAGGACGGTTACACATATAGAATGCAACTTCTGGTATGTATACAGCTAAATGGGTAGATTTCAAAAAGTTATACACGAAAAGTCAAAGTTGGTAATTAGCTAAAAATGTTCACAACAACGATTTGAAAAAGCTCAGAAAACACACATAACTATGTATGTAATTATGTAGACGACATTTCGACTACGACTAGACTACAAAATTTTCAAGTTGACCTAACTGCTCTACATGTCGATTCATTTACTAACATTGTTTTGTTGTTCCCAATTAACAAATTCAGATTTGCGCAAAAGAAAAATGTACTTCCAAGACGCTGCCATATGATTCTCGCGATACGATCCCCAGCATAATTGACGCGCTCCACAAATGCATTAATTCCACTACTCAACTCTAAAACGGTCTATTATCTCTACTCTAATTCCTTTCTACCATAGTTGCTTTTGCTTTTTAGCAGTACAAAGATTTGGAAAAAAACCACTTGTTCTTGTGTTTTAATTAGTCTCACAAATTGCTAATACATATTTATCGAAATGCAACCTTGTATTCGTGTGCTCAGCTACCGTTAGTTACGTATACTTATCATGATCTTTTCTCATTTTCCTACTGCTCCAATTCAATCGTTTCATAAAGTCTCGTAAATAGTTTTAACTTAGATCTAAGCTACTTATAATGGATGTCTTTGGCTTCCGTTTGTTTTGTTTTGTTTTTTTTTTTTTTTGTGTTTTGCTTTTTCTTCAAGTTTTGAACTCTATTAGCTATAAAAAATTGTAATTTATGTATAACACGTTTTTAACAGTTACGCCGCTTTGGTTATAGTTTTTTGATTAAACATTTCCCATTTTGCAATCATTTTGATTAATTGTTTCAACTTTTGTCAATTCTCTACAAAAGATTTGCGTTTTGGTACAAAAATTTCAAGTCTAACAATTTGTTTCAATAAATTCCTTAGTCCAACTGAATTGCAGTCGGAATTCTGTTGGCTGAAGAAACTTGTGTTCCTGCTTGTGGATTATTGTATATATATAGTCAAACAGTGAGTGTGTGTATCTCTGTGTGTATGTTATGTACCCTGCAAACTCAAATAGATTCTTGTTTTACACATTAAATAACATTAAAATATGAGTACTTTAGTCACTAGAACTTAGGGCTACAATACGCTACATAGAGCTTTCTATATCAAATTGGCTGTTTCAAAAGTCAGCAAAAGTTTTAGCTAGTCCAAGGATCTCTGCTTAGCCATGTTAACTGAAGTATTTCAGGCCTGCAATCAGCATGAATTTTTCAATGAACAGCTCCGAGTCCAGTACCTTAAATAAGATAAGATAATATATAAATTGTGATTGATGTCCGACATTTTTCAATATTTATTATATATTACCGCAATATGCGCAGCTCTTCCAATCAGCGTGTTGGCCGTGTGGGGCAGCGCGTGGTGCACATCGAAGCGGGCGAGCGTCAGCTCCGGCCTGGCCAAAATGGGCGCAATGACATTGTGAACCATTTCCCTGAAAGGTAAAAGGAAGATAAATTTCTCATTTATGTCTACACCACTTCAGTCCAACCCACCTGTAGATAGTGCCCAAGGTGGAGCTGTCCCGCATGGCTGCCTTGCACAGCTCCAGGCGTGCCGAGTGGGCGGGCACATAGCGATCCTGGCTAGAGCCGCAGAGCAATATGTTGCTGAAGTGATGCAAGGTGCTGCGCTGGCTGAGTCTGTAGAGGAAGCTGTTGCGCATGTCGGTGGTGTCGCGCATGCACAGCTGCAGCAGCGAGCCACTCTTCTTCCACTTTTGCATGAACCACATGCCTGAGAAGAATTACATTACTAAATGCCTTGCCATGGATTAGCGGCACCCACTTACCCATGTTGACCAGGCCGCTGGTGTTGTAGAGCGTGCCCAGATGCGGTCCGGAGAGCGAGAGGAACGTGTGCAGGCGCGGCAGCAGGGGGCGCATCTGTGGGCGTGCCAGGGCGCTGCGCACGATGATGGTGCCCAGGGAATGAGCCACAAAGGAGATGCGTGCGGGATTCAAGCCACAGCTGTCGATATGGTAAAGGATCTCGGCGACCAGCCTGATGGGCGTGAAATGGCATCAATCTATATTCTAAAAAGGAAAATCTAAACACTCACCGATCAGTCATGGTATCGAAGTCAGAGAAGGTATCGCCCTGATTGCGCTCCGACATGAGAAATTCGAGATTCACGCCGGGCAGACCCAGTTCCAGGTAGGTGCGCACCAGCCGCAGATCCGCCGAGTTGCCGTCCAGGCCGTGCACACAGATGACCAGGTGCATGCCGTTGGGCGAGAAGGCGCGATACTCGTCGCTGATATAGAAATAGGGCAGCTCCGAGGCCAACTGCACGTAGTCGGAGTAGATGTTGCCCTGGTACTTGATTTGCTTGCGGAACTCCTCGCGGCATTTCTCGAACTCCAGCAGGGATATGCTGGGACTGGCCTCCTGCCCAGCCGGCTGACCCTTGCGCTTGTGTTTGCTAATGGAGCCATTTGACTGCTTGCCTCGCACCAGCACTTGACCATTGGCATTCTCCTTGTTCTCGTCCTGTTCCGTGTCCAGGCCATTCTCCTGCTTGCACTGATGCTGTGGAGGACGCTTCAGCTCTGCCAGGCTGTGCGACTTGAGCACCGGCTTGTTGCTGAAGATCGCTGGGGTGGACATGGGACGCAGTGACTCGTAGATGTGGTACACGGGATTGTCAATGGCGCCTATGGGCTGGCGTTCCTTGAGCGGCGGCGGTGGTGGTGGTGGTGCCAGCACCACATGGCAGGCCATTGACTTAGTCTTGGACTTGGCTGCGGCCGGTGCAGCTGGCATTGGCATGGGCATTGGAGCTGTAGCTGTAGCTGGAGCGGCTGCCGGAGCAGGTGCTGGCTCAGGTGGCGGATCGCGAAACTCGTCGGGTGGCGGTGGTGCCAGCACCTGGTCCTGGTCCTGCTCCTGATCCTGAAACTGTTGCGGTGGCGGCAGGCAAACGGCATCCAGCGGCTGCATATCCTTCAAGCTGGTTATATCAAAGTCCGACTTGGACTTTTCGCACTTGGCTGCGGCGCCGCCTTTGTGACGACGTCTCGGTGGCGGACGCTCCAAGTCCTCCACCTCGGTGGATTCGCCATTGGGCAGATGACGCAGCCGATCCAGTTGAAAGCGTGATCGCTCCTTCTTAATGGTCACGGTCACCGATGAGATCTTCTTGTGCAGCTCCTTCTCCTTCTCCTGCTGCTGCTGGAGACGAGCGGGCGTGCGGCTCTGACTGTTCCCAGCCGACTGACGCTTCCGCTGTGGCTTGTGCGGCTGCTGCTGCTGCTGGTCGAGCAGCTTCTGCAGGCGCAGACGCAGCTGCTCGCCATTGAGCCGCGTCTCCAGGCCCATGCCCATGCCCAGGTTGAGCTGCGTGTGCCGCTGCTTCTGCTGTGGCCCGGTGCTGGTGATCGTGTCCGGACTGGAGATGGCCAACGAGCTGCGCCGGCTGCTCACCCAGCCACTCTCCTCGCTGAGTGAAGACGTTGAATTGCTGCGCTGTCGCCGCGCATCCGAATCGAACTCTGGCGGCGGTGCCAGATTCGGCAAGGATTCACTGAAGCCACTCGTGTTGGGATCGCTGCTGTTGGTGTTGTTGTTGCTATTGACTGTGGTGGTGGTGGTGGCATCCAATCGGAAGGGCACACTGCTCGAGCTGAGCATCTGCAGCTTCTGCATCATGTCGCTCTCCGAGCTGCTCGACTCCTTGCGCAGCGTGCCCTGCACTTGGCCCTGGCGCAGCATCTCCTTGATGTCGGACACACGCACACGGGCTATCTCCACAGCTCGCGGTATCTGGGAGCTGTTGCTCCTCGGCATGGTCGTGTACTGGCTGGGCGGGGGCGGCGGATAGGAGTTGCGTGGCGGCAGCATGCTCTTGGGCAGCGAATTGTAGGCGCCATTGCTGGCCGTCGGCTGCTTGGGCGGATTCAGCAGCTTGATCTCGTGCAAGTAGTCGAATTTGCTGGCATGCCCATATCTCTGGCGGAACTCGCATATGTTGCGCATCAGATCATCTGCCTGGAGGCGCGCCAGTCCGGCGGGCAGCGTGTTGTAGCTCACCTGGCGCCCATTGCAGCTGGGCTCGAGCACGTGCGTCTCGGCGGCGGCTGCAGTCTGGCAGCCATCCAGCTGGTCCAGGGACTTGCTGTGCCGCGTCGGCAACGCCGTCTCAGTCGGCTCGGTGTCCAGATCCTCGAGCAGTCCGGTAACCGAATGCCTGGACAGATTGTGCCGCAGAGCCACGGGCTCCGCCTCCTTGTTGCTGGGCGCTATGGTCAGGCTGGCCTGCAGCACCTCGCCGCCGAGGGCAAAGCGTGGCGTGACCACGCACTTGGCATGCGGATGAGCCGGGCCGTTGCCATTGCTCGCCGGATAGTCGTAGTCGAAGTGACAGGCGAGGCAGTCTTTGGTGCCATTCAGGCTGCTGCTGGAGTGCGTCTTGTCGGGCGCCAGAGTTTTCTTTTTGCTCGCCGCCGTTGTCTCATCCAGCTGGGGATCGCTGCCGGAGCGACGTCTGCCGTAGCTGGCGCCTGGCACCACATAGCGATCCTCAAAGATCAGCGGCAGCGAGGCCGCATCCCCGTCGATGGGCGTGCAGTGGACGGGCAGCGGCGGCAGCGATTGCAGGTAGCGACTGCGCCTGGCCAGCTCCGCAATGCCCGCATAGCTCTGGCAGTGGCCAGGACTGGCGCTGCTGCTCATCTCGTGGCAGCCGGTGGCCGCATGCCTGGGCTGCTCCAGCACAAAGAAGCCCTCGGCAAAGCGACGCACGCGCAGTATGTGATGCTTGCGTGCCAGCAGCGTGTGCACAGCCGTTGAGGATCGGGAGGCGAGCAGCACGCGGCGCCACCAGAAAATGCTCTCCGCGCACAGCTGCGCTATGTCCGAGTTGGCCAGCGTGGCAAAGTCATCCTCAGCCTCAAGTTGCTGCAAGCAGAGAACAGGGAACTCTCAAAATACGATTCATAATCAAACTCTGGATGCCTTACCTTCGCCTGCTCCAGCAGCTGCTGCAGTCGCTCGCCCGTGTCATTCTCTCGCAGCGGCGGCGATCCGATCTGCGAATTGATGCTGGGAGGGAGCACAGTGCTGAACTCGTTGAGGGTCGCCTTCAGCTGCTCGATGGCGCCCAGCAGCAGGCTGCAGATGTCCCGATGGATCTGACGCGACTGCAGCAAGCGTCCAGTGGGTCCACCGCTGCACTTTGTGGTGCCGCCGATTTGTGGGCCAAAGAAAACGGCCTCCAGGGGACCAGGCGACGTATTCCCTCGGCAGCTCAGCTTGCCGGCACTCCAAGGCTTCGAGCTGCGTGGGGCACTAAAAGAGAGTTCAACTGGAGTCAGAACTAGTTACGGAACTGCAATAAAGAACTACACACATACACATACACACACACACACACTCTCACACACACACACTCTCTCTCTATCTCACACTCACACACACACTTATACACATTGAAAGCACTGGAAAGCTTGGCAACTAGACTACAAGTGGATGAAATTAGTTACCCAAAAAGGTATTTTGAAATCTTACCATAACTTGATATATGAGAATATGCTTTTCCTGCATCAGAAAACGTTTTTTTATTTATTTCGTAGTCGTGTGTTAAAGTCGTTCCATGCGTTAGATTGATTATATATTGTATGGGTTTAAATGCGGATATTGATTTGGTTACATGTTGAGATTAAAATGAAATGAAATAAATGTGTTGAATTCGATTGGAGCAAATTAAAAGAAATGCTTTTTGTACTGGGCTTATATACGATATTTAACTGAGGCGTGGCATATACTATACCAAGACTGCAAATTCATGTTAAATTATAGTCGTATATTCTTGAAATGATTTAAAATTATACATATTAAAATTATACAAGTCTAAGCTATGCTTCTTATATTTGTATTTTTCATATGTTTATAATTCATAAAAATATTTTTTATGTACATAGTATTTTATGTAAATATATTTTAAATAAACTTCATATATTTAAAAAAAATAATTTTGTATATATATATTTTTATTGGAAAACAAATAATTTAAGAATGTTGAAAAAAAAAAATAAATAAATAAAAATTATATATTATTTATATATCTTTTATATGATATATATATTTTTTTAAAGAATTATTATTTATAAAAAATATATTTTTTAATAACAATTTTTGTGAAATATATATATTTTTAATTATTATTATTTTTTTCAATTTTTTTACGCTTTTGTTTTTAAATATTTATGTTTAAAAAACATATTTTTTAATATAAAAATATTCGTTAAAATATTATTTTATTTGATCTCTAATATGATATGATATTATCTTTCTTTTTATTTTAATTTTATTTTTTTCACTTAATAAAATCGAAAAACTGAATCCTGATTCAAAATTTATTCAAATAAAATTTGCAGCCTTGGAGACTTCTTACATTAAAAAGAAATAAAGTAAATGGGACTTAGAAGCTAATATACCTTAGAAGGAAAATGACTTGGACAAATAATAAAAATTCCAGCAAAATGTAACTTAAAGTAAATCCAACTAAATATTTTAGCTCGATGTTGTGCACAAATTGCGCTTTAGTTTTTGGGGCAAGTAAGGGAGGAGGTGGATAACCAGGCAATTTGGAGTTTTGTGCAGCTGAAGTCAGCGACGAAATGTAATCAACATCAAAATTCAGAGCATACAGGGGCCAAGGTCAACAAGGAATTTCAATTCCAGTGGGCTAATCTATTATTCATTGTGGTTCAAGCTCGGCGCTCCACAGATTTCTGCTCTAGAATTGCGCTCTCACACGCAATTTGCTGAAACGTGTATTAATGGGCAACCAGGTGTGTGGGATAAGTTGCGATTTAGCGATACAAATTCAAATACAGCTTTAAGAGTGGCCCACAAGAACTTTTGGTGGCCACAAAAGTTATGAAGGAGTTTTGCTCAGTGGGCGAGCTGATTGTGAAGTATACAAACTTTTGCTGAATCAAACGGCGTAAAAATTGACTGCGCCACGGCTGCAGTAGATGCTGTGCAGTTGGTAATAGGAGTAGCGATGTCACGCCCCTTCCACGAATGCCGCCCAAATGGTGCAGTCTGTGTTGTTGTTGCAGTTGTCGCCAAGTTTGCCAAGAGGAAGACAATTGAAATACGAGAGAGAGGGAGTCATTAAAATGTAAGCATACCAGCAGCATCAGAGGCCAGAGCTGGCGAAAGAGGACCAGCCTCGCCAGCAGGAGACAGGACCTTTATATAATACAGAGGAGGCGGGCCGAGGGGGCTGTGTGTGTGTTGTGTGCAATTTTAATGAGTTGGAAATGATTTGTGCGACCAGACACTGCCGCTCCAATCAAGCTCAGCAGGACACACACATAAACAGGGGCCCAGCTAGGGACAAGCAGAGAAAAAAAAATATGACTATCAACGTTGACATTAGAGATCATGTTGTCAACTCTCCCTCTCTCTCTGTCCCTACTTTGCATGCCTGTCCCAGACAAAGTCATTTCCCCTTCCCCTTCCCATTCCCATTCCCATTCACTCACTTGATGTATGGCTGATGCAGGGCCACGAGGCTGGCATGAATGCCCACGCTGATGGCCGCCAAGTGGAAGTAGTCGAACAGCACGGGCAGATGATAATGCAGTCCGCGTCCCGGATGAAAGTTCAACTGTAGATTGCGTGTGGATGCCAACGTCAGTTGGCTGCTGCCATTCTGTTCGCCGAACCAAAGCTCCAGCTGCAGTGAGAATTCCGCCCGTTCGATGGACTCCTTCAGGTGACGGCTGTCAACTGCAGAGAGAGAGAGAGAGAGAGAGAGAGAGAGAGAGAGAGAGAGATAGAAAGAGATAGAGAATGTGTGGGTTTACTTAATACTGTCATATGCTCAACTCAAACTCAAACTCAAACTCAAACAAATCCCCAGGGCAAATAATCGTTTGCAGGCATTCGCAATATTTCAAGTTCTTCTTCTACTTCTGCGACATTTAGTTGAGGCTTTAGCTTGCCTCGTCAGCATTGATTATTGGTTTTCGCTTAAGCTAACATTTATTGTGTATGCCAGCTTGAGCTAGTTTAACGCACTTAATGTGCGGCTAGGCGAGCTAATCAATACACGTCTCTGACTCATAAATTCATCCACAGAAACTAACACAGTAAATCTTATTACTAATGCGACTGTCCACGCTGCGTATACTTGATGTCATTTCATCAAATTCAATTCGCTTCACACCTGAACGCGCGTTTATGGTCAGCCACAGCAAACACACGCACACACGGATAGAATAACTTACACACACACATACCTATACACATTCATTGCTTTCTCTCTTTCTGTCTCTTTGGCTGCCTTCAACTCTTCTTCGTAACATAAAATTCATTTGTTTTCATAAAACGGGGATTTGCGCGGCTTAAGCTAAGTCAGACTTCAGTCTCATTCAAAGGCAATAAAAGTAAAGTTGCGCACCACATTCCAAGCCAAGCCGAACCACCGCCAGCACAGGCCACCCACATCAGCCTGTCTGAGCTTTACTTGGGCATTACTCATACGCCCTGTGTGACAATTGTTTGACAGTATTTGTGTATTTCTTTTTTGCTGTTGATTTTTATGCCATTTTTATGCCGCTTTTATTTTATATCTTGTGGTATAAAGTGTATATATATATATATATATTATATTTTATTTTTTTTTTTTTTATATATGTATCTTTAAACGCTGAGCTCTTTGAGTGAAGTGCGTGGCAAATCCCCTGGCATCAGTTCTGTGGCGCAGTTTATCATGGCGCCTTACACCGTTGCCTGTGACAATTTGCAGCACGCTGCAATTGCAACAGCTCGCACCTGAGACACGTGTAGAAGAGATAAATTGCATAGCTACTCAAAGCTTGCGTGTTGTCTGTGGCAACCGATGTGGGAGAAGGGAAGGGAAAGGGCCTTCTCTACTCAGGCACTCTAGAAGTATAGCAACAAAAAGCTGTCAAGTAAAAGTAACTTTTTGTTTAGCTGTGGTATTTTTTGTTGTTTTTGTTTTTTTTTTTTTTTTTTTTTTTGCTGCCACTTCACAGGATTCCACTTTGCTGCTGTTGTTGTTATTGTGTGGAGGGAGCACGCAAAACTTGTCCAAATGAATTAATCACTTTACCCAACAGCCGAGTGGATGATGTTGTTTCCATTGTTGTTGCTGCTGCTGCTCACATATTGTTGCTGCAGAACAAGAGCAACTACAAACAGCAACAACAATAACATCAACAGAGGTGTCGGCACAGCACACATCACAAAAGCCAGCAGCAGCAGCAGCAACGGCAGCAGCAGCTCTCGGGTATCTGATGAAGTCTGCCAAGTGCTCATCAGCCGACTATACAAATGAGCATGTGGCACAGCTGGTGGAGGGGCAAAAGGGTGGAAGGGATACTTAATCAGATTGGAATATAATGTAATCACTAAGCCGCACCTTGAACAAATGCTAAGCTTTTATGTCCTAAAAGCATGGCAAATAAAATGTAGTTTGTGAAGTTGCGTTCATTGGAATCATCCTAATCTAATCTGATTTTAAAATGGATTCAAATTTGTAACTAAATTGTAAAGCATTTTTGTTGAGAGTCCCTTTAGTAATTTACTGCAGCAATAGCTGAAATGATCACGTGCTTTTAAAGGTTTAGGATGAGAGTTAGTTGCAGACAGAATATTTAAACTTTGTAGTAAATTTTCTTTTTGAATAAAATTCTGATATGGCCTTTCCCTTAGCTGCCAATCTAGAGATTTCTGCAGATACTAGGAGTAAGAGAAGTCTCTAGAGCTCATAAACGTATACTAAGCAAGGTTTTTACTTGATATGTCTGACTTTGGTAAGCTTTTTGAAAGCGCTTTACTTCAGCCTTAAAGCCAATAGCCAAGTTTTTATGATACTCTGCTTCTTCTCAACAGCAATCAAGTTCCTTCATAGACCTACCTAGTTTCTCCTTTATCATTACCTCTGCCTCTACCTCTACCTTTACTTCGACTTCGGCTTCGACTTCGTTTTCAACTTCAATTCTGATTTCAATTCGATTTCGACTTCTACTTCGTTTTTGATTCCAACTCCTACTTCTATCTCTTTCTCTACCTCATCCTTTACCTTTACCTCTACCTCCACCTCTCCCTCTACTCCCACTTTGGCTGCTTATTCCACTTCTTCTTTGATTTCGACTCGAACTTTGATTTTAAATATGATTTTCACTTCATCTTCTATCTCTTTTTCTGCCTCAACCTTCACCTTCATTTATCATTTATTTACATTTTTAAATATTCAAATTTAATATTTGCAAATATTAAAAGCTTATTTATTTACACATAAAGGCTTACAATAAATTTTACATTTTTCCAACTAATTCTCACGGCACAATGAACTTGAGCTGCAAAATGAATTTATATACAAAAATAAATAAATAGCCTGAAAATGCATGAAAATTTGGTCTATTTGCCGAAAATTTATTTTCATTTTGCTTTTCGCTGTGCAGCAGGCGAACAAAACATTTTGCTTCCTCTTCTTCATCTCATTTTTTGTGCTTTATATTTATTTATTATTATTATTTTTCATTTTTTTACTGCCGTGCCTTCATTTATGAGCGCTCCGCCCTTTGCCATCGCCTGCATCCCCCTTCGACCCATGAAATTGACTTTCAATTTGTTTCCCATTTTTGCGCCTGGTTAACTTTTTATGCCATTTTCATATTGTCTGTGGGTATGCACACATAATACACATAACACACATACATGCATATTCTTTTGCCTTATCTGAACTGCTTCTTTTTTTATTTTATTTTATTTTATTTTTTGCTTGTTTCTTTGTATTATGTTCCTTTGATGTTGTAACTATGCCTGCGAGGCAGGCAAAGCGTCTGCAAATGCTTTCAAATCAGGTCAATGCAGTGGCCAAGTCCAAGTGCTTTATTCATTCCCTTAAAGGGGCGCAAATTGAAATTGGGCAGCATCAGAGTAACGAAAGACGTTGCAAACTATTTTGCAAGGGGCAGCCAACTTGGATAACTAATTGCGTCTTGGTTGACACATAAAAAGTGGGCGTGGCTGTGCATTGAACTCGCCGACAAATGCAATTACAGAAACGCTGCCAATTTGAGGTTCTGCTATATATATATGTATATACTATAGACCCTATATATATATTATATACTCTATCTACCACAGAGCCCCTCAGCACAGTTGGTCAACAGTTTGAACACTTTGGACAGGCGCTTTGGCCATAGAAACTTTTTGGCCTGTCAGCACGCGACATAGGCGAAAAGTTCGTGCAACGTCAGCCACTTGATTTATATATGTATGCAATTGAATAGAAAACTTTATCTGTGATTCCGATTCCGATGCCGATTCCGATCCCATGCATAATACTCACCCAGCAGATGGCTGCGGAAGTGTATGACATCGCGCAGCGGCACCTCCTCGTTGCGATAGAGTATCTGAAAGATGCGTGAGGCGCCGCTGCCATTGATTATGGTGGCGGATGTGCAGCTGCCGATGCCCGGCACGGTGGCTGCATCCACTGGCGTGGCCAGCTCATTGTCCCGCTCGTTGTCGCTGGGCTCGCTCGAGGCGCCATTTGGTTTGCCGTTGTGCGACTCGGGTATGCTTGTCTCCACCTGGACGGGCAGGCGAGGTGAAACGCGCAGACCGCAGCGCACCTGATAAAGCCTGCAAAGAGAGAAACAGAGGGGGGAGAGAGAGGGAGAGAAGGAAAAAGAGAGGTAAACAGAGGTGGTATATTAATCAACCATTGATATCAATTTGCATATAAATAACGTATACGCAGCGTGAAACGTGTGCAATGTGCTCAAATAAGGCTTCAAAAATATAGCAATAAAAGTTCTGCCAATGCTAATTAAATTTATTACTATTTAAAATCTTTTGTGTGCATAATATATCTATATTTTTTATATACGTCAGATGAATATTTCAATATTTACATACAGATCATATTCCCATTTGCTATTTGCCATTTGCTCTTAAAAGAATATAAAAATTTAAGCACACAATTGTTTGAAATTTATTTCAATTTACCACCATTCGCCTGTCTTCGCTGTCTTTCTCTCATATTTCACCTGCTGCTATCTCTTTTCCACTGCGGCTTTGTTTATATTTTTCATGCGCAAAATTTCATGCGAGTTTCGGTTTTATTTTCTGTTTTTCATGTATTTTTAACACACGAGCTGCCGCCTTCCACCTGACGCTGTTCCCCTCTCCGTGCCTCCCTCTCCCTCCCCCTCTCCCTCTCCCTCTCTCTCTCTCTCTCTGTGCGTATGGCAACGGCATGCTCAAGGGCTGCCGTCAACAGCAGCACAAATACAACAATAAACCAATACAGCAACAACAACAACAACAACAATAACAACAACATCAACAGCAACTGCAATCGCATAAACACTTTGCTGACAATTAGTGCCTGCTATGCTAGCTGCATTTGCCACGCCCATTTGTAGATTTTTCTCATATATTTTTATATACCCTGCACACATTTGAGAATGGGAATTTAGTGTGTAGAATGTTTCTGTGTGTAAAATGTGTGTAATGGGTGGATGAAGGCGTGGTAGAATTTTCGAAATATATAGAAATATTTATGATCAGGATATTATGTAGAGTCAATTTAGTTATATCTGTCTGTCTTCCTGTCTGTCTGCATATGACAGTATGTATCGAGGTACCTATAGGAGCTTAACTTCACACACTTGAGATCTTATCGTGTATTGTATCAAGTGTATTAAGTGTATTGCATTCCCTTATAGCACTCTCTTAAGTCTAGTAAATACTTCTTTATCCACTTTATCCCACCCAAAATCAGTTTTCAATCAAATCTACAGTATCGTTTAGTCGAGTTTTCCCTCTTACTTGTTTTTATGGCATTTTATTTCATTTTGTTTGCCCAACACTTGGAGTACGTAAATTTCTTCAATTCGGTTTGAATTTTTTTCAATTTTTACGCAGCGAATTTATTGCTTCATTTTACAGGTGTTTTATTTTAGTTTTTTCTGGTTTACTTTCATGAATCTTTGTATATAAAAGATTTAATATATGAATACGTTTATTGACCCACTTTTGTGCAAGATATTTAATTTGATTGCCAACATGTGTGAATCTATTGCAATGGCTAATTCATTTAATTTTGAATTTAGTGTGAATTTTACAACTATTTTAAGAATTTTCGTGATTTTTACTGAATTTAACTTGAATTTTTTCTTCGACTTACCCGCGTTGAAAGAGATCCACATTGAAGAATTTATGCAGCTCCACGGAGAACTCAATTGTGGCCTGTAGATCGCCCATGGCTACGACAGCTGCTGCTGCAGCTACTCCTTGGCCCAGTGGCTGTCACCTGGACAACTGCAGCTCAGGTTGTCATGCAGAATGAGGCAGTTGAGTTTGTTGAGGCTGCAAACGGAGACAGAAGAGTTGTGAGTTGGATAAGGATAAAGAGAGAGAGAGAGAGATAGAGAGGGAGGGAGACTATTTCTAGCAACTGCTTAAGCTGCATGAGACAGAGAGAGTACGATTAAGAGCGAATCAGTGATAAGTGACAGCTGTGCAAGTTGCGGTCTACTCGAATAAGTTGGCACTGGGCTCGTTGGCATTTGTGAGCCAAGTTCGATTAGGTTGCACAAGCCGCGCTCTCAATATTTATTGCAAACTATTGACAGCTCGAGCAATTGATTGGCTTGTAATTGTGCAGAAAGTGTGCCAAGTGGGTGGGTGGCGTGGTGGTGTAAGCCAACCAGCTGCCAGTTGCCAGCGGCTGAGGTTAGCAGGTCAGCCACACAGCGAACACAGAAGAGACACCAGCAGCAGCAGCAGCAACAACATGTTGTTGTTGGCAGGAAAATGGGAAAGCCGCGACTATGTCATAAGAATGAGGCCAACAGCAAAGAAAGAAGACAAAAAAAAAACCCCAACGACAACGGCGGATAAAACTTTTAATCGTCCAAAACAACAAAAACGTCTTTCGCTTACAATAACGAAGGGCATTGGAAATTTGATATGAAATATGTAACACATGTGAGGAAGGACTCTTTGGGAGGAAGGACTGCTAAGGCTGAGCCATTGAATCGATATTAATGTGTCAGCTGTTGAAGCTCATGGTTAAGGAATTAAGGAATTTAGAAATTTACTTTGTAGAGCAATTTTATATGTATCTGAGTTGATATCTGTTTGATAGGGGTTTGACTTAAGTGAAATGTGTTGATAATATTATTTTTATTTAGCTCTTTTATAGTAGCAAATGTTTTTTTTTCCAAGATATCTATGTAGAGCTTGGTATTAATGAAATCTTTTTCACTTCTCACATAAATGATATAAAATCAAATGTGTTCTAATATCTTGCATATCTTGCAGCCACATTCTATTATGCTAGACTTTTAATTAAGTTTCAGTTTGAGAAGAAAATATGTCTGAAGCAAGTTTTGTATGTTTTACAAGTCTTATTTTTCTTCAATTGTCTCTGAGCTACATACTATATATATAAACATTCTACTATCTCTAATAAATTATATAGCTTGTATTTGTGGCTGAATACATAGCTGCTTATAACATTTCCCAGTAGCTAGACCCATACTCTGACTATATGTATATTTATTATGGACAGGTCTTCATATCTATATATCATATATTTTATGTACTTCTTAACCAGTTCCTCGTAGTGCTATATATTATATAATTTCCCTGCTTCTCAGTGTATTTAACCTTCGTCTTGGTCTTCTTTCTATTTCCTTTTTTGCTGCTGTTGTCAGTCAAGCGCTAAGCCCACGCAGCGACGCCCACAATAACATTAATGTGCTGCAGTTAATGCCGCATTCAGTTGTGTGCTGCCTGCCTCATCAGTCTACCTCTCTCACTCGCACTCTCACTCTCTCGCTCTGTTTCGCTCTGACTGCAGTGGGTCACAGGCTGGCCCGCGCTTGTTGACACAATGGCAAAAGACGTTGATACAAACAGGCGCCGCTTGTATTATGTCTCTCTGTACGTGTGTGTGTGTGTGTGTGTGTGTGTGTGTGTGTGTTAGCCTGGCCCATTGTCAATGTGGGTTAACCAGACTGCGCCATTTTCTAAAATGAAGTACATAAACAGCAGAGTTAAGCAAAATGCAGAAGAAGCAGCAGCAACGGCACCTGCCTAGCGAAAGTTATGATGCTGCTGGCAGAGAGATCCTTAACCACACACACAATAGCACACACACACACACACACATACATAAATTTCTGAGCACACACAGTTGCCGCAATTATGGTCTAGTTCTCCATTAGCAACAATCCTTCTTCTTCAGCCTGTCATGCCCTGCCAAGCCACGCCCCCTTGCCCCCCGTAAACTAAATGACACCTAATATTTGCTTAACATGAAATATGCAATTTTATGCCAATTTCGTATTTCGCTGAGTTTTGTAAATTAAAAGCAAATTTGTAGCAAAAGTCGAAAGTTTTGCGAAGCACGCGGATGAGACTTTTAGCGTTTAGCTGGAGCTCAAAGCAAATATTATCCATACGCAGCGTTGTCTGTTTGGCTGGGCAAATGTGCATAAACTTTGTAACTGGGTCAACTGAAAAGTTTCATGCGAGAAGCAGCAGCAACAACAACAACAACAACAACAACAGCAACAACAGCAGCAAAAAATTGTATGAAAAAGCATAACAAACAACACACAGCAGCAATCTAAGGATATGCTCGACTGACAGGATATAAACTGTATGCTCTGTTTACTCTGGAGAAAATTTAATTTAAAGATAATTCTTCTGCTTTTTCCTAAATAAGATCTATATAATAACTAAAAGAATGCAAATGACCTAAAGAAAATTGGGTGAATGGGTCGTATACGTAATATATGACAAGCTATTATAATCTTTAGTATACATCCATGAATTATCATAGCTCCAACTGTTCTTCCGGCCATCACATACTCGTTTATATAGTCCCTCATACCCTCCACACAAATCTGCAGTGAGCATAGTGCATAATAATGAGGCAGTCGAGTATAAGGGACAACTTTCTAACAGCTCATCCTGCACTTTGTAATGGGCAGCGGCAATTTTTAAGTTGAGTTTTGTTGGGGATTTGTGCGAACATTTCGGCCAACAATTGAATACATTTTGGAGGCTTAACAAAAGCGAAATTTTTGGTTGTCGGTACGAAATAAGCCGGCCACAAAGCCCATAATGCTGATAGTTTGAAGTGATTTGCAAAACTTTTTAATTGGACATTAAGCGAAAAGAAAAACTCAGACAATGAAAAATAAAAAAAGAAAACATTCTTTCGCGCTGAAAAAAAAATATGTTGGGCTCGTCTAATGGAATTCATTTCTGATCTGCTGTCCCTTTTACTGGCTGTCTCTGGCTGTTACATTTGGATATACTCATAGAGGCCCATCAAGCTCAGATAAAGCGCCCACTTGAATCAATGGAACAAAACAAAACACTTTGCCACAACAGGCGGGCGACAAAGACTCTGCAGCTGATGTGAATGAACAATGATAATGATGATGATTATGATGATGATAATGATAATGCTGTTGCTGATGATGGTGATGATAATCAGGCAGAAGACATTGACTTCAATGGCTGACGTGGAATCACGCGCGCGCGCGGGTTTTCCTTTTCCTTAATGTCCTGTCGCTGACAACGAGCCCCAATAAACGGGGAAAAATCAAACCGTTCGTGCTTATCATCATAATGATTATAGTACCTAATGCCTCCTTTGACTCTCGCATCGAGCATCAAAATGGCCCTGGCCATCAGCGTGCCACTCATTTATCCACTGTCTCGCCACATGCCACCTCCCTCCCTCTCTCCCTCTCTCTCTCTCTTCCTCTCTCACTCGCTCAAATTCTCGCCTTTTTTTTTGTCTGGCCGCCATCCACGCTTGAGTGGGGCGGCTGCGTGGGCAACTGGGACATCATCCGCATCTATGTAAAGGAGCCGTCAATGGCAGCAGGGCAGCCGGCCCCTAGATGCTGATAAGCTGTGAGCCGGACCATTGCCTCGTTTTGTGGCACGTTTGTTTTCTTTATGTTCTTAAAGTTTTCTTCTTTTTGATAAATAGTGTCATGCTACTCTACTTCCCACACACACACACACACACACACACACACACTTTCACACACACACACACACATAGAGAGAGATATGTGTGAATGTGTTAATGTCTAAGGTCAACGTCGATGGGCTCTTGATAAATGTGAAGCTTTTCATGTTCATATTTCAATTTAATTTTTGTGCGTTGGTTCATTTCCTAACAGGATTCATGGCTTGGCTTCTTATAGCCTGAGCTCTTGGCCATAAATTCAATTACATTTTCATCTTTCTTTTATTATTGTTATTTTAATTAAAATTCTTAGAGCTTCAGTTGCTCAAAAAATGTTGTTTTTACATCGATTGAAGTCTAATCATTTTAATGGAATATTGTTTACATATTCTTAAATTGGAAATATGGTAATAATAATCATTAGGTGAAGATCAAAGGTAAACAGAAGGACAGAGAGAGAGAGAGAGATAGATAGAGAGAGAGAGAGAGAGAGAGAGACCAGAGGAAGTAAGGTTGAATTAGAGCTAAATATGTACATCATGGAGACTGAACGAGAGAAAGAATTAGAGAGAGAGAGAGAGAGGGAGAGAAAGAGAATAAGTAAAAAAATACAGAGAGCGAGAGAACGTGAGAAAGATAGAGAGAGAGAGAGTGAGAGAGAGAGAGAGAGAGAGAGAAAAAGAGGGACAGAGAGAGAGAGAGGGACAGAGAGAGAGAGAGAGAGAGAGAGAGAGAGAGAGAGAGAGAGAGAGAGAATAAAAAAGTGAGAGACTAAGATATATTTAGCAAAGGCTGAAAGAGAGAGCTAGAGACATGGGGAGAGATATAGAAAAAAGACGATTAAATATGTAAAGCAAAGAGGAAAACAGACTAAACTAATTTGTATACATATCTCAAATTTGAGCTACATAGCAAAATATATATTACATATATTATATATAAAATATATTATTTCAAAAAATCCAATCAATCTAATAGAATTTCCGCAGCTATTCCAGGTAAACTGTACTCGACAGTATTTAAATCTTCTTTTATTACGTTGTCTCTGCTGACTTTGCTTTGCTATTGATGTAATTTGAAGCCTGTTTGTCAACTCTGCCTCTCTGTTATATTCTTTTTGTTGAAGCCCTCTTTTCGATTGCCCTGTCACCTGGGCACGCCCCTCTGGGAGCCCCTTGAGTCATGACAACAGGCCGGCCAGACAAACAGGAAATAGACAATTTTGTGAAAAGCTGCGGCAGACAATCTGCAATTCCCCATCTTCCTCTTTATCTCTCTTTGACAACGAATTTCTCCAAGTCCCTCTCTTTCTCTCTCTCTCTGTGTGTGTTACAGTCTATAGCTTTAGCAAAGATCAAATGGAATAGCTTTAAATTATTTAATAAACAGCAAAAAAAACAAATAAAAAAGTATTCCAAAGCTGTTGAATTTTGCATACGCTGCTTTGCCAGCGCAGACATTTTCCCAGGCATGTCATAAAGAATGCCCTCAAGTGCCGCCGTCCGTGAGCATGAAAATAATTTCCCTACTTCCCGCCACTCTCCCTCTCTCTCTCTCTGTCCCTCTCCCTCTCTCTCCGTCGGCTGCCGTTCGTGCGGAATGAAAATTGCCAACAGTTGCCGTTGCAGCTGTCGGGGCTGCAAAGGGTTGCGTCTTGGCCAAGTGCATCGCGTGCTTATGGCCATGCCAACGGGGTAGCTCACGTGCGCCCTGTCCAAAGAGGCCAAAGCCAGAATAATATAACAACTGCAACAATAACAACAACAACTCCAACAGTAAAGGGCGCACAACTCAACAGCAACAACAACAAAGAGATGAACAACTAAAGGAACAATGGCTAACAAATGCTTGGGAACCAGCCCAAGTGCTAGCCGGGAATGGGCAAACGGCGTGGGGCGTGTCGTATTACATGTCCGGAAAGTGTCTAGTCACGTGGTCAATAGGGAAGCTGTAAGAGGTGGCAGGAGCCGAGGGCAGGGGCAGGGTCGGAAGTAACAGAAATTTAAGCATGTGTGGGGAGCAATTGTGACTTATTTATGAAATGAATGCGCGAGAAAATATGTTATATAAATTGGAGTTAGATGTGGAATGGGGAGAGAGATGAAATGTGGGTTTGAGAAGGTGAATTTATATGGATTAAATAAGTGTTACTCTAGAGAGAAGTATTGAGGATGAGGTTATGTGTGTGGTCTAATGCCAATATGAGATATAATAAAGTCGAAGTGAGGTCGAGTCTTAGGCACTGTATTTTTTCATCATTTATTTATTTATTTAATATTATTCTATGTTGAATATTGGTCATTTAAATTTGGTACCCTAACAACATAATTGATATGCAAGACGACTTATCAGACTACCGAGTAGTATTCATACAGTATACTGTATGAAACTTTAAATCAGTAGATTGCTTACACATATATATTCTACTCTATTCATATGATAAACGTCATAGTCATAATCATAGTGAAAATAATAAAAACAATCTACTTTCTTCATAGATCTAGTAGATGATTCAAAAAAGGTTTTACCTAAAGCCTAAGTAATGAATGATTAGTCGTATTCACAAATATTCAGTTGTAGATATAAAAGTACTATAGGATCTGGAAGGTTTTAGTTATGTAGAGAAAAGTTAATCAAAAGAGAAATCCCTTCAAATATCGTATCTTTCATCAGAACTGTTTTCAGCTCAACTTATAATAAACCCAATATACAGCACAAAGCCAAAGCATAGATTGAATCGAAATTTAATCATAATGATATTTATCTTCATAATGAGTTCTATAATCATAAAGATCTGTCTATCAACATAATTATATATATAAAATATCTAACATCATAATGGTGTCTAACATCATAATGATATCTCTCATCATAATGATAATTATCATTATGATGATACTTAAAACCCAGATACACAGAACTTAACCTCAAGCCACAGCGCCGTTATTTAAACCACAAAAATGTATTTTTTTTTTCTCAGTTTAAATTTGAGTTCACTAGAAAATTTGTTGTATTGTAAAAATTTTAATTTGAAACTAAATAAGTTGCGCGTGGCATGACTTTATTAGACGCCTGACGGAGCTTTTTAGGGTTGCAACTGGCAAACCACTTGAGTTCCTGCTTAAACCATGCCACACTTGAAGCGCTGTCCATGCCCCCATGGAGCACAATGCTCCAGAGGAGTAGGAGGAGGCAGAGGAGGAGGCAGAGGAAGGGGAGGGGCAGCAGCTGAGCGAGCGAGCCAACGACTGGTTAGAGGTGCAACTTGAATTGGCAACAGACCGAAAGGCGGAACAGGGCACGAAATTGAATTGCGACTTTTTATGCTACCTGACATCTATATATGCACCGTTATACACAAATGTGTGTGTGTGTGTGTGTGTGTGTGTGTGTGCACGTGTGTGTGTGTATTTGTATAGCGAGACGGGAAGGGCCTTATAATGGCAAACGGGATATTTCATTACATTTGTGCATGCATGACTGCCGACTAGTAGTAGAGGAGGGCGTGTCACGCCCACACACACACACACACACACGGTGACACACACACACACACACACACATGTATGCAAAAAAAAGGCAACATTGTTGAAATGTGCAAATATTGGCTCAAGTGGCGGCAATAAAAGAGTCGCTCCCGAGTGCCGGCTGGAAGGGATTGGGCTGGGGGAGGTCAGAGGGCGTGCTCATGTTTCTATTATGAGATGTGCTTGGCATTCTTTAGGCCAGCTTCTTGCTGTGCGAGGTGCGCACAATTTAACATTGAATTAGGCATGAATTTCTTTTGTTGACTTCTTTTTTTTTTCTTTTCGCAGCCAATTTCAATTTAGCTCGATTGACGCTTCGCATTCGGGACTCGAATTGCGCCTGACCTTTCGACCATGCCCACGCCCTTTCCGACGCCCACGCCCGACACTCGATGCCCGATGCCAGCCCAGCAGCCCACGCTTTTTGCATAATTGCAAGCGGTTCGTGTCAACGCCATATTTCACTGGCTGTCAGGGATTTGGATGGATGCGCATAAAAATACAACATAATATAACATGCTTAACCCATGGCTGGGCTCTGCATGTTTCCCTCGGCCGGTGGGCGGTGGGCGGTGGGCGATGGCTGGCGGGGGAGGCGTGGCATGCTTGTGGCTTGTGTGGCAGTTAACTTTGCCGTGACATGTGCGGCAAGCATAAAAGAACCGTAGAATGTCATGTTTGTTGTGGGCCGAACATGACGTCGAGTGGACAACGAAACGATGACGACGACGACGGCGACGACGACGGCTATGACAGCAACAACATGTGACTCACACTAGTGGAGGGGGGAGGACTGCGGCGGGAGGGAAAGGTGACTGTGTCAACACATTGGTAACTGACACTGGACAACAACTGCTGTAGCTTAAGCAAGGTTAGGGCGAGCTCCTGAAAGTTGAGGCTGATAAGAAATGAAATGAAATTGTATTTAAGGTGAGCCAAGTCAAGTTAGTATGTCAGACAACTAGAATGGGACAAACTTATTCTTAAAGATAATAGTTTGTTGTTTTGCATAAAGTTTCTACAATTCCAGGAATTATGTTATGTTAGATTGAGTTAAGTTAGGGCTAGGTTTACTAAGTTAACTAATTTATTCCGTTGCAAAAGAACCCTTCTCAGAAATGAAATTGTGTTAGGGTAGGCTTGAAAAGAATACATTAACTGCGAAAATATTTTTAATATAAAGTATGAATCATGAAGTATGATATATGTATATGAAGTATGAATCATGAAGTATGAAGTATGAAGTATGAAGTATGATGAAGCATGAAGTATGATGAAGTATGAAGTATTATGTATGAAGTATGATGTATGAAGCATGAAGCATGAAGTATGAAGTATGAAGTATTATGTATTATGTATGAAGTATGAAGTATGAAGTATGAAGTATGAAGTATGAAGTATGAAGTATGAAGTATGAAGTATGAAGTATGAAGTATGAAGTATGAAGTATGAAGTATGAAGTATGAAGTATGAAGTATGAAGTATGAAGTATGAAGTATGAAGTATGAAGTATGAAGTATGAAGTATGAAGTATGAAGTATGAAGTATGAAGTATGAAGTATGAAGTATGAAGTATGAAGTATGAAGTATGAAGTATGAAGTATGAAGTATGAAGTATGAAGTATGAAGTATGAAGTATGAAGTATGAAGTATGAAGTATGAAGTATGAAGTATGAAGTATGAAGTATGAAGTATGAAGTATGAAGTATGAAGTATGAAGTATGAAGTATGAAGTATGAAGTATGAAGTATGAAGTATGAAGTATGAAGTATGAAGTATGAAGTATGAAGTATGAAGTATGAAGTATGAAGTATGAAGTATGAAGTATGAAGTATGAAGTATGAAGTATGAAGTATGAAGTATGAAGTATGAAGTATGAAGTATGAAGTATGAAGTATGAAGTATGAAGTATGAAGTATGAAGTATGAAGTATGAAGTATGAAGTATGAAGTATGAAGTATGAAGTATGAAGTATGAAGTATGAAGTATGAAGTATGAAGTATGAAGTATGAAGTATGAAGTATGAAATGATAAATAATAAGTGTGAAGTATGACTATATTTCTAAATACATTTAATTTGCCTGCTAAAGATAATATAGACTGTTTATGAACAGACAGATATAGTTTATATATGATTTTGCCTTAGCTATGTTTACAGTCTGATTGTAGCATCAATTTTGCTGTGCGGTGTAAAATTTTGTGGGGGTAAAATTTAATTGCTTGACCGGCAAGAAATTTTGCCAATAATGTTCAGTTGGATGAGCTTTAAAATATGCGCCTTTTGTTTGTCCAATAACCGTTTAATTTTATATACGTATATATACATATATTATATATATTATATTATATATGCATATTATACATACATAGATATATTTAGTTATATGTTAAATGTTATAAGGCCGTTGATATTCCACGCACTTTTCACATTTTTACAAACTTTTCTTTGCTTTGCTTTGACATTTTGATTTGGCTCTTTGGTTTTTTTTGTGCCCTAAACATTTAATTTGCGCTGCTTTTTTCAGCTTGGCAATGAAAATGTGGAAAATGTATTTTTAAAAAGTTCAGAGAAAGAAACGCGAGGACGGATTATCTAGTTTCTTGTTGTTGTTGTTGTTGTCGTTGTCATTCTGCTCTCTTTTTGTTGGCTGCGTATTTAAATTTAATATTTGTTTTGCAGTTTTGTTTGCGGCAAATAATTTAAAAATAATTGAAGACGTCGTGCGAGCAAATTGCAATGATTTATTTATGGGCCCAGTTGATAGATTTGATTTCGCATTTGAAATCGCGTCTCTGCGGCGACCCATTGAATTAATTAGGCTGCGATGAGTAGGACACTTCAGGCGTGGGAGTGAATGCCATCCAAGCCGGAATGCTGCTCGCTGCCTCGCTCGCTTACGACTTGACTTCTGCTCGCCTCCTCTCGCCCCACCCCCCCCACAGAAGCCTGCCAGCCAGAAGCATTTTGCCCTAATTTTACTTTCTGCGATGTTATCAGGACACGCCACACACACACACACACTGAGACACACACACACACCCGTACATCTACACTGACAACGACGGGGACAAAGCCCACACACAAAGCGCTGAGGCAACGAAGCGATTTCCTTTCCATTTCCATTCCCATTTTCCTTTATTTTTATATATATTTTATTTTTATTTTTTTATATATTTTTTAAATTGTGCCCGCCCACTTTTTGGTGCCCACAAACAATGTCATAATTTACGCACTTTTTCATTTGTTTGTCGTTTGAATGGGCTGCATGGTTAACATTTTATTGGGTCCACGTTTGGGTTCTCGCTCGCGTCGTCGCGTCCTGTTCTGCGGCTCGCCTAATGAAACTCGAATGGAGGAAACCTCAACCGAAACTGTGGCAGAGCCCAAAGCAACTGCCGTCAACTGTTATCCGCCTGGGCCGCGAGCAACGCACGTCCGTGCCGGGAAAGTATCTACAACGAACTGATGACAGCGACAACTACGACTACGTCCACGGCGACGTCTTGCGCCGGACACAGAGCAACGAGCACGGAACACGGCGCACGAAACACGGAATGCGTCGTCGTCGTCGTCAATTCGTGCGTTGCTGTCCGTGTCTATGGCTGTGGCTAGGTCGCTGCCTTCTGTTATTTATTTCAGTCAGAGCAGTCGTAAACTAAGAGAGACATACAGAGTGTAAGAAAAAGAGAGAGAGAGAGTGAGTGAAGCGTTATACAGGGAGAGAATATGGTGTGTTCTCTTAGCATACGCACAGTGGGCTGCTGACCTGGAAAATTAAATGAATTTCGGCATGTGAGCACATATAATTGTAATGATATGATATGTAAATAGTTGAATTTGTAAATTTTTCGATTATTATATTTTAAGGTGATAGAAGAGATTCGTCAATCATGCATAATTTGATCAAGTTACAGATTATAAATGTTCAATATATAAATAAGATTTCGGGCTCATTTAAATTTTTTGCCATTTTCAATAAATTTTGACAAAATTTCGATGTCAAATCAAAATTCAAGGAAATTGCTGTTTTACGTTTTGAAAATTGAACATTATATATATTGAACATTATATATATACTATGTAGTCATTGGAACTTTGAAAAGCTAGAATTTGTGTATATATTTCTTATACAGATCTGTGCTAATGAAAAAATATAACAGTTTGACAGATATTTGACTTAATTTCAAGTCTTTAGAAGATCTTCAAGACGTTGCATACGTTAATAGATCCTAGAGATTTATTAGCGATCTGAAAGGTTTATTCATTTCACTAAAAAATAATCAGAAATCGAGCTGTGCAACCTTTTAATAGTACGGATCTGTAAGAACTTAAATTAGGTACGAGCTAGGCGTATAAGAAAGTTATCAAAAGGCTAAAGTTTTTACATTTTTCATTATTTAACCTCGGAGAGTCAGCTACAGCAAAGTTACAGAAAAGCCTATGTTTTAAATCAGCAAATTTTAATTGAATATTAATTTGCAGTCTTAAAATTCTTGTTTAAATATTCCTCAATACAGAGCCCCATTCTTGTGCTATAATCTGATTAGGCCTGAGAAACAACACATTTTGTTTGCTTTAAAGTCTAACTGTAAAATTGCGCTCTTAGACTTTTCTCTTTTACTTACGCATGCGCAGAACTTCCTCTGCTATCTCGCTCTCGCTCTTGTACAGTCTGGCTGTTGCTATTTCGTCCCTTTTTGGGCGCATAAACAACAAACAGCCGCAGCTTGTTAAAGGCGGCTCGTTGCACGTTTTCGCATTGTCTGTCCCAGAGGAGGTCGTGACTAGCCCTTGCCGGCGGCGTGCAGCTGGACGGCTCAACAGCTGGACGAGCGGAGAGATAAGCAGACAGTTCCCTCAAGCATTCGCTCCATCTCCCTATCTCTCTCTCTCTCTCTCTGTCAGCCACACTATCTAGCACTCTCTCCCTCAGCTTGACTTGTTAAATTTCGGAGCATTGTCAAGCGGTTCCAGATGATTATAAGTTGTATTGGCATTAGTTGTGCTTAGCTGCTTGGCAGACGACAGGTGGCTGCATTCCGAAGGAGGCAGAGCACAAATGTGGAGCAAGAGAGTGCTGAAAAGAAAGAGAGGGCGAGATAGAGAGACAGAGAGGGCGAGGGACGGTGAGCGAGCGCTCGTGCTGACAGGCACTTTCAATTTTATTTGAGCGCATTTTTGGGGGGCCAATATTGAGCGTTGCTCATACGCACCGTTGCACCGCCCGAAATGTTCACACATTAATCGCACTTATCTATATTTAATGGGATATTTTGTGTTTATTTTGTTGTTTCTTTTTACATTCCTACGATTTAGACGAACGTATAATTTAAATTTGTTTACTAGCTAAGCATCAACAAGAACTTGAACTTAACCGAAATTGTTGTTAAATTATGTTGAAATTTTGGATTCGTATAAGAATTAGATTAATACATGCACAGCACAGCACAGCAAAATTCAGATGCCCTTACACACTTAACAACTAGTGTACACTACGCAACATAATAACTAAATTTGTTTAATTTTGTTTGTTTGTTTGATTTTTGCCAACTAAATGATTTGCTTTGTGTGCCGCCTGTCGTATGCTTGATATCCTATATATACGAATATACGAACATATATGAATATATATATAAGTATGCTTTATATATGCTTATGCAGATGTGGTAGATGGGAAGTGTGGCTGGTGGCTCCATCAGACGGGCTGCACCTCGCAGACAAAGTAGGTCTCGAAGCTGCAGGGCGAATCGTTCCACTTCAGACCTTTGCCATCGCGATTCCACAGCTCCAGGCAGTTCTCCTCCTCGCCGTTCTCGTAGCGGAAATTGTTTGGCTCGCCGGCATTCCAGTTGGTGAACGTGATGGGCCGGCCCGTGGCCATCCAAAAGTAGTTGCCCTCGTCGGCCAAATCTGTGCCAGATATCCAGAAATGCTCGTGGCCCAAACCTGTGAACGAATTGTTTGTTGTGCGTTGGGCCAACAGACAAGTGGAAACAGCAAAAGTTTTTAGAGTTACAAATTATGCCCACTTTTCATCGGATTAAGGTGTTTTCAATAGTCACTAATGGGCGTGGTTGCCCACCTTTCCACCAGCCCAACTGCCCACCGGCCCATTCACTTTTTCGAGTTTGCTGTGGAAAGTGCATCGAAATTGAATGCCTCGCCACATTTCTAGTCCATTGTCCGAGTCTCCCCTTGCCCCCCGCCCCCTGCCCCACTCATTTTCCCTTTGTCAGCATTTTCAGTTTTGGGTTACCAACTTCCGCGTATTATGCACGCTAGAAAGTCAAAGCCCCATGTTTTGCATTCAAAAACCAGTCCAAGTACTTAACCCAGGTTTGAGCTATTCCATGACTTCTCTCCTCCCCTGCTTCTTCTTCTTCTATTACTTCGTTTACTCACCAAAGTCGCGTATGTGTTTCTCCAGTCTATCGTTCTCTTCCTGTGATGAAATGCTAGCCAAGTGCATGCCATGGTAGCGACAATATTGCGTGGCTTTGAACCAATTTGCCTGTAAGAGGTAAAGGGAGTTTGATAGGTATTTAAATGGACGCTAAAGGAATACCCTATAGTCTCAGTTTAAGTATACCCTGTAAAAGTAAATTCCATTCTATATAAATATAGTCTACAAATTGTTTTCCATAAATTCTCTATATATTTCTACACAATTAGCATAACTATTCATATTTTGTATGTGAGTTCTTGATATTTATTATCTTCATACCTTAGCCAACCTGTTTGCAAGCCAACTGGTTCGAGATGAGCAGCTTGAGTTATGTTGCTCATGCATTGGCCGAGCTGCAGCGAGAATATTTCAACACAGAGTAAACCTGATTTAAGATCCAAACATTTTAAATTGTTTGATGTTTGGCATTATTATCTTCAGCTTTAATTTCTATTGACTAATAATTAAAATGATTGCCATAAATTAAGCATGCAAGAATGTCAGTCCAGTGGGAGTTCTCGAATGGGAGATACCCTAGAGCTGAAGCGTGTGCCTACCCCATTTAAGTAACTCAGTTTTTATAGGGCATATGCGATAAGCAAAACTTTTTGGCAAGCTCTAAAGAATGTGCCTAAAGAATTTCCTACATTCAGCATGAAATGCATGTCAGGTAAACACGACCCTTAACAGCTTAGGATAAGAAAGAGGCAGACAGGTGCAGGAGCAGGAGTTGGAGGCGGGGCTCTGCTGCTACCACTTTCTTTTGCTCATATGGCAAACTAATTGACTTCTAGGCGTCAGTGGAGCGTCCTTTTACAGCCCAATAAACACTTTCAGTAAGCGTGCCACAGCAACAACAGCAACAGCAACAAGGATGACAACTTTCTCGTCATTCTGTGTGAGAGAGAGAGAGCGAGAGAGAGTATGGCATCAGCGACAGGATGCTGCGTCAGTTTGCGCTTTATTCGCGCACAATTACGGCTAATACAATTAAAGCAAAGTTAATGACGACGTCGATGTCGACATGGTCGGTAGACCGCAGAGCCAGCCAGCTAGACGGAGAGGGCTAAAGGACACAGGCAAAGTGCTGCACGTGGTAGTTGCGTAATCGATTTAGATGCGCATCACCTGCTGGTGGCAAAGCGCACACCTACACACACCTACACACACACACACACACACACACACCTAGAGGAGATAAAAATATATATGTGCGAATCAACAGGCGTAGGGCGTAGGGTAGGCGTGACTGGGCTAATTAGACGTGGCGCGGGGCAGGTGTGTAACCAAAAGCCATTAGCGTTAATTGAATATCAAATTGCAGCTATTGCTATATTGATGGATTGATAGAAATATATATATATATATATATATATATATATATATATATACTATATATATATGACTATTCAGGATATGGCAAAAGTAAAGCAAAGTTTGCCACGTCCGATGACTATCATCAACAGTTTTTGGCCACATCAACGTCGTCTCTAATTGGCTGTCGTTGCGTGGGCGGTTGCCACAACGACTAAGCCCTGCCAGCTGCCAGCTGCCTCATGGCAACCTTGTTGCAAGCGCGCGCTGCCTGTTAAATAATGCAAAAGGAAGACAGCAACAAAAAATGAAACATAAAAAATGTTGACGACTTTTATTGACGCTCGTTGCAGTCAGGTGAGATGC
The DNA here is from genome assembly GCA_035045345.1 of Drosophila hamatofila. Classification (NCBI taxonomy): domain Eukaryota; kingdom Metazoa; phylum Arthropoda; class Insecta; order Diptera; family Drosophilidae; genus Drosophila; species Drosophila hamatofila. The sequence continues at coordinate 10,002,965 of JAWNPA010000052.1, read as the reverse complement.
CAAAGCGCCAGGTGGTGTGGAGCAGCGTGAGGCACCTCTGACAGCGGCAGCTGACATAGCGTTTAAGATCTGGATCAGTCATGCAATCGAATGTGAATTGTTAAGCTGTGTGTGTGTGTGTGTGAGTGAGTGTGCAGCTCGTGACATGTGCCACATGCGGCTAGCAGCAACTGCATGAGAGGATTGGAGCAGAATGATTGAATGTTTGCTCGAGCTCGATGGGTATTATGTAATTATGTAAAATATACAGAGAAAGAGAGAGTGAGTGAGTAAGAGTAAGTGTGTGTGTGTGTGCATGTGTGTGTTTGTGTGTGGATATTCATTGCAAAACATCCGTCACAAAACGGGCGAATCAAAGACGACGTTCATGTCAGCTTATTTATAATGAATAACTTTACAAATCGAAGGCTAGAGGATACGACAAGCATATTATTGGCTTAAGTGTTTGCCTTTAAGCTATAAATGTTTTGCCACAAAGTGAATATTGAAACTGAAACTGAATTGGCCAGATTGATTGGCATATGAAAAAGTAAGGCAAGATCTTTAACAGCAGCGCTTGAAGCTGCTGATGAGTAAGGAAAGAGTGACCAAAAAATGATTTTCACTTATTTTTGATGATCGCAAGTGAAAAGTGACAAATGCCATGATAATTGACAATTTAATTTTCTTTCATGTGAGTGGAAAGACCACGAAATTAAAGTGCTTCATAAAATGTATATAGCCATATATCTTTAAAGTTAATGATGAGCAAGCAAATCAAGTTACACATAAATGATTTTCACCACACTCTTAACTAACACTAAGTTAATGCAGTATTAACTAGAGCCTGCTTCTTCTAATATATACATAATCAGTTAACGAGACTAATTCGGGATAGATTCCTAATTCAGAAGTGGCAGAAATCAACATGAGAAAAGGAACTCATACTTCAGTCCACACTCTACTATCAGTTGCATCAGTCTACATTCTTCTATCAGCCTAGGCAGGCTATTAAATTTAACATAATCTAATAAAAGTAAAGTATTATTATACTACAAGTATTTAATATTGTATAAATTACGCAATGCCACTAAACAGCAAGTTTAAATATGTATACACACAATTATATATATTATTTGTTGGCTGCTTCATTTGCTATTACAACCAAATATTCTTGTTCCACATCCAAATCCAATTGACAACTCGATTCAATTGGACGGCTACAGAATGTTTGACACTATTTTGGCAAGTGTCATGAACATATCGAATTCATGCATTGATAGAGTCGTTGCTTAATCGACTACTACTACCAACTGCCACGCCCCCCTCCGACGACCCGCCTAGCTCATAATCAACTGCAATTAGTGTCGCATTAAAAAACAGACAACGACCAAAAGTCGAAATCCATTTGCTGCTTGGCCAGTTGCTGGCTGCCATCTGATGTTTTCTTGGACTGTTCGTGCCGCCAGCAAATTAATTTTAATTTGTTTCTTTTTTCAGCCGGGCATTGCGTAATACGCGAGAGTAGAAGATGAAGAAGAAGAGAAAACTAAGTTAAATATGTTAAATTATGCATGAGATTTACAGCGGATTCTTAATTGGGATTTGGGAGCCATAAACAACTCAGTTCATAGCATTTCTGAAGAAGTATTTGCGATTCAGTTGGTTTTTAACGCACGTTTCATAAGGTGAATGTTCTCTGTCAGTTCGAAACTTGATTAGCGACATGTTGTTGGCAATTCTGTGCAACGCCATCTAATCAGCTGTCGCACCTGCTCTTAATTAATGTACGAACAATGAATACAATTCACAATCTAACTGTCGGCATGCGCACAATAGAAATGTTTTATTTGTCAATGAACCGACATTCGTCGTCCCGCCCCGCCTCCTCTTTGACGCCTCTCTGTTAGCCAAAGTCATCATAAAACAATGTGTATAACAAAAATTAATTACTTTTTCTTTTGTTGGCTGAACTAATATAATTATATATATAGTATATACATAGGGATATATATATAAGTAAAGCTAAACAGTTTAATAGATATCGTTTAAATTGGGAATCTTCCAAGTTTGATTTAATTACAAAATAGACATAAATTGCTAAATTACTAAATTGCTCGAGGAACTTGTTTGAGCAATGCTGATTAATTGCAAAAGAGATAAAAAATAAGAACAAAAAAGCTTAGATCATTTCTTCATTTAGCTCGAACTCTGTATTAACTATGTCGTTAATTAATCGCTTGGCAATTATAATCGAACGCTTTGCTCTAAACGAATTGCGAATTTCAAAGCAAAATTAATGACTGGTGATCTTCGATTCGAAATTCCTTTTCGATGCATGTGAACAGAAACCTCTTTGACCTCATCGATCGCTCCCAGCTGTGTGTGACCTTTGCATGCTGTCAGTTATAACGGTCGCTGAGTGACTGAGATAAAAAGAGGCAGCTTCCTCTTCAATGTTCAATCATCATCTTTTGTCTTACGCTTCATTTGATTTGCCTGATTTACAAAACCGAGATTTCAGTGGCTGCTTGGCGTGGCCTAAAGTTCAAGGAGATTTCCTCTTTATATATATGGTTAGCGTTGACAATTTATTGCGTTTGTTTGAATGCACAACCGTTGCTAGCCATTTGCATACCCGTCGCTACTCCACTACTAATCAATAAATAAAAACAAAAAAACTAAAAGACTAAAAACCCGTCGCTCACGATTCGCGCTAAAAACGCACGCGTTTTGGGCGCGTTTTTATGCGATCTACTAATATGTTTATAATATGAATGGGTGCATAAATTATACACAGAAATATAATTTTATACACATAACTGCGTCATAGGCCAATGGACACGCACGTCATTCTGACGATCGATACATCAGGGTCATCCATATAGTTAATATCTAGTTGATGATCGAGCCAATGTGGCCCTGATATCAGTTCTGAGGCTAAACATCAATGATAACAAGCAAGTTGCCTCGAAAGGGCAGAGGTGTGACAAAACCTGAGTGAGAAGAGCTTCCAGCCAAGATCTTGGATTACTTCATGTACTCGCTTATATATATGTATATATTTTATGTATGTATGTTAGCTTTGTCTGTTGCAAGCTTCTTATGCATATTTGCGAAGCCAGCTGCTAATTTAATGGCAAAATATGAACCGGACTGCAGACCGTTGAACCGTTGCACAGTTGCAGCTCGGAATGTCGCTTACCTTGAAGAAGATGCCCAGATAGTAGCGCTTCTCGCCCAGCTTCAGCAACGGCATCGTCCATTTGTTTGGCGTGTACTGCGACTCGTCCACGCAGTTGGGGCAGTCTAAAAATAGAAATCAAGGAAGCATATCAATAATGAAAATATCTCAAAACAACAGATGATCTTTTTTTTTTGCATTTTTCTGTAAAACAGGCATCGAAATATCAAGGTCGAAAAACAATATCAACAACAAAATTGAATATAAATAAACAGTTATAAAAAAAAAGCGATCTTAAATTATACAAGTTACGATCCAACACGATTCCAGCTAATGAATACAAATCAGCGCAGTTTAAGCCAGATTTAATCAAAAATCTATAAACCCAACTGATTCACGAGAATTACAAATCGTTTTAGTTATGAGAAGAAGAAGAGAAGTGGGGTATACTTGACTAACAGATACTTGAACTATTGTTTTTTCCTATTATTTCAGGCTTTAGTTGAATATAGAGTTGGCTTAAGCGAATATAGATAAAGAAAGCGGATATACATCTGGCGATTGAGTAGAGTGGCTACTGGAAACAAAAATATTCAAATAACAAATAACCAGAACAGCTATAAATTAAATTCGGCTGCTGATTCTAATCAGGAATATCAATCAAGTTAGGCATGTTACATATACGTGGACAAATCGAGCATACACCGAATTCTCATTATTTATATGTTCGTTCCATAATAAACACCTCAGCTCAACACCTATCTATTTCACTGCCAAAGCCAATCAATCAGCCAGCTCAATAATAATTATGAAAATTGTCATTTAAATTGAAAGCAAGTAAATCTCAAGCTCGGAAGAGGAAAGCGGACAAAAAGACAAAACCTTTTAGCTAATTGCGTACTCACATTTCGCCGCTTTTTGAATTATGATAGTTTATTTATTGATTAAAGCAGAAAAACAGAAAAAAGAAGCAGTGTAAATTGGAACTGGTTCGCTCGCTGCCCAACGAGTTGAACCTGTTCATGAGCAGCATAAGCTCATACTGAGAATGTTTGACAATGGCTTTGATATGCTGGCGGGATCTATAAATGAAATCGAAACTAAATCAAGGTCAACGGCTGCTCACAATAGATTCTGACTATGTGAAGGTCACAATGGTTGCTAGATGTATATATATATAAGTAAGTCTATATGGGGCTGGGTTACGTGTGTAGCCAAGTTAACGGCATTTGTGTTGCTTCTTTTTCATTTGCTGTTATAGCCAAGCTTAACAAAAGACAATAAACACGACACACAAATATGGCAAGCAGCAAACATTTTCGCGAAATTTGGTTAATTAATCATCCGCAATGGCTGCCATTACGAGCCAAGGCCCTGCAGAAGGCGTCGCTAATGATAATTATAGAGTTGAATAATGGAATATTATATTCGGCTGCCTGTGAACCATTTACATACATTTACAATGAATGAAATGAGAAAATACTTTGACTACATCATACAAAATATATATGTATATACATATTTAGAAATATGAAATATATGTATGTATAATTTAATTTAATATGAATGTTGCAATTGACGTTTTTAATGAGCTCTAAAATGTTGCTATTTGCATTTAATGGTATAGTTAGAGCTAAGTGAGTAGGAATTACACAGAAGTAAAGCTAACTTTAAGATGTGACTGAATAAATTTGTTTTCATGCATTTTGCAGTTAACTTGGGTTATGTCTGGGAGTTGTTGAAGTCAAATAATCATCAGCTTAACTGCAAAGTGATTTTGGGTCAGCTTAGAGAGGTGGCGTGTGAGCAATGTCTTTGGCATGCCTAATATTAATTTGGGTTTTGTGCTTTGTTCTGTACCAAGGCAATATATAATATATAATATGCTTTACTGTTTACATCTAAATATGCTAGAAGTATGAGCTAATATGAGCAGCAAGGAGCATAGTGAACCAATGAAGGCTCTCTGAGCTAACGCTTGAATATGATTTGTATGAATGCTATTACATATTGCTGATCAATTTGAAATGTTATTAGAAAATAGGCAAATAAGTTTTGGTAATGTATATTTATATATTTGTATATTTGTAAATATTTGAATATTAATTTATTATTTGAATATTAATAAATATTTGAATATTAATATATTAATATAATATGAATATAATATATTTATTAGCAATATTTAAATTGTCAAGAAACTGAAAGTATTTCCATAAGAAAAAAGATAGTTTTACTCTACTATTTGTTTTTCTGTATGTAAAGAAACTTTGCTGTTAGATTTTAAAAATTTTGCTGTATATGAAAAACTTTTTCTCTAAGACTGTTTATACAGAGCAAAAGACAATGAATTTGGCAGAAAAGCTATTGCATATAGAATAAATGATAAAATTATCAAATATTAAGTGAAGAATGCTAACTAGGCTGAGATGTCTTTGAATGATATATATTTACATATATACAGGGTTGTCCATATTCGACGGACCCATCTGAGGTTGGCCATATTCAACGGACCCATGTTTCAGAATATGGACAACCTTGTATATGTACATCAGTAAAATTATATCATGCTGAAAACTTCAACATTATGATTCACTTAATATGCGTAACATATAGTAAGAAATCAGGAAATAAGGTGGGTTAGCTAATTGTAAATTCTTGAATAACAGAAGTTTATATTCAAAAACATTACTAAATATAATCCTTTACTTATGATTTGCAGCGTAAACTGTCCGTTATTCCAGAACTCATGAAGCTGATCACAATTGTTTATTAAATTCAGCTCAATTTCACTTTAAGAAAAAAGAAAACTTTCAATCGAATTGCATCATCGCATTCAGCACGGTTTGTTAATTAGCAGTGTCAAGTCGAATGCCCATAGAGACTGAGCGGTCTGCGAACTGCACAGAGCTGAGGATCACACGAGACAGAAGGCAAATTAAAGGTGCAAATTGATGAAGCTTGCAGTCAAACTTAATTTACTTGTGTTTGAAGATTACGGTTATTTATTAATAAATGAAGTCAATATTTAGTATAGATTTTATGGTTTATTATTTATGCGTTGTTATGGCAGTTTCTTTAGCAGGCAATTAATTCGGCTGCTGACAGGCAAACCAGTTTCAATTTTCAGCTCAGTTTCGTGGAGCTCGAAGGGAGGGCGTGGCACCCATCGGCCACCAGCCAAAGTCAATGCCAATGCTTACAATAAATGTACAACAAATTTCCTTCAGAGAAGTCGACTCCAATTAAGAGCGAGTTGTGCAAGGTCAGGCGGCTTTCTGTCACGTTCCGCAAGTCGTTAAGGAAGTTCTTTAAAATATATCCTGAGCATTTAACATTGCTTAGCACTTAATGGAAATTTAAGTGACTTTTGCTAAGAAACTTCCCGCACAATAAATATATTTCCTTTTGTGCTGATTTATTTGAATTTTTCATCTTTCTTCTATAAACAATAGAATCGTTAAGTGTAAATTTAAATGTGTCTGCTTTTTTTTTATGGCAACCCGTTTTCGACAATTTTATGTTTCCATTCTGCATACCTTAACTTTTAGTTAGAATACGGTTTGCTGACAGCTAATAAAAATTAAAAACTATTAATAAAACTCTTCTTTTTTTTACCTTTTTGAACAACAAGACATTTGATTAGTTGTCAAGATTGCAAATCTACTTGGATTTTTTGTATGAATCGAAACACACAACAGGTTTAGTTAGTTCCAAAAGCAAGAAATGTTTGTTGCTTGGCAAATCTATCTTAAATTGCGCATACGTCATGAGGTCTTCTTTGACTTTCTTTAATTCAAATTCAGCATAAAACTAATCTCGGTAAAAGGTTTAGTTAGCTCTTATAGCTTTGCTACTTTTTGTTACTTAATATTACGTATACGCCATTTTCCATTTTCCCACAACTTGTTATCAACACCTACAATTTTCCATGTTTACCTATGCATAAATCTTGATAAATTCGCCTGATTGCTCTATTTATTTTATTCAGCTGACCCTGGCTTTCTGTTCCGCTTACATTGCTCATTTGAAATCAAATTTATGCGTTCCTTTTAGTGATTTATTGCTGCTTTTTGTCGTTTCAACTCTGGTGACAATCAAATATTTCAACAGCCTACCAAAAAAAAAAAAGAAGCAGGTGTAACAACAACAACAACAACAGCAGAAGTAGCAAAACTCACTCGACTAATTTCATTGATTGCTCAAAGCAAACCTTAAACAAAAAAATAAATAAACCGAAAACTGTAGCAAAGCGAATTAATCAATGGAATAACTCAACACGACAGCTGCCGACGACACAAAAAAGCAAATACAAACAGAAACAGAAAACAGAAAACAGAGGCCGAACTGTGTAAACAGCTCCTTAATTAAACGTTCGGCGTAAATTTCAATAAAACACAAATAAATAAATGCTAAATTTGGAAAGTGAAAGTCGATTGGGCATAAATATGCGCTGGCCGGAAGGATGTGCCAGCGAGCGAGTATTATGCAATCGGGAGGACTTAGCTAGAGTTGTTTAGTTGAATTGAACGTACCAGCGACAGGACCTGTTGCTTTGCTCGGCGTCGCCAATGTCCTGTCCACGCTGCAGCTGAGCAGCTGCAGGGCGATTATCACAGACAGAGCCAAAGATTTTTGCATGTTTTGTTTGTTTTTTGTTGTTTCTTTCTTTCTGTTTCGTTATTCGCTGCGTCTATACGAATATAGTATATATATATATATATGTGTGTATTTATTGATATATTTCAATTTTGTATAATTTTATTTATTTATGATTTTAATATTTTCTCAAATATTTCAATTCCAGTTATGCAAATTTTGCACTTCCGTAAAGATAGCAAAACCAAAACAAAATTTCGCTGCCTTCGTAGTTTTTCAACGCATTTTCGTTCGAAATTTATGAATCTGCTGCAGCAGCACAAATTAACAGATGAATTTTTGTTGTTATTTGGTTTACGATGCGCGTTTCTTTCTTTCTTTCTTTGTATTGTCAGCGAACGAAATCGAAAGTTGCCAAAAAATTCAAATCAAGACGGCGCACAATAATCGAAATATAACTAGCCAAATATTATTGAGATATAAGTATATATATATATATATATGTATATATGTATAGTACAGTTATATATATATGTATATATATTTATATTTATATATTTATATATGTTACAAGATTTAAAGACCCGTGCGCATGCGCGCCCAAACTAACCGTCGTCTATCGAAGAACTAACCAATTCGGAGCGCTTGGACGTCAACTTACGCAGAATTCACTAGAGAAACACGAGAGAGCGGGCAAGAGCGAGAGAGTGCAGCTGCTCGAGCGTCGTTCAGTGCGAGAGAGGGACAGGTTCAACAGGTTGGCCTGAGCGACGCTGCAACTCGTTTGATGAGGTTTTTTGGTTTTTTCGGTGTGAATCGAGACGCTCTGAAGATTAGCATCCGAGCTGAGATGTGCTGCTCTGTCTGTCTGTCTGTCTGTCTGTCTCTCTGACTGTGTGTGGACACTTGTTGGCGTCTGTCGAGTGTTGAGTGGGGCCTGCAGCTGACACTTGACGTAGCCGTAGTCGGAGTCGCAGTCGCAGTTGGCCCACCAAGGTAACCATCAGTGGAGCGTGCGTTAATTTTTTTGACATGCCCACAAAAGAGCCGAGCTTGAGCATGAAACGAGCACCATAACTAATAACAAAAAACAAAAACAAAAAAACAAAAAAAAAGAATACAAATACCGCAACAGCCAAAAAAAAAACACCACTCGAATTTCAAACAATTTCTGGTCTGTGCACCGCAAAGTTCTCTCGATTCTAAGATTTTGCAATTTCACTGTTTCTAAGCCAAGCTTCAAGCTATGACTATGGCTGTGGCTGTGGCTCTCTACAATGCCATTTGTGGCAGATGCTTTCGCTTTCGTAGCGAGCCAAGTCACGCGACTGACCTTGACAGCAGCTACACTGCGTATACGTAATGTGCACACGAGCTGAACGCAAAACTAAGAAAATCTATTTGAAATTTGAAATTTATTATGTTCGTTACAAAGACGGATCATTTTATGATGACCTGAACCTGATCTTTTCTATATACACATTCTATTAGAATCAGCTCTAGCCTCATTTGCCCCAAATGTCACAGGAGAAAACTTTGACTTGAGCAAAGATTGAAAATCATTTATATATACATAAATTGTGTACATATATACATACATATATATACAAATTCCAAAATTCCAAATTTTTGCATAAAATCTAAACAGCAAAATGTATCGTAGAAAAAGTAAGACATCCTTTGTGTCCGATAATGTAACAATGAACGAGGAGAAGAAATGGACGCCAGTTGTGGAATTGATGACAACTGTCATTTCTATTTGTGGAGTATTTCGTATATTAATCGCCTTTATTGTTTAAGGCACGAAATTCTGATACTTTGATACCACCTTCGTACTTTGATACTTTGTTAATAAACGAATGAATATTTCAACTAATGTTTGTTGTAACTGGGAATCTTCGCAGCTAATTCTTTTGCTTTGCTAGCAAAGCTCGAGAGACTAAAACAAGTTTGAAGCTGCTTAATTATATTACAGCCAGCCATTAAAAAATCATTTGATATGATTAGCATTTGGCATTGGAATTAGATTACAGAGGCAAATCCAATTTAAAGGGCAATGTTCCAGTTCATGGCGAGTTCCTTTGTAATCAGAACTTAATTGATCGGCTCTGGGCGCCATAACAATCGAGGAATGTCGGAAGTGATGCCCTATGCTAAATTATATATCTATCAAGTTACATCTGACATCTTATCAAATTACAGCAATTAGTCGTGGAATTTATGTATTGACTAAATAATGATGGGCTCACAGCTATAGCCGGAGGGCGTCTCATTTGTTAGATTCTTGAAAACGTGATTTGCGAAACGTGTTTGACTAAGTCTAGCCTAGGCAAACTCTTCAATTTAACTGTCTGCAAGCATCAAAACTACAATAGCAATTTGTATAGAAGAGTGGCTAATGGATCACTTTAATAGCTTTTAAATATATTTATATAAAATATTATTATTTATTATCTTTGGTATGCAAACTTGTTTGGCCTTGGTTTCATATGATAATATAGTCAAAATATACAATTTGCGCCTTAGGCTATTTTTTAAGCGACGGGAACATCATTAGAAAACATGAAATTTTCGATTCTGTGAATAAAACATAATTTAACTAGTTATCAGAACTTTTTTAGCAACACTAAAAAATTAAAAAAAAAATTCAAAATATATTTGAATATTTAAGTATGTTATATAAATAGGCAAATAATATATTTTAAATAATTAAACAATTTATCAGAATTCTTTGTTTATCAAAATTTTAAAAATTAAAATAATTCATTTTTTAAAATAAATTTAAATATTTAAATATATAACATATAAAAAATATTTTAAAAAAATTATTAAACTATTTTTCGGAATTTTTTACACCAAAATATTAAATATAAGATAATAAAATATTCATAATACATATTTGAATATTAAATATATATCAGAAATTAATTTAAAAATAAATATATATATATATATATATATATATATATATATATATATATATATATATATATATATATATATATATATATATATATTTTTTTTTATATATATATTTCATTAATACCCCAAATTTCTTTGTTTAAATTTGATTTTTGGAAACGGTTATCTAACATATTTTCTATAATTATTTCATTTGCATCAATACGTTAATTAATTAGCTCCGCTCGGCTAAACGAGACATTCAACCCAAGCCGAATGACTTTAAGTGATTCCCGCAGGCTGCTTGAGTGAGATTTATTGCTCCATTCGATCAGAAATGATTGTCACATTTAATTTGAGCATTAAATGCTGGCATTTCATGTGCTTATAAAATCGAATTCGATTTGCGATAAGAAGACAATGAGCTGCATTGAAACGATTTAGTTCAAACATCGAAATCAAAATCGAATTCGAAGCACAGCTGCGGCTGCTGTATGTGTGTATGGAGGTGTGAATTCAATGGGCAAATCTAGCGATTTAAAGGTAAATCGAAATCGCATCGGCTGAAACGAGTTTCTGTTGACTATTCAAATGAGACAAAATATCGAATGAAAAAGTTCAATATTGTTCAAGTGCCGCAGATGGAACCAACTGCGATGGCGATTGCAAGTGAAGTTGGCTAATAAAATCAAGGCGAATTAAAAGACATTGTAGTTGCGTAAATATGTTAGTATGAGCAGGGAAAACAAGGCATAAATTAAAAGCAAATACACAACGCAGACGCTGCAAATGACATAAGAAACTGGCATCCATCATACGCCTCGTGGGCCATGAACCGAAACGGCGTGAAAACGACATTTACCACAGCAACAAAACGCTTTTGTATGCAAATAAATGACTCGAGTAGCGACACAAAATGAAACTCAAGAACAGCCAGAGTGAGGCATATTTAATGCTGTTACTGTTACTGGGTCAGCTGAATGCGATACGAAAAGAGGCTTTAAATACATGAAGGAATTACACGAAATGTTTACGATGTTTCCTCACCTCCATAGAGAAGAGTGTTTAGTCGTTGTGATATAAGCTCATCACCTCTGCCTTAGAGTATGTAAATATTTATGGGGGCTGCATCAACAGCAGCTACTTAAGAAACTAAAAGCAAGGTTATTAACAGCCATATTGATGGTATTAATGTTATTAAAGTAACCGCTGCACCTATTTGGAATCTGTAATTTGTGAACGGGCTGAAAATAGAGCAGTAGCCTAGTTTTTCTATGTATGTACGTATTTTGTTAGTATCAGCTCGAAATTCATTCAGAAAATTTTGTATTTGAGCACAGATTGTAAACAAGATATATCGTAAATTCTTAAGTATTGTATATAATCCAAGAAGCATGAATTATCAACCTAAGGTATCTTTTATTTTTGGCGAGACCAGAGTATTAAACGAGGTACATAAGTGGACCCCAGTTGTTGAAATTCTCTTAACAGTCGTTTGTATTTGTGGATCGTTTCGTGTATTAGTCGCATTTTTATTTTAAGGCCAGAAATGATGTAAATAAATAAGTGAATATTTCAATTAATGTTGTTTGTTGTAAATGGGAATCTTTTCAGCTTAAGCTATATCAAATATAAGCTCATCGCCTTTGGCACTTTGCCTTAGAGTATGCATCAACAGCAGCTACTTAAGAAACTCAAAGCGAGGCTATTAACGGCCTTATTGATGATACGATTATTAAGGCGATCGCTGCAGCTATTTTGAATTTGTAATTTGATTGATGGTCGACTGTGTAAAGGGGCTCAAAATAGAGCAGTTTCCCCATAGCTGCCTAGCAGCAGTTCAGTTTATTCAATTCCACGCGAGATGTCTTTATCTTACAGCTTATGAGCTTGATTGATGACCTTTTTGTAGTTTTCCAACACTTGCCGTTATGGATTACAAATGTGTTTGTATCTACCATCTGCAATCGTTAGTTATTTTGATTACTTGATTATTACGAATTTTTAATTGGTTTTATTGGTATTTTCCAACACTGGTTTCCAACAATGATTAAATTTTATGTATATTCCTAGGCTGATTAGAAACATCTCAATTTGCATCGATTTCTTTTAAGCTCTATGGAATTTGAATATTGAAGAAATACCCTTCATTCGGTGGAAATGTCTTTAAGTTAGTATACATTTTTTATGAAAGTACTTGCGATAATTATTTAGAAAATATAATTTTTTCAGGCACTTAAAGTTTTCAAAGTTTTCTAAGTCTTCCAAATTTTCTATATCTTTCCAGTTTACTAAGTCTTTAAAGTTTTTTAAGTCTGTCAGACTTTCTAAGAGTCTTCGTAATTTTCTAAGTCTTCCTAATTTTCTAAGTCTTTCAAGTTTACCTAAGTCTTTTAAGTTTTTTAAGTCATCCTAATTTTTTAAGTCTTTCAAGTTTACTAACTTTGTCAACTTTTCTAAGTCTTTCAAGTTTACTAAGTCTGTCAACTTTTCAAAGTCTGTCAACTTTTCTGTCTTCCAAATTTTCAAAGCCTTTCAAGTTTTCTAAGTCTTCCTAATTTTCTAAGTCTTCCTAATTTTCCAAGTCTTCCTAATTTTCCAAGTCTTTCAAGTTTTCTAAGTCTGTCAACTTTTCTAAGTCTGTCAACTTTTCTAAGTCTTTCAAGTTTACTAAGTCTTCCTAATTTTCTAAGTCTTTAAAATTTTCCAAGTCCTTCGAATTTTCTAAGTCTTTCAAATTTTCTAAGTCTTTCAAATTTACCAAGTCTTTCTAAAGTCTTTCTAAAGTCTTCCTAATTTTCTAAGTCTTTAAAATTTTCTAAGTCTTCCCAATTTTCTAAGTCTTCCTAATTTTCTAAGTCTTTAAAATTTTCTAAGTCTTCCTAATTTTCTAAGTCTTGATAATTTTCTAAGTCTTCCTAATTTTCTAAGTCTTTCAAGTTTTCTAAGTCTGTCAACTTTTCTAAGTCTTTCTAATTTTCGAAGTCTTTAAACGATCGCTAACATTATGTCTAAAGTTTCCCTTATAATTAATATTTGAACAATTCTTAAGAATTATTTATAAATATTACAATTCTGCTTAAAGTACTTAATATTATTAACAACTAAAATATTTACCTGACCATCCTTCACTTCACTTCACTTCACTTCACTTCACTTTCACTTTACTGCACTGCACAATTGACCCCCACCGGGCCTGGACGACTGAAGAAATGCTGCAGCTGCTGCTCTTTATATAGGGCGCCTTTCACTCAAACTCCAAGGCGAGCTCAAATGTTGAGCCTGCGTCGAGTTGCGGTCGCTGCAGTCGATCGGGAAGTGACCAATGAGAGCACTCTCTGCTGCTTCAAACATTCTAAATGAGTTTAACTTAAATGTAAATGTAAGCAAATATTGCTGAATACATAAAGACAACATAAATGATCTTCTGCTGATCATCTTCGCTCCTTGTTTTTGGTTAGGCAGACAGACAGAGAGACAGACAGACATACAGACTTAGAGATAAAGAGAGAGAGGCAGACAGATTTGCAGATATACAGACAGACATACGGTCAGATTAATAGGCAAAGAAGGAGGGTTCAAGAATATTTAGTCTTCCCCACCAATAGCCAATGAGAATACATTCTGCTGTATCAAGCATTCTAAAAAGGCTTCACTTAAATATAAATATTGCTACAGACATATAAAGGTCTTAAACTTGTCTTTGTCTATCCTACTTATAGGAATTGACTAGTTCATGCACTATCAAAATTAGGAAGCCACTCACACAGAAATCGGACAATTACACAGACAGACAGATAAACAAACAGACATACACATACATGCACATGTTATATAGTTCCATCGGCTGTTGTCATAAATGTGCTTCTGCTTTTGCTTGTTAAACTAATTTAGATATATTTTGTGTGCTAGGGTATTAAATGTTTTATTTTTATGGGACACTTCATTTTTAATAAAAATAAAAATAAGGTATACAAAAGTGTTGTGTTATACATTTCTTAGTTGAGAGTATAGGACACCCTAGTTCTAGTGTCTGTCGCTCTGTCTGTCTGCCTAACCAAAGCAAGCTACGTAAATGAGCTGCAGAAGATCATTTATGTTGTCTTTATGTATTCAGCAATATTTACTTACATTTACACTTAAGTTAAACTCATTTAGAATGCTTGAAGCAGCAAAGAGTGTTCTCATTGGCCACTTCACGATCGACTGCAGCGACCGCAACTCGACGCAGGCTCAACATTTGAGCTCGCCTTAGAATTTGAGTGAAAGTGGCCCTATATAAAGAGCAGAAGCTGCAGCATTTCTTCAGTCGTCCAGGCCCGGTGGGGGTCAATTGTGCAGTGCAGTAAAGTGAAAGTGAAGTGAAGTGAAGTGAAGTGAAGTGAAGTGAAGTGAAGTGAAGTGAAGTGAAGTGAAGTGAAGTGAAGGATGGTCAGGTAAATATTTTAGTTGTTAATAATATTAAGTACTTTAAGCAGAATTGTAATAGTTATGAATAATTCTTAAGAATTGTTTAAATATTACTTATAAGGGAAACTTTAGACATAATATTAGTAATAGTTTAAAGACTTAGGCTTAGACTTTGAGGAAAGACTTAGAAAATTAGGAAGACTTAGAAAATTTGTCAGACTTAGAAAACTTGAAAGACTTAGAAAATTTGAAAGACTTAGGAAACTTTAAAGACTTAGAAAATTAGGAAGACTTAGGAAACTTGAAAGACTTAGAAAATTTGGCAGGCTTAGAAAATTTGAAAGACTTAGAAAATTTGAAAGACTTAGGAAACTTTAAAGACTTGGAAAATTAGGAAGACTTAGAAAATTTTAAAGACTTAGGAAACTTTAAAGACTTAGAAAATTTGGCAGACTTAGAAAATTTGAAAGACTTAGAAAATTTGAAAGACTTAGAAAATTTGAGAGACTTAGAAAATTAGGAAGACTTAGAAAATTTGAAAGACTTAGGAAACTTTAAAGACTTGGAAAATTAGGAAGACTTAGAAAATTTTAAAGACTTAGGAAACTTTAAAGACTTAGAAAATTTGGCAGACTTAGAAAATTTGGCAGACTTAGAAAATTTGGCAGACTTAGAAAATTAGGAAGACTTAGAAAACTTGAAAGACTTAGAAAATTTGGCGGACTTAGAAAAATTGGAAGACATAGAAAATTTGGAAGACTTAGGAAACTTGAAAGACTAAGAAAATTAGGAAGACTTAGAACATTTGTCAGGCTTAGAAAATTGGGAAGACTTAGAAAATTAGGAAGACTTAGAACATTAGGAAGATTTAGAAAACTTGAAAGACTTAGAAAACTTGAAAGACTTAAAAAACTTGAAAGACTAAAAAAATAAGGAAGACTTAGAAAACTTGAAAGACTTAGAAAGCCTGAAAGACTTAGAGAATTTCGCAGACTTAGAAAATTAGAAAGACTTAGAAAATTTGAAAGACGTAGTTAAACTTGAAAGACTTAGAAAACTAGAAGACTCAGAAAACTTGGAAAACTTAGAAAACTAATGAATAATTATATTTTCTAAATAATTATCGCAAGTACTTTCATAAAATATGTACACTAACTTAAGAACATTTCCATCGAATGAAGGATATTTCTTAGTTAAGCACTCACGAGCCCTCACTTATTATTAAAGCAATGTTCAAATTCCATAGAGCTTTAAAAAATTGATGCAAGTTAAGATTTTTGTAATCAGCTTAGGAATATACATAAAATAAAATCACCAGGTGTTTTTAATAAAAAAATACATACATTCAGCACTTATAGCTCATAAATATAAAAAATTGTAAGAATTTTCCTTTAACAGCAATAGGGGTACTCTATATAAATAAAATCAATTTCCTAAGAGCTTCTCACTTTGTAAACTAATATTAAATGTCTTCATTTGTTTGTAAAATACCGACTGAGCCGAGCAGGCATGAAGTTTACTAGGCCCTAATGCATACTTTTTCTTCGTCAAAAAGTTTTGTACTAGCTGTCCAGTCTATGTGTTGTATGATTAATATGAATTTCCATTGATTTTATTGGCATTTTCCAACACTTAACACTGCCGATTATCATTGTTTACTTTTCTAATTGTTAGCTACTTCAACACTTACCGCTATCGATTTCGTTCTCGCTGGGATCCCGATGAAATATATTGCCGTAATATTGATCGTGCTGCTCGGATTCCACGCTCTGCAGCGACTCCTGCACATCATCATCGTACTCCTCGTGCGGACTGCTATTCGCCTGGGACAGCTGATCCGCCGGATCCTCCTCCTCATCTTCATAGTTCACCAGCTGACTACTTGAGCTCGTCAGCCGCTTGCTGGCCGCCACAGCTGCCAGACGATTGCGTTGAGCTCCTCCGCCGCTTTTCTTGAAGCTATCAATGTTGGCCGCGAAGCCACGTGGCCGAGGACGAGGCGACTGCCTCGGCTTGGGCAGTATATCCTCTATGGTGGGTATATTCTGGCTAACATTGCGATTGGGAAACAATCGGCGCTCCAGAAAGTTGGCAAAGATCTGTTGCGTTATCTGATTCTGGCGTGCCAGCTCGCTCTGATCCAGCTGAAAGTGATTGTTGGTGGTGCCCGTGCTGATGTTGTGGTTTCTGCCTTTTCTGTTCGTGCTGCTCGTCGTGCTATGGCTGCGGCTGCTGGTGGCACCTGAAATTGGTTTGATGCACGATTAATCAATGTAATCATATGTGGGCCGCGGGCATTGAGCAATCCCAACAGGTGGTGAACGCTTCAACCACTTATGCTGGGGCAATTACATAAACGCCGGGCGGCCCACACTCAGCCTGAAGATGAGTTGCAGAAAATCAAGTAATAAACAAGTAATAGTAGTTTAGTGTGTAAGAGAGAGAGAGAGAGAGAGAGAGAGAGAGAGAGAGAAAGAGATTGTGCAACTAACTAATACCCTATGATAGAGATAATAAGAAAGAGAGAGAGAGAGAGAGTGAGGGAGAAGTGGGCCATGTTGCTATAAGAAAAGACAAACGATGCTCATTCTTGATGATGAAGAGAGACAGAGAGAGAGAGAGAGAGAGAGAGAGAGAGAGAGAGAGAGAGAGAGAGAGAGAGAGAGAGAGAGAGAGAGAGAGAGAGAGAGAGAGAGAGAGAGAGAGAGAGAGAGAGAGAGAGAGAGAGAGAGAGAGAGAGAGAGAGAGAGAGAGAGAGAGAGAGAGAGAGAGAGAGAGAGACAGAGAGAGAGAGAGAGAGAGAGAGAGAGAGAGAGAGATGAAGATTAAGCAAAGTTGAATGTAAAAGTGGAAATATACTTAAAAGCTGTGCAGATCAGCTTATCTTGTTGACCTTTCTTGTTTACAGGGTATTAACACATGTACAACCTGTATAAACAACTCGATATCAATTAAATCTTAAGGTCAAGAGTTTATCAACTCTTGGCTTAGCAAGTAAAAGTGCTCTAGACGAAGTGTGCTCGACTAGCAGATACGCTACAAGGTAAGCCGCTGTTCTAGCTGAAATCAAAGTTAATTGACCAGTTTTTGCTGCAAGTTATATGTGAGAATATTTGAGGCTAAAACAAGCTATTGCTATGTGCATTAGCCACCCATGAGTCTTTAATGATTTTCTGCAATTCGATTTGATAGACGTCATGACGTTTTCCATCAGTCACTTAAGTGACACGCATCAATCATCATGTGTGACCCAGAGACAGGCGGGAATGCCCGCCGTTGCCACAGCCTCGGGGTCGCATACTTTGCTCAGCGATCGTTAGCTGAAGCTTCGGCTTATAAATTTACAAATTTGTTTTTAAATTTTTTGCTTTTTTTGTGGGTCTTCCGGCTTACTTTTTTTCTTTTTGTGTGTGTGCCTTTAATGACAGATTGATCGTTTGCCATTTGGAAGCTCAGTCCCCCCACCAAATGTAACTGTGTCAAGGCTGTCAGAGACGCTTGGCAGTTAAACGGATTGGGAGCAGTTGCGATTCCAGTTGATGCTACAGTGGCCAGCGCCCCGTTCGGTTAATGAGTTCAAATTGCCAAATAATTGATATAAATGCCGCAGTAAAAGGCGTTGACAAAGCATCGTTAAAGGCCTTAACTGCTCCTTAACAGTTCGCTTGATGCATTAGCTGCAAACCACACCCAAAAGAGTATAAAAATATTGTCGTACGCTCAACAAAATTTTGATTGCCCGCCATTTCGGGTTTGTTTCACTAAATTTTATTATCGTCTTCTGTTTTTTTTTTTTTTTGCGACGCCTTTACAAATATGTTTACCTTCATTAAAGTGTGTAAAATGAGGTAAAATTTATTACGCAATTTATTGTCGATGTTTCTCCTCACTGTTTTTTTCTGCCTGCGGTAATCATTTCTGTTTTCTACTGTTTCTTTGAACCCAAAAGTCGTCGTTCCCTCCAAGCTCAATCTGCCTCTTGAGCGGCTATAAGGGCAACAAAATTTCGAATTATAGCCACATCTTAAAGTACTGATAGTTGGCTAAATATTGAAATTGGGAGTGTCTAAGCTGAGTAGGTCATAAATCTAAGTGATATATGATCTGACGGGGAATCGAGAAAGAGAAAAAGACAGGAGTAGATAGAGATAGAGATATAGATAGAGAGTGGACAGTGTAATGGGCCATTAAGCCAAGCCAGCTGCATATAAACCAAATCACTTTTTTCTAGGAAGCAAATAAGAGTACTATAATCGAGTGTGGCCTACTAGGAGATACCCTAACTATATGCTATGTATTGTACTTTCAAAATTGTTTTTAGGCCACTTTCTATTATAACAATTTTACATCATTATTTTAGCTACAGACTTTGAAGCCTCAGCTTCAGAAGCAGTCAACCCAAACCATATTTTATTCAAATATAATTGAACTTGATCTGGATTTAAAAACCATAACTTTTGATTTTCAAATTGAATCATCCAGCTCAAGTCTAATTATTTTTTAAAGTGAATTTCAAGGCAAGAATCATAAGCCAAATCAACAATTTCTATTGACCTATAGCCTTGCTTTTGATTTACTTACATAATTATAGTTCAATATCTCGAAATCTCCATTTGCAGCTCGAAATTTAGACGTTTTCGAAAGCAAAAGTAAAATGCCACATATCGGCTCGTTGCGATCATAATTACTAATTGGTTTAATGTCTCAATTGAAAATCGATTTTCTGTCCTCTTGCGCAGCCATTTAAGATACAATCTGTGTCTGAGTGCAGGGCACTCAATACATCAACTGACAGCTGAGTCATCAATATTTGTATTTCCTTCCTCGTGGCATTAATTATCGATTCAAATTGCTGAGCATCCTATATATGTATTGTATAATTGTGCTCGTCTAGGGTCACGGAGAGGCGGGCACTCGAACAGGCGGACAGGCGGACAGACAATGCGTCGATTCAAACAATGGACGCTAATGGCAGTCACATTTGCGGCCCATTGTTAACACGCATCAAATTGTTCTCAACGAGCCAACAAATCGAGCTCAATAATCCTTGAGATATTACGAGTATTTGTCGCTCATAATGAGCCGCATTTCAATTTCAATTGCTGAAGGTAGTTTTGTTATACATAGTTGTTGCTGCTGCTGCTGTTGTTGTTGTTGTTGTTGCTGTCGCAATTTACATGCCATTGTCTGTGCAGTTGACCAATTGACCAATCGAAAGTCGCTACGAAATCGTGATGGCCCAAATGCACAATCTAATCCAGTTGGCCGATCTCTGAGCGATGCCGTTTAGCACGCAGTTTTCAAATATGCCTGTTGCATTTTCGGTTGCCGTTCGATTGGTCTCTAATAATATCGTGCAACGTGCAACTATGCAACGGCAGCTAGGCAGCGGCAATTGATGCCATAGCTTAACCCAGTTCTGTTCAAATTGATGTCTATCTCAATCGCAAAAGATACACGGCATGAACACATTGGCTAATTGTCGCCGGCCAGGCACATAAATCATTGAGACTTCACGTCGAGGATGTTGGCTGCAACTGCAACTGCAACTGGCAACTGCCTTGAGAATGCTAAAGGCAACAGCAACAGATACAGATACAGATACAGATACATCTACAGCTACAGATACAACAGCACAAATCAAACAGTAAATCATTTTGACTTGCATCTGTTGCAAATAACCCGCCAGCTACAGCGGATGATGTATTTGTATCTGTATCTGTATCTGTAACTCACAAACAGCAGAGCTGCTGCTGCTGCTGCTGTTGCTGCTGCTGGAAAAGAATTGAGGGCCGTGTAATTGCCGCTTGGCTGAAAAGAGGTCAATTAGCAGCAGCAGCAGCAGCAGCAGCAGCAGCAGCAGCAACAGCAACAGCAGCAGCAGCAGCAGTAGCAGCATCTACTCAAGTACTGCCTGCCCCACAAAAGAGTTTTGTTTGCTGTTGTGCAATGCGCCATGTGCGAAAAATATGTATGCCAAAAATGTTTGCGACTTTTTATTAAACCCCAGCCAGACAAGTCGCGCACATTCCGTCAAGCAAACGAATGCGAGAAAAAAGTGTGCTTCAGTTTTAATTTTTCATTTCATTTCATTTAGTTTTTGCCATGCTTACGCAATCGATGCACTCGCAATTAGCCAAAGTAAAAAAACAAAGTGTAATACGCGGCGTATGCGTAACGCAATATCAAAGCGCATACGCCTCGTTGGCCGCGCTGCGGTCTGTTCTTTTGATTGACACAGACAAATTTAATACACGACAGACGAACAATACGCGCTTTTCAATGCCAGACACGAGTGGCTTATTAATGATCTTAAGTGTAGTTCTACGTTTTATGCTGAGCGAACGTTAATTATGGCAGCACTTAAGAATAGATTTGAGAACATAAATAATTAATCAGCATTAGCATAAAATATGCTGTAAGACTAAGAACTTGCTGAACAGCTAGAATTTATAATAGGCCCATTTGAAATGACAAATTTATGTATAGAAATTTCTATCATCAGGTGCTTGAACTCGATAGGAAAAGAAAAAGGGAATATTATTATAATATACATAGAGAGAGAGAGAGAGAGAGAGAGAGAGAGAGAGAGAGATAAATAAGACATTTATATGTATATATCGTGATATCCTTAATACACATATAGAGAGATAGATAAAGCATTCATATCGTATATATCGTGTCTATGATCGAGAGATAAATCTTTTTCGCACGCGTTGCCACAAAATGTCACAAGGTGATTGAAAAAGCAAACTTAAAAGTCAAAAAGTCAATAAACGCCCAAGTTAAACACACATTCTATCAATACGAATCTGCATAGCTGTATATATATTTGCCGATTGAATTTAGTCTATCGGGCTAATCGTGAGGTCATCAGCATACCAAATGCAACAAGAATAACTATATGCTAAAAAAAAATGATTGTCTTTTTTTTTGTCTTTTTTCTGTATATTTAATGGGCTAACATATAAAGATGCCAATGACATTAATAATCTTATCGGCTTTTATATAACAGCGACTGAGCTGGTTTTGCGGAGAAAGATTTGAGATGTAGAAAGAAATGTTTATTAAATTTTGCATTCATTAATTAGGCGTTGATTAAAACATGATTTTAGATTATCGTCAAGAGTTTAATTTTTCAGATAAACATTTATATAGAGTGTTTACCTTGTTCAAATACTCGCTAAGCCCATTAAAACTTTATGCTCAGCCTGACGTTAAGGTCAATTTCATTAATATCTGCTTTCACGCCTCAATAGCTGTTGGCTGCCAAGGCAGCCCAATGATGCATGATATATATGACTATATATACAAATCTATATATGTAACAATCTCTCTCTAAGTGCAATCTTCAATATTGGCACAGGCAGTGATTGAGGCGGTCTCATTAAAATGTATCGCTGGACTGGCCTTGGCATGGATTTAGCCACTCGATGCCACTTGGCCAACATGCCATGGAATAGCTATCAAGTACTTACCTCTCTTGTCGCGTCCATTTGTGGCTGATGCCGCCTCCTCCTGCTGCGGCTGCTGCGGCTGCTGTTGTTGCTGCTGCTGGACAATCGCAATTGGTACATTGCCTCGACTGCTGCTGTTGCTATGGCTGGCTGCTGGGAATCTGTGGGGCACATTTCGCACAGGCACTGTGAGGGGCGGCGTCGGCACAGTCTGTGGTGCATTATTACTGGAATCGACACTGGCCAGCGATAAGAGCAGTGTGAAGAGCGTGATTCGAAGCATTATCATCGCGCGGGTTGTGTAAGTGAGGTTCGCGACGGCGACGTGTGGACACGACTGACACCTGGTCGAGAGGAGAAAGCAAAGCAATCTCGCTGCAGGCTGCACAAGCTCTGTGTGCTCCACGGAGCGTGTGTCGAGGGTGAATGGCTGCACTCTAGCCACGCTCTAGCTGCGATCTCTGTGTATAATAATGCTGCTCAGGCGCTTTCTAAATTACAAATGCATAGATGTCATAGATCCGCAGATCTACAAATTGTGGATATGAGTTCACAATAGTTCGATCGAGGTGACGATCGTCTTTTGTTGCTGTTGCTGTTGTTGCTGTCAGCGTTTGTTTTTGGTTCGGGTTGTTGATAACTCTGGTGTCTTTAGTCTCAAAGCTTCTGTTTTCTCCTCCTATATTCATGGCGTTGTGGAATAGAGAGCGTCTGGCCATTAATCTGCAGCTCCAGCTTCAGTATTAGGTAATCGAGCCGCCTTTGTGCTTGACTTTCTTTCCGTGTTGTTGTTGTAGCCACTGTGGCTGCTGCCACGGGAGAGCGTTTTGCTTTTGACTCTCACTCGTAGAGGTCTGGCCTGCTGACTCTTGAGCTGACCGAACTCAAAAGTTGTTCGCATTCGGCGTTGAGCTCTCAAACCGTCCAGAGCCTCGATCGTTGCTCCGTTTCTCGTTTCTCGTTGCGTTGACTTTCGGCTTGCTTACTTACAGACTAAAGCGTTTGAACGCAACTAAAACACGTTGCGCGCTGGAGACTTCTCTCTGGAGCCGATCGATCGGCTGTGTTTGGCTCTGACACCTCGGCTCCGGTCAGCTGTGCTTCGTTTGGCTAGAGCGAGTTGGCCATTGGCTCTAGCTCTCTCCCTCTCTCTCTCTCTCTCTCTCTCTGGCTTGCTCGCTCGCTCTGGCAACTTGTTTCAGTTGACCAAGACGTAGCCGTAGGCTGTAATAACTGCATCTGCGTGCCTAACTTGCTTCTTCTTCACTGACCTTTGCGCTGCTCACATCTTCAGCTTCAGCTGGCTAAAATGCGGTTATTTTTATTACACTGGGGCGCAGGTGTGGCTGGCTAGGCGAGTCTTTAAGCCGCTCAAACTGATCAGGCCAGATGGACTGAGCAAGCTGCAAGAGTAACTCAAGAATTTTCCTCATGCGCCGAGCGTTTGCCCTTTGCCAAGGCCGCCCAAGAGCTATAAATAACTAAACTATGCTAATTGTAATTTTATGCACATCTATTTTAGCATCATTTACCATTCATCATTTATTGAGAAATTTAACCTGAAACAGATATAGAAGATGTCATTGCTTAAGAAAAATTCTTTTTGATTCTTTGTGTATATCCAAAAATGTTGCTATTTTTATTTGACAATTGTATTTGTTCATTCATTCAAATTGTCAGCTAAATAACCTAAAAAACTATTTATAATTTCGTATCCAAATGTTATGTAATATACAATGTCTCAAAGCAGGGTAAATTCAAACAAGTGGGCGGGTTATCTTCTTCTTTTATCTGGCTTTATCAATCGATATATATATAACCAGAGATTTGCTGTTTCTATCTATATTCTCTCTATTTCTTCTTCTTGCCTTTGCCTTTGCCCTTTTTACCCTTCTTACCCTTGCCCTTGGCGGCATCCAGCAATGCCTCCGTCACGTATGTCTCGGTTGTCACCTTGCTCATGGGCAACGTCACCGGCTGCTTGGGCGTTCTTAGCTCAATCTCAATTGTGTTCTTCTTGTGCTGTGACTTCGATTTGCTGCCCAGCTTGACAAGGAACACATCGCTATCCGTTTCCTCGCATGTTTTATAACAGACCTAGACAGAAAGAGAGTGAGAGTGTGAGAGAGTGAGAGAGCGACAGACAGAAAGCTGGCAGATTTACAGCTTTGGTTTGACTTCACATATTTGGAGCTCTTGCAATTGCCTTATATATGTGTGTGTGCCAGATTATGCAACTGGCTCTGTAAGTGTTTAGCCACAGCAGCAACTGTGCGGCCAAGTCACGGAACAATTGGACCATTCAACTCTCGTATTCCGCATTCCAACACGAGCTTAGCTTGTGGCATGCAGCTTGTAGCTGGCATACGTTGTTATATGTGTTGGATTGTTGCCCCCACTTACCTCAATGCCCTTCTTTCTAGTATCCAGCTCGACGCCGTTCATAGTGTCCTTAATATCCTGGGCTTGCACCTGCATACAGCAGCTGCGTTTACCCTGTACGGGCGGGATTGGCATTATGCACGGCAATCCGCCGCCGCACAATCGTTTGCGATAACAATCGATTTTAGCCTCTTGTTTATCGCAAACTTGGGATCGATAACAATCGACTTTGGCCTCCTGGCGTTCGCAGACCTCTTGGATCTTGGAGAAGGGCACATAGTAGTTGTCCGTCTCACAGGTGTCGTTGCCCGAGTATTTGATGTTGGCGCGCACCTTCGGTATGTTGGGGTGATTGACAATCCGGCCGCAGGTACGCCGCTGTATATGCTTCCTGGCAAAATCGCTGCGCTGGAGTATATCGTTGAGGCACTTGTTCTCTGGGCAATCTTCCAGCTTCCGCTTATAGCAGGGATCATCGTCTGGCCCCAAGTTCGTTGAGGCTGCCCCATCATCGACGCTCTCGACTTTGTGTGTATTCTTTAAGACTCGTATGGTTAGACCGCTGCCATTCAGACACGCCTCGAACTCGTCATAGGCCTCGGGACCTGGATCTGGTATCGTCGGCTGTATGAAGCACGGCTGTATCTCCGGACTACAATCGCAATCACATTGGCACTGACAGCACTCGTCACAATCGGCAGCTACAGCGAAGGCACTATAAGTATGATTGCGTATTTTGAAAATCTAGGGTTTACCCACGTCTTGGCGTCATGGGCCTGAGCATATCGTCAGTGATCTCGACGGGGCAACTGATACCCCCCTTTTTCTTGCCCTTTTTGCCCTTGCCCTTCTTCTTGGCCATCTTGATTGGATACGCTTATGCGATCGCAAATGAGCTCAGATTAAATTTTGATATGGATTGAAAATATGTCAATTTGGATATTGCACTTGACCAGTGAATGGCGCAATTTCCCTAAATCTTGTCTGCGCGCTAAAATAAAACGTACTTATTATATCCCAGCTTACAGATAGCTTCAATTTATATGAATATGTATATATAGTTATATAGATATATAAATATATATATATATATATCCTCTATATATGACCGATAACCCAAAGAAATGACCTTCACACGCCCTTGCGGAGCTTATGCTAACGGTGCAATTGCTTGGGTCACAACTAGCTAACGACAAAGATAAAAGCTCTAAGAGAAAAAATGCAAAAACGGAATTACGAGAGAATTTTTTCCTTTTTAGACGATAGAAAATTCCGAATCGATTGTTGAAAATAAAATGAAATTTTTACCCTGGACAATTTTGTTGACTGACTGTTGAAGCGTTGATACAATTTTGATTGACTTTCTTAAATCAAACTTGCAACGTTTGCTTAGGTTCAGAGCCGTATCACAACCCAATATAGACATAGGGAGAGTGAGAGTACAAGCCATAGATGACATTAAATGAACCAAGTCCAAGTCTAGAAAAATAATCCTTCTTAGTTTTTATGTCGATGCATTCTTAGCAGGCATTTCAGATTCCATTTTCTTTCTATTATCTAAGCAGGCGTAGAATAGAGTCGCAGTTTAGCCGTATCTCTACTCTCTTTGTATGCCAAGCGAACTTCTTGCTTCCGGCACCGTCTCCCTACTCATGCCCTCGGTTAGTACGTCTCACAACGACAATTGAATCACAATCGATCGACGCGACTATCACAACTCTGGAAGACTATCCAATGAAGTTGCCCTCCCAGCCTATAATGAAATGCTCTTCAAACTAATAATATGCTAGCATTACAAGAACTGAAAACAAATATTGCTTGACATACAATAATTTATTGCTAATTACTTAATTAAATACAGTTATTTATTTCTTTCAATGTTGTATATCTGAGTCTGTCTAACCCTTTACGTTTTGGAGCATTTTTTTGGGGTTGGCTTTTTTTTGCATTTACGCTTTGCTAGCAAATTTTCACGGGAAACAAATCTGGTGGGAACCAGGGGGACATCGCCGCAAATACCGCACGGCTTGTATTCCTCAACGATCCTCTTACATTTATTCACACAGGGCACAGTGGGGCAGTCTATGGCACAGGAGGTTGGTTGAGTTAGTGGCACAGTGAGGCAAAAGAAAAAAAAGAACTTACCGCGATCAAATTCATCCTCGCACTCATCGCAGGGGCAGAGTTTATCTAGATTGCACGCAAAGTAGCGATAGCCCGTTGTGGGGAACTTGCCTTCGCGCTCTTCTGGCAGTAGATAACATGGATGTTCATCTTTGGGCATATCCACGGGGACAAACTTGTCGCCTACCATCTGAAGTTGTGATACAATAGTGGGTCCATGGCAGAGTAAACGCAATAGGAGCACCATGTTTCCGGTCTGCTGATTACAGAGATTGAAGAGGGGCAACATTCTCTTTACAACTACGTAGTTGGGACAGAGCTGCTCTCTCCGCCGGAATCCGGCATTGAAGCACTCGCATCTGTCCAACATGTCTCTGTTGGCGCCCTTGAGTGTAGGCAGACCCTTCAAGCTATCCTGTCGCTTGATTAGCCAATCAGTGTTCTGGGACTCGAATGTTTTATCGACCTCATCGAAGAGCGGCTTGACTACCATTTCAGTCATTCCGATCAGAAATTTACACCGATCCGTCCGCTTCTTATAGACGTGAATGAAGAGTCGATCGTCCTCAGTGACTGGCTTATCGAGTGGAAATATGCTGCACTTGGCACACTTCGTCTGTTTGGGGTTCACGCAGCCTCCATACTCACGATCACAGAAGTTAATATAGAGATTCGATCGGAATGTGAACTCCACACAGGTGGCATACTCTTCTGGGGCACAGTGGTTCTTGCGTATTATCACCAGATCGTCGACTACGAAATCGAACATGTACAGCAAAAATGGTACAGGAGGCGAAGGGACCATACTCAAAAATTTCTGACCGTAAAGAAATAATTTGGAGAAGAATTCTGAATTTTGAATTTATGGCGAAAAATAAAATTCCTGAACGAAGGCCGAAATGGAAGTGAGGCTTAGCTCTCTATACAACAGCAGGTCTCTTAGCAAGGCAAGCCTGATTAACACATTTACATTTACGAATATTACATAGTATCAAATATGGGAAACCTTCTTGCAGTTGTTTACGCCAGTAGCAGGAGTGTAGAAGTCTTCATGCAATTTTCTACTTCGAAGATAAGAATATCTTTAAGCTGTGCTTTATCTACTATATCTTTAATTCCTCTACCTCTGGCACAAGAAAAACACCTTCGCTTCATAAGATCTATTTTCAGACAAGCTTCTCCAGTGCGTATACCAGCACACCAACACAAACACACACTCCTACTATTTCAGCAAAAGGTAATCGAATTTTTCTTGTTTTTTTGATTTTTAAATAGCTTTAATCATACTAAAAACATGTATTCGTCCCTGTTTACAATGCATGGTATATAGAAACAGAATTCCGATACAATCAAATTAATTTAAATTTTCAAAACACTTCTTAGGAATCGTCTCTGCATACACTATCATTTGATTCCATACCGGACACTTTTGCCTTATTCTTCTTTTTGACTTTCTTATTTGCATGTACATTTTCATACGAAACAAAGGTGGGGAAGGGTATGACGCCGGCACATTCCTTACAAACTTTCTTGTACTTGACTATTCTCTTTGGGTGGATTTTTGCAGGCACAGTAGGACATGCTATGGATTTCGTAGAGTTAGAGTTAGATTGTGCAAGTATAGCTATTTATAACATATAAGACTTACGTCGATCGAATTCATCCTCACAGGTGTCGCAGGGACAAAGTTTATTGGCATTTCGGGCAAAATACCGATGGCCCTTTGGTGGCAGTAGTTTTCCGCGCTCCTCAGGTATTACGTAACAGATATCCTGATCTGGACGGCGCGGCGCAGCGACCATCTTGTTGCCCTTTTTATAGACCTGCGCTACGATAGTGGGTCCATGGCAGATTAGTCGCAATTTGAGCACAATATTACCGATTTGCTGATCGTATAGATTGAATATTGGTAGCATATTTTTCACATTAACGAAGCTGGGACAGAGTTGCTCCATACGCTGGAGTCCGGGATCAAAACATTCGACAGTGTTTGCCGATTTTCTTCTGGAGTCCCCAAACTTAGGCAAATCTACTGTATACTCCGGATCCAACCAATGCGTGTCCTCTTCATCCACAATATTGAGGTAATCAAAGAGCGACTTCACTTCCATCTCAGCCATTCCAATCAGAAACTTGCAACAGTCTGTACGCTTCTTATAAATGTTTACGAAAAGTCGTTCACTAGCTTTGACTTTCCCTTTCATGGGAAAGATGCAACACTTGCCCATCCTGGGCTGTGATTCGTCCACACATGCTCCATACTCACGATCGCAGAGAGTCACATAGACGTTCGAACGAAAGGTGAATTCGACACACGTGGGGTACTCGTCGGGAGCGCAAAGGTTCTTGCGTATTATTACCAGATCATCAATCACAAATTCAAACATATACAATAGTTCAGGGAGTGAAAAGGACATGTCTGTATCTTTAATCAAAAATAAAAAGTAAATTAAAAATTTCGAATTCCAATTTGGAAGTTCAGTTCTGGGTAAATTTGGAGCAGGGAATACGAGAATTCTAAAACTCAAATTACAGCTAAAGTGTGCAAAGCATGCCTGATAAAGAATTTAATTTCCTACAGAACATTTTATATTTGTTTGAATATAATAAAAAAAAACAGTAAATTTACTTTG
This sequence comes from Drosophila hamatofila, assembly GCA_035045345.1. Taxonomy (NCBI): domain Eukaryota; kingdom Metazoa; phylum Arthropoda; class Insecta; order Diptera; family Drosophilidae; genus Drosophila; species Drosophila hamatofila. The sequence continues at coordinate 9,973,296 of JAWNPA010000052.1, read as the reverse complement.
GCCGGATTTTGGCATCGACCAACTTTGGGTCGAATCACTTGCAAGTATCATGACATTCTATTTTTTTTCAACGTCTTGAGGCTAAAGAATTTTTTAGTTTTTTAGCTAACCAAAATGCCCAAAATAAAAAAATTGATTAAAACGGTTTTTTTTTTTTTGCAACCATACTGCTGACGAATATTGTTAAAGCATCCATGGTCTGACTCCATGATCTTTTTATAACAATGCCTTCAAAACTGCATTTACTTTGAGCCAGGCTCGATTGAAGACCGCCAATCTGAGACTGCAGTGGTCCTTCCAGGTAACAAGAATGCTTGCTCATCATCTATCATTTAACATCAGAAGTTCGATAATAGTTATCTCTCTGGGGGCTATAGATTCTCACATCAGACAGCTCATCGTCCTGATCTACAATATAAAACATTTTAACAAAACCAAGAAACGACCCTGAATTTCCATTTTCAATTTGCTCAGAGTATAAAATTTAATTTTTTTTTTTTGTATAATTAGTTAGTTAAAACGAGTTTCTTCCGTGAAAGCTGTGATAAATTCAAATAATAGTCTGACCCCCCAAATAACAGCTTTATCATCTTGAATATCAAAGCTTGCTACGGCAATCACCGCATTTGGTCCCCCATCATTCCGAGTCGACGATTATTCTTAGATATGTATGCCATTAGGATTGAAACTTCGTGTTGATCGAATGACACATGGCTGGGACAACACGGACTAACAACCGTCGATCACTGGCCGTAGAACAAAGTGCGTTCCGAGGGACTCCGATATAGGTTCCGGTATATGGAAGCATTTGGCATGTATATATAACTATATATATATAGGTGTATATATATAAATATATACGTATTATTTTGGTCAAGTCTGTGCTCCATTTCGTCATTTGGGTTTCCGTCTTTGCCTTTTGGTTGGTGCACGTGGAAGAGATTAGTCCACGTGAATGTTATACTTGAGAAGGAGATGATGCAATTGACGTATGGCTCGACTACGCGCTGCAAGTAAATAATACCAGTCAGATAAAGTTAGATGCATTAGCTTTAGTCAACCAATCACCAATATTACAGCAACTGGCATATTCGGGGCAGCAGTGATTGCAGGCTTCCGGGCCTCCACAATCGGGAGCTTGGTTCGACTCTCCGGCGAAGCAGGTCATTGAAGGTTCGCCTTCACAGTATAGCCCGCCGCCAGACTGACGTTTGCCCTTTTTCTTCTCCTTCTCCTTTTGTTTATTTTCCTCGCGTTTTTCCTTGCGAGTCTCTTCCAAACCCAATTGCTTTTGTGTTTGTACGTATCGGGGATGGGCTGGAACGCCGCCGCATGGACCACAAGGCTCCAGGCGTTGTTCAATGACCGACTTAGGCCGTCTCTTGCTCGGTACAGTGGGACACTCTGATTGAGCAGTTTCATGTTAGGGTTATATAGATGCACTGCTTTGATACGATATGGTAGTAGTACTTACCGCGGTCGAACTCATCCTCACAGGTATCGCAGGGGCACATCTTGTCCAGATTGCAGGCAAAGTAGCGCAGGCACTTTCCTCTATCGTCGACTGGCCGCGCGCAAGGATCTGGCTGAACGCAGCTTGGTGGTGGGCAAGGTGTACAGCCGCCCTTGCAGCATTTCTTGCCAGTATCCATGGGACCGCCAGTCGCGCTTGTCGACCCACCGCCACAGCAGGGATCACAGGGATCCTCTGGGCAACGTGGTGGGTCGCAGCTGGGCTTACTTTGGCCACAGGGTGGACAGGACGGGCAGGGTGGAGGACAGACTGGATTCCGTGAACAGATTGAAGTATTAAGTGGAAAGGAGGATACTAGTGACGGTCCATTGCAGACCAGTCGTATTATGATCACAATATTGCCGGTCTGCTGTTTGCACAGATTAAAGAGCGGCAATAGACGTTTGGTTATCTCCGAGGTTTGGCATAATTGTTCGCGTCGCTCGTTGCCGCGATCATAGCATGCACAATTGTCCATAACTTCCTTGTTGGGACCCTTCAATTTCGGCACTAACTGCAGCTGTTCACTCCAAACCTTTTCCCAGCTTACATTTTCAGCATCAAACGATTCTCTCACCCGATCGAAAAGTGGTTTCATTGGCAGCTCTGTCAGTCCAATTAGAAATTTACAACGACTCGTTTTCTTCTTATACACATGTATTAGAAGCCGATCCTTGTCCGTTACAGGCGATTCCAATGCGAATATACAACATTTGCAGCACTTCGGCGCCTTGGGATTCACGCAAGTTCCATACTCGCGATCGCAGATACTCACAAACACTGTAGAACGGAACGTAATCTCTACACAAGTCGGATATTCTTCGGGCGCGCATAGGTTCTGACGTGTTATTAACAAATCATCAATCACAAATTCAAGCATATAAATCAGAGTTTTGGGGGCGAACATGTTACTACTCTCTTTTTTAGAATCCATTCTGCGGGTGAAGAGATGAAATTCCAAAAATTTTGTTACAAAAAATTGAATGTAATTTAGGCCGAGGTTGAAAATGAACTAGCATTGAGATTTCGATATTCTGTATATGAAACAAAGGCCTGCTGAGCAAGTGTTTTATCGAACTTTCCTTTTTATTGTCTCCAATCCTGCTTCATTTATAACAATTATTTTCAAATCTCTTTTCCCATTTCAATCTGCAAGATTTGTGCCCCAATTGAAATGCATTTATTTTTTGGGTTTCTTTTATATCTAAAATCCTTTATTCAAATCCCGAAATTGTTCTACACAAAATTGATTGAGCTACTCGTAAATGTAATTTTAAGTGGCGCTGCTACGGTCACTGCCTCCGTGGTGTGCCTTTCAAGCTGCTGCTGCAGCTGCAGCCGGGCAAAGCTTCGTCAAGTTGAACTAAAAAGCTTAAAGGCTTCTAAGAGGGGAAAAGAGCGTGTATAACACAAAATACAGAATGGGAGGGCATTAAATACAGGAATTTTGCTTCATATATTTCTTTAAGCAGTGTCTGTGTGGGTGCCTAAAAGCAAGCAGACTTGGAAGGCCAGCCATTATAATTGAGCGACTAAACGATACTAATGTCAGGCGGAATGAAAGGATGTAACTGGAAAAAGCTGCGGCCATTGCACAAATTCCGCGCCGTAATGTAAAATGCCAGTGGCGCTAACCGCTATCATAGCACCCCAGAAGAGCATGAAGAGCAAGTTCTCCGTGTTGAACTCGGATGGATATGTCATCGTGACAAAAAACATGGCGACAGCGATTAGGAGCACAGATGGGAACATATAGTAGCGCCAGCCGCGTGGAGTCTCCAATGGCGTTGGTTGGATAACATTATCGCTATCGTTGACTATGTAGTTGCCCAAGAACAGATCGATACCATCCTGACGCCTGCCATCTGCAAAGTTGTTCAAATAGTAGCGCACGAGGGAATTCTTGCCATCGTTGAGAGCACCGGCCTTGGTGCGCTTGCCAGTCCGGGTGAAGTCCGTTTTGAGAGCACCTGTGCCCGAATATTGCAGCGAGACTAGATCCGCATTGTCCGCCCAAACGCCCTTGAATAGCGTCTCAAAGCTAGTGGATGCATTCTCAACCAGTTGGCCGATATGCAACACGCCCAGCTTTTGCAGCACGGAGGTAAGGGAGCGACGGGCCAGCATACTCTGCACCACATTGGTCCTGTCTAGGCAATCGATGCAATTCGTGCGGAACACACCTTGCTGCGATGACACCAGTGTGCCATTGTCGAAGGCATGAAAGAAACCAAAGCTGTCCTGCTCATAGGCGAGTCGATCGATTAGAATGTTGAGTCGATTCCAACGCATTTTCCGGCACTCATGGTGAAAATCAAATGCCTCGTAGCGCACTTCAGGATTGTTCAATTCGCGCACAAGTCGAGCGAATGTCGCCTCCAGCTCGCCCTCGACTCCTTTTTGGTTTACTAAATTGATGGCCACTACCTTGCCATACAACTTGATCTGTGTGTCGAAGTGCGCTGTACAGGCGGCCAAGTAATCCTTGCCTGGTGTCAGTCGCGGTTTGGGACTATAGCGCAGCGTGGGTAGCTGCTGCCATTGGAAGGGCATGCTGCCACGCGTCTGCACAAAGCTGGTACGTTGTCCATTGAACTCGACAATCTGCTCTGTTTCCACATAGTTTGCCACTTGACCCAAATCGTTGCTGCCACGACAGAAGAGACGCGTGCCCGCACGCTCCACAGATCTTCGGGTGACAATGCTCCAGAAAAACGTTTGTCCATTAATTTGCACTTGGTTGATCGACACAAAGCCTAGCATGATAGGCAACTGGAAGCGCTGCATATTATTGCATTTAAATTGCTCCAGCGCAAAGCGGTTCCACACAAATCGGTCATCGGCACGTTGCAGCAGGCCTGGCATAACCTTTGGCACCTTATTCTCGTGTTGCCGTTGCAGACTCTGCGTCAGATCGTATCGGTATGAGAAGTAATAGAATTTGGTGTCCAGCATCTGACGCAACATTTTCAAGAAAGTGTAGTTCTCTGAGCGCTGAATCGCATTGGGAATGTAGGGTATAATATCGTAACCAGCCAACCGCCATACGATGGCATTGTTAAGAACTCCCACGAAAATGCGATGGGTGGCCACCAGCAAATAGTCGCAGCTAAGCAGATGTATTGTGCCCAGGATGCCGCAGATTCGTCTGGTCGGTCGCTGATTGATCAGCTGTGAGGTCTTTGGCTGCACTCGCGTGACCTTATCGAGGCGGCCAATAACCAAGAGCTCATCTTGTCCGTTTGGTTCGACAATGAAGTTCTCCTGTGTTATGTACAGGTTCATGTCATCGTACACATCATTCTCTCCCTCCATGCTGCTGGCCAAATAATCCGTTCGTGCACCTACAAAACAATATAATCATGCCTGATAACACTGTCTGACATTGTTGTTGTTGGTCGTTTGCTTACTGCTTTTTATGAATAGTTCTTCCCACCGATGACGGCGCACACACGCAACACACACGCACACGAATTCAAGCACCGGCAGCAGCAAAATTAGCAGCAGATGTAATGACTGCAGTTTTGGTGTTGTTGATAGTTATGATAGTCTGTCGTGTGTGCGATATTGTCACCGAGGAAGCTATTTCAATTTTAAATATACGAAACAGCTGCAAACATGGCAATTTTAATAATTTATTAAACCTACAAAACAATTTAACGAGGTGACGAAGGCACAGGCACTTTCACACAAACACACTAGGGCACCAAAGCAATCGATGCATTATCGATAGTTGATGCTGGCGCCATCTGTCATCTTTTTTTTTAAGTATAAGGGCGCGGAATACGTGTGTTAATATAAATATATGGGAAGAAATATTTCATATTTCTGCTATACAAATTAAACATTATTCCGACACTATATTCTAAGGTTCGATTAAAAAAATATTCATTGGCAAAACAAGCAAATTTACTCATTTATATAATAACGATAACAACAATAACAGTGTGTGCACATGTGCATTATTAAGAACTATTTTCACAGTGTGTACCTATCTATGTAGGTAAATATGTGTTTTGTGCATCTTTTAAAATTGAACGGTCGACGCGATTAATAAAGCGGCGGATTGTAATATTTTTGCATATTGCATTCAAAAACTTACCAAATATATATAAATTGATATAATATTTGCAAGTTTTGCCAGTGTAAAACCAGTGCAGTGTTCATAGTCGCACACAAACTAAACACTTATATATATACATAAACTACAGTTATTCCTAATAGCAAAAAGGCTTGGCGTCATTCTTGAAAATGGATTTAACATCGGGTGCGAATGGCTCGCGCCAGCAGCCTCAGCGGAAATCAAATCAAAATATTCAAGTCTATGTGCGCGTCAGGTGAGTTTTTAGTTAGCATATTCAATACTTATTGTTGGCTAATGCTGAAAACTCTGATATTGGTGTAGACCGCTGAATTCGCGGGAACGCTGCATTCGCTCCGCGGAGGTCGTGGATGTGATGCCACCGCGTGAAATAATCACACGGCACACACTAGATTCCAAGTTGACCAAGAAATTTACGTTTGATCGGACTTTTGGTCCGGAATCCCGACAATGCGATGTCTACGGCACGGTCGTGGCACCTCTTATCGAGGAGGTGCTCGCTGGATACAACTGCACGGTATTTGCCTATGGCCAGACGGGAACTGGAAAAACACATACTATGGTGGGCAACGAGTGCGCCGAGCTTAGGTCCACTTGGGAAGATGTAAGTGAGATCCACAAGCAAAGCTGCGCCTGCGTGGTACAGTTGCGTTTCATTAGAAACCCTAATTGACCTGCAAAAACAAGTTTTACCACTTTGTTGTTGACCTCGCAGATGTTGCCTTTTGATTCTGAGAATTTCAAACCTTTTTCTAATTTGTACACGCCTTTATTGTAGGACTCAGAAATTGGCATTATACCGCGTGCGCTCAGCCATTTGTTTGATGAGCTCCGTATGACGGAGCTGGAGTTCACGATGCGCATCTCCTATTTGGAGTTGTATAATGAAGAACTGTGCGATTTGCTCTCAACCGACGATAATACTAAGATTCGTATATTCGATGATAGTACGAAAAAAGGTTCGGTAATCATACAGGGTCTCGAAGAGATACCTGTCCATAGCAAGGACGATGTGTACAAGCTGCTGGAGAAGGGCAAAGAGCGCCGAAAAACGGCCACCACACTGATGAATGCTCAATCCTCTCGATCTCATACCGTTTTCTCAATTGTGGTTCACATACGTGAGAATGGTATCGATGGCGAGGAGATGCTAAAAATTGGCAAGCTTAATCTGGTCGACTTGGCGGGCAGTGAAAATGTGTCCAAGGCGGGCAACGAGAAGGGCATTCGAGTACGAGAGACAGTGAACATCAATCAGAGTCTTTTGACGCTCGGACGTGTGATTACTGCCTTGGTCGATCGTGCCCCTCATGTGCCTTATCGTGAGTCAAAATTGACGCGCCTGTTGCAGGAGTCGTTGGGTGGACGTACCAAGACCTCAATTATAGCAACTATCTCGCCTGGCCACAAGGACATTGAGGAGACACTCAGCACCCTTGAGTACGCACACCGAGCCAAGAACATCCAGAACAGACCAGAGGTCAATCAAAAGCTGACCAAGAAGACAGTACTCAAAGAGTACACAGAAGAGATTGATAAACTCAAACGAGATCTGATGGCAGCACGCGACAAGAATGGCATCTACCTGGCCGAGGATACCTACAATGAGATGATGCTCAAAATGGATTCGCAGACGCGTGAGCTCAATGAAAAAATGTTGCTCCTTAAGGCACTGAAGGATGAGTTGCAAAACAAAGAGAAAATCTTCAATGAGGTCAGCATGAGCCTCGTGAAGAAGACCCAGAAGCTCACTCGCACTGAGCAGCATTTAACAGAGACCAAAGGCTCACTGCTGCTCACCAAGAAGGTGCTCAACAAAACCAAGCGACGCTACAAGGAAAAGAAACAGTTGGTCGAATCGCACATGAAGACCGAAAAGGAGCTGACCACGCAAGCCCATCAGATCCTAGAAGTGGCCGACTTGGCTTCCAGTGATACGCATCAGCTATTAGGCACCATTGAGCGGCGTCGTAATGTGGATGAAAAGATCCGCAGCACCTGCGCTCAGTTCACGGAACGCATGCGTGACAATCTAGAGGTTCTCGATGGCAGTCTCAATCAGTACCAAGAACAACAGGCTGGCTCCACGCAGCAGTTGACGGACGAGCTGGGTAGGAAATGTATTTTATTACTTTCTTGTTTATTTTATGTATTAATTTCTTCGGCACAGCCAACTGCACCAATGTACATAAGCGTCTGGTGGCCAATGCCACCGCGAGCATCGACAACTTGCGTGCAACTTGCTTGGAAGCCTTGACAGCGCATGGACAGCTGCAGGCACAGTTTGCGGCAGCTGTTGCTAGCAGTGGCGATGCCCATTGCCAGGCGCTAGTGGCACAGCTGCTGGAGCAAATGCAGCAACGCAAGGCGCAGATAAGCGAGGATATAATGGCCAATTTACAGGAGCTGGAGGCGAACAATGAGCGTCACAAGGCAGCGCTGGATAGCATGCGTGATGGCTTCTCACCAATTATTGAGCGCAATGCAAAGGCATTGCAGCAGCACGTGGAGCAGGTTCAACAGCAATTGCAGCAGCTAACAGCGCTGAGTGCACCGGATGCGGAGGAACTGCAACAGTTGCAGGCTGAACTGGCCTACGAAGAGGAGTTGGCACAGCAGGAAGGAGAGCTGCTTCAGCAGCTGGAGCAGTTGCAGCAGAAACGTGCCAAGAACACAGTCAGCATGGGCACGCGCGTCGGCCAACTGAAGCGCAGTCATGTGGCGGTCAATGAGCAGGCCCAGCAGACTGGTTACAGCATGCATGCCTATGCTATGGAGGGTTCTGTGGCGGCACAGGCGGCACGCGACGAATTGTGTAGCCAGCTGCAGGCTGCAGTGCTGTGCGTCGATCAGGGCGTTGCCAAGTGCTCCACGCTGCAGATTCAGCTTGAGAACCTGAACAAGGAGAGCGCCAAGCATGCCGAGCAGAGCATGCAAACGGCTCGCATGCATGAACAGCAAATGCGACAGATGTGCTCGGCCAGCGAGGAGCGAGCCGAACAGCTGCGTCACGAGCAGCAGAAGCAGCTTGCAGCAGCCACCGAAAATATCCATAAGATTATCTCGGACGATGTAAAATTGGGCCACGGGCATGATGCCATCACTTCCGATCTCATCAATAAACTTTCGAATCAGACAAAGCAGCATGCGATATTGCAGCGGCAACAGTTGGAGACTTGCCACCAAGACCTCTCGCATTTCCATCAGAGCGAGCTGAAAACTTATGCGCCAACTGGCACAACGCCATCAAAGCGTGACTTTATTTATCCTCGCACTTTGGCAGCCACATCGCCGCATCAGGACATTGTGCGTCGCTATAGGCAGGAACAGGACTGGTCGGACTTGGACACCACAGCCACTATTGATGAGGTAGGCTTTAAACTCATTTAAGGTGCATTTCATTTGCACATCTAAACTTTAATTACTATTCCAGTGCAGCGAGGGTGAGCCAGAGGAATCACTGCATTCTGTGCAAGAATTGTCCGAAACGGAGACCATTATGAATTCCACGCCCATTGACCCCGCCGACGGAGGAAATATGAAAGCCCGTGCTACCAGAAGCGGATCCAATTCGCTAAAGCAACCACTTGTCAGCAAACGTAGCAACTCACTGTCCAGTTCCCTGACGCCCAATAAGAATTCGTCACGCAATTCACCGCGAAACTCCCCGCTTTGTTCGCCAGCCTTCAATCGGGTGAGCTATAAATACAAACTGTTAACTAGTAGAGCAATCATAATTCAAATCGAATTCCGTTTCTATTCCCTCCGCACAGCACAACAACAAAGAGAATATGGCCCAGTGAAAGGGGCATCCAGCAGCCCGTCAATTGGAGCGTTTCTTTTATATTTGCCTGTTCCTTTTTATTTTAAATTTTACTTTTGCATTTTATTAATTCATGAAATTCGTATTAAATTTATTATGCACATATATTTTTAACTTAAATAAGCACGCCTTTACTACACTGAATAAAATTGAATCTGGTATATGAATTGAAATTTTGTATACGTTTTGGAATAATTAAAATCGAACCATTTCGGAGTATTTTATTTTCATACAAGAGACTTATTCGTCCTGCTGCTCATCGTCATCATCCTTGAGTATGCCCAGGCGCCGTGCCACTTCCTTGACATTGGCTATGAACTCCTCCTGCACCAGATTAAAGCTCATGGCCAGCAGCGCAATGCCAAAGAGCAGATACAGCGAGCAGTAGGCAATGGACTGCTGTGACTCGTCCTTTACGCCCTTGTCGGGCACAAAGTCACCAAAACCTGCAGCGAAAGTAATGCGAGTTATGGCTGTCAATTGAATATGGATTATGGATCATCGCAGCACTCACCTATGGTGGTCAACGTGATGAAGCAAAAGTAGGCAGAGTCCAGGAACGACCAGGTCTCCCAGGCGTTGAAGAGCGCAGCACCGCCCAGTATATAGCTGACTACCAGAAAGACGCATAGCCAGATGGGCACTGGCCGATCTTTGGGCACCATGTCGTCGCCATAGTCGTCGCCGTACATTGAGTCCTCGTCATCGTAGTCGTAGCTGGGACGTCGCCTGATCTGGCGCTGCACGGGAAACCCCATGGGCGACATGATGCGAGGGGAGGGCGGCAAACGGCGTTCGCGACGACGCTCGCGACGCGGCTCCCTCTCTCGATTGCGTGAGCCGTGACGCACTGGATAATCCTCATACAGGCCGTTATCCTCGCACATGGACAGCTCGTCAAAGCTCTCCTCCACATAGTCCTCGTAGCGCGGCGAACGTGCGCGTCGCTGTCGTTGCGGGGCCGGGTCGTAGTCTGGCGGCTCGAGATGATTGCCATATCGCGAGGATTGACGGCCCAGACTGCCAGCACGTCGTCCATTGGGTCGCAGTTGTTGTTGTTGTTGATGATGATGGTGGTGGTGGTGCGAAGGTGGTGGCTGCGGTGAACGCTCTCGCTCCAGTTCCCGCTGACGTTGGCGCTGACGATGCGCCGATCTGGGCATCGATTGGCTACGCGGAGCATTGCGAGATTGCTGCCTGCTGTTGGCCAAGTCTTCGTCCTCCAGCGCATACCGATTGTGTATTATGGGTGTCTTGCGAACCACATCCTCATCCACGTCCTCATAGTGTGAGGAGGCGTGGCTATGCCGCGGATCCACACTCTTCGCACGCCCACGACCTGGAACCGAATGCAAACGATCCAGTTCTCGAGAGGCACGCGTCTCCTGGAGCTGCGGTGAGCGAACCGAGCGCACACTCGCTGCCCGCTTGGCCGGTGGCTGCATGTCGCTGAAATCATCGATGGAGCCATGTATGTGGGTTCTCGAGTGGCCCAGGTAACGCTCGCGCTCCACAGTGTGTCGATCCCGCATTCGGTCCCGCTGTCGCTGCCGGCTGCTGTAACGATTGGCTCGATTCAGCGTCTGTGGCTCGTACTCATCCCCGTAGATGGTGTGACGCTTGCGAGGCTCATGCTGCAGAGGCACGTGGTATAGCTCCTGGCGACGTGGTCGTCCTCCGCTACCCCGATATCCGCCCCCGCCCCCGCCGCCAAAGCCGCGATCACGATCATCGTAGTTCCGGCCAAACGTACGCAACTCTGGATCCGAGTAGGCGTGACCCATGGAAGGGCCCAGTCCAGAATCATTGTTGGAGCGCTGCGTCATCTTCATGGAACGCCGGAACGACGGCGGTGGCTGAGATCGCGACGTAACGCGCTGCGAACGCATACGAATTGATCGTTGCCTGGAGCGTCGGTTCTTGGACCGTTTGGCCGAACGGGTGCACACATAGCAGCAGATGCGCCAATAGAGAAACCTGCATGATGGACAGACAAACGTGAACAATGGACACGCAAACTACATTCTACACTGTGGGCAGGTTCAACTCACCGAAACGATGTGGCCATCACATCTCCAATGTTTGACAGACAGAGCAGCATCAATGGGATGCCCACGATGGCATAGAAGATCGTTGTCACCTTGCCCCAGTCTGTGCGCGGTGATATGTGGCCATAGCCTGTCCAGAATCGGAGTCGGGGTTACAGCCAATCATGTTACATGTGAATGAATAAGATAATAACGAAACATATTTTAATGCGACAAACTAATGTACATAGATTATTGATTATGTTTGATTTAGGTTAGGGGTAAGGCATTGATTAAAAGAGGAGGAGGGAGAATAACTTAACTTTATTTTTGTTTTGCCTTCAAAATATTTTATAAACAAAGTTGAATTATCTTTAGTTGTGCCTTGAACTCTAGATATTATTATGTATTAGCTTGCAAATTGTCGAATTGTCTAATTTCTAGGCATGCTAATGGGCACAACGTGCCTAATCGACCTGCTTCCAGTAAGCTAATCTATTACCGCCTCCCCCACGCAAGTACGAAATGGGCTTTTAAAGTTTTGCCGCTTGCGGCACTGCGGAAGTGTTTGAATTCGCATAGACTCCACGGCTGATGGGCAGTGGGTGCGGCGTTGGCTTAGACCAAACAGACGTCGCGACTTCGGTCATTAAACCCATAGAAGCCAATGCTGAGTTATTTAATGCCAGATCCATATTGGGTATATTGTCTGAACAAAGTTCCCATCATCAATCTAAAATCTAAAACTCATCTTCGGTCAATCGCGTTTGACCTTGCGTTTGTTTTCAACGTATTTATGAAAAATGATTCTAACTTTTGATTTCGTTGGATATTTCCTGTCTCACCCCCTTCCATGCAATCAAATCCGAAACTGAAACTATTTTAGAGGTCATTCACGTGGACGTTCAGTGGGCCAATCAACCTGTGTGCAGCAAAGTGTAGCCGAAAAAAACCCAAAAATAAATCCAAGCCATATGCTGCACGATCTGAATGATAAGGCAATTGCCGCTGCACCAAATCTGGGCTCGATCAATAAATGAACTCTAATTATACTTTACAAATTCTGCCATTAAAGTGAGCTGTAAATTTTGTAAACTCATTTTAATTTCCAGGAAAATGTTTTGTAATCATCCAAAGGTACCCTTCATGGAGTCTAACGATCGTTTATAAAGCGATTTCAATATTTATGCTTTTTCTACGTGATCATTGTGGACATGTCCCAATCGATTGCAGCAGTTCCTGGGCGGCGCTGCAAGCCCCGATCAGTGATCACACAGAACACAGATCACTGATCACTGATCACCGATCACTTAGCGCTGCTCAAGCGGTTTTTTATTTGCGGTTTGGCAGTTTCTTGGGCATGGATGAATCAATGCTAAATACGTGGGCTGCGTGCTCGCCGATCAAAGCCGATCGCTGATCGCTGTTAAATACGGCGTGTCTTGTCTGCCTCTGCTGCGATCTGGCTGCTCTCTCTGCTCTGTCTGCTCTGTCTGCCTGTCTGCTCTGTCTGCCTGTCTGCTCTGTCTGCCTTGTTTGCGTTGATTCATTAGCTGTTTGCAGTGCGGCACAGTGGGCCTGATCATATGCTGATCGCTGGCCTATGGCAATTGCAGTGGCTGGTCCCACTGTGGCATGTGCCGTCCTCGCCCAGCCACACTCGAGTGAGTTTAGTGCGTCGTCGTTATGCTTGTCGTTGCTGTCGCTGGCCCATTGTTATATAAGTAGCGTGTGCCGCTCGCATTGCCGAATTATTCTGTTCGCAACGTTATACGAGAAATACGGGTCAGTGTGTGAACCACCCAGAGCCATAATAAAATAATCAGAGTTCCCATTGAATCGCGGTTAACTGCAAAAGCATGCGAAAACATTGCCTCATCGTGTTGCTGGCTGCCCTCATCTGCCAGCTGGCCATTGTCTCTGCAAGATCGGCTGAGGATCACTGGGTGTGGCGCACCTACAGCAGAAGGGAGCGTGCGTTCCACGACAAGGATATTGATCGCAGTTCCGCTCTACGAAAACCCAACCCAAATCTGCTGAGACGTGAGCCGACAACACGGCGACCACTGCCCGGCGAGCCGGAGAACGATGAGATCGAGGACTATGTGGATGTGGAGCCCACAGTGACAACGTCGCCCAATGTGGGCACGCGTCAATATAATCCCTATCCCAGTGGCAATCCCTATGGTGGATTTGGTGGACAGCCAGCTAGTGGAGGCCAGTTTGCTGGTCTTGGCGGCTTTGGAGGTGGCAGTCCAGGTGTGCTGGTGGGACCGGGAGGACCTACGGGTATTATAGGCAGACCACCTGTCAATCCCAATGTCTACCAGCCTGGCTTTGGCGGTGTACAAAATGGATTGGGAGCAGGCAATTATCCTGGTGGATTTGGAAACGCGGCTGCCGGTGCGGGCTATCCAGGTCTGGGTGCTGGGGGCGCAGGCTATCCAGGACTGGGTGCTGGAGGAGCAGGTTATCCAGGGCTGGGCGCTGGAGGACCAGGCTATCCAGGTGTGGGCTCAGGCTTTCCAGGGCAGCCCGGTGGACAGCTTGGCGGTGTCGGCGGCTTGGGTCAGTTTGCTGGCGCTGGCAATCAATATCCCTATGGTTCGTATCCAGGCCCCAACTACAACAACAATCAGTTTGCCGGACAAGGCGGACAATACCCCGGTCTGGGGCAATTTCCATCCAATCAGTATGCCGGTCCGCAGTTTACTGAGGGCTACGGCCTGGCCAACTTCGGACTGCCGGGTCTGCCACCCACCGGATTTGGTGGCAACTATGCCGGCTTCGGCTATGACGAGAAGTCGCCCGCGGTGGCTGAGGGCAAGAATGCCAAAAGTGTGGCCGTCAAGCCAGCGGCAGTAAATGATAAGCTCAATAAGAAGATCTAGAGCTAGAGCAAGATCTAGTAACAATTCTCCCTCTCATAGAGTTTAGTGTTTAGGATTAGATTTATGTTTAATGCGAATAAAATTCTGTGGAACACTCACCAATTGTGGTTATGACAATGATGGAGTAGAAGAGTGAGCCGGCGAAGGTCCACTGGGACTTGAGCAGATCTTCGTCCCCATCCCAGCCGTCTGTCTTGATGGCCGTCATGATTTGCTTCTCAAAGTTCGCCAAGTGTTTGCTCACATTCGCCATCCAATCGCTCTCTCGCAGCACGATCGCATCGTCGGAGAGCAGCCAAATGCGCTCGGTGAGATTGAAGCGCAGATTCCGTATGTCCCGCTTGACCTGCTCAGGCATGGCTGTTAGGTAACTAGCTCTCTTCTGGCATAGCCAATGCAATCTCTCACCTCAATTTCGTGCGGCCGCTCGAGGTGCTGAAACAAATAGGCGCCGCCCACACAATACGAGACGACGAGCAGCACGAGCAGCACATGAGAGACGATGCAGCTGAACACCTTCCACGAGACGCAGATGGCAGTCACACAGCGTCCTCGTTCCGGCTTCACCGGCTCCAACATGTGCGGCGGCAGGGACTGGGCTCGCCTGCTCGACATGCTGATGCACCTAAACGGCTGTGCGTCTTCCCTTGGCCAATTTCGCGGTTCGCTGCACACAAATTATGAAATTGGGAAATGGAATTTGAGAAAAGAGAGCACAAAGTGACAAAGTCGACTTCAGAATGCACTACAATTAATGCGAATACCCTATAATTGAGATCAGGGCAAGGCACGAACTAGACAGCAATTTACAATTACAGGTGGGCCAAAAATGGGTTTGGGAATGGGAAATCCCACATCTCACACATGTTCATTAATATTTGTCTAAATATTTATTTAGTCGACTCGCACTGGCTGCCTCGCAAGGTCGGGTAAGTGGTTTGGGAGGGACGCAAACTTGCGGCTGTGTTTTATGGAGGGAAACTATTTTGGGCAACAACATCAATCTCATCAGCACTGCCAACAGACAGATGGATGGTTGGACGGGCGAACAGACGGACGGACAGAGCCAACCATGCAGGGCAAACGCCTAACAAATTTTTACTTTTCATAGTCTAAATACTAGCCAGACGGATGAACCATATGCATATAGACATATATAGACACATCTTGATGAGGAGAGAACAGCAGCAACATATGTACATAAGATGTCTAAATAATTAGTTTCTTTGATTTCATTTGATTTCCTTAATGGGCAATTATCTGTTGAAATTTAATGAACTTGTTGCCTGTTGAAGGCATCATTTACATTTATGTATGCCAAATTTTCTTGAACTGTACCGCACTTTATATATTTTTGCTTTTCACTCCAAGTATTTCCAACAGTCAATTCATTTCTGTTTTGTGAGCACCGTTGCGTCTCGACACTGCGTAGCGATCCCGACGACTCTCCAAAGATTACTGAACTATTTCTCTGATCAGCGGCGATCGCCGATCGGCGAGTGGTTTATTTTAGTTGCTTGTAGTTTTTCTATTCTGAATATTTTGGAATACTTTTTGTTTACTTTTTGGCATAGCTCGCAGTTCAGTTGTTCTCCCGAGAACAAGAGCTACGACCCGCAGCTGATCTCAGACAAAAGAACATTGAGTGCAGTTTCTCTTTCGATTTTATGGTAATAGCTAGTAAAGTATTTATAAAAATCTCTTAATATGTCATATCAGCACTTGTAAAATTAAGTCGATTATAAAGAGCTAATTATGGAAAATCGATTAGATATAGATTTTTTGAATAATGTACATATGTATGTATACCAATCAATCAATGTGTCTATGCCTTAATCGACAATTAGTTGGCATCTGTGCCATAGTTTCAGAATTTAAATTCAATTTATTGGCTATTTACACATAATTAAATTTAGAGCTCATCAGTCGATATCTAACATGCGAAATGAGCCATCCAGACCAAAGTAACTCTGACAGTTTATATTGGCGGCGTTATCGTCCCTCAACTTCTCGTTGGTACCAAAGAGATGCGACTGCTCAAAGTATTCCCGGTAACTCAGCATTTTAGACTCCATTTGCCCAATGATGTCCTGTATAGTGCCTCTGGCGCCTCCGTACTCCTGTGGTAAATAATCACGTTTAACGCACTCAAAGATCGCCTCCGGATCGGAGCTGACAGAGACCTACAAAGAGTTTCATAAAAAAAAGGAAATCTTAGCTCATGGAAATGACTCACCCGATTCTTGATCTTCGCAGGAAACAAGGCACGCAGTGAGTTGAAGCCGCTCTCAAACGACGCCGGCACATTAATGAAGTGAATGCCCTTCTGCCGCGTGGGCATAGCCTCATCCGCAAAGGCTGAGAACTTGCTGAGCAGCTGCGGCTGCAGTGCAAACAGATGGGCAGCGGTTACTCCGGCCATGTCCATGATTTCGATATAGCCGCTGACACTCGCATTGTCGTCTTCTAGCATCATGATCTCCCCAAACATGGAGCCCACTCGAATGATGTCCTGGAACTTGAACTTCTGCGTGTCGTAAGACCCGGCACGAATGATGGTCACAGCCGGACCCGTGTCGCCCTCATCCAAGGGTATTCTTAGAATAACACTTTAAAAAGAAAACATTATTTGGTCGAATTATTTTGGCGACTTTTCTTTGTCTACCCCATTCGAATGATTTCCAGCACCTGAGCATCATCGGCTAAGCGATGCTCATTGAACACCTCGGGTATGCTAGCCTGTAGCGTGTAGTAGCGATCAATCTTGTGCTTGGCCTTCTCCAAGCTGAATTTGCTACCACGCAGAAATCCCACCAGGAACTGATCCGTGAGGCAGGAGCAGAGATGCGGCTGCTTCAGCAGCCACTCACGCAGAGCAGCAATATCAGAGGGGACTCGATCCGGCACCTCGTTCAGCTCATCAATAGCTTTACGCTGAAGATCCGCTGGCAACGGACGTATTCCGGCGAATTCTTGGCTACTGCTCATGGCAATCAGATGCATACTGACAAATCGATCAAACCCGAATTGCTCACAATGCAATTTTAGCAGGTGAAACTCTATTAGTCTAATACGATAAGAAACAAGTCAAGTATTTGAGCTAATCTATCTATAGATTAGTGTTTGCCTAGAAACCTGTTGTTGTTAAGATAATTGTGGATCTATACTATACTATACCAAATATTAACTTTATAAATACTAACAAATTCTTTCAAAATTTATCATGATATTAGTCTTATATAATTAATTTGTAATTATGCAAATTTATTTTATCTCAATATTATTCTGGTATATTATAAATTAGCCCCTTGGAGGCACATAAGGGTTAACAATGCAAAGCTTTTTAGAATGTTAACTAACAGGAGCAATAAAATGCGTCTGCTGCTGTTAGAGATGAACCTGCTGAAAATTAATAAATATTTTACATATTCAGCAATTTTATAATAATATAAAAATGCTCAACATTTTGTTTAAATTACAAATTGTAAGATAACACATTTATTAAAATAAATATCACTTTCATACGTTTAAACAAATTGTGACTCGTTACATTGCGCTGACAGATACATAACTATCGACCATCTCTAGCGCTTGGCAACAACATTGACTGTTAACAGCAACAGCAGTCTGTTAGCTAACAGCACCCCACAGTAAGTTAACAGCGCCTTTCAGCAGACGCACTCATAAATACAAATAGAAATAAATAAAATAATCAAAATTAAATAGCGCTAGTTCGGTTAAATTAACAGCGCGTGTTTTAAGTACGTTTACAAAATCAAAATTAAGTTAGGCACAGAGCTTTTCAAACGAACCCACGTGCGATATAAATGCGTTTTCAAGTCAGCGATTTCGAGACGTAAATTGCATTGCAATTCAATACGGCTGCCGAATTGCTAAAATAATAAAGAAAAATCAAAGTAAGTTTGCCAAAATACAAAGTAAAAGTGTGTAGGGTCATAAGCTAATGGCAATTGCAGTCAGCAAAGGGCGTCGCAAATGCCACATGCTACGGCATCGGCAGCGGCAGCAAACAGTCCGTGTGGGTGGCATCTGCCCAGCGGGTGGTTGGGTGGGTCACATGCGACCCCCCATGCGTCAAGGGCAACCACAGCGCGCCGCTGCAAGGTGTCGTAAGTGCCGCGAATTGTCATTCAACAATTTCAACTCAGCGAATTTTAAGACTTTAATGCCATGGATCTTGTTTTCGCGAGCACTGCGAGCCGGGCCGTGATTCATCCACGTCGTAAATCGTCAGATTGACGTAATGTGCATATGCAAATGAGGCCAAACTTTCAATTTGTGTGCTTTCTATTGCAGCCAACCCGTCTCAAAGATCCACCTATTGGAGCTAGGATGCAAAACAATCCCAGTCCACAGTTACCATGCAAGGGCATTTTAAAGACTTCGCGCAGCTTTGACAAGTCCGGCGCCAGGTGAGCGCAATCAACTCTGACCTTTTAGATTAGGCAAAGGGGCTAAATGACATTTGCTTTTCTTCGTAACGTTTTGTAGTTTTCGCAAAAGTGCCAAGTTCGATGAGCTAAATGTGCTGCAAACATTTCATCCAGCCGACAAGGATTACGGACACATGAAAATCGATGAGCCAAAAACACCTTACAGCTACTCGGAGCCATTTAATGAGAACAAAGACGAGCTGGACACCGAGCTGCTCGTAGAGAAGTATATTCAATATCCATACCCCTAACGGGCGTTACCTAATTCTGTATATTCTGTATATCTATATATATCATATTACAGACTACGTATTGCTGCCAGCTCACAACAGACTTCCCAAAGCATTGACGATGAAGGGTCTTCCGGCGATGATCAGCCCATTAGCGAGGAGGAGCGACGTAATATGGAATACATAAATATTTATTTTATACATATTTCTCTAAAAATATTTGTCTCATATTGCAGAGCGACGTCGTGAATTTGAGCGGCGACGCAAGGCGCATTATCGTGAATTCGAGGCCGTTAAATTGGCTCGCAAATTGATTGAGGAGGAGGACGACGATGATGAGGATAATGATGTAGCGTCTGGCTCTATCGAGGCCTCCAGTTCCGCCAGCTATGCGAGCTGCTCAAAGCAAAAGCCAAGCCCAAAAGCAACCACATCCGCGTCCACCAATGCCAGCAATATCAGTACCAACAACATGGAGCTGGAGCCATCCCACAACTAAGAGCAATATGTAAAATAACAATATCAAACAGGGTTCTTCTAACTGGCGTTAATTGTTGAGGTTAATCGTTGTCCGCGTTGGCGCCTCATCCGATACTTAATTTATTGCTACGTGATGAATTGAATTGAATTTACATTTACATTTACCCAGCGGGTTATATGTTTCAAATCGCAGCCGGCGCTATATTGTGCTTTCCATCAATGAAAATATATATTGCAAATGAAATATAAATCTATTGAAATTTAGCTGCTGGATATTTTACAACAAAAGTGCACATTAAAAACTAATATACGAGTAAATATACATATATATAAATTGGTAGCGTTATATCACTAACCATACAACAGCGTTGACAAATTTTGTACTAGTTTAGTCTATCTTTTGTATGGTTAGCGGTTATATATAGTCGAATGTTTCTTTGATCTGATCTACTATTTGTTCTCAATCGAATAACTTAACTCAAATCTTAGTCCAAAACTCCAAGCAGAACGCATTCATATGCATTTAATTTTCAATAAGTGGAAATATAATTTCTAAACACACACACACACAGACATATATACACACACACACACAAAAGTGCCACAAAAGAAAAGTAAATAATAATAAGAATGTAAGCCGAATGAGGAAAAGCGCAAGGGGTAAAACTTGTTGTATTTGAGTCTCGAGCATGAAATTGATGTTGATTTGGCCTTACGTTTAGTTATTTATTAAAAAACAAAAATCAATATGTACTATTACTATAACTATGATAATTACGATTACGATCATTGTGTGAATATAATAGTTTTTTAGCAATGCGATGCGACAGTTTCAATAAAGAGCAATGTGAAATCCTTTGTAAAAACCACATATCAAACAATTATGAATCTTTTGTCTGGCAATGCTCGACTAGCAGATACCTTAACTTTACAGAAATACACGCACTCGTGTGGTATGCTACATATAGATAAACTTTATGGCAGTAAACTAATGACTAAATTGTCTATTAATATTTATGGGTTCGATAAAGGGGTCTTCCACCTGTAACATTTATCTTAATCAAGAAATAGGCACCCCAGCCTCCCACTTTCTGTGAATCCCTTAAAGAAAACACACAATCAGAAGGCAATTTCTTCTCTCGTCGCGAGTATTCATAAACTTGCCATTTATTTGTATTTATTTCATAGTTGTTTTTTGTTTTTTTTTTTTCTTTATATATATATATATGAATATACAGCAAATTGTATATATATATGGTAAGTCCATTTGATTGATTCGACATAATTGGTTTTGATTTTTGTTTCATTTTGGGTAAGTCTGAGTGTTTGTTTCTTTTTGTTGTATTTATTATAGATCGTCGTCCGAGCGGCAACCCAGGCTCGCGCACAAAGTTCTTGAACTCCCCGCTCAAATGGCGCAGGCAAAGGCATCCTCATTTGTTCACCTGCCGGCAGAGAGCGAACTGCTATGCGGTCCTGTCCATGTCGCCCGGCGACATTAATATTAGTTATATTATCCATTTTTGGAGTACGTTTGTATGTATGTATCTGATAAACTCACTAAACCATCGAACTTAACGGACTATCGACATTTTTTTTTAAATATGCTCGTTAACAATAAATTCGTAATATATATATATAATAGAACAAAATAATATTCACAAAAAATCATGCAAACTCAAACTATTTTAACAATAAAACTCAATGCGAAGCAGCGCCCAGAGTCAAGTCCAAGGCAAACCTAGACTGAAGACGCTATAAATAGGGCTGTATCGATTCAATTTACAATTTTAGCCTAAAGTATAGAGGCTTAGGTCAAAGGTCTTATAGACCTGTTCTAGGCGTGGCTGCTCGCATGGTCTATAGAGTATATAAATAGATAAATTTATAAATATGTTAGTTCGTTTTTTTTTTTCTTTTTTGGTTAACATTTATAATTATAACAAGGTTTCATTTTCCATATCATATCCGTTTCATTTGCTAGGTCTCAACTTAAGTGATAAATAATTGGGAACAGAAAGGTGTGTATCTATGCTCCAATATACTATATCTATATGCAGACTGCATATAGCGCCCATATATCGAGTTACGTCTGCTCAATGTTGACGATATATGAGCTCCTACGTGTTTATAGAAGTAATGGGCGTACTTCGTACCCTGATATTCGTTTCGTTTTGGCATATTTCATATACATAATGATAAATAGATAGATTGATAGATAGATAGATAGATAGATACATACGTATATAAAGTTGACTTTGTGTTAGTTAAGTTTTAAAATTAGTATAACAAAATACATATAGTTTTTTGCTTTGATTCGTTAGTCGTCGTTTTAGTAACATATACATGATCGTTTTTTTTTTTAGTATTATATGATGTGGGTTCCATTGACAAAAAGTTTCTGTTTTCCGTTTGCTTGATGAGCTCTACTTGGTGGCCTTCTTAGATTCCAAACGTGTGCTGAGTGCCGGGTGGCACCTTATAGCTAGGATAAGCGTGGTTCAGCTGATGCTTGGCAAAGAAGGGTGTGTAGTCCTGTTTGGCAAAGAAGAGAGGAAAGGATGTGGTAAATCATATTAATATATAGGTATATTCATGAAACTTGTATCCTTAAGGAGCTCTACTAACAAAGAGTTTTACCAGCATATATCAATCATACATCACTTTCTTTCTTTAGCAATCTCTACTTACACGATTGACTCTACGGGGACGGCAAACGGGGCCCAGCGCCAACAGGCGGCGTTCCTCGTTTTCGCGTACAGCAGCCTCCTTGTACTCCTGTGGTGGCCATTTCAAATCTCCGCGCAATTTGCTGCCTCCTGCAATGAGAGAGATAATGAGATTGATTGCTGTTCAGTTGGCCCTCCTTCTGCTGCGGCTGCTGCTGCTGCTGCTGCTCACCTCGATAGCTGACGGCGGCAGGCTGCGAAGTGTAGACTGGCGCTGACTTCTGTGAGACTGGTGCCTCCTTGCGCAGCGTTATGATGCCAGGACTGGCGCCACGATAGCCATGCTGATCAGTCTGATCCAGCGAGTAGGGCAACTGTTGTTGCTGTTGCTGCTGTGGCTGCGAATAAGAATTGTATTGCGGTTGAGCATAGTTAGCACCACCATTTTGCTGTGGATAGTTTTGTTGCTGTTGATAAGGCGACGTCTGGTATGGAGCCTGATATTGTTGTTGTTGCGGCTGTTGCTGCTGCTGCTGCTGTTGCCACTGCTGTGGAGCTGGCTGTTGTTGCTGCTGCTGTTGCGGTTGCTGCTGCTGCTGATAGTTGTTGTACGACGGTGCACCATATTGTTGCTGTGGTGGTTGCTGTTGTGGTTGTATGTTGTGGTGGTGGTGCATGCGAGTCATGGAGTTTCAGGCGCCAATGGAGACAGAGGTTATGGATGTTGTTGGTTTGGTTGGTTTGGGTGCAAGTGCAACAGTTATACATTTACACAAACAGAACAGAATAAACAGACACCGGAGTAAAGAGAGATAAGAGAGACAATTAGGACAGGTGTGTTAAAGGTGTGCCAAGTAAATTAGCTAATGCCAGCTAGGCGTGGACGAGGAGTTCGTAATTAAGTAAATCGTTTAGCATTAGAAGCGTGTCGCAGTTTACAGCTGAAATTTGCATAGAGAAAGCAGAGCAGAGAATAGAGAGAGAATAGAGTGTGAGAAATGTGAGAGAATTAAATGTGACAGCTACAAGGAACGCATAGGTCTACATGTGTGTGTATAGAGAGTGATATTTAGGAACATATAGAAACATATAGCCTACAAAGCAGTATTAGAATTTAAGCATGTGGCAAGCTAAGAGAACTGAGAGAGAGAAATTTGATTGGAACCAACCAACTTTCTTGCAAAGTTTTGCCATCAGTTCAGGTATTTGCCGGCACGCATAAACGCGTTCATTAAGTAGTTAGTAGCCTAGCAAAGGGATTTTCAACTTTTTGTTGGTTGTGTGTAGATAGACAGCAGCAGCAAAAGTTTCTTGCATCGGGAGCCAAAGCCAGGCTATAAATCCATTCAGCCAAACGGTACCTGCTGTTGATATTTTTGCTGCTGCTGTTGCTGGTAGGGAGCAACGCCGACAGCCACGAAATCTCTGTGCGTCTTGGGCTTTGGTGGACCGATATGCTTCCAGCCTCCACCAACATTGTTTACGGCCTGAAGGGGCTGCTGTTGCTGCTGTTGGTAAGACGGTTGGTATTGTTGCTGCTGCTGCTGCTGCTGCTGCTGTTGCTGTGGATACGATGGGTACTGAGCTTCGACTGTTGGCTCCCGCGAGGGTTGTCTATTGAACTGGGCCTGTGTGTATTGGATGGGTTGTTGTGGATAGTTATAGTTATTAGCTGGGGCGGCAGCAGCAACTGTTGCTGGCGACGCATAATTAGTGGCTGGACCATATACATTTTGAGCGGGTTGTTGGTGTGGTTGTTGTTTCTGTTGTTGATATTGTGGATGTGGTTGTGGCTTTGGTTGTTGCTGGGTTCGTGGTTGAACGTTGTTATAAATGGGACCCTGCAAGTGGGTAGTGAGTACTTTGTTAGCTGTGTGGATGGGTGGGTTTGCTGTGTGTGTGTTGTGGTGTGTGTGTTTAAGGTGTATGTCTATATATACAGTAATGCCTCACCAGTTACTGAACAACAATTGCAGATAGATTAACAATTATATTTACAATTTACACAGTATTTACACAGATTAACTATATATACTAGAGTGAGATTTATTTATATACAATCAAGAGAGTCTGACTAGGGCTGGCAGCTGCGCTGTGACAATTACCTGAGCTGGAGCAGCACTCGCGCTGGCTGGCTGGCTGGCGGCTTGCTGTGGATAGTAGCCACCGCTGCCTGGTGCCGGGCTTTGGGTCTGCGGCTGTGGCGTGAACTCGCGCACGATGCGCTCCTCGGAGGCTGGCGGCCAGGCGACGCGCTTGTAACCTGCGGGCGGGAAAAGGGGGACACACAGGTATTAAAAAGCTATATCCACTTGTATATCAAATATGCAGTTGAGTGGGCGACGACTGTATGTGTGGGTCGCCAAAAAAATACATTCAACATTCAACAAAATGCGGCCAACACGCGCACTGACGTGGGCGTCACTGGCCTTGATGCTGGTCGTTGCACACACAAATAGAAAGAGAGAGCGAGAGTGAGAGATGGCGAGGGGGTGGGAGAGGGAGAGCGAGAGACGGAGAGGTGTATGGGCAAATATTGAAGATTCTCGATGGCTCAGTGCAAGACAAACAATTTGAAAATGATTTAAGCCAATTAAAAATGTACAATATACACAAACGAAGCATCTAGCAGACAAAGCGAAGAGTGCCAGACTTTTCGAATTTCAAATTGCAAATCATACGCTGTTGTCATTGTGTCTAAATTTAGCTGACGATTCAAAAACAAAGAATTTGCAGCAGCAACAACACCAATGGTGACGATGATAGAATTGACACATACGTGGAGGCATGTGTGGGTGTTGTTTGTGCAACATGTTGCTGCTGTCGTTGAGCGAAACAATAACAGCAGCAACAACATGAGCTGACGCGGCGTTGACAGCATTGTTGCTGCTGTTGCTGCAACATGTTGCTGTCTGTCGATGACTGTTGCTGCTGTCAGTGATTGATTGCAATAGCAGCTGTAATAACAACTGCATGAACAACAACAGATGTGACAAAGACGTCAGTGACACATACGTGCAGTCATGAGTGGGTGGTGTTCATGCAACATATTGCTGATGTGACTGATTGTTGATGTGGCTGCTGCTAAATAGAATTGCAGCAATAGCAGCAGCAATGATACGTAGGGAGATGTGTTGCCGCAACATGTTGCTGCTATTACTGAAATTGCAGTTGTGTTGCTAAAAGAAATTGCAACAACAGCAATAGCAATGTTGTGACTAACATTGTAGTTGCATTTCAGGCAACATGTTGCTGTTGTCATTGATTCTTGCTTCTGTAAATTAGAGTTTAACAACAGCAACAATGACAGTAATAACAGCTGTAATAACAATGACAATGATAACATAAAGTAAGGATGTTGCTATTGAGCATTACTGTTGCTGTTGTCGTTAACTGCAACAGCAGCAATAGTAAGTACAGAAGCTGCAATAGTAATTGTGATGACAGCAAGTAGATGGAAACTTCTTGAATGCAGAGTTGACTGCGTGTTGTTGCTGTAACTGAATGCAATTGCAACAGCAACTGTAACAGCAATGATGTTGATAGTGTAGCTGTTACTGTTGTTGTTGTCTGATGACACCTGCAATTGCAGCAGCAACATCAGCAATATCTGTGGCTCCTTTGCTATAACAGCAGCCACAACTGTTGCCCGCCTATTAAATCAATCAAAATTAAGTTGAATATGAGTATTGCAATATGTTTACCCTCCATGTTCTTATAGTTCTGGTTAATCAGTCTCCACTGTGCGCCCATTCTGCAGCTGAGTTTCGCTTGCTATAAATTTCTTCTTAGGTGTTGGTTGCTTCTGTATTTACGATCGAGCGCCGCGCGTATAAATAAATTTTTTTTATATTTTTGCAGCTTTTCTTTTTTATGAGTTTGTTGTTGCGTATAAAATAACAAAAAATATATGTGTCTGTGTCTGTGTGTGGGTGTGGGTGAACTCACACAAATTATGATTTAGCTGATACACACACGAAAACCGTTATGTAATAACAAGTTAATTAATTGATACGTTTGATTAGTGAAGGTTGTTTGTTTTTTCTTTTCGATTTTCGATTTTCGGTTTTCGTTTTTTTATTTAGTTTTTGGTTTCTATTCAAAAATGTTTAGTCGGAACACCACAAAAATTTCGTTTTAAATTTAAATTATATACAAATTAATTGGCAACAACAATTTTTGCTGGCGCGCGGTTCGTTGAATAGTTTTCTATAAATTTCTCTATTTTCTTTTTGTTGGTCGATTTTCGATATTGATCGTTTGGGCAAAAAAGTTTAAAAATCAATTTGAATTAAATTTCTATTTCTATATCTATTTGCTAATTCGTTCGCGTTGGCCGCGCGATATCTGTGTGCCTTCGATGTATGCTACTAAGTGAGCAGCTCGCTAAATGCTCGGCAAATTATTCAACCGATCCGAAAGCTAATCCCCACAATTCCACATATACAGAGAGACCAAGAAATAGAAATAGAGAGGGAGAGAGAGACAGAGAGAGAGTGAGAGAGAGGGAGGGAGAAATAAGGAGGTAGAGAAAGTGTGAGAATTTTGCGCAAGAAATAAAAACTACTTCTATGCGGTTGCTGCAAAGTGAGTTCCACTAAATACGTGCAAATTAAATTGCTGTTGATGATGCTTGGGCCTGAAGACACCCGTCACCCGCTCCTGGCGCTCTCCTCGCTTCCTCGCTGCCTCCTGCTCGCACTTTCTTTCTGCTCTTTATTCTGCATTGTTTACACCTTCGATTTTTGATTTGTGCCGCACCTTGAATATTTTGCAAGGCTACAAACACACACACACACACACACACATATATACACAGAGGCAAACTCAGACATTTTGCATACATTGTTCAGTTGTGTTTTAAAAACAATTATATAAATCGGTTAGCAATACGTGGGGGCATTTTAGCATATAGATCGTAGATCATATTGCCAGCAGGGTACTTGGCAGTACGTTTAATAAATGTTCGGTCCAAATCAAGTGGGCGTCCCACAAGTGAGCACAAGTCGCCAAATCCATGGCGTAGTATATATATATAGATATCTACTATATATATAGTTTGTGCTGTCTGTGAGTCAAGTGCTGGGACCTATGACTAGTTGGTTGGCTAAAATAAAATGGCCAACAATAAGCGAAATAAATCTGTTTTTAAACGTATTCGCACAGGTGTACGACAAATGTTGGCTCATTAAAATTATTAGCGAACATGTAAAACTATACGAACTGCAACATATTGAATACACATTAGCAAATTGTTGTCTTTGCGCTTGTTAAACACGCTTTAGCACATGATTTATGGGCTCTGGGGTCTGCCAAGGATCGCAGATAAGTGTAAATCTAAAAGGGGGCAGTCGAGTGGCAAATTCACCCATTCGACTGTTTTGATAATATATGTTAGTTTTTCGTTTATTTTGAATACCCATTGACGTGGTGCGGCCGGCACCTTGTTCTGCTTTTGAGCTAGTCTGTTCCTTGAAACCACCTGGCTAAATGCTTGAAATATGTCATTATTTCACGAAATCTCTTTCGATCTTCTGGCTGCTGTCAATTTTGAGCTGTCCTATAAATAACTATGCATAATTAGTAATCTCTGCTGCAATTGGGTAGATACGGCAAGAATTTCAGGCGTGGCCATTGTATGCTTTGAAGTGCCACGGACTGATGATGTTTTAGCACGAGGAAAATGGTATATCAAAGCAAGGCAACAATGCTTTGTATACCCTGTGGGCCAAGGGTGTGGTAATGAGAATGGGTATGTTAAAGCAGGAGTAGATTTGAAGAGTTTGATGTAAGATAGGGAGATGATTTGATTTGATTTATTCTATATGGATCACAAAGACTTTACAATCATGCATCGATAAGTTTCGATTCTAAGACACAGATGAATGTTGTAAGAGAAAGAGGAGTCTACGTTTTATAGGATACTCAAAGTTATATATACATAAAAATTAACAGGTATATAGGTATAGGTTCAAATAGGTAGGCAAAAGTTTCTTTATAGTGCATTACAGTTTGACATTGACTTTGGAACACATCTTTTGACATTACCACTTTCACAAGCATTGCACAAGAACATATTTGTATAGTAGAGGATATTTTTCTGCAATAGCACACTCTCTTCAAATGGGTTTTTACAAGTAGCTTCACAATTAAACTGCATTACAGTTTGACATGCCTTGGCAAGCCTTGAAAAGGAACATATTATTATATTACAGGGTATCCTTAAGTACATCACACTCTCATCACATAGCTTTCAACGACAATACCGAAGATACATTTATCACATTCATATTTATCACAAACTCTCGTACAGTTTGGCATTCACTGCGTACAACACTTTGACAGCAATTGATCACAGATACATCATGCCACACTCAATGACTCAATGACAGCACAGAGGGATTTGCAACACACCTTCAATGCCTATATAGGGGCGTGGCGAGACATTGTCAAAGGATCGATTGACGCTGCGCTCGCGTGGCAGCTCCTCGCTGCTGCCTGCCAGGGACTTGAAGCTCGCCTCCACGCCCAGGCCGTGCTGCATGAGGAACTCAAAGGGCGGCGGCTGCGAGTTGCAGCGGGACGTGGCCGGCGGAGTGGCCGCCAGCATGGAGGACGAGGCGGACATGCACATCTGCAGTGGCTCCGTGGCCGTGTGGACGAGCAAGCCAATATTGTGACCCTCCAGCTGCGGCACATGCGTGAACTTTGCCTCCAGTGGAGTGGGCGTGGGCGTGGGCGTTGAGGATCGCAGCTGCACTGGATTGAGGCCAAAGGGCGAACTGCAACGCTGTGCGGTATCAATCAGCGGAGCAGGATACTTGCGCAAAGGCAAAGGACTGGGCGAACGACTCAGCTGCCACTCCTTGGGCTCCGTCAGAGCAACAGTTGCTGGTGTTGGTGTTGTTGCTGTTGGTGTTGCATCTTCTTCTGGTTCGGCTGCAGCTGGCGTGGTTACAATCTCCACCTCACTGCGTTGCCGTTGCAGCGGCTGTTTCGGCTGCTGCTGCTGCTCCTGCTGCTGCTGCTGTGTATCCTCCCAGGAGATTTGGCGTGAGATGTAGGGACTACGTATCTCATAGGTGGACTTGTAGTTGGCCAGCGACTCGTTCTGCAGATTGTCGAGGCGCCACTGATCTGCCTTGTTGAGCTTGCCCCAGCCGTGCGGCGAATCGCGGCATTCGCCACACACTGCGCACCAGTTGCCCAGCTGCTCCTCCTCACCTGGCTCATGTGGACAACTGGGCGTGGCAGTTTGTTTAGCTTCCACTTGATCATTCGACTTTTGCTGCTGCTCCGTCTTTAACTTCTCCTCCTGCTCCGTTTTTAACTTCTCCTCCTGCTCCGTCTTTAACTTCTCCTTCTGCTGCTCCCTTAATAATTCCACCTGCTCCTTCAACTGCTTCTCCTGCTTCTGTAAGAGTTCCCTTAGCTTCTCTCTTTGCTGTTCCTTACGTATTTCCTTTAATATTTTCTCCTGCTCCAGCTGCTCCTCCTCCACCTCCCTTATTGATTTTACTTCACTCTTGGTGTCTGCTGGCTTTGATTCCTGCTGCTGCTGACATCTCACTGCACTCCTCTCCTTGCCCGCCCTCTGCTCCTCTGGCTGAGTGGCATTTCTTTTATCTGCACTCAATGGCTGTTGCTCCTGGCTATTTGCTGTGGCTGCTGACAGCTGTTCATAGTTGGCAATTACATCGGACACATGTCTGTAGTCTAGGTTAAAGTCAGAGTCCTGCTCTTGCTCCTGCTCCTGCTCCTGCTCCTGCTCCTCCACCTCCGCCTCTGTCTCCTCGTCGATGACTACGTGCTGTGCCTTGTCAGCGGTTGGCGTCGTCTTATGCTCCACGTGTCCATCGCTGTCC
The DNA here is from genome assembly GCA_035045345.1 of Drosophila hamatofila. NCBI lineage: Eukaryota > Metazoa > Arthropoda > Insecta > Diptera > Drosophilidae > Drosophila > Drosophila hamatofila. The sequence continues at coordinate 9,943,242 of JAWNPA010000052.1, read as the reverse complement.
AGTGCAATGGCTATGCGATGCAGATCCTCCAGAGCACGCTCCACAATCGGCACGTTCTCAGCGGGCATAGCTGGCTCTAGCTGAAGCACTGGGCTGTCCTGCTGCTCCTTGGGCTGCAGCTGTATGCCAGCTGCGCGGCAATAAATTTGCCTTAATATAGCCTGCAAAGGACTCTCCACAGCCAAGATGGGAGATTGCCTCGAGGCGAACATGTCCCACAACTCATTGTTGTTGTTGTTGTTGTTGGTATAGCTGCTGCTGATTGGTTTTGGCGGTGCTGGTGGTGCTGCTGGTGGTGCTGTTGGCTGTGCTGTAAGCTTAACCTGCGCTGTGCGCTGCAGCGCAGTCTTCGCATTCTCCATATACGCATCGATCTGACGCAGATGCTCCGCTATGGACTGTTGGATGTGGGCATACTTTGCCTCGAGCTGAGCGATCTCCACATGCGCCTCGTGCTGCTTGACCTGGCTGGAAGCTAGTTGAGGACCTTGGTCAAAGATGCCGCCCTGGCGACGCGCCTGCAGATCCTTCGCCTCCTGCCGCGACTTGGCACGCAGCTGCAGCTGCGGAGCTGGCGGTGGCGGGGGCAGAGGAGGAGGCGTGGGTATGCTGCTCGTCTGACTTAGCTGCGTCCTGTACCTGCCGGCGCTGTCCTGGCGCTGTAGCTTGATGCCGCTGGTGGCGCTGACATAGGTGGCTGGCGGTGCAGCAGCATCGTCCGTCATGTTGCCTGGATCCTGCGCACTCGCCTGCTGCTGGCCGGGACTAGGTGTCTCCGCGTGCACCGTGATCGGAATAATGCGTTCGTTGTGCGCTCGGGCATCGGCCGTAGCTGTGGCTAGGGCCAGCGCCATTTGCTGCTGCTGCTTAAGTGCCAGGCTGTCAATTGACGTGGATCCCTTTCTTGGCAAGCTCGCATTCTGTGTCTGGGTCATCAGCTTGGCTGCAGCGGCAGCTGCTGCTGCCCTTTCGCTGGGCGTGGCGGGCAGTGGCAACATTTCCAAATCGATGTCAGCTGCAGTTGCGGCTGCTGCAAGAGTGACCTTGGGCTCCTCCTCGCTGTCGCCGTCGTTGGCGTGGTCTGTGTCGTAGCTGATCTTCAGCTCGGTGGCCAGCTTGATGCTGCGCCTCTGCACCTTGGGCGTTCCATTGCCACTCCCATTGCGTGGCTTCGGGGGCGGCAGCTCCGTGGCAGAGCCCAAGGCCACGGCTCGCTTGCGAGCACGTCCACGATCCAGGGAATAGGATTGACGCTTTAGACGCGGCCGGTAGCTGGGCGTGATCACCTTGGCTGTGGGCGTGGCTGGTCGCTGTTGCATCAGCTGTTCATAGTACTCGCATTTGGGCGCAACGAGGCCAAGGTCTGCATCAGCTGCCTTCGTCTCGGGCGCTGAGAAGCCCCTGGCCTGTGGAGTGAGAGGGCAAATAACTGGAAGGCTGGATGACTGCTCTGGAATCCTGCTGCTGGTGGCATCTGCTTTGCTCTGCCTCTGCTGCTGCTGCTGTTGCTGTTGCTGCTGTTGCCTCTGCTGCTTCGGCTCCAGCTGACGGCGCTGCTGGCGCAGCTCTCTCGTTGTTGGCTCCACAATTCTCGTGGGGCTGTTGAACTTCTCGCGCAGCACATCGATGCTGTGCGTCGGCGTGATGGAAGGCGTCACTGAGGGGCTGTGCTTCACCTCCTGCTCGGCGGGTGGCCAGCTGTGATCGCGCTTGGGCAGCTGTCGCCGCGTGGACAGACGATTGATGCGCAGCACCGTCTCACGATCGATGACCACATCGTGCTGGTGGCTCAGGTACTCCGACTTGATCTGATCCAGCAGCTGTTGATGCGGCGCATGATGAGGCGGCAGCGCCTCCTGAATGCCCTCACGCTGCCTACTGCGACTTTGCCGTGAGCGAGCATAAAAGTCGCCTATTAAGCAATTTAGGCTTTAACTCAAATCTAATTAAATAAACACTTAACGGAACACTTGACATTGTAGAGACGTAGTTGGTGGGCGAGGCAGTTTTTGTTGAATGTTGCTCAAGGTCTTTCATTGTTCTTTGTTGGACAAACACACACACATACATATACACACACTCACACACACATTTATAGCACCTACCGCATTTGATTTGTTGTTCCTCCTCCTCAACAGCGCGTAGAACAGCGGAGTTGGCCAGGTTTAAGGGTTTTGTTATTTGTTCATCGATTTCGATCCTAAAAATTCAAAATATATAAAGAAAATTGAGGAAAATGGTAAGTTAAGCTATAAAAACTACTTTCTAATTAGAAATAAACTTAAATTCTTATTAGATTCTCCATTATTTCCTATACGTTTTGTTATAACTTTGTTTAAAATTAAAGTTACTATAATATATACACAAAAATGCAAGCTAATCTAATAGAAATATATTTTCTAATAAGTAAAAATTCCTCGTGTACACAAAATTCCAGTTAGATTAAACGAGTTTTTCGCTTATATGCAAACAGCTTTGTTTGATAAGCTTTAGAGATAAGCAAAAATAAATTTCACTAAAATAATTTAACAAACAAAATAAAAAGCCGGCAGCTGGTACTTAGCGCCCATTTTTGATGGCTATAAGTAGCTCTCAAAATAAATATATAATTATATATACACAAAATTTGTATATGTAAAATATTTATGTCAATTCTATAATTAGAAATATTGCTGTCATTACAGTTGTGATGCTACTGCCTACAGTTTGAGTATCACACACGCACTGCTTGCTGTTGTTTGCTATAGATTGTGTTTGCACTGCTTTGCAAGCTGTATACACAAAAAACACATTTTCCCGCGCTGTGAACCGCTTAAGTGTACGATTAGTCGAATCATCTCAACAAGACCGTGTGGCCTAATGGATAAGGCGTCGGACTTCGGATCCGAAGATTGCAGGTTCGAGTCCTGTCACGGTCGAAGACTGGTAACTTTTTTATTATTTTTTTCGAAATTATATTTTTATTTTTATAATGCGAAATTTTGATTATGTCATTATAAACTGGAACTACTTCTATTTATATATATTTTGCTTGAAGTGGAGCGCATAAACAACTACTAAGCAGACGTCTGGCTTGCCCACATAAATCCTTTGTGGCTAATAAAAAATAATCGAGATTGACAGGCGCTCGCCAAGAGCCATGGATATAAAAGCCTTTGCCACTGTGAGCAACTTCACCACATCTTGTGCAGCATCTAAGCAGGCACAACAATTTCCACTTTCGATCAAATTCAGGCATTGCAAAATGGCGACTAGCAAACAAACGCTGATGCTGCTGCTGCTGCTACTGACGGCGCTTTACGGCGTGGAGTCTATGTCCAGCATTCAGGTGTGCGGCTCTCAGCTAAGCGAAACCATCTATGCCGTCTGCAAAGGAAAGTTTATGCCCATTCAGCAGTATAAACGGGGCGCCTGTGAGTATATATTGCTGTGTGTGTGTGTGTGCAGCAGCAACAGTTGCTGCTGTTGCTGTTGCTGCTGATTGGCTTTGATTGGCGCAGCCGTGGAGGCAATTTACATTAACGCATTTCCTGCATTGCAGTGGATCTCTTTGACTACGTCGAATCTCAAAAGGAGCTCAACGACGACGACGTCGACTTCGATACGCTTGGGGGACTGGCCTCCAGAGGACGCCACAGCACCTTGATGGCCACCAGGCGACTGACACGTGGCGTTGTCAACGAGTGCTGCCTAAAGCCCTGCACCACCAAGGTGATGGAAAAGTATTGCGCCTATTGAAAGCTTTGAATTCCTAAAGCAACCAGAAATCTATGCCACATCATACTCCAATTATATTTTGTGTAGTTCTATTAAAGCAAATTTATATAAAAAAGAAAACGGAATTCTTCACTTTGTAGCTAGCTATAGTAAATCTATATCTTATCTAACTGAATAAACAAATGTTTGTCTATGATAAAGTGAATTCACTTTTGCATTACTTTAAAAACATTTCAATTCACTTTTGCCTGAGTTTTGCATTACTCTAAACAACATTTCGTTTTAGCTATGCTTCACTGTAGCTATTGGGCATCTACTATGAGTCACACGCGCAACGGCAGCCAGATCACGAAAAGATGCATCACAACTTTTGGCTAGGCGCCTGCAATGTGTTTGTTGACATTGTTGTTGCTGCTGTTGTTGTTGCAGTTGCTGCTGCTGCTGCTGCTGCTGCTGCACGAGCTCCCCCATTAATTTCTGTGCGTGTGACTCATTGATTGTTAGTGAATTGTTTAACAATTATATAAAAAATAACCGACAAACGTTAGCTAAGTATCTAACGGCTGCCTGCCACATGATTAACATACATTGTGAAAGGCTGTTGTTGCTGGAGATTGCTGTTGTAGTTGTTGTTGCTGTTGGCAGCTTAAATTTTGATATAACTTTTGTGTGTGTTGCACACGCGAACGCGTTTCAAAGTATCTGCTCGAGGCTGAAACTGTTTCAATTTTCACTTCAACTCAACTCAACTCAACTTAATTGTTTGGGATACTTTTCAGCTGTTGCACACACACGTTTTGTCGCACGCATAGACAACGTATAACTGAAAGGCTACTTAGAGCGTTTGGCGCTGTTTAGTTTAGGCCGGTTTATTTCAACAACAATTGCTAACAACAATGCCAGAGATAATGTTGTAGTTGCCTCCCAATTTGGCGGCGACAGCAGCAGCAGCAGTAGCAGCAGAGGTAGCGGCAGCTACAAATTTCAAGTCCACAGCATCTTTGAGATACGCGCTGTTGCTGCTGTTGTTGCTGTTGCTGTTGCTACTTATGTATAGCATTTGGTAATTACAATTAAAAGTCAAGCGCTTTTAATTGTGCGCTGTCTCTGTGTGCGTGTGTGTGATACAAATTGAAAGCAACTGCAGCTACAAATCGCCAACAGTTGTCGCTGGCAGCGCAGTCGCTGCTGACGTCGCCGCTGACGTTGCCGCTGCCGTCTCGCTGCAGTGCACAAAGTGCGCCTCGCAGCTGCGCTATATCAGCCACTATATATACATTAATGCGATACATACATATATATATATACATATGATGTATGTGCTCGTATATAGCCTCTACATTAATGTGTTTTCATGTGCACCTGTGCAGCAGCCTTAGATATAATGGCCACAGAGGCTGCCTCGTGATGGCGGCTAACTAAGGTTGACTTGGGCCAACCCTTTTACTAGTTTAGCCTTTGCTTTTACGCTTTTCTTCTTTTTTTTTTTTTTTTTGTATACTCTTTTCTGTTTTAAGGATGGGGCTTGCTTTCATCTTTCATCTTTCACTTTCGCCCTTTCGCTCTATGAAATTATGCATTTAAATGTGTTAAGGGGAATTATTTCGTTTAACTTACCCGTCGGCCCCGAAGGCCTTCAGTTCGCGATTCAGCGTGGCCTTAACGTTCTCCGGGGAGTAGAGGCCCATTGGTGAATTGAATTGCTTGTGCACAAGTTTGCGTTGAATGGTGGCCATTTTGTACGTGTTGTTGTTGTTGTTGTAGCTGTTATACGAGCTGTTGTTGCTGCTGTTATACTGTTTGCCTTGTCTTCACTTGAGCTGGGCTTCTTCAGCTTGTTTATTCACTTGGTAGCTTTTGCTCTCAGCTCTTCTGTTGCTGCTTTTGCTTCTTCTTCTTCTAGCTGCTTGTTGTCCGTCCGGCTTGTCTTTGAAAAACTTTTAAATTATTGTTGATAAAAAATATTTTAAAATTTTCACTTCAGCCCGAGACTTGGGCAGCTAATCGGCTTAACAATTGCTGCTGTTATTGTTCGTAGTTGTTGTTGTTATTGTTGTTGTTGCTGCGATTCTAAGCAATTAGCCCCAGCTTGAATTATGCATATATGTATTTATGTATGTAGCTAGTAAGTAGCTTAATTTAAATATCGTTAATCGTGTGGTTCGTTGTTTCGTTCTGTAATTAAAATGTCAAATGCAACAATTCGTTAGTTCAATTATAAATTGGTAATATATTACTCCAATCCAATATATGTAAATATATATGTATGTATGTATATATGTATACTCGTATATCCCTGATAAATAGCTTATTATTTATGGCTCTGACACACATGATTACATATATGCATATATGTATGAATGTTATGCGCCTACAGACTCATTTCCGGCTCATCAAGTTCCGTTTTTACAGTTTTAAATATTCATATTCATGTCATCTGCCACGAATGAGTCCCCGTTGACAACTTAATCCGCCTGCCCGCCCGCATATTACGCATATTACTTATTCGAGCTACATTTATCGTATGTATTTGCAAGGTCCCTCAAGAACTCTCTTCATATGCTGCATGCGATTTCACATGCATGCAAATCTTATAAGCCTTTTAATTGTTATTGCTGTTTACACAGATTTTATTTATGATTCATTTTTAATTGAAGTCTCGCCCTCGACTCACAATCTCTTTGAAGATTTATTTAACATGTATTTTATGTCTGCGCATAAAAAAGAACATTTAAATATGAGTTTTTTATGAATCAAATTTGGTTTAAAGTTAAACTCAAATTTAATATAGAAATCATAAATATATATAAAAATTTATGGAGATATGAAGATTGCTTGATCTATATATGAATATCTCTTTCTGTTATATATGTACATACATATACATATCTGCTCTAATTACATTAACTGCCATAGGCATACGTATAACATTTCCTATGTCAAGACAGCTGCACTGCTTACATTACTCTCACTGTTAACCTAAGATCTCCTTCTGTTATAACTCTCTTCTTTACATTTGAAGACTGTGAGATCTACAGCAGCTGCATCTCTAACATTATGGTGCACTGTTAAGTGTAGGACAAACTCTGTTATATGAATTTTGCACTTAACCGTAGCACAATTATGTTAACACTTGAGTGCGAATTCATTCAAGAAGAAACTTTTGTTTAAAATAAAATTCAAACATTCTTCTAAGAATATATATGTATATATGCATATTCCAAATGGTTCCAATCAACAGTAATTGCTTCAATGTCAGTGCTCCATATAAAATATATATACATATAACACACACATATACACACACATATATATATATAAATATATATATATAAGTCTCTCTCTCTCTATATATAACACAAAATTCCATTATGAAAGTATTTATATATATGTATTTCTGTTGCCACTGGAACACATTTCGCTATATCTTGCTAATATCTATATATATATCAGATATAAATACATATATATATCTATATTCTGTCTGTTGCCTGGTCGCATTTTCGTTGTTTTTTCTTCATTTTTCGTTTCGTTTGGCGACACAAATCTTTTGTAATTATAATTCTCATTATTTTTGGCTTGTTTTACAGCTGCTACAAACAAATTACAAAATATTATGAATATTCGACTGTCGTGTTTTTCCAATTCATATATATATATATAGATATATATCTATAGAGGAAGAGGGATCCACTCACTACTGTCACATTTAAAAATGTAGCTTCAACTAATTTTTGGGTTGCTGAAATATTATTATTTTTATATGTTAAATTTTGTTCAGTTTTATTTTTTGTCGTTTATAAATAGATGCGACAACGTCTTAATATTGAAATATGCTCACTTTTTTGCTATGCTACAATAATATTTTCACACGCACACAAACGCCCCACAAAAATTCTCATTTTCTTTAGTTCCAATTCTGCACTCTCTCTCGCTCTACTTCGCTCACTCTCCCTGTCTCTCCCCATCTCTTTCACTCTTAGGCAAATTCCCGCCTTGTGTGTCACCTCAAATAAAATTAGCAACTTTGAGCAAATGGCATTATACAGATTTGCGTCATTTCTGCTGTCTGTCTGTCCGTCTGTTTGTCTGTGCCAGTCTCTCCAACTATTCATCTGTCCAACTGTCTGTGTGCTATGTGAACGTGTGTGTGTGTGAGTGTGTGAGTGTGTTGGTCAACATGAGGAAATAGCAGTCTGTTAACGAACATAATTCCAATTCCAATTCTTGCTGTGCTCATTGCTGCACATCAAATTGTTGCAGCTCAAAGGAGAATATAGCAAAAAAAGAAATGCATGATAGTATGTGTAAGAGTGTGTATGTGTATGTGTGAGTGAGTGTGTGTGCAGTTAGAGCAAATGACGCACGGGAGCGTGCTGAACGGGCAAACATCATGTGAGAGTGACATTTATTGGAATATCTAACATATTTGCTGTCTATGCACTGGAATACAACATCTAGTTGAAATATCCAACATATTTGCAGTATATGTATAACAAATGTACAATAGACGCAGTTCTGCTGTATAACAGATGTAGAACATTTGTGTAGTGCTGTTGGTTTACCAATAAGAATTGTTAACATTACTGCTGTTAAGATCAAACTATCTCTGTTATATGAGTTGGACAGTTGTAACAATTGTCATAATTAATAAATTGAGCAAGGGTGAAGAGTTGTAGAAATTGCTAACTGTTAACACTTTAGTTAATGTTAAGTCCATATCTCTTTCTGTTATATATATTTTGCAGTTATAGCAATTGCTGTTGATAAGTAAAACAAACTTATGACACTCATATTGAGACTTGTTGCAGCTGCAAACTGCTAACATTACAGTTAATATTAACGTAACATTTTTTTACATTATAGATATGTCTCTTACAGTCATTACAGTTGTCGAATGTATAACATTTCAGCAGCTGCATTTCTGTCAATATCTCTTTCTGTTATAACTATACATATTCCAGTTGGATGAACAGCCAAGCATATAAGATTTATGTGTTTAATTTTTAGAACTGTTTGACCTACAGTAGCTGCATTGTCCAGCTGTCTCTTTCTTTCTCTCTCTCTCTCTCTCACATTCACATTAACAGCATTTAATTAGTTTTTTCATATAGTTTCTGTATATGAAATTGTATTTTTCAACATACTTGTAAGTACAGCAATTTGTCTTATTAGATGCAATAACTGTAGCAAAGATTCTTCTTCTTCTACTTCTTTTATACACAGTAAAATTGCAATAAAATACTCTGCCAGAATACTTCAAATTATGTGTGTGTGTGCATGTGTGTATGTGTGTGTGTGTGTGTACAGTGTGTATAAGTGTGTGTATGCTTGCTCGTTGATTTGCAATTTGTGCGATTTAATTGAGCTGAATCGCAGCTGTGGCCAATGTTATGCACAACGGCATGCGTGGGCTGCGTGTGCGAGAGCGCCGAAAAGCATGCAACACTTTTGCGTGCCACACACTCTGGGCCGACTTTGGGCTTCACGAAATTAATCTGAATTTAATAAAATATTATGAAAATGGGTAAAAGGCAAGCAGCAGCAGCAGCAGGAGCCTCGACAATGCAATGCATGCTGCCCACTTGATGTCCCAATTAAAGTTTTACACTTGCACACACACACACGCACGCACACTCCCACACACACACACTCTCACAGGTGTACTTAGCATGGTATTAAAGTGCGCCTGAATTGCGCGCGAGTTTCGCATAAAAAATGCAGGCGCAAAATAATATTGTTTCAAACTAAAAAAAAGTTCTGAGCTGCGTGGGTGTGTGTGTAAGCTTTTGTGTGTGTGTGTGAGTGAAAGTGTGAGAGTGTGTGTGTGTAAGTGTGACTACTTTTTGCACCTCTCTGTGGCGACACGGCAAGCGCGCGCGTGTGCGACTAAGGAAACAATATTGAGCAACGAGCATTGCATTGAAATCAGGTGCAAATATTGTTGCATTTGCATTGAAGCTTGCAGATCTGTAGATATATACACATATATATATATATATATGCATGATGTATATAAAAATATATAGATATATACATATATATATCGGTAGTTGTAATTGTAGTTGTAGTTGTAGCAATGCGGTGCGCTTAACGCTTGGCCAAATGCTTGCCAGGCATTTGCAGAGCGCTGTTTGATTTAATTATTAGCCAGCAGCAGCGTGTGTTCACTGTATCTGTATCTGTATCTGTATCTGTGTTTCGTATCCGTATCTGTATCCCTATCTGCTGTCTGCTGCCTACTGTTTGGTTTGTTTTTAGTTGAATTGCTAAAATATTTCATGGCACATTTAATTTGTTTACAGTTTTCTTTTAACGCTGCCAGGCAACCCGAATTATAATTAACGTATATTAAACAAATTGTTTATGGGAATGTGAATTTGCTTATCTTCGTGTTTGTGTTTCTATTTGTGTTTGTGTTTGTGTTTGTGTTTTTGTACTCACCGTCTGTCGCAATGTGGCGCTGTTTAATCCAAAAATCATGCCCACAAATTGCATCAAGAGTTCGCTGTGTGTTTGTCTGTGTGGCGGCACCTGGCGTTGCCACTCCCACTGCCCCTGCCACTCCCACTGCCTGTACCTCCGTCATTGGCAAGTGCATTTGCACGCTATTCGGGTATCAACTGGAGCACACGGAGACCACATAGACATATTCGGCTTTTGGCCCGTATACGGCCACGTTCTTCCGCGGCCGTTACGGCCAACCGGCGTTTTGTAAGCGAACTGAACGGAACAACACGGCACAGAGCTCAACACGTCGCCTGCGGCTGTGGCGGCAGCGACTAGGCGGCACCACCAGCAGCAGCACCACCAGCAGCAACTGCGGCAGCGACTGCTGCGGCTGGCGTTTGATGAAAAAGAACAACTTTACGCAATGATCATGCGTTTCGCTTTTCGTGCTCACATTATTCTACAGTTTCACATCTTCTTGGGTGACTGTAGCTGTAGCTGTAGCCGTATCTACATCTATATAGTATGTGTGTGTATTTCTGTTTCGTGTATCGCAGCGATACGTGGCACAGTGGCGTCCACGCATAAAGTGCACAGTTCGCCAAACGCAATGTAGATCAATTTTGAAAGGCTAAACTATTCTATTTCTATGTAAAAGTGCATTTTAGACTAATTTCAACTATTTACACATATTTAATGCGCATTAGCTATGGTCACCCTAAAATTATTTAACAATTACTTTGTTGTCATACATTTTTGTTAATTTTGCCAAAATACTTTTAATTTCAGTTTAAATAAATAAATTAAAATAATGTTTTCTATTTATAAATTTGCTAATTTATATATATATATATATATTGTTGATCCCTGTCTTGTCTCCTATATTTATATATTTTTATCTAATTAAAATACAAAGCGCCTAATAAATTAAGTTAATGACTTTTGGCTGGTTGTCAAGAAAACATTCGCTTGATTAATGTGCTGGGATAAAAGAGTCTGTGACATCCCAAAAATGACTCAATTCACAAATTCAAATCTGATTAGCTGATGAGATGCAAGTTGAGTTGACTATAGACTGACAAGGAAACTTCTGAGGTAAGCTACTGTAAATATGCCACACATATACAAATACATATATATAAATATATTTTTGCCACGCTCTCTCTCTCTCTCTCTCTCTCTTTTCTCCCTCTAAATAAACAACAACAGGAGCAACAACAATAACAACAGTCGAGACAACTCAAAGTAGTTTTGGGAATGAACAAGACGATGAAAAAAAAAGCACAAATGAAATATGAAAAGTAAAATATGTGTTTGAACAAAAAATGAAGCCAAAGCAGCGGAGGAGCAGCAGGAGGAGGAGGAAGAGCAAGAAAATAGCAGCAGATTGTCAGTTCATCGATGGACCCGAGGCTACAAGATGCTGCAGTCAGCAACAGTCCAAAGCAACAGCAACAGATACAAATATATCTATAGCTATGACTGCGTGCAGTCTAGTGTGCATGTGTGTGTGTGTGTGAGTGTGTTAATGTGAGTGTGTGTGTGTGTGTGTGTGTGTGTGTGTGTGTAACTGTGCTGTGGCCTCGTGGACCATTACAGAATATTTTTATTGCTGTGCCGCGGCAGCTCCACGCACAGTGAAAGCTAAAAACTCGGTCTCTAATATTCTATTTTTGAGTTCAGTTCTTTACAGAAATAAATACAAAAAACTGAAATTTGTTTTCAAAACTTATGTTTTGTTATTGCGTTTCAGCGTACATAGGAAAATGTCATTAAATTGTTTTACAGTTTTCTTTTTTATTTTGTATATTTTCTTGTTGCAGTTTTTTTTTTGGTGAATTTTTCAAATTTTGTTTAGATAGATTTCTGTTGAGATTTCTTGCTTGAGTTTGGCGGCAATTTGCATTCAATTGCTAATGGCGCTTTAAATGCTAATTAGCGCCGCTGCCAATTATATAGACTATGTTTATTTGCACACTTTTTATCATTAATTATTTTTTATTTAGCAATTTTCATTTTGATTTTCAATTTCATTTTGGGTTTTTCATTTTGAGTTTCAGTTTCAGTTTCATTTTAATTTTAATTAAATTTTGATTGCACGCACGCGCATTTTTGCTATCGTCGTCATATCAGATGCAATTCTTTGGCTTGTTGGCGGCGTCACAATAACAATGCACAATGCACTCACTCACACTCACTGACACACACGCACACGCATACACACACTCATACATACACCTGCAATTTGTACGCTGTGCACTGTCAGCGACTACGACTGCGACTACAAATTCTGACAGCCTGTTGGTTGAGTTGACCACGTTCGCGATGCGAATTATAATTGTTACTCTCGCTGCTCGGTGTGCTGTTTTCACGGTTCGGTTTTTCATATACAACAACAACAAGAAACATTCAACACTTAGCCACAAGTCGTTTCATCCAAAAAGTTCGCAAAAGCAGCGAAAAGTCGCTGCTGCTGCTGCTGCTGCTGCTGCTGCCGTTGCTGCTTTTGCCTTAGCTATAGCTCTTGTGGTTTTCATGGAAAATGGAAAATATATGACACACACACACACTGAGACATGCCCTCCTTTACACACACATGTGTATTTATTTAGTACCTATACCTACAGTTCGCCCACACACACGCTTATAAATGTTGTCTGTCTGTTTTGGCTAATCGCGTATTTTGATACAGCCTCCAACTAAAGAGCCTGCACAAGGCAATAAATATTAGTCACACACACACACACGCACACACACATACAGGCAGACAGTCTTGGCCAGCTAATTAACTACACTATAACGAACTGTTTATATACACATATGTATATATAGACCCACCTATACAGCTGTTGTACAAAAGCCCATATATTCAAATACTTTGCTTTTCTTTTTAAAATATTCAATATTTATTTTTGGATTTTTGGAAAGCCATTTTAATACGAATTCAAATATACACTAACCGAGCGCCAAATCATGCTGAATATTTGATAAAGCTTGTTTAATTTTATTAAATTTTTGGCTCTTCACGAGCTAATAAACAGCTTAGCAGACAACAAAATTCATATTCGCATTCATATTCAAGTGGGATTCTTATTAGCTTACAAGCTCTTTTCCCAATTGGAACGTATTAATTCAAGCATTTGGCTGCCTCTCTCCCCGCCTCTCTCTCCCTCTCTCTCTCTCTCTGTTATGCATAGCTTTAGCTTGTTATTTATCCATGGCCCATCTCTTCCTCTTTTAGCCCAATTTTATGGGCTAATATTTTTGGAATTCTTGTATTTTTGTTCGCTTTTTGGCTGCTGTTTTGGATGCTGCTGCTGCTGTTGCTGCTGTCCGTTAAGCAAATACAAGTTGTAATTGTTGTTGTTCCGGTCAAATGAAACACACAGCTGTTTTGTTTTGCTTTTGGTTTTTTTGTTGGGGTTTATGGGATTTGATGCGAGGCGGTCAAGCGCAGTAATTAGTGCATTCGCAGTGCCTGATATGCCTGCTCGGCGCATACACCTGGCGGGCACTCAATGGTTTGGTATGTCAGGTGATCAATCCCAGCAGCAGTGCTGCTGCAAAAAAAGCCATTCGCAGAGCACCTGACAGCCAACTAAGCTGCTTGAAATTTCATTTTAGTATTTCACGCTAGAAAGCCAAACGCAAAAAAAAAAAATATATATATAGCGAGAAAAACATATAAATATCTGTATATATATCTATATGCTTAATGTTTGTGAATGATTAATGGGACATTAGAATTGAAATTGTTTTGCTTATGTGGCAGGAGCCAAACCCGAGGCAGGTGCAACACCAGCCGAGGCTGGGGGCTGTGGCTGGGGCGTGGGCTGCCCATCTCACTCTCTACTTTGCCATAATGTACAAATATTTATATGCCTTTTTTTCTTCTTTGTGCTTGCTGGCCTCTTTTACCCGTTCCCGAACCCAATCCCGCTGCAAATGGATGCGGCCTTCTATGAGCAGCTGCTGGCTGGCAGCTACCTGCTGGCAGAGCCGCAGCCAAACAGGTGAGTGTTTATAATATGCATGCCAAAGTGTAGCAGCTGAAATCTAGAGAAAATAGAAACAGCAACAGCAACAACAACAACAACGACACGGCCGACACATAAGCACATACTGGCACATATGTGGTATAGAGTATAATCTAGTGTAGTATGTGCTTAATACCCATAATTATAGTTATTGTATTTGCATACCCTCTAAGTGAGAGTTGACGGGGTATGCTGGGAGCAGAGGTAGCAAAGGCGAAACAACATATTCGCAATCTTAATGGGAGTGTTTAAGTCTGGAAGAGTTATATACACAAAATATAGTTAAGATAGAAGTAAAGATAGAGACAAAGTAGAAGATCAATGGCAATAACATTGAAAATCTAATAAAATGTTATATTGAAAGCATCAAAGAAATAGAGAAAATAAGAAAAGAAGAGATCTAGCAATATAAATGTCATATTGAGAGCCAGAAGTCTTACTTTAATGTATGAGAATCGCAAGGAAAGGCAATTTTGATGATTATTATAATGAATTGCAATATATATGTAGATTTGATTATATCATATACAGCTTCCTTACCCCTAACCTATATATATTTATGTACCTAGACAGAATTCATGAGAATCGCCAGGAAAGGCAGTTTAGTATATATGTGAATTTCTTTATACATAAGAGAAAATAAATGCGTAAGCATGCGTAACGTTTCAATACTTCCAATCAAAGCATGGTAGCAAAATAGGCCGAGCCTGAATTCATGAGAATCGCCAAGAAAGTCAGCTTGACATAATGCTATACATGCATTGCTTTGTATATAGAAATACAAATATACATACATATAGCTTATAGAATCTTAATAAAAAACATGTGGGCCTCACTTTACTTTCATGAGAATCGCCAAGAAGGGCAAATATTAAACAATTCTTTCTTTTGAATTGGCAGCGTAGCAAAAAGTAAACTTTGGTCTGCTTTTGATACGTATATATACAACATGTATAAGTATTTACGAGTATATGGTATATATACAGCATATGTGTTATACATACATACATGCACATATACGTATATATGTACTTCATATTTTCAACAAGGGCGACTTCAGCTCATATTGCTGTTTACACAAGTTTAATGAACATTATAAGAATTTGCTTGAGTTCGGCGAGTGTTCGTTAAATACATGCACAAGTCAAGGTGGAAGGGTGAAGCTGAATCGGAATGTGCATATGTGTGTTAAGGGAAGCCTTAGAGAGCATATTCCAAAAACCAAAACCAATTCAATCTCCAGCTGTTATTTGGGTGCTCGTTTGGGGAGAACTTTGCCAAATTGCAGAAGCCACAAAACTCAAAAACAGTTTGTCAACTGAGGCGTTGCGGTATGCGAATTGTCAAGGGGCTCCAATCTAAGATTGACTAAGAGTTTCTCAAATTTCTTAATAAACTTTAATGACTGCGGGTGTTGCAGTGTCAGCTGCAGTTGTTGCATGCCCCATTGTTGTTGCAGCCAATGCTGTTGTCGTTGCTCTTGCTGTTGCCGTTGCTGCAACTTTGATGAAACTGATAAACCGAAACGCCTGAAAGTATGCAACGGCGACGGGCAAATTGTCAGGACAGCAGCGCTATAAACCAGCACCACCCTGGTGGTTGGTTGGGTGGGTGAGTGTTTGGGTATGCTGCCTAGCCGTAGTAGTAAAAGCAGGTTGAACATTTTTCGCCAATATCAAATGTGAGCGTAGATTTTCACCAATAATTTACTTGGCCAGCACGTAGCGAGTGTCACGCATGCAGCGGTTGGGCATATTGAGGAGGAGGTGGTGGAGGAGGTGGAGGAGGTGGATGGAGGCTGTGTGGCATGCAGCAGACTTGGGTTACCAGCTCATGCATTACTCATGATGTGTATGTCAGCAGCCTGCTGCCCGACTGACTGACCCACTCCTCCTCCTCCTCCTCCTGCCCCCTTTTGAGTTGCCTTCAAATTGTCTTTGCTGTCTGCCACACTTGCCGCACTTGCCGCATGGCAACTGTTTTAATATGGATGCTGCGGTTTTTGCAGTTTAATGGAGCTGCCCATAAAAAAAACGATAGAGAGTGAGAGCGAGAGAGAGAGAGACAGGGCGAGTTTATTTTAACTGCCGACTTGTTTGCGCAAATTAACACATTTATTCATGCCACAAATTTGTTGCTTAAATATTTATCGAAAATAAAACCGAGTTAACATTAAAAATTTGCGTTTATTTCCATATACATTTAATAGATATATAATAATAATAATAATAATAATATTATAGTAATAATAGACGAATTGTATCACACACACATATGATATGGCTTTCAGGCAGGCGCTCACAAACACACACAAACAGACACATGCACACACGCACACTTACATGCAGAAGCACACACACACATACATATTCAGATACAGTTACACAATACACCGACAGCATTATTTAAGAGTTTTGAATAGCGCGTTTATTTCGTTTAGGAAGAGTGGCGCCTGCATCAAGCTTAAATTTATTTTATTTTATATATTATTTTGGTTTTTCTTTCGGTTTCCCTTTTGAACTGGCTAAACTCGTATATCTTTTCATTTGTAAATTCGCTGGGTTGTTGCATGCAGTGCCAGGAGCAGCAGCGAGCTAGAGCTGAGCTGGGCCAGCGATGAGCCGCTCTGCAGCGGCAGCTGCTCCGACTCCAGGCACAGTCGAAACTCGTCGTAGTCCAGGCGCGTGATGGCGCAATAATGATTGAGCATGCAGAGGCCCAGGCAGGGTGAGCCGGACTGATATCTGACAGCATTAGCGCGATGGTATCTAGAGGGAATGGAGAGCTGAGCTGAGCTGAGAGACATTACAGAGTCTGCCTGTTCGATTACCTGCTAAACCAGGAGGCATCTCTGCCCGTGAAGCGCTCCGCAAAGTTGTGCAACGCAATGGACGAGATCTCGGCCAGCGCGTAATAGTGCGTCAAGTTGTACTCGGGCTGCCAGAGCGGCTCGTGGGCGCGATTGGCCAGCGACAAGTCGAGAAAGTACTGCGTGTAGTCCAGCACCTGGCCGCTGCCCGTGTCGAACTTGTAGAGTCGCAAGGCTGGATTGTTGGAGCCACCGAGACCCTCCTTGCGCGGCACCACCGACGGTGCTATCATCAGCCAGGAGATGGGCGTTCCTACATAAGTACAGTGATTACTACGATTGCCCAAGTGTTATCCATCTGTCATTACCTTGATCATCGTAGATCAGCCTGAAGGTGTCCGAGTGCAGATGCCCAAAGAACTGGCCCTGTATGACAGACGCATATTTGCGCACCAGCTCCAGATAGCGTTGATTGCTGCGCTCTGTGAAGATCAACTGGCCATTATGCTGCGGTCCCATGTTCCGCTCATCAACGCCCGGCGGCATGTGACCCACTATGTAGACCTGAATGGAAAGGAATAAAGGACATATATAGATCTATGTGCTAGAGTTCTTAAGCCAAATCAGATTGTGGTATATCGATTGGAAGATGCTTCTGCTGAGTGATAAGAAATAATGCCGTAGGACTTCCTTCAACATTATCCTGTGATGTCCTATCTCTATCCGACACTTTCCCTTTACAACTTTAAAGGATATTTCAGTAAATTAATATTGTCTGCCTACCGTCTCTTGTTTATCTCTGGACTTGGCCAGCACCTCATCCAGCCAGAGCCACTGCTGTTCGGCCTGCTGTTGATCCTGCAGCTGATCCTGGATAGACATGGTGCGACTCGATGCCTTCGGCTCTCCAACGTATTCAGCAGGCCAGCGCAAGCTGTGCGCTGGCTTCAACTCCGTCTCGTAGTCGTATCGCATAAAGTTCGTGTTGAGGGCAACGATGCGTAGTCGGCTTCTGGTCTGCTCGATGGAGTAGTAGCCGCCCAGCTCGAAGGTGACCAGCGCATCGGTGGGCAGCCAGTGGCGCCAGAGCTCGCCCATCTGCTTGTACTTGTGCAGCCCGTTGCTGCCGTCCTCGTGGCCGAGCACTGGGAAGATGAAGGGCGAGGAGAAGCTGCGGCCCAGCAGCTCTGTGATGTTGCGCAACGTTTCGAGCTGCTTCTGCTCGGAGAGCGCCTGAGCAGAGTGCGAGAGGGCATCGCCAGTCCACAAGACGAACTCCACGTTGTCGCCCTGCTTGGCCTTCATGGTCTTCACCGCCGACTCGACCAGGCTCCAGGGACTGTCGCAATTGTAGTGGCCAAAGGGGCCCGGCAACTCCGCTGCCGTCTCCTGGCGTCCGCCTGCGGAGGAGGCGGCGGTGTGCGACAGTTGCCAGCAGCTCTTGTAGATGTCGCCCTGCGTGGAGTAAAAGGTGTCCAGATGCAGGTCGCTGATGTGCCAGAAGTAGCCTGCGAAAGCAGAGTGGAGAAATTGAGAAACTTTGAGGATTAAAGGAGCAGCCCGTTGGGCAATCCCTCGGCGGGAAAGGCCAGCCAGCCGGCAGGCTGTAAAAACCCTTGCATGAAAACATTTTGCCTGTGCGATCTACTGACCTGACAGCCTGATGACAACGCGCCCAGCTACCTGGCAGAAGTCAAGAAGTCACTTGATAGACAAAGCGAGCCTTTGAGGCGATCGGCGCCAGAGTTAGCAAATCAGTTAGCGTTGGCATGCGCACTGATCAATTTGTTAGCGAGAGCTTGAGTAGAGCTGAGAGTCGAGAGACAGCAACTAGGATACATAACCACCCGGTTATAGAGAGAGAGCGCGGGATTTGTATGAGATTGTAGCAAGATGAGTTTGCGCTTCAATCTGGCGCTGTTGCTGATGTTCGTCCTGCTGACGCAGCTGGTCGACGGCAGGAGGAAGCTATGCGGCGACGCACTCAACGAGGCCCTTGACCTGATTTGTGTTAATGGATTTTCACACAGAATCAAACGCGATTGTAAGTACCAAAGCAATTCACTCAAATACTTCAGCTACTCAATGCCAGCTTTCAAGCGGACCGAAGCCGACTGCTATTGGCACTGAGGCCACAACGGGACACCGAGGAGCAGCCACTGGCCCTGGCGGAGCTGATCAATGGAGCTGGCGAGGAGCGGGTGCTGAAGCGTTCGCGACGCAGGATAACGCACAAGTGCTGCTGGGATGGCTGCACCTACGACGACATTCGGGAGTACTGCGCCTAGCCGAAAGGATTCGACTTCATGATGACGACGATGGCAACGAGAATGGCTACGATGATGATGGCAACGATGATGATGACAATATAACTGACGAAGCAAAACCAAAAATTTCACTCAACTACATTTAACCCCCTCTAAAACAAAACAAAAATATATTTTTAATTAAATTCGCAATGTTTTATTGTAATATTTCATGGAAGCAATAAAGTTACTCGATAACAATAGCAACAAACAAAAGGCATCTTTTGGCCCAAAGGCTACCTCCAGCCAGGCATTGGACCACACGCTGCGCGGCAGCTGCTCCCGACGCCGCCGCCGACGCCGCCGCCTCCCCATTCCCCAACGAGCCCAGTCCGCAGAAATTTCCACGTCAATGGGAATGCTATGCCCTTGCATTCTCGGAACAATAATGAAAATTTTGAATTTTTAATTAGATGACGTTGTTATTTTAATAGAACAACAAGTAGCAAATGGGGCTACGACGACCCCTCTATACACTAAAATTGCCAAATTGAAGAAGCCCAATGGAAATAAACGAATTTTGATTTGCCAATTATAGAAATACAAAGATAACAGCGCGAGTGGCGCTCAATAGCATAACAGACTGCCTTAACAGTCAACTGTTAGCTGCGGCTGTCTTCTGTTAGCTGCAGCTGTCTGTTATGTTATAATTGCTGTCCACTTAACAGCGCGCTGTTAAGCATTTGAATTGAGCAAAATCGAAAGATATCACTTGGTTTATGTTTGTTAGCTGAAGTAACTACATATGTATGTTTCCAGTGCCCCTATTTTAAGACAAACCTTAGGACCCGCTGTTAGAGCATGGGTAAACAACATTATGCGGCAATCGGATGGAGACGGGGCGTGGCAGGGCAGGGCAGGCAACACTTCACTTTGTTTTTCAACAAATTGCGATCTATCTGCGTGTAATTATTTTGCACGGCACAACATAAACAAAGACGTCAGCTGATATGAGTGAAAGCATCCCACATAAGGCTACGAGGCTAGTCCCCCTCAGCGGAACTGACACTTGACCTAACACTGGCTGACAGTGCGAGCCGGGTGGCTGCAGTGGCTCCGCCTAACATATAAAATGCTGCTGTGCCGCCAGCCAGGGCACAGTTCTAGTTTGTTTACATGCGAGGCAGATACGAGCTACT
Organism: Drosophila hamatofila; assembly: GCA_035045345.1. Lineage (NCBI taxonomy): Eukaryota > Metazoa > Arthropoda > Insecta > Diptera > Drosophilidae > Drosophila > Drosophila hamatofila. The sequence goes on along the minus strand of JAWNPA010000052.1, from coordinate 9,922,784 downwards.
GGAACCGAAACCCACTCAAACACCATGAACTTCCAGTGCTCCAAAATGCAGTGCCTGCTCTGCGGCCTGATGCTACTCGTGCTGCACGTGGAGTCGATTATGCTGTGCGGCCCCAAGCTAGACGAATTCCTCATCCAGATGTGTAAAAACGGCTTCAACAGCAAGATGAAGCGCAACTATGGTGAGTAGTCTTTAAATACTGCAACTTCAGTCCACTCAATTGACTTGGGGCGCTCTGCAGTGGGCTCCAATGGCATTGACACTGTGAATATGGACTTGGACTTGGACAACTATGGCCCGGCTTACCCGCACATGGGCCTGGACTCGCAGCCTCTGATGCGTGCTCTGATAAGCGAAAGTGCCCACCAATTGCAGATACGTCGACGTCGATATGGCATCCATGACGAGTGCTGCATGAAGTCCTGCACTTTCAACGAGCTGCTCTCCTACTGCAAATAATAAAGCCATCGACTCGACACAAATAACCCAAGAAGAAGAAGAAGAAGAAAGACATAAACTCTTGCGAACTTGATATGGACAAGGCACTGCATTCGATTGCGGCTTAGACTAAGACCAGCTCCTGTTTGTCAGCTTCTAAATGTTTAAATATATAACTATTAAACCAACTTGAGCTCTATGCGAATACTGTTTCACAATTGTAGAGGACTTGTACTTGTACAATTTATTGCTAAAGGACATATTGCAAATTTAATAATATAAATTTATGCTTCACAATTGCAGAGGGAAACTGTTTGTAATCCAGGCTAGAGTAATTCAAAATGTCGATAGCAGAAGTAGAATTAATTACACATCAATTATTTTTATCATGAATCAACATAATTTGAATAGATTTGAATTCTCTAAAGTTGGTAAATGAATTGTTCGGGCTTGAAAGTCAAGTTATTTATGCATTGAAAATGAAGTTTGCTTTGTAAGAGCTTGTTAGTTTGAATTCTTAAATTTAGAAGCATATTTTATGATTTCAGATCGAGTTTAGTTTAACATTTTTTTTGTTTGTAAATAAATTCCGTATTCGAATCAATTCAATAGCAATTGTCTGAGTTTAGCAACTCAAGTCAAAATTCCTTTTTTGGCAATAAAATGTTTAACATCTCTTACAACTTTGAAAAGTCATGAGCCATTTAATTGGCATTGTTTATGTTAGTACTAAGCACTAATATTTTCATTTGAAATTATCTTTGAATATGTTTTCATCAGAGAGAAATCCAGCAATAAGAAAAGAAAGATATGAGGACTTAAAGGCTCTAAGCAGCCAGCTGCTAAGTAAATCCAACTGATATCTCAGCGATAAATATTTAAGAATTTAACAAGAGTTTTGAAGGCAAGGAGTGAAGCTTAAATATAGCGAATTAATCTTTTAAAATAATAATAAAAATATAAATAAATTTGCCTTGATGTGAGAACCTCAAATGTAAATTTATAATATATTAAAAATAAGTTAAAAGTGTTTTCTGCTTTACCAAACAATTTAAGTCGAGAAATCAAGAAGAAAAACTTCTGAAAAGTCTAACTTGTCTAATTCTGAATCACTACATTCTTCATGTTCTTTTTCTAAATACGAAAATCGTCCTTTGTCGAATTTTATTTATGCAGTTGGCTTTTATTTTGAAGCGTCTATAATATTAATACAATATGTGGCTGGCACAAGGTAGGGTAGAGTTTCAAGGTACTGTGATCGCGGTGTTTTTGGGTGGGCGGTGGACCTAGGCCAAGGCAATTTAGACGGCGCAGTAGGCGTTCAGCTCGGAGAGCCTACACGACCTTCTGCAGCACTCGTCGACGATGCCCTCCCGGGTGCGGCGCCTGGTGGAAGTCAGAGAGTTGAGCACGTTGTCCTGGTAGATGTTGCGCAGTCGGCCATTGGTCATGGGATACGAGAGCAGTTCGGCGGAGTTCGAGGGCAGCTCCTTCTCCTCGGTGAACTGAATGGGATCGAGTGGGTCCAGATCCATGAATGCTGCCATGCCATCAAATGGGAACAGTTAGTGCCAGCAGGCAAAGAGGATGATACCCTGTACTCTGCAGGTGGATACTCACGCATGCTACGCTTCTGGATGATGCGATTGAAGCCCCTAGTGCACATCCTGCTCAGCATGTCGTTCAGCCGAACGCTGCACAGACGCATCTCGTTGTCGGAGCTAACAGCCGCCAGGGTGCACAGGACACAGAGGAAGGCCAGCGACAGCGATGAAATTGACTTGCACATTGTACTGGGATTAGTCTATGCTATGGAACTGATGCTGCTACACTCGCTGTCGCAGGCTTATATACCATATACCTTCGCACTGTCTGCAGCCGGCAGGTGTGGGCGCTGCCCAACTACATTGATGTCAAATTGTGTTAAAGGTTATTGGGACAAGTTGAGTGCATTTTCGAGTAGCTACTTGCTAAATTCGTTCAATGTCAGCGTTCACTTTTCGTTGGCTTATGCAAATGGCGCCCCATAACGAGGCGGCCGCTGTGTGCGTGGGCGGGCGGAGTGGGCGGAGTGGGTGGTGTGGGGGCGGTGGTGCGACGGTGCGACGGTGCTTACGTCTTTGTCAGCCAATTAAACAATTTGGGTGTAAAAGGACAACATAAGGTTCTGGCGTATGCGAACTAAGGCTTTCCTTGCCTGCATTTATGAATATTAAATGAGTTGTTTTAGCCTGAATACCCTGTAGCCAGCGCTAATTACAAGCGGGCATGCACAGTTGTTGCTGCTGTTATACAAAGTAACGGCATATTTACAGCATTGAGCTGCTCTGAGCTCCTAACTAGCTAATACAAATTTGTCTCGCCCATAACACTTCATTGCGATTAACCTTTGCCCCCCTCCCCGCCCATTTTCCAAGAAGAGTTTCTGTTTCAAATGAGTCGCAATGTTGCACAACATTCGAGCCACCCATAATCACAAAATTTAATGATGGTTCCTCTGGGGAAACATTTCAAACAGAAAAACAAATGAATAGCAAAAAATTTACTTCCTCTTAAAGCAGATTTCCCCTTTGTATTGAATCGTATATGCGTATGCGTGTTTGCCCAGCAAAATAACCCAGTTCTGGGGTCTGTGTTGAAGCGAGTGTTAGAGCTGGCAATACAAATTCATAGCATACTTTTGTTAAACATTGTGTAAGTGGAATGTAGACGAGAGAATTGCTATCTGGTTGAGGGAAGAAAGATGTGTGAAGAGGAGAGAAGCTGCTATATATTTGAAGGAAGGATGTATAACAAAGAGAGGGTTCCTATTTAAAGGAAGAAAGAATTGTGAAGAGAGAATTGTGAGCTATTTGAAGGCATGAAGTATTCGTGTCTATTTGATATCAAAGTTAGTGTTTATAGAGCTTCAAATCTGAAAGTTTGTATTCGTCTGCTAAAGATAATGTCAGATTTAGACGAATGCAACATCAATTTCATATCAATATATATATTAAATTTTGTTCTTAAGTAAACTAGATAATATGACGCTCAAATGTAAAGTTTACATCAAATATCTTAACAAACATAAATACTATCGCACCAAAAGCTGATAGATGTATTAATCTTTTCTATATAATACGATAATCAATATTAATAATCCATTTAAACAGAGCCAACTGTGGATTTTTGATATAAATATATAAATAATACAATTTAAATATATAATAATAAAGAAAACACTTTAAATTTCATATAATAACTTTTTTTTGGGCAAATATTCTAGAGTCTGGAACCCCAATTGAGTCTAATATATATACTGCCTGGAATCCCAATATGCTCCTCTACAAACTTATCGCCCTTCGCGACAACAGCTTTGAGATAGTTTTGCATTGAGAAGAGAGCAGACAGTCACAGGAAGACAGACAATGACATATCGACTCTGTCCGTTGATGGTAAACATTTTTCCGTTTGCATTCACTCAAGTTGTGTACATCTTACACCAACTGTGATACCCTCTCTTCATGCTATCTGGAGAGTATGTAGGAGTCAGCAGAGAATTGTATTGGCTTTATCTATCAGCACTAAGTGTATCCTCTCTCCATACCAATCTCAGGCCATCTCATAGTCAAGCAACTCTTTATATCGCTTTCATGCATTACACAGTAAAATATTACGTTTTGCCCGCCCTTGCTTAAAACTAAATACAGGGTATATTGATGGTCATAGCAGTTATCTGCTTTGGCTTAGTTTTTGCCTTCGCCCTATTCTTACTTACCGATGCGGGCGTTGGCCTCATCTGGCAGCCAGAGCAGTGGCAGGAGCGTGGTTAGCAACCAGCTCAAGCTGAAGCTGAAGCTGAATATGAAGTTAGTCATTTAGCTGCTGTTGCTATTCGACTGTTCGACGTGTGTGTGGGTGATGAAAGGAGCGAGGGCGGAACGGTAGGCGTGTCAGGCAGGTAATGGAGCAGGAAGTGGTAGTGGCAATGGCAGAGGAAGTGGAAGTGGAAGTGGAAGTGTTTGCTGCGTAGAAATGGAAATTTCTTGCTAACTTTTGCTTTAGCTTTCTGCTGAGCCGTGAAACTTTTCTGCACAGTTTTACTTTTATTCATTAGCTAAATTTGGTGCTGCATAAATAAGTGATTACGATTGCGATTACGATTATGATTACGATAACGAATACGATTATGATTACGATTAACAAAGATATATAAATGTGAGTATATGCGTATGCGTATGTGCGAGTGTGTATCTATGTGTATCTGTATCTGTCTATGTCCTTGACTAGCGACAATAGGCCAGGAGCTCTGAGCGGGTGCAGGAGTTGCGACAGCACTCGTCATAGATGCCGCCGCCCTGTCGACGCAGCCGTCGCGTCTTGATCAACACCTCGGCCCCATAGAGGCTGGACAGCAAGGGACTCAGCGCAAAGCCCTGGTGCGCCTGCTCCAGCTCGAGATCGGGCTCCAGCGGCGACTCGCTGGCCACGAAGCGCTTCTTGGGTATCGTATTGTAGCCATTGACACACACCATGTCCATGGCCTCGTTCAGCGCTGGTCCACACAACTTGTGCTTGCCCTCCCTCAACAACTGCGCCATGTTGCTGGCGCTGCAGCAGCAGCTGCCTAGGGCGATCAGCAGCAGCAGCCAGCAGAGACGTTGACGCTGACGCTGACGTTGGCTTTGGCTTTGGCGGTGGCCTGTGGCAGTTGCATTAGGTGCGTACAACATTATTGCGGACGGCTGTTTGTGAGCGTTTGCCTAAATGCTGCCAGCAGCAGGCGCTATTTATACAAGCCGCATGCAACAGCAACAGCAATGGCAACAGCAGGTTCAATGCACTTTTTGGTTGCACAAATATTTGGCAAAGGAGCGAGGAGTGAGGAGTGAAAAGTCACGAGTGTGGGTGTGGGTGGTAATCCTAGGCCAAGCCAAAGGCAGGCAAACAACAACAGCTCACACCACAGGCACAGGGTGGCAGCGAGGCCGAGAAGTTAACGCTAAAAGGCTGCGACTGCTGCTGTCCCCAAGGATTACCTTTGCTGCCAACGAGGCGGGCAACAGCCCATGTGGCAGCTTCATTAGCATGCCATGTGAGTGTATGAGTGTGTGTGTGTGCGTTGCCTTTTGCCAGGTGAAAAGTATGCTTCATTTAGCTGCTCGCATTGCCTCGAGCGATTGCCAATCGATAGTTGGCACTGCGCTGCGCCAATCGGTGGCAACAGTTGGTCGCCAACGTCACTGAGCAAACGGTCGCACTTGCAGTCGGTGTGGAGTTCCCATTGTGTTATTCAAGAGTCGCGTGCAGAGAGTTCAAGAGTCCGCAATATGGTGATCGATATCAAAATGTGTCGCTTTGATAATGTGCCCTGGGGCTTTCGCCTGGTGGGCGGGGCCGACTACGACTATCCCCTGACTGTGGTTAAGGTTAGGCACGTTCATAACAATAATCACTGTGCCCCCATAGTCATAATGATGTTGATAATCATTAACGTGTGCTACCTGTGTGCTACCTGTGTGCTACCTGTGTGCTACCTGTGCCAGCCGCTGCAACCGCCGCTGCCACTGCCAAAAGTGACCGCAACAAAGACTAACAGCTTCACATGCTGCTGCGCATTACAATTATTGTTGCATTAACTTTTGCAGCGAGAATTTGCCGCAAATTAATTGCAAATATTTCAATGTTCGAGCCAATTATGTAACTTTCAGTGCGTACGAGTGTGTGTGTGAGTGAGTGTGTGAGTGAGTGTGTATGAGTGTGTTTATTTATTTGCATTTGCATTTGCATTTGCATTTGCATGCTACTTCGTTCGAGGGCTTATTTGCAAAATTTTGTTAATTAAAGTAAACTCAATGCAGAGCCATTGGCTCTATCCGTCCGTCCGTCCGTCTGTCTCTCCGTCCGTTTGTTTGCCAAATCGCCTGGCCGAAATGCATTTTTCTGCTAATGAGCCGCATAATGCGTATGCAATAAATTAAATTCAAATTTTCAAATGTGCCTGCGATTCATCATCAACAGGCGACGAATTAGCAATTGTGTTGAAAGACAACAGCAACAATAACAGCAACAATAACAACAACAATAGAAACAACAATAGCTATAGCTGTAGCTGTAGCTGTAGCTGTAGCTATAGCAATATTCGCTTATTTGCAAAAATAGCAACAAATTAAAATTTTTTTAATTGCCAAACTGCAACAGATGTATATATAGATTAATGCTAGCGAGGGCTGCTTGATCCGTTAAGCTGCACTGTTTAAATATTTTAATTTAAATAATTAAATAATATGTTTTCTCTGGAATCCATTTGTCAACATACATCAACTACATAATTGCAGCAGCTGAAAACCCTTTAGATAAATCCCTTTAATCTGACTTTTACTTACATATAGGGCAACATGTAATTCAAAAGATAAACTAGGCTAAACATTTAACTTAAGTTCAAGCTATTCTTCTTGCAACTAAAACTTACATATGTATTTAGCTGCGCCTATATTTGAGTAAAACATTTTGCTTAACTACAGCTGAATTTTTGAACAAACAAAGCGCAAGCGAGAAAGACTTTGCCTCAGATTTGCTTGAAGATAAATGGTTTAGTTAGAGTTTTATCTTAAATGCGATAAATAAAAAAATTTATATATATATAAATACATAAAAATATAAATATGTAAATATATAAATATATAAATATATAAATATATAAATATATAAATATATAAATATATAAATATATAAATATATAAATATATAATTATATAAATATATAAATGAAAAAATACATAAATAAAATTGAATTGAAGTTTACCTAAAGCATTTATCATAAAGAATAGCTAAACTCGTAGTTCAACCTAAAGCCATAGATAACTACAGATATATAGACATCTATATAATATATCCCACATTTTCATTGCCTTCATCTACTACTCATACAAAACTCTTTAATAAACCTTCTAATTTGATATTCTACTCAGATATTACTCTCATAAAACGTGCATTTTCCAACACTGAAATCACAAAGCTGCCATAAACAATTTGATGTTTTCCGCTTCTATTTTTTGTTGCTTTCTTAAAGATTGTCAAACTCAAGAAACTTTCAGCCACATTAAATGGATACGATAAAAAACTTGCTTGGCGCTGTCTTAATTTATAAAGCAACCCTCCGTGCGGCATGCCACATCGAGTGGCGCATTGTCTTGGCAGCTGCCACGCCCGCTGTTGCTGTCGCTGCCGCCCCTTTCGTATCGCTTCATCTGATCTGTGTTTTTGTTGACATTTCGCGCGCATTTTATTTATATGCACTTTGCGAGCGACGCTCGATAATTGATTTTGTATCTAAAATACTTATCGCACTGCTCTCTCTCACTCTCTCTCTGTCTCGTTCTCTGCGTGACAGGTCACGGAGGGCAGCATTGCCGAGGAGGCGGGGCTGCGCGTCGATGATGTGATTGTGCGTATCAATGATACGGCTGCCATGCCCCTCACGCATGATGAAGCCCATCGCCTAATCATGAGCAGCGGAAGCGTGTTTTATTTCGGCGTTCATCGGTAAGTCAAACCATTTGTTCCGTTTCAGCCATTTGTCATAGGCATCGAGCGCCCTTTGCCCCGACAGCGAACGCGAGGAGGAGGAGATATATGCGGGTCCCAAGCGCTTCCCAGTGAGCGCGAGTTCGTTGACCATGTCGCCAACGCCTGGGTGGTCGCCAACCACATCCGCATCCGCCACCGCATCCACCTCGCCTTTGCCGTCGCTAACGGAAGCCACAAAAGCGTTCATACCGGAACAGGAACAGGTCGAGGTTGCGCAACTGGAGGCGAATGTGGAGCTGGAATGTCGCAGCGCTGTGACGGAAATGCATTCGCATGCCAACGACCAGGCCAAGCAGGCCAACCAGGCGAACCAGGAGGAGCAGCAGGCGGACCACCAGGAGGAGACGTCCACCAGCTTCGGGCTGGCAACGAATGGTGGTGCTGGTGGCCTTTATTTGCCCGATTTGCCCGATCGCCCATGCTCGGCAATGTCAGAGCAGGCGGAAATTAAGCTGGTGGAGGAGGAAATTGCCGCTGTGCTGTCCGGCGAGTCGGAGGTGCTCAAGGAGCACAATGTGCTGGGGTGCGTTGACGGACAGCCAGATGGACGCGTGCCTTAACCTGTTTCTATCTCATAGCGTTAATTTCTACAGAATCTTTCCCAAGCCGGGCGTCTGCATGACCAGCGACGTGCTGCGCTCCCTCAACGAGGAGGTGACCAAGACCAAGCTGGAGAAGGAGAAGGAGAACCGCAAGTGGTCCACGTTCCTGCAGCGGCCCGATCGGCCAGTGCCCAAGAGCAAGCAGCAGCTGGAGGCGGAGCGGCGGGCGGCCAATGCCTACAAGGTGAAGATAGTGAAGTCGGCGCCACGCGACAAATCGCCCATGGTGAGTAGCGTTCCATGCAAAGCACATAGAAAAGAGACACTGAACAGGCAGCAACTTAAGCCTGTGACAGCCGGAAGCCAAGCCAGCCCCCAAGGAAGCCACCCCACCACCAGAACCGGAGCCGGAGGCCGAACAACAGCAGGTTGACCCGGCGGATGAGGAGCCATTGCCCACGGACAGCGAAGTGCCGAATTTGGAACAATTGCCAGACAATGGCAACAACGCGACGCCCGAGGAGACGGATGGCGAGCAGTTAGAGAAAGCGGATGCGTCCAAAGAGGAGCCCGGACAGCAAACGGCAGACGAACAACAAACGGCAACTGAGCCTAACGAAGAGGAGGGTCAGCAGGCCGTGGCCAAGGGCGAAGGCGAGAGCGAGGGCAGTGGTGAGGCAACTCCGGCCAAAACCGATGAGGAGCTGGCACTGGAAAAACAACTGGCCGATGTGCAAAAACAGCTCGCAGCGCTGTCCTCGCTGCCGTCCACCATACAATCGACCCTGGATGCGGTGACCAAGCAGCTGGCCGAGCTGCTGCCCACATTCAAGCTGCAGCAGCAGCAGCAACAGCAGCAGCAGCGGGACGAGGAGCAGCCACATGGCCAGCACGAAGGTACTGGCTCGCAAGTTATGGCCGAGGTTACAGTAATTAAATTTTTCTAATGGCACATTTTGCATACTTCCCCAACTACGCACACACACACACACACAGGCATGTCCAGCCCTGTGGCCGACAAGGAGCAGCAGCAGCAGGAGCAAGAGGGGCAGGAGAGGCAGGAGCAGGTGCAGCCGGAAGAGACAGCACCTGAAAATAATGAGGATAAATGCGATGCCAATGACCGAGAAGTGGCAGAAATTTCGCTCTCGAATGGCGACAATCGCCAACTGGAGGAGCAGCAGCAGCAGCAACGGCAGGAGCAGCAGCTCAACGAGGAGCTGAGCTTCAAGAAGCAAAAGGTGAGCGTGAAAACTACTGTAAAGACTCAGGCATAGCATATATAGTAGGGTATATATTTAGGGTATATATACAGAGTATATATAATATATATATAGAGTAGAGTATCTATACATTCATATAGAGTACATATCCCTGTCCGTCCGTGCGTCCCTCTGACAAGTTCTTAATGGTTCCAACTCCTCAGACACCTTTGCATATATAGTTGCAAACTATGCCAACAACTTTCGATTATAAATCGAATTAAACGCTTGGGATTTCAACCCAATTCGATATTCGTGAATAACTCAATCTTGAGCTTGGAAAATTTCAAAGTTTCTCAACAAATGTCGCTAAGACTTTGGCCTTGAGTTAGTCTTAAATTGTTTTCCTTTTCTGTCTATTTTTCTTGCCTCTTCTGCTTCTTCTGCTACTTCGTTTCATCTTCATGTTGCTGGCCAGCTGTGCCTCATCTCAGTTGAGTCCATTTTTTTTGCTTTGCTTTTGTTTTTTTTTTTTTTTTTTTTGTCACTGGGCTTTTTCCTGGTCATTTCCCGCGCCCAACTCCACAAATCAAATTAACTAAAATGCCTTTTGGTTTTTGTCTTTTTCTACTTGCAGCATAATGTGCGCTTCCAAGTGTAGTTAGCTTAGTTAGCTTAAATCGAGTTTAAATTTTGATAAATTGCCACCGCATACATATACATATATATGTATAGTATATATATAGTGTATGTATACATATATATACACATCAACTGCCAGTTAAATAAATGAGTTCCAAAAGCAAATCGAATCAGAGTCTGAGTCGCGCAGCGCCTGGGCAGAAAAAGGCAGAAACCAAAGACAATTAGTAGGCAGCGTGACAGCCAAACAAAAAAAAAAACAGAAAACAGAAAACAAGAAAAGAAATGAAAAGAATGAAAATGAAAAACCATGAAGAAAAACCAACGCATATAACCCGAAACGACTGCAAATTTGCACTACCTCAACTCCCCTCTCTCTCTTTGACACACTCACTCTCTCACTCTTTCTCTCTCCTACTCTATAAATGAAAATCTCTTAACATCTTCTCTGTATTCCTTTGGGCTGGTGCGTTGCGTTGCGTTGCCTCGCGTGCCGCTTTCTCTCTCTTTCTCTCTCTCTCTCTCTCTGTGTGGGGCATGTTTTTTGGGATGTGATGTGACATGCCAGAAATACAATGTCATTGAGGAGCTGGAGGAGCATTTGGTGCGCAAAAACAATCCCAGACGTTCGAAGCGCGCCTTTGGTCCCCTAACGCCATCATCGGAGCGTCCTCTGGTGCTGCCCGGCGGCAGGCGCTGGTATCGACCCAAGGATGCCTACAATGATGAATTCATTGCCGAAACTCTTAGCGCCCAGGCGGAGCTTATCACTGGCAGCACATTGGGGTGGGTAAAACTCCAGAATTTGTGTACCTTGTGCTGTTCGCATTCCCCAACTCGCTCTCCCAATCTCACTCTCACTCTCACTCTATGATCAGCATCCGCATCCATCCGCATTGCAGTTCACAATTCTTAATGCCATATTGTGTATCGCCTGGCATTGGCTTTGCCATATTGGCATCATAATGCCATATTGCCATGGCCACCGCAATGGCTCAACCCGTTCCCATTCCACGCTCCCCAGCAGCCCATCGACTCATCTGGCTCATGTCTATACTCTCACTCTCATCTCTCATCTCTCAACTCTCGTCTCTCCTCTCTCATTTTCCATGGCACGCTTACATCAACGCACAATCGTCCGGCTTCATAATTTTGCGCATTAGCAGCTGCTGCCCCTACGAGAGCCCGTTGCTCGGCTACGATGCCAGGTATTATTTTGCTAGAGCATGGATGAAGCTGGTGACAGCAATTCTATTCAGCATTTCAGCGTACCCCGCATCCCTCACATTACACCCGCATCCATCAGCTAGCACAAAAGGATGCACTTTCATTAACATTATCATATTGAACGACTGTCTGTCAGCCTGCCTGTATCTCTCTCTCTCTCTCTCACACTCTGTCTCATTTCTGTGTGTGCCCCTGTGCTTGAAGTTGATTTGACTTTTCCAGTTCTAGTTCCAGTTCAACTTGCATTCTAATTCTGCAACTACTTCATGGTCTTTGGCACCTCTTATGCTGTGCTTTAGCTTTAGTCCTTATATGCATGCTTATGTTTGCTTTCGTCTCGTCTCGTTTCTTTTGTAGATTGCATTTTGGAATCGCTTGTTCAATGGCGAGCACATAACACGACAGCGCTTCAGGTAAGTTTCAGCTGCAACTTTCTAAGGCAACTTTAGCTCGCAACTTCGAATGCAACTTTCATTGTTAATAAGTCTAGCAGCGTTTGCTTGCATTCTGTTGGTCGGTCCGCCCTTGTCTTGTACTAAACCACTGGGGGCAATGCATTGGCTTTAATTTTGGTAACGACTACGTTTACGTTTTGAATACACTGGAGAGAAGGTTGGACAAACGGGTATATTTGGGGTAGAAATTATCTACACTTGTTCCTTGAGAAAAGCTAACAAATTGCATACTCAGGCAGTTTTATGCGAAATATTAATACAAATATATAGCTGACACTCCCCCAAAACTGATTGAACTCTACATTTTCTATACAGTACAGTTTGACAAGCACTACTTTAGCCTTAGAGCTATAGTCAACAGAGTATATTTAACATTCTGCATATTGAGGTGCTCTACTCCAAAGAGCAATACAAATATATTACAGCCACGCCCCCAAAACTTACATATTCTATACATCACAGTTTGACAATCACTTTGTTAGCCTTAAAGCCTTAGTCAACAGAGAAGAGTTAGCATTCTGCATACTGAAGCATTTGTAGTTTGTGGATTTAATACAAATATATAACTGCCACGCCTCCAAAACATGCCAAAAACTACATATTTAATACATACCAGTTTGACAGTCACTGCTTTAGGCTTAGAGCCTTAGTCAACAGAGAACTGTTAACATTTTGCATACTCTGGAAGTTTTAGGCCAAAGATTTATATAAATATATTACAGCCACGCCCCCAAAACTTGCCAAAACCTACATATTCTATACATTACAGTTTGACAATCACTTTGTTAGCCTTAAAGCCTTAGTCAACAGAAAAGAGTTAACATTTTGCATACTGAAGCAGTTCTACTAAACAGATCCACACAAATATATAGCTGCCACGCCCCGAACACGTACATATTCAATACAGTTTGACAGGAACTGCTTCAGTCTTAGACTCCTCGTCCTCAGCCAAAAGTTGCCTTCATCAACAGTTGCTAACAAAGTATTTGAGCAGTCGGCTATGGCCGTTTGCAACGCTTGTTTTTACTCGTTTCTGGTTACGTTTTTGCCTTTCTCGGTTCTCGGTTCTCGGTTCAATTCATCGGCCGCAGGGAGCTGCAGAGCCTCAGCGTGGCAAAGGCAGCACACAGGTTAGTTTGTCACATGGTTCATTGCATGGTCCCTGGCCACGGGCGTAGCTCTCTGGCTCTGGCTCAAGAGCTTCAACGTGACCAGCAGCACTTATTAAAATGCACATGCATGTCTGACATTCCCCCCTAACTCACTCTCTTTTTCTCTCTCTCTCTCTCCTCCCCCCTTTTCTCATGTACTCTGTATGTTGTTTAAGCACTTTAGCTTTGATTTGACTTTTCGTAGGGTCAACTTCATGAAGTACCAAAAGCCGGAGCGCAAAATCGACCTCAATCGCAGCGAGGTTTATAAAGTCATACATCATCTGGATCGTGCACCTGTCCGTGGCATTGAGGTGCGTGCACCACTCGTGGCAGCCGAATCGGATATACGACAAGCGTTGCAGTCGTAGAATTCCCATTAAGCAAAATTCTGTTAAACCAAGATAATAATATTCTAAGCAGCTCGAGAAATATATAGAAAAACTATGAATATGTGTGTGGGCTTAAGTATTTGCGGGCAAAGGTCAACATATGTCATTGTTGTTGTTGTTGTTGTTATTGTTGTTGCTGTTGCTAATGTGTTATTACATAATTTGTGTATGTGGGTGCGTGTGAGTGTGTGTGTGTGTGTGTGTGTGTGAGTGTGCAACTTGGCGTATGTGTAATATGCCAAGTGTCAAACGGCTGCGAATTGTTATGCATGTTGGCAGCCGCAGGGCGCTTGCTCTTGCAATTTTCTTTTGCATAAACACGCGACACCCACATACACTCTCTCTAAGTGTGTGTGAGTGTGTGAGTGTTGTGTGTGCGACATGCTTTTGGAATTTGCATATGTTAAAGTAAATGAATTGGGCTGTAAACGAAATGAAACCAAATTGCAAAATGACAGCCAGCAGCACAATATAACAATAAACTCGTATTTATGTAGTTATGAGCACACACACACACACACACACACACACACCAGACACACACACATGGTATATCAAGTTCAGATTCGAAATGGTTGTCACGTTATGCCGGGTCGAAGGTTGCGCACATTTCACTTGCCCTCGGTCACAAGCACGCATAAGGATGCGGATACTACGGTTATATTCGCGTTAACGCACACGGATACCAAATTATTAGCCATTTGTTTTTTGTGTTTCTGTTTTTGTTTTTGTTTTTTTATTTTTTATTTTCCTCTTTCTTTTCTTTAGCTCTCGCTAAAAGTCGTAAAAACGCGCCAAGTACGCGAAAGTTGTGATTAGATTACGTTGCGCTCGCACTTCACTCAGCACTCGGCGACGTGACTTTGATGGCGTCTCGTCCTGAACTGTCACTGTCACAATATGTTGGCATTTTGACTTCGCATTATCACTGAAGTTGGCGCTGGCGCCCAGTCCCCACACAACATGTTGGCATAGTCCTTTGAGTGGAGTTGAATTGCGTGCCACTCGAGTCTTGGGACAGCTTTCTATGTTGGCCCAAGCGAGCTTTTCAACTGCAACGAGCTTGAGTCGAACGATGCCGAGCTTTGACTGTGTTTCATAGCAAAAAGAATCAGTAGCATGCCAGCTACAACTCAAGCATGTTGGCAGGCTAAAATAAAAATATATTTGAGAGGAGCAACATCAAAAAAATTAGGCGCAAAATATAAATTAAACGAATTAAAGCTAATTTAATATTATTGAAATATGCGCAAAATATTTAAATTAAATTGAATTAAAATATATTTAATATTTCAAAAACAAAAAACATTGAGTTTGAGCTTACAACTTGGAAAGAGTTTTAACTGGGTATTTAAGAAAATTATTTCCTACATTTAAGCTTAGATTGTCATCCTGACCAAGCGTCTATGCTTAACAAACAGTCTCTGCTAAAGCAAACAGCCAAAGAATCACTTCATAACTTCACTTACTCTTTCTTTAATTCACTCATATTAAACACTGACCTTGACAAACTTAAATAGCAACAATTATGGCGGCATCAGCTGCTTCAGAACCAATGGCATTGATAAATAACAATAACACAATGACAAATTGACCAATGGCATTAGAGCTGCTGACGTGAATTAGCTCAATCCATTTTACTCACACTCAACGAGCAAAGAAAGCGAGATCAATTGCAGCACGAGCAACTAATAACGGTGCCTAAGCAATCAATGGGCCAATAGCGTAGCAGCAGCAGACATCAATAAGCTCCTCTCTTTGTCTCACACGCACGTCTCGAATTCAACTCCAACGGGATCGTAAACAGCGACTCAGAAACGATGGTGACTTCTTCTGCCACACTCAAAGCTGCAAAGTTCGCTCTTTAGGTACAAGCTATCTGTCTCACTCTACCGCTCGCGCTTTATAAGCGCACATTTGATTGTCCCTTTCTCTGCAATTAATACAAACGACATTTGATATAGTTTTATATTTTATTTTGAATTTGAATTAAACAAACTAGACAACAACTACTTAAGAGTAAGTATCGTACGAGTACAAGTACATGCAAGTTACATAAAAATAGGTTAAGTTCGTAATGACAATCGCATCGAACGGATATATGTGTATATATATATATATATATATGTTTTAATTTAAATCGGATTACGACTAATAAGACAATAAGTATAGGTAAATCCAAAAAAAAGGCAAAAACTTACAGCAGCTACGTCACAACGGGGCGTTCACTTTAGAAGTGTGCGCTAAGCGAAGTACGCAAATTTTGTTTTTTGTTTAGTTTTCAATAAATTTCTATTCAATAAATTTAATATTTTTAAAACTTTTTATTTTGTATTTTTTTTTTTTTTTTAATTTTGTGTTGTTAAATCTGGTATTTTTTGGGGATTTTTGTTTGTGTGTGTTTGACACTAATTATCACTACGCCAGTAGAAGCTAAATAGTTTGATTTTGTTTCTAAGAATGCTTCTTCGTGTTCATTGCTCTTTCGATGAGACTAAACCGAGTTTATTATTGTAAATATATTTATATATTTAGATATATATATATACGTGTGTATGTATGTATGTATATGCAAAATTATTTATTGCTAATAATACGCGAGAAACGAGCAAATAATCAACGAGAATAAATCAAATATATAAGTTTTCACTTTTCATGTTCATTTGTTTGCATGTGTGTATTTATGAGGCAAAGTTTTCGTCTTTGTTTTTGTTTCTTCTATTTTCATAAATAGTTTTTTGTTTGTTTTTCATTCGCTAAGCAAACATTTTGTCATAAGGCATAAATGCGGGTCCTAAGTGCACACCAGATGCTTAACGAACTTGAGTCTTTTCTTTGAATCTCATATTCAGAATCGCTCATCGGTTATCAGTTATTAATAATCCGTTATCAGTTATCTGTTATCAACTATCATTTATCGGTAGTTCAGCTGCGAATTGGTATTTGTATTTAGCACAATTTTTTTTTTACCATGTCGTGGTTCATGCTTTCTTTCCATTTCCTTTTCCTTTAGGTACAACGTTTTTCCTTTCCACTTGAGTTTTCAGCTCTGCCACCCACCTCAATCAGCTGTGACCCTTACAATCTAATAGGTGTTCAGGTGTGTTTTTGTTTCTTTGTTTTCTTTTAGGCTACATCCTTCTCTCTAAATACTAATGCAGGTAGTTCGTTAACACGATCACCATAAATTTGTTTGTATTTGTTGTTGTTGTTTTTGCTTTTGTTGGGACGCGGCTTGGATTTAATACTTTGAATACTTATATTAAAAAACGAACTAATTAAATTTGGCCTAAACCTGAGCTCGGACATGGTCCGACTACAGTTGCACTTAAGTCACTAAGCTGGTATGGTCGTCTGCTCATAGAAGTCGGGCTCATCCTCATCGGCCTTGACCTCGCTGCCATCCAACTAAAGGAAATCAAAAGAAAGATTACATTTGATTACAAACTTTCTTCACTTATTAGACTGATTCTATTTACCGCTTGCAATTCCTCTGGCTTATAGATCGAACTCAAGATCTGTCGTATGGGCACCATCAGTATAAGGAAGAAGGGAAAAGCCAGCGAGAACTTGGATGATTTGACCGTCCACAAGACAACCAGGCAGAGCACCTGTATGGCCGTAAACAGATTCATCTTCCAGGGTCGCACACGCTTCACATAATTTGTGGGTGGATAATGCTTGACTGGCATGAAATAGAGTCTTATGCTGGAGTACAAAAATGAAGCTGTTTAGTAAAGATTTCTAGGGCTTCAGTCTATCTTTGCTAACCGTTCAAAGAGCTGCACGCCACTCATGGAAGCCACGCCCATATAGAGAAAGACGCCAAAGAGCACGGCCATGGGTATGAGCCGAAGCAGCGGCGACATCAGCACCGACAGCCCAATCATGACACAAACAAAGAAACCGGACAAACGCTGCTCCTTCACATCAATAATGCGCGGCGATTCACCAGGAGCATGAGTGCTGCAAAGATCGAAAGATAAATACAAAATTTAGCTATGCTTAACATCATCAAGAGGGGAGCAGGAGCAGGTATACCCACCGAGACATCACTGTGACAGAGGACACATGGGTCACCGATCTCACGGTGGCTGCACAATGCCAGGGCATGCCGAAGAGTCCGCAGAAGGTGTTCAGCAGGCAGAGCAGCACAATGTCCCAGTGCAGGCCAGAGCCCTTCTTCAGGCCACGATCCGGCTTATCCACAATCAGCTCGGATATCTGTGACTCCATGAAGATCAGGATGTAGACAAGCAGAGCTGGCACCACACAGGCAAAAGGCACCCAGGTCTCACATGGATTGAAGCCAATGAACCAACCACGACGCAGCGGATCGCTAGGCGACAGACCCTCGGGCACCACCAGCTTCTCGGTGTAAACGGAGGGCACCATATAGTCGACCAACACAAACATGGCAATGGAAATGGGTACACCGAAGTCGCCCAGCGCACGTCGTGCGTTGCGGCCGAGGAAGTGCGAGTTGCGGAAGAGTTTCAGATAGTAGGCAACCACAAAGGTGGCCAGTGTCAAAATGGTGCAGAAGAGCGCAGTGTTGGGCTGATTCGTGGGTATCTTGGGCAGCGCTGGAGGTGCCAATGTGGTGCTGGCATTCACCAGAGTCACGCTTATATTGAAGTTGGTCTCATTGTGCCCATTGTCGTGATCCACCAGCGTCGGCGGCGGCAGATTGTAGTCGGACAGCAGCGGATTGAGCTTGTAGATGGACACCAGCTTCATCATGGTCTCCACAATATAGATGAGCGTGATCAGCGCCGAGAAGATCTCCTGCGTGAACCGCGTCAGCAGCCGCACATAGACGCTGCCCTCAAAGGCGGACACGCACAGCGCTATGATGATCAGCCAGACGCCCACGTAAACTCGCACCGATAGAAAGTCAAAGTTGTATTCATTGCAGAAGACGATGAGCGCCTCATCGAAGAGCAGCAGCGGTCCAGTGGTGCCAATGATGACCAGTGGCTGGCAGGAGAGACAGTGAAAGATAATGCCCACCAGGGAGCAGGCAATCAGGGTCTCCGGGATGCCAATCCAGTTGTCCGTCTTCGCCGAGGCCAGGCCACCGAAGGTGATGGCCGTCGACAGGCAGGCAAAGTACATGAAGATGGTGGCCGCCAGTGTCTCCGTGTTGAGTCCGTCGCGTATGTCGCTCTTGTACATGGGCATGCGACGCTTCAGGTCGTTGCGCAGGCCACCCCACAGCCGATGGGTTTTGTCCATGGGACTGGGCCGCTTCTTTTTGCCATCATCGTCGTCGCCGTCGTCGCCATCGCCGCCACCTGGACCACCTGGCCCTGTGATGGCACCCAGTGCCTGCTTCTCCAGCAGCGCCTTCTCCTCATCCCGGCCAATTTTGATCATCTCGCTGTCGCGCTTCACCTGCAACGCCTTAATCTTGCGCGTGCGAATCCAGTCTTTCTTGGCCTTCAGCTCGTCGAAGGGCAGCAGATCGTGACGGTCCCAGTTGCCAGGCGGCAGCACAATGGAATCATCCAGGAACTCGTTGATAGCCGACAGCAGATCGCGGCGATCGTCCGCCTTGTAGGCAATGGCATGGAAGTGCTCGTTGGCCATCAGCGTGGAGATGGAGCGACCCACCTCATGGTAGTCCAGATCAAAGTTCCGTGGTCCCAGCAGCACGAACATGAAGCGCACTGGGACAGGCACCTCTGTCAGAGTGGGCATCAGCACGCCCTCCGACAGACGCACAAAAGCAATTGTGGGTTGCTCAAGGAACTCCACGGCACCCACCTGAGAAGATATGAAGATCAAGTAATCCTTTCACATAACTTCCCTCATTAGAACTTACCAAAACTGTCGTAGCCTCTGCTCCAGCGGGTATGCGCTTGAGGATGGTATCATTCTGCAGCTTCTTGAGATCCTCCTGCGAGGAGGAGTACATGTCGTCCTTCATGTCGATCTTGAGCTCATTGCTGCGCTTGCTGCCGCCAATCTCGCTGGCCGGCATTATCTTGATCTTCTTGTCATCCGTGCCGCCCGAGAGGTTCTGTGTGGGCCAACCAATTGAGAGGGTATTAAAGTATTCTCGTTAAGATGGACATTGGGTGTTAACGCCTTAACCATAATTATACAACAAGCACAACATGCAGAACATCGAACAGGCGTGCACTTAAGGGTTAAAGGCTGAGTTAAACGGTGCATTTTGAGGCTAAGTTTTGTTTTATTTTGCTTTTTCTTTTTCTATTCTTTTTTTTTTTTTTTTTTTTTTTGAGAGAGATTAAGGACAAGCTAACTTACGAGTAAGTCGATAAACAAACACAACACAATTGAGAACTTGCCAATCGTGAAGTTGGAGAGCATTTAAAGTGGTTCTAAGAGAGGGGGAGTAGCTACGTGGTGGGTGGTGGCTAGGTGGGCTAAAAAAGAAATGGCTCGATTTCTAAAGCACTGCAACAACACAGGGAATGAAACTGTTTACTATTTTGAAGATCTATTGAATACCCTTGCAGCAGGTGGAATACAAGCAAAAAGACATCCTCGTCTATCGATAGGTAATACTATAAATCGATTTGAAATAGAGTTTATGAAATGAAAGACGGCATCTGTTATATTAGTATCGATATTGTATAGAAGATCAGCCTATCATAAGTAGTAGCCAATAGTCAGACTAATTTTCTAAATATCCTTAAGGAATAAAATATTTACAGATCTGCATTTATCGATAATTCTTTGTACGTCTTAGCTAACTAGGATAACTAATATTGGCTGATCGTTGTAGGTATATATATATTTATTGACAGGTCCTCTATAAGTTTGGATATCTGCCTATCGTAAGTGGTAAAATGTTATCGGAAAAGTAAATTCCACATTGTCTTTCAAGATAAGTGATTTATCGGGTTATTCAAGTATTTTCCATATTTAAAACATTCCAGTTTTGAAGTTCCCTACAGAACTCCAAAAGTCTCTTCGCAACAGACAACTTTAGCATATGGCAACAATCTAGATTTGGTTCTGCAAGAATATATCATCTTCGGCCTGCCGACAGAATCTCTCTTATACAGACAACCAGTTCAGTTTCAGTTTCAGTTACAGTTACAGTTTCATTCCCTGATCTTTAACATTTAAAGGGGAAAGGTTTTTTTCTTTTTGGTTTAATTGGTTTGTCAAATAGGTCTTTAAAACTTATTACACCCAGATACGATGAGGTCGTCGAGTGTCGTCGATGGTCTATGGCGCTTAGATTGAGCATCGCCGCTGGCGGCGCACTGGTGCTCACACAGATGCTGCGTCTCGTTTTGGCTGATCGTTGTAGGTATTGTTGTTGTAGTTGATGTAGCTGTTGTTGTTGTTGTAGCTGTTGTTGCTGTTGCAGCTGCTGAGTGGCCTCGGCGCCCATCCAAAGAAGCTTTTGGTGTGGTGCGCAAACGTGAGACAAATGTGTGTTCAGTGTTCATATATATATATATCGGAGTATATATATATAGGGTGAGTGATATATATATATATATAGTTGGGTACAATATATATGGGCGGATGGGCAAAACAATAAGAGTCGCATTAAACGAAAGTAAAGAAGAGTCAAAAGAAACACAGGACAAAAGCAGCTTGATAAGTACGTCTCTTGACTATATATATCAGATATATACATATATAGATTTAGGTATATATATACTATATATGTATATAAGCTTATATACAGAAGTCGTTCATTACCGATTTGGGTAGAAGATGCTGTTGGTGTTGTAGTTGTAGTTGTAGTTGTAGTTGTAGTTGTTATTTTTGTTGTAGTAGTAGTTGATGTTGTTGGTGTACGAGTATGGTTGATGTGAGAATGTAGCACAGTTATGGGCGCATTTATGCAGAAATAGACAAGAGCATATTATGAACACGATCAAAATGATTAACAAATTTTGGAGAACACATCATATTTAAAGCCAATTTATAGCGATAACAGGACACGCACTGAATGTATGCAAGTTGTTATATGTAAGTGAATTAGATAGATCAACAGAGAGATCGATTTGCGGATCTCCGTCTTACCTGCAGACTCGTATAGCTGTTGTATTTGCGCTTGGTGAAGGGCAGCACGCCCTGGTGCTCGTTCACGTGGCGATGGCGCAACAGCAACGAGCGCATGACCGATGGCTTGTCATTGATATTGATAAGATCATCGACCACCATCTGCACAGCAAAAACTCAGTTCAGTTAGGGGAGAGGGAAAGACAGAGAGAGAGAGAGGGAGAGAGTGTAGCTTACCTGTTCGACCACACGATAGGCAACTGCTGGCAAATCCTTCTCGTTGAGGTCCAGCAGCACAACGCCCGTTTCCAGGCAGCGACGCAAATTGAGCAGCGAGTGGAATGAGAGAGAGGCAACATGCGGTTTGCCCCAGCGATCGGAGCCCTCCTCCACGTCCTCCTCATATTTGATCCAGCGCGCAGTCTCCTTCCACTCGCGATCCTCGCCCACGCCCGTGAGCTCATCCAGCTGCACAAAGATCTGAAAGGAAAACACCATAATCAGAATATGCCACTCTTTAAGAGCTAGTATTCCACTCTTACCTCATGTGGACTATGATCGACCTCGGGCTTCTTGCTTTGAAACGGTGAAATTGTTATTTGCGGCAATTCGCGCAGCTTGATGGATGAATGGTGAATCTTGTGGCGTCGCAGGGCGCGTGGATCATCCGAACGATGTGATCTCAGCTCATTGAGATCAGCTTCCTAAAGTGCAAAACAAAACAAAGACTTTAGCAACATATTCAAAACAATGAAAGGGCTTTAAGCAGAAGGACTTTCAGCTAGGGGCTGTCATCAACCTGTGTAGCCGGCGCTTGGGCATTTGTCTACATTGAGTTGGATGTGAATCCGAGCATGATAGGCAGCAAGAAAAGCAATTATAACGAAACGTATTTGACTGGTTTAGTTTTCTTTTTTTTTTTTTTTTTTTTGGTTAGGTTAACTAAAACCATAGTCAAGGTTAATCAAAAGGTAAGAGATATCTATCTAATTATGTTTAGGTCAACTAGCTAGAGTTACGGCTGGCCTACCTCCAATGCCGTGTCCTCAGGCTGCACAGAGATCCTACGCGCACCTGCATCACCGTTCTCCTCGATTGTCTTTTTGGGTTCCACGCTGTCCTGATGTGAGAATTTACGTTGTCTATAATACTGATGGCGGCTGTGAAAGATCAAAGCGATAAGGATAGCAATCATATATTGATAGACTTTAGATTATCTTCTTTCACACCTTTTTCTGCGTTTGCGTTCGTGCGATTGATCCGTGGGCTGTTCATCATAGCTCAGACTGGGCGGAGTGATGACAATTTTCTTTTTGGCATCACCGAACTGCACGTGCTTCTCATCGGCCGAGTTGTCCGAGTGATCGCCGTGACCAGCGCGTTCCGAGACTAGTGGAAAGTCTTCGGGTATATCATCATAGTTTTGTGCATTAGTCAATTGCTCCGTTTGGCTTTCGTATTCCGAATCTTCCTCAATGTTTAAATCATTTGTGCGTGCTGCAGATGAATGAATTGATATGATAGGGTATCTTCTAGTCGAGTCACCTGTATATACTTACTGCTCTTTTTGCGCGAACCAATCGGCTGCTGACTGTTGTCCTGGAAAGTGTTTACATCGAACTTCTCTTTGCGTGCTTTTGCGCCGGCAAAGACCTTTTCCATTTCCGAGTCCAGCAGCACTTCGTCGGGATCTTCATTGCCGGACTGCAAAAAATAGGGAAAAATTGTAGAATTGTTAAATTGTTAAACTGATGAATTGAAGTATGTGTAGAATTACATTCGTTACTCAATTGGCCGTTGTTTTCTCATCTTTTCTGGTCACGTTATGTGACTCAAGACAACAACAAACTTTTCAATTAAAAATCTATGAAAAAAATTCAGTCATGTGACTGGCCATTATTATTATTGTTGTTACTGCTGTTGTTGCAAGACGTCGTCGTCGTCATCTTCGTCTTGTCATGTGTAAATATAATTCTGTAAATATTGACCCAACTCTGCCTCTTGCCACACACAAGACGAAGTCCGCCAATTCATCATCAAACTTCTCTACCCTACGATCACACAGTCAAAAGTACTTCAATATATCAATATATCTATATATATCTACATATATGCCACATATCATATATCATACAATCGTAGAATGGATCGTACCCTTTGTAAGTATATTTAATGGCGTTTATGTTAATTGTTTTTAATCGAACTCAATTGATTTTCATAGTGACGAATGCATTGATTGTGCCATTTCAAATTGGCTGCCATATATCATATGTTATTATTGTTGTTGTTGTTGTTGTTGCTGCTTGATTAGTCAAATATTTACGCTATCTTGTTATAAACGTATCAATCAGCTCTGCAATAGAATTCAAGTCTAGCTGAAATCAGTGCGAAGGCTAAAGACATCAAACAGTCTGCGTAGCGAACTCTACGTAATCGAGTTAAAGCATTGATATATAGATCAATTTATATTTCATATACATATATTTCCTGAGAAAATGGAAGTCTTGATAGATGGTCTGACAAAAATTTAATAATACTGCAAAATATTTTACTGTTGATGTAGTTTTAAGGGTAAGTTATTAATATGTATTCTACAAGTTATTTGCTTTAAAGATCGATTATCATTTAATCAAGTTACTTTTGTTTAAATCAACTTTAGGATAGTATACTTTTGGAATATTTGATTAATATAATTTGCATGAAATTCGATAGTAGATATTCATACCTTACGGTATATATTATAAACATCAGCCAAAATCGTGATCAAGTACCGCCAAAGAAATTCCGATTTGGAATCTATTCAGTTTGAGACCAAATTAAAAAAAAAAAAAAAGATTTTACGACCCATTAAAGAAGGCATTCTCTACGATTTCAGAAATGTATTTTAAGATTATTTTATAGACAGACAGAGAAAGAGAGAGAGGGACAGAGAGAGAGAGAGAGAGAGAGAGAGAGAGAGAGAGAGAGAGAGAGAGAGAGAGGGACACAGAGAGAGAGAGAGAGAGAGAGAGAGAGAGGGACAGAGACAGAGAGAGAGTAGCTCTCACTCAGAAAGCATAAACATTGATTATATCCAATTCAATTCTCTCTTTGTATAAACATCACAAACATATTTAAAGTAAACAAAATAGAATTGAATCTGATGTCTTTAATAAACCACACGCTTTAATTGACATATCGACTTTTATTACAACTCCCACCCAATAATTCAATTCCTTTTTTGTAGCTTGCCGCTTTATCTCCACTGTACCCACATCCCAAACGGTTTATGCCTGACATATGTAAATTCATTCATCAAGCGTATGTAAAAAGCCAAGTTAAATTAGATTATGTGCACCATTAGCTACCTGTGTGTCAGCGGCTTTAAAGCTAATATTTACCGCCTGCGCACCTGGCACAGGACACGCAGCTTTAATGGTGTTTGCCTTCGACATTGCCATTGAAGTAAAAACAACATGAAATCCATCTTAGCCCTAAGCACACACGCGTGAAATGAAAATGACTATGAAATTAACATTCACTCTCTGTCTCCCTCTCTCTCTCTCTCTCTGTCTCTCTCGCTCTCTTTGTGTATCTGTCTCTTATTGTGCACCTGCCATAGCCACGCCCCTTCCTTATTTAGGCGTTACGCTCATACAAAATGCTATGCTAAATTTGCCTAATAACTTTATGATAACGCTCAAGGTATACCTGTCAATTGCGTCGCTGATAAGCCAGCGAAAGGGAAAACAATGGACTAGCGGAAAACAAAAGAAAAATGGTTGGAAATGGGGGACAATGGGAAAACAAAACAACGAGTTTCAATTCAATTCAGTTAGCCTGCAAGTTTATAAATAGAAAATTTAATAACGTTGAGAGCATGCACGTGGGAATATCAAATGTGTGTCCTGTCTATCTAACTCTCTTTGAGTGTGTACAAGTGTGGGTGTGTGTGTGAGAGTACAAAAGTGTGTGTGTGTGTGTGTGTGTGTGATAAGTCAAAGCGTAACGCGCCCCGTTACGTTAATTAATCGATAACAGCGCGAGCGTGGGCCGAGAGGAGTAGGCGAGGGGTATATGAAAATTATAATGATAGAGATGACAATAATGATAACAACATTCATTATGATCATTATGATGATGATGATGATCATGATATTGGTTTGTAATAATGTTGATGTTGCTGCCATTTGTGATTAGCAGCCAGACAGAACACGAAAAGTGTTTTGTCATATAGCCATTAGCCAAGGCCATCATTATGAGTTAACCACCAGCTACAACCTGAGCACAAACCACCGCCCATCGCCCACCGCCCACCGCCCACCACCCACCGCATTAGAGCGAGCACGAGCGTACTCTAGCTAAACGAACTGTGCAACAATGTCAGCGTCGCTTATCAAAATAATCGATGGTGCTTTCTATTCTATTTTATTCGATTTGTTTTTTGTTTTCTTTGGTTTTTTTGCCCACCTGAAACAGAACAAAAAAAAAACACAGTAACAACAACAACAACAGTATACAAAAGTAGAGCCCAACCAATCGTCCCGGTATGCCGCCCCTCATCCCCCTCCTCCTGCCCCCTCTAACCTGCCACGCCCACCTAGCTGTCGGAGCTGTCAATTTTCGTTTGGCGCTGTTTGCTTTGCGTTTTGCTAAATTAATATGAAAATGCCGACGTTGTTTCAGACGACAACGCAAGTTGTCTAAATACAACAACAACAACAACAACAACAACAACTAGTACAATAAAAACCACAACAACAATAAATTTTGCAGTAGCCCCAAAGCAATGTCAACCACTTAGGCATCTATTTAAATTTCATTTCCCTTGGTGACTTTTTTTGTTGTAGAAATACTTTCAGCTGAAAAATAAATCTAATCATATTTTGTCAGTTCGTCAACAATTTGTGAGCAGATCACAGAATGCATAACAGGAAAATATTTATCTGCAGACCTTGAAAAACAATATATATTATATTTTGGCTAAGAACAATATTATATAATATCTGAGACAGTTTCTATATAGTCTATTGCTAAATGCCTTCAAGCAAAATAAACTCTATTCATATTTAGGCGAGACTTTAGGCAAGTAACAGAATATATCATAGTTCGAGCTCTACCTAAGTAAACTCTAACTTATTAACTATATCATTATTACCCATACTTATTTCCATTTAAATACGCATAAATACATCTAATTCCATCATTATATTATATACTATATAATTTCAAAGTCAAGAAAACTCTGCGAAAAGTTCAACAGAATTAGGCTGCACTTTGACTACAGTTCAGCTGTGTTGTTCAATTCGACGAACTGAACCAGTTCACTTGAGCAACTCAGTTAACTAGAGAACTAAGCGCCAAAAGAACTTTGCAAACTTTTCAATTTTTGCTTAACTAACAACTTCAATTATCAATTGATTCATAAACTTTTGAACTGAAAGCATCAAAGTTGCGGATAAAAAAAATGATTCAAATTGAATTTCATGTTATTTGTGTTGCCACTTAGGTGTGCAGCAAGGCGTAAACGCTCACAGATACACAGACTCACAGATACAGATACGAATACAGATTGAGATACATTCGAATCTACTCAAACTGAGGCACGCACCCGCATTTAGCTGCTCGTCTGCTTAAAAAGTTAGTCATGTGTGTGGATTGTTGGTTGCTGAATGTTTCTGATGCGGTTTGACAACATTTAACTGTTAGCGGGTGTTTGGGGGAGTTTGGGGCTGTTGGAGCGGGGACAGCACGTGACTTATAAGTCATAAGCAAGTTATGCGGTCGTTGGGCTGAGCAACTTTTTGGCTGGCATGTTGCATGTTGTCAGCCAAATTGAATCAAATTGTGGCAAACAACTTGAACAGATTTGAGTGTTTGCAATTGTTGCTGTTACTGTTGCTGTTGCTGCTGCCACAAGTTTGTATAAGCAGCTGGGCCCAATAAGTTTTACAAGTCAAGTTTTAGCCGTTCGTGCTTAACTTTTCATCACCTCTCCGCAATAAAAAACGCCTTCGTCTCCAGTTTCGTGGCACTTTCCACGACATGTCCATGTCCACGTCCATGTCAGCGACACATTGCCATTCCCAGACACTCTCAATGCTGCCACAGCCACTTTGCTGGCACCCGCTGCCTGACACTCGCCGCCTCTTCACAGGCCACTTGCCTCTTACCACACAAGCTGAGTGCTCAAATTTTCCGCCTAAAATGACCTGTTTTCTTGTAAAGGAGTCGAATGAAAGTTAAAGCGAAAGTGCAGGATGCTGAGATACCCTATTACTTATAGCATAACATGGGGAGTATTCGCTGAGTGGAATTGCAATGTAATTTTCAAAGTAATTGCAAATGAAATAATTAAGTAATTAGAGAGTAATTATAATTAACTAAAATATAATTACTGAGTAATTACAGAATAATTAGAGTGTTATTACTGAGTAATTAAGATTAATTACATAATAATTAGAGTTTAATTACTTCGAGATTAATTACTTTAGATATTAATTGAAGAGTAATTTAAAAATTAATTAAGAATTAATTTAATTGCAAAGTTGTCTCAAAGGAATTACAGAATATTTTCAAAAGAGCTGCAGAGTAATTAAAAAGGGATTTCAAACATATTATAAAGTAATTTCAAAGGAACTACACAGTAATTTTAAATTAATTACAGACTAATTTGAAAGGTATTGCAGAGTAAGTAGTAAATACTTTGAAATTGACGAATAATTACAAAAGTATATCAGACTAAGTAGAGGTACTTACTAAGTACACATTTTGTGCAAGGTACTCGCAGCATATTTTCAGTGCATTTACAGAATACTAACATACTATTTGGAACGTATTTCCCAATTATCTACTGTGAATTGACAAAGTATTTACATAGTAATTGCAGTGCTCAACACTGTCCTAACAGTCTATTTACAGACTGTTTACATAGTATAATATATAATATCTAAACAGTTACACAGTCAATTAACATTTTATTTACTTTTAATTATGATTAATAAAAATATTTTATAGCTTAATCCTCCGCGTAATTGGAAATAAATTACAGAGCAATTACACAACAAATACCCATAAAAAAAAGGCATAAGTAGAGGAGTAATTGACTGTCAACAGCAATGACAACAGTCCAAATCAAAGGGCAATAGTCCTTCCAGCCAAAAATTAATTATATGAATTATATGTGGCACGCATTCTAATCATACGAATTCGTGAGGTCGTAAACTCAAGACGTTCCCAGCCATATGCCCGCTTCAATAATTCTTATCTAGAGCATCGACAACAGGAAACACAACAACAAATTTTCCAGGACATGAAACAAACTCGTTTAACTTTACATTTCGCTCTTGACTCGGAAAAAATCACAAAGCAAGGACAGAATACATATTAAAAAAAAAAGAAAACAAGAAGAAAGATAAGTAAAGTAAATAAAGAAAACAAAGAAATGTTGCGCATAATTTTCTTCGAATCTGAAGCTCCCATTTTGGGGGCGAAGCATTTCGTAGATATTTTGTTTGCACAAATTAACGATGCTTCGTTTCGTTTGTATCTGTCCGTCAGCCTAACGCACAGTGTGTATTCGTGTGTGTGTGTGTGTGTGTGTGTGTGTGTGTGTGTGTGTGTGTGTGTGATTGTGCGTGTGTGTTAATTTGATGAGAATTTTCGCAGCGGAAATGCTCGCCGAAGGACAGGAAGGGCCTGCGACAGGCGTATAGTATAGAGAGCTGCTAGGGGAGGTGGAGACAGCGAGTGTGTGACAAGGGGTAGGCGTAGCTGGGGCCGGACAGACACGTGCAAAGGTTAAAGCGTTCATTGTGCTCTTAAAGGCGCTAAAACATAATGTAATTGAGCTGACAAAGCTACACACACACACACACAAACACACACAGATATATATATAGATGTGATTCTTGCTGCTCTCGTAATAGCCAGAAAAGTGTTGCATACTTCAAGGTCAACCTGTTCCCTATCTGTGTGTGTGTGTGTGTGTGTGTTTGTGTGTGCATGCGTGTGTGTGATATGAGCGAATGATACTTAAATTGAAATTGGTTTTCACTTGGGTGGCTGCTGTGTGAATTATGCTTGCCCTGCGATTGTATTCAAAGTACCCACACACACACTCACACACACACACACATACACTCACACACGCACACGCACGTACACACAGATTTACAGTTACGACCGCAAAAGTGTGCAAAGATGAGCCATAAAAGATGCTGTGTCCATGGCCGCGCCCCGTCCATTTTTTTGCGCCCACTTT
Organism: Drosophila hamatofila; assembly: GCA_035045345.1. NCBI lineage: Eukaryota > Metazoa > Arthropoda > Insecta > Diptera > Drosophilidae > Drosophila > Drosophila hamatofila. The sequence continues at coordinate 9,892,926 of JAWNPA010000052.1, read as the reverse complement.
TAGTATTACATGACATTGCGCTGCGACTGCCCGAAATAGTAGGCAGCATTTACATATATATATATATATATATATGTATGTGTATTTGTGTGTGTGTTGGTATGTGTTTTATTAAATAGAAGCTAGCCAATTCGCTGCTTCACTTGTTGTGCCAAAATTCCAGCTAAAATATCTAACAATCTGTATGTGTAGGTGTGTGTGTGTGTGTGTGTGATATTGTGTGTGTATCTGCATGCGTGTGTTTGTGCACGCTTAGCTTCATTTTTATCATATATATTTTTCAAGGCTACTTTGCAGGTGTTTAGTAGTTGGTATTTAGTTTTTGGTGTTTAGTGTGTGTGTCTGAAATTTGATCAAAAACATGCAGCAGTTGTTTTTATTTTACCTGTAATTTTAAGGCGATGGCAAAAACAAACGTTTTTCACATTTCGTTTGCAGCCAGCGCAATTTTCACAAGTTTTCTGCTGCTGCTGCTGCTGCTGCTGCTGGGACTTTTTATTCGTTTTAGTTTTTTCGCTGTTAATATTTTTATTTATTTGTTTTTTTGTGTGTTACAGTTGCTGCTTGGCTGCCTGTTGCACTTTGACCCGCGGAGCTGCTTAACAGTTCACTGCAGCAGCAACTAGCAAAAGATAGAGGACAAATACAAATAAGAATACGCACGCAAGCACGCACACACGCACACGCACGCACTCACACACACGCACACACACAGTCACAGAGACAGCGCGTGGGGATACGGAACAACGCGCGCTCTCAAGCCTAAAAATGTTGTGGCGTCTGGGAAGGCTTCCCAGCAAATGTCGTGACTGCGGCTGCTGGTGCCATGGCCAGCACTGCGATGGCTACACACACATGTTACCTGCGCCGGCGCACGATGGAGGCGCGCGCGTATAACTGTAGCATAGTTAACAGCTGCTGGCTGCGCTGCCGACGCAGTCGACGCTGCCGACGGCGCTGCAGTGCACACACAGCTGTTCTCACGGCCGCTGCCCGCTGGCGTTGGCCCAAAACGAGAGTTTTACAACCGTTGCTGACGTAAATCACAAATGCACTTTACGTTGCGCCCCAAAAACCAAAGCAGCAACAACTAAGCAGCCAAAAAAGCTTCACTTGAAAGCTCTGCCAGTAGCTGCAGTAGCAGCCAAAAGTCTTTGCATACATGTACATATACAATGTGAACCAGTGCCAAAAGCTCTCAACAGGCAAAAGGTGAAAATGAGAGAGAGAGGGAGAGAGAGAGAGAGAGAGAGCGTAGCAAGCAAATGAGAGTAAGCAGCGAAAACGAGCCTTGCACACGGTCAAGGTCAGCTGCTTTGGCTGGCGTGTGTCGCTTTGTGCATGGGGTGGCATTCGACAAAAGCTTTGGCTGAAAAGCTTCCGCTTTTACCCTAAAAATATTCAAATTATGAACTCTTCACTGCACAAGGACCTAGCCAGACTTGTGCAATCTTAAGGAAAAACAAACAATGTCTATATATAGAAAACATTTAATTACACGAAAATGTATATATTTTTAGATGCAAGGCAATCTGAATAGAAACCCTCATTTTGCTTTGATATGCAAAATATAGATATTATTATTATAGATGTGAATAAATTCGGGCAGCAATACGCTTTGGTTTGAGCTTGTGTAAATTTGATATGCTTGAATGTATATTTACTAGCTTTAATTGGCGCCGACTATTTGGCATTGGGGTTCAAGGAGAGTCAAATATTTGTATACCCTTTTATTATATTTCTTTATTCTGAATTTATGATCTACTTTTATATGAATTTATTAAGAATTCATAATAATATATATATTTTAACTTCTTCAAACTTTTCTTTTCAATTGTCTTTTAACCAAGGTGCCCTTGTTTACAGCAGCTGGAGCAGCTGAGGTGGCTTGACATGTGCGTGCTTAAAACTTTGAAGGCAATTACCAATGATAAGAGCCAAGCTGAACGCACTCGCACCAGGCGCAAAACTAACGGATAATTGAAACGTTAAGAGCCCAAATCATTGCCTACTTACGGGTAACAGCAGGAGGTAAACGCCAGGCGTTAGCTGCCTGGGCAATTAAGTTAATAGCCAGCGTAAATGTGGCTCAGCTCAGTTCAGGTGTCAACGTTTTCATTACGAGCACTTGCTGGTCAATGCCAATGCCAGCAATTGTTATTGCTGCAACTGTTTGCTGCCTTTATTATTATTACTGCAGCTGCACTTGGCAGCCTTGACCACGAATATTGATTTCCTGTTGTTGACTGTGCTATTCAGAGAAAGTGTGTGCGAGTGAACTGAATGTGAGTGTGTGAGTGTGTGTGAGTATATGAGTGTCTGTCCGCCCGCTCGTTTTGAATGTCTAACTAGTTTCCGGAGTAGTTGCCCCCTACCTCTGTGTGCTCTCTCTCTCTTGTTGTCTCTCTTAACTGTTTCTAGACGCACAATTAAAAAAATGCGTTTTGTTTGTGTTTTGTTTTGCCTACGCTTTGTGCTCAGTTTTCGTTGTTGCTGCTGTTGATATCCATTTGGCTTTGGCCTTAAAGCCGCCCTCGTCGCTGTGCGCGCCACGCGGCGTATACGTAACGTGCTCAGTATTTTGTCTGCTCTAGTTTAATAGGCACATCCAAGTGAACGTCGAATGAATGAATGAATACGTGATTATGCGAGCTGTCTTCCTCCCTCTCACTCGCTCGCTCACTCGCTTGCTCCAGCCTAGTCTAGGGCATTGGAGCGACAACTGTAAACCGAGATTCAAGATCCGAATCCAAATCGGCAAAAAAAAGTGAAACTGGTTTCCAAATTGTGTCACTGACTGGCTGGCGGGCATGCCAGGGCACAACTACAACAACAACAACGACAACAAGTGCGGAAATCTATACAGCCAAAGCAACAACAATTGCCAACAACAATTGGCAACAACAATTGGCAACAGCAGCTACTAAATCAATAACAATTACTTGACATTAGCCGCGCGTACAAGCAAAATAAAAATACACAACAAAAATCATACAACAATAAAAAAATAAATAAGCAAAAAAAAAAAACCGCAACGAATTAAAAACATAAAAAACATTTGATAAATATTTTGCACACTCAAAATTCAACGCATTTTTGTAAACAGTTTTTGCAATGAACTTTTTTGTGTGGAAAACTACTGAGCAAATTCAAGTCAAGATTATAAGCAATATAACTAGCTGTATATATGTGTATATAAATAACTTGAACAGAAGCATTAGGAAGCATTTTGAAAGTCTGATGACAACATTTGACAAATCGATTTTAGTAGATTTTATTTTTAACGAATAGCGAATTTGATGTGCACTCAACTCAGGCTAATTAATTAATTGAGCGAGCGAAAGTTGACTTCATAAATATGTTGATTGCAAATCGCTAATTGTTCATTGCACTTTTCTCAATGATCAACTGAAATGTTATGTTGGTTTATGATAGTTTTCTTGAGAACTTAAAGGATTTCTGATACGAAGTGATATGAACTTTTAGAAGAGTCTATAGGTATTATGCTATGCTTGCCTACTGTTTATTTATCTGTCAGCAATTCTTAGCTCTTCAAACTTAAGACTTGAAATTGAAAATAGAAATTCATTTACTCAGCTGTGTTAGATTTTAAACATAAGCTCACTGAGGTCGTGCTAAATCGGTATTTACTCGTATTTTACTATATAAACAAAATTGTATGCAGTCAAAACAATGAAATTTGATAATATATAATATTTTATATTATAATAAAATATATATAAAATATATATTTATATTTTATTATATATATAGATATATATTTCCATTGTTGATTTGCTCATCCACACATCTAATATAATATATAATATAATATATAGTTTTGGCAAATTCACACAATACTTTTAACTTTTCAGCTAGAGCTACAAAGCACAACAACTATGTTAGTGTTAGTCTCCTCTATAGATTGTCCAAAATGTCAGTAGATATACATATGTTTCTAATGACGTCACATAAAAAAAAAACTATATCTACGCCAGCATCTGAGTTGCCATTACAAAATATTGCAGTTAGATCATTATTGATCTCCTGAATATCCGAATATATATCTTTTTTAATCAGTTTACCTGTTTTTTGGATCATGATTGAGTATTAAGCAGTCAATTGTGACCGACTGCAAGGCGCTAACATGTTTTAAAACCTGTTTTAAGCTGATGACTACATTTATAAATTCAACATTATTCGTATTAAAAATTGGCTTAAAAATGCAATTAATTCAATATTCAGTTTAATTTGTTTAATAACATTATCTTCTCCATCAAAAGAATAATCTCACTCTTTACTTTTCAGTCTGATTAAAAGCTGCGTAAAATATTTATAAACTCATTACATTACGTAACATAAAACACCTTTAACCAAATGAGATTTCCTTTTAAATCTCCGCCCCTCCTTTTAAGCAGGCTTATCCATTATTAGTTAATTAAATAGAATACCTTCAATTAATTGCTAGGGACTTACCTTTTTCTTGGTATTAAAGCCCAAAAAGGACAATTTGCGAACATTGTTCTCACGGCCGCTGGCCGAACTGAAGCTCATTTTGGCGTCGTTTCTCCTTCGAGGGTCTGTTCAAATAGAGCAACTGCTTGGGTCTGGGTCCACTTGGTGTCTACTCTCGGTTTATTTGATGATTTGCAGATGCCTGTACCAGCGCACTTGCATTGAGCTGTGGTTGAATTGGCGCTTCCACTGCGGCAGCTCGGAGAAGAATCTCGGCATTCGGTGTGACGGCTTACTCAGCGTGGTCTGGGCTGGGCTGGGCTGCAAGTGTGAAGAGTAACAGAGGATGCACTTAGTACGCAATTACATTTTAAGAAACAAGCAAGTTGCCACTCTGACCAGAGCCCCATGGGGCTGCAATTCAATTGGAGCAAACATAAACACAAACACAGAGACACACAGAGATACACAGAGAGACAAACAACATCGAGCAATAAACTTGCGTTCCGCGACTCAATTAAACTCAAATGCTGTAAGCACGCACAACTTTGGGGCTTGTGGCAAGCCAACTTGGGGGCATGAACTCGCCGAGTGACGCAGCGAGTGGAGTGAGAGGGGGCTACTGAAGCACGCGACTTGACTGTCACTTGATCAATTTGCGAGGGCTGCGGACTGTATTGTGGACTGTGTTGTCGGCTGCCCATTGATCGCCAGCCAAAGGCGTCATTATACGATTCCATTTTGAGCACAGTTGTTCATCTCTTTACAGAAATATTTATATACATATATATATTTTATATATATTACATACACACACACACCCATTTCTTTTATTAAGTTCAATAATTAGGCAAGTCTGGACAAGTGCGCGTCTGAGTCACATTCAGGCAAATGAGCAACTGACGAGCAGCTGGCAAAACCGAATTTCACCAACATATATATATATAGTATATATACATATATATATATATATATATATATATATATATATATATATAGTATATATACATATATATATATATATCAATTTATGTATATATATATAGCTCACTAAAATGTGAACTGCGTGTTGGCGACTCCTTAAGCAACAAGAACTCGAAGCAGCACCTTTTTTATTTTTGCTGAACGTCCACACACAAATTGAATTAAGGCAAGCGCACGGATAGCTCAAAATGTATCTATAGGATACGCGTAGGCGAGATACGCGAGGCGCGCGTCGAGATACGCGAGGTGCGCTCAATGACAAACGAAAGCCGTGTGTACCTGTTGCGGTTGCGTTGGCGCTGATTTATGCGGCGCCCAGAACATTGACTGAACGAAACGAAATGTGGCCCGAACCTAAACCCGAACACAAACCGAAGCAGGGGTGTTAATAGGTGTGTGCGTGTGTGTGTGTATGTGTGTGTGTGTGTGTGTGTGTGTGCTGGTGTTAGACAGACAGTACAACATGAGTCTCGTGCTTAGTTAGGGCCTAGGTCTAGAGCCTACCCAACAGCTATAGCTATTCCAAGCGATTTATTTTCCTTTTGGCCAAATTCACACAAATCGCTTGGCGGGTTATGCAACAGAAATGTGACCAAGCGATTGTTTGTCTAACTCTGATAAAATTGATGAGTGTGTGAGCGAGAGAGTGTGTGTGTGTGTGTGTGTGTGTGTGTGTGTGTGTGTGTGTGTTGTCTAAAGTTGGCCCTGGATTAAACTTGAGCTATTGGGCAGACACCCACACACATGAACAGGCGCAACTCGTGGTGTTTGCTAACCTTGACAGTGCTGGGGAAATGCATTACTTATTAACTTGATTTGACAGTAGTTATTAACTAAAGAGGACACGCTTGATAGATTGCGCAAATAGAGCAAAGCGCCAAAGCATTTTGCTACTTAACTATGCGCTCGTGTGTAGACTACGTGTCTTCCACACCCAAAGTAAATCGACATTTTTTTGACTTGGCAAAAAGTTTCTTGAAAAATGTCTTAGCAGAAATGGGAAATGACTTATTTGATTGTATGGCTTATAGAACTTTTCTTAGGTTCGTTAAGACCTGCATAAATAATACAATTTCATATATGTTTATGAAAGTCTATAGGGTGGTATTACTTTCTAATGAAGTAGCTAATATATTAATCTATAGTAAATATTTTCTCATGCTTGCAAATCCTTGGAAATATATAGTAAATGTCATGAACTATTCAGGCATACGAAATTACAATTAGAGTATTGCTTTTAATGAAGTAACTAATGTTTTTATCTATAAACAAAATCTGCCCATGTTTGCAAATCATTGGAAATATGTAATAAATGTCATGAACTTTTCTAGGCAATTACAATTACTTTTGAAAAATCTAGTACATTTTTAAGTATTATAATCTATAGTAGATCAGTTCTTAAACTGCAGATCCTCAGAACTGATCTCTATCCGTATCACCTCATTTAGTGATATAATCATATCGCAATTTCTCATGCAAGCATTCAGTTTGATTGTCAGCTCATTCCAGTTTTCTCCAAATATTTTATATAATATGTAGATCTTGTCATATCCCAAATGCATGATATATATATTTTGTCTTTTTCATATACACAACTCAATTAACATTATACTTTATTTCATTATTATCATTATTATAAATGTGTCGAAAATATTGGAAAGATCCCCTCGATAAACAAACATTGAAAGTGATCTTGAAAAGTGATTTCTGCAATCATTTATGTATCATAAATAAAAGATCTCTCAGTCATATCAACGTCCACATATTTTCCTTTAGCCCATGAGCTACTAAAATACTCTGCAATCCATCAATCCCCGCACGCAGACAGACAGTTTAAAGTGGTTTATTTATAAATTTGCTCAGGTCGATCAAATTGATCGCGTGACTCCTGCGATTCATTGGTCTACAAATTTACACGTTTTATGGGCGGACAGAGCCACATGTTATCAAACAACAAAAGAAAATAAAGAATTAGACAGGCGCAGCGCAGCGGACGGGCCATAAAGCAAAGGTGTTATAATTTAAGCCCAAAGCAAATAAACAATCGCCGATCAGGAAACAGGAGCGCCGAGGGAAATAGCCCAAAATTAACGTGGTGATCAATTTTATGGGTTCATTAGCGAAACGTCGCAAACGATCGATCGTCCGCTCGCTTGCTCGCTCAAGGGTCGGACTTAACTTTGATTTAAATTATTGTTTGTATACGAATTGCGTGGGCTTTCAGCGTGCGCTCCCTTATCACGGCCGGTACAGTGGACATCCATCAGCTGCGACTATCGCAGATCGCCTTATCGATGCGCTTTGATATGGCTACAAATTATTTAAACGATTGACAGTAATGAATGGCATTTATAACTATCGTAAATTAACCGAATAATTGTCTTTTGTTTAATGTTTTGTAGTAGTCAAAACTAATTTGCAACAGCAATTGAAACAAATGGCAGGAATGAAGTGTGCCTGACTAGACAGATATCCTGTGACTGGGAGCAGGTGTGACAGAGGACGATATGTTTGTACTCCGTAGACATCTAAATATGATATCCCATCTATAATAAGCTATATGATATAATCTAGTAAATAAGAATGACTAACAGCAAGATATATTCTAGCTAGAAAGTTATAAGCTTGGGCTAAAATGATTTAGTACTTGTACTTCATTACTTGGGCTAAAATTAAGTTATTTTAGAGATCATATCTTCACTTTCTTCATATTTTTCTCTTTTGCCCATTTGTTTTTCAGTTTCTTTAGTTTTCTGTTATTTTTATCAAATATCATGTGATTTTAATAGCTAATACATAATCATAAAACATATGAAGATAGTTAAATCTATCAATCCTTTAATCTTTAATCTCTAGTCCTCCACTCCCTACAGCTATAAGATCTACATATAGACATATAGACAACTAGACTATCCAGGTCATACCAGCTGTCCACTGACATTCCGATCAAAAATAATGTTTGATTCCAATTGGCACCTGCACAATTCCATCTTCATGTTATACAATCCAACCTAAAACACGATACACCCAATTGAATTTTATTTCAAATTCTCACGAGGGTAAACTTGAAGTGCGTAACTTATTTGATAATATTGAATAATAACATGATTATTGTACCAATTATGGACTTATCAGTTGGCACTCCTTGTCAGTCAGAGAAAGAGGGAGAGCGAGGGAGAATGAATGGAATATCTCCAAACGTTGATATATCACGTGCATTTGGCCCTTATCTATAGCAAGAAAACAGAGCAGAAAGAAGCAGGGGAAAACAATAAACAATCTCCGGATACAGCCGGTTCTTAAAAGGCATTTCATAAACAGCTGCCAATTGGAACTGAAATTTCTGTTGCAGTTAAAGTTGCAGTCGCAGTCGCTGATCATGACCGACTCGCGATGATAGAAGAACCGGTTTACATATTGCAACAGTTCAACAGCTGCAACTGCAACTGCAACTGCAACTTCAATAGCCACAGTCCATTTCCATTGCCATTGCCACTGACATTGAACTTGAGTTTTGAGTTGGAACAGAAAGGGGGTTGCACTGCCACTGGAGCATGCTTCCTGTTACGCGCACCTCCACGAAAATCGTAATCAAAATTCCACGACACGCGTAAAAATGTCAGTTTCGAAAACTTGAATTACAATATACTCGACCAATTGGGGCAAATTAGAGTCGACGCCGTCAATTATAAACACTGAAGTGCGTCCCATATATATTGTTGGGCATAAATAAAAGTAAATGAAATAATAGTAATAAGAGTCAATAATTTGAAAGTTATTGTCCCACTGAGTAGAGCACTAAATCTTCTTCGGTTAAAAATTATGATTAGACGAAATTTGATTTGCAGCCAGGCAAGAAGAAATATAAATAAAACAATAAAAACAATTTTCGTTACTTTCCGCCAGACAGCGCTTCATATCAGATAGAATAACGCAAAAAAAAAGTTATACATATGAAATAGGTCGTTGCTGCGAGGGTTGCTCAATTAGTAGTTAAAGCATGGTTGCTAAGTGTAAAAGAAAAGGAAAATGTTTCAACATATTTTAAATGTGTTTAAGAAGTTGAATTGAGTTTTAAATACAGAAGTTTAATATATTTATTATTTATTCATTGAATAAATGGATCTCATAAACTAAAGCCTTGTTCCTAGTAGAATTATAATGAAATATTCCAAAAGCTTATACTCAAAGCTAAGACTATCATATAAGCTAAAACTTAGTTATTGACAATGGATGGATAATAAAAAAGATGAGGAAATGATAGAGTAAAAACATATATCTATATAAAAGAAAATAACATAGAAAAAACTGATGACAAAACACTGAAGACAATAACTTCAAATACAAGATAATATAAAAACATATTTTTATTTTCTAATAGTATAAAGTAGAACTAAAAAGAATCAATCCTAATCTTCTAGAATAGAATTGAAAATATATCATAAATATAAATATAATATTTGGCTAAATAACAAATAAATTAGTTCCGGAATATAGCATGGGTATGATGTTATAATTTATATAAATGACAGCTAATCAACTTAGATTGATAGTAGTATATCAATGTTTATCAACTCTATCCTCATATATCAGTTAACTACATCACTTAACAATAAGTCACATTGCTGTACAATTTGTTGAACGACCCTCGCACTTCCACAATTCTAGTTGAATATGTTATGCAATCGAATTCTATTTCATAGTTGTTGCTGTTGCTGTTGACCTAGCCAATCGCAGTTGAAAGTAGTTTCCATTTCCACTTGAGTGGCAGCCACTTGGCACTCCAGCAAACTTGTTGGACTTGATGAAGGATTTATGGACGGACACACACACACACACACACGCACACGCACACTTACACTTACGCACACATTATGCTAAGCTGTGTGGTTAAAGGTTCAGAGCACTTGAACTACGCTAACTGTACTCGGACCGATCAAATAAATAAAACATAAAAATATATATTTAAAGAACAAACTTCTACGCTTCAGCGATTCGCACACATATGAGTGTTCCAAATGAAAAAGCAATTGCGATTCGATAACCCAATTACAACAACAGCAAACAACCAACAAAAAACAACCCACAACAACAGCAACAATTGGAGAACAGAGAACTCTAATTGGAGACCAAGTTAATGACCAACTGATACAACTGACAGACGATCGACTCGACGATCGATAGAGAGGCGACCGGCCTTCCGACTAACTGACTAACTGGCAAAAGTCATTTGTAGGCGTAATCAATACACGGACGAAATATTTTAGTGCTTCTTCTTTCGCTTAGATAAGCAATTTTTTCGCTTCTGATCTGACCGAAGCAACTATAAAAAGTCTGTGTATAAAAATGTATATCTAGCATTAAAATGATGACTCTACTTATTGTGTTATGAATAACAATTTCAGGAAATACTTTCTACAAAGTTTGATATACAAATGGGATTCCGTTTTCTTGGTGTTTTAATGACGAAAGAACTACAGAGGATGTCTGCCAGTGCAATGAACCAAATGACTAATTGTTTATGCGATAAAATAATTGTTGTTCTCGAGTTTTGATTACAAAACAATGGAAACCTGAAGAAATGACAGATCATATCAAATAATCTAAAAGGTTAATATTGTATCGTTTACTTGATATCGATTTCGGTTTCTCCTTAAAGCAATTGCTATTTTAGAAACGAACGGGTAAAATGTATATATTTGATATGACTAGAAAGTTCTAGAGTGAGTGGTTTATTTATAATCAATTGTTAGCAATAGAAAGTAAAAATAACCATTTGATACACACTTATGTGTGGTAGGTATTAAGTTACGTATACTTAGCAGAAGTTTCTAGCCCAACCAGCCCCACCCACAACAGTCGCTAGCCTGGTATATAGAGGCACTCTCATTTGTTGTAACATACTCGCACATACTTTAAATTGCAGCCGTTGCAAATTCCGTGAACCGTGCACAGGAACAATAAATACTAGTCTGAAAAAACAAAACATGAGCTCCCCACAAGTTGTGTAAACAAAACTGCAAAGCCAACAGCAACAACAACAACAAGGGGGGCCATAACAACAATAACAACAATCAACTTTAGGCGTCATGATACATTTTGGTTAAATATCAGGAAAGAAGAAAAAACACTATACACAAGTCAAGATAAACAAATTCTCGTTACCATTGTTGTAACGTGGGAGCAGCACAAACGGAGCGACCGAGACAGAGAGAAAGAGCGAAAGAAAGAGAGTATATATATGTGTGTGTGTGTAAAGGGTGTGTGGGTTAAGGCAGCCAAATTATTGAGCCATTACTCACACACCGCGAGCAAGGGAGAGCAAGCGAACTGGTGTATGTAAGATAGAGGGAGACAGCGCGCTAAGAAAGGGTGCGCTATGCCCAAATACAAACACACACACACACACACACATACAAAACATATACAAAGAATTTGCATGCCGCGGTGAACGCAAACAACAACACGAAGAAGATGCAGAAGAGCGCAGCTCACGTGCAGAGCTTAAAACGCAAAACTTTAACGGTGTTGATAAGACTGACGTTGGCGTCGCCGTCGCCGTCGACGTCACCGCTGGTGTCGCTGCAGCACAAAAGCGGTATTGTTGTTGCTATTATTATTACAGTATTTTGCATACAACAGCAGCGCAACAGCAGCAGTCAAGCTTAGCATAGCCACAACAGTGCGAGCGAGAGCGAGGATGAGGGATGGCAGAAGCGTGAACAGGAATAAAGAGAAAAACGTTAACTATGTGTACTTTTTTCTTTGAACAGTAAAACACAAAATATGAAGAAAAAAAAATCACAAAAACAAAAACGAAATGAAAAGAAATGTAAGAAATGAATGGTGAATGGGCCTAACTATGCAGAACCAGTTTCAAAAAGATAGAATCAAAGAGTCAGAGTAACAGAAACACAAAACACAGAAAGAGAGAGGGAGCGAAAGAAAGAGTAAATGAGTAACAAAGGCAGAAGCTCTGTGTGTGTGTGTGTGTGTTGAGTAATCACTTGCTGCATTTTCGAGCTTGACTTTTTTTTATGATTGCTTGTCTAATGCCTAAAATATTTGAAGTTGATTAGTTTTTTATGTTCTCGTATAATTAGTTGATTATCAAGAGAGCAGACGCATTCGATTTATCAACAGATCGAGATCTAGGCACTGCTTAAAACTGTCTTTTAGTTATGTATAACAGCTTTAACTACAATAGGCAAATTGTCTGTCTGCCGTTGACACTTATTTTCGAAATTGTACTTGAGGGGGAAAAGAAACAAAACAAAACACAGAAAAACAATAATCAGTTCACATCAGCGTCATAGCCACAAGTCGCAAAGTTGAAAAACAAAATATTCGAAAATTTCAAAAATTGGCACAGAAATAGCAGCCAGCCAGAGCAACAACAACAACACCACATAGCCATAACCACAGACAGAGAAAGAGACGTCGAGTCGTAAATGAATATAATAATAATTGACACGTACTTTAAGAGCTCTTTTACCCACGACTTTCGATGATGGCTGTAGCCAATTTGGTCTTTTATTTTTGTTTTTGATTTTGTTTTTGTTTCTTCTTTTACTTTTCGCTTTACCAGCTGCTCTCCTCAGTTGTGGTGTGTCTCGGAAATTTTCCACTGTGCGCGGCACAACTTCATTGACCGATCATCTGTGCGAAGGGCCGTCGGGGAGGGCGAATGTCACAACAAACAAATCACTTTTCGTACAAATTACTGCGGCGTCGGCGGCGACGGCGGCTGCGTCACAAGTATGCGAATTATACAAAATACAGTTCGAAAGAAGCGCGTCGATGGAAACAAAAGTGCGACGATCGAAGATGTCGGCAAAGGGAACGGCAAAAGGCAACGGGAACGCTTGAAAAAAGACGACCGACCGACCACAGACACAGAAAATGGCAGAGCAGCAACAACAAAAACACCAATAGTAACAACACACACACACACACAGTGTTTATGACGTATATATGTGTATATACATGTATCGTTGCGTATATCTTTTACAAATTCTTTTTATATAGTATTTTTTAATGTTTTTTCGTAATACTTTTTAGGACTTTGATAGCGACAGCGCACGCGGCGCGGCGTCTCGGCAAACTTGAATTTGGCGAACGGTTAGCGGTTCTTTTTTTTGGACTCGATCGTCTCCGTCTTTCCGGTCGCACGTTTCTGAGCGTAATGATTTACTGTTCCTGCGGCAGCACGTTTTTAAACACAGAGAGCAATCGAGCCGAACAGCCGCAGCAGCAGCAGCAGAAATATCGACAGAAACCAACAACAGCAACAACAACATGTTTTGGAATAGAGCGAGAGCGGTTTTCATGTAAAACTCATAAGCGTCGACATAAGTGTACCCTGTATGGTGTTTAAGTCTGGAATTTCTGTAAATTTCCACATATTTTCCTTTTTAGTTTCTCCTTGTCCTTGAGTTTGAGTTTCCTTTTACAATTTTTGTTTTCCCACGAATTTCTATTCATACAGTTTACTACCTGCCTCAATGGCTCTGAGCACAGGGTATGCAGCAGGCATGCATCGATTGTTCTGGAGAGCACGTGAGTAAACGCAAGAGCGAATATGACTTGCAAGAGCCACCCTCATTACTGATCGACTTTGCGCTCAGCGCTCTCCCAAATGCGTATGCTCTCTCGCTCGCTCTCTTTTCTGTTCCTTTTGTTGTGGGCTGTAGTGGGACGAGCTGCTCCAACTAGGCGAAATGAGGATATGCTGTGATTGCATAGGTCACACACGCTAATGCGACAGCTACAGGTGCAAATGGCCATAATGGGCCTAATGCGCTTAACGAACAATAACAGCATTAGAATCACGTCTAATGCATTCAAAACTGTTTCAGGCATCAAGGGCTGCGCCCTGATTTGAATTCGAGGATTGTTTGTGTGGCAATTGACACAATGCAAATTAACTAATTCTGGCGCTCTAATTGATTGATTTTCCAGGTTGAATGGCAACACGCACATCGAGGTGTGAAGTTTGTGCGGCATTTCAACATTTTACCGCCGTATACATGTTGAATTTAGTTGTTGTGAGCTGTGAGCGCTCGAAATCGAATTCCAAATGATTTTCAACAATTAATTGCCTCAAATAATGCTCCCAGCCACTTGCTGGGGAGTAGTATCAGCAATGCTGATAAACCCTCATCGAGTTGAAAATAAATAAATTCCCGAAAAAAAAAAATAGAGCACAATAGCTCTTTTCTCAAGTATACATTTTCCGATTAGCAGCGATTCATGACGTCAAAACCGAAACTCAAATTCGATGGTCTATTTATGCTAGCAATTGATAACGGCTTGATAATTCTTTGATAAATTCGCATTCAAATGGGCTGCGAAATATTTTCTGATAAATTACCATTTTTGTCGTTTATTATCGTTTTGAGTTGACATCTATTTTGATCGAGTGTTAATTTGTGTGTGATAATTGCTATTTGAGGATTTGAGGAAACTTTCGTGTCACACCTGACTAATTCAATGTTCAAATACGTGTTCAAAAAGATTCCATGAATTCCCTTTTATCTTATATCAATTCAAATTTAAATTCTTTTAATTGATAAGAGGGTAAAGGCAGTCAGCCCTCAAATTAGTCAAAGCCAAAGTTTTGGCAGGCGCAATTAGGCAAACGCACAAGGGTTAATTGGCCAGCCTGCCAGCCAGACAGCCCTAAAAGTAGGCTACACTTTTGGCAGCATCAGCTCGCTGCCAAGCATGCTACGAAAAAAGTATCCAGGTTCAGTTTTTTTTTTTTTTCAATTTCTTGCTGAATTCCTCAATGACACATGCAATTATGATAAGAGCGCAAATCCAAAGGCCAAACACGCTCAATGTTTGAGTGGGATTTGGGCATTTGAGTGAGAGGCTGTGGTGAAAAGCTTCCACTTGAGTGAGTTCTTGGTCGTGTCCCAAAGTTCTTCGGCTGCGATGGCGATGGCGATGGCGTCGGCAACAGCAACACCGACTGCTGTCGACAGCGATAGCGACTCCTGTTGCTGTTGGCCATTGGTTGTTTGTCCTGTTTGTCGCTGTGTTCGCGGCCGCCACACGCCAAAGGACTACAACTTCATTTTATCATTTGATTTAGCTGCTCAGCCTGTACAATGCGCACTTCCGTCGCCCATTGCCCAAACGGCATTTTTCTTACCTTTGTAGCGTTTCAGGTTGCTGCCGTCTGAGGGTTGCGGGGTTAAGGGTTTTGCGGGTTTGCCATTTGGTTCATCTAACTATGTGCAACTATCTTTTTTCAATTTTCCCGCATGGCTGATGCTGTGCTGGCAATGGAACTGGAGCTGGGGCAGGGACTGGGGCAGGGACTGGGGCAGGGACTGGGGCAGGGTGCGAAGGTGCGAGGTGCGAGGCACTGTCAGTTGGCGCTGGAGGGTAGCTTACCCAGCGAGCCCATATAAAACGGAAATGGAAGTTTTGTAAATGTTTTCCTTTGTGTTTCTTTTTACTTCTCTGTGTACACACGTCTCTATTTGTATCTCAGTGCGGGTGCTTGGGTGTGTGTGTCTGTGTGTGTGTGTGTGTGTGTAGAGCAATAACAGCAAACACCAACACTTACGCAATACGACGCCTTTGAAAGATGAGCGCACTGGCAAATGGGTGGCAATGGCCACCAGTCCCACCAGCCAACAGCCAACAGCCCCACCAGCCACCAGCCCCACCAGCCACCAACCAGTTCGTGGCACATGCCAAAGACCTGCACTTTAGTTTTTGGGTTGCAAGTGTTGCTTTTTATGGCACTTGACGCCCAGCCAAACCCGAACCCAAACCCAAACCAAGACCCAAACCTAGACCCCAGCTCAGACCCTAGTCTGGCAGGCATTTGGCGGCCAGCTGGCCAACCTTTTGGCCTGTCCCGAGTTTTTGCACCTGCTCTGCTTCAACGTGTTGAATTTCATTTGGCTCGCCAAGTCTTGATAAGAAACTTCCATTTTAATAGCTGCAACAGTTATGCATATTGATGTGCGCGACAATGTCTATATATATGTATGTATGTATGTGTGTGTGTGTGTGTGTGTGGGTATCTGTGTAAGCATCTGTTTTATAGACAAACAGAAATGTGATTAAAAAAAAAAAGGATTCAGCTAAACGCTCAGCTCAGCTAAAGGATTATCAGCTTATCAACGCTTTCGAGTTAAGCATTAATCGTGACTTTGGTAAACGGTTCGAAATGGGTATATGGATTCGAGTTCCAAATTGGAGCTCACCATGGAATAGATACTGAATCTTTATTATCACTCTAGACCCCGCTTAAGGTAAACATAGCTTTAGTGTGAACCTGAGATAGAGAGTACCTGAATAATATAATGTAATTTTGAATTTTTGATAATATAAGAGAGTACCTGAATAATATAATATAATGTAATTTTGAATTTTTGATAATATAATTCAATTTTGATATAGTTTTAAGAGTAAGTTAGATGGAATACTTTAAGTTCTATTTAACTAAGTTATACTAACAAAACTAAGATGATCAGCAGATCGAAGCTTACGAACTCGAAATGACTTTAAACACTGCCCACTTTTGTAGCACAGTGTAAATAGCGTGATCATTGCCATTATCAGCTTAGCGAATGGCAAAGCTTGCGCTCTCTAGCTCTAGCTCTAGGCAAAGCTCAATCGAGCACCTGCTGTTGAAAGCTTGCACGCAGAGCTTTTTCGCTTGGCTTTAGCGATCGATTCTAAGGTGCTCGCCATATGCGTAGCGCCGAGTCAGTTGCCGTTGACGCGTTTGGCTAATAATAATAACAAATATGACGCCAGTGCGAGTCAGTTGACTGGAAAATAAATAAAAGAGAACAACAACAAAAACTGGTAAAAGTTATAAAATACCAGATAAAACAACAACAAGAACAAGCCATAAGCAAAAATAATGCCCGAGGCTCGCATCAAGGCCAGTCGCAGAAAAAAATATGAATAAAAAGTGCAGTCCATTAAAATGAAAGAAAATATCTCAGAAAACTTTACGAAACAAAGTGCAGTTCAAAGAAAATAAAATATAAGAAAACAAGACAGAGAGAGAAAGAGAGAAAGAGAGAGGGAGAGGGAGAGAGAGAGAGAGAGAACTCGACGAACTCTCGTGAATCGCAATTTAATTACGCGCAACAAAACAAAACTAAGAACCCAAATTCCCCTGATAAGATAAGACCAAACAACACTGAGCTGTCAGCCAAAGGTGGGTTCGCTTCACGAATATAATTTGCATCTCTCGAGCTCTAAGTGACTATTCCCAGCACCAGGTGATGACACAGATAGACTAGTTTTATAAGAGATCTAGAGCATGGGCACACAAATGGTATATAGTATCACTCTGTAAATGAGACTAATTGTGATTGATTTGCCGGTTGACCTAGTGACTTAATGATTGAGTGAGAGACGAGCAGGTTGATAGATCAAATGATAGACTAACGAACTGTTAGACAAAGCATATGCTTAGCTGAGAGACTGATTGACTACTAAGTAATAGTTTTGCTTCCTGATTGACCCAGTGACTGACAGTGATTGAGGAGTGATTAGTTGACTGAACAGGCGATTGATTGACTAACTAAAAATTTGATTGACTAAGTTTGTTAACTAACTGATGGAGTGATTGAAGCAATGATTGATCAATCAAGTGTGTGATAGCTGTTTCATTGACTGATTGACTGAATGATTGATCCACTCTCAACTGACTGGACTGATAAGGCCAAGAGTGATTGAAGCAATGACTGATCAATCAAGTGAGTGATATTGACTGACTTATTGAATAATTGACCCACTGTCAGCTGACTTGACTGATAAGGCTAAGAACGTGACTGATTTTCTTCAACATAAGTATAACATCTTATGAGAGCAGAATTTTTGATAACAAATCTTTTTCAAAGCTTATCAAATACGTGCTCTAACGATACACAATATAGAATTGAGAATTGGAGAAGTGGGGCTTGAGGTAATACGGAGACACCTAAAATTTTCACACAGCCGCCAAATCACGTCTGTAAAAGACTTGGCACGGGCAAAGCCGGGTAATACTCGCTCATAGACTATATGATAAATGTATTTATGGCTAGTCTCGATTTCAATCTGATTGTTGTTGTTGCTGCTGCTGCTGTTATTGCTGTTGTCGTCATTGTTGCATTTGGAGCTCGATTCGCGCTTCAGTTGACGCGTGCACAAATATATTTCCCGTTATGCATATTAAATAACTGGGCGGACTCTTAATGCCAGTTATATTGTGGTCGTAATACCCAAACAATAACGGCATTTGCATGCCAAGGCGCTGGCAAACGTGGCTCAATCATGATTGAGGCCATTCACATGGGCTTCTCTTCTAATCGCGCTCACACAATGAGAATACGAGCAGAGCAGAGTCGACTGCCTGGCAGGCATATAAATTGGGCAAATCATCAAAATGTTAAGCATACGACGCGTGTGACAAGCGGCCAAAACAGGAAATTAGCAAAAGCAATCGCTGGCATGTGAATATCAATGCGGAGTTATCTACACGCTTAAGGCCAAATAGAAATTTCTGTAAAAGAGCAGCGCAGAAATTTTACACGCAAATCAGGTTCAAGTGTTGCGGCTTAAAGTAGAATTTTATTCAAGAGCATTAAATTGATGTGCAGTAAATGCTTTTATTTTGTATTCATATTTGCATACACTAAACGTTTTTAGAACAAATAAATCAGTTTAATGCATTTCGATCAATAAAATGTCAATTTTAATTTTAGACGTTTTTGATATATGAATGGAGTATATTAGTTTGACTGTAAATCCATCTGTTTATGTTGTCTATTGTGTCTATTTTGTCTATCCTTACTATCCTTGATATCTATCCTATCTATCCCATCTATCTGCTTTATCCTATCTATCCCATGTATATTCTATCTATCCCATATATCCTATCTTTCTTTGGACAAGTATTAGGCAGTCGTTTACAGCCGCCTGCAGCATTCCATCACGTTTTCTAATTTATTAGTGAAAAATCCAGTTCTAGTTGCTCATAATGATTTATGCAATTTATAAATCAATCAAAATATTTATGATGTGAATTGTTGTTTTCCGGTTTTAATCAAAGCTCTATGAAAATGAAATTGACTGCTAATAATATATGCATATTTCTGAAGTCTGCTTAAAGAGCCAAGCATTTAAGAAATTAGAAAATTAAAATTCAAAACAGACTTAAGAAGCTCAGCAAAAATATGATGAATATTTCAAGCAAAAGTTTCGAGTGTGAGGAGAGTTGGCAAAAGGGGCAAAGGCTATGACAAGGCCGGGCAATTGCGTAATTATTATAGATGTATGCGTGTGCATATATGTGTATATAATATATACTTATATATATTATGTACTTATATGTGTGGCTTAACTGAATGTTGTTTATATAAAAGAATTTTCAGAGTACGCAAATTGACAAACAAGCGTCTCCAGTTAAACTGCTTGAGAGTGGAACAGTTGAGCTTGATGAACTGCTAGATAGGCTGTACGGTGTTTATTGGAGGAGTATTGCTAGTTGGAGATCAACGTTGACTGTTGTTAAGGAGATAGGCAGTAACTCAATAAGCAAGTCTAGATAAAAGTCGATGTCTAGAGGATTGTTTAGTGAGTGGTTGTTTATATAGATCAGTATTATAATCCAGCTGTCTATAGAATAAAACTAAATTAAATTAAATATTGAACTAAGTCAGTCACAAACCAAATTTACCACCCATACACCCCATTAAAACCCTTAAAAACCAGAGCATAATAGCATGAAGCTCCACACCAACAACAGCAACAATAATAACAACAATTTGCAATTATGCGGCTTGATGAGGAGCTTGTCAATTGCGTGTAGTTTGCACGCTCTGCTGGCGAGTCGTAAACAAAAAGCCCTGAAACATTACCAAAGACTACCACAACAGCAACAACAACCACAACAACAACAACAACAACAGCAGCAGCAGCAACAACAGTAACAAAAGCCAAGTAATAATTAAGTAAACGCAACTGAAATATAATAATGAAAAGGTCTCTCTGCCTTGAGCTTACGCACACACACACAAACACACACACACAGTGTCAGTGATGCTGTTGAGCTACTTGCAACAGCCAAACACATTCACATGCAACCATAACTAACTTGGCCACTGGGCCACTCACTTATGCACAGCATGTAAATGAAATGAAGTCGTCTCTTCTTGCTAATTTGAACTCATGCCGGAAGTTCAGTTGACAGTTGACAGTCAGCTTGGCCACTGTCCACTCTATCCAGTGTCCACTGTCCACTCTGTCCACTCTGTCCTCTCTCAACTTATGACTGTCCTTTTTGCAAACGATTATTATTAAGTGCAGTCGACTAAATAAAATTGATTACAATTTCATGTCGAATTCTCAGAAGAATGATGTGTGCTGGTAGATAAGTGCATATACTTATGTATATGCATGTATGTATTTATGTATTTATCTATTTATATATGCATATGTGTTACACACACACAAACACATTTTAAAGTATGCTAACATACGAGTAAAAGCGTTTATCAAGTTATTTTTCCAATTTATGAATAAAAGAAAAAATGAAAACAAAGTGTTTTTCTACAAAGCGCCGCTCTATGTAATTCTCATTAATTAATGCACAGCGCTGTGATTTCCTGGCTTGATTAAGTGTGTCTAACTAAGTGTTGTTTCAACTAGTTGTACGACCATTCTCATAAAGTGTATTGTTAGAGTGTATGTATGTATATATACATATGAGTATGTATATGTACGTATATTAATATATACTAACGCATATGCATATGTTTTTTGTTCCACATGCAAATTTAATTTACTCGCAGCTTGTAATTAAGTAAAGCGTTGCATTATTATTTTCCCCTATCTATATGTTTTTTCTGCATTAATGGGTTTAAAGCTAAAGCTTGAATGTGTTTAAAGCTTGACTGTGAGTTTTTTTTTTATTATTTTTTTAATTTTATATAAAACAACATTTTAATGTTTATTTTTTTAGCCTACTCGGTATCTTTTTTATGATTATCTCTGGCTTTATGGCAGTCTTCTTTCTCTCTCTTTTTTGATCTCTTTCTGTAGCTCGCTCTATTTCTTCATTTATTCATATATTTCCCTCTCTCTGAATGTCTTTATTTTTCTCTTTTTCATAGTTTGCCTCTCTATCATTCTCTCTCTCTCTCTCTCTCTTTCTCTTTATCTCTTCCTCTCTCCCTCCATTTCTCTTTTCCTCTCTCCCTGACTCTCTTTATAGGTGTCTCCCAGTCTTTGCTACCACCTCTCTATGTCATCCTCGACTGTCTATCTCTGTCAATCTTTCTATTTCCTTGAGGCTACCTGAGACAGTATGGAAATCTCTCTATTGCTTTTCCAGCTCCATTTTTCTCTCGTCACCTTTCTATGTCTCGCCTGTACCTCCCTCTCTCTCTTCCTCTTTTATATGTTCCATTTATTCTTTTCTATACGTCTTTTTCTCAGTTATTTTAGCTTTTGTCTTAACCCTTGTTTAGCCATACGTATAGACAAATACTGACATACATGCATATGTATATAAATATATGTACATATTCTGACAATTTAGTATTATATAATATAGTTTCTTCAAGCTTATTCCTTTTGCATACAATTTTTCAGAGTCTGTACAAATTGATGTGTGCTGCACATATCATTAGAATGATTCATTGAACTATCAATAGCATTCGATTCGGTTGACTGTGCTCATTCATATTCCCCAGCCAATGCACAATCCTTCATTCTCCCTCTCTCTCTCTCGCACACACTGTCTCTCTATCTCCGTCTGTCTCTTTCTTATAGTTTTTCATCAGTCAGCTAGCATTTCATAGCATTTGGATGCAGTTTTGAACACTTGGCCACAGAGCCGTTCCATTATCTGCTGTTGTTGCTCTTGATGTTGCTCTTGATGTTGCTGCTGCTGCTGCTGTTGCTGTTGCTGTTGCAGCAGCTGCATTGCTCATACGCCTCGTATCCTTAGCCAGCAGCATTGCCTTTGGCTTGGGCTGCATCTGCTTTTTGCTTTTTGCTATTAACGTGCTCATTTTCACATTTCGAAACGTAGCTACGTTTCCCTTGCCAATACAGGGTCCGAGAAGAACGAAATACAACAAGAAAAAATGAGCAAGAAATAGTTGAAAAATATTAAAATTTATGATGACAAACCCGTCGACAAAACTTTTCAACGCCAGCTGCAAAGATTTGCTGGTTTTGGCCAAAAAAAAAACCCTTAAAAAGCGAAGAAAATGCAAGTAAAAATATACATTTTTTATGCGATGAGTTTATCTCCGTGCTCCGTGCATGTACATACACGCCCCCGCCCCCGCCCCCGCCCACGCCCACGCCCCCATCCACACCAACGCCCATGCGAGCAACGGCTTTTGTATGCTTGGTGTCTATGGATGCCGATGCAGGAGCGGGCGCTGGAGGCTGGCGGCTGGGACTGGGAATGGGACTGGGACTGGGACTGGGACAGAGGCTGATATGAGAGCGGCTCGTTCGGCAGCTTTCGATATTCGCACAGCTTTGAGCTTACTTTTTCCATTTCCCAGTGTCATTTTTGAAAAATTGATTTATGGCCAATAGTGCGCGGGCGTTGCTTTGTCCAGAGGGCCGGGAGGGGGGCGGGGTTGGTGTTCGGTTTGGGAGATTGGTGCGACGGCGGCACGACACTCCCAAAGCGGCACAAAAACCTATCAAGTGTCCGACTTTGTTGTTGTTTATGCTGTGTGTCGAGCAAAATATTTTCATTGAGGCTTTTCGACCAATTCCACCATTTATACTGAAACTTTCTCAATAACGGAAATGGATCTATATTTAACTAGACAAAAACTTAAAGCTCCTTAAAGCGTCACAATTTCCAGAGTTCAGAATTCAGAACTCGGCAACTGCAACTGCAACTGGAGTTGCTCCAAAATGAGCCGTCAATTAAAACGCATCAAGCGCAAACAGACAGCAAACGTTGGGCGTGGCACAACAAAAGTTGATGGACTTAAAGATATCCTTTAAGCTTAAATATTCTATTTACTGGCGCAACTTTAAAGTTCCAATAGAGTAAAAGGTTTGTTTACTTTTCATTTCGAAAACTGACAATGGAGCACTATTTGCTGAATAATTTAGTGTTGTTAATCGAGGTCCTCGTTCACTTCTGCTTTCCACTTGCTGAATACTTAAGTTAGTTTAGGTTGTTTACCTCTTTAGCTTTGCTCCATTTCACATGTGCTCGTCCTCTGAGGTTCCTTTTGCTGCTCTATTGTCTGTTTAAATTGTATTGAGCAACTAGACTACTTTATTGGTGCACTCTTTGTCTACTACTCTTTAAGCAGAACTCAGGCATGTATGCTCCATGGCTTTTAAAATATTTTTTCTATGTTTTATAATATTATTATTTTTTGTCTGGTATCAGCTTATATTGCAAACAGTTGATTTTTGTAAAATTAATTTTCATTATTTTATTACACTTAAATCTATTTCCTAGTGTGCATGTCAACCATCCTATATAATAAATTAATATATTTTATTTTTATATTTATATATATAAATAGATAAATATGTAGGTTGAATGAGCTCGACAAGTTCTTCATGTTTACTTCATTTGATTACCCATAAAATGGGTTTCCTTTGTCACTTTATAAACAATTACCCTTTCATATTCGACTCCATTTATTGAGCAGACCAATTCGTCTTAAAGATATAAACTATATTTATTTAAATGCTGCTTATTTTATTATGAATTGCTAACTGAATCTACTTCCACTGCTGCAGCATTAACATGGAATTAACATTCCCAATGAAACATGAGAAAAACACTTGTGGCCTATGCTCCAATTACAGGCCGTAGAAATCTATGGCATACGCTATTTAAATGGAGATAAGTTATTTATAGGGAAAGGGGATGCTTATTCATAAGAAGAATGTTCATATAAGATAAGAAAAAAAGAAAAAGAAACTGATAAGCTCGTACTGCGTATGGTATTCACAAGTATTCTAAAATATCAAGTCTAAAGTTTTTGTGGCATATGGACGAACAGACGAATAGACGGACGGATGGACACAGCTTGATCAACAACAACTCCTTAGCAAAGAAATTTATACTTTATGGAGTCTGCCACGCCTCCTCCAGCCTGTTATATACATCTTTATAAATCCATGAAACTCTGATTATCCACTTTCATTGGATTTAACTGATGTTCATTTTAACTCAAGCGTTCATTGTCAGCTGAGTCCGAATATATCATAGTACATTCAATCTGTTCATTAGGACATTCCAAATCACCTTCAACTAAAGCTTCCCCACATTCATTTCCCTGAACATGGAATGGCATCCAGCTCCCGCATTCACTTCAATTATTTCTCTATGCCCAGTTAGAAGTTGGCACACGCATATGCAAACGCTTTATATAACCTTTGCAGCGTCAGCTACTGGGTATTATGACACTGGCAACTGCCACAATATGTGCGGCACGGCTAGAGCAACAATTACAGCTACAACAACCATAACAACTACAGCAACAACGACAACAACAACCCAACAGAAGTAACAACAAACGTTTACAGAAGCAATTGCTCATTTTTGCACATTTTCCGCGCCATGAAAATGCGCTTTTCCCTCAACCCTCTGGCAGCCCCGTGAATAAATGAGAATTTGTTCGAGTCGTCGTCGTTTCGCCTGCTGCCCAGCCCCGTGACCATGCCCCCCTTCTCTACCGACCCCCTCGCCGCATGTTGTGGCAGGCAGCCAGACATTTATGGTTGGCTTTCAGTGTAGTGCAATAATTAAGCGTTGACTTGTTCAATTACCAAAATGCAATTGCTTTTAACCACGCAACGCCGGGCAGACAGACAGACGGACGGACAGGCGGACAGGTAGACCGATAGAGACTGAGTGAAGTCGCCACTTGGTCTAGCCGCGAGCTGTGGCACCTTCGAGCGCCGTGTCAGCCGCAATGAGTGTTTACCGTCATCGTTCGCTGTCAATTTGCATGAGAAATGCTGCAAAGTTGGCATTCGTCGTCGTCTTTTGGGCGAAGTTTTATGTTGATGCCCGGGGGCATTAAAAGCGTCAGCATTGCGAGCCAAAAACTTCAGTCCTTATGCCATTTATTGGTGGCAATGGCATTTTGTTGCAGCTGCCACGTGGCGGCAGACAGGCAGGCAGGCATTTGAGTCGCATTCATTTTGGGCCGCAATTGAAATGCATGAGCCAACGTGTCGTGGCGATGGCGGCGTCTGCCAGCCAAAGTTGTAAGCGTGCAGCTGTTGCATGCCACATCGATTTGGTGCAAGCATCAGAATAGTAACGGTAATGGTAATGGGCATTGTTATGCTTATGCATGAGCTACGTGCCACAAACACAGAGAGAGACTGAGATAGAGAGAGATAGATAGAGAGACAGTCAGTCAGTCAGTCAGTCAGTCAGGCTGGCTGGCAGTTATATCTGTGGCATCCACGTCGATTAAGCCGAAGCTCTTGCTGCAGGTTTGCAAGCTGGGCAGTTGTTGGTGGCACGCTTACGCTTATTTATGCGCATAATTACTCGATGCTCAATTTACATATGCGACCCAATCGCAGCTCAAGGATTTGCTCGCATACAAAGTGCCGCATTAAAGCCGCATGCTTCAATTGCAACTGCAGCGGCAGCAAGTGCAACAACTGGCTGTAAAGTGGAAAGGGGCACAGACAAAGCCAAAAAAAGAAAAAAAGAAGCAAACATAGAATGCCTCATTATGTTGAATAGTACGCGGCAAATAAAAACTTGGCACTTAATACAAAGGGGCCACGTACGAGCCGTAAAGGGGAGGAAAGGATAACCAGGAGAGCTAGGGCAGCTAGGACGGCCAGGACGGCCAGGACAGCCAGTGGAGCTAGGGCAGCCAGAGGGGCGTGCCAGTGAAATTTATGCAGCACAAAGCCGCGTGGCAAATGTGAGTAAGCCAAACGACATAAGCAGGCATAAACAGTGCAACAGCAGCAGAAATAAAGCTCGACCCCAGCCACTGCAACCACCTCAAACACCTCTCTGCCACACCGCCACCAACACAGCAACCGCTGTGGGTGTAAATCTTGTTATGCAGCAAATGCGCCATAAAGCTAGCTGCTAGCAGCCAGGATCAGGATGCGTTCTCCCCAAGGCTTCTGCTTACATTTCCCTCACACACACACACACACACACACACACATACACACACACTCTGACTGTGTGTTGTTTTTGTTGTGGTGCGCTTTTGGGAGCTGCGGCAGCTTCTGTCCGTGTGCATGCGCCACTCTAATAAAATTTAATAAAAAACGTGTTGCCTCGCATAATGCATCGACAAAGCGAGCAACGGCGGTGTTGAGGGGCAGGCCAGAGGGGCAGCCAGCAGCGGTGTGGAGTCTAGATGTGTGGCTGTTCAGGGGGGGTCGACATGCTCTTACATTTCGCAAAAAAATGTTGGTAAAAAATTAAGTAAAGCTTCAAATTGATTACAACATTAAATAGCGGCACTTGAGATTGCCAATAAACAGCAGAAGTGTAAAATTTAGAGCACTGCAAAAGCTTTAAGCTGAAAGCTACATTAAGCTCCAGCCAATCTCATCAATACTAATATATTTGAAGAAAGTATAAATAATATTCTCTTAAAAACTAAAATATTTATTAAGATTTATATTCACTATCACTGCCTTTACTTGTTTGCTTTCATCTGAAGCTTTAAAGTTAAGCTGTTATACTGATCCAATGTGAAGATATTTTATTTATTTAATGATTAATTCATTGCAGACTAAATCGAGCTTTTATATTGCTTTAATTATAAAACTATTTACTAGTTTTGTTCTGATACATAACTTTAACAAAAGAACAGTAGAGTTGTAAATTGAGCTTTATACTACAAATTGTACAATAAAAATAAACCTACTTTAAGAAAGAGCTTTAAGTAAAAGCCCAGGGCATAAAGGGGACTAGCATTATAGAAAAACTGACTTTAAATAAATAACTGTAAAGAGCTTAAGTAAATATTGATTTGATTTGACAAAGATATGTATGTAAATGAAAGTTCAATGAAGGCATTAGACGCTCAGTTTAAAGCTTTAAGCTGAAAAATAATAAAAATGAAAAGCGTTTCTCAAACAAATATTTGACTATTACATATATAAGTAAATTAAAGTTTCCTGGAAACAGTAAATCTTCAACTTAAAGCTTAAAAATAACTTAAATGGTAAAAAATCAATTTTTTAAAGAATTATGTTGCAATATTTATTTAATCAATAACCAAATTCAGATTGATATACATATTTTCCTTACACCTAACTGGCCTGTGAATTTCTCTCAGTGCATTGTCAGCAGCTAGTGGCTAACCGCCTGGCATCTCGACACGTTCAGAGCATATCAATATGCCACATCGGCTGCCAAGGCAGCTAATATGATAACCCACTCACTCATGCGTTTACGACTAATTTTGACAGGCGTTGCAAGTGCCACAGCAGCCAGCGAACTGCAGCAACCGGCGGCGCCACAAACAACACCCCCAGCAAACAGGCAAACAGGCAAACAGTCAAACAGGCAAACAGTCAAACAGGCAAATAGACAAATCGTGGGACGGAAGTCAGCGCATTAGGCATTAGCTGTCAGCCGTCGTACGTGAGCGCATTGCAATCAAAATCAACGCCAGTTATTGGCTGGGCCCATGCCGATGCCGATATTGCGCCTTGATGGGCAAGTGTGTCTCCCGGCAGAGCTCTCAAGCACATCATCAATCTGTGCTGACAATCGCCCTGTCCCAGCAAGATTTGGCCCAGGCCCACAAAATATGGCAACAGTTGACAGCGAGTAATGAATATATAGCCACAACAGAATCAGAGCCAGCAGCAGAGGCAGCTGAAGCAGCCCCAACAGATGAGCCGCCATTTTATTACCATGTGGTGAGCCGCAGCCAGCGGGAGCTGAGGCTGGCAGAGGAGGATGAAGAGGAGCAGCAGGAGCAGGAGGAGCCGGAGCAGCTTTCATTGAAGACAACTGCTGTGCTGCACATTGAGTCTGTCTATAGTCATTTGGATGCCCAGGCGGAATCGGATGCGAATGGCAATGTTATTGGCAGGGCGCTGACAGGCAACGCATATGCCACTTGCCAGGAATTTTTACTGCAGGAACTGGTCCAGACACTCGACGAGTATCAAGCGAATGCCGCAACCTCATGGCCGGAAGATAACAGCCAAAGGCCAGCAGCCTGCCAGCTGCCAGATAGCGATATCCAGCACGAACTACACTTTCATGAGCTACATAAGGTAAGTGCTACTGTTACTTTTTATTAGCGCTCTCTACGTCTTTAGGAGCATATGGTCAGAATGCATGAAAAGTAGCCTGATTGATGAGCATGTATGAAAAGTTATTATGAGTATGGGCAGTTGGTGATTGAATCTTGAGCAAAAAGTTATGATTCACTGTGTGAAGTACTAAGAAACAAATGAATGATTGAATTGACAAAACTGATGCACTGAAAAGTTCAGATGATTGACTATCTAATATACATAATAGCCCGATTTAGTGATTGATGGTTTTCTAAATAAATTTGTAGACTAGCTCAATGACTGTTTGATTGATTGATTGATTGACTAGCCTACTAACAACAGACCTCCTGATTGAATGGCTGGCTATCTGTTTTGATTGATTGACTAAGTGACTGAGAATCCCACTGATTGACAGTCTAGCTGATTGCTTGATTGACTAACCTTTTATTAATAGCTAACTGATTGATTGACTGTTTTACCAATAAGTCCCATATGACTCATTTCATAAATAATTGCTTAGCCCATTGATTGTTAAATTGAACAATTGATCCAATAGCTAAATGATTGATTGGTTATTTGACTGGTTATTTGACTATCTCAACAAATGATTGACTACTTGATTTGGTGAAGAAATTATTGAGCAGTTGAACTAAATGATTGACTGCCTAAATGATAGAATGAGTCTTAAGCTGATTGTTTGATTGATTGAATTGCCGTGTGATTCTTTAACTGATTGACCAACTCAAAATCCAATCACTAACCACCTCTCACCATTCTTCACAAAATAATTGCCCACATGCATTTAAAAAACCGTTATCTAACCTACACCACACTTACCTTATAATCCCATTCAACCCCTAAGCAAACGCAATCGAGCACTAGATGGCGCCAGTGTGAAACCACCCCCAGTTTTTAGCTAATTCAGCCACTTGTTCTGTCGTGGCTCTGCGCATGCTCAAGCCACGCTCCGGCTCGGCGAGCAAGGCATACACTCAATCGAGAAATCCGCAGGCTGCTAGAATTTTCAGCCAGCCCATTCAATTTTCCGAGTGCTGCTGCTTCGCAAGTGAAAACCCCAACAAAAATCTGACAAAACTAAAAAAAAACAGAAAAAATAATTAAAAAACTGCACAGAAAATAGGCAGAAAATTGAAACAGCAAACGACATTGCATACTTTGAGGCAGTGCGAATAAAAATCAAGCGTGTGGCAAGTGGCACAAATTGTGGCAACAACAATAACAATTTCAACAGCAGAGGAAACTTTTTTCAAGGACCTTCAAAACTTGCCGTACGCCCGTGGGTGTACAAGAGTGTACTCTCCTAATCTATATATGTATCTGTGAGAGAGAGAGAGAGAGAGAGTGAGTGTGAGTGTGACTGCGAGTGTAGTTGTGTACCTGCCTCAAGTGCAATTATAAATGGCGTAATTTGGTGCGCGGCCGTGTGATGAACATTGATTTGAGTGCAGCGCAGTTGATAGCAGAAGAAGTTGCAACATTTGCTTTGGTCTCCGTGGCAAATATCAAAACGGCGAACGTTCGGTATTCAAGTAGCGCCAAACGCCAGAAGGAGACTCGCGGCATCAGCGAGTGCCGCGGCAGCCGACGTGCAACATGGATGAATGCGACAACCTCGTCGTCGTCACATTAGCCGCACACGAGGAGCCAGCAGCCGAGGCGCAGCAGCAACAGCTAAAGAATTTGCACAAAGAACACTTTGACATCGATGACAACGCATTAGCGACCGAGACAGAGGCAGAGCAGCAGCAGCAGCAGCAGCAGCAGCAGCAACAGCAACAGCAACAGCAGAGAGATAATTTGAGCAGAGCCACAGCAGAGGAGGACGCAGCAGTTGACGCGGAAGTCGAGGCAGTCATCATGGTAAACCTTGTGCCACACGCCAGCAACACTTTGTGCTCTTATTCAATATCGTAGATAGCTTTGTATGAGTCATTCATGCGAGACTCGCATGCCAACACACTGAACCACTGTGCACCACCCACCCACACGACCACATCCTGTGATTGTTTTATTTGCATTGTGTGGCAGGCTTTGTCTGCTGTGCTCATCTATTGACCCGTTTTTGTTCCTTTAATCGCTTGCTTAACCTGCTTTCTCATTTTTCGCCCACTCCATCCACCCACAGGGCCAAACGGAGAGCAAGAAGCACGGCGGCAAGGCGGGCCGACGCCACAATGGCAACGGCTGTGCCCAGCAGGAGCTGGGCGAGCAGCAGCAAGTGCCGCACACCAAAGGCACCGCCATGTCCTTTGGCTTTCGCAAGAAGCTCAATGGTACGCCCAAAAAGTTCAAGAAACTGCTCGAGGGCAGCAGCAGCGCCTGCGGCGGCGGTGGCGGTGGGGAGACGCCACAAACAGACACAAAGGACGACAATGGCAATGCAGGTGAGTAATGAGCGCACCTTGGCAAGTGTTATGGCTTTTTAATTGGAGCCAATTAGGACGCTGCCTAATACCGGGTCAACATGCCAGCCATACTTAACTGCTTTTCATTCTCACCCACTCCTCCGTCCGCAGCTCCTGTTCAGTTTGAGAAAGTGGGCGTGGCGGCCCAAAAGACAAATGCGTCCAATCGCACAGGTGCGGCTGGCAAACGGTTCGGCTATCGCGGCGCCGTGCCACGCCCCGCCTCAGCAAGCCTCACAACAACAACAAACACAGCCAGCGGCAGCGAGGACACCGACGAGGCGACAGCAAATGCTCAGAACAACAATTGCAACAACAACAACAGCAGCAACGGCAACGGCAACAGCAACAGCAACAGCAACAGCAATGGCAATGGCAACCACACCGGCAATGTGCTGGTGAGCAATCGTAAGTAGAAGGAGGAGACGAAGATCAAATACCCTTACCAAAAGTATATGATGTCAATATGTATTTGATATGAAAAGTATCCTGATTGATGGACACATATAAAAAGCTATCATAAATTTGAGAGGAAG
The DNA here is from genome assembly GCA_035045345.1 of Drosophila hamatofila. Classification (NCBI taxonomy): domain Eukaryota; kingdom Metazoa; phylum Arthropoda; class Insecta; order Diptera; family Drosophilidae; genus Drosophila; species Drosophila hamatofila. The sequence goes on along the minus strand of JAWNPA010000052.1, from coordinate 9,861,266 downwards.
CTATTGTTAGTTGTAGATTTTTCAGCAAAACCAAATACAATAATTAATTGGCTAATAAATTACTTGGATAACTGTTTGATAAAGACACTGAGTAATCAACTAACTGGCTCATTGATTACTAGACTGATTGAGAAACTAAGTAACTGAGTGATATTTTGATTGACTGAATACTAAAATAATTGATTGATAATGTGATCTACTGCTTGACTCATTGACTGACTGTTTCACCAATAAATTGACTGTTTCATTCTGGAGGTGGTCGGACAACTGATTGACAGATTTACTGATAATTTGATTGATTGACTGACTTTTCAACTTTAACTTCGATGACAGTAGAAGTAGCTGACTGACTGACTCATTCTATAAACGATTAATAAGCTTATTGAATGCCTGATTGAAAAAATGATTGACTAGATTATTGATTGATTAATGGACATATCTGATAAATGACTCAAAAGCTTATTGAACGCCTGATTGAAAAATTTATTGACTAAGTTAGTGATTGATTAATGGACTGACTTATTAGCTTACTTATCAACTGGTTATTTGACTGTCTCAGCAAACGCTTGACTGATTGATGATGGCTGTAGAACTAATAATAATATGCTATAGATGTAAATTTCATCTTATTAGATCATATATACTAACTCCCATAGGATACTAAATTACAACTTAAATGTTTTAAGGTTAGTCCAGGTAATGGGAGATATAACTAGATATGTAGAGATGCCGGATAGAGAATCCACTGATCAGAAATAAAAAATGCATAATATAGCAACTACTAGCTTCTGCCTCTCGTCACACATTTCATGCCTCAATTGCCACAGCCGTTGCGAGTGAGCACCGAATGGAGGCAACTCTTTGACACATCTCTCAATGCCAACGTCTCACTTCTCATACCTCCTCCATCCACCTGCCATCTCCATTCTCCACAGTGAAACGTCGCTCCAAGAGCGCACACGCGGGCCGCACAATCGATGGGGAGCCCAAAATAGCGCAGCCAAAGACGCTGACGTTCAATCTGAACCAGAACACAACCATCGAGTATCAGCGCCGTCAGTTCTTTGGCGAGATTCCGGATGAGGCAAACGCCGCTGCCAACGCACGGCCGCGCTACAACTACAATAATCTGGCCAATATGCACGCCAATGTGATGTGAGTAGCTATTGAAGTAGTTGGGATTAACCAACTAAATCTCATTCTTTGCAGTGTTCGACCCACGCCACGTGCTGTGCCGGCTAGCTTTGCCAAGTTCACCTTGCAGACGGTCAGCTTGCCGCGGCCAGAGTATCCAGTGGCCATTAGCCTGACGGCAACCACGCCCACCACGCCCAGCAGCAGCGTGCAGAGCCCCGTGCCGGCGCACTCGACCGGCGCCCGGGCCAAGGATGTGGCCAGCTCTTCCAGGCAGCATCCGCTGACCTCCATACACGCACAGCCCAGCAGCCGGCAGCTGGACCAGAAGAGCGTCAAGCAGCTGACCAACAATTCGACTCGTCGCGGCTTCTCGGGTAGCCGCGAGATCAGCGCCGACTCGGGCATCGCCAGCATGGACATGGCCGTCGACTCCGGCAGCAGCTCCGGCGGCAGTGCGTCCAGCTCGAAGCGCAGTCGCAGCCGGCCACGCAACCTGCAGATGGTGATGAGTGGCCGGCATACATTCGAGGTGCGCGACGTGGATGATCCGCCCTCGAGTGAGTCCAACTCCTACGTGGAGACCTTGGCGCTGCCCAAGCTGCCCACGGACAACAGCCAGACGACGCCGCTGCCGCTGGTCGGTCTCGTACGCTCCAACACAGTGCTTAGCCGCGAGAGCTATGAACGCAGACAGGCCACCACTGAGCAGGGCGCCAATGCCAACCAAACGCCGGAGACACCGCCCAAGCCCAAGGCCAGCGGCTCCGATGACAGCGAGAGCGTGGACGAGGAGAAGCTCTACCTCGACTCCTCCACCTCCGAGAAGAGTGCCAAACAGCAGAGCCACAGCCAAACGTCCTCCATGTCCTGGCGCTGCCAGGCGGGCGAATCTCTGGCAGCCAAAGACTGCAGCAGCATGAGCATCACGAGCAGCGACACCCAGGCGCCCATTAAGGCGGAGGACAGAGAGGAGGACATGTCCCTGGGCCTAGATGACATGAGTCTCATCAACACGGAGATGCAAATCAGCACGCTGTGTAAGTAACAAAACTATAACTGACTACGGGATACCCTTTAACCAACTGCTAGCTGATCTTTAAAGACATAAATCTACTATGGGATACCCTGTAAACAAATACTAGCTAATTCCTTGGAATTCCTTGGGTTAGATCCTGTTCTAGCTATGATGCTTTCCTCTTTGCTTCCTCCTTTTTTTCCTGATTAACTTATTTATAATATCTGATTAGGGAATACCCTTTAACCAGCTGCTAGCTGATCTATTAAGGCCTAAGGCAATTATTGAGAAAATTCCTTTGATTAGATCCTATCCTAGCTACTCCCCTACTGATGATTTACTCCTTTTCCTTACACCTTTTTCCTGTTTAGCACATCTATCATATATAAGATCTCACCTAATATTTAACTCTTCTCACTCCAGCTTCTCTGACGGAAACGGCACCCAAGCCCAGCTGCACAGCTGGTCAGGAACACTTGCTCAACATGCACATTGTGGACAATCGTGAGGCAATTGTGGTGCGGCTGCCCAGCGAGCGTCCACGCTCCTTTAACAATGCGCTCAATGAATCCAAGTTTGCGGAGCTGGCGCTGGCCAGCAGCAGCTGCCTGCTGCTAGATGACGAGACCTCGCCCACGGACAGCCTGGTCAGCAGCACCGAGGAGTCGGAGGAGGCGGGCGGCAAGCTCAAGAAGCACAAGCTCAATGCCGAGCTGCAGCAGAAGGTCACCGATGTGGACATTGATGATATATCGCCCGTGCTGGAGCTGGAGCTGGATCCGGCCAGTCACAGTCCCGTCTCGCCCGGCACGCCCACGCACGCCTCCCACTCGCTGTCGCTGGGCTCGGATTGCGGTAATCTGATCGATGACGAGATCGCCGATCAGCCTGGACTGCTATGCAACAGCGAGGCACCGGAGCATGCCACGGATACGCCGACCCTGATGGAGACCCACACAACCGGATCGTTGCGTTCGCTCAAGAGCCAGTCCAAGGCGCGCACAGCTCTGCAGCAGGCCATTGAGCTGAGTCTGCGAACTCCGGCAGCGGTAAGACGAGCGGTGCTCGAGAGCGCCGAGTCCCTGGACACCTTGTCGCCCTGCGAGTCCATTTGCTCGGACGATTTGATGATGGACTTCGATATGAACAGCAGCGTGGACTCCATAGATCGCACCGTCTCGGTGCGCAGTCGCAGCGGCTCCGACTTGCACAAGCTAAGCGCTGATCTCGAGGCCGACCAGGCCGAGACCGAGGCGGAGCTGCTCGCCCAGCTGGACTGCAAGGGCAGCGATGTCATGAAGGAGCTGAACTCTCTGCTGCGGGCTCGCATGCAGCGCAGCGCACCCACTCCCAGGGAGCGCATCAGGTGAGTCCACACCTTGACCGACCACACTTTCCCATCGCTGGCCCCACCCAAAAACTTTTCCATTATCCAACTAATTGAATTGGCTGCGCCTGGCTATCGGGCACGCTGCCAAGATGCCCAAATGCAGCCAAATGCGGCCTGCTTTTGGCTTTTCCTTTGATTTGTGTTTTTTATTAGCTCAGCTGGCACATGGCCAGCAATTGCGATCCCTTTTCCATTCCCATTCCAATTCCCATTCCCATTGCCATAGCACCACTCCCAACCACTCGAAAGCAATACAACTTCTGCCTAATCAATCAGACACAAACTGCACTCTTTTGCCTGCTTTGTCACACCTTCCCTTTCTCTCTCTCTCTCTCTATCTCGCTCTTTCTCTCAGTGTGGCAGCATCTTGACTTCATTTTAACACTAGAAAGCTTTTGAGTTTTCTGCAGTTACTTCCAGTTGCGCAAACTTTGGTGTTTTCAAGTGTTCTCAAGTGTAAAATTCTGATAGAAAATTCGTGTAAAATATTTTTATAAAAGATTATTTCGGTTGCCATCCATAGCTGCTGGCGTATGACATCTGAAATCTAGGCATTATACATATATACTATATAATTTTCCGGGTATTACCTGCGAAAACAGTTTTTACTAAATTTATTGAAGTCTATTTTGCTCTCGTTCTCTCTTTCTCTACTTTGCTCAATTTATTTATCTGCATTTCTATCCCTATCAGAATCTGCCGCTATAGCTATATCTCTGTCTCTATATATCTCATCTCTTGCTCAACTTCACTCTCTCTCTCTCTCTCGCTTCTTTTATAAACTCTTTTTCTCTTACATTTCCTCAAATTTCTCTTATTACTTATCTCATTTCCTCTTTAGCTTATCACTTTATAGATAGAAATATCTTTATAGCTATACCCCTCTCATTATTTCAGTCTCCCTCTCCTATTCTCAATCTGCTCAAATCTTTCTCCCTTGCGTTTCCTCTCTTTTATCTCATTTCCTCTGCGCCTTAGTACTTTATATCCGCAATATAGAGCTCTACCTCCAACATTATTTCATCATCAATCCATTTATCCACATACTCGTACACTCCATCCCTCCGCCTTTGTGGGGTTAACAATTGCAGTCAGTGCAGCTTGGCCAGCTCAGCGCATTGGAATTGCAGGTCTATGCTTGCGGCATAGGCATTTTGTGGATTGAAAATTGAAATTAGCCCAAAACATTAGACAGACAGACAGACAGTGGGACAGGTTGAGATTTAAAAGTTGTTGTTATTTGAGTTGGCCAAAAGGTCGTTCCCATTGCCGTGTTACCAATTGGCGCTCCCAATTGCAATGCTTAAGCGCCTGCTACCACGAAATGTGGTTAGAGGGCCAGAGGAGTTGTTGAAGCGGCGGCAGCTCTTGGCCAACGACAGCGTCAAAGCCAAAGCCAAAACCAAAGACAGAGCCAAGAGCCAAGCGGCAACGGCACTTGGCATTTGCCAACGAGCGCCTTTGCTTGTGCCTGTGCCTGTGCCTGGTCGGGGTCTGGCTTTGCCTGGCCTGGCCAAATCGTGGCCGTAGTTAAGATAACATTTTGACTTTGGACTGAGACCTGATGGCGAGTGCCGCATTCTTTTGTCATGGCAACGACAACAACAACAACAACAACAACCGGCAACGGCACGACAACGTCAGCGACAACGAAAAGTTGTTTCTGGTTCCAGCCAAAGTTAAAATGTGTGTTTTTTTTCGCGCTCTCTCTCTCTCTCCCACTCTCTCTCTCTCTCCCACTCTCTCTCTCTCCTCTGTTGCGGCTTTATTGCATTGGCAAAGGAAAAATCAATTGTCTGCCCATGTGAACCTGTTTCGACCTGCTCGCTGGAAAAGCAGCGAAAAATAACTGCAAAATGCCGCTGGCTGAGCTGTTGTTGTTGTTGTTGTTATTGTTGCTGCCGATCGTGGCTCCATACGCATGCGCTTGGGGATTGCCTTTCATAATGTATTGGTGAATGTCCCCATAAATTGCTAAAGAAAATGGCCAAGCTGAGACGGCGGCCCACAGCTGTGCAGCTGAAATCTGTAAATCTTTTAATCGTTTGAGCAAACATAATTCATATGCAAAGCATATACAGCCCACACACACACACACGCACACTTTGTGGCTTAACCTTGGGCCAACAACGTGTGTAACCCACTCGCTAAATGCCATGAGTCACAACAGCAACAGCAACAGCAGCAGCAATACAAAGGAAAACTGCTGAATAACTGGCTGCCAAACTGCTGCCAATTGCAGCTGTCTGTTGCACTGTGATCTCTATTACGACTTGTGATTGTGGCTATCTTGTAATGCTAGAAAGCTTTCTATTCTAACGGCAAAGACACACGCAAAAAGCTTTCATTGCAACAATAGCTAAGGCAAAACATTCTTGTGGCTGCGGCTAAAACATTCTGGAATTGAAGCTTGGAATGCGCACAGTGGCATGAAATCGATATAACTAACTGCAAAAAGCCTATAGAAGTCTATAATTCACTTAATAAATTGTAATGAGTATTGATTAACAAGAAATGGAGCAAATGTCAGCAGGTTAAATATTCAAATTAATAACAATAATGGAATGCCTAGGCAGCCAAGGCGAATAGAGGTACGAATGTGAAGAGTTAAGGCTTAAATTGAAATACCTCAATACATATATTAAATATATAACTTTTTAAGGAATGCTTAGATATTTGCAATTGAACAAACGAAATATAGTTAATATTATATAATGTAGGAAAATATATTTGGATATACAACTAAGCTCAATTTCTGAGAGAGATGCAGATGCAGAGCATTTAGATCTAATACATGGATATATAAGTATATAAGTATATTATATAGATTCGGACAAGAACTATTTAGTATTCTTGAAAGCAAGTCTCATAAATAAAAGCTCAAGTTTTAATAGGAAATGTCACCACATAATTTGACAGCTCTCACAATTCATAGAAGTTTATAATCAGAATAAACAAAAAAAAAAAAATAATAATAATAATAATAATAATAATTGGAGATAAAAAGTATTCCGTTATATGTGGCGTGCAGGACTGCATCTTGCATCTATTATATATACCAAACTTCTAACTAAAGAATTATATAAATACTATTAATATTTATTAATATTCAAGAATAATTGTTTTTATATAAATAACTGAAAATTCTTCTAAGTTCTTTAATATTCAGAAATATTTGAGAACACTTTTTATAAAAGAATACCTGAAATACCATAAGCAATAATGTTTCATAAACAGTTCTCAAGCACAAATTGAAACCACTTTCAAGCACAGTTCGTTCCACTGTGCCGTTCCGTTTCCCACATTCCGTCAGCCTTGGCGCTCGCAACGCCAACTTCAAACAAAACTTCAGTATTAAACAAGATCTCAAAGCGTTCGCAACGGTTCGATGCGGTTAGCTGCGGCAACTTCAGTGGATCAATTGACGAAATATAAATTGTTTACCTTAGATTAAAGCGAACAGGCTCGTAAAAGCTAATCAGTGCGCGCTGTTGTGCAAAAGCTGCGTGGGAGTCAGCTTAATTGCGTTTTTAATTACCAAACTAAAAACAAATATAGAAATAGAAATAAAAATAAGAAAATATAGAAAATAGAAAATTAAACTGAAACAAGAGCCAGTGACCGAATAGACCGCCCTCGCGGACGCCGCTGTCGATACGCACTGTTGCCTTTTCCATGCCACAAATACAAAGCCGACACCAACATTAACATCAACTCGAGCAACAACAGCAACAACAACAGCAACAAATGCTAATAAAAATCGGGCAACATTTATTATAAAGACGCGCCGCAGGCACAAGTGTCAATGCTTTTTGTGTACATTTTGTGCAGAAACTAAAAATAAAAATTAAAAAAATAAAAAAAATATTTTATAAAAAAATCTAAAATAAAAACAAATTGCCAACGGGTTTGCTCAAAATGTGAGTAGAAAAATATTGCAAACAAAATAACAAAAAGCCAAAAAATATAAATATAGACAAAAATGTGAACATGTATGACTGCCTGCCTAATACTTGCTCAGCGTACGAGTAGAGATTGAGAGAGCATATTAAATTACATTTATTATTGATAAATCTTGATGGTTATTGATGAGTCTCATTTGTGTGCGTTTATCCCATTGAACAATCAGCAGGAGGGGATTATAAGTAAATAAAATGAAACTGTTCATTGGCTTTTGGCTGTGGGAAGGAGGAAGATATAGTTGCAAATGATATAAAAGAAAGATATAGAGAGATATCGAGAAATATAGATAGATGTAGATGGATATTTATATAGGTAAAGAGATATTGATAGCTATAAAAATATTGAGATATAATTACAGATAGATAGAATACAGATAATAGAAATATACAGAAATAAATCAATATATTTTGGTATAGATAAATGTAGATCGATAGACATTCTTATACATATAGACATTGCTTTTCAACAAGTCAATAAAGGAAGTTTTTATAGTTCCAATTGCTTCTCCGCTCAATCGAGCCATATAATCCTAATCCCCATTTGTCTCATTCCTTCTCTCAAAAACAAATTTTCAGTACACTATTCAAACTAAACCAATATACCCCTTTACAACTAACAAAGTCTTAACAAAGACAAAGGTAAATTATGCAAAATGATGTAGCGACTTTGGCCGTAAGACGAAACCACAAAAACTAATATTTGGTAGCCCTGCAACAATACAAGTCGTTGGCCAAGTGGTTAGAGCTTGGCCAAGCGGGTGTCAGTTTCCGCCCCCTTTATTTTGTTTATTTTTTTCTGTTATTTGCGCAATTTGAGATATGCAGCGGAAAACAATAGGAAAAACAATAGCAGGTAGAAAAGTGTGTCACATGCAAATGCATTTTCGACAAATTCGCAGGGATTTGATGCCCATAAATAATTACAGCAATACAAAAGAAAGAAGAGCTGCAAGTGTTGGCCAAGTAAACTGAGCCCCGTTTATGGCCACCTAAAGCCGTTGACGCTTCAAGTTCAGTTGCTGCAGCAGTGGCAGTTCCTGTTGCTGTTGCTGCTGCTGCTGCTGCCTTTTGTGGCAAGTTGGCCCTGAGCTGTGAATATTCTGGCCAGCCAGCTAGCCAGCCAGTCAGTCAGCCTGAGTTGAGCTGAGGGGCTTCTAAGTGCGCTGACTGTGCGTACTTAGAGCTTTCAGCTTTGGACATGCATAATTCAACAGAATGTGAGACCGTTGACCACAAAATGCCATTGAGTGCAAATACAGATACAGATGCGGATACAGCTACACTGAGAGAAATGGCTGTGGGAATTTATAAATGAATGTATTAGACAGAAAGAATTTTATGTATACGTTTTGTAGTCTTTCCATCACTTTAAATTCTTCAAGTCAGCATTAATGCATGCAGAGCTCTAATAAAATATTCCTTTTGGTTCAGCTCATAAAAAAGTTAGCTTTTTTCTGCAGTGTATCTATGTAGCTACCAATCAAGCAACTTACCTGCCTACCTACCTATCTGTCCGTCTGTCTGTTTGTGTGTCTGTTCGTCTCACTCTCTCACAGTTTGTCCGTCTGTCGTCAGCGCCGCCTCTTCCTCTGTCTACCTGGCAGTCGGCGTTGATCATCGCCAGCCAGCCTCATCGCCTCATCATCATCATCATCATCATCATCTTTAGCTGCGCAGACAAAACTTTGCTGGCATGCCACAAGATACAAGCCACAAGCTACAAGATACATACAACAACACCGGATTCGGATTTGGATTCTCAGCTCAGATTTACCTTGACTCCCAGACTGTCGATGTGTGTGTGTGTGTGTGTGTGTGTGAGAATGTTGTGTATGCTGTGATTTTGTTATGGTTATTACCATTACGCCGGCCAGTCGCCAGTTGGCAGTCGTCAGTCGTCAGTTGGCAGTTGGCAGTTGGCAATCTCCTATCTTCGTAGCGTCTCTAATGAAGCGCCCTTTGTGGCTGCCACACGCCGTCTGCCCCCCTTCCAGTGTCGACATTTGCTGCACTTCCGTGCCTATGACAAATGACGTTTCACCAAACAAATTGATAAGTGCCGTTAGGCTCCACATGAAGCACATGGAGCGCTTGTCGACGCCTCTGTAAACTGTTTCTTTTTTTGCTTGTCAGCGCTGGCAGTTGGCGGTTAACGGTTGCACTGGCGGTGGCAGTTGCAATGACAACTGCAGTTGAAGCCGCAGCAACTGCCACAACGACCCCAACGGCGACACTTGCCTCCGGCATGTGCCTCGACTAAATAGGAGACTCCACACACAGTTACGACTAGGCGACTCCATGACTCGACGCTCGCTGCGCCACTTGCAAACTCCATTAGCTGACGCTGTTGCAATGATGAACGTTTTGTTGTGGCACACACACACATACATATCTACACTCATATATATTCACATAAATATATCCACTCTTGAAATTTCCGGTGCAGTTGTGCAAAGTGCTCGGCATTGTTTTGATTTCAGACTTCTTTTTCACAGTTGATTTCTGCATGCCAAAGTACCATATAAGGCAGTTTATATTTATGTGTATATACACTATATACTATGTATATGCTACCTACAATACGATCCAGTTAGCGTGCGAAATGATGAATGTTTGTATTGACTTCTCTGAAATTTGCATAAGAAAGCTGCCTAGACTAAATGTGGGTCTGTGCCAACGGCAGCAATATATATGCAAATATACTACCTGTAGCAGAAAGAAATAACATTTCGAGTCATTAAAGAGATAGGAATAGTAATATCGAGAGAGCTTAGGAAAGGGAATAGCGAGTGGGTGGTAAACAAAGAGGGAGACAAAGTGGGAGAATAACAACATGAGACAGAGAATTGAAAAAGTGGATAGGGAGAAGGAGATATAGATAAAGTGAGAGAAGGAGAGAGGGAAATAAAAACAGAGGGAACAAGTATAAAAGCTCCATTCGGGATGCCCGACCAAGAGATACCCTGAGTCCCAGTGGAGAAAAGAAGACAGACAAATAAAGAAAGGCAAAGACAGAGAGTGAGAAAGGGAAGGTTAGAGATATACAATAAAGTAAGAGAGAGAGGTATTACGAAATTCTCTCTTTTTCACACAAAGAATAAGAAATATAGATGGAGACAGAGTCAATGAAAATTGCAGAAAAAATAGTAAATATACCAAAGAATAAGCATAATACTCTATTCTCGATACTCTTTCTGTATGTCAACTATGGTCTAAGATCTTCATTATCCATGTTAAACAAGTGAGCATAGCCGACGAAATCAATAAGCAAGATGCTTGTCTGGAATCTATTTTCAAACCAGTCTCAGAGTTAAGCCCCACATACTTTGCAAATTACTTTTGAGCAACATATGCGGGCAACAAAGCTCTAGCTGCCTACTATAAATGTAGATGTCAGCTGTCAACAGGCATATACTATTGTTCATTATCTATGATCTCGTTTGAACTCAGAAACCTAACAATATTTTGTCACCAGGTAAAATTTTGAAAACGACTGTAATACGATGAGCTCCCATTAGCATAGCCCATGCATCTGATATCGTCGCTATAAACTCTTAAGCTAAAGCATGCAATATTATATATATATATTAATATTATATATATATATATTATATTATATATTCTATATAAGTTCTGCTCTCCACTAATCGATCCTTCAAAACATGTCTTTGGTTTCTCTTTCTCTGCTCGACCTACTTTCGGCTTTCTTCAGTTCTTCTTTTTGACATTAGAAGGTCATTATATTCAAATTAAAGGGATCATAAAGCTGAAAGTATGTTTACCGCAATTTAACATCTTCCTCTTTTTTTTTGGCAAAATGCCAAGTCAAAACTCTTCTTCAGCTGAAAATGGGAAAACCATTAAGTCAAATGTTTGATGAAGATTAACTAAAATGTTTTTCGCTTAGCTAAGTTTTTTTTCTTGGTTGTCTTTGTTTTTTGCCAGCTCTAAGTGAATTTTGTTCCCATTTTCTTGGGCAATTACGTAGCACTTTTGCCATTTGTTTTGTTTTTTGCATTCAAAATAATTAAGTTTGCTCTGCGCGCTGTGAAAGTCAAATAAAAATGCAAACAATTTGTTTTATGGCTCGCTGCGATATATATACATATATATATATTTATACTATATATATATTTCTGTCGTGCCAATTGGCCATAAGAGTGGAGTTAGTTAACTGTGATGCGAGCTGAAATTACAAGAGCATTAAAATTATGCTTAAAGCCAAGATTTGTCGACCTTAAACACATTTTGTAGTTGCCTTTGTCTCGCCCTTTGCTTTTGTCTCTCCCTTTGCCTCAGTCTTAACACTCCGCCCCTGGCCATCGAGTGTGAGCTGCTTTTCATTGAGTATTTATTGGCATTTGCTTTGTATTGAATAGCTTGTATAAATTATGCCGTGAAATGTTTAACAAGCGCGCATGTGTAAGACTTGTCTACGCCTCCCGCGCCGCCCCCCTCCCTCTATCCTATCCACCAGCTGCAACACGCAACAGTTGACTTTCACCAGCAGCAGCAGCAGCAGCAGCAGCCACCACATATTTCCAACTCCACGTAACTTATTTTGGCTGGCAGCGCAGCAGCTTCCCAGCATGTGGCTGGCGCACTTAATTGCCCTGCGTGCTCCTCCTCCCTCTCCTCGCCTTCTCCTCCTGCTGCTCCCGCCATCACCTGCTGCAATCAATGAATGCCATTTCACTTTCATTGCGTTAGCTTTTAATTAAAGCTGAATAATTGATATCAGAAACTATGTGGTTGCCGGTTGCCTTAAGGAACAGCCTACTCTCCACTCTCCACACTTCATCCGCCATTTGCCACTCTCTACACCCTGAACTCTCCGCTCTCAGCTGTTCGTGCTGCACTGCGCATGTTCCGATTGTGTCATCGTCATCGTCGTCGTCCTAACAACAACAAATTGGAAAAGTGGAAACATCGATGCGGCCAGTCGCATCAGCATGTCCAGCAGTGCAGCCACATCCTCGCCCAGCTGTGTGCGACGGGTGCGCACGGACCTGAAGACCTCGGAGAATAGATTCCTGCAGTCCAGTCAGCAGCGCAACAGTTCGCCCCTGGGCATCAAGCAGCTCAGCTGCAACCAGCACCACACCCACAGCCCGCAATTCCACTTGCTGCCCAGCAGCGCGCCCACTGCCAATGCCACATATCTCAGGTTCCATTGAGACGCTCCACTTGACAGCCTTAGCTAATCATTGCTCCATTTGCTTCTCCTTTCAGCGCCAAGCTGCCTGCACGTGCCACACGCCTGCTGAACCGCTCCAGGCTGCAGGATCAGCAGCTAACTGGCAACGAGTCGGACAACAGCTTGCGCTCCACGCACAGCGGCGCCTCCAGTCGCAAACGCAGCACCGCCGCCTCGCGCGCCTCCACCGCCTCGTCCACGTCCAGCTTGCAGCGACGCCAGCAGCAGCAGCAGCACCACCAGCTGGGCGGAAATTCTGCCTCCGGCTCGAGACGTGCAGCAGGTGGTCTGGCGGGCAACGCGGAGCTGCACAGCTCATCGGACGATCTGATGTTGTATGACAAATCCTTCAGGAATGCCATGATTCAGGATGTGCTGCAGTTCAAGAAGCAGCTGCTGCGCCTACGTCGCATACTTCAGGAGGTGGGTGACTCAGTACATTTGTTTGTGCTTATTTTCCATTTCCATTTTCAATTTTCTTTTGCATACACACACACACACACACTCATCAAACATCTACACACACACACACACACTCGCACCTGCACAGGATGCTGAATCTGACTCCAAGCGGGTAGGTTTTCATTTTGGTTTTTCTTGATTTTCCACACCAATTTCCTCAGCTCATAAATATTGCATTGGAAATGTTTGCTTATTCAGTTTCCTTATTCTACTTTTGTACTCTGCTTGACAGACGGAGACTCTAAATCCATTCGAGAATGACAATGTGCAACTGTTTGCCGCCTGCGGGCTGGATAGCAAGCAGCTGAATGACATCGACCTGGCCAGCCTGACCTCGTCCACCACGGAGGACCCACTGCAGGAGCTATCGGATCTACGTAGACAGGTGGTTTACCTTCAGGTATTTGCACGTTCTTTTGCCTTTCGTTTGCTCGTACCACAACAAAAACCAACTCAGTCTGAGAGTATCCAAAGCTCACCCTTTTTGCTTTCTTATCAACTATCTAAGTACATATATACGAAGCAGTCACTGAACAGGAAAAATCAAATTCTAATGCCTTTTCTCTTAATAATATATCCAATTGCTGTTGTTATATTTTTTATAAATGTTTCCACTCTGGCATGTCACATATACAAAAGAAGACAACAAAACATACAAACTTAATGCTTACTATAAATAGTTATCTATAATCCACAAATCTTATATATACATATATAGATATATAATCTTGTATATTTGCTATGAGTACAAAATTCAAACACGCACTCTCAAATACTCTTACTTTTACTCCTACTCTTACACTTACTCTAAAAACTAGCTACAATTAGATAGTTCAATTATACAGAAACAAAAATACGCATTCTTAGCTGTTGTCTATTTGCCTTGCTCTAAATTCCGAATTTTGGGAAAATTTATATCATGAAGAGAAGCTGTTTCTAGTTGCAAAAGAAGTGAGTTGGAAAGACAAAAGCCATGATGTTATAGGAAAAATGCAAAAAAAAAAAAATAAGAAGTATAATTGAAAAAGGGATTTGTAAGAAAATTAAAAAATTTATAATGCAACAATTAAATGTCAAACATTTGGAAATGAAAATGATGCTTCTTAAAATGAAAATGAAACAATTCAAAATATAAGAATTGAAAATAAAAATTTGTTATAAGTATTTGAAGATGGAGCATTTAAAGTAAAGCATTTGAAAATAGAAAAGTGAAAAATATGACAAACATAAAGTTCAGTTTTCTATAGTAAAATTGAGATATTGTTTTAAAATGTATTTTAGAAATGAAAATGAAGGCAGTTCCTAGAGTGAAAACTCTCATTTCTGTTTTTATTTACCTACATAAAGTCCAAAAAGAAATTAAAATGAATAAACAATTGTTTATAGTAAGAACTGATAAGCAATGGGATAAAGTAAAATGCAAATGAAAAAAGTCTTTTATAGTTAAGGTGAACTGAAGAAAGTGGAACGCTGAAGCTAAATTGGTTAGATAAAAAGATTACACATATCAACAAAGAATAAATTACTAGTGGATCTAAAAATACTCAAGATAGAATAAAATATTAGTTTCCAAATGGTTCCACTTCTAGTGGACAACATTTCCAGCGGACAACAGCGGTCCACTGGAATTTGAAACACAATTGTAACTAGAAACAGCTTTTGAAAACTTGAGCCCAATTATCAATTGCAAACCAGTATAATTATGTTTTTTATGTTTTGCTTTGAGTTTAACTTAAGTTAACTGGGCAATAAATTCCCAAAACAAAAGAAACAAAAAACATGGCTGGAATGCTTGGCAATTGAAATACTATGCAGTTTAGCAATTTTGAAAAAAACGTTTTTTGGTTCGGAATTTGGAGCTTGGCTGTGTACGTTGATGGATATAGTGTATAGTATACTCCGTATTTATGCAACTCTTTTTTGTGAATGTCTTGAAAGAAAACCACACACTCTCTGGCTTAGTTTGTGAACATGAATATCTAATTTAGTGGCCTTTGCTTAAGCTCAAGCACAAAACTAACAATTGCCACAACATACGTACGTCTCTGTGTGTGCGTGCGTGTGTGTGTGTGTGTGTGTGTGTATCTTTAAACAGGGTCAAGTGGATGATCGTGATCGCACCATACGCCTGCAGCGAGATATCATCGAGCAGCTGGAGGCGGAGAAGCGACAGGCCACAGAGGGAGACCAGGCCAACAAGGAACGCATTAGCATGGCCACCCAAACGGAGCGGGTAAGTGCATCAGTCCACTATATCATATGTGTGTGAGTGTGTGTGTGTGCACAACATTGACTAACCGAAAGCTATTGAATACATTTCCAATTCCACTTTCACAGACACGTCCACTTGCCATTGGTGCGGAGGGTTTGTCCAGGTAGGCAAACGTTCATCAGCGAAATATTCTTAAATTTCTTAATTTATGTTCAAATTACTTCTTTTTTATATTTTGTACTTGGTATTTTGTTGCAACTAAACTGAAACAAATTGCTGCTGCTGCGGCTGTTGCTGTTGCTTGCGGCTGCAACTCGGCTGTCAGCTGGTTTTCATGCAACGCTGAGTTTTTTGGCTTGCGGCAACATGCAAATCAGTTGCTGCCTCTTGACGCTAATGGCCACAAATTGTAATGGCAGCGGCCCAATTTGGCCAGCTTGCAACAAGTAGCAGCCACAGCAACAACAGCAATAGCAGCAGCAGCAGCAGCAGCAACTGCTGCCAGTTGCTGTTGCACTCACTTACTTTTTGTAGCTTGTGCCCATTATCTAACTATTCGTAACTACCTAATACATCTGATTAACCACTCTTTATATACATATATATATATACGTATCTCTATATATATACCTATATCATCCCACTATGCTGCCTCTATCTATCCATCCATCTACATGTATATCTATATATACATATAGACTGCAGTTTGGGGAGCAACAGGTACTATTTTGTGATTTCATTTTAGCCATTATAGTGCTCTGCGCAATCAATCTACTATGTATACTACACCTAAGTTATAACTGTCTTGATAACTGTAACACCTGCACCTGAATATTCAAGCAGAGCTTTAATTGTATTTAATACTAAACTAAATACTAAAACGAAATTCGAAATTGTAGACTAGTGTATGAATAGCTTTAACTGTATTAAATACTAAACAAATGCCAAGACCAAAACGGGAATCGAACTTTGTTACAAATGGGGTTAGAACCTCAGACTAATATTGATATATATATATGATACAACGAGATTCGAGAATTTGAACCTTTGCCTCGCATATAACATACTAAAATTTAAGACTAAACAAAACCTAGGCTTAAGTCTAATGCTTTAAATGTATAAAATACTAAACAAATACCAAAATTCATTGCAAAGTTCGAGCCGCCGTCTACACTTTTGTTTGGTAGTTAAACTAACTTTAATTTTAAATACAAATTAAACTAACTCTAAGTACTGTTAGCTGTAAGCATTTATAAATTTGTTGCCTGACACTTAACACTGTTTGTGAACTATTTCGATTGCATGCGGCAATTAAATAGACTTCCCAGGTAAAGCTGTAAACTAACAATTACCAAAAACTAGTAGTCTGACTCAAAGTATGCCAGCCAAAACTGTAACTGACTAATCTTTGCCTTATCTCTACTATTCACAGAAGTAAGCCTGAATATACGAGTTATACCACGCACTTTCCGACGCTCCATTTGCATTGCAACGACTCCACGCTGGCAGCCACCACGATAATTCGTCACCAGCCACAGCCACAGCAGACACAATCATGCAATGGTCACAGCACCAATCACAACAACAGTAACAACAACAACAACAACAACAACAATTGCCGTGCTCTTAGCCAGACACGACGTCACACAATTATTTCGACCACATTGACCAACTACAATCAGCAGCTGGCCGCAGCGGCTTATCCACGTCGTGCCTCCATCGGCTGGGATGGAGCTGAGACAGTTGCACCTGCAGTTGCCCACAAGCCAGTGCGTATAACGCTGATCGGTGAGCCGCTGCCACAACAAAATGGCGGCTGTCACAAGGAGGCGACGCCGCCATCACAACAAAATGGCGTCAAGGCGCACTATCTGAATGGCTGCCAGAGCGGAGCGAACAGCGCGTTGCCGGGCGCCCACTATCAGCCGTTGTACAACAGCAACAAGATGACAAACCCAACCGTAACTATAGTCTGATTTAGATACCCTACACAGCAAGCAGCTCCGAACAGCAGATGCTCTACAAAGATAAAGGAAATGGAAAATTAAATGCGCAC
Organism: Drosophila hamatofila; assembly: GCA_035045345.1. Classification (NCBI taxonomy): domain Eukaryota; kingdom Metazoa; phylum Arthropoda; class Insecta; order Diptera; family Drosophilidae; genus Drosophila; species Drosophila hamatofila. The sequence goes on along the minus strand of JAWNPA010000052.1, from coordinate 9,843,835 downwards.
AAGTGTCAGCAGGCGCTTAAGCAATAAGCTACAAATTCTTTCAAATATGAGTATAGAAAAGTTTAATATATAAATAAAAATATATATAAAAATATATACACAAATATATATATTGATATACTCTCAAATTGTTTTTGCAGTCTTACCAAACCAGTAAAAGAAATAAAACTTAATAATTCAATTAAATTTATATAAAATTCTAGTTCATAAGAAAATTGCCTACATTTATCTCTGTGTACAAAATAAATATATGCAAAAAGTTTATAAAATATATAAAAAATAATATTCATGTAATTTAATGGAATATTTCTGCTCTATGTCTAGTACTTAATTACTTAATTAATTGTTAATTATGTTATTTAATTTGTAGTCTAAGCTTTAGTACATTCTGTAATTATTTTCTTTGTGGTTTATTTAACTGTATTATAGTATACGAACTACTTGATGCTACAAATATTATAGCTACATAAATATATATATTCTACTTAAAGAGCACAATAATCGTAATTATCCAAAATACTTACTATATGAATACAACAACAACAACAACAACACAATTGTAAACAATGCTAAGCTTATTAAATAGAGTTCTAGCCAGATGCTATTTATCTATAGAATTGGGTGTGTCTGCTTTCCTTTCGGGGGAATTTTTCAGGTATGTGGTTTCCAATCACTCCAATTGCCACTCGTCTGTGGAGGCAGCTCTTGAGTCATCTACCTCAGCCAAGATGAGTTACAGAACCGGATCAGCTGTTAATGCTTCTGCTTCTGCCTCTGCCTCGGCCGGCAGCAAAACTTGCTTTAGCCTCTTATCAACTGTCAGTCCCAGTTGAGCATTCGATCTGGAATGTCGCTGAATGCGAAACCTTTCCGCATTGGTCCAGTTCTCTGGCTGCTGTACTGCGGCCTCTCTCAAGGTCTGAGTCAGGTATGCGAGGCTCAAAACTGGCATAGCTTCGAGTGTCGTGAACTGAGCAGCCTGAAGGAGCTGAAAAACATTAGAGACTTTCCCAGAGGCAACCTGCACAGGCTGAGCATACGAAATGAGCACACGGAGCTGAGCATGGGCATAGGTGAGTGAGGTGCTCTCCACTACAACTGCAGCTCAGCTGAATCTCTCTTACAGCTGCCAGCGGGCTCAGCCTCTCTGGCTTGTTGGACTTGGATCTGTCGCATGTGCCACAGCTGCAGCTGGAGCGACGCGGCTTCTCCTGGCTGCCCCAACTGGAACAGCTGAATATCAGCGGCTGCGCTTTGGAGCAGCTGTGGGCCACGCACTTTGCAGCCAACTCGTCGCTGCAGCTGCTCGACGCCAGCCACAATGAGCTGCCCGCCCTGACAAAGGAACTCTTCGGCAACCTACGCAAATTGATTTATGCTAATTTCTCACACAATTCGCTGCAGCAACTCGAACTGCCACACATGCCGCTGCTGCAGCAACTGCAGCTCAGCCACAATCAATTGAGAAATGTCAGCTTTGGTCTTTGTCCTCAGCTGCAGCAGCTCAGCCTGAATGACAACCAGCTGAGCCAGGTGAGTAAGCAAGAGAGCCTGAAGACTCCAGAGGCAACTGCGAGAACTGCTTTGCATATACGACTTAAATTATGAGCCTAGCTGAGAGGTCGTAGCTTGTATTTAATCTAATCTATATTCGTTTTTTACACTCATACATATAGACACAATTTTAGTTAATCTCATGCCGTAAGAGTATGCTCTAGAAGAGTATGCTCAACTAAGCTATACCAGTTTTAGTTTAACAAACAGATTCCTAAATACTCTAGTAAAAAACCAACAAAAATATTGTTTTCGATGGGGTTTACAATAAACCACATCTATAAACCAAATATATAAAGCTTTGATTTGTATCTGGATATAGCAAAGCTCATAGTTATAATGGGGGTATAAATGGTATAAGTGAGAACTAGTTTGCTTTACGCAATATTAAGCAATTGCGTCTAAAGTATTTACGTGTATTAGAGATGCATTTGCTTACATTACAGAACACAAGTAATATTTAAATATCACTTAGCTAATCATAATATTGGAAACTTCTTAGTAAAGCTCAATTTCTTAAACAACTTTCTACTGTTTACAGCTTGATACGACGAGCTTCCGAGGTTTAACCGGATTGCTCGAGTTGCAGCTTTCTCAGAATGCTTTAAAAACCATAGGTAAGGACACCTTTCAGCCCTTGACTAAGCTACGTGCCCTGAATCTCTCCCACAATGAGCTGGATGCACTGCGTCCACAGATCTTTGGCTCTGGCGGAGTTGCGCTGCAGCAACTAGATTTGTCCGGAAACTACATACGGCTGCTCTTTGACAATCAGTTCCGACCGCTGGACAGACTTCAGAAGCTGGATATATCACACAATAGCATCGTCAGCCTGAGTGCCGGACACTTTGCGGGCCTGAGCTCGTTGCGCAAGCTGTATTTGCAGTCCAACGATATCATCGAGATCAAGCCACACACTTTTGCAGCACTCGAGGATCTGGACACGCTCGACCTATCGCACAATAACATTGAGTACCTGCACGAGCAGGCATTCGGCAATCGAACTCTGTTGCGCATGCGTAAACTGAATCTGAATGCCAACAGCATAAAGCGTTTGCACGCGCTGTCCTTTTCCTCGCTGCCCTTCTTGGAGTATCTGTCGCTGGGCAACAACGAGATTTCCAGCCTGGATGTGCGCATGTTTGCGCCCATGCGGCGCCTGCAGAAAGTGCACTTGGGAAACAATCAGCTAACCCAGATTAGCTCCGTTGTGCTGGACAGCTTCAGCAGCGTCTCGGACTTGCTCATCGACAACAACAAGCTAACCTTTCTGCCGGATCTGAATGGCACGCTTGGCAACCTGAAGCGTGTGGCCATTGAGGGCAATCCCTGGCAGTGCGCCTGCTTTACTCAATTGGAACGTTGGCTGCTTTCCCATCACGTGACCTATCTGAGGGAGGGCACTGGCTTCTACGACGGCGAGAAACCCCTCTGCGTGGTCACATCATTTGAATACTGTGTGCAGACGCTGCAGGCGGATCGCCATCAAGATGTGGTGAATGAGTTTGAAGAACGACTGAAAGATGGACGCGAATTAGATGTTAGATCAGATGAAAACTGATAAGTGTCTGTGTGTGTGTGTAATTAGTAAGATAAGCTGCAATAAATGTACTTCGATGATCCTTGATGATCCCCCTTGAAGGCAAAACACAGCCAGTTGGTGGAGCAGCATTTCATTCCAAGATAGATATTGTATTCAATGTTTTTTACATTTTGTGGTACATTTCCGATTTGTTTTGCTGCGTCTCGCATTTCTGTATAGTTTTACAAATTAACAAACTAAAAGTCGAGTCGTTTAGGCGCTCTTGACACGCAGAGCCAAAGCGGTCAAATCACCAATGCACTTGTTCAGCGTCTCCTTTTCCTGCTGGGGCGAGATGCTGGACAGCACGCTGGACACAATCCAGTTGACCATATGCTTCTGGCTGATACGACGCTCAACATGACGGCACTCAACCTGGTAGTCCAAGCGGCGCTTGACCTCAGAGTAAACGTTCATGGTACGCTCACGGAATGCAGCCTCAAGTTGGAGGGCAATGTTCTCCTTCTTGGCTTCCATCAACAAGAGGGCACCATCGGCGCGCCATTGCTCCTTCTTCTCGGCTTCAATGGCATCGGCGAGAACCTTGAGCTCAGCCTCACGACCCTCCTTCCACTCGGCTTCAATTTTCTACAGACGAAGAGATTTGATATACATATATATTCCATTCAATCTAAGGGATATAGAAACTTACGTCGATTTCACCATCAGCCCATTTGGCGACAAGTGGACCCAGTTTCTTGACCGCAACAATGGCCATGATACCAAGCGACAGACCGCTGTAGTATTCGTGCTCCATGACGTAGATTTCCTTGGAGCAGAGATAGGTGATCAAGCCCACGCCGAATGTGTAGGGGCCGGTGACACCAGTCTTGTTATAAAAGAACTGGAACCATTCCTCTGGAAGGAAGCCCAGACGCACCTTACCGGGATGTTCGGGACGCTGACGGCGCTCAACAGCTCCGCCCGCTGGCTGAGCAGCGGCAGCAGCTGCCGAACGGCTAGCCACCAAAGTCAATGGGCGCTGGGCTAAAAAACAAGTGAAACAAAATTAAGAATATTTGGCATACAATCATTTGCCGAAAAAATCAATTTTGACATTCCTTGTGCGAATTGGGCTTGTGATTACATAAACCACGATGGCAGAATTCGCGGTGCCGTAACAATTTTCACGGTCGCCGTTTGGATACATTCGGAAACGCTTTGCGAAAATAAGCCGCACGTTTATATACATTAATTAACTTATTTTGCACTTTCAGTGCTTACCTGTAAGGAGTGCGGCTCTTGAGAACATTTTTGTAATAATGTTTCAACCAATTTATGCTACTGAATTGACGTTCGGGTGCTCACCTACTCTGTAGTTCACAATAGACCAACGAAAACTATCGCATGTATCGATGACAACAGTCGATAAAATTTATGTGTAGCATTGCCAGATGTGTAAAACAAAAAATGCCAAACTTGCAGCACACTTGTTGCATGGTAGTTTTTAGTATAACTTTTCTATATTTTGAACTTTATTATTTACAGTTTGCATGCTACTTTTTTAAATTTCTCGCGCTCTTGTTGTCATATCAAGACAACAGGTGACTAACCTGAGGTGACTCTTAGTTCACCGAAATACTTATCAATACTATCTAATCCCAGAAATTCATGAAGAAAATATTACACAATCGTTTGCTTATCTTTGTAACTTTACAAGTTTTTTATTAAAAATATGACAATTCGCTAAGTAAATTGTATCTAATATAACTTGAATCGACTGCGAAACATTTTGCATTAAAATACTTTTACAAAATACTATAAAGGAAACATATTTAAAAAAAGATAATGGGCTTGTAGGATTTCGATTTATGCATATATTATTCGTTTCGTTATTCAGTTCTCAAAGCTATTTGTGTGCACTTTTCATAAATAAAGCGTTAAATCATGAGCATCTTTTTATTTTCGATTTGTTTTTTTTTTCTCTCTCTTTTTTTCTCTTTTTTGCTAAACTAACTAAAATGACTGTCTTGTGCGTAGAAGATAAAAACCTACAAAGAACATTAAATAGATTAAATAAAAAAAAAATTATATAGTTATTAAAAAGAAGATATAAAAATCACTTGCGCTATAGATATTTTGTACAGCATTTGAAATAAAACATGATACGACTATTTACAGCGGTGAACATATACAATTTTAAAAACGTTATTATACACGTATATAAGACCTTTTTACAACTTTCAACATAGTTTGTTCCTTGATTTCTATATATATAAAACGAAATGATTTGGCTCGCCTAACATTAAAAATGAATGTTGCGTACGGTATCAACAGGACGATGGATTCAAGATGCTAGACAGATGTTACAGATGCATATGTGAGAACACACTTATAATACACAGTTCTCTCGAGTGTCGGAAGAATGATTGGGGGAGAGTGGTTGCAGTCCGTTTGGCTCATTCAATAACATTGAAGCGTGTTAGCAGCTTGTGGTAGAACCAACGTACCATTTGCTGCACGCGGGATACCATCCACACGCAAAGGCTACCGGTGTGACGAAGCTTGGAAGCGTAGTGCTTGAAGTGATCTGTGTGGCAGAAGTTAAGACAACCAAAAGTGTAAAGAGACAGTGAACAAGAATACACAAGCTATAATACAGTAGAGGCATTTGATAAAAGGATATAATAATGTCCAAGGTGGGTGACCGCCATTTATGTAGGTCACGTACGTGAAACCGTCCTTGCCCTTGCCTCGTATATTATAGTAGTAGGGCAGGAAAGAATGTAACGTAAATCTGCAAGGAAACAAACAAACAAAAAAAAAAAGGAATGACCGTTAATTGGCTAAAGACACGCAAACCAATAGTAATACATGGACACTATCTAGATACAATGTGGGTTAATGGAGGTGGGTTACCTTCTCTTCTCGTAGAAAAATATGGCAGGTTGATTTGTGGTCAGCGTGTGCAGGAAGATTGCCTTCACCGCATGTCTTTCTACTGTCGTCAAATGGTTCATCAGTGCGTCCAGTAGCAGCGAACCGATGCCATTCCGACGATGCGCGCGATGAACACCCAGCGATAATATATAGCCCACGTCAGCGGTGCGACCCATCGAGTCCGGCAATATGCCTTTGTCCTGCATGGGAAAACCGCTCAGCCTCGTGTAAAATTCATCACTATCACTGATATTGGCTATTACCTCCTTATTAACATTTCGATACGGTTTGATTTCAGCAACAATTAAACCAATTATGGCCAGATTATAAACAGCCGCTAGCGCAAAGAAGCGCGAGCTTGAGGTAATATCCTCGTACCATGACAGTGGATAATCGATTGGAAACCATTCTTGGCACAGCGTGCGAACCTTGAGGGGATCACAATTTGAATGAGTATATTCCTCAACAGGTGCGCATACTTACCTCCGTCAGATCATCGGGCACCAAAAACCTTAGCTGGACATCATTGACCGAGCACAGCGGCACATGCTCGCAATCGCAGTCGACGCGTGTAATGATATCGTTGTTGGGCGGAGCATTGTGTTTGTTGTAGCTAAGGGCAGCAGTAGACACCCAGTAACCGAAAGATATGTAATGATTAATTTAAAGTGTGTGTGAGTGTGTGTCGATCATTATGTATTAGTAGGCGACGGCAGCCATTTCACTTGCATAATATTACGCGCGTCGTATAGCACGACTTCAGTAGATTAACAAAGTTGTCTCTATATATGTATATAACTACATACACATACACAATGCAAATAGATATATTAACGCACCCTCTTAGGTGAGCCCCGGCAACAACGATCGCTATCGGTGCCGTCGCCTACTCGCCCCACCATGGACTCTGTGCTGAAAGAGCCTAGCTTGTTTACTCACAGCGTAAATTGTGCCATGCTAGTGGAGCTGGAGCTGCTGTGGTGCCACCGCCGTCGCTGCCGCTGCTGTTGTTGCCGCTGCTCTTGTTTCCAATTATGGCAATTATGTCCATGGGTTGTGGTGTGTGCACCACAGGTTAAGCGCGGAATTTGATCAACTGTCTGTTTGTGTTATGATAGTCTGAAATTTGAATGGTGTGTTCTCTCTGCGTGTGTTACGTTTTTGTGTGTGCGCCTAATTGATTTCAATTAAAATTCACAATCGCAACATAAACCCACTTGCTCGCTCGCTAGCTGGCTAGCTGCAGACAGCTCTTTTATGGGGTATCAAATATCAAAGATAAACTGCTGCCTTTACTGCCAATAAACTCCATTTAGTGCGAGCTAGCTGACCAGCGTTGATACACACCCGCATTTCTTGCAATAAAATAAACTACAAATTTTTCAAAGATATCTCTTTACATTGTTTATTACAACGACTAATGTGAAAAGTTCACTGTGAAGAGCACGATTGCTAGTGTGGAACAGCTGCTTTGCCATTCACACAAAATCAGCGCCGTGATGCCGCTTGAGCCCAATGCAGTACTGCCCGATTGTACAAGTAAACCGCGGAATTCAAATGCATATTTTGAATGCGCCTTCATTGTAATTATCTTTTAATTTTTGTGTTTTAATAGCGCCTGGCTTGGCTTGCAGCTTGAGAAGTGCTGGCCACCGGCGCTGCAGCTGGCTTCGTTGGATCGTCTAGCACTCGCACCACCATTGAACTCTTCGGACCCGTGCACCAGGTTATGCCATGCTCATCCACGACAAATGTTTCCAACGTCACCTGAAACTGGCCGCCACTGGATATGGGCAGTAAGAAGCTACCTGAGAGGAAGTCACGTTGTGGCTTCACAATTTGATTGAGCGTGACTGTGTCATTGTTGGGCGACTTCATCAACTCGTTACCGGGGCGTGGCGTCAGCAGCTGCGATGTGAGACTCAGTTGCACTGAGTCGACGCGTCGGAAGTGCTTCTGCTGTTTGCTGAAGTGTTGCAGTACGCCCTCCACCTTGATGACCAAATTACTGCCCGACTGCACAATGACGGGCTCTGTGGCACTGCGAGGCTGTGGGCTAACCGACAGCTTGATCTGTGTGGACTGCAGTATCTGGAAGAAGTACCGCGGCAAGCACAGCGGCGTCTTCGTTATGATCTCGATCAGAGCAATGATTACGTCCAAATGTCTGTTGCTTATGGTTTTCGCATTGGGCGGCTCCTGGGGCAGGTTTTTCTGCATTTGCTCCATTCGCTGACAGCTCGCAGCAAAGAAACGCGTCTCCGGATGATTGCCCGTGGTCAGGAAGACAGGTGGTTCCGGTGGCGTGGCATAACAAATCGATTCAATAATGTGAGCGAATAGCGCGCATTGAAATTCGGCTACCTCAAGAAACTCCAATGTCACATTATCCGCATCGAATGACGACTTATAGAGCCGGGCATATGTCTCCTCACAAGCCTTCAGTGACTTGACCAGCTTGCGCAACTGATTCGTAACATGTCCAAACTTTTGCAAATAATCACGTGAGTTCTGGGCCAAGCTGCCAGCAATAGCCGGTGGTGGCACAATCACCTGCGCATTCTTCACCGTCACAGCCAGATGGAGAGTCTGCAGAAACTGTGCGCGCAACTTCAGATACTCCAATTGGAAGCTACAGGGATGTTGGGGCGAGGAGCAGGCACGCATGCTGGCCAGCGCCTGCTGATACAGATTGCTTGCCGCTTCCAAGCGCCTCATCAACGGCAACAATGGCTCCGGGGCTTCTGTGGGCCCATAATTGTCCCGCATATACGAGTATTCTAGGCCATAGTTAAGTATGCATTCGGCCTGCGAGATTTGCGCCAGCGCCACCAAGAAGTAGTGCATATGATCACTGATCACGATCTGTGCGACTTTCGTATAGATGTGCGCCGCCACGTAGTGATGCCCATAGCGGCTAGCCGTGCGAGCTATGCGATAGAGAGTCCAGCAGTTGACGCGAGCGATGCACTTCTCGAAGCAGTGTATCACCTCCTGTGGCAGATAACATCCCATGGTCGTCTGGCAGACCAAAGCGCTAAGTATTTCCACAGTGCGCAGCAGCTGCTCCGGCTGCTCCTCGCTGTCCACAAGTTTGTTCAGCTTGTACAGAATGAGCGGCAGGCGGGCGAGCATAGGATTCGGCTGCAACTTTAAATTTTAGTATTTGAATTCATTATTAAATATATGAGATATTACCTTGGGTGGAGCAGGTTCGTTCGTTTCCATGGCTGCGTCATCCTCCAGTCCTGCCGCTGTGGAGAATGCAAACTTGCGCAGCTGAAAGTGCTCACAGAGTCCCACGGCCGCTTCGCAAATGAGCTGCAGATTATCTGGTGGATAATTCACATTGTCGCCTAGCGTATTTGTCACCATCTCGACGAAGTCAGCGCCAAAATCCGCATTGGCTTGGGTAATGCGTATGCCATATGTCAGCACACGGCGCAGATCTCGATTGAACTCCGCCCGACGGGCCGTACAAAATAGCAGCCCCTCCATATGCAGGTTTACCATATCCAGGATGTCGTCGACCTGCGCTACCTGTTTCTTGAGCCCAAAAGCCAACAAGGCAGCCAGCACAGCCATGGCCTGCGTGGCTGTGGTATAATCGTCCAATTTGCTGATGCACTCATTGCAAAGTCGCAGCAAAGCATCACGATGCTCACACAACAAATGCTGGCAGGTAAGTGGGCACTCGCTCAGCTTCAAGAGTATTGAGAGGAAGAGAAACTGTTCCGCTCCATTTGTGCAGAGATTAAATTTGTTGATTAGCGCACCAATGGCAGGCTTGGGCCAGGCATTGACGCTCTGCTTGTCGGCCAGCTCGTTGAAGGACCGAAGTACTTGGATACGCACTGGAGTGCGCAAATCCTGCATGAAATCCAGCAGCACATTGAGCTGCCCAGGAACGCCCACCAGCGTACGCGCCGACAATTGAGTGAGTGTGTTGATGATGGCCACCACAAAGCTTTGGGCGGGATACTTGGGCAACAATTCCAGGCACAGTTTGCTTACCAAGGCAGCTGTATTGGCATCGTGGTGCATGTGTCGGAGCACAGGAATAAGGAGCAACTTCATCGGCACCGGCACCTGCAGTGATTCAATCATATCGGATATCTTTGCACACATGCTGATGGCAAAGGAGCTCGATTGGGCGGCAAAACAGCTGCTGGCATAGATGGCTGCCTCCACTTCTACGGTGTCGTGGCTGTCGAGAGCCCGACGTATTGCATGATGCACCTGTGGCTTCTCAGGTATTACACGTGAGACGGCGCCAAGCGTGCGCAGGAGTAGGGCACGCGCCACTGGGTCATTTGAATGCATTACCATAAATATACGCCGCACAAAATTGTCAATATTGAGAATCTTGTCCAAATGATTCTCACTTTGTTGGCACACACGCAGCACCCAGAAGCGCAGAAGATTCGAGCCACTCACAAAGAACTCGGCCAATTTGATGAATGACGAGTTTATAAGTATGGGAAAGGGATACTTTTCAAAAAGTCGCGGAAAGCGTACGATCGCCTCACATTGTATGCCCTGTTTTGCACTGCGCAGCCCCTTGTCCAGCTCCATGAGCACGGCATTTGAATCGTGCTCATTGTCGTTGAGGAAGGACTCGTTGAACATGCTTACACGTGTGCCCGTTAAATGTGCCATTTTAAACTATTTCTGTATGCACATTGACTTTACAAAGTATTGATTCACAAAATGAAAACAATAAACAAATCCAATAGAGAAAACCGAATGCAGCTCACCGGTTTGCCATTCGACTGTAAACGTAGCACTAACATGAGTATGGTTTGCTTATCATCATTAACATTAACATTAATATGTTATTTTTTATAAAAAATACTAACTTAACAGCATTCCGACAGATGTTTCTGTTAGCGGTCTTTGTGAAATTGTGTTGACTGTTTAAATTGTTGAAATTATGTTTGTCCTGACTAAAGTAGATAATGGTTTGTAGGCAAATAAAAACACATTTACAGTTTCTATATTAACTAAGAGATGTGTTGCAGATAAGGAAAAAATCATTTTGATTCCATCCAAAGCGTTATACACGATCGGTCGCTTGTCAACAGACGTGATTTTGGGTGAGGACCTTAGTATAAGTCGCACTCATGTAAAGATTTGTCCTTCAAATGGAGGATCGCTGACCGTAGAAGATCTGGGCTCCAGATACGGTACATTCATCAACGATGACATTGAGCGTAACAAAAAGATGAGTGCAAAGACGCCAACTCCACTTCATATTGGAGACAAGATTCGCTTTGGCGCTCTGAAGAATGTGTGGAAGTTGTCGCAGCTTAAGTTGATTACCACGGCTTCTGCGCTGAATGCCACTGAAATAAACGAATTAAGTAACCTTTTAAAACCTCTAAATGGAGCTATCGTGCCATCTTGGACGGATGAGTGCTCGCATTTAACTATGGATACGGTTACGATTACAGTAAAGCTTCTACATGCACTACTTGAGAATAAACCCATCGTTCGGATTGATTTCTGGCGAGAGTTGGTGAAGTTAGCGAAGCGTATTCACATTCCTGATAATTTGCCAAAGCCTGAAAATTTTATGCCCAAACAGCCAGCAGATATGCCCAGCATCCAGTGGCGTCCTGAACGCACCAAACTCTTTGTTGGCAAAACATTTGTGTTTATGAATCGAAAGCATCTAGATATGTACGGTCCGGTCGTCCAGAAGGCAAGTGGTGCCTGCAAGGACCTGAACTCTGGCGTACGAAAACCATTTCTAACTAAACCGAATGTTGTAGTCATACAATATGTGTCCTCTACTCAGTCCCAAGCAACAGAAACTATTTTTAGTGTACAAGGTGAGTTTATTTGACAAATATCAATTCAAATATATTATTAAATCTCAATCTAAATTTTCTTCCAGGTATTTTGGAGCAGGCTGGACTCCGACCTGTGCCCGATTATGAAATCGGCTTAGCCATTTTACACTGCTCCTTGGAAAAGTTTTGCAATCCGTCGTACAGGATAACTGAAAATTCCTTGGCCACTACCGAATCCATGGACTCCTCGATCTTGGTTCCAAATACAGAACGCAGTCAAATTCAACGAGCCGCAGACAAAGCATCTGAGTTTTTCGTCGCCGAATCCCAGAAGTCTGAAATATATGCGCTAAGCACTGGAAGTGAGAAGCAGCCATCGGAATCAAAGCCAGAACCAGACCAAAAAATAAACAGGATGATGCCTAAGAAACGAAATAATGCCATATACTTGGACTCCTCCTCGGATGATGACGTTCATGTCGAAGAGGTCGAGGCGCCAAACAAGAAGGCAAAAGTATTAGTTGAGAGTATGTCGAAGCGTAAAATTGAACGTGTTTTGGATTCCTCTGATGACGAGCAGCCCATTGCTATGCAATCAAACAAGAGATCGAAAACGTCGATGGAGCCAAGCTTAAATAGTTCAGTAGATATGCCTTCTGAAGACACCAATCAAAAGGATGCGACAGAGCCAACTACAACTAATTCATCTAGACGTTCAACTCGTTCCCATCCGCAGCAGCAAGTCGAAGTGGAGGCAAAGAAACCAGAGAGCTCGCCCAGAAGATCTCCACGGGGCAAGAAGACTGCAGAAAAGGTTAAATTGAAAATAGTTCAGAGTGATAGTGAAGATGATGAGGGACTTTTCCAATTCAAATCCCAGGCTTCAGCACCTGTGGAACAGCCACCAATAAAGCCGATTGAAGCCAGCAAGGAGTCCGATAGCATATTGGCTAAACAAGCTATGCCCAGCCCAACGATCAATAAAAAAGGCACGATTAGTGTGCGAAATTTTCTGGAAAAGTCACAGAGTCAGGCGTCAAGCCAAAACTTTGCTCCAGCTGCATCTCAGAAGCGCAAGCGTCTGTGCTTGAAGAAAATAAGCGAAAGTGACAGCGACGACGATGAAAACCTCTTCCAGTTTGGCGACGGGAAGAAACGCAGTAAAACGATCGACCTTGAAAATGAATCGGATAATGAAAATATGTTCAATTTCAAAAGACGTGATCCACAAGAACAGAGCAAAACTGGGAGCGAGGACGATGAGGACTCAATTAACACAGAACCATTTGTAAATGAATCGAAACCAAAATCAAAGTACATTGTGCGCAAACCAAGCGAGCAGCCCCGTAAAGTGAATGTAAGCGGCTGGCTATCATGTAGCGGGCTACATGAGGATGTTAAGCCGGAAGTGAAGCCAGAGTTACAAATGGATGCAGAGGCTGTAAAGAAAGAACTAGACGATGAGGATGATAAAGAGAAGCTGGATCATCTTAAATGGCTGACAAGCCTAAAGGATAGCATACAAGTGCGCTTGTGCAACATGAGCATCAGTGTTAGCTCCTTAGATAAAACTGATGCAGCAAACACAACTGACAACAAATACAGCGGTCGCCAGAACTTTAAAAAGTTCGTTAAGGTAAATAGAGGCAATCAATGGCTAACTAATGACTGTTATTAACTAATGATTCTCTCTTTGCAGAAGAGCAATGGGCACTCGCAGCAGCATATTGTGCCACTCAAGCGTATGCAGCTGGCTGAGGGCATGCTCTCCAGTCTGTAAGTGTAAAATAACTTATTAATTTGTGCGTTTCTTCATGTTATATTTTACTACCAATAAATTTACGAAATATGTTCAAAGCTTTGGCTTGATCCCTGGCCTGCAGTTTTCGCTCAAAAAGCGTTTTAGCAGCCAGCCATTCGTGATTTTGTATTGGCTTCGTTACACAGTTCTCGGGATCCTTTTTTCGTGCCTTGGATTCACGCACAATAAAATGCTTGACATCTTCCACGGTGACCAGCGAACTCAGCTGAAAAGTTGACTTTGCCGGAGCCGGCTCGCGTTCTATCACAGTGCCCACATCTGCCTTCAGCTGTTGTTTGGCCTTTTCCACTTTCGTAATCAGTGAAGGTGCCTGTAAAAGCAGCTTAACACCTGCAGGATTTGCGTCTTCCTCGCGAGTAGTTGTCTGACTTTCTTTAATCACTTTTAGCTGCGTTGGCAATTTACAGTTTTCGGGCAGAAAATTATGCTTTTCCACTTGTGGAAAGTGGGGGCACTGTGGTTGCAGCTTGTTGTACAATGTAGCACAATTGTTGGTTTGCACTAAGCTCAACTTATTTATCTTAGCAACTGCTGCAATTAGCAGGGTCAGGAACTCCATGAAGAAGTTACTCCGTATCATTTGTCCAAAGTATTTGATAGCCGCCTGACAGCAATCGCGAATGCGCTCGTGCAAACTATAATAGGCTAACAATCGCACCAAGATAAATTCCAAACTGTTTCGGGTGGGCATGTCGCCAGAAACCTCTACATCGCATGCATCAGGCAAGGCTCCGCGAAAATGTTCCAGATCGCGGGGTAGGTCAAGACGGAGCAGCCGGCAAAGCGCTGCATTCAGTTTGCAGACAGCACGAAATCCTGGCATCCCACGAAAAGAGTTCTTACGACGTGCCATTAGACGTCCTATCAAGGCGGCTGTGTTGTTGAACTCCAAGTAATCTGGTCTGGATAGCTGTTGCAGGTAGCGATTGATAACCACATACACATTCTTAGCTGGGTGTAAATAAGTTCATTATATAAGGACCTTAAGGCTTAATTATGTAGTGCAGCATACCATATCCTGTATCCTTAACTTGTAAGGTCACTAATGGAGGCTTCTTTAATTCAAATTCGTTCCAAAAATGTAAACTCGCCATGCTTTAACAAAATGTAAACAAGTCAGCGTTCGGCGAGGCTGCCAGATGTGCAAGTTAGATTTTGGTATTTTTTAAATTTAAAACTAATCAACATCTAATAATAATAACAATATATATTTTAAAAATATTTTTTAAATACTGCAATTATTTTTAAGTATGCAATATTTTATAGTAATGACAGATATCAAAGATAATTTAACTGTAAGTTTATATTAAAGCATCAGCATTAAAACGCATGCGTTGGCGGTTCCTCTGTTTGAGACCTGGCAGCACTGCAAACACAGAACAGTCTGGCAGCTCTATCTTTACCATATGATTGCTTCCACCTGTCAGCTATCAGATTTCCTCGACTATTTACCGTACAGAGCTGTTGCGTGTACCACACAAATTTTCTGTTAATTCCTGTTTTTATTATTTAATTAAACCGCCTATATTGTCGTTCGAAGGGGCGTGGTTGCCTGAGTGTTAACTGATTAGATAGAACTCACAAACAAAGCAAGAATGCTAGTCATCAGCACATTCAGAAATGCAGCGAGATTGTCGCTGCGTAATGCTTACATACGAAATTGTTTGGCCAGCGAAATTCGAGCAGCAACAAATTTCACGCGCACTTTCTCGCTTGGTCTGGCGCTGCGGCAGCAAGATGTGTAAGTGGCATCTAACGAACAAACACGCCCAATGAAAAACTATGAAATGGTTGTAATATTTAACTCTCTCTCTCCCACTGTCTCTCACAGTGTGAATGTGACCTTCGTAAGAGCGAATGGCGAGAAAATAAAGTCTTCCGGAAAGGTAGGCGACTCGCTGCTGGACGTCGTCGTTAACAACAATGTAGATCTGGACGGCTTTGGTGCCTGTGAGGGCACACTGACCTGTTCCACATGCCATCTAATATTCAAAGAGGCAGACTATGAAAAGTTGCCAGAAAAGCCAGGAGATGAGGAATTGGATATGTTGGATTTGGCGTATGACCTGACGGACACCTCCCGATTGGGTTGCCAAATTACATTGACCAAGGACATGGACGGACTCGAGGTGAATGTCCCAGCCACAATAAACGACGCTCGCGCAGCGTAAATGTGTTCCACAGTTCAAATTTGTTAGATTTTTGAGTGCTATTCGCTATAGTTAACGTAATTCATAGTCGATTATTCAAACAAAATTGTTGTACAAAACAAAGGCTCAGGCGGTTTTTATTTAGATAGATTTCTGCATATATGAATTTTTATTTTATGCTTTTTTTAACAATTTGTAAAACGAGAGAATTGTAAATATTTATGTGTTTGTAAATAAATAAGTAGAGTACATTTGAAATTTTCATAAAATATGCCTAAACTTATGTATTTATGCAGCTATGTACGTCCATATGTACATATGGAAATTCAGCATTCTTACGAATTCAGCATTGTTAAACATATATTCAGCACATCCCAACAAGAATAAGAATAGGCAGTTTATTGTTTTAATAAAAGTAAACTTTTTATTATTTCGCAGCTATCAGATAAAGTAATAAATAAATAATTTAATATATACATCTGCTATATTAACTTATTGTTAACGATTTTCAGCTTTGATTTATTATTTTCTTTCGTTTTTTATCCGCTGTGCCATTTAAACTCGTAATTTAGATAGTCCTTTTTTTTTTGCTTTTTTGTTTTGTTTTGTTTTTAAATTATTTATGTATAACTGAAACTTAACAAATCTGACAATGAGCAAAATTACGTCACAATTTTCGTTTATTTCGATTCGATTCTCGTTTCTCGATCGTTAAAGAACTAAAGAATTATGCAGATAAGGCGAATCGTTGCCATACGAAAATACAATTCAATAAATAGCCAAAAACAAATTAAAATAATAATAATAAATAGTTAAGGAAATGTTTTAGAGCATGAGACAGCATAAATAAGTTAGAAATTAGAAGTGTGAAATGAAGAGAGGTGCACATAAAACTGATTTGGTTTTCAATTCACGCCGTGCTAATGATGGTGCCATGGATACCTAGTGTGTATGCGTGTGTATGTGTGTGTGTGTGGTGTATTTGTTGTGCCTTCTACTTAGTTGACATAGGCCATGCCCGCGCCCTTGCGATCGAAATGGCGCACGCGCACAAAGAGGAAGGCGGCGACTAGAGAGGCCACAGCCAGGACGAGCAACAGCATCACCAAGCCACCGACAAAGCTGGGCACAGACATGCAAATGGTTTCAGCATCGGCTGAGCGCGCCGATTGTATGACCACCGTCTCGTTGCTGGCATTGCTGTTGAGCGCGAAGTTAACATCGCCAGGTGCCACCACCTGAATGATGCGACTCGTGTTCACGTCGGTCATCTCCTGTGCGTTGCGTTTGTAGATTCTTGGCTTGACCACAATCTCCATTGTGTCGCGACGCCGGCGCACGCCGCGCAGATCATCCAGACCCTCAACGGAGCGTGGACGGCCACCCAGGGAAACGAGATTGCCACCGCTCAGTTCATCCTTGCGCTTCACGGTGCTGTATTGGCCAGGCTGGCCAGGCAGTGGTGGAGGCGGCAGACCCAGTTCGTTGCTGCCCTGCTGTGGCTGCGCCTGTGGCGCCTGGGAGCTGGCTGGACCGCTGCCCGCATTGCCCGCCGACTCGGCTGTGGTCACCGCTGAGGTCTGGGCCTGTGGCGAGGGCACAACATCGGGCTGATTCTCGGAGTAGGCGCCGCTGGCATCGGCAGGATGACGTGGATCGGGATAAGCTGCTGGAGGCAGACCACCCAAGGCGAAGTCATTGCGTTCGTAGGCCTCTGGTGGACCGTATTCCTCGGAGAGCGCATTGCCGCCAATCTGCGGTAGTCCGTATTCACCGCCGGGCAGACCAGGTCCGCACTTGGGCTCGGGGCAGTTGTAGCGACAGACCTGAATGACGCACTGGAAGTGCACGTTCATCGAGTCGGGGAACTTGAAGGCCTGGAAGTAGGCAAAGCTGACCACTGAAGCGGAGGGTCCAAAGTTCTTAATCTTCTGGAATTTGCTCATGATCTTGGGCCTGACAACGCAGCCATTTTGATCCACCAGCTGAATGGGAGCACGCTTGCCATCATGAGCGACACAGTTGCGGACGAGCATATCGAACTTGTTCTCATCATCCTTAATGGCCAGCACCATGGTCATGGTTTGTCCGATCTTCACAATGCCCGACACTTCGGAGGCCCAGGGTCCCTTGCCCACCTGAATCTGCATCCAGCACTGAAGATTATCGCCCAGGAAGTTAGCTGTGACGGCGTGCAACATGTCCACCTGGAAGGGGCGGAAGGTGACTGCCTTCTCGTAGAAGTCGTACCAGGTGCAGCGCAGTTTGCGAGCCTGATCCCAAACCTCCTGCACATAGGGATCGTACTGAATGATGATGGTGTTCTCCACATAGCTGCCCGATGGAGTGGGTGCACCATAGCCAGCCGCATTGTGATTGGCCGAGCTGCTCATGCCGCAGCTATTCAGGAAGATCTCAAAGGTGGCGCTCAGATGACCGGTGCCCGGCTGCATGTGCACACAGTGGGACTCGCTGTAGAAGCCCTTCGAGAAGATCATGCCGTAGAAGGGCCTGTCGAACTCAATGTTCACACGCATGTGTGTCTTCTCGCACTGCACCTGCAGATGCTTGATCTGCGGGCTGTCATTGGTGGTGGCCAGCGGCCAGGCCTCGTCGGACAGATCGTTGCTGGGACCAGCGCCAGCGGTGCTCAGTGGTCCCTGTGGTGCGCCATAGATAGGTGAAGGCGCTGGCGGTCCATAGCCAGCTCTGTGTTCCAATGGCAGCGCAGCCGATTCAATGTGTGATGCATCGCCATGCACGGAAAGATGCTGCATTGGAAGAGTAGAGAACCAAGATAAATAAAATTTGCAAGGTAAATCTTGGCAAGGTAATCTAGCTTACATATATACAGTGGAATTATCTAGGTATTCCAATATCCCAGAAAGACTTCCCTACTTTCTTATCTAGTACCCATAGCGAATTTCTTTCTTTTCCAGATATTTCAACTGAAAGGTATTTCATTGTATTGCAAAAGATCTTAAAACTCTGTCAGCGGAAAACTTGGTGCGCATGCTTGGCTGCCCATTTTGTCATTTAATTTGCGACGCCTTATGCAATTCAAATCAAAATCCACGCGTTTTTCGAAAGAAGCGTGCCAGAGCGTTGAAAATTGCGCCGCAGTTTATTTATTTTGAAATTGGATGGCCGAGTGGAGCGAGGCACGTTTACCTAAGCCGAAAGCAGGGCCTATTGCATAAGCCAGCGACATGTTACTCCCTTCCACTATCGCCTCTCCCCCTCTCTCTCTCTACTCCTCTCTCTCTCTGTGGCTTGGTAACTCGATTGCGTCGCTTTCTTTTCACTGTATCTTTTTCATTCCCGTTTCACATTTGGCTCATAATTTTATAGCTGTTTTTTTTTTCTTTCTTTCTTCTGGCTATGCCCGGAAAGCGGATGTAACGCTGTGTCTGTGTGTCTGTATCTGTGTTTGTGTCTGTGTCTGTGGCTCAGCCCAACGAAAATCGAAAGTTCAAGACGATGACGCTGTGGATTTTTTTCTTCTCATTTTCGGATATCTTTTGTCGTCCGAGATGTCGTGAGTTGGTTTTGAAAGTGAAATGACCACGAACAACAAACAAGCAAATGAAAACTAAATAAAAGAAGCGTTATATATTAAACTAGAGTTTAGCTTGAACAACTCTTTATATGACTGACTACATATAATAAATACATTCTAATACAATATCCATTCAATATGCATTTGTTGGCTGCAGTTTTTTCCCCCTACTCTGTTGAAGCGTTTCACTCGCTGCAGAAGAAATCTGGCGTTAAATGAATAATATAGCAATCTTAATGTATTAATGCGCTATAAACAAGAAAGTCAAAACTGGTACAAATCAGAGCATAACTGCAATTTCGCTGCCCCAATACAGATACAGACACGCAGCGCCAACTGCTGGCCAGTTAGTTGCAGTTGCACTTGGAGCTGGAGCTGGAGCTGGAGTTTTCCGTGACTCGTGATTGCATCTGCTAGATACTTGCTCTGCATAAGTCTGTATGTGTGTGTGTGTGTGATTGATGCAGCTTAAATGGCTGCATAAATATGCAATTTGCGTTGATTTACATGTTCGCATATGTGTGGCTAAATACGTTTTCATATAAAGTCTTGCATTTCAATCGAAAGCGCATCCAACTTGGCTAAAAGAAACATAACCTCAAAACCTATGGCCATTCATAATTTTGATTAATTAATGTTAAAGCTAATACTTTAAGCGGTTAACAACGCCACTGTTAAGCTAAGCTCTCTCTTATTGTCGTCATTCTTTATTGTGATTGATTGACATTCCACTGGCTAACATTATTCACGCTGTTAACTGCTGAACAGCGTCAGTGTCTCTGTCTCTGTTATGTTCATTCCTTATTTTGATTGATTGCCGGTTAACATATTGTCTGAGTAACATATTGCTGTTAAACATTTTACTGCGCCACTGTTATGACCCTTTGTACTTTTGATTGATTGCCGTTTAAGTTAACATTTTGCACGCTGTTAACTGGCAAATTACGCCACTGTTAAGCTAAGCTCTCTCTTCTCTCTCTTTCATCTCTCTCCTATGCTCGTCATTTGTCATTTTGATTGTTAACCGTTTGCCTGCTTCACATTCTTGAAAGCTGTCTATTCAATTGTTAGCAGCCCCGCTGCTTAGCTAAACTCTCGCTATCTCGTTCTCGCTAACT
Organism: Drosophila hamatofila; assembly: GCA_035045345.1. Classification (NCBI taxonomy): domain Eukaryota; kingdom Metazoa; phylum Arthropoda; class Insecta; order Diptera; family Drosophilidae; genus Drosophila; species Drosophila hamatofila. Next base: position 9,823,375 of record JAWNPA010000052.1, on the reverse strand, counting down.
AACTTGCGCTGCTTCAAATTACATTGATCAGCAGCGCACACAAAGTGCCGTTCAATGCGACTGCAGCGCACTGACTGCAGTTCTTTGCGCTTTGCCATGCCTCGTTCGTTCTTTGCCTCCGCATCCGCCTCTGCTTGCGCATTGATCTCTATTATACCGCTAGCAATACAGCTCATCTGTGCGTTTTTCTTTTAGTTTTTGATCAACCCATCAATATGCCACACAATGGACACTCGCACTGATTTGCATTCGAATTGAATTGGTTATTGATAAACGGTAGTCCGTCGCGTCGAAAGTGAGCAGATCCGCTATAAAGCTCAGTTTGCATATGTATGAAAGACGCCGCGCGCTCTTTTGCTCTCTCGCTCTCTCAACTTGTCAACTTGGAAGTGGGCCACTCTAACTGTATAGCGCTTGGTGTTTCCTAATTGAATTGAAATCATATTGATTGGGCTATCGGACAGCGATCTGCATTTGTTTTTTTCTTTTTGTCAACTTGTTTCGTTTGTAAGATTCATCTTTTTACACTTTCTTCCCAGACAGCTGTGTGGCACTTACCTCTGTGTTGAATGCCAGGCACAAGACTAAGGCCAAGAGGCAACTGTGTCGCGTATAGTGTCCCATTTTATTAGTGCTATATAAATCCGCTCGACTATATAGCCTGCAAGTATGTATATATCTGTGTGTGCCGAATCTCTGGTTTGTCTATCTGTTAAGATCAAAACTGTTTGTTTTGAATCTTTGCTGCTGCTGCTGCGGCTGCTATTCGTCTCTTCGCGTTCCTCGCTGCTTTCTTCTCGGGTTTGTTGATCTTTTGGTGTCTCTTTCTGTAAGTAGCAGAATAGAAAGGGGAACAAGGGTAAACAATGCAGCCAAACAGTTTAACTTTAGCATGAGCTAAATGGAATAGCGATCTCTGTTAACAGACAAGCAATAACATTCACAAAATATATGCATATTATACAGGGTGTTGCATATTCCAGATGACCTTGTCTATTTTCTTAATTTTCTTGCAACATTTTATTTAGAATTAACAATACTTAAATATTTCATAAAATTTTTATTATAAATTTTTTAACTATTTTTATTTTACTAAAAAAATATCAATTTTTTTATTTATTTGAATTTATTTTGTATCCAAGTTTATCCATTGCATCCATAGTAAATATCCACACTGAACTCTATGTTTTAAAAATCACTTTTGTTTTAATTTATTTTTTAATTCAAGGGGTTTTTTTATTAAATTATAAATTTTAAATATTTTTAATAATTTTTCTTGTTTATTTAGACATTAAAGCCACATCAAGCCATAATTAATGACAGTCTCTTAATGGCTTAATGCTCATAACTTGAACAGCACTTAAACGACACTATATATATATATATTATATATATGTATAAACACACAGATAGAAACACTCACACTCACTCGCACACTCACACTCTCACGCGATCATTTAGTGCCGCCGAAACTGCATTTTATGTAAAGCAAATGAAAACTCGCGGGCAACAAACAGGAACCACTTTCTATTTTCACTATAACAGTACAACGAGGAGCTGCAGCAACAATAACGACAACGAGAAGCCTCAACGCCAACGCAGTTGCAAGTTTTCTTCACAGTGGTTGGCCCCACTTTATGGGCCCCATTAATTTGTATTTGTATTTGTTTTTATATTTGTATTTGTGTGTGTTTTATTCCATGTTGCTTACTTTACAGTTTGGCCTAGCATAGCATTAACATTGTGTTAACATACGCTAAACATTTCACGTGCCGCGCGCTTGTTTCGAATTCGAATTCGACTTCGACTCTGAAACTGAACTTGAGCTGTTGAAGACGTTGCCGCTGCGCCTGCGTCTGCGTCTGCTTGCCGATTGAGACTGAGCGACTGAGCTCAATGCCGACTGACGACCGCATCTGAGGCGCAGCTTTCACACAGCTCCAACTGAAGCTGCCTGAGCTCAGGTTGCCGCGCCGGCTGCCGCTCGATGCGGAGCGTGTCAGAGTGAGGGGCGGAGTATAAGAAAATATATATGTCTAAAAAAAAGTAAGCGGCGGCTGCGGCGTCTGAGTCGCATTTCACTTGACTGAGTGTTGAGTTTTTTCGTTTTTGGGCTGCCTGGGTGAATGTTGTAGCGGGCAGTTTTACTTTTACAGATGGCAACAACAACAGCAGCAGCAGCCCATCATATTGCACCGTGTACAAGAGCAAGAGCAAGAGCAAGAGCACACCCCATGTAAATGGGTTTTTAACAAGCCTTGGCCATAAATCGACGCGCCAGCTAAAAATAAAAACCGGCTTGTCAGTCAGTCAGTCAGCCAGCTAGTCAGCCAGTCAGCCAGTCAGCCTGTTAGCCAGTTAGCCAGTCGGCAAGCTGCCATTGAGCAAGTGTACTATTAACCCACTGAGACAGTAACGGACGCTGCGTCGGCAGCGCTGTTAACGCCGCTTGACCCTAGCCAAACAAATGCTGAGTCGCTCGTTACGCAATGCTCCCAAAAGAACTTCAATGAATGGGGCTGGTCACAATGTGTATATATTTGTGTGTGTGTGTGTGTGTGTGTGTGGGTTGCTTAACGGTGCTTTGTACTGCTGCTGTTGCTGCTGCTGCTTCACTTTCTTCCTATTCGACTATTTTCACCTGAGCAAAAAAATTAGTTGTCTCCCCATTTGCATACGAAAGACTTAAGACACAAATTTGGCAATTAACAAGCAGCGAAATTTTTGGCTTTTTCTTCATCTCTATTTTTTTAGCTTTTTGCTAATTGCTGCTCAACCGCAGCTACCACAAAATGATTCGTTATCAAATCAACGCATCGCTAAATTAGACAAGCTATTGAGATATATATATCAGATGTAAGACGAATTCTAAATACACTTACTGAGATGCTTGGCTAGAATAACTCTAGAAGGCAGTCTATACAAGTTAATATCTTTATAATATATAATTATATAGTAAACTATATATCAACTAGCTATATCAGTCTGACATTCTAGATACAGTTATTGAGCTATTGAGCTAGTCTGGCTCATCTCTAGAAGTCATTTCTATATAAATACAAGTAAATATCTATATTACATCATATAATATAGTAAACTATATAAACTGTCTATATCAGCCTGACATACTATTCACTTACTGTGATGTTAACCTAGACTGGCTCAGCTATATATATATATAAATAAAGCTAAATATCTTTATAATTTTTAATAATATAGTATATATAATCTAAATATCTTTATAATTTATAATAATATAGTATATATAGTCTACTATATTATTATAAATTATAAAGATATTTAGTGTCTATATCAGCCTAATATTCTAGATACACTTACTGAGATGATTAACTAGACTGACTCAGCTCTGGAAAACATTTTTATATACATAAAACTAAATATCTTTCTAATAAATAAATTTATATATAATAATATCACACTAAATATCTTTATAATTTATAATTTTATAGTAAAGTATATACAATCTATCTACATCAACCTGACAACTTACATAGTCAATATACTTCTCTATAGTTAGTGTATAAGAATGCCTTCTAGGCAGCTCTTGTAGCTGATTGGCATTTGGATGATGAGCCACGCTCAGCTTAAGTGAACATTGTTATTGTTGTCATTGTGGTTGCTGTTGTTGTTGTTATTGTTGTTTATAGTAATGTGTAACTGCCGCTGATGCTGATGACTGACTTGGCTTGTTATTTGTTGCTGTTGTTGTTGTGGTTGTTTGGCATAAGGCAAGTGAAAGTTGACGTTTGCCATGCGCAACTCCCAGCGAGCTTTCGTCTGGCATCTCTTTTCATATAAGGGCATTGCTGCTGCTGCTGCTGTTGTTGTTGTTGTTGCTGCTGCTGCCTGCTACTGCCTTTTGTTTTCTTTTTTAATTAACACACTCAAATTACTGCTTACAGGCATTTCTACATATCGTTATCGTTATCGCACGCGTTATCGCCGCCTTTAGACAACAAAACAAAAGAAATGCTTTTTCGGTCTTCCTGTCTAATTAGCTTAGCAGCAGCAGCCAGCCCGGCAGAGCTTCAACTGCAGCTGCAAAGTCTTTTGTTATATGCGCTTCAGCATTTGCCGCTGGCAAACATTAAATAATGTGAAAAGTGCCAGCAGCTAGTGAAAATGCAATGAAAAGTTGTTGCTCTTGTTGTGTGTTGTCTGTTGCTTGCTGCTTGTGGGTTGCTTGTTTGCTTTGGCAGAGGGAGCTCAGCTCAGCTCAGCTTGGCGTCCGTCTATTGATTGAAATGACAATCGTTGCTGTCTCCTTGACTGGTCGTTGTCGTTGCTAGAAACTAGGTGAACCACTGCACTGTGGCACACACACACACACACACATGCACACAGTCTATTTGTTCTAATTCTTGATAATTTACGTGGTGTGCTCAGATGACCAACAATTTGGGCTAGATGAGCCGGATATTGAATTGCATCTGACTTGTGTTGCCATCGATGACACACGAATTGCAGTGACAGATGATGCTGAGCCAGCAATCAATGCCAAATAACAAGCCATACAGCTATAGTTGAGCATTATCGCCACAGATATCGATCTCTATGTATCTATAATTTTCATTTAGTTTATCACATACCAGCTCGTTTCATCCCTGTCAATTAGCCAAGCCATAAAATGCATTTGATGTAACATAAAGCTAATTTCTTTGTAGCTTTTGAAGAGTTTTTGGCAGCTAGCAGCAACTGCTGCTTGGCTATTTCCATTAAATTAATTGAACGCTTTCACAAATTCCCACTGCCAAACACTTTTTGGCAAGACATATGTCCAGCATCCAAATCGGAGGGGAGGTTTGCTTAATTGAGCACGCCTGAGCCAGCGACAGCATCAGAAGCTGGCAAATTCGCAGCTGAGCTGTAGCCCCAACCCAGCCCAGAGAGCCCAAGAGCCAAATGCAAACAATGGGCACAGGTTTTGCTTAAAACACACAACAATATGGAAAAAACAGAACTCGAAACTGAGATTTTTTGAGCTGCCTTCTTTTTTTTTGTCAATTTTATGTGTTGGAATGTTTTTGTTTACCAATTCGATTGCTGCTTTGGCTTTTGCTTGCTAAGTAAAAGTTTCACTGCCAAGCAGATGCTGATGTGAGCTCGCTGTGTATGGAGTGCGAGTGTGCAAGTGTGTGTGTGTGTGTGAGTGTGTGTGTGTGTCTGTCTGCTGCTTCTTTAATATAACGGCAACAACACACACTCACACACACATGCGCCATTTGTCATTGTGGTTACAGCTGTGGCTGTGCCTGTGGTTGTCTGTAAATGATCGATATTATTTGCCATTGTGGCATAGAAATTGTAGCTCCCCATGCGTAATTAAACACTAACATATGTCTCTATCGAGCCAGCTGTACGTGCATACATATATACATATATATATACACATATATATCTATATCGAACTTGGATGCTGTGAAAGTGAAATTGTTAACGCCAAAGAAAAGCAAACAACAAAACAAATGTTAACCACCAAGGTTTTACACATACTTGTTGTTGCTCTGGCTCTTGTTGTTGCTGTTGCTCTTGTTGCTGTTGTTGTTGTTGTTGTTGTCTCTCTGCCCGACAGTGAAGGGGCAATTTACGTTTCATTTCATTTTGTTTGGTATGTGCCAGCCACTCAGCTCACACTTTAGTTTCTTTATAGCTATTAAGTAACGATTTTTTCACATCTCAAATAGTTTCGTCAAAGGGCAATTGTTCGTGTCGTTTAAACTGGGCCGAGAGCTATGCGCGTGCCAGCAAATTGTTAAAGATCTTTAAAACAAAAGTAATCAACTTTATGGCCATAAAAATTGTTAACAAAAATATAATTAAGTAGCCAATAAAACAATTTATGTAACCAAAAAAAAATTACTATCAATTACTTTTTTTGCTGCGCAAAAGGAAAAAAAAACTAAAGACTTAGGCAACAAACTTGGCTGCAATTTCACAAATGCCCGCAGCGCAGCAACTTGGGCATTATGTAAAATAGAGCAGACAATTAGTTTTCTATGCTCCAGTTTCATGTTGTTGTTGTTGGCGCCGCGACAGTTTGGCGACAATTAAAAAGTGATAAGGCGCCCGCAGCTCCGCCTCCTAGCCAACTCCTTCTGTGCTGCCTAGAGACATGCATGCACATGTCTGTGCGGCAAATGAAAGTAAATTGTTGCATGCCACCGGCGCCTGCCAGGCATTCCATCCATTCACTCCGTTTTTCCAGCGCTTTGCGTGAAATTTTTCGCATATGCGTAGACAACAAAAGCAAAAACAAGATAACGCATTTAACGCGAAAATATAGGGAAAGTGAAAAGCGCGCTTGCATATAAGAGTTTTCTGATATGCAGCCGCCGCATGGTAAATGGAGCGACAAATGGGCTGCAATTTGACAACTACAAAGATATACATACATATATATGCATATACATATATGCATATGTATGCATGTACATAGTATATGAGATCTATTAGATCAGTGCTGTCAGCTTTTGGTGTCCAATTAGATTTCTCCTCGTTTGTCTGATTGAAGATAGCCTCCACTGTCAGCGACGACAATAGCTGAAGAGGAAGAGGAAGAGGAAGACGCGGCCACTAAACATGCCAAATGAGTTGAGCAAAGTGCCGTTAGTCAGGATCTAGAGATAAGCAGCCATTGGCTGGAGTGCACCCCAGCAGAAACGAGACACAATTAACATAATTTACAACTTCCCTCCCTCCCATGCCATTCATTTACTTTCCATTTCGTTTAACGGTAAATTGCACGACTGCAAGGCAGGCAAAGGCCAGTCCAGCGGACATGGACTTGGTCACTTGGAACTTGGCAAATGTGCTGAAAACCAGTTTCAATGGCTACCCCTCCTCGCCCACTCAACCCCAACTGGCCGCAGTTGCCGTTGCAATGAAAGTAAAAACTCAAGGGCTTGCACTTTCTGGCTGCAGTTCGCAGCCGGGTCTGTGCAGTGAAAGAGCCGAAAGTCAGGCACAAAGGAGAGTCGACAACAAAGAAAACTAAAGACAGTTGGAAAGAGAGATGAGCGAGAAAGAGAGAAGGCAATTGTAGCTGGCATATCCTCGACGTGGCTTCGCAACGCATCGTTAGCTGCGACGTCGACTGCGACGTCAACGGCGACTGGGGGCCGGTTGCATTTTGCTCTGAAATAATTAGTGACCCAATTTCGTGCGGCCGACGTCGGCAGCGCCGTCAACATCGGCGTCGGCGTGTTCCGCTTGCCTGCCCCGGCCAGGCTGCCACAGCGGCCACAAAACGCATGCAATTTGCTTGGCTTGACTTGGGTTGCAGTTGGTTGTTGTTGTTGCAGTTGGTTGTTGTTGTTGCAGTTGTTGTTGCTGTTGCTGCTGCTATTGCTAGTGTTGGCGTAGTTTGTGGCATGCATGCAAAGAAAGTGGTTTTCATTTCTTTACAATTGCTGTCAGCGGGCTGCCTTACTTGCCACAGTTGCAACGAGGGGCACTCATACAGTTCACTCCTCCTATTGCCGCTCCCTCAGCCCATTTGCATTGCATTCAAATCAAATGAAAATTTGATTATGCTTAATCAAAGCGCCAATTGAATTTGAATTGAAAGCCAGAGTTCAAATGAGTTTTTGTGGTGTTAAAGATTTCGATTTCAATTTGATTTAATGTGAGAGAGTGGCAAGCAGTTGCTATAGTTTAACTGAATCATAAGGCAACTGCTTAGTCTAATATCAGTTGTGGACGAGTTTCTAACTGCTTTACGGCACTCGCATTTAGAGAGATAGGAGAAAATCCCAGAGTCCACTCGAAAATAGCTGCGTAATTGTTGCTGTTGTTGTTGTTGTTGCTGTTGTTGCTGTTGTGGGTAAGACATGCCTGCGCATTCTAAACATTTGCTTTTAACGTCAATGGCGGCTCATAAAGCCAAGATGTTGCAGCTGCAGCACGGCAATTGTTGCCAAAGTCTGAGCAATGAAAGTTTTTGTTGTTCACGCTGACTTGGAAAAACTGCGTGAAAATTGTACAGGCGGCAAAAACAATTGCCGTTAATTTAAAATTGTCGCCAAGGCAAGCAGCCAGCAGGCAAGCAAGCAAGCAGGCAGCAGCAGACGAAGCAGCAACATCATCAACAGCAGCAGCAGCAACTGCAGTGAGTAAACCAGTAATTATATCGTTGCAAGTGGCGCAGCTTCTTTCACCTGCGTGTGTATATAGATATGTATGTGTGTATGTGTGTGTTTGTCTGTGGAATCAATTAAAAGTATTGCCAGTGCTATGTTTGGGCAAATGACAAGTGCCAGCAGCAGCAGCAACAGCAGCAGCAACAGCAGCACGTCTGGCTGACGGGCCACGCTGCGTATGCGCAACCCACTTGGCAGGCGGCTAGGCGAGCAGGCAGCCAGGCAGCCAGTTAAATGCAAGCACAATACACGCGTGCCTGACTGCAACAGTTGCAGCTACGAAAGTATCTACGAATTGCCAGCGTCTGTCTGTGTGTGTGTGTGTGTTTGTCTGTGTGCAAAGCGAAATTGTTTTCATGTGCGCCAAAGTGGAGCAGTTTTTGAACAAAGCAATTCGCTAGCTTAATCAAACACACACACACACGCACAGACACACACACACACACACACAAATCTGCAGAGTTATTGCAATTGTTGCTCTAGCATAAGCCACCAACAACTTGCAGCAGCAGCAGCAGCAGCAGCAACTGCTGCAGCAGCGCCAAATGAGAAGCGGCACAAGTCAATTTCAGACTTTCATTCGCGCGAAACGCGATGAAAATTTCACCAACAAACGCGACGAGAACTTTTCGCAGCCAGTTTCAGTTCCAGTTCCAGTTCCAGTGTCAGTTCCAGTTCCAGTTCCATTAAAGAAACGCGTCTGCTCTGGCCTAAGCGGGTGGCTGCCAAATTGCCTAGATTTATGCAAATTTAACTGATGAACAAAAAAACGTCTGAAATGCCGCTAACTGCTTCACGGCTCAGCAGCAACTATTTAGCTCTGTGTGTGCGTGTGTGTGTGTGAGTGTCTCATTGTGTGTGTGTGTGTGTGTGTGGCAAGTACAGCTCTTTTGTTATTAATAATTTCCGCGTATTGCACGCCAAGGCAACTCGACGAAAGTTTTATCGTCTGCTTTCTTTTGCTCTCTCAATAATAGGCAAATCTAAACACACACACACACATGCACACATATACACGCATACACACACACGCACACACACACAAATGTATGTAACTGAAGCTAACAAAAAACACTTTGCTTTTCTTTCCCAAATGTTGCAACGCTTTTGTGCGCAAATGGAGCTTCGGTTTTTATTATTATTTTTATTATAATTATTTTTTATAGAGAAGCTCGTTTGCCAACTTGACTCAGATGCGTTGCACAGAACTTGTTGCAAGGCAGCAAGTATTTGCGGCACCTATCGAAAGTAGCTGTAAATTGCGTTTGCAACTATTCGAAATCGGTTTACTTTAGCAGAGATAACTATGAAGCAGCAAAGCTGCCAAACTTACTTTTCATAATTAGTTGCGGCTGTGGACTGTAGACCATAGGACTATAGTCTAAAATTGCTTCAAGCACTTGCAAAGAAATTGAGTAAATAATGAAAGAGTATATTGGAGACAGTTAAAATATATTGCTTTGGGAAAAGGTACTAAGGGAACTATCCTTTATCCTTTAGGATATAATATATATAAGGGTAATAAGTAGCAAATTAAATATGTTTGATAGTGAATGTTCTTGGATGTATGATGAGGACGAATCTTTCCTGACGATATATTCAGGCAATACCAAATAATACTCTGTGATAATAGTTATGATTTAATTTTTCCGAAATTCAGTTCGCTGATGCATTGAATGATGATGATGAATTATGTTTACTGATGATATTTGCTAATGATATATGCTGATAGTATTATATGATGATAGTCCTACTTCTCTTATGACTTTTATCTTCATCTCTTAGGATTAAGTCTAACGTTGCTGCCTGCTTATAGTTGTGTCTTGGCCACCAATCAGCCCTAGACATTTATAGTAATCTTTATAATAATTTAATTTAGGATGATATTTAGCATAATTGTTTTGGTCCGCCATTTCATTCCATACTCTTCAAAATTTAAAGAAATAATACACTTAAATTTCCTCAATGCTTAGATATACATACATTGATATAAGAAATACCAAAGTAACTATACAAATACTTATGAAATTAAAATTATAAACAAATTTAAAATAAAAGCTTTGTCAAATTTCATTCACTGAAATTTCTGTGGCGCTTTCACAGTGCAGCTTCTATATCATATTTCAAATGCATTCACATTCATCTGAAAATTCGCTAGCATTTATTCAATTATAATTATAAATTTCATTCAAGACTTTCTCAAAGATCTTCGTATTATTTTTAAACATTTTCATAAGTTATTTATGGCAATTTATGTCTATAAATAAACTTCTTTATATAATTTCGCCAATTAGACAAAATTCTTTTCTCTTTCGTTTGTCTTACCTTCAGTTAATGGTAATCCCTAGCGGTATTTTGTGTTTGTAATCCCTTTTTTGCGAACCGGTTGCTTGCGCGTCAGAGAGAAAGAGAGAGGAGAGAAAGAGAGAGATAGTGAATGGCACTGCGGCTGCCGTCGAGCGTTGATCACGTTTGCCTTTGGCTATATGGCTGGAGTATGATAGCCAGCTTCCACAACTGTATTCAATATCTGTTCAGATTTCGCACAAAATATATATCAGGAGCAAAGCAAAGTTGCTCGTCTGTTTTTTGATAACACTTTCAGAGTATTCTTCGCACACTGAGAGACAGAGTCGATAACGCGGGCGCGGCTCGATCGCGGTATAAGTTAAGTGGAGTGAGTGTTCAGGACGAGGTGAGTGTCGGTACCCGATATCGGTATCGGAATCGGTATCGATATATCTATGCTGTATGCACTGCAGCAGCGTCGCACCTCTGGCTCAGAGACACTGACTCGTCGCACACAACGTTGAAATGAAAATGCGGCTGGGCCGTATCGCTAACCAAGATTTTATATCGCGTGAAAGTTTTGACCCCTTTCTGTTTTGCAGCTCGCTAGCTCGCTCGCTCAACGGCCGCTTCGCTCCAGCGCAGTCGCTGCCGACGCCAAAGAGAGCGCGCGAGAGCGAAAGAGCGAGAGAGCGCGCGAGTAGTGCGAATGTGGGAGAGTGTTTCCATAGTCGAATGCAAAATATTCCGTTGTCAGCCGTTCGGCTTTTCGGCAACTCTGTTGCTTTTGGCGCCCCGACCCAAGCCGAGCCCAAGCCGAGTCCAAGCCGAGTCCAAGCCGAGTCCAAGCCTCGTGTCCCTCGTGCCGAACTGCGAACCCGTTACAGCTACTTTTCATTTCAGCCCGCTTTCTGCGCGCTTTTGTTTTTGGCAGCGTCGGCGTCGTCGTCGTCGCCATCGTCGTCGTCGTCGTCGTCGTCGTCATGTCAAGGTAACGGATGACGTCGAGTGCGTCGCCGCGATTGCCTAATTCCCATTGTTATTCACAAAGGGATGCGGCTGATTCATTTGCCATTTGTCCAAGTCTTTTGCTTGTTATTCTGGCCAATGCATTGGAAAATTAAATTATGGCCACGTTATGCAATCACTAATGATATAATGCGCCCAACTAGCTCCACGTGCACAATTAAGCTAACTGTTTGTGGCGACAGTTTTCGGGGTTTTTTAATGGGCTGAGTAAATCATCATTAGGCGTTGACCTTTGTTGCAGCCTAGCGGAAATAATTAAATAACTCAATTTGTTGGAAATTATCGAATGCATTGTTTTATCTGGAAGACATAGGGAGAGGATTGGACTAGTCGAGCATGAACGACCTTTCAGATACACTGAGATCTGTAATGAGCTCTATCAAATGACTCATGAAGTTTCCAAGCCCTAAACTAATCATCAAACTAAAACAATTTCTATAATCACAAGTTACGTAAGACTAATACTCTAGATTAAATCCTTTTAACAATTGAAATCCTTAATTCAACTTCCTTAACTCAACAGATCATTATATATGCACACATACATATATTTATATCCTAACACAAAGCAACTCTCTTCTTCTTCTTCTTCTTCTACTCAGTCCCAGCAACCTAGCATACCCCACCATTGTCCATTGTCATTCACCTTAGGGTATACACAAAACAAAACAAAAAACACATCATAAATAAGTAAACAAAGTAACTGCGAAAGCAAGTTTGTCGCCTGAGTCTTTTGTTTATACCATGCATTTTGTATGCAAGAAATTATTTAATTAAATTGTAAAAGTAGTCAAAATATATAATAAAAATGCAAATTGACTCAATTTCTAAAAACATTGAAAGTTGCTCAGGAAATTTATTGTAGCCAAGAGTAATAAATTTTAGACAATTGGAATCGGATATTGTTATAAAGCTAAACGGTATGTGATATATATTTTATATTTAATATATTTATTTATTGGAATGTCAGACAGCCAAAACGAAAACAGTTAAATTACCCACCACTTCTTACACAATCTTTAAATTGTGCTAAAAATTCGTTAAGCACTCGAAAATTTTCGAAAATCAGCTCAATTTTGTATGATGAAATTGCAAAAATTACCAAAAAAAAAGGAACGGAAACGAAATGTGCCACAAATTTAGCGAAATATACATAAATGTTGAAGACATACATACATATATAAATATATATCTTGGGCTGGTTAAAAATAACTTTTGTAGATTGTGCTTTGAACTTTCATTTATGCGTGGTTCGCTTGCGGATTTGCTGTTGGCCAATTGCCTGGCCTGGTCTGGCTTGGTCTGCTCGTGGCTGCCCAAGCGATGACAACATTTGAGAAGGCACGAATAAAAGGCGAAGAAGAAGAAGCAGAAGAAACCATGGGACACACCCGGCTAATCGAAAGAAATCGAAAGTTCCGGCTTGGTTACCATTTCATTGAAGGCATATGGGCTTGTTGTTATAATAGTTGTTGTTGTTGTTGTTGTTGTTGTTGTTGTTGTTGTTGCTGCTGCTTGGCAGTTGTCGCACGCCGGATCCGTAGTGAATCACATGTCGAGACTTTGATGACGCTCGTCCCGCTGGCAGCGCCTACCTGCGTATTATTTGTTGAGCTAGTCTCAGCTTTTGTGTTCATCATCAAAACATTGAAAACGGAATTGCCAACGAAATTGGGTCAGGGACGTGCTCAGCATGCTAATCAAATTATGCTTACACTTTGCGTATATGACGCACTCAGCTTAATTCGAAATTGGGAAATGCGGGCACTTTTCTAGAGTATGCCTGAAGGTTACCCCCAAAAACCAAATCTGCTGGCATGTAATGTATGTATGTGTGTGGAATGGTAATTGAAGAATGGAAATTAACTTAATCATAAGTATGTGAAGGATCAGGGCTTGAATTTGGAGGTGAGTCTTAGCATTAGCATTGGGTTTACTTGTTAGAGCTTTTAATTACTGTTAAGTGGAAGTCCTTTAAATAGCAGTTTCCAATTAGAAGTTACATAAAGTCCCATGCCGAAGACTTCTTTCAAACATTCTAGCTTGTAACTTCAATGCAAAATTAGTTATCGGATAAGCTTGGTGTCTTTAATCAAATTAAATGAAGATATACACATTCAATGTGACAAAAAAAAAAAGAGAATAGAAACTTGTTCACTGGTTGGTAAAGCCTTCAGCTTGTGGTTACATATATTTGTACTTCAAATCCCATTTTCATATTAGCTGTAATATCTATATGCAATGAATTCATTGTATGATCACAATTTCCTTAATTATTTCTATATTTTATACCCCAATAACATAAAAATAAGTATATTATTTATAGATTTTATTTATATATATTTGTTAGTAATTTGCAGCAATTTGAGCTGAAATGACTTTTACTGATTTTAAGCTAATTTGACGTTTGTCTCAGGCTTGACCAGTTACCAAAGTTAACCAAAACCAATTCGAACCTTTTCCTAAGCTCAATTTCGACGCCTTAAAATCTAATAGAAAAACCCGTGAATCGACACCTGACTAACCAATCAACAAGCAGATAAAAAGTAAAACTTACTAATAATAATATTACTAATAATATCGTGTAGCATACATATATTAATCCTAACACAAATTCAAACTTTTCAGCTTAGTCGCATATATATGTACATATATAAACTAGAAAAGTGCATATATATACATATGCAAGCATCTCTCTTTGATCTCCATCCAATGAACGCTTAATCACTAACATATGTACTTTACTCACTGTCTGCAGCATCTTTTGATAAATGATCAACGAATCGAAGTCCATTTTTCACACATTATTTTCATTCGGGGAAAATCGCTGCCAGGCATCAGCAACAACAACAACAACAGCAACAACAACAGCAGCAGCATCAGAAATTTTTATCTCTCCTCAGATTCGTTCAGTTTCGGTTTCAGTTTCATTTTCAGTTTAGGTTTTTGTTTTGTTTTCGAACAAAAAACAAGTTATATGACAACGTTTTGCACAATTTGCCTGGCTTTTCTTTGTGGCTTTGATGTCTGTGCAGTTACAAGTATAACGGTGCCTGGCTCTTAAGCTCTTATTGTTTATTAAACAACAACAATAAAGATATAATGTGACCGATCCCCAAGGCAGGGCCAAGTCGGCCAACACGGGAGCACACAAATGATGCCAATCATTATGCAAGTCTGATTCGAACTTCGGTCAACGCTCGTTGGCATCGTTGGCACCGATGCTGGCTGCTGGCTGCTGGCTGCTGGGTCGCTTTACTCTCAACTTCACTTTCCATTTCTTTTGTCAGCTGCATTAAACGTATACACACATATATATATTTCTCTTTTTGCTGTTGTCGGCCCTTAATTGCAGTCTATCGCATATGCGAGCCAAAGTCATATGATTATGCAGCCATATGCACAATGAACCTTGAATCAAGGCTGAACATGATACTAGACCTTTGCCTATTGACTGCGACGGAGCAGCGCGATCAGTGGGTAGTAATTAAGTTAGTAATAGCTAAGTAGAGATATATTTGATATAGCTAAAGGAGAGTATATATAAATTTATAATAAAATAAAACTGTAGTAAGAGAAGAGCATATAAAATAGAAGAGCAGCTAAAAAGCTTCTAGAAAGTAATTGATAGAAACAACGTAAACAATCTTTTTAACTGAGTAGAATATAAATATTTGTATGAGAGTTTTAATTCATGAATTCAAGTCTAAAACATATATAAGAAGAAGTGATATTTCCATAATTTACTTACTAGAATCTTTTTGAGATAAATATTCAGATATACATAAAGGTTTGATATATAGACAAATAAAGAAATACAGATATACATAGTATATGTTCGAAATATAGACAAATATAGAAGAATTGTCAAATCGAGATAATAAAATTGAAATATATTTCAAGTTTGCAATCTAATTTGCAACTAGACCTTAAACATAATATCCTTAACTTGGATCAAGTTCTCATGGCAGCATATTATACATAATTCCAATATATATATAATATAAATAAAATATATATAATCCTAATAGCTACACAGTTAGATATACTTATAGATGAATTATAATTATAATTATTTTCATCAGACTTTGTTTCAATATCTTTTACTTCAAGAATATATATTTCAATATTTCCATATAGCCTTATAGCCTATATAGTATCTCATGATTTTCCACACCTTTGCTGCTTTCTGCATCTGCTCAGCTTCACGCTGTGCATAGTTGCTTTAATCGATTTCTCGGACTTTAGTTTTTTGTTTTTCTTTCCCGCTCTTGGCTGTTTTGCCCTTTTTTTTGCCATTTTTGTCTATTGCTGCATAAATATGCGCCTTAATTATTGTCTTATGCATATGAAGGGGTGTGTATATCACAAGTGTGTCTGAGTTTGTGTGTGTGTGAGTGTGTGTGCGTGGTCGTTGCCTGCGCCTGAGTCATGCGCCGTATATCACTTTCACTAGCCATAGCAAAAATGACAACAGCAACGGCCAAAAATCTCAATCAGGCAAACAACAACAAAAACAAGGCAGCCAAAGCCTGCCCTCTTTCTCTCTTTCTGTGTCTCTCTCTCTCTCTCTCTCTCTCTCTCTCTGTCTGTCTCTCTCTCTCTCTCTCTCTGCTTATCCCCTCTCTACTTATACCGCATTCTCCTTAATCCTCTCTCTCTCTCTCTCCTTCGTTCCTACTTCCAACATCCTATTCCGTGTTTTCTTTAGTTTACCCCTTCATGTCAGCTCACCGTAGCAGCTCTCCCTCTCTTTCTTTACCTCCCCCAACACCCTTTCTCTCTCTCTCTCTGTCTCTCTCTCTCTCTCTCTGTCTGACCTCAGCGCTGCTCTCTGCTTGCAGGAACTGCCACTGGGGCCATTTGCATTTCATTGTGAAATATCTGCTTGCAGTCAACGCTCTATAAAAATGCCTTTAAACAACGCCTTGCAACTCTTTGTGGCAGCTGCACTCACACACACACACACACTCACACACATGCACACAGACACACCAAGTTAAGTTGTTGCAAGATCATCGAGTTGCATAAGCACTTAACTGTTGTTGCCAAAAAGAAAAAGAAAAAAAAGCGAATGAGAAGCAGTAGAAGAAAAGAAAACATAATAGTTTTCTAAAGCCTTAAGAAATCACGCTTTGTTTGCCTTTGCAATGATTTCCAATTGGAATTCGAAGTCGCATTCGAACTTAGGAGACAAATGGCCAATAAGTATTTATCTAACTCATTTTGAAAGACGTTTTATTTTGGCCTTCTTTTTGTGTTTGTATCGTGTATCTTTTGGTTTAGTCACAAGATTTTCACTTTCATTCGCTGACCAAATAGGCAAAGATATTGACAGATATCAGATATATACATATATGTGTGTATGTGTGTAGATATGCAAATTAGTTGAACAACCGTAAGCAAAATCTTTTGCTACAGATATGAGAGAAAGATGGCCAATACGAGCAGCAGTTTCAGCCAAGAGCCAACCGCTAACAGCCAACTATCAACTACCAGCATACGCAGTTAACAGTTAAAAACTTTTTTAACTTCATCTTGCTTCTTTTTTTCATTTTTCTTCTTTTTTTTTGGCAAATGAAAGAGAAATTGTTAGCCCGGCCGACGAGAAAAATAAATACAGATTTTATATGCTAATTGGTGCGCACACTTCGGACTAAGATTTTAACTCCTCAGCGCTATGAGATGATATATGGGTTTTTGCGCTTTTGTTGGGGGAGTTTGCAGCTGTTAGTGCTTATCACAGATAAAAACGGTATATGATATATTAAAAAAGATATCAAGTCTTAATGAGCTATAAAAACGTTAAAGCTGCATGCATAAAAAATATCTTAAAAATTATTTTATAACATTTAATGAAGATCATAAACATGTGTAAGTAACTGAAAGTCTTTTTATATTTTTACTATATTTAGATATTTCTTATATATATTTTTAAATTAAAAATGCGAATTTAATTCAGTTATATGCATTGATATTATAATAGGGTATTCAATCAATGAAAGAGCATTTGTTATCCAGCTAACTGTAATTTGTTTTGACTTGGCCCAAACTAAGCATTATTTATAGAAATCTATTGTAAATTTATTTGCTAGAAAATAAACAATTTAACA
The DNA here is from genome assembly GCA_035045345.1 of Drosophila hamatofila. Lineage (NCBI taxonomy): Eukaryota > Metazoa > Arthropoda > Insecta > Diptera > Drosophilidae > Drosophila > Drosophila hamatofila. The sequence continues at coordinate 9,805,785 of JAWNPA010000052.1, read as the reverse complement.
ATATGCATAAATAAATGGCAAACAAAATTCGCTTTCTATGCTGGGCTTTTTGTGTAGGACTCGCAGGTAAAAATGTTGCGCAACCAAATCGAAGCATTTGGCAATGCATTAATCATATATTATGTGGCACAGAATGGTGCTCACAAAGTGAAAAGCTGAAATGCTGAAATGCTGAACTGCCGAATGGAATTTGACACCTAGGTAAAATAAGAAAGAAAGAAAAAAAAGCGATTTGGTTGCGGTTAGTGGCTTTTGCTTTCGTTAAAAATTAAATATTAGACACGTTGTGGCTCGGGCTGCAGCTTTAATTAAATTTGTACGCCGTTTATGCCTAAAATGGATAAATATTGGGTTTACTGAATGCCATTAGGGCAGCGCACCGGGGTTACTTAATGACCCAAACAACAATTTTTAGCTGTAAACTGTGAAAGAGAAATGAGAAAAAAAGAGATGCGGAGAAAGCAACGCAAGACAAAATCAAACCAACTGCAACAATTCGCTAAATTTACAACAGCAGCAGCCAACAGAACAGGTGAAATATTTACAGGTGAGTCTCTCTGTCGGTGACGGTGTCTGTATGTGTGTATGTGTATTTTTGCTGATATGCAAATACGATTTGATTATCTTCGTGATTATTTTCGATTGTGTTGTTTGGCCTCATGTAGTTAGTTGTTAATTGACGATATGAAATTTGGCCTGAAATTATTTACGGTATTCGGGCAAGGTGTGTACGCATTTCGCAAAATGTTAATTACAAATCTTAGCAAATTTTGAATTATTGATTGCAATTGTTTGCATTAAACGGTTTTCTAACCGGTTTTACTGAACGGTTTGTCAATGGCTATTCCGAATCATTCATAGTTTAGCAAAGATGCACACCTTAAGCAACAAGACTACCCAAGCAATGAAATTAATTGATTTCGAACAAAATTAAATAGACATGCGCTGACAACTTACTAAGTTAGTTTTATACAATATTATGAAACAAAAGATAATTAAGCTTAGAATACTGAGACACACTGTCTTAAACCAACGGAGCTTTAACCGGTAATCAATGTATATTCGGAATGTTTTGTATCTTAGTAAAGACACAAACCAAAACCATTAACATTAATAAACAAACTGATATGTGCTGCCACTCCGTTGTATTTTTAAATGGCGCTGCCAGCCTGAGTCAAATGAAACAGCTGTTGCATTTCGCGCCAAATTGCGCTGCACTGCGCTTATCTGTGTGCGTGTTCAACTGCGTTTTATTTGTGTTTTAAATTTTTGAGCAGAAAAGAAATAAATTGACCCAGAAATATGAGCGCAACAGTTGCAGAAACTGCAACAACAGCAGAAAATGCTGAGAAATCAGACGATTCAATGGAAAAATTGCAAATCGACGAGGAAGACGAAAAGAATGTGTCTGCCGAAGATATTTTAGGTGGAGAAGCGTTGCTAATGTCGGACAGCGAAGATGATGAGACGTCTGCACCAGCAACTAAACAAGTGACTCCGAGAAATAGTGCCCAACGGCTACAGGACAGCGATGAAGAGCGGGATGAGGATAGTGTAAAGGAAAAGATGGAGAGGAATGGAGCTCCGAAGCATAAAAAGAAAATATCAGCGATAATTGATTCGGATAGTGACGAGCAAGAGGAGGTGAACACCGAAACAAAACAAGAAGAGAGTAGAAACAGTGATGAGGAAGAAGAAGAGAAGTTAACATCAAAACAAAAGTCAAGAAAAAAAATATCAGCAATAGTTGACTCTGACAGCGAAGAAGACCAAGATGCAGAAGACAAGGGTTCTGCGACAACAGCAAAAACGGAAGAAAAGAGAAACAATGATGTGGAAGCAGACGAAGACTTAACATCAAAAGCTAAACCTAAGAAAAAGTTAAGTGCAATTATTGACACAGACAGCGAAGAGGAGGAGCAGGAGAAAGAGGAGAAGAAAGAAAAAAAGCAAAATAAAAAGAACAAAAAATCAGAGAAGAAAAGGAAACAGCGATTGGAAAGCGAAGATGAGTTGAGCGCTAAGTCGACTGATGAAGACCAAAGCGATAATGAAACAAGAAGTAAACTTAAAGGCATTGTTGATTCGGAATCCGAATCGGAGCGCAGTAATAATGATGAACCAATGGAACAGCAGGCGACAACAGAAGCCGCTGCAAGCAAGCAAAACAAAGCCAAACCCATGCGGGTGAGTAAGCAAACCATTATGCAGCAAGCATAAAGCAGACAGTCACTCAATATTTTACTTCCTTGCAGGCCTCAGCTAAAAAAGCTTTAGATGGAATGCAGGCCATACAAAGTGAGCAGCAAAGGCTGCATCGCGAGGCGCATATAAGCGTGCCCTACCATCAACCCAAGCCACGCACGCTGAAAGAGTTTCTTAGCAGGCGCACTATCAACAAACCACTTGCAGTGGCTTTGGCCGGTGGAAGTCCAATGCCAAGCAAAAAGGAGCCCAGAAGATCATTAGCTCTGCGCATGAATAGCGAGGAGCTGCAGGCATATGCGTAAGCTATTGCTAACTTTGCTGATTGAATAAAATCTAAATGAAATTACATTTTTATATAGCAAGCTAATGGAGGAACGCGCCAAGGAAGCCACCGAGTTCTTTAAATCTGAATCAGAACACGAAGATGACGAAGAGGAAGATGCAGATAAAGATAAAGATAACGATGCAGAGAATGAACCAATGGACACAATAGATAAAATAGATGAAGTGAATATTGGAATAGGTGACCAGCTGGAAGAGAAGGCAGTTGAAGTAGAGCATCATTTAGCTCTTCCACAAGTCGAGCCGGAGCTTGAGAATATCCCAGCAGTCACTGAGAATATTCCAGCAGTCGCTGAAGCACTAGAAGACAATCAAGCTATGCCTGAGACCGTTTCGCCTACTAAAACCAGACTGGTAACTGAGATTGTGGAGTTGCCCAAGTTGGATTTAAGCAATTTGGACATTACGCCACCTTCGAAACCCTCTACTCCACGTATAAGTGAAGCCATACGACGCTTAAAAAATGAGAAAAGCAGCGATATTAGTCCTTCATTAAAGGGTGATGCCAACATGGTCATTGATCTGGAAACAGGCGACATGTTCACTAAGAAGCCAACAGGAGTTGATGATTTGCTGCAGCGCTTGATGAAGACACGGGAAGCCAAGAAGCACAAGACTACGGAGACAGTTAAGTGAGTAAACAAGCAGATTAATAAGTTTCTATATTTAATAATAAAATAATATGTACAGCATATTATCCGCTGCACATGGTAAGCTGGAGCTATCGAAGGTGAGCATACATCTGCATGAGGAGGAGCCCGTCAACAAGGAGCAAAAACCAGGCGCAGCCTACCTTAAGATGCAGGATCATCTGAAGACATTGATAACCAATAAGCGAATGGAAGAGCTGCGTAAAAAGCAAGCTGAGGAAATGGAAAATACAATTGATGAAGAAAATGAAGATGAGGACATGGATGTGGATGAGGCTGAAGAATATGAGCCAGATGCAAAGCCCAAGCAAAGTGAACTGATAATCAATGATGATGAGGAAATTATTGAAGAAGAGAATGCCGAAGAGATTGAAGAAGTCGGAGAGGATGAAGACGTGGAAGTTGACGCCGACGAAGCTGAAGCAGACCTGGAGAGAGAGTCGGAAGCAGACGCAGCAGGGCAAGAGGAAACTAGCAGCAGCGAGAGCGAACCCGAAGAGCAGACTCAAACAAGCAAGCGTAAAAATCGTATTATACGAGCATTCCAAGACGACAACTCGGATGAGGATGATGTGGATTTGCTGCAGACGCCCAAGCCAAGCAATGTGCCGCCTACGACTGCCGACGAACTACAGCTATCTGCCCACAAGCTGTTCGACGCAGAAATTCAACGTTCGGCTAGCGACGAAGAGAACGAACTGCTCGGGCTATGCTCTGGAAGATTCACTCAATCCGAAGTTTCGTCGGCAGCACCGACGATCGGAGCACTCATTAGTCAAATTCCCATAACACAAACACCAGCAAACACTCAACCCGAAGAATTGGAGGCGCTGTGCTCAGGCACTTTTGAAACGCAGCCAGAGCCAGAGCCAGAGAGTAATAAAATACTCTCCAGCGATGAGGAGGCAAAAGAAGAATTAGAGACAGATAAACCGAGGCAGAAAAAATTCACCAAGAAGAGGCAAAAGAAGAAGACCAAATTGGGCTTCTCCGATGATGAAGAAAGCGATGATGATCCAGATGATGATGTGGACGAGGAACAGGAAGAATGCGATGTAGAAGCGCCAGAGGAAATACCAGAGACCTTCGTCGACTATGACTCCGAAGAGAATGAAATTGTAGTCGAAATGACAAAGAAGGATCGCAAATTACGTGCATCGAACTTTGTGGAGAATGAAGCTGAATTATCTGAATCAGAATGGGGCTCGGCTGATGAGGATGAAAAGAATATGGACTGTTATGACATAGAGCTGGGTGACGAGGATCAGTTTGATAAGGAGAAACTCCGCAACGAACTGGGACAGATTCACGCGTGAGTAAAAAATGAGTATATCTACAAAATTGTACTCCAAGATTTCTTCTCCATTTCTCTCAGACGCAAAATGCTTGACCAGGACATACGAGAAGTGCGCAAGATACAGGAGATGCTGTTTGAGGATGAAGAGGGTGCAGTGCGTCAGCGTCAGTTTCGTTGGAAGAATGCAGAAAATGGTTTGGGCTTCAGCTTAGATGATCCCCGCAATCAGAACGGCGATGCTGAGGGTAATGATGGCAGCGGGGATGAAGAGAACGAGCATTTGTGGCGCAAGATTCGCTACGAGAGAGAGCAGCTGTTGCTGGAGAAGGGACTAAAAGAGGTAATTAACTAAATGACAGAAAACAGGAGGATCACCATAATAATCCACTTATATTCATAGGCAGCAGCAGGCAGCGCCTCACCTCTGTCACCCGCTGTGACTAACAGCAATGCAACCATACGAAAGCTTACCATAATCACAGCTAAGAAAACCACAGTGGAAGCAAAAAAGAGTTCGCCATTCTTGATCTCAAAGAACACCCAGCAGCAGCAACAGCAGCGAACGGTGCGTGGTTCCTTTCTGGTACGGGACAAGGAGACACTCAGCAAACTAGCTGGTTTGACCAAAGGCTCAGCTGGTGATATAGACGGAACAGCAGGCACTGTTTCCGTAAAATCAGCCAAGGCTAAAAACTTTGTGTTTGCCACGCTAACTGAGGAGGAGCATGAGGTTGGTGACAATATGACTGTTAAGTATTTCCAATATACAATTTCTCTACTCATTTGCAGAATCAAAAGCGAAAAGCGGCGGATTTGCTAAACAGCAGCAGCGAGACGGGCATTAATTTTATGAAAAAGCCGAGACTGGAGCCTCGCCGGGAGAAGTGCCTTATCGATCAGCTGCTTTAAATTTTAGTTAACTTTTAATTAGCTATAATGATCATAAAATACAAATTAAATATATATATTTTAAATATTAAGTGCTTGCCGCCCTTGCCGATTTACAGCACTGATTCACTGCAGCACAACCCCTGCAGTCGTTTTCCAACACCTAACAGCTCTCCCAGAAAAATTAAAAAAAAAAAAAAAAAAAAACAACAGCAAAATATTGTGGCGGACGCTCGCGTTTGTTTAATGCATATATCATCCATAATATTATTACTCATTGACTGGAGAATATATAGACGATTAAGAGCAGAACGGCGAAGAGCGGAACGAATGACAAAGTAACGCGCTGGAGCCGCGTTAATCTAATCTGGCTTCTAACGCTTGTGAAGTCGTTTTGAATATTCGTTTAGGCCGGCGTGCGAGACAGTCAAATCAATCAATTCAGTCAGTCGGTAGCTGTCCGAAGACGCCGTTGACTGTGCATTAATTAAGGCACTAATTAATTAAAAAAGAAAAAGTCAGCATACAATACAATATGGTGGCACAATCGAAAATAGGCCAGGTGTTCAGCTATCAGAACTGGGTGCATGCCGTCTCGGGCGCAGCCGTAAGTACATAATTCCATAAGATTGGGATTAAAGTTCAGTTTCATGAATGTTCAATATCCAAATATATATTATTTACACAGGGCGGCTGCATAGCAATGAGCACCTTTTACCCACTGGACACCGTGCGCTCCCGCCTGCAATGTAAGTTTTCGACTAATCAAAAGTTGCGGTTGATAAGCAAATTGTATACTATATGTAGATAAAGATTGGACGATTGGACTCGATGGAATTCACTTTAATTATACTTTGATATATATAGTTTGATAGTGCACGGTAATCCATAGATTGGTTTCTCCACTCTTCTCATCTATTTGCAGTGGAGGAGAGCGGCGAAGTGCGCAGCACAAAGCGTGTGATCAAAGAGATTGTCTTAAATGAGGGATTCCAGTCGCTGTATCGTGGACTTGGTCCCGTTCTGCAAAGCTTGTGCATTTCGAATTTTGTCTATTTCTACACATTCCATGCGCTCAAACTGGTCACCTCGAATGGGGCGCGCGGACAGCAAAGCGCCTTGAAGGATCTCTTGCTGGGCAGCATTGCGGGCATCATAAATGTGTTCACAACGACTCCGTTTTGGGTGGTGAATACGCGTTTACGCATGCGCAATGTGGCCGGCACTTCCGACGAGGTGAACAAGCACTATACAAATCTGATACAAGGCCTAAAATATGTGGCCAAGACGGAAGGACTGTCCGGTTTGTGGTCAGGCACCATACCCTCTCTCATGTTAGTCTCGAATCCCGCGCTTCAATTCATGATGTACGAGCTGCTCAAACGGAACCTGCAGATATTCACGGGCGGCGAAATGGGCAGCCTGAGCTTCTTTGTGATTGGCGCCATTGCCAAGGCATTTGCCACTGTGCTCACCTACCCGCTGCAGTTGGTGCAGACCAAGCAACGTCATCGCACCAACGATACGACCAGTACGCCATCCACATCCGAGCAGGCAGGCAAGCAGCAAAAGACGCCATCGATGCTGGAGCTAATGGTCAGCATACTGCAGCATCAGGGCATTGGCGGTCTCTTCCGTGGCCTGGAAGCGAAGATTCTGCAAACGGTGCTAACAGCGGCGCTGATGTTTATGGCCTATGAAAAGATAGCTGGAATAGTTAGGCTGCTGTTGAAACGATCCGCCTAAGCTTCTAGTCTAGAAATTTAACTACAAATACTTTAAATGTAAACTAAGTGGACACTGAATGGATGGGATATGGATACTGAAAGCACACATGTACACTCCAAAGTTAGCCAATAAGGGTGGATGTTTGTGTAACTTGAAAACATAAACCAAGTTTAACGAAATTAATAGTAAATTTTATTCGTTCTCAACAGCGTCAACTGCGTTCTCAATGGATGTCGTAGTACTATCCGTTTCCTGCTCAGCAGTTTCAGTTGCCTTGGTATCGTCTACGTCATTTGTCTTCTGTCCATTGACATTTGCCAGCTCGGCTAAATTATATTTCTTAAACTCTAAATAGTTGTCCACAACGCTCAACAGGCACCAGCCTCTCAGCACCTCGACAATGATGGACTTTTTGGCATTTTGCAAATCAACTTTGTTGCCTACGTTCTTCGAGTTGACCAGGTCGGCTAGTTCCTTGATTACGGTATCACGTTTGATTTGCTGATTGTAGCGATGGTTGAATATGATGCCATATGTGGTTGCCTCCTTGAGAAAGTGCTTGTCGAACAGTGCTCCAGCTGCATTGATAATGTCGGGCATATTGGAGCGACAGACAGCTTCGATTGGCACCAAACGCAGCACGAAGCGGGACATGGCTTTGCCTGTTGTCTTAATGTCGTCGACTATGTGCTTGCCAAGTGCCACTGGATCCTCCAGTTGAGTGCGTATAAATAAACAGTTCGTAGTGCCAGTGTCCACGTTTTGAAAGCGTTGTTTCCGTTGCGCAATCACCTCGCGGCATTTAGCCACAGCTGCATCCAAATCATCACTATCGGACTCTTCACGTGCTTCAGTGTTTGCCTCCTGTTTGCTTTCTTCCGGCTGTCCTTCCGGGCCGTACAATTCGTCGGCATAATGGTTAAGCAAATTGTAGCATTCGCGCACACATGCCTTTTCGTTCATGTTGCAAGTGACAAGAAAGCCACGTTGTCCTGGCTGTAATACTTGCTTCTTGCTTTGCTGGAAATACTTCTTTTTGCCATGCTTAAATTTATTATTAACCATTTTTGATTTCTTTATTTCCGGTTCCATGTCACGTTCAACGAATATTTGTAGCGCGCAGTGCTGCCATATTCCTAACATTTCAATACTAGCTATAAAAATACCAGTTTAATACTGCAAAATGCAGCATTGTACAGCACTAAATTTTCAGCTGCTTAAGAATCCATTTCAAATTTGGTCCACGCGCTTTATTTTCTTTAATTAGCATAATGGCAGATTCAATAGATCAGCTTTTTACGTTGCTACCTCGTTTTGAGGACATAGAAGTGCTGCTGGAAAATGAAACAGAAGCCAGATACATATTAAAGCGCGCAGCAGATTACTTTGAAAAGGCGCTTTCAAATGGAGAAGAAGAAATTTCATATTTGATACGTTCACTGGTGGACAAGTACTGGGAACGCATTCATAGTGGACATTTTAGTAGCGTGTCGGAGACCATAAGGAAAATCTATGCACTGGGTTGCTACTTTAAGGTAATATAGCTTATACTACAAATCAATTAAGTATAACATTTTCTTCAAGTAGATTTTCTTTCTGCTGTTGGAAGACACAAGCTTTGAACAACTCGAACTATGCTGCGCTGTTTTGGACGAAGCAATGCTGCTGGGCTGCACGGATAAGCTGTATGAAAAAGGCAATGACTTGAAGGAGGCGCTAATGATGTACTTGGACAAGGATGTTGTAAAAGTTACTATGGACCCGCTGCCCATTTTAGCACCTGTCGAGCGACGCATTGCAGACTGCGATATAGCCCAACTGGATGCACCTAGCATTATGGAATTTCGCACGAAATGCTATGAGAAATTGCAGCCAGCGCTGCTGCTTAACACGATCAATCATTGGCCAGCGTTGACTAAATGGCGCGATTTGAATTATCTACTAAAAGTCGCTGGCAATCGCACCGTACCAATTGAAATTGGTTCCAATTATGCCAGCGACGAGTGGTCGCAGCAGCTGGTTAAGCTACGTGACTTTCTCTACAGGCAGTTCGGCCAGGGCAACGGAGATCAGGAGATTGAGTATCTAGCGCAGCATGAGCTCTTTGCACAGATACCAGCACTGAAGACGGACATCTGTGTGCCGGATTACTGCACGGTTTCGGCTAAAGATGAAGCAGATGTGGATATTAAAGCTTGGCTCGGACCACGTCACACCATCTCACCGATGCACAATGATCCCAAGCATAATTTGCTCTGCCAAGTGTTCGGTTGCAAGAGTATTATATTAGCTTCGTGTGCAGACACCGAGAATCTGTATCCGCACGAAGGCGAGTTCTTGAACAACACCTCGCAAATTGATGCCGCCGAACCGGACTTTGAGCGATTTCCATTACTGAAGCGTGTACGTTTTTATAAGCTGTTGCTACAGCCCGGCGATTGCTTATATCTACCTCCCAAATGGTGGCATTACGTGCGCTCCGAAACACCATGTTTCTCCGTTAGTTTCTGGTGGGAATAACTAAACGAATTTATTCGAGGTGTGTCATGGATGATGTCATCAATTATACGTGGTCTGCGGAACATGAATCACAAGTAGTTTGCTTTGAGTATTCATAAGATTGTGTTATTTATTGAAATAGCCAATGAACCTTTGGCTGCGGCAAACAAAGAATAAAGCTTACTAATGAATACAAAGATTATAAATACAGCTTGAGAAGTTCAGAGAGATAATTGATAACAGTGAAATATATGTACTACGAGCTAAGCTTTTATTTCGTTTTGCTTTTGTGTGTTTTTGTTTGTTGGTTATGTTATCGATTTATAATCTTCAATAATCTTGCTGTATTTCCAGTTGATGCCTTCGCCCCCACCGCCATGTTTTAAGTCTTATCATTCCTTAAATATGTATTTAGCGCTCGATATCAAGAGCGCCTGGCTTAGTCATCCTTACTGGACGCACCTTTAGCTCCGCCACCAATGGTTATTTGTTTCTGCAACTTGCTGTACTCCTCGGTGAGGCGATCATATTCACGGTTCAAGCTCTCTGCTTGAGACTTGACTGCTTCCTTATCCTTCTTCTCGCGGTTCAAGTCAGAGGTTAGCTCCTGAACGCGTTCCTTCAGCTTGTTGAGCTGTAAAACGAGTATCATCTATGTTTGAATACTTATCCACAGAGAGACTGAGTCTTTTTCGTGTGTGTGGGTGTGTGTGTGTGTGTGTGTGTGTGGACGGGGGATATTTGGGGAATGTCGTTTCGAGAACTTAGTATAATCTGGCGCTGAGTCCTTGCACACGTTTCCGCAGGCGTGACAACTGTTTAAAGAGTTTACGAATAGTTTTAACTTTGGGTTTGTTTCTTAATGATCGCCCAACACTTTCCATGCGGGTATATTAAGAAGAAATTGCCTTGATTGTACAGCTGCTAGTAGTAAACGGTCAAAGTGTTAGGTTGAGGGCAAAGCTCTTTAAACATGCCTGGCCTGGACGATGTGCAAAAACTCCAAAATGCCAACTATTTAAAACTTAATAAGCTGACTTACCTCATTCAGTGTTGAGTCTTCGGTGGCCTCCTTTGCCTTGTCGGTCTTCTCTGTCAGCAGAGAGCGAGCAGCGGCCGTAGCGCTCTGGGCCTGTTTCATGGAGGCTTCGCTCTGTGCGAGCAAATTGGCCTGTGCCGAAATCAGTTGGACCAGCTTCCTGATGACCAGAACGAGGAAAATGGCAAAACCGGAAATGTAAAAGTTACGCTGGGCACGGAACAATCTCATGCTGTGCTGCATCTCTACGTTCAGATGGACTTCGCCGGTGTTGTCAATGCTGGAGTATTTGCGCATTTCGCGAATAGCCTCCAGCAAGAACAGCACCAACACACCCATTATTAGGAAAAAGTAGAGATGTGCTTGTTGGGCTAACATGGCCAGAAATTTGGATTTGAAGAAACGGTTCCATTTGTACGGGCTGATTCCGGGCAACACCAACAGCAAAACCACTCCGATTTCTGTATACAGAAAACCGGCGATCAAAGTCCACACCAAACTCATTTTCGCTACTTTTCCAGTAAAAAAAAGTGAAAAGTTTGCTAGATTCTGTTTTACGTTTCCGCTTTATGTTTTTTCTCCTCTGCAAAGATTTAAGTATATTGCCTTTTTAATTAGTGTGAAAACATACACGTTCTGCTAGTCTATGGAGCTATTTATAAACACGTACCGTGAATTGGCTTACTTTAAATAGCTATAGACATTAAATTATACAGCTGCAAATGATGAAATATACGTATTTCTATGCCCTCATCCGCGGCCACGTCAACTTCGCTGTCTAGATTTTTGACAAATTTTGAAACCAGTTGGCAGCCCCTATGTATGTATTTAGCTTGTAAACAAATGCCGACCAGCTGACATCTGACAGCCCTGGTTGCCAGGGTAAAAAAAAAAACAAAATGTGCTTTTGCGCCATCGATCAAATTCAGATGAAGTTTGTTATTTTCACAAAATGTCCTATCAACATTGGTTAAATTATTTGCAATCCGCTGAGAAAAACTCAATGATCAGCAACAAGCTGCGCAAGGTGCTCTACAAGTTCCCTGATGGACAGCAAATGGCTGAGGAGTACAATATGGATACGGGCGTAGTCCAACGACGAGCTTGGCGCAAATGCAAACAACTAATGGGCGAGCCCGAATGGGAAATTGAGCTTGGCGAAGATCCACGCCAACTTAATTGGGCTGCCGCAAATAAGCCAAATGCGGCTGGTGGCGGCGATGCGGACAACATATCTGGAGGGGAATTCACTGTGCGAGAGAGCAATACGGCTCCATTGTTAACCAAGCGAATTACCAAGAAAAATATTGAATGGCGTATACGTAATCTACCTTACCCTTTAAATGTGTACGATGTTCGTGCAGATGCTGAGCAGCGCGCAATTGTCGTGCGCACAAACAATAAGAAATATTACAAAGTTATAAATATACCTGAATTGGACCGTTGCGGCGTACCCCCTGTCCAGGCCAATATAAGCACTCATCATCAGTTCAATACACTCATCATAACCTACCAGAAACCCCCAATACTCTGCGAGATGGAGGCACAGGTTTTACTTTTGCTAAAGGACGTGGAGACGGAGACAGATGTGGATGACTTGTTAAAAGGATTGCTGGCTAAATAATAAAACTCAACATGTAAAATATGCATACAAACTAAACTATTTAATTTTAATTATCACAAGCTACTTTTGAAAACTCTCGGCCATGCCGATGTAGCTGGCCAGTGACGGGGCTGACGAGCTCGTGAACATGGTATAATCAAATGTGGGCAGCTCCAATGGAGTTAGGGAAGGCATCTCATGCTCTGAGCTGCGGTCAAGCGTGGAAAGGCTATGGAACTCCTGGCTTTCCGATTGTGGATCGCTTTGGATCATAGTCTCCACTTTAAGTTCCACTAAAGAAGGCGTCACTTTCCGTTCAATAGTCGAGGTGAACTTGGCATCGAAGTCCTGTACGGTTTTGTCGATGGCCTTGGCCACGGACTGAGCTGAACCGACTCCCTGCTCTGGTCGCAATGGTAGCATGGGACTTGTTTCTTTCAGCTGCACAAAATCTTTCGTCTTTGTGAGTCCATATTGTGTTTTACGCATCTCGATTTGTCGAAGCTTGCGCTGAAAGTCAAGCGTTAAGGTATCGAGAACTTCTTTCGATTTTGCCAGTTGAACATTTTTGTATGCGTCCTGTATGTAGATTAAAGAAGTCTCTAGAGCTTTTATGGCCTCTTCATACCTATGGTGTCGTATGAAACGCTCTGAGCGGCGTTCATGGAAATGTGCCTGTACACATTGATAAGTGTAAAAATCAACAGTTTTGAAATAATTTTCTTTTATTTACCAAATTTAGCGGTGCACAATCCATGTTTTTTCTTTTGTGTTCTTGTTTACCTGCGCAGTACGCGAGCTGCTTGGCAACTCTGTATCACAGCTGGTCTGCCGATAGCTTTAACAGCGTATTATCGAAATATAACTATCGAATCAAATAACAATATTTTTAAATTACAATTTTTTAAGTACAAAGCTTTAATAAATTAAAAAATTTCTATTAAAATACTCTAGAGCGGCACAGCGTTCGCCTGTTTACCCTCAGTAAGCGCACGTGATGCATGCACAAAAACGGGCACGTTTATGCCCTGAAAATAAATCAAAAGTAACTGACATTGAACTCAATCATGGTAAAAATTACACTCACCTGCATTTTAGCCGATCTAACAAAAGCCTTATTTGATGTAACTGTAAATATTTTACGATCCATGCCAAAACTAAATATCTTTAAGCTTCGCTCATTCACTTTCGCCGTAAAACGTATGTTGGAAAACTCCGGCGGTATCGTATCGACGTCCGGATACACTGTTACACGTTTCATCAACTCTTCAGCCCGTTTGCGCTCACCCGGCCCGCCCAATATAGTGAGAATGTTTTGAAATGCCTCGTTGGCCACTTGACAGCACACCAAGCGCTTGTCTTTGAATATTTTGTCGAGTATTGGCTTAACCGGAGTTTCGCGCTCCTTCTCAGCCTGTTCAGTTAGAAGCGGCTCCTTGAACACATAATTGCAGCTGCCATTCGAAAGAGCGCTCACATAAGCCAGCAAGGTAGTCACGTCTAAGTTTAATTCATTTGACAAGGTGGCATACTCATCCAGATCCAAGTCAGGCTCCTCCAACGAGGCCGTTTGCACTCCCATTTCCTTGAGCTCATCGTGCAACGAACTGTCAATTTTATTAGAGAAGTAGAAAACAATCTGAAAGAAAGTATCACTCTAAATATTTGAGAATCTAGTTAGAGGGATCATCTTCACCTTGGGACGTTGAAACATGCAGAAGTGCAGTTCACTGGCCTCCAGGTAATCGCTTGCCTGATCCAAAACGCTGCGTGCGCCAAAGCTGACGCAGCCTTTAGCAGCATCCTCGATTGATCTCGAGTTGCGCGCTATAACTTTTATCCATTTTAGACCGTTATTCGCAACAATGTCTACGCGCAGAGGACTCTCGCGCGATTCGAGGGTAAATACTGCATTTATATCCACGACTCCTTGTTGCAGGCGCAACGTTTTTATTAGAAATTCATAATTAACAAAGTTGCTGCTTGTAATGTGATTCTCCTTCAAAGTTTTTGTACGTACAACCTGTAATTAAATATGGGTTAGCTATTAATAAACGCATTAATGTGTTCATCAGGCACTGACCTTTTCCAAAAATTTTAGTTCCTGTTCGATTTTCCTTTGTACTTTTGCTACTCCTGGAATGTCCTGGAATTCGACCAAAGATTTCTTAAGCTCCTCGCCTAGCCTAATTTTCTCATTCGCTTCTGCATATAAAGCATTATCCATCTCCATTGCCACCTGCTGAGCTTAAAAACTTTTTTGTTCGTATTTTTTATTATCATTGTTATCGGCCAGTTGATCGACCAGGGCTACTAAATCGTATCGTAAATTATTCTTATCGAAATGTAAGCAACTCTCAGAGAATACTGTCAAAGGCCGCCCGCGTTTTCTTCCATCCACTTTTTCTTCACCGGTCAAGCCAAGCGGCAGCTCTAAAAAAAATGACGCCGCTTGAGTGAGTGATGTGAAAAAATTAAATCCAAACGCATCATTGTTAAAATGTGTTAATTCATTGAATAAAACAGGAAAAGGTAATTAACTAGGATATAATCTACTTAAATTAGATAATATTTTAATGGTAGTTATGCACAATGTATCTCCAGAAATCAGAAATGTCTGTGCTTTGGTCGCATTTGAAGTGTGCAAAATTAAGAAACAAATGCTGCTTACTTAGCATCGTTAGGCGACACGACGTTCGTTACTGTGGCCTTGGAATTATTAAAGTAGTACATTACCTCTGAATTATTAATATTGTGCATATAAAATATGTCGATCGTTTCTAACCTCAACATAATTTTTTTTCTTCAGTGCAACTGCTGAAAATAGCTCAGCTTCAATATGTACTTGTATAATTTGACGCTCCAAAAGGGCACCGGCGTCACACATGCCGTGCACGGTAATTTCTCGGGCGGCAAGCAGCAGGAAGTGCTGCTGTCACGTGGCAAGTCGCTGGAGCTGCTGCGGCCCGATCCCAACACGGGCAAAGTCCACACGCTGATGTCAACGGAAATATTTGGCTGCATACGTGCGCTAATGGCCTTCCGTCTAACCGGCGGCACAAAAGGTTGGTATGATTTGCATTATCATCATTTTTTATATTATATGTACCTATGCACGAAACCCAATTGAGGCAACTTTGTTGGTTGTTCCCAGTTTGACCTTATAGAACGTGTCTGTGTGCAATAGTAATTTGACTTGGCGTCGCATTTGCTATGACCCTTAACCACATGGCATGGCGAACTGAAACTTCGAGTTACAAGAAAATCTAACCTCAAAAAAGTACAGTTTCATTGCTTCCAATATAAAATCAGATTATCTATTTGGCTTTTCACAGATTACATTGTCGTGGGTTCGGATTCTGGTCGCATTGTCATTCTGGAGTACATTCCCAACAAGAACGCATTGGAAAAAGTTCATCAGGAGACCTTTGGCAAATCGGGCTGCCGCCGCATTGTGCCGGGACAGTACTTTGCCATTGATCCCAAGGGGCGTGCCGTGATGATTGGTGCTGTTGAGAAACAAAAGTTGGCTTATATCATGAATCGAGATACCCAGGCACGACTAACCATATCTTCGCCTTTGGAGGCACACAAGTCGAACACCTTGACTTACCATATGGTGGGCGTGGACGTTGGCTTTGACAATCCCATGTTTGCCTGTCTCGAAATCGATTACGAGGAAGCTGACTTGGATCCATCAGGTAAGAATATGTCTATTTAAATTGTCTTCTATTCTTTGGCGCTTTAATTCACAGTGCATATGGATAAAATACCAATGACATTGTTATGTACTTAGCGCTAGATAAATGTGACCACTGAACCATTGGTGCTGCTGTAATTACCTAGCTGCACTTCACTGATTTGTGGCCCACATCTTTTTTAATTTAATTACATTGTTAATTGTTTCCTCTTTGAATTATTAACCATTGGTTTTTATTAAATTGCAGGTGATGCAGCTCAGCGCACTCAACAAACGCTGACATTTTACGAGCTTGACTTGGGCCTGAATCATGTTGTACGCAAGTACTCTGAGCCACTCGAAGAACACGCAAACTTCTTGGTTTCTGTGCCGGGTGGCAATGACGGACCCTCTGGTGTGCTCATTTGCTCTGAGAACTATCTGACCTACAAGAATTTGGGCGATCAACACGATATACGTTGTCCCATACCGCGTAGACGCAATGATCTTGATGATCCGGAGCGAGGAATGATCTTTATATGCTCTGCAACACATCGCACCAAGAGCATGTACTTCTTTCTGTTGCAAACCGAGCAGGGCGATATATTCAAGATCACTCTTGAGACCGATGACGATGTGGTGTCTGAAATTAAGCTAAAATACTTTGATACAGTACCACCTGCAACAGCGATGTGTGTGCTGAAGACTGGCTTTCTGTTTGTAGCCAGTGAATTTGGCAACCAGTAAGTGAAACAAGAAACGTAGATATTCTCTTAGCATTCTAACCTTTCATTTTATTTTTATAGTTACTTGTACCAAATAGCACATTTGGGCGATGACGATGATGAACCCGAATTCAGTTCTGCTATGCCACTGGAGGAAGGTGAAACATTCTTCTTCGCTCCACGTGCATTAAAGAATCTCGTTCTGGTCGATGAGCTGCCATCTTTTGCACCTATTATCACCTCTCAAGTGGCTGATTTGGCCAATGAGGATACGCCACAGTTGTATGTGCTCTGTGGGCGTGGACCGCGCTCCACACTGCGTGTACTGCGACATGGTCTTGAAGTATCAGAGATGGCTGTCTCTGAGCTGCCCGGTAATCCAAATGCCGTGTGGACTGTCAAGAAACGTATTGACGGTGAGTCGAGAACAAAGATTTCATTTGATCTTTGCGCTTATTTATTAAGTTTAGGCCTTAAGTTTGCTAGCTATGAAATATTTCTAATAACTCAACTGGTGCATTGATGATACAGAACACGATACCCCAAGAT
The DNA here is from genome assembly GCA_035045345.1 of Drosophila hamatofila. NCBI lineage: Eukaryota > Metazoa > Arthropoda > Insecta > Diptera > Drosophilidae > Drosophila > Drosophila hamatofila. The sequence goes on along the minus strand of JAWNPA010000052.1, from coordinate 9,788,578 downwards.
AAAAAAATAATATTGCTATGTATATACAGGTTGTGCTACGATTGTTGATTTCGATTTTAAACATATATATGAAAGGGTTGCTATCTGCTTTGTGGCATCCATTAAATTGACCGATATTTGATGCTTAAGAAACAGCAACAATCCTAGCCTATATACCTATATATAAACACGATCCAAAAGCCACAAGTTATCAACCACCAGTTCTCTCTTATTTCAGGCGCTTAAACACAGACGTCAACTGTTTATTGTGTGACTATTGAACAGATATAAAAAGCGAGTTATCCAATAGACTCGTGTATAATTCTTATAATTTATATTTGTCTTTTGTGAAGCGATAGGTAAGGCAACATTACTGCAGCTCTTAAGTCAACAGATACTACAAGTCAAATGCTACAAACCTTCATTATAATTAAGACTTGACATTGAACATGATGTGATTACTTATCATCCGTGTTTCAACTGAATTTTTCATTGATTAGAATTGATAACCTGATTATTCAATGTCACCAAATGCCTTTAAAATGGTATATGTCTAAAGAATATTTAACTGACGATCAAACTTTGTTTGTTGTGCTCCTACTTTTAGACGAGTTTGATGCCTATATCATTGTCTCCTTCGTGAATGCTACACTGGTTCTGAGCATTGGCGAGACCGTTGAGGAAGTGACGGACAGCGGCTTTCTAGGCACCACGCCAACACTGTGTTGTGCTGCACTGGGCGACGATGCTCTGGTCCAAGTCTATCCAGATGGCATTCGTCATATACGCTCCGATAAGCGTGTGAACGAGTGGAAGGCGCCCGGCAAGAAATCCATTACCAAATGCGCTGTCAATCAACGTCAGGTGGTCATCACGCTCTCTGGTCGCGAGTTGGTTTATTTTGAAATGGATCCGGTAAGCATTTTGTAGAGACTATATAACATAAGAGAATATTTAAGTACAGTGTATATATCCCTATCTCTAAACTGTATTTAAATATTCTTAATACATTGCGCTGATGACAAAAACACGAAAAAGAACAATCATGTTGAGACACTATGTGTCCTGCAGTGCTGAGCAATCATTGGATAATGCATTTTTATTATCTAAACTTCATTTATGAATATTACTAATTGGAGGCTCTTTTCCTACAGACTGGTGAACTGAACGAGTATACGGAACGTTCGGAAATGCCTGCAGAGATCATGTGTATGGCTCTGGGCACGGTGCCAGAGGGCGAGCAACGATCTTGGTTCTTAGCTGTTGGTTTGGCTGATAACACTGTACGCATACTGTCTCTGGATCCAAATAATTGCCTCTCTCCGTGCTCTATGCAGGCGCTACCCTCGCCGGCCGAGTCCTTGTGTTTGGTCGAAATGGGTCACACGGAGAGTACCATCAATGCCGGTGCAGATGATGATGTGCCGGCACAACGCAGCGGCAGTAATAAGGGCACCATCTATCTGAATATTGGATTAAGCAACGGCGTCTTACTGCGTACTGTGCTGGATCCTGTATCTGGAGATTTGGCGGATACGCGCACACGTTATTTGGGCTCGCGTCCGGTGAAGCTTTTCCGCATCAAGATGCAAGGCGCAGAAGCCGTATTGGCCATGTCTAGCCGCACCTGGCTGTCTTATTATCATCAGAATCGTTTCCATTTGACACCGCTGTCGTATGAGACGTTAGAATATGCTTCGGGCTTCTCTAGCGAACAGTGTAGTGAGGGCATTGTGGCTATATCAACCAACACACTGCGTATCCTCGCTTTGGAGAAGCTGGGCGCCGTCTTCAATCAGGTGGCCTTTCCATTGCAGTTTACGCCGCGAGCCTTTGTCATACATCCGGACACGGGTCGCATGTTAATCGCCGAAACGGATCATAATGCGTACACCGAGGAGACGAAGAATACGCGTAAGGAACAAATGGCCGAGGAAATGCGTAGCGCTGCCGGCGACGAGGAACGCGAACTGGCCAGAGAAATGGCCAATGCCTTTATCAACGAAGTGCTGCCCGAGGATGTATTCTCTGCACCCAAGGCAGGACTTGGCTTATGGGCTTCGCAGATACGCTGCTTAGATGCCATGCACGGCCAAACGATGTTCAGTGTGCCACTGACACAGAACGAGGCCATCATGTCTATGGCCATGCTTAAGTTCTCCGTTGCTGCAGATGGTCGCTATTATTTGGCAGTGGGCATTGCCAAGGATCTACAGCTGAATCCGCGGATCTCACAAGGTGGATGCATTGATATCTACAAAATCGATCCAACCTGCTCGGCGCTGGAATTTCTACATCGTACCGAAATCGATGAGATACCCGGAGCATTGTGCGGTTTCCAGGGTCGCCTGCTAGCTGGCTGTGGCCGCATGCTCCGCATCTATGATCTGGGCAAGAAGAAGATGCTGCGCAAGTGCGAGAATAAACACATTCCCTACCAGATTGTCAACATTCAAGCGATGGGCCATCGTGTCTATGTCTCAGATGTTCAGGAGTCTGTATTCTTTATACGCTATCGCCGCGCCGAGAATCAGCTCATCATATTCGCCGATGATACCCATCCACGTTGGGTGACGGCTACAACTCTTCTGGATTATGATACCATTGCTATTGCTGATAAGTTTGGCAATCTGAGCATTCAACGCCTGCCGCATTCAGTCACGGATGATGTGGACGAAGATCCCACCGGCACGAAGTCGCTCTGGGATCGTGGATTGCTGTCGGGTGCCTCTCAAAAGTCTGAGAATATTTGCTCGTTCCATGTGGGAGAGATTATCATGTCGCTACAAAAGGCCACTCTCATTCCCGGTGGCTCCGAGGCGCTCATCTATGCCACATTGAGTGGCACTGTTGGCGCCTTTGTGCCGTTCACTAGTCGTGAGGACTACGACTTCTTCCAGCACCTGGAGATGCATATGCGCAATGAGAACCCACCCTTATGTGGTCGGGATCATCTCAGCTACCGCAGCTCATACTATCCTGTGAAGAACGTGCTGGACGGCGATCTCTGCGAGCAGTATTTATCCATTGATGCAGTGAAGCAGAAGAGCATCGCGGGCGACATGTTCCGCACACCGAATCAAATCTGCAAGAAACTAGAAGACATACGCACACGCTATGCGTTCTAAATAGGTGAGTGTACAAATTGTATACATGATGATCCTTGGTACTAGTTACCTGATGATATAGCGATTACCTTGGGACACCTATGAAATATACCTTGATTAGCGTAAATATTAAATACCTGATAGAACTTTTTATGAAATCACTTTAAATTAATTCGCATATACTTATTGCTTTCTTTGTTTGTTATTTGCAGTTTATTTTGGATGCCTAAGAGCACTCTCAATCGCATCTTTTTATATAAGGTGAGTTTTCTACGAACAGACTTTAATTGCAATTGCTTTGTGATGAGCTAAGCTTTTACCTTGGGACACCTATGAAATGCCTTGATTAGCGTAAATTTATAATTGCTGATAATCAATTAAACTACAAATTAGTCACTTATTCAATAAATATTAATAGTTTGCTTTGATCTATTGCAGTCTCATAAGCAATTTAATCATCCACGTATTGGAATCTTGGAACACATTTGCACTAGCTTAAAAGGTAATTAAATAAGGATTTACTAGAAAAATTCTAAATACTTTACGATGATGTTTTTACATATGTTAGACTAATGAAATGATTTGATTGTAACTTAATTACTGAGTTCAAAGCTCAAAAACTTTCGTTTTTATATATGGAAAATCTACGCCATACTAAATGCATATTTATTTCCTCTTTTGCAGCTAACTTGTGCTTTGGATTCTCTGATTGATAGAGATCTAAAATATTGATTAGGTAAATTTAATTAATAAAAACATAATCAAAACAATTGCTAATTATGTGTTTCTCTTCTTCATTGCAGTTTAAACATGTAATTGGTAATGCTTAGCTGTAGAATGCACATTGATACACGACATACACAACCACTAAACGACTGCCTATTTATACTAGATTTAATTGTTGCATAGAGTCAACATTTGTGCAACATACGTAATTGCCACACTTTTGTACTTTAAGCCACAATATTACTCTAATAATAATAATAAATGTATACAAAGCACGAAGTGGGTCTTAATTTGCATGTGCTTGTTAGCCATGTGGTGTGGTCAGGCTGTACCTCGGTTCTTGGCCTTGTTTACCTGCATTCGCTACACTACCGCTGTGGCATGCCACGAATATCAGCTAAGAGCATTTCTAGTTTTCTCTCTACCCATCTCTCTGTTGTATGTGCGCAATATCAAATTGTTGTAATTTGTTATGTACCGAGTTATAAGCACAGTAGTTATGCAAATTACGAGCCTCTAACTCTCCCAACTCTCGTTCTTGGCCCGGTGGCCACGGCCATAAAGCAAGCATCCGCAAAGTGTTCCACTTTGTGGCAGGAAGGTGGACAGCGAGAGGGAGCTGGGAGGAGGATGTAGCATAGTCTAGCATCAACTAGCTGGCGCTGCGCCATCTGGTTAAACGATTTATTAACTTCATTTCTAGATCATTAGATCGCATAACACGGACATTCATCACTTGTTTGCACTTTTTGCTGCAACACGCAAGCGTGCAACAGAGTGCAACAACAACAACAGCAACGAGAAGCTGCAGGCAGCAGCTACGCATGCAATTCACGCCACTTGCAGCTGCAGCCTGACCATCGATCGCGCCACCGATAAGTACAATCAACGCTTGGCGCAAACACTTGCCCACCACATGTAGCCCTAACACAGCCACGCCTACTGCTGATACCCTTACCGAATGGTATATCAATTTGATGAAGAGTATGAAGAATAATTGTGATAGGGAATGAAAGGGTTTTCGCTCAACTTATCTTATCTTACAGATCTTTTTAAACTTTGTATTCCAATCCCAGTAGTACAGTTAAAGATGAGTTAAGTAGGGATATATATATATAATTTATAATATAATTTATTCATTCCTTAGCCCTTTTTCTGGCAGGACATTCGCTAGTCGACCTAGCTCAGCTTTATTTTTTGGCATGGGTGCGCCTGGAAGCTGTTGCCATATCCATTTGCGGAATGCGTTCAGCGTTTGCACAGATGCCCAGTTGTAGATAAAGCAAATGCTTTGTCTGGACTGCGATGTCCTGTACCTGAGCTTTGTGTTGTTCCTCGTGTTGCTGCTGTTGTTGTTGCTGGGGCGTTGTTTGCTGCTATCAGCGCTGGGCGATCAACGATCTGAGCATCGGAATCGAACTCCGCTTGGGCTGTGCTGCTGCAGCAGCTGAGCTAGATGCTTATCAAAAATGCCTCGCGTGATAAAATATTCGCATGAAAGAGCTGGAGAGACTGGAGACTGTGGAGCTTGTAACTTTGGAGCTTGCAAATGGAAATGGGTGTTAACGCAGCAACTTTTCAGCTGTCCTCGTTGTTGGCTTGCGTGTAAGAATTTTCTGCGAATTCGCTGAGATTTTAATCGGTTAGCTGTCTGGCTGTCTAGCTGTCTGACTCGCTGTAGACACAGCCCGACACTTTCCCTGTAAATGAAATACTCATTTTCCGAGCATTTTCCAGTCACGTCGTTTCACAGTTAGCAACTTTATTAAAACTAACGGCGAGCCAAATAATTAAAACGCAGCACAGCAAAAAAAGCCAAAGAGGAATTGCAAATTGCGGGCCATGTAATAAATAGAATCATCAGCCAGTCAGCCAGTCAGCTAGCTAGCCAGCCAGGCAGCGGCCGGTCAGCGCCAGACAGTTAAAGTCAGGGTCTCGGTTTGGGGCTGTCTAACCGCCATGATCATCATCATCATCATCGTCAGCATGATGCACATTATCATGATCATGATCATGTTCATTGGCAGTCGCAGCAGCATTATTTTAATTCACTTAGCAGCTTTGGACGTTGGACGTTTAGGCACAGCTGTGAGCCGGTCTGACTCTGACTCTGCTCTCTTCGCCTGACAAACCAATTATACAGCATGGATTTCGATGTGCAAGTGGAGAGAGAGGCTGAGGATCGGCATATAAGGTGCTTAGCAAAATAATAAGACAACTTGATTACGTTGAGGCAACTGAAAGAGATTAAAAGCTTCTTAGAAATTATAATTGAACTATTTAACGGAGTCTAAAGATAGCTGAAGACTAAAGTCGTTAAATATATATTTATATGTACATATGTATATGTATATAAGAAATTAAGAGATCTTTAAAAACTTCAAATTCATTAAAATTATAGTTGTTATTAAATCTATAAAATGATAAGAGTCTAGAGACTTAAAATAAAGATATTAGACTCATATAGAATTTGAATTAGATTAAATTTATATAAAAATATAAGTAGCAAATGTATAGCAAAAAATGTCATAAAAATTGTAAAAAATGCTCTTAATATGTTATATTAATTTAGAGCTGGGATATATATAAGCTCACACAGATATAATTTATAAGGATCGCAGATAATTTCTATGAGTTAAAGTCATTGAAAGTATAAACTTTGGTTTGATTAATACAATTAAAAATTTCGTTTTTTGCTAAAAAGATCCAACTTTCTATAGCTGATATAGGCAAATTATAATATTAAAAAAACAACGTTTTTATTTATAAAGGCCACAGCTGAGCACAGCTTGACGTTAACTGCTTTTATAATGAGCTGCAGGAATCTGCAGAGAAAACATAAAGTTATCAATTCGCTTTGCTTGGTTTACACCACAATCGCAGCTCCGATTTGATCCACTCAGCTGTCAGCGCAGCTGTAGGGTCTAACCAGAAGAAGAAGAAGAAGAAGAAGACGAGCAGAACGAAAAAAAAACTAATTGCCGCCTGCCAGAGGAAGAGGAGAGAGGGAGGCAAGGAGAATGACACTCAGATGAGAGATGCGAGATGCGAGGCATATGGATCCGCATGCTCAGCTGCGGATTGCTGTCAGCAAATCTGTCGTGGTCAGTTGAATGTACTTATCTACCTTCTACACATCTTGTACGTACATTTCATATGCTCGCGTGCGTGGCTTTGGCTCGACGCAGGGCACAGCTGACCCCATTCGGTGTCATTAACGTGGCCCAAGGTCTGTTTGTTTTGGCTTGGCTGGCAATTTTCGCATAATTGACTGAAGCAAATATGAAATGTGATGAGGAGAGGAGAGTTTTATGCTTTGTGTGCGTCACTGAACTCATTTGAACTGCTGCAGAGCTTGTCAGCAGCTCCAGCTGTTGCTGCCAATTGAAGTCTCGGCCGGAGGCGAAGGCGGATCTCGGCGATCTCTGATCCTCAACGACAAAACTCAACGGGGAAACCGTTTCCAGTCACTTAGTCAACAATCTGTTGCATCTAATTGTCTTTTGCAGCAAATTACTCAATTCCGTGTTGCTGCTGATGCTGCGATAGCAACAGATGCAGATCTCCCGCTCTACCTTCTCCTTCTCTCTCTTTATCTCTCTCTCTCTCTCTCTTTCCTGTCTCTCTGTCTTGTCTTTCAACAGGTTTGACATAATTTTCACTTGAGTTTGTTTTTGAGCAGCACAAATTGGACTGCGTTGATGACGATGATGCGTTGAGTAACTCAATCGCAATCTCTTAGTTTACGGCTCTGCATCGGCGCTTCGTTTGCCTTTGGAAACATGCACTTTGATGGGCGTGGCCCACTTCCGCAAGCAATTTGCTGCGGTTCTTGGGCGGCGGGCATAATGGAACATTTTAATGCTGAAACTGATGATTAAAATCAAAGTCATAAAACGAGTAGGAAGAAGCTTGTGAAGAGTGGGGACTAGATGGATACCCTATAGAGAGAGAGAGAGAGAGAGAGAGAGAGAGATAGAGAGAGAGAGAGGTAATAGTAAGAATGATATTGAGAGAGGGGAGGGGGAAAAATACATACAACAATTATATGATCTATCTCTCTCTTTTCCACTCTCTCCCTAGAATCAAATATTCTTTCGCATTTCCATTGCTAAAACTGCCTGCCATCAATGGGTTTAAATTTATAGGGTACAAGAGCACTGCACCACTTGCCAGATGTCGAGAACGCAGTCGCAGTTGAAGCTGCGAGTCACAATTGAAGTTGCAAGTTGCCAGTTAAATACGTTGATCACTCGCACAGATCATCAACACGAACATGCCACAGCCGCAACAGAGACACGTCGAGCCAGCGAGCCATAAAAACGGGAGCAGACTGCAAACATAATTGAAAGCAATTTGCGGCTGACTAACTGAGGCCAAGGAGTAGCAGACCCAAAAGGTGAGCAAGACAGAGAGAGAGAGGCAGAGAGAGAGAGAGAGAAAGAGAGAGAGAGAGAGAGAGTGGAATTGAGGTGGGGTCTGCTGTGGCTGGGTGATCTGAGCAGACGGCAGCTCGAGCGTCAGCATAAACATTACATATATTGCCACACACACAGTTACACACACACACACACACACACACACACACACACACACACACATACTCCACACTCTCTGCACACGTGTTGTTTGTCAATTCAGTTGGCGCTTCACATTTGCTTTGAGTGAAGGGGTTTTGGTTTTTGCTGCCACACATGCAAGCGAGCGAGCGAGCGGAAGTGTCTCAGTTCCGGCAAATGTTGATCATCTGCACCTGAACAGAGGCATAGAGTGAGAGAGAGAGAGGGGGAGGAGAAAAAAACACATTTGATGCAGCTGTTCATCCTCGAGGCCCCCATTTCCCCCCTTTGCTATTGCGCAATTGTGCAATGCCTTTGATTTGGTTCTTTTGCCACTCGACTCGTAATTGCAAACAGCTGAACCACATGTGCTGCTGGCCCCAAAAGTCTAATCGATATTTTTGGGGCTAGCCAAAGGGGTGTGAGAGGCCAAAGTCGATGATCATTAGCATAGCTAGAGAGCACATTTCTGAAAGTGCCCGCCCGTATGGGGGCAATTGTTAATTAACTAAAAGTGTCAACTGGTTGCAATCAACCAAATCTGATTTGTTTTTAGAGGCATAAAAAACAGATGGAAATTTGTTAAATTGCTTAATGGTCCATTGGACTTTTGGGATTTCTAATTCAAATTCGTAGTGCCAATAATTAAGTTTAACATCAATGCTAAAAATATATTTGCCCTGCTTTGTTGATTCTATAAATTTAGGTAAGATCTTGAGAGTTTTAAAATACTCTTAATCAATAACTTCTTAAATATTATATATCTGCTAGGGCTCCTACTCTTACATTTCATACTTTCACTCTCTTTCTTTGATTCTATTTTTTTATATCCTTTCCAGTGTCTTTCTCAATTACACTGTTTCTCTAATTCTCTTTCGTTCTCTTTGATATATGATTCCTCCAATTTTGTTTCTTATCACTAGATTAAAGTCTAACTGAATCCTCTCTCTCTCTCTCTCTCTCTCTCTTTTTGATTTCACTCTCATTCTCTTCCTCTATCTCTTTGTCTATTCCCACTTTAGATCGATCTCACTTTCTTTCAGTTTCTATATCTCTCTTCATTTCGTTCTCATACTCAATCTATCTTTCTTTATCTTTTTCTTTCCCTTTGCCTCCTCTCTCTCTTCTTACATACCCATAGTTGTTTCAGTCTGTCCCCCTCTATTGGTTCGATTAGGAGCAATAAAATATAGTTTGCAATAAATATTTCTAAGCATGCATCTAAATTTCCTTGGAATTAACTTATCAATTTACACAATTCATCCAATTCAGTGAGCAAAACTTTCAGTGCTTATTAAATAAACTCGGATTGCGAGATTTCATGGGCCGCCCCTGAAGGTTGACTCCCAGGGGTCATTTCGCTTAAGCCAAGCTTCGTTGGGCACCAATCTGGTTGGACATGGAGCTCCGATATATAATCATATATATACATATACTTAGACTGTATGTATTGCACAGCTGAATCATGATATATGTATGTATATATAAAGCAACTTCCTACAGCTGTTAAAACTCAGACACAGCCGGCCAAGTGCGTTGGGTATACGACTGACTATATGTATATATACATATATACATATATATTTTGCAGTTGTTGCACAAATAATGAATGAAACGCGTTGTTGTTGTTGTTGTTGATGTTGTTGTTAAAGTTTATCAAGTTGAAATTGCACAGTTGGTTGACTGCTGCCACAACAAACAGCAAACGAAAGAGCAATGAAAAGGCGCTCGACTTATAGTTGGGGGCTCAACTTGTGTGTTGTGAGAGTGGGACTTAACCTATTTGTATGCTCGTTCATGTAGTGCCAAGTGAGCATATTAGTTGTATTTGTAAGAAGTTAAGCTGTCAAGTTGACATACATATATATAGTTTGCTTTGATGAACTGTTAACCTTAGCAGGTGCATGATTGTTGACCTTTCCTCTCAAACTAGATCATTCCATCTATTGGAACATAAAGTAATAATATTTGCAAGTAAACAATTGTAAAGTATTGGACTCTGAGAAATACGAGAGCAGAAGTTTAGTTCTATAAAACTTAATGAAATTTGAGTGCAATAAACCGCGATTAGTGTTTGTTTGTCTTGGAAACTGCTGCTGTTGCTGTTTGAGTTTCCGTTTCCGATTGGATGGACGGCTGCTCAGTGCGCTGTTTACGTTCCCAAGCCCAGCCGAGTGGCGGGACTCTTAAGGAGTTGTCCACAACCCTGAGCTCAGCGATTCACTGTCAGACGACGGGCCACGCACAAGGCAAACAAGCCAGAGCAGCAGGCGGGCCAGATGTTGATGTTGTTGTTGCTATTGTTGTTGTTGTAGTTGTTGCTGTTGTTGTTTATAGCAAATTGCGCATACGCCTCGTTGTGCGGCCAGGCGTTGCAAATAGTTTGTCATAAGTATATACATATATGCATGTATGTGTGTGTGTGTGTAAATGTGATCATTCAGCTCACCCACACAGCAATAATTCAAGTGCAGCGCTCATCAATAAAGTGAAATTTTTGCTTTTGGGGCGTGCAGCCTTGCCCGATTGTTGTTGTGCTTTGATGGACACATGCACGAGGCATATGCTACACATGCACAAATATATTGCTACATATATACATGTATGTATATATTCACATGTATTGTATGAACGACAAGGCAGCCAAGGCAGCAGCTGAGGCAGCAACCGGACGCACGTGTTCATTTTCATTTGGCGCAGAGAACCCAACGATAAACAGCCGCAGTCGCAGTCGCAGCAATAACAACAACAACAACAACAGCAACAGCAACAGCAGCAGCAGCAGCAGCAGCAGCAACAGCTGTACAACAGAATCTTTGTAGACGATGACGGAGACGCAGACGACGCTGATGACGACCAACTGCGGAAATTATTCATTCAAGCGCTGCTGCTGCTGCTGCTGCTGTTGCTGCCACTGCTTCGTCTTCAGCTGTGGCCTCAGCTTCTGCTTCTTGCCTGGCTTGGCTGCTTCTGCCAAGTAACAATTTGAAATTCATACAAATTGCAAGCGGCCAGCGGAACCAGACAATAGCCGCAGCGCTTGCCACATGCGGGGGCAGCAACTGGAGCCACCCAAGCAGCGCCAACATGTCCGGCAGCAGCAGCAACAACAGCAACAGCAGCCACAATAGCTGTCCATCAAACTGGCAGCGAAGCGCAACGAGCTCCAAAATGTGGCTGTTGTTTGATTTCATTTGCCAAAATAATTGTCTCACATTGCATAATCCAACAACAACAACATCAGCAGCAGCAACAACAACAAACAATGAACGAAATGAAAGCTCAGCTTTCACCCCGACATTTGGGCCGGGTCTAAAGCCATCAGCAACTGCGGATCACAGACAATAAAACAAAAGCTGAAAAAAGCTAAAAGCCAAATCTGAACAAAACAACAACAACAACAACAACGACAAAATAACTAAAAACCCAAATTCAGGCAACGAGCTCAGCGCTGGCAGCACTCGGCACACAGGTGTGCACAATCAATCAACATGAGATCCCATTTAAGCTGCTGTAACAATGACCACGATAATCACGCAGCCACAGCCACAGCCGCAGCCACCACAGCAACCACAGATCGCTCGTTTTTTTGGTCCAGGTCCACGCACAAACGCGTTGATAGCTTCGATAGCCGAACAAAAGTCAGAGCAAGAGCAAGAGCCAGAGCCAGAGCCAGAGCTTGTCTGACCATTTCTGTGAGTAGAGACCACCGCACCACAATCGCTCAAGGCAGCAGCAATGATGGTGACGATGCTGGTGGTGGCGGTGGTGGTGGTGGTGGCGGGGGTGTGGCTGCTGATGTGGCCACAGCATTGTCTAGACTCAGCCGATTGCTGTTACATTCCACACTTAATTAGCTGCCAGCCAATGGCTAAACAATGCTCTTGATAATTTTCCCAACAAAAATTTTATTTATAGCAATATGAATTTTTGGCCTTCAGGTAGATAAAGCAAAAGAGTTGAAGGGTCGGTAGTTGGGATAGCTGTTGATGAATATGGCAGCTGTAGAGGTAATTGAAGTGTTTGTTAAATATTAAAATTATTATTATTATTATTTTTTTTTTTTATTATTTATTGTTTTTCTCTCTTCAAATCTATTTATACGTAGACTTTCAAGGCATATTTTGAATGTAGTTTTTGATGAATTTCTGAAGTGTTATTGTTTAATTTCTGAGACAATTTTTGGGTACTCTAATTACACTGCTGAGAGCTCTTCTATCAAACCTAATGTTTTTTGACATGCTCTGCATTTATCTACGCCTGAAGCTGTATTACAATTCTATCGATCTGCATATAGAAATCATTATTAATATACTGTGAGCACAGCTTATTTCAAGCAGCAGCTAAACAAAATTTTTTGCATCTATAAAATCTAAGCTAACTGATTTCCCATTTTCAATGGGTTCATGGTATAAAAAGATATCAACAGAATTTAATTGACAGTGGCTAGTCTAATATTTTAATTTATAAATTGTAAACTCACTTAGCTTAAAAATATTTTACAATAATTAAAAACTAAAAAAATGAAGAACAAATTGTATATTCATAATATTCTCCTTCTCTTATAACATAAAATATGAGCTGAATTATTATTTTTTTAATATTTTGAAAATATTTTATAATAATTTAAAACTACAAAAAATCAACAAAAAATTGTATATTCATAGCAGTCTCATTTTCTTTCTCTTTCTCTCTCCTTCACCTCTTTTTAATTTTTTTTTAAACCTTATAAATCGAATATTAAATACCTTTTCAACCTCGCTTTATTCATCTGATCAATTTGTTTTTAAAATTTACATTTCTATTGACCAATTAATTACATTTGTCTAGCCCATTTCCGAGAGACAGACAGTCGAAGGCGATTTTTTCATAGCTGGAGTCGTAGAGTTTAACTAAATGTGCTCTTTATCATGCCCCCAATACAATATTGTCGCAATGTTGAACAATTTTAATTGGATATGTGTTCATTGACTGCGCCGCTCAGTTCATGCCGCAAAGCCGCAACAGCAACAGCAACAACAACAAGTGCAGGCGACAAGTCGAGCTGCTCGCTTGATCATATTTTGCTGAACGCTGAGCGAAATTAGCATATGAATAACTTTTGGGTGTTACACCAGCTATGAGTGTGCGAGTGTATGAGTGTATGAATGAGTGTGTGTGTTTCTTCGATTGGTGCGTGCGGTTTTCTTGGCTTGAAGTTGAAGAAGGCGGCGGCGGCACGCATCAAAGCCGACCACCAACAATTGCCACAGTCGGAGTGGCATACGCAGTTGGAGTCGGAGTCGAAGTCGCAGCAACATGTGCACACTCGACTCGTATGAAAACTAAAACCGAAACCGAAACTGAAACCGAAACTGAGCTCGAATTGGAGGTCACGTAGTTGTCCGGGCACCATGCAACGCCTTCGTTTGGCCAGCGCTGCAGCGCTCTCTGCCGCATATAAATTACACAATGCAACACAGAGTCGACGCCGCGTTGTTGCAACTTGGCTACAAATCGAATTGCCGCAAAGAGCAACAACAAAAACTGAGAGGCAAGTGAAACCCTGTAAATGCAATGAAATGGTTTTTAACTTTTGCAATTTTTCAACGGCAAAACCAAAAAATAAAACACTAAAAATAATAAAAGATGTGCGAGCATTGAGAGGAAATGAACGAAGACTGAATGTGCTTATAAACCATGATATACAGAATGATATATATATTTGGACAATCCAGATATAGAAACATCTGCTACAATACAAATTCAAATGTAGTTGAATGCACTTTTTCGATATGATGTAATAAAGTGTATAAATATATACTATACTTGTATATATAAAAATAAAAAGTATAGTATATATAGCAATAATTTAATATAGTATAGTATACATATTCCATCCAATACGCAGAAGCGGCTCATTTATGGATTAAGCTTCAAGCCAATTCACTTCCTTTAGCCTCATTCTAGGTTTTTTTGATTCAGGTTCTCATTTTCTTCACTTTCTTTCCTTAAAGATCCATTTATTTATTTTAAGTTTCGTTTCTTAAACCAGAATTTACTTGATAGTAAGATAGTAAGGAATTCGACTTCTTATATATGTATAAGCTGATCACATTTTGTTTAGATATATATCAAAAGTATATATAGACTTAATTAAAAATAGTTTTTCTGCGCTGACAAATTCCATGAGAAAATCGTAGCACCTTTTGCCAGAGTAAAAGTAAACTAAGCTTCAAGCTGAAGGCGTCGGCATGGCAATAATATGTTTTTTGATGTTTAAACAAGGTCAGCTCTTTTGGCTGGCATGGCGCTGCCATCAAAGGTGGTGCGCCGAGCGATGAGCAAACAAAGCGCTCTCCGTAACCAGAGACTCTGGCTAACCCCTGGCCCCTAAAGCCACATCGACATCGAAGTAATAACCATAATGCGCCGCTTCACGCAATTTTCGTAGCTTGAATCCGCTGTTAAAGTTCGAAAGGTTTTTGGAGGCAATCGAATATGGAAAGCTTTTTGGGCTTATTTGCTTTAGCCTTTAGTCCGTTGCTCCGCTAGCCCGATGGCCCGTTGGCCCGTTGGCCCTCTTCTTCGGCTTTTCGATCCGTTCTGCTCCGCATCATTCATTCATTCATTCACTTTGGCCCGGTCGGGGTCTTGCGGCCTTTGATTGCTTTTATTTTAAGTATTTTTTTTGGTTTTTGGCGCTGAAGCAATAAGCGATTTGCTATGCTTTAAAAGAGAGTACGAATGGGTTCAGCTTTGGGATACGAGTAGGATCGGGTAGACATTAAAATGCCTTCAGGGCGCTTACAGTTGGAGAGGCATAGTTAAAGTTTTATGAATATAGTGAAAAGGTTGGCAGAGGAGAAGAAAACTGGAACTTTTTATGACTTATATTTAGTATAACCATCATAAGTAATAGTGATCGGGAAAATATGGAAAGATCTGTAGAGTATCAATATCTGATGACTACAATTATAGCGCTTTTCACTTCTGAAAGAATGACTTTTGAAAGAATGAGAAAGTAGTTTACTCTTAATAAGAAATTTTATAGTATGCAGGGTATTATTTTCTTTTTATATAGAAACACTATAAGACTAGTTTTAGCTAATCCGATATATCTTCTCTCTCACTCCCTCACTCCCTCTCTCTCTCTCTCTCTCTCTTTCTATCTCCCCTATAGACTTATATAGCTGCTATTATTTGACTACACCAACTTATATAACTCATATGACTCATCATCCCTTTACCAATTCTCAGTCAAGAGACCAACTACCAAATGCTTCCCAACTACTTAACCGTAGCCAAAAAAAAAAAAAAAAACGAAACTGAAAACGAAAAGAAAGTTCCCATGAATTAACATGGGCTGTGCAATAAAAGCTGAAGGAATTGATCAAAGGCCTGTGAGTTATTGTTTGTATATGGATCATACTATATTGTGTGCCATTCTATATAAACCGATCGGCGCGGCAGTGTATCAAAAAGTATAAATTTTATTGACTGCGGATGCAGTTCATAAACAATTGCCAACCATCGGCCGGACCCGCCTCCGTGTGGGCTGTGGGCGCAATGTGGAGCGCATCTGTTACATGTTAATGCGCAACAGGGCGAAATATGCCAGCGGCGGCAACAGATATAGATATAGTTATAACTGTATATGTATATATATACGTGATATTGCTGGAAATACGCTCGAGTATTTTGTATTTATGAAATCAAACATAAGGTACGGCTCATGCGATCGTTCTGCTGCACATTTGGCACACATGACAGCCGCATGCTCCAAAAGAAACTCAAATGAGGAGGGAGGCAGGGCGGTAGGTGGGCGTGGCTGGCTAAACCACACACATGTAGGCGCGAGTGGGGGCGTGGAGAGGGGGGCTGCCTGCACGCAGTTCCAGTTAAATCGGAAGTGGAAATCACGACCCCTCGACAAAAAGAGCGTGCCACGATTATCACGCTATTTCTGTCAAACGAAAGAGCAAAGAGGAGGTGGGTGAGGCAGACAGTGGGATGGGGTGGGATTGGTATTGCTAAGGGTTCCCACATGTCAGCCTCAGCTGTTACGAGCCAGCCAACACATATATATACACTCTTTATCTATCTATATATACTGTATAGATGAGCTGCTAATGATGGCAACGGGTTAAATGCGCTGCGATCTATTTCGAGGCATTTTCTATTTTTCCCAGTTTTCCATTTTCTTCTTTTTTATACATTTCCAAGTGTTGCCCAATAATTTAGCCTTGTTTATGGCTTTTTGATATTACCCACGTGTCATATTTTATGGTCGGACTGGGTGCTGTTCGTTTCTCTCGGCTGCGCTTTAAATTTAACGAAAATATTTTGATAGCTTCTACATTGGCTGCGCTGTGTCTCTGCCCCCCACCAGCCCCAGCCACACACTTGGCCAACATTAATTTGAGTTTTTTTTTCGTTTTGTTTTTTGGCTAGCACTCGAATGCATATTGACACAAAAGTGACATTTAACAAAGTCGCTGCATTTATGGCAAGTGCATCTGAAACACGCCCAGTTGACAGCCAACAGCCAAGAGCCAACAGACGGCAACGGCAACGGCAGTTGTGGCAACAAGTGCGTCAACAGATGCGGCATGCCGCCAAAAATGGTCAGCACTTAAGGTGCACCTTGTTGCCAGTTGTCGACTCTAGACTCTCGATTCTCAACTCTCGATATGCGATTGTCGTTTGTGGTTTGCTCAGCTGGCAGCATTTTGGCCAACCCAACTTGGCCATATTTGTTAAGAGCGACGCCGTCTCTATAAGGCCAGACGACCGATATTTCGCATTTTTGTTTCTGTTTTTTTTTTTTTTTTTTTTTTTGGCTTTTTTTTGGCAACTACTGCGCCGCGCAATGCCGGTTTATAATTCCTGGGCCTTGCACCTTTCACTCAACTAATCATATTTAACGTACTCTTTTTCGCATTTTCAGTGAAATATTGAGAAACTTGATTTGATTTTAAGTTTAAGAGATGAGATTCGAAATTGATAGAAAAAACTTAATATGGTTTTGTGCATCTAGCGTAGCTATTGAGACTTTAGAAATAATAACAATTTTTATTTTTAATAAAAATAATAATTGAATCGCCGCTTAAGGATTTAGATTGACTTTTTAAAATGGTCTTGGGATTACGCTTTCTTATATCATAAGTTTCAAATATAACATATAAATGAATAACTTTACAGAGGCCTCCAGCTAAGACATCATTATTGTTCTAATATAACTAGATTCCCATTGCTTTAATATATTGCTTAATGGATTGTAGAGAATGTCTACCAGGCTGTGACCCACAGCTGATTGAACTGAATAAAATTTAAAAAGTTTTGGCTGACGATAAAAAATTTATTGGAATTCTATATGGCAACTGTTTCACCTCCTGTTTATAGCTCTCTGAACTCTAATCCTTTAAGATTCGAATCAACTTACTGTAAGGTGCTGAGACTAAGGGGCTGCTGTCTATTAGATATATACATCTGATGATTAGACATAAGTCTTTAAAGACTTTAGATACTTCCGAAACTCAAAATGTTTTATTTCATATAAACAGAAATATAAACGTTTGTTTTCTAAAGTGCTTAAAGTCTAGCAAAGATATATATAGCTATTATACACAATTAAGAAAACAATTAAGATAGATAGAATAACTCACACCAAAATGAGTTTAGTTGAAGCAGTTAAAGCAGAGAGCAAAGATCAGAGAGCAGCGAGCATTTAGAACCCATGCATATGTATGGCTTGCTTGGGCTATACATTTCGTTAAAGACCTCAGCGAGAGAGTATGAAAACTGTAAGCTGTGTAAGTTTCAGTTGCTGCTGCTGCTGTTGCTGTTGCTGTAAAGTGGGGGCAATTGTTGGTGTTGCTCTAGCGCGGGGTGTTGCAATGGCATTGCAGGTGTTTGCAGTGTGGTGTTTGCTGTTTTCGCTGTTTTACTGTTTTGCTGTTTGGATTGGCTAACCAAGATTTGTCACCTGCATTGTAAGAGCGTTGTGGCACGACGCGGCCAGGTTGGCA
This sequence comes from Drosophila hamatofila, assembly GCA_035045345.1. Lineage (NCBI taxonomy): Eukaryota > Metazoa > Arthropoda > Insecta > Diptera > Drosophilidae > Drosophila > Drosophila hamatofila. The sequence continues at coordinate 9,770,197 of JAWNPA010000052.1, read as the reverse complement.
GCCTGCTGTTTGTTATCTTCATTTTGGCATCGAGTAAATCATAATTTTGCACCTTCCCGCACGACAGCAGCAGAGGCAGGGACGGGGGCAGGGAGGGAGGCATGTGGCAGGTGGCAGCTAGCATGGGATGCTTGTCGGTCATGTCGTGGTGCAACAACGTGCCAAATTTATCGCACAGCTCTCATCGCTCATGGCTTCTGGCCTGGGCCACCACTGGCACACCCACGCCCACACCTACGGGCTGAATTAAATATCAATTATGCGAGTCTCTAGCCCAGCATGGCTGGCCAATTTCCTGCTGCGGCTAATTATAACTGCCAATGGGGGGCGGGGGCGGGGGCGGGTCGTGGCAGCCAGTTAAAGTTGTCGCCTCATGTTGTCAGCGATTGTTTGGCGTTAATTGCTCAACGATTTGTTTACGGGTCGCCAATCGAAATGGACAACGACAACAACAGCAACAACAACAATGACAAACATTAAAAAAATAACAGAGAAACCAAAATGGTGCTCGATACCAAATGCGCATTCAAATCAGGCCCAAAACACGGGGAGTCCCTGGACATGGCAGCCAGCCACCGTAACGTCGCTTGTCTGTAGACAAGCTAACAAGCCACCGATCAGCGCTCGGCCAAAGACCACATTCGGATTGAGCTACAAGGCACGCACAGCGCACCACAATGCCAAAAACCAGCCACTTGGCAGACGACGACGACGACGATGACGATGACGACGACGGAGACATCCGGCGCTGCCACTCGCATGACAATTAGAAAACTGTTGTAGCTTAGATACACACACATACATACACACATACGTCACACCCACTGTTAGCTACTTGTAGCTGAGTCTGGATTAGGCCCCAGACTTTCTTTGGCTCGGCTAGACATTGTTTCTATTAATAAACCAAGCCATTAAAAGCGCCAACAGCTCTCCTCTGCTGTTTATCAATGTAAATTCGATTCATTGACGAGTTGAGTTTTAGCAATGTATTTGCTGTGCATATGAATTGGATATAGATAGAAAAAGGAATGGATTCTTTCATTGCTAAACGTTAAATAAAGAACAGTTAGTGGCTAAGAATTTGATGTCTTTGGCCTAAACATTGCTCATACAAGTTATTATATATAACTACCTTTATTGCTCCATGGAAATATACAAACAGTGTGCTCTGCTATTCGATTCCCATTTAAGCAAATTAATCATATATTTTTTCACTTCAATTCATGTTAATCTACTCTACGTCATAAGAATCGTCTTTGCAATCATCAAGAGCCCTATTAAGTCTTAAAGGTTTACATGCTTCTCTATGCCAATCTCATGAATTCAAGCATTTAGTGCTTTAAAGTTTTACAATGCGGCTCTCATTAAGTTATATCATAAAGTTGTACATTGTTTCGTTCTCATAAGCTTAGATATTATCATTCTTGCTGTGTGATTCTCATGTTTCTGAGGTGATTGTCAATCAAGTCTAAAATCTTTTTAAGCTCTACTATGACATTCCCATGAATTTTAGCATTTATCAAGCGTAACTTTGCGAAACTCGTAAGTTCAATTCAGCCTTAAGATTTCAAAGTCCACATCATTTATTCAAAGTTAGCGTAAAACTCATTGGCTTCCAGATCCCAATTATTACATTTATATTGATAACAGAAAGAGATACATCGAGGAAAATATTGTGTGAGAAAGAGAGAGAGAGCTATTGAGCTATTGAAAATGGTCTACCCATCGTCTTAATCTACTTAACTATTTCACATTACCTAGTTATCTCTCTCTCTCTCTCTCTCTCTCTTTCTCTCTCTCTTTCTCTCACTCTCACACACCCCTTTTTTTTCTCGACCTCCCCCAGTCCTGCTTTCCCTTTTCCCTGAGGTGCTTACATATTCCATTCATTTATAAATATAATAGAAAATGTTTTCTTTTTCTTTCTCTTGCAGCTCTTGAATTTTAAATGAATTTCATACATTTTCTTAGCATTAGCATCAACAACATTTCCATAATTCTTTGCACACAATTTTCCCATTTATTTGATGGGACTGCAATTTGGCAATTAGGCAGGCAGTCAGACAGACAGCCAGGCACACAGACAGGCACACAGACAGACAGACAGACAGTTCTTCGTCTCGACAGCCCTTCAGAGTGCAAAATATTTGCTTAGTCAAGAGTCAAACAAAATACACTTAAAATGTCAAGATTGTGACAGCTAAACGGCCCACCCACTCGCTGCCGCAAAGCTAACTCTGCCACGCCCACACACGCATTAACAAGAGGCGCCAAATTAAGCCATAAATTTCAGACGGAGCTGGACCACCAGCCAAGCGGCAGGCAGGGCAGGATTCGTGTAACAGCAGGAGCTCGCCTATGTCGACTATGGATAAAACGCCTCTGCAAGAGACTTGCTAACGCTGCCCCTCCACTCCAGAGGCAGCTCCTCCTTGCCCCAACATATGAGAGCTCGTTTAATAAGGAGCAAGAGAAAATATATATTCAAATTTAATTAGTCTTCAAGTGAAGAAGTAATATTTTTACAATCTGGTAAATTTCGCAGCTGCAACGAAGTGGGTTGCAAGTTGTTGTTGTTGTTGTTGTTGTTGTTGTTGCTGCTGCTGTTGTTGATATTATGAAAATATGAGCAGCAAGTGGGCTGCTGTGAGCGCTGTCCGACTGCATCCACATCTGCATTCCAGACGAGTCAACGGCAAAATAGCAAATAGCGAATAGCCAGCCCCACAGCCAGACGCAGAGCATGTGGGATTCAGACGCGACGGCACTTAGCGAGGCACTGCTGTTGCTGTTGTTGTTGCTGCCACATCAATTGCAGCTCGAGACCTGCCTGCCACATCATCAACTGCTCGCTGCTCGCTGCTTGCTGCTTGCTGCTTGCTGCTTTGCTGCTTGCGTCGGCGTACGCATGATGCGTTCTTGATTGGCTTTGACTCCGACGACGCCTCTGTTGCAGCTGCAGCTGGGGACCTCTGGCGACCCCCAGTGTCAGTGGCATTGCGTGTGACATTGCTGCAACATCTATGTGGCAACTGCACCATATTCATTAGCAGCCGTTAAATGCTCGCTTAATCATGCAGACTCGCTGCGGGGCAGATCAACTCAGAACTCAAGTGGCAACAGACCCCGGCAACGATACAGAGGCTGCCTCTGTTGCTGCTGGCATTTGTTGCAATCTTAAGTGAATTTGCGTTGCAATCTGCAAGTCTTAGATGCAACAGCTTCCTTTCGCTGCCCGCCTGCCACAACTTATGATGACATCTATTAATCAGTTTTATATGCCTTGCATGTCTCGTCTGCCTGAGATTGCGGCAGCTGGCAAAAGCCTCAAGCACTTGGCTCAAAGTCTGCAATGCAATCGAAAGAATGCGAAATGGAGAAAATCCAAGTAGAGAATAATTTATATTAGAAGATATTTAAAGAGGTAAAAGATGGAGATACGCTTAAGTTAGTTTGTAATAGTTATATGAAAAAAAGAATTAAGAAAAGTCAAAGTCTGGATGGCGACATATTTGGCAATCGTAAGAAGAAGGAAGAAAGATAAAGACGAAGAGAAAGAAAGAGAGAGAGGGAGAATGAGAGAGTGACATAGAGAGAGATAGATAGAGAGAAAGAGTGAGAGAGTGAGAGAGTGAGAGAGTGAGAGTGAGAGTGAGAGTGAGAGTGAGAGTGAGAGTGAGAGTGAGAGTGAGAGAGAGACAGAGTGAGAGAGAGAGAAATGCAATTAGATAAAGATCCATATACAGAGAGAATGAAAGAGAAGGAGGAAGGGAGAGAGGGACAGAAAGACATTAGAGATAGAAAGGAATAGAGAGATAGAGGCGTATAATCAAAAAGTGGCGAACAGAAAGAAAGCCATTGAAAAAGAATGAATAATTGAGAAATAGAATTGAATAATGATAGATAAAAGACACAAAGTGAGAAAGATATAGAAAATATATAGTTGAAGAATATAAGCATATGGACATAACATAATATAAGAGCTACAGATACAGAGATATTATTTATCGACCTAATTTAATCATAAAGTCTAAATGAATTGCCATAGATGCATTTAATGCTTTCATTGCCTCGATTGCTTAGACAGTTTTATGGGCCACCCTTAGCAGCGCGTGGCTCTCACGCTGGCCCGCTTGTTTATATTAATTTATTTCATTTTGTTGCCAATTTGTGAGCAATTCAAAGGATCTGAACTAATTTAGCAAATTGATTGGAGGCCAAACCCCTCTCAGGCCCAGTTCGCTTACAAGCCATTGAAATACAAATACAAATCAAACAAATGCGTCAATTAAATTTTCATATGCGTGCCACACGACCAGGACGCACGTATCCGGCGTATGTAGAGCTCTGAGGCGGACGTGCGTCAATTAGGGGCAAGCTTTGGTGGTTGCTCAGCGACATCGTCCGCTGCACACGCCCACAAGGAGGCACGCCACGTGGCCACCGCATTGTGCATTGAGTCAATAGAGGTCGGCCGGGGTACGAGCCTCATTAGCGTGGAACCAGGTAAAAGCGCTTGAAGCCAGCCACGTGGCAGCTGTGGTGCCCACAGCGCAGCTCCATGCGAATGCTAGAAAATGTTTTCGTGTTGTGTCACCAAACAAATGTTGCACCGCTGACCCAATTGCCACGCCGGGGTCAATGATAATTTCAGGAGCTTTTGGCCGCGTTGTTATTCGTGCGGTCGTCGAGATCGTGAGCCAGCGCTTGGGCGCTCCTTCAACGAAACTGCAGACAGCTGCACGTGGTGGGCCGCCGGTGGTGGCGCCACAGCGAGCGTTGCTCCTGACATATGCAAAAAGCGGCTGCCATAACTGGCAACTGGCAACAACTGACTGTGCCACAATAGTTGCTCTCTGCTATTGCTATTGCTATTGCTATTGCTATTGCTTTTTCTCATGATTTGACTGCGATTTGCATTGGCTTCATGGAAATCTGTCAGCGACCTACAGATTTATGGCAACGGCTCCAGTTGCCGCCAATGTGGGCGTCACATTATGTTGCCACAGGAAAGAAGACAAAACGAAGGTTGAAGAGGAAAATCGATAGACGAACTGAAAAGTCTACAAAGCGTCCGCGTTGCTAACGCTCTCCCTTCCCCTCCCCCCCCTGCCCACTGGCAGGAGTTGTGGGTGTGTGTGTGTGCGAGGGAGAGAGACAGATGCATATATTAAAGTCGGCAAATTAATTCAAAATGGCTGCCTTCAAAAAAAAGCGAGTGACATGCGCGCAGAGAGCGAGACAGACAGACAGACAGAGAGAGAGAGAGAGAGAGAGAGAGAGAGTGAGAGAGAGAGAGAGAGAGAGAGAGAGAGAGAGAGAGAGAGAGAGTGAGCTTAGTCTCCACTGCGCCTTGGTTGCCAGGCAACGCCAGGCCAAGCCACTTGGTTGGGGGTTGCTTGGCGCCCAGAGGGTGGCCAGGGCAGCCAGGGCGGCCAGGGTTGTCACATATCCTAAACGCTGGGAATCGATTGCAGTGGACACCAGATGCAAGCTATTTCGTTGGCTCAACCGATTCGGTACGGTTTGATTGGGTCCCACTCTCTGCAATGCTATATGCTACAACTGGATGAACAAACCCTATAGGCAATACGTATATCAACCCGATTTAACCACCTTACAACGCTGCCGCCTGCCACTTGACAGCTGCGCTTTGTGGCAAGCAATCAGTGCACGTGACCGACACACGAGCCGATGTTCTGCTCATTAAGAAAGGCTGACAAGCGTTTTGCCATTCGCGATATGATCATCGAAATGCCAAATCTCTCTTTGTCGAGCGACAGCAGCAACAACAACAACAACCCTCCTTTAACAACCCACTGTGATTAAGTCCGCTAAGCTGTTGTTGCACAGTGGGAAAGTCACGCCAGTGGCATGTCACAGACGGCTGCCTCAACTGCAGCAGTTTACAGCTCATTGCATTTCATCACGCTTTGTATTTGTGCACAGAAGAAGTTTGACAAAACTCAAGTCTGATGATATTTTCAATGATCTTGCGACACCCAAAGCGTCTGGGATAAGGAATTCACAGATCTGTTTGAGGATAGCCTAGGAAATTATATTGCCCTCAGCTACCTCTATTCCACAAATATATTTGTATTAGCCTAGCTGTATCATGTTGGTCTGAATCTACAAAGAGTTTTCATTGCAAGGAATCACACGAGATTAAATTCCAGGCAATATTATAAAAGCAGTAGAAATTTGTCCTCAGTTAAATAGATTCTTTCTCTGTCATAGACTAGAAAAACAAAAATTCTCATCTAAAAATTGACTATTTACTATGAACTATTACTACATTTCAGTAGAGTTTTATATATCTTTGGGCTTTGCATGTTGGCACTTGGAGTCTACAAGAAATTTTAATACCAAGGAATCACACAAAATTGAATCCTAGGCTAGATTTTGAGAGTATAAGAAGTTTGTCCTCAGTTAAGTAGTTCCTTTCTCTACCTTTGAAAGGAATAACAAAAATTCTTATCTAAAAAAAAAAGGAACAGTTTTATATATAAATAGCTCGCCAAGAGTATTCCTGCTTCGTTTAGACTTTCTCCACTCAATTTCCTTTTTTGTTTTGCATGTTGGCTCTTGGAGCCGTCGCTGTCTTGTATCCTCGGACCACGTAATCATGTTACGACACACAGCCTGACATCACAGTTTCAGCAATAGCGATTAATATCGCACACGACACGAAGCTGGGCAGGAGCAAGACACCAAACTGCAAACTGCAAGCTCCAGACTCCAGACTTCAAGCTTCAAGTGGTATCAGCAGCAGCTCCCACAACGAGCTCCCATTTGGCTGTGTGGAACATGATGCCAACTCTGACTCTAGCTTTGACTCTGACTTGGTTTTCCATACGATGCTGGCCATTGTTGTTAGTGGTGGGTGCTGGTCTTGGCTGGTGGTGCTGCAGGCGGGCCAAAAGATTTCGTTTAAAATGACTTAATGGCAAACAGCTCATAAATTCACGAATTTGCATAAACCGACTCGACTATTTGGGCAACATTGCAATTGCACCGAGGGAAGCGCCCCTCGGGGCACATCCAACCGTCAGGTCGCAGTGAGTGAGTCAGCTGCAACTGCAGCAGCAGCAACAGCAGCAACAGCAGCGGCAGCAGCAGCGGCAGCTGAAACACGAGCTAGAGCTCTTGTGACTGGCAGCCTAATAAACACAATTAACTTCATCATTTTGAACTCAAATTATTTCATTTCAATGCGATAAAATCGCAAATCACGAAGCGGCAGCCAAAGCGAAAGCGCAGCTCTAACCAAAAACTAAAAAAAAAGCCAACAGACAATAGAGCCAGACACAACAACTGCAACAACAACAACAACAACAGCGGACACAACAGACAGAGATCGGTGAAAATTAAGTCAAACTGTTGCTGCAAAACGTTTTGGCAATCGGCTCGACCAATCGAACCGATCGGGACTTTGGCCTGTTGCACCCGCACCGCAGAGCACCACCAAAGCCACTTTCAATTGAGCCTGTGCAGAGCAGCTGCATCGGGAATGAGAGGCTGCCTGGCCTGGCCTGGCCTGGCCTGGCCATAGGGATACCTAGGGACGTGTTGAGCTGGCGTGGAGTCTGTTTGGGCTACGAAGGTACAGAATAATGTTGCATGTCGCGCCAATTGTGTACACGATTTGACTTGGCAGCCGTCTGACAGTGCTGCCCACTATGCTGTTGCCAGTTGCTGGTTGCTGTTATGGCTGGTTGCTGTTGTTGTTTGTGTGTCAGCTAATCAGCTGGCAAGTATCTCATCTTCGAGGACTACTAGCAACTGCCAAAACAACAGCGCAACAAGGCACACGAAAAACTACCAAGTCATGTTGCCTGCTGACTGCTGATTGTTGTTGTTGTTGTTGCTGTTGTTGCTGTTGTTGCTGTTGTTGCTGTTGCTCCTGCTGCAGTTGCTGTGATTGTTGTTGTTGTTGGACTTTTGCAAATAAATCTCTTGGCCATGGCTGCTGTTGGCTGTTTTGTTTTTTAGGTTTTGCTTTTGCCACGGCACCCAAAAACTTGGACACAACACAATCAGCCAGCAGCCCAGTCATGTATTGCTGCTGCTGCTGCAGTTGTTGTTGTTGTAGTTGTTGTAGTTGTTGTAGTTGTTGTTGCTGTTGTTGCAGTTGTTGTTGGTGTTTCCTGGAAAGCGTTTCCTGCATTTAGCTTTGTTAGTTTGCTTTATAACTATGTTGGCGCTACAGTTCGTTGTTCAATGCAATTGTATATACCCTAGATCTAAGACCAGATATATACTATAAAGGGTATAATGCAGTTGTCCAAGTGAAGAAAGCGCTTGGAAAGGAAACTCTCTCAGGTAATGGCATAAGCTATACTAGTTTTCCTTATATGTTATTGTATTATAAGACCTATTGTTAATGCCCCATTCCATTCGACATTCCTGCCACTCTCTTTACAGGGCATCTTCTAGTCGATCACTTGCTACTTGGCGCACTTTTACCAGCTTGCGCTGATTTAGATCGTGTCCACCAACGAATTCGCTGGCAGTTGACTTTATGAGGGTCAATCAGGCTAACCAGAGTAGTCGCAACTGTCCAATCCCTGGAATGTGATCGTATCATAAAACCAGGCACAGGTCGAACATTTTTTTGAGCCCATTGAACATTTTTCAATGTGATATTTTTTGTTGGCTGTTTTTGCATATGCCAGTAATAGCCAGAAGCAGATTTCTCTGACCCCATAAAGTGGATGTATATGAAAATGTATTAATATATACCTATATACATGTATGACTGTAATTCAGGTAAGTGAAGTCTGATATTTGCTGGCCGTTAGACAAATTGGCAATTCTAGGAATACTTAAACATATCTAATTAAAATCGAATGTCTATTAACATAGTTATACCTTCATCAAGTATGTCATATTTGATATATATATATACGAAGATACGTAAATAATATAAAAGTCTAAGACTCAAAGGGATTTAGCAAATATTTTAGCAACAAAAAGTCCAAGGAGAGACTATTTATTCCTCATCTTCCAATTAATCATCACATAGCTTTTATTTATTCATTTTACATATATAACTTGATTTGACAGTAATCCAACAACATACTCAGCCTTTTGACGTTTTTATGCGAACATTGTTATATTTTCCATATTCATGTAGGACATTCATTTTAAATATTTTACTCGAGGCGAACACAACAAATTTTAGTTTCTGTAAAAATTGTAAATTTTTTGATATCCGAACATTTTTTTTTAGATTTTTAGATTTTAAGATTTATCAACTACAATGAGGATGTACATAATGGCCTTCACCCATATGATACTCGTAGGAGCCTCCTGCTATGCGCTCTACGCTCTGACGCCGGCAGAGTTCCCGTATGCATATACGGCCGCTGCCTTCTGCTTGGTCCACGGGGTGCTCTCGGTGGTCCGCACGCTGGAGGGAGGCGATGACTGTGATCGTACCTATGCCGTGTCCTCGAACATTGTGGAGGTCATACCTCTGCCGCTGGCCAACATCGAGTTCTATTCGCATTCATCGCAGTCGGGCGTCGCTTTGGTGCATGCCCTGTCATTGATACTGCTGCTATATGACATGATAGCCGCCATGGGTGACGACTGGAGCAGCACCACGGATACGGTGAAGGATATCTCGCTGTTGGGCAACATTGCATCCGGCACATACATGGGCCTGCAGGAGGAGAACTACTTTCACGTGGGCGTTGCTGCAGCGGCGGGCCTTTCGCGGTTCGGGTCCTCGATGCTTTGCTGGATCCTGCCTGAAGTAATACCCTATCTGAGTACGATAAGCAAAGCTGCCATGATAGGGGCCACAACGTACGCTCTAACAAACTAACGGTGTTTCTTTTATACTTTTTGTATGATAAAATATAATATATATATATATATGTATATAAGCAGTTGGACATTGTCGGATTCTCTTGGCGCTGCACTGATTAGCCCAAATGAAGCTGGCGATAACCTGGCCTGCATTCCTCCCAGCTTTCCAAATGGCAACCCACCCGTTGGCAGACAAAAGCCTAGTTGGCAACTGGGCGCGTGTTTGGCAAGAGTTCAACTCACAGCTGGAGACTGCACTGCTTTTGGCGCATACCTGGACAGCTGGCCAGCCTAAAGACTGGCTGACTGGCTGACTGGCCGACTGCCTTGCCTGGTTGTCTGGCTGCCTGGTTGGCTGACTGCAGCCGTGTTGGATAACAGGCAGCAGCTGAGAGCTGTTGGCCAGCTCTCTGGGCCATAAAAATGGTAAAATGTTGCGTTAATGCGACGTTTGTTCGAACACAGCTTTCAAACAGATCGACGCAGGCAATTGTTTGGACAGGCTTTGCCTAGCTATGGACGGACAGACAGATGGATAGCTGGCTGCCCGACTGCAGCTGTTTGTGGAGGGGCCTTTGCTTTCGTGTAGACATTTATTCGCTTTGCGTTTGACTCATGAACTACGCGCAGACTTGGCTTGCGCAGATTTTCTGTTTTTCGTTTTCAGTTTGCTGTTTTTCACACGTGTCTCATGCACTTTTGGGAATGTCTACAAACGGGAGCGGCTCTCTAAACGCAGTTTTCTACTGCGCAGCAATGGCGGCCCAGACCGAGTGGAAGCCCCTCACTGCCGCCCTTCCCTAGTCAGAGTGGTTGGGGGGGTGGCACAATCGATTTTGCCAATGCGATAAGGTTTCAACTGCTGCGGCTGTTTTATGGGCTTCCGGCTAGCGCGCACGAATCCTTTCAAGCCGCACACGTGCATCCACTAACGGCATTAAGCAAATACATCCAAGGGTAGCTGCGCAGCGGCAAAAACAACACGCGGCATCAATTGAAAGCCGCGACTGCTGCCGCTGCTGCTGCTGTTATTGCTGCTGCTGTTGCTGCTGTTGCTGTTGCTGCTGTTGCTGCACATCCATCAAGACACGTCCCGGAAATCGGAAGTGCGTAGCTGCCGCTGCCTACGTCTCCGTCTCTGCTGCTGCCTACGCCTTGGCCTTCGTCTTCACTGTTGCCATTTCCCTGCCTCTGCCTCTGCCTCTGCTTCCGTCGCTGCCTCTGCTCAGAGGGTGGCTACGCCTATGTTGATGATGTCAGCATGCGGGCAACAAAAAGGACAATCGATTGTTGTGACACTGGATTGTGTGGCAAGCGGCCGTAGTAGTCGTAAAGCCCCTGCCGCATCTTGCCATGCAACTTATCCCATTTCATGCGTTGCCTGGCGAAGCCTTGCCGCGCCTCAATTAACGCTGTCCAGTGGAACGTACGTAGACGACGCGCATGTCCGTCCGCTCCGTCCGTCCGCTCCCACGGCTGTCGCTTGGCGTCGCGCTGCGTGCTGCACGTGCAGCGCAGGACATTTATTGGATTTTTGCCATGTTTTTATTTGTTTCTATATTTGCACAGAATTCCAGTTAAACGCCAATGGAAATGAGAATGGGAATGGAAACGGCAACGGGAATGGGATTTCGCTTTGGGATGGGCATTATTGAAGCAGCCAATGCTGAGTGGCATACAGGGTGTGACTGAAATTATATATAGAATTTGTAATGTGAGAATGGGTATGTGAAAAGGGTTTAATGAGTTGGGCAAATTGAAACCGTGAAATCGCATTGTAGGTATTTTTAATAAGAAACTATATATATAAAATTCTTAATGATGTAATATGTATATATAGGAAAAATATGATTTATATATGATGCATGAGAATTTTAAAAATTCCTTTCTTGAAATTTTAAAAATCTTATTGGAATTCCTCTTGTAAGTAAATAATGGATCCAGATGTTATGGAAATAAATTCATTCATTGCATGAGAATGTGAATGAAAACAAAATTTAAATATTTTGAATATATCGAAATCAATAAAATTCGGATTAATGTCTGTTGATGCAAAATTCGTATATACAAATATTTATTTAAAAACTTTTTGAAATCAAATTGGAGAATATAGTATATATAGTACTATATAATACTGTACCATAATATATATAATATATAGTATAATATAAAGTATAATATATAGTATAATATTTTTCACTTACACCTGATTGGAACTTCTTTATAGCTAAATATATTTACAAATATAATTTATTAATTATTTCTTTATGAAAGGTTTATCATATATAGAGTACGAAACCCCTTTAAAGAATAATCGTAATAATAGGAATAGGCTAATATTGATGAGTATATTATTTTTTGACTTGTTCTCGACTTCTCCCCAAACTAACTTAAATTGACAAATAAAAAAAATGCCTTTTTCATTTACTTTATTTGGTTTCTTTCTAATCCCACTGTAAAGCCTTCTAAATGAGTGCTCTATCAGCTGAAGACTTAGCAAAAACTTAATTTTTAAGGCTTCTTCTTCTTCGAGGCAACACTCGCTACACCCTGTATGCAATTAAAGTTCTACCATATCAAGTGAAACGCCAATAGCGCAAACGGCATTTGAATGACGCGATTCCGACTTGGACTTCGTCTTCGAGTCGCTATTTGACTTGGACTCCACCCCAATCAACGGCAGCGGCGACGTCGGCGACGGCGGCAACAACAGGAGGCAAACAACGAGCACACAGGGGGCATCAGTTTTTGAGGCACACGCTGCGGATTAGACGTGTAATCAGCATAAAATGTTGCACGGAGACGGGGCACCAAAGTGTGCAAACACGAAATCCAATATGCGATATGGCAACACACACATGAAATTGTAATCGCGGCCAGCGGCCATGTCGATGATGACGACGACGCTCGTACGCATGTCCCTGTGCAAACACAGATGCAGCTACAGCAACAGCAACAGCAACAGCCAAAGATACACAGATACACAAGCAGCCAAAAGATACAGATACAAATGCGAGTGCGAGCAATGAGTGGAGCGTGGAACACGTGCAAAGCCGCGGGGGACTTGCACGACTTTTGTGACGAGGCCGTAGCTGGAGTTGGAGTTGGAGTTGGAGCTGGGGCAGGAGTCGAAGTCGGAGCTGGAATTGAAGCTGGACCTGGGCTGGGCCACGCACCCAGAAAAGAAAAAACGAAAAAATCTGCAATGCGCGTTGCCTGTCGCATTTAATAACTGTTTTTAATAAGTGTCCCTTGCGGCCATGCGTTGCGCCGTCATTTGCATGAGCTCAGCCTCAGCCTCAGCCTCTGCCCCCCTCTCCCCTACTCCCCCTTCCCCTAGCCTTTCCGCCTACCTGTTTGCCAGCGCCCAAATATGTTTTACTCTCGTACTCTAATTGCACGCCCCGTTTGACTCACGCGCGCGCTCTCCTCGAGGTGCAAGGGGCCGCTGCCATCGACGTCGCCGTCGCCGTCGCCGCTTGCAGCGTGCAACATGCAACATGTTGGCTGCAATTTATTAGTGCTGCCATTATCGTTTTTCTTCAGATTTTTAGCTCCAGCTCAGCTGCGTGTCGTCCACAGCTCCTGCTCCGACTCCTGCTCCGACTCCTGCTCCTGCTCCTCCACTTAACACAATTCTCGATTCTCAATTCTCAGCCTGCAAATATTTATTACTATAATTTTCCATATGTTTTCCCTGCATTGCGTTCTGCTTGTTGCCTTTTTCGGCAAATTGCGCCTGGAAATTGCCGCCATAATTTGTTGCTCACTAAATATGAAGATCAACCAGTTGCTGGCCCCCCTCTTTCCCTCTCCCCCTCTCCCTCTCCCCTCCTCCCTCCCTCTCTGTCTGCGAGTCGTGCGGCACGATCCATGGCTGTGTCTGCATTTGCGTCTCTGTTTTGTTTCCCCTGCCACCTCCGGCTGCCCAAAATTTATTAACTTGTGCAAAATTAGTCGTTTTAGTCGTTTAGTCGCTGCAATTTGATTTTTATTGCAGCTTGTAAATTGTAGCGCCATGTTAGAGCTGTTAGAGCTGTGTATCTATGAGTAGTGATGGCACGATTAATCATATGATGTCCATTAATCGATTATTTTGCTTCGAATTGCGATTCAATTGTATCGCAAAACGGGGTTCAATTAATTGAAACATTAATCGATTAATTGCTCAAATAATCGCATCACTAAGAAGCAACTTTAGCGCGCATATCATAAGTTGGAAGAGGGAAAAAAACAAAACTTTTATGTTTATAATGGCACCAACAACTAGTAAAGTGTGGAAATATTTTTCCAAAACAAGTGATGCAGAAGTGCAGTGCCGATTATGTGAAAAACAATTAAAATTTTGCAAAAACACAACCAACATGCTTCAGCATGTAAAGCTGAAGCATATCAACGAGTTCGCGTCTCTCAAGGTAAGCTTTAAACTTTACTTGTAATAAGCAGAACTTTATTTAGATTTGTTTCTTTAGACACCCAATGAAAATTTTGAACGTGAGGAGGAGAGCATGGCAGTGGCTAGCACAAGCCAACAATCAAAACCAGCTAAAAAGCAGCAACACATTACCGATGCTTTTTTGAACATGGAAGTGGCTAGCACAAGCCGACAATCAAAGCCAGTTGAAAAACAGCAACACATTACTGAAGCCTTTTCAAATGTGCATAGCTTTGCTTCGGGTGGCTCCAAACATACCAAGATGACAAAGTCAATAGTGGAGATGATTGTCATGGATAACTTGCCATTTTCACACGTGGAGGGTAATGTTTTATAAAATATGTATATTAAGACAATATGTATATTAATGTAATATTGAATATAAATTTAGGAAAAGGATTTTTAAAACTGATGAAGGAGCATCATCCCTTATACAAAGTTCCAGCTAGGAACACAATCAAGGCGGAAATTATAAAAAAGTATAAAGTGGAGCTCGAAAATTTCAAGCGCATGGTATGTCAGCTTTCATGTATATCGCTGACTACGGATATTTGGACTGACATAAATATGACGGGTGTGATTGGAATAACACTTCATGGCTTATTTGAAAAGAAGCAAATCTATGCAACGATTGGAGTGTTTAAACTAATAGAAGCCCATACTGCTGCGCACATATCTGAAGTCTTGTTAACGACGCTGGACAAGTTTTCCATTTCTAAGGAGAAAGTTACTGCAGTGGTGACGGATAATGGCGCAAACATCGTAAAAGCAATACACCAAAGCTTCGGAAAGTCGCACCATATTCCATGCTTTGCGCACACTCTGAACTTAGTGTGCAGTAATGCCTTGGAAATTAAGGAAGTATCAGGGTTAGTTGCCAAATGCCGCAGTATAGTAGTTTGGCTTAAACGCAGCGGGAAATCCAAAGAAAATTTGCAACAGCTGCAGGTTTCTGCTGGCGCCTCGGAGGGTAACGTCTTAAAAGTGATTTTAGACGTGAAAACCAGGTGGAATTCAACATTCTATATGCTGCAGAGATTCATTAATTTAATTTCGTACATCGGCCAAGTGGTTTTAAACTTTTCGGATGCCCCACAAATGATATCCACCAAAGATAAAGACGATATGATTGAAATTATTGCTTTGCTGAAGCCATTGGAAGCAATGACTACACAAATAAGTGGGGAAAAATATGCTACTTTGAGCCTTGTTATACCTATCGCGCATTGTGGACGCCAGCAAATAATGAAGGTAATTTGTAAGTCACCCACGGGAAAAAAGCTCAAAGTAGCTATTTTGGAACAGTTCGATCGCAGATTTGGAGCGATAGAGCAGTCGTTTTTATTGGCTGCATCTACATTGCTGGATCCGCGCTTCAAGAAAATTCATTTTCAGGACCCGATAGCTTTGGATTCAGTTATGAAGCAGATACGAATGGAAATGGCAGAACTTTCAGATAAAAATGAAAGTCAAGGAAGCATTAGTGACGGTTCATCTACTGGAGAAATTGAATTTGACTTTTGGGCCCACCACAAGTCGTTGGTACACAAACGCCGTAAAAAAGACGACCCTTATCAAATTCAGGACGAACTTAGTTTCTTCTTAAATGCTCCTGTTTTGGAGCTTAAACGCAATGTAGTCGATGCCTGGGAGGAGATGAGTACTGTATACCCCCAACTATATATCATAGCTTGTCGCTATTGCTTTCTGATTGGCACTTCTGTACCAGCAGAACGTCTTTTTTCTAAGGCAGCTGCTACACTTACCGAAAAGAGGAACAGGTTAACCACTGAGCACCTGTCTGAGCTACTGTTCCTCAATTCAATACTCAATAACAAATAATAATTAATGTATTTGTTACTTTTTGCTAGGCCTAATAAAATACTAAATAAATAATAAACATAATTTCTACTTTTCTATACAAATAAAAAATCATTTGATTAATCGATTATTTCCACTTTTGTTCGATTAATTTCGATTTATAATCGCCCAGCTAAATTTAATCATATGATTCAATAATCGATTAATGTATATTTTCTGCCATCACTATCTATGAGATACATTTTTGCCAGCGCTCGCATCCTGCAATTAGTCTACGTCGTTCTCTATCTCTCTTGCTCTCTTCTATCTCTATCTCTCTCGCTCTGGATCTGTTCATGTGGCACTGAAATTGTTGCACTAATCAGCTGACAATTTATGAGGCATTCGCATTTGGTTAACAAAAAGAATGTTGCATGTACATAAAAAGCAGAGGACAGGAGAGGGACAGAGACAGCGGAAGAGGATGGAGCAGCGGCTGCAGTTAGTACGCATAGCCAAGATGGAGAATTAGTCGAGCTATGCAAAGCATGTGGCGTCCATAAAGCAGTTCAAGAACTTTGATTAGTTGTAATCTTAACCAGCTGCATCGTAAAAACAAGCAGGAAACGAGCAGCGAGAGGTATGCACGACTAGAGAAATATCCTATATATATATATATATAATATTGAATAATAATATATATATAATATTGAACAATTATGAAATATTTATACTGTTATATATTCAAAAAACCTCTTCTCTTTATACTTTTCAATTATAATCGTAGAGCTCCCGTATTTTCTCTTGCCTGTCCCATTCACATCATCAATTCGTTCATGCCCGCTTTAGCTTCTTGACGGCAACAATGATGCTTAAACATTTTTAATTACATGTTCTATGTGTGGCCCCGGTGACAAGACCCTTTTAATAGCCCTGGCTTGGAGACTCTGAACATCTCTATAAATTGACTTCCAACTGCATTTAATGTCAGCCGAATTGGTATTTTGAGTGGGCAAAGGCTAAAGACTTGGCAACATTTTGTTGAGATCTAAAACGTTGAAAGACAGACAAAATTGCCCCGAGCTCTTGATTTTAGTTGTAAATATAAGCAGTTAAGGGTTCTGGCCAAACAACTCTTTTAATGATAATGCTCCAAAGGTAAAGAAAAGGTAGATTGTAATTAGCAGTCAAATTATAAATGAGACTTTAAAGGTATTTCAGTCAACCTTTGGCTCGAATGCTATATGATTTATGTAAAGGATTACATAAATACACATTCTAGTAAAAGTGAATAAAATATAAACTACAACAAAATTTGTTGCGAATCATTTAATAATAAACTAACAAATAAATTTGTGCTGCTTCTGGCTCAGCATATTTGGTCAATTAAAGTCTTCACAAAGCTAACAAAAACGCCTTAAATATGAATAGAAATAAAATAAAAATATATATACAAAATAATCACTTATTAAATATAATTACTGATTATTTATTATATTTATTTTCCGATTTAGATATAGCTAATAGCTAACCTTTCAATTAGATATAAATATATAGCACTGTTTATAAAATATTATATTAGTAGTGCTGAAGACTAAATTTTAGGCAATTTAGTTTAGTATAAGAATTCATTTATGTATTTATATAAATTTATTAGACACTTCGTGGCTCGAACTCTACAAATCATTAAATCAAACTATAGATAAGGCCATTTAGGCATTTAAAATATTTTACTCTCTGTAATTTGTTTACAAATAGTTAAATTAAAGAATTTGTTGGGCAGTCGCTGATTCAAAGCTAATTAAATTAGACCACGGACAGGCTATTTAAAGTGTGTAAAATATAGTGAGCCATTAAATGTGCCGCAAATCATGTAATTCAATACAATTTGTTGGCAGCCACAGTGCTTAACACTTGAGCCATTAGCCTGAGCATTAACCGGGCCCAACTACTATTTCAGCCAGCTACTGCAGCTGAAATCTGGAATCCGTTGGGAGGCACTGCAAATGCAAATGTCAAAGCCAATCGGGCGCATTCAGATATTCATAAAAATTCAAATGGCAGCCATAAATCTGTCTCTGTCTGCAGTCAACTGGGGAGCAGCTCGTGTGGCAGGCAGCTGTGGCAGCTGTGCCAACTGCTGGGGCAGTCACGCATTGCCATCTTCCTTGGCTGACAAATAATTTAGCATAAAATCAACGACAACTGCCAATTTTTTAGTAATTAGTCGCCGGCGCCTTGCCCCCCACCACCACCAACCCCATCCTGGATGTTGCATGCCTCAGCCCCTGGCTGTGCGTTGCACTTGGACGCAATTAATAAAACATAAAGCCAGAGCTCCATGAGCGTCTCATTGTTCGGCTCGAGAAATGCGTTTGCAGAAAATTAATTGTGCTCCGAGGAGATTAACACATGCGTGGCAGCATTTGGGGCATATATGACAACAGTTGCGGATGTGGCACGGTTCGTTGCGGCATGCAGCATACAGCATACAGCATGCGGCATGCGGCGTGCAGCGTGGGGAATGCTGTGCGTTTTACAAATTTGAAGATTTCTTGCCGCATTTTTATGACTGTCGCTCGCTCGCTCGCATTTTTATGTCGTTGCTGCCTCTGTTGCTGCTGCTGATGTTGCATGTGGCACGCGCGTCGCATAATTAATTAAAAATGCATTTAAACGAAGCTTCACGACAGTCAATCGTTCGTACACATTTGGCAGCCTGCGATCCGACCCACTCCGCCACGAATGTCTGTATGTGGCACGCCTCCAGCTGTTGCCGACTCCCCCATCAATCGCTGCCACAAGCTGCACACACACACACACACAGATTATTCTAAGAAGCCTTTCGTCGCCGTGCCTCGAATGCAATAAATATATGTAAATATCTATGTATGTACAAAGAGCAGATATATCTACATCAAATAAGAGAATGGAGAATTATTTGCTTGTTAGAATTTTGTGTCTTGCAACATGGCCGCAACAAGCAGGCAACATGTGTCTTGTGTCTTGTGTCTCATGTCTCTTAACCATTCGTCAAAGATTTCGTGTTGACAACTCACATATGAACGGCAGACACATGATTTTTGACTGATATATCCGAGAAGTCGACTCGTGTGAGCTCTCAAGCAATTCCCATAACCTTTTACCTCTTACTTTTTGAGGCAGGCATGTAAGCCCTGACCTCAGAGCGAATACTTTCAAAAAAATGCCAAGCTAAGTGTAGCTGCACCCAGCACATTATAGAGAACGTAATGAGAAACGGATAATTAGGGGAGTGATAAATAGAAGAGAAGAGAGGAGACATCAATCTTCAAGACTTCATCTATCAATTTCTTATTTTTGCTATAATTAAGGGAGTGATAAATAGAAGAGAAGAGAATAGAGCAGGCTTTAATCTATCTTTTATCAATTTGATATTTATGCTACTTCTGTATAGATTAAGTTGCCTAAAAGGTAGCGGTAAATAAACATTAAGAAAAAAAAAAAAAAAGAAGATATTTATGCTACTTTATATCTAATATATATCCCATCCTGATCTACTTATATCACTAGATCGTCTATTCTACCATATTTATCTGTATCCATAAACTAACTCGCTCCTCATAAAGCATTTCCCCCACTTCTTTGGCTGCCTCGACAGCTGCATAAACATAATTGATATTTAAACATTGAACATCAAGTTTTTTTTATGCGCGCTCTTCGCTTCGATCCGTTGGAACTGGGAAATGTTGCTGAAAATCAAGAAAAATGCGAGTAAATAAAATATATATGTGTGTAAATAAATACTGGCAGAGATCAGTCAGTGAATGTGAGTGGGGGCTGGGGTGGCGGGGGGAGGAGGGAAGAGGGGAACTCCCCGATCTCTCGAGATGGCCAAATATTTATGCACATATTTATGAAAATTTTCTATTTATTTTCGCTGATCTTTTGCGGCTCGGCGTTTTTTCTGCGAGTGTAGGGAAATTAAATAGCTCACTGAAAGCCGCTTAACAGTTGATTTCATTTGAATTTAATGCAACATTAGCGCTTTTTTATGCCATTGCCACAAATTGTAGGTGATACGATCTACAGAGAATCAGGCCCAAAACGTGGACCACCGACGGTTTTTCTTTGCCTTTTCCTTGGCTTTTCTCGCCTTCTTGGTAGCAGGCGCCGTTGATGGGAAACAGCTGACCAAAATGTACAGAAATATTTTATTTATGCGCCAGATAAATAAAGTGAAATACCCGAAAAGCCAAAAGAAACAGAATTTCCTCTGCCGCGCCAACTTTGATTGGCAGCCAGCAGCAGCAGCAGCACATGAATGAAGATTCTTGGACGAAGAGCAGATGCCACAGGTGAGACAGTGGCCATCAGATGAGGAGATGAGCAGACGAGCAGACTCTGCTTTTTATACATTTCAAATGGCAATTCAAGTGGAAAACTTCTAGGAAAAGAGTATATGTATATATAAAGAGTATAGCATATTAGTGTATACTCAGCTATATAAATTTATTATTTATTAGGCTTTAATGAGTATGATGAGCAATATCCTACACCGAAAATGTCCTAAGAGGAGAACGCTTACTACTTAGATTGATTAAAGGTATAGAATATACGCTGTAATAAAAAGTTTCTTAGATAATACCTTTATATTAGGTAGTAGAATAGAGTAGGAAATGATAAATAATAAATATATAATAAATTACAGAGTATATTCTGTACTTTAAAATTCATATTTTATGAACCACTTATAACTTATAAAAGATCAAAAAATGAGAATTTTAATGTAAAGTATATACCCTGTAATGAAAAAATAAAAAATATCTATTCCTAACAATGTATTAAGTAATTAATTGCATTAAACTGCAGAAACTTGGGAATATGGACAAAAGGATATATACGGTATGACTAATGACATAGGTTGAAGGCATGAAACTATAAAGTCTGTCCTGTAGAATATTATGAGATATAAGTATGTATATACTCCAACAGCATAATTTCCTCCTACCAAGTAAAGCCTTCATTCACTCCACAAGCGCTTCTTGCAAGTACCTCAAACTTCAGTCAGAGCTACACTTTATGCTAACCATGAATAGAGCTACCTGTATATATATTTAATGCCTTATCTTTGCCTTCTACAGAGCTCTGTTAATAGCCCATCTCAACTAATTTATGGCTGCGCAGCATTAAATTTGAATAAAAATTGATAGAAAAAGGCGTTGAGAATCGAACGAACAAGTACTCGATACGTACTTCGTATGTGGCTAAAAATAAGTTAGCGACTGCGATGATTTATGCTGCTTGGGCAGCCGCCGGGCATTTCTAACTGCCTTTTAACGTGCCCAAGCGAATCTCAAAGCTGATTCATTAAAGCCCAGTTGCGCGGTGGCCCATTCGACACAGTTAACACCTTGACTGAGTCCATGGCACACACACACACACACACACACACACACACACACACACACACACACACACACATAGACACGGATCGTACTTATGGAGGCAATAACGATCGTTGGCACAGCGGGCAGCCAGGCGCTCATAGCGTTTAACTACTGTACTGAATGGCATATTTACAATATTCGCTCACATTTCGGTTGCCCATAATAAATTCGCATAAATTCATATAATGAATGCATATGAAACGGTCAATAAGTGCGCGATTTGTGCGGCTAATGAACGCCGATTTGTTGCCCACTAAATTTACCACATGGTAATTGATGTATCCACAAGATACACGAAATCGAGATCGAGATCCAGATGGAGATGGAGATGGAGGTATGTATAGAGGTAGAGTGTGTGTGTGTGAAAGAGCTGGAATTATGTTGCGGCAATTTAACGAGCTGCTGCCTGATATTCTCAATACATTTGGAAATCTATGTGGAAATATTTGATTTTATATACTTCGCTCAACTGACTGAAGATCGGCGGGAATAGCTTTCAATTTCAATTTCAATTTCTTAGAGTTCTGTCTAGCATCACAACGCGGCGTATACTTAACACTTGAGTTGTCTGGCTGTCTGCGAAGCTGTTGCCACCTCATTCGCATTGAAATGTTTGTTTTTCGATCAATGCTTACGCACTTTTCACACAACAAATACACGCAACACACAATCACACTCTTGCCACAAAATATCCACAGATGCCCGATTCGAACACCTGCAAATTGCACAACATCAGAGGATTCGTCACACAGAGCCCTAATGAAACGCAAGGCAATAAGTCAGACCAGCCGGCCAGACCAACCCCCTCAGGAGAAGCCCACAAAAACAGCTGACAGTCAGCCCTGAACCCCTCGCTGAAACATGGCCAACCCCCAGCCGGCAGAAAACTCCCGACCCACTCCCACGCACAGCTCTATCCGGCTGGCTGGTAAGAGCCAGCTCATGAATACATTTGAACTCGTTAACTTCTCGCCCCCAACCCCCCGACAATGCCACAGCTTTGGGGTTGGTTTCTCTCTTGTTGCCCGAAGGTTTCGCCTTGGCTTTGCACGTGCACAGCTACGAGTTCATCAAAAGGAATTTCGCTGGGGAGCGTCTGACATTTATTAGAATTCCTGCTGCCAGCCCCAAGCTGGGGGGGGGTGTAATAAATTTGCCCTGAAAGCTTTTAGCCGGGTCGCCTCGACAGGAAGTTCGAGCGGCTGCCATGACGGGCGCTTCGTTTCGGTTTGTTGATTCTCAGCTCTCAGTTCTGTGCCATTAAAGTCGGCTTGTTCGACTGTGGCTGATTTGCAAGCCTTAAAGCCATTTGTTGGCCATTGAAATCAGAGCCAGAAAACATGCCACACTTATTGACTTTTGCAGCTGCATGAATTGCGAGTTGCGAGTTGGGCCAGTGAGTGAAGGGAGAGTTGGAAATGGAAATGGAAATGGAAATGCTTGTGCATAGGTATTTTTGTGTTGAGGAAACAATTTTCAAATAGGTTAAATTGTTTATGAATTAAATAAAAAAGTGCTTGAAAAGTTATGTCAGGCATTTCATTGGCATATTTTGTCTAGACAAAACTAAAGCTGAGTAAATATTTCACTTAAATCCCAAAATTTACTGGTTCGAAATGTTCTATTTACTTTAAAATGTTTAAGATTCCTATGTTGAGAGCTCGAAATGTCAAAACTATTTTAATCAGTTTCAACTCTTATGTAAATGTAAATATCATGTGGGATTGGGAACATGGAATATGATACAATATACGGTGTAATCCGGTTATAACGACGCTAAAGGGACAGTCGTTATATCCGGAAGACATAATAACCATATAAGTTTACATATATAAGTTTGTCTGAGGACGACAGTTTACGTCGCAATAACCGGACGAGCGCTATAAGTGGAGTCACCAGACTCTACTGTATTAAATAAATAACAATATTTAAATGGTATACAATGGTATAAAAAATAAAATCTAAGAATAAATATTGAGATGGAAATATTTTCTTTACTATTTATTTATTATTATACCTATATATTATAATTATATTTAAAACTATAAATTTTCTTTAAAAAAATGTTATAAAATTAGAAACAATAGTCAGTTAATTTCTTAAAATTTCGATATGAAAGAAGATATTTCCATGCATCAACCAGAACCTACTTTATAGCAAGTAAGAAAAAAAACTGAACAACACTTCAATAAATTTAAATGTCATATGGTCTATTAACATTTCCTAACATTTCAAGCTCTCAGTATAAAATTCTTTAAAAACAAGTTTAAGCAAATAGAAGCCAAAAGTTATTCACTAAACAAACACAATCTCATGTATCTACTATAACATTCTAACCGCAATCCAAAATCTTCCCCTTTTCCATGCTCGTAGAACATTTCAATTACATTAAACAAACACAACAACTCTACTCTCCACATATACCCTATAAAGAGACCATTTGTTGACTAGTTTCTAGGCTTCGCTTCGCCTCAATTCTAATTAGTCAGCAGCAAATCAAACAGGCAGCAAATACACTTGCGCATATTTGTCAAACAATTTGGTTTTAGTGCATTTACAAATTAAAATTATTTCTATTATCATTTTGTATTCATACGTCGAGCAAACAAACGAAACAAACATTCGAGCGAACGAACGAATAGAAAAACATGAAGAGGAAAGAAAAGGTTGACATTTGTTCGAGCACAAAGGCAAACAGTCGAGCTCTGTGTGGCCAGGGCCAGGGGCTGGGGGGATTTGTGTGGAGTGGACTTGGACTTGGAGTTGGTATTAACATTTTGCCTGAACACTTGTTATTTCATTTTAATTAAGTTAATTGCACGGATTTCGTGTCATTTGGCGATTTGCAGTGCGCCGCGAGGGTTGCCCGCCCGCCCAGAGGGGGGCAAACCTAATCGATTGATGGCACCTCGAATGCCCACTCAGAATATATAACGCACTCAGTCACGCACTCAGCGACCTCACATTCAAGCATTTGCACTATTGTGTTGATACCCTATTAAAGAAAATATTACAGTTGGGCAATGATCGACTGAACATGGGAGAAATATGAGAATGGAAAACAAGCAAAAATTGAATAAGCATTTATAATGATTATATTAAATATGTTAACTCCCAGGTTAAGTAAAATATATAAATTTAAAATTCAAATTCTTTAAATTTATATAAAAATATTTATTATATATATATTTTTTTTTATTTTATTTTTTATTTTACAATAAATATTTTAAAACTATTTCTACATAACATATGACTACTTCACACATTTTCAACCACATCCAGGGTATCTCATAGCCTTGCTCTGTCTCTCTGTCTCTCTCTCTCTCTCTCTCTCTCTCTCTCTCTTTGTCGCTCCCGTCCTTGTTTGTTTCAACCCTCCAAGTACGAGTCGCTGGCCTACAAAGAAACAAACAAACAACAACAGCAAAAAAATGTGCACAGACTTGCGTGCGAATTATTTGGCAAATGTTCTGAAAAACGAAGCAAAAATATATTTTTTCGGATATTTGTTTTGAGAATTTCCGCGTTTTGTTGGCTCGACTCGATGCGCGATTTGCAATGCATTTGTCTTTGCAAATATTTGCGATTCAAATGAGAAATCTGTTCGAATTGACGGTGAGATATGGTTTATAAGTCGCTTCGACAGTTGTTCAATGGCCATGCGGCAGCTGTGCTCAAGTGTTTCACTAATTATTATTATTTTGTTCATGCCAAAACTGCCTTGAAACGCACACACATTTTGTGAACAATATTTGGAAGAGAGTAGAGTACGATGTGATGTGGCTGAGGAGCACTAAGTGAAGTGTTTAAGCTGAGTTAAAGGCAGGAGAGAAAAAGGGAGGGAGAGAGAGAGCGAAAGTGTAGAAATATTTTAAGAGCTTAAAGTGTGATGAAAAGAGAAGGTAAATCTAATCAATCCTCATAAAGAGTGGGGGAATAGATTAATACGTAAATAGCTCAAGTTTGGAATATAAATCTGGGATTCTGAAAGAAGAGAAAATCTGCAATGGAAAAACTTCTAACATAGAGATCTAAAAATCACAGGGGAAGCATACTGAGTCAACATCCTAAATTAGGTTAAACTAAGAAAAGGAGAAGGTATAAATATTTTAAAATGTACAATGAAAAAAAACTAGAAGAAAAATGATATAGAGAAGATGAACAGAAAGACAGAAATATATAATTAAAGCAATAAAATGAATAGAGTCTAAATGAAAATAAGTTTTCCTCTCCGAATTATTCGGCATAGACAAAAAAATAAAGTTAGAAAAACGCTGATATAACATTTTCTTTGTAATGAAGGACCTTTGTTTAACTTCCTAACAAACTAATTACACTTTGCATATCATAAACAAAACTCAAAAGTTATTCAAAATAGATTTTGTATTATAGGAAAACGCAACTCAGTTGAAATATGCCTAGCTAAAAACCTTTCGGATTGCATTTTGAACTTTAGCCAGAACAAACTCAGGAAATTGGTTCGTCCCTCTTCTAAGACTACTACTCGATATTGGAATGACACTTTAATAGAGTCTCTGAGAGTGGGGAATGGCATTGTATAACTTAATCAACGCAGCCGTCGCTAATGGCACATGTGGGCATTGCGTTTGGGTTATGGGCTTTCAGGTTTGCACAAAGAGCATGAGAGAGAGATGGTTTAGGTTTTTTGATTTTTGGTGGCTGCAACTTGTGGCATAAACAGTTGACCAACAAATGTGCAAACAGTTGCGTATGTTGGGGGGTGTTGAAACCCCAGCTCTTATTCTAGCTGGGGGTTGGTTGTTAGGTCGGTGTCGAAAGTCAGCAGTAAATGCGTTACGCGCTATCAATCTTGATTAGATGTGATTTCTGCTTTTAGACACAAGCACACAACATAAAAATTAACAAGCTGTCCGGGGAGAACACTCAAGCATCGTATGACTCAACAAAAGATGTGCACGTGCCACTCGATGGGCGATGGGCGATGGGTGGTGGAGTCTTTGGTGTGGCAGAGATTTAAAATGTTGGGCTCGAATCGGATCTAATGGCGTCTATGGTTACATGACTCAAATTGTGGTCGTTGCTTTTCAAATGCAAACAACTTTTGAAATGAAAACATAAAACTGTCAAACTGCAGCGATTTTCTCATTATTTTGCACCGTTTTGTGGCAATTGCAATAAACAATAAATCCCTACTCCATAACTAAAGTCAGCCAGCAACAACAACAACAACAGCAACAACAAATCGATGCCCGAAACTGTGCAAATTTATAGCAATTTTCACATGAATTGAAGGAGCGAGACGCAGGCGCCTGCCTACAACAACAGCAACTAGCAAATGGAGTCTTGGCCGGTATCGATTGGCCAGCTGGAACTACGGTTGCCACAAAGTCTGAGAGGCTGCGACTGCGGCTACGGCTGCTGTCGTCGGGGCGTATGAGTGACGCGACGATCGCTGCTTGTTGCCTGTTTGGCCAGCGAACATAATCGTAAACAAATAAAATTATTGCTGCCGATCATGCACACAAATTTATGCACACAAACACACACACACATACACAAACTCATGAAGCCTACTTTGCACTAATTTTGTAGCCAAGCCTCGGCTGCTGCTGCTGCTGCTGCTGTGGTCCACTCGACAAGGTGTTGCCGCAAGCTGTGTGTGAAATATGCAACAACAGCGTGAAAAACATGAAGGCAACTGCTCGGCTAGCCTCGACTAGGCTCGGCTCTGGTCCGGCCCGGCTCTGGCTCTACCTATGGCTATGGCTCTGTCTTGACCACGCCACACAGCGGGAAATGTTGGCTGGATTTTCGCGTGCGCAGTTAACCAAAAAGTTGACTCTGAATATCGATGTGGATGTGGCTGTGGCTGTGACTGCTGGGAGTCCAGGCGAGGCTACAGCTGGAGCGCCTAATACCGGTAGTCAGGCCAGACAGCGACGAGCATTAGGCACAGTGTACCGAAAGCTATTGACAATAGAGGTAGAAATGAAGAGTAAGTAAGAATGTGAATGTCTAGAGCATTGACAAGGCATTAGAAACGTATTAAATATCTTTTTGGAATAGAGCAATAGCAGGCAGCATTTATGCAGCCATGCAGCCATGCTACTGAGATTAGAAAGTATTTATGAATTCATATGCCTATTTATAAACATATTACTTTATTGATAATTGAGAACATAGACTTCAAAACTTTCATCTAACGATGAAAAGCGATTGTCTAAAACTGGCTTTAAAGTTTTAAAATTCTCTATAATTCTAAAATCTGAGCAAATAAATTAATTGTCATATAAATGATTACAGCATAAGGCAACTTCCATTAAACTTCAATTGCAACTTTTGCTTGGAATTGAAAATATTTCTATATATATGGATATTATTATTATATTATATTATATTATAGATATGTGAAGTTTTTCATATAAATATATATATTTACAATTAAAAATTAAATTCTGTCTCTTAATACTCTTTTGCAGTTAAAAAGAACTAAACTTGCTTGGAATTGAAAATATTTCTATATAGCTCCGGATGGATATTATTATTATTATATAATATTATATTATATTATAGATATGTGAAGTTTTTCATATAAATATATATATTTATTACTATTAAAAATTAAATTCTGTCTTTTAATACTCTTGTGTAGTTAAAAAGAACTAAACACGCTGACAATTCCCAATTGACTTGGCTAACAGTTTAGATAAATTGTCTTATAGATTTCTAGTTAACTCCATGGATTCTAATGCGCACCACAGTGCCTTCAAGGTGTCTACTGTCATTGTGAGAGACTCCAGCTACGTACTAAAGCTAGAGCTGCAGTTCAAGCTGAAGCTAGAGCTGGAGCTGGAGTTGGAGTTGGAAGTCGCCGCGTGCTGTTTGGCAGTTAGACACGTTAGCGCGCGTCTGGGCAATTTTCGCTTTGGCTGCCTGTTGATGATCATTATGTGGGCAATGTGGCTCGAAGCTCGGAGCTCGGATCTTGGCTTGGCTTTGTCTGCGACTGCGCGATGGCTCTGTCGGCCACTTGAAGACGTCGCTAATGAAGACTTAAGCATGACGTGTTGATAAAGATCTCTCGCACATGAGCTTTGCTGGCACGTCGCCTCTCTGGCCATTGGTCAGTCATCGCCATCGTCATCAGCTTGGTATTTATGCCACATATTAGCAAAAGTGTAATTTTTAGTTGGCTGGGCCGTTTGTTGTGCGCCATGAAATGAGCTGATAAACGCCCCACTGGGCACACATATTCAGCCAGTTGTCTGTCCGTCTGTTCCTCTGTTCCTCTGTTCCTCTCTTCCTCTGTCAGTCAGCTGTCCGAACAAATTTCCCAGGAGAGTGTGAGAGAACAAAGTCGAATAAGTCGTGCTGCTCTACATTGCCAAAGGGGTTGTTGGTTGCATTTGCACCCTCTTCTGTGGCAAGGCGCGTATCAATGACCATCCCAACTAACATTGACAGTTGTTATTGTTGTTGCTGGCTTGTTTGACTTGCTGCTGCTGTCGCTGTTGTTGCTGTTGTTGTTGTTGTTGCTGTTGTTGTTAGCTTTTAGCATAATTAAACGACACATGCCACAAAATGCACTGCTAAGGCTTAAGCCGTACCTCAACTCAGCTCTTCAGCCGTGCCCCAAAACATCATCATCATCATTCGACACGGCATCCATATGTTCTATTAGTTCACTCTCTGTCTCGGCCGTATGGCCAAAAAAAGAAGGAAACTAGGAATGTATTTCAAGTGAACATAAGGTTTCATTATGTTTTATTTCGCTGGTCCGTAGTTATCCCTACCCCTACCCCTACCCCTGCCCTGTCCCTGCCCCTGCCCTACCCTGTGCCTCTTCTAATACCATGCAAATGAGCATTAGACCTGATGGATTGTTTTCAAACTCGGCTTTCGCTTTTCTGCGGCTTTGGCACTTTGGTTTCTTGAACAGTTAGTTTCCACTTTGATTGATGATCGCTCGCAATGTAAATTTTATTTTTTCTTTAATTAAAAATAAATATAAAAGAAAAAACACGCACGCACTTATTAAGTCGGCGCACAGGTGTGCCTAGGCCTGCCCCAGGGGCTTGTCTCTGGCCCTCTGCATAAGGGCTAAGGGGAGCGGCTCTGCGTTAATGAATGATTTGCTTTTTGTTGCTTTTTGATTGATTTTCTGTGTGAAGTCTGAATGAAAACTATGTTCATCTGATGCCCAGGGGCATAATTCGCTTACTGTAGTTTTTTTTTACATTTTATTTATTTATAATGAGCTAGAGCTTAGCGCTCAGATTATAATGAATATTTGCAAATCATTTATCTTAAAAAGGGTTGAGCTCTAAAGATTTAGTTATGAAGCATGTGAAATGTCTGTAATAGGAAATTGTTAATGTGTAGAGGAGAACATGATAAAAATTGTCAAAAATATTACATATAGGGATTAGTATAGGATCGTTAAAGATATCTTGATAAAAAAAAACCCAACCATTTCTATAACCTGAACTCAATGCAATGTGTAAATGTAAGGGCATTAAATATGATAAGATAATACTATTTTACACATTAACTTAACTCAACGCTTTATACTGATCAAGAATATATAGAGTATAATAAAAGTTTTTTAACACAAATATTTATAATATATTCTAAAAAATATTACCAAACAGTTCTAAAAAAAATCTGAAAAAAGGAAAGAATTTCAAGTGATAATAAACAAAATTTTTAAAAATAAAATAAAGAATTTTATATATTTTTTTATTTTATGTATAGAAATTAAATTATAGAAGACTATATCAAAATTTTATTTTATCTAATATTCAATATGAAATGACTAAAATTTATTAGATTTTCTAATAAGAAACAAATACTAAATAAAATAAAATATATGCATTAGTTAAGTTTGCTCATATAGACATTTCCTATGTATTCTATATATGATCTCTATCAACAGTTAATCTAAAGAATATATGACAGAATATATTACAAAAGTACCCGAAACATAAGAAAAGCAAATTTAAATTGAAAATGAAAATGAAATGAGAGAGAAAAAAAAAACAATTAAAATATTTGCAACGCCTCTGATTTTTATACCCTGAACCCATTGAAAATGGGAAATCAGGGTATAATGTTTTTGTGAAAATGTATGTAACAGGCAGAAGGAGGCGTGGCAGACCCCATAAAGTATATATATTCTTGATCAGGATGACGAGCTGAGTTGATCTAGCCATGTCCGTCTGTCCGTCCGTCCGTCCGTCCGTCCGTCCGTCCGTCCGTCTGTCCGTCCGTACTAACGCAGAGATCTCCTAAACTACAAGTGCTAGAGACTTGAAATTTTACATGCATACTCGTGTATACCATACGCAGTACGAGTTTATCATATTTTTTCGATAACTCATCCCATTTCTTTTTTATCGATAACAATCGAAAATCTGACTTGGTTTTTAAAGCCTAGTTTGAATACTGTTAGACCTAGAGACTTCAGATTTACTGTGTAGATTAATGTGATGAATACAAAGATTTAATCATTTACAGATTTTGGATGCCACGCCCCATTTGCCCCAAATTTGAAAAAAACGTATATCAAGTACTAGAGACTTGTGCTTTGGCATATACACACATTTGAATGTTATTATTACGTTCTGAAAATTTGATGAAGATAGTTCTACTACAAAAAGATTTATTCAACAAACAAATTTTCGTAATATAGCCCACACGGCAGCCCAAGCGCAGTAACTGCGCAGTTAGCAGAGCAATTGTTTATGCATGCGTACGGGTGTGTGTATGTGTTTTTGTATATGTGCATGAAAGAAGTGTAGAATTGTTGGAATCAGTACTTTGCAGGGTTCAGGGTATCTCCTAGTCGAGCAGTCTCGACTAGAGCCCTCTTACTTGTTAATGATGTTTTATTGTCTGCTTCGACGGCTAGACAAACACACACACGCACACACACATACACATATACAGACAGTCTCAGATCGGTTGTAATATATACTCATAGCTATGCGATGTGATGATGTTGATGATGATGATGACGATTTGCGACTAAATAATTGAATGCAGCTGGTTGACGGTTGTCGCATTAAATTTAGGTGTCTCGAGATGGCGTCTGCAATTGGGAGACACTGTGACTGAGCCAACGACCGCGACAACTGACTGACTTACAGACTAACAGACTAACAGACTGACAGACTGACTGATGGACTGTGGACTGTGGAACGGCTGGTAGGGTATGCGAAGAGGCAGCCAGCAAGTCGCGACAATAATAAATGAAGCGATTGCAAGTGTAACAGAACAATGACAGCAACAATTGCAGTGTTTGGCATTTGCCAACCGCAGCAGCAGCCGCAGCAGCAACTATTGCTGCTGCAGTTGCAGCAGCCAAAGGCAGACAAAGGTCTATTAATAATTTTTTTGGTGCAACACACAACGATCGACGAACGATTGTCGAGCGGCAACAGACGACAACGGCGCTGGCAACTAACGATCGACAACTGCAACGACAACTGCAACGGCAACAGCAGCAGCAACGACAACAACTGCAACGGCAACTGATTTTGAGGCAGCAGACAGGCTGGCAATGCGTCGCGTTGGCTTTTCCAAAAATAAAAGCCAAACTAATGAGCCGGCAACATGCAATGCGGCAGCGACGACGCACGTGCAACACAACACAAAAAAAAAAAAAAACAACACATTCATACAAATAATTGATGGCCGCTTGCAATTGTTGCTGTTGTTGTTGTTGCTGCTGCTGCTGTTGCTGATTGACGGCAACTGGCGACAAAAATCAGCGCCTGATTGACAACTCAATTGCAACTGTATGCGTGTGTTTTGTCTATGTTTTGTTTTTGTTAATTGATCTTTCGGCTGTGTGCAACATTTCTCAGAGTCTGCCACAGCTGCTCTGGCTGGCGACTTGCGGCCCGATGATTTATTGCAACAAATGTTGCATGGAAAACATTCAGGTCCAAAATAGACAAACATGCATCTTTAACTTAATTTCCAATTGGAATTTCACCTCAAAATATCCATTTGTCATTGGCCCCACCAACTAACTTCTGCTCCTGCTGCTTCCCCACTTCCTTCCTTCTCCACCCCATCCCGCACAAATTGCAGTTGCCGTCGTCGCGTGTCTATTTCGATTGTCAAAATTGCTTTGCGGCTTCTGTTCGCGCTGACAGTTTATTATGTTTGACTATTTTGTCTGTTTGACTCTGTCGCGGCCAGCATTGTATATTTGTTTTTGCTAGAGATTTGGCCTAAGCATCCAGACAAATCGTTTCATCAGCGCCGTGTTGACCTCTAAACTTTAGCTGAAGATCATAGAGAAAGCAACTCAACTCAAGGGGCGGCAATGAAAAAAAGCAGCAGAGATAACTAAAAGTTATATATACATATATATGCAACGCTGGGTATACTATATAATCTATGGCAATAAATATAAATATAATAACTCTAGATCAGACATCATGATATTTCTTCTTATTGAAACCTTTGAAAAATAAAACCGAAAGGAAGTTCGAAAATGGAAAGAGACAGAGGGATATCTTTATAATCATTTATTATACTCTGATTTCCCATTTTCAATGGGTTCAGGATATAATTTTGTTGTTTAATGTATGTACATAACAGGCAGAAGGAAGCGAGGTAAACCCCATTCAAGTATACCTAAGTCTTTCAAGTTTTCTAAGTCTTTCCTATTTTCTAAGTCTTTCATATTTTCTAAGTCTTTCCTCTAAGTCTGCCAAATTTTCTAAGTCTATAAAATATTCTAAGTCTATAAAATATTTTAAGTCTTTCAAATTTTCTAAAGTCTTCCTAATTTTCTAAGTCTTCCTAATTTTCTAAGTCTTCCTAATTTTCTAAGTCTTCCTAATTTTCTAAGTCTTTCAAGTTTTCTAAGTCTTTCCTATTTTCTATGTCTTTCAATTTTTCTAAGTCTTTCAAGTTTTCTAAGTCTTTCCTATTTTCTAAGTCTGCCAAATTTTCTAAGTCTTTCAATTTATCTAAGTTTTTCATGTTTTCTAAGTCTTTCCTCTAAGTCTGCCAAATTTTCTAAGTCTGCCAAATTTTCTAAGTCTTTCAAATTTTCTAAGTCTTTCTTATTTTCTAAGTCTTTCAAATTTTCTAAGTCTTTCTTATTTTCTAAGTCTTTCAAATTTTCTAAGTCTTCCTAATTTTCTAAGTCTTCCTAATTTTCTAAGTCTTCCTAATTTTCTAAGTCTTTCAAGTTTTTTAAGTCTTTCCTATTTTCTAAGTCTTCCTAATTTTCTAAGTCTTTCAAGTTTTCTAAGTCTTTCCTATTTTCTAAGTCTTCCTTATTTTCTAAGTCTGCCAAATTTTCTAAGTCTATAAAATATTCCAAGTCTTTCAAATTTTCTAAGTCTTCCTAATTTTCTAAGTCTTCCTAATTTTCTAAGTCTTCCTAATTTTCTAAGTCTTTCAAGTTTTCTAAGTCTTTCCTATTTTCTATGTCTTTCAATTTTTCTAAGTCTTTCAAGTTTTCTAAGTCTTTCCTATTTTCTAAGTCTGCCAAATTTTCTAAGTCTTTCAATTTATCTAAGTTTTTCATGTTTTCTAAGTCTTTCCTCTAAGTCTGCCAAATTTTCTAAGTCTGCCAAATTTTCTAAGTCTTTCAAATTTTCTAAGTCTTTCTTATTTTCTAAGTCTTTCAAATTTTCTAAGTCTTTCTTATTTTCTAAGTCTTTCAAATTTTCTAAGTCTTTCAAGTTTTCTAAGTCTTTCCTATTTTCTAAGTCTGCTAAATTTTCTAAGTCTTTCATGTTTTCTAAGTCTTTCCTCTAAGTCTGCCAAATTTTCTAAGTCTTCCTAATTTTATAAGTCTTTCAAATTTTCTAAGTCTTTAAACGATCACTAACATTATGTCTAAAGTTTTCCTTATATTTAATATTTAAACAATTCTTAAGAATTATTTATAACTATTACAATTCTGCTTAAAGTACTTAATATTATTAATAAATAAAATATTTACCTGACCACACTTCACTTCACTTTACTTTCACTTTCACTTTACTGCACTGCACTACTGACCCCCACCGGGCCTGGACGACTGAAGATATGCTGCAGCTGCTGCTCTTTATATAGGGCCACTTTTACTCAAAGTCTAAGGCGAGCTCAAATGATGAGCCTGCGTCGAGTTGCGGTCGCTGCAGTCGATCGGGAAGTGACCAATGAGAGCACTCTCTGCTGCTTCAAGCATTCTAAATGAGTTTGACTTAAATGTAAATGTAAGCAAATATTGCTGCGTACATATACACAACATAATTGATCTTCTGCTGCTCATCTTTGCTCCTTGATTTGGTTAGGCAGACAGACAGACAGGCGGAGAGACAGACTGAGAGATAGACAGAGAGACAGACATATAGATCGGCAAATAGATATAGTTAATTCTAATTATATATTTTATATACATATATATTTTCCATATATATATTGCTAATTCTGTCTCATTCTGTGTGATCTACCAAGGTTGGCTAAATTTTGTTATTTTAAATAGCTTATAAATTATTATTATTATTATTAAATATTTATAGTTATTAGATTATTAATAGACAGCACTTCCTTCTGTTCTCTAGTTCTCTTAAGGACTAAGATTACTACATAAGCTGCCTCAATTTCTGGCTCTTCCATTCAAAACTCATGAATGGATGGATTTATTATCATTAGCTGCCATATTTAAGCGACAGCCATAAATCAACTGTTATTTGATTTTTTCCAACAATTTTACAATATTTTACATACTCTAACTGTTAATAAAAAAATACTGTCAGTATTTGCCTTTTATTTTCCATTAAAACTATTTTGAAAAACTATTTTAAAAATCAATGCACAAATTTCTTTATACTTTTCATTTATTTTTTCTCTGCAAAATTCAATCAACAAACATACTCAATTTAATAGAAAAATTAAGTTTAATGCAAACTGAATTGTTTTTGTTTTGTTTACAGCAAAATCAACAACAACAACAAAAATCTGCAAAAATGTATCACATCGTAAAAAAAAAAAGAGTTTTGCAATGCAAGAGGAAACGAGGCATGCAGAAATTGAATTAATAGTTTACGCTTAAACAATTTCGCATACATTGTTTTCAGATTGTTAAAATTGCAAACTTGGTCGGGAATAAAATAAATACAAATATGTATATAGAAACACAAATTCTTAGCCATAACGAGCAAAGTAAGCAGCATTGCCATGGACATGGATATGGATGCGAAATCGAAGTCGCCTCTAACCCCGTTAAATGTCACGCGAGAAGAAACATATTTATATAATATATACATATTTTAATAATTATAATATTAATTTGATTTAAATTAAGCACTAATCTAACATTAAATTCAAAGCTCTCATTTCCTAAATGAATCACATTCTGCATTAATGCAGCACAAATAAGTGCCTAATCTTTCTTTAAGTCTCTTTAGCCCAGAGCTGAGCTTAAGCGATTTACGATTTACGATTTACTCCTTAAGCTGTTGCCATATTTGTAAATGCAGTTAAGAGCATTTTGCCCAGTTTAGGCGATCGTCTAAGCAAACAATTGCAACATATTGCCCTCTACAACAGCAGCAGCAGCAGCAGCAGCAGCAGCAGCAACAGCAACTGTTATCTGGACAACAACAACAACAGCAACAATAGTTGCCAATAAATAAACATAATTTCTGACAAAACGTTTTGGTAACAAGAGGCCCAGGCACATCTTCTTCTGCTTCATGTACTTTCCAAGTGCCACAATGCAGCCAGAACTTGCCCCAACTTCGCCCCCTTTCTCCCTTTGCGTTGCTCAAATGAGTTACAAGTGCAACAGCAACAGTAACAGCAACAGCAATAACAACAATGTTGTTTGCATGCTGCAGCTGCAATATTGCCGCTGGGCAATGTTGCTGTTGCCGTTGCTGTTGCTGTTGCTATTGCTGTGGGCCATGTTGCTGGCGGACTGACCGGCTGGCTCGGCTCGTCTTGGCTCGGCTTGGCTTGGCTTGGCTTGGATAACTTGGCTAGCTGGCAGGTGTTGCTCTCTCAATGGCTGACTGGCTGCATAATGAATTCATAGCTCCCCCCCCCCTGCCCACTCGACCCTCCAACTGCCCCCTCCTACCCAGAGGCTATCCGGCCTGGGCATATTATGCACCCCAGAGCAATGCTAGATTCATGAGCAATATTTCATTCATACATATTGTCGGTATACGGCCGGCCACATGGCATTCGCATATTCAATCAGCGCCTCGTCTATGAAAATAGCAAAAACACAACCAAACAGGTGCAATTTCTTGCCATTTTCTAATTATTTGCAGTTGAGGCGCTTTTATCGCTTTTCACTGGCACTAAAGCGCGCCATTTGCTATCTCAGCTTGATCATAAATTTCATTCCTCGTTTTTATTGCACAATTCTACACACTCGCTTGTTTATAAACAAATGCATTCATTGCAGTGGGCGGGCCAATGGGGAATGGGCATGGGGATGGGGATGGGGATGGGGCAGCTGGGCAGCTGGGCATAACGGCAATGCAAACAGATTCAATTAGCGAAAATGTTATAAAAAATTTGCCATAGTGCACCTGCAGTGCATCCACAACTGCAGAACGCTTGCCATAACAAAAACAACAACAACAACAACTTTAATAATAACAATAACAATAATAGCATCTGCCTCAATCAACAAAAAAAGTTAATAACATTACTTAAAGCGATTGGGGAATTTTAGGCGCCAGCTTTGTTTATTGAAGAAGATGTCTGTGTGTGTATGTGTGTGTGTGTGTGAGTATTATTGGTTGTATATGAACTCATATTGTACTTACTTGAGATAATCGCTATAAAAAGTTATCTTTGTTTGGGAAAAAGTTAGGAAAAAACCAAATATTCTTCTAGCTAACAGAAACAGGAAGTATATCGAGTAAATTTTAACAACTAAAAGCTGGAATACAAAAGATTAGTCTAGGTTTGATAAAGGCCAAAAGCAGCCCATTCTATTGAAAGAAATACAAGATATAGATCTAGATCTACATAACACCACATATAGATATATATATAATATATTATATATCTACATGATAATTAAAGCACTCAAAAAAAAAGTATCAGATCCAAGATACTTTTAAATTCAACAGCTATTAACATCTCAAACAGCAATCATAATAGCTGTGAAAACATAAAAAAGCAAAACTATTCAAGTAATCTTCCACATTAACAAACCACTAAGCCCATTGAGCTTCATCTCCATCTCCCTCAATCTCCCTCTCTCTCTCTCCCAAGCCCTCTCTAACTTTTGTTGACATTCCGCAATTTCAGCTCTCAGGCTGTCACGCATCATTGCACAACCTACAAAAAGCAGTGGACAAAGCCAAACTGATGTGCCTTTCGCCAGGGCCACGACCTACACAGACTCTCTGGGTCCACCTGCCGCTAGATGGCGCTTGGCGCAGAATGTGGAGCCATGGTGAAAGTGTGCGTTGGCATTGTCTCAGCGCTCTCAACCATTTATGGGGCGTTAGTCTTACAATTAGTTAGTGCCATTTAGACAAATTGCCGCCAAGCAACAACAACAGCAACAACAACAACAACTATGCAAAAAGCTCAAAGTAAACGCCCCGCAATTAGACGAAGTGGACGTCAAAAGGAAAGGCCATTAGATGTGCATGCAGATGCCGATGCTGATGGGATGCAGTGGAGCTGCCAATGGACTCCATTGCTGCTGCTGCTGCTGCTGCTGCAGCTGTTATCGCAGTCAATCTGCATGCAACAACTGCCAGCAACTGCCTGCAACTGCAACACGACGAGGCCACTGGCCGCCTTGTAACTGTAACAAACTGGCGACGGCCCACGGCGTCTGCACGGCCAACACTGGCAACAACAAAGGGGGGAGGAGGTGCTGAGGGGACGGGCAGCTAAAGCTAACTGGTATTTCCCAGCGGCTGACTAACCCAGCCGGCAACAACAGGTGGCCTGGCTAGCTGGCTAGCTGGCTACCTGTCCAAAACGTGCACCGGCTTAAACTGGAGCAGTTTTCCAATTGGCAGCGACGAGTTTTCCGAAGTGAAATGCAGCAAACGCCAACTCCAACTCCAACTCCAATTGCAACTGCAACTGCAATTGCAAGTGCAACTGCAACTGCAACAACTCTCGAGTGTACTCCAATCCATGTTGAGCGATGATGTATTTATGCTAAATTGCAATTTAATTAATGTTGTCTTTTAATTCAAACGTTAAAGTGGCAAAATGTTTGTTGTTGTTGTTTGTGTTATTTTTTTTGTTAACTGCACAGCTGCTACTGAAAAATTGCAGCTGGAAAATTGCCAGGAAATTGGGCTGACGGCCAAGCAGCTGCTGTTATAAACGTGGCTAGCAGAAAAGGTTGCAGCAGGTGAGAGAAATATAAGTAAAAAAAGGAAAGGTGAATTTGAATCTAGCTTCAAAAAGTTTGCTTCAATTTTCCTTATTCCACATTTATTATGGAAATGAAGTTAATAATTTACCAGCTGTCTGCTGACTTTTATCAGTAACTGTTATGCAAGAGCTAACATGCAACTTGAATCATTTGGATTATTTAGGGTATAGCAATATAAATAATTAAGAGGTGCAAAAAAAAAAACAGATAATTTTACAATTAAAATAAATGTACAATTTTTTCACTTTTTATTTAATAAAAATTTATAATTTTTTCCATTTGACTGATATGCTTTAAAATACTATTTGATATTCAATTTTCATCAGAAAATTCAATCCGAAGTTTCAATAATCAACTGCAAACAACATTCTGAACTTACAGGGTATCTGCCAGCTGTGCACACACACACATGTCTAACGAAAATTTATGAGAAACTTAATTAAATCATTTCGATGTGAATTCAGCTTTAATTATTTGTATATTTGGACGTCTCTAGTTGTTAGCAAACTTAGTCGAACTTAATTTGACATTTGGTTTTTTATTGTTTTAGTTATTATTAAATTATCTTTAAATATTTTTCTGCTCACTTTTTATTGCCTTTTGTGCCTTGAATTCGGTTTGCTGTTTCGTGGGCTTTTTTTATTTTTTTATTTTTTTTATGAATGCCATAAATTATTGCATGAAATATTTGTGAAATATTTTGGTTTAAAATATATAAAAGAGACACGAAATTTAAGTTTGTGCGGCGCATTTTTGAATTGTTGTTAATTTGGCGCGCAGCTGCTGTCGATGTGTCTTTCATTGGCTGCCACAAAGCGGCAGCAGCAACAACAATTTGTGGCATGTATATTAAAAACTTTAAGTGTCAATTGTTGTGACAACTCAGAAACGCGTGAAAATATTGCAAATGAATGTCGGAGACGGACGGACGGACGGACGGACGGGTGGACAGACGGACAGAGGACGTCGACGTCGACGTCGGTCACAGGTGCGTATGAGTAACATTGAAAGGCGGCCAAGCAAACTAGTTGAGCCACATATAATCATATATATATACATATATACATGTATATACACATTTATATCTGCTCTGCTTGCAGGCGGCGTTTGCCATAAATCTGTTGGCCATTTAGCGTTCATCAATGTGAATGCGGTTAGTCATCGGGCGGACGGGCGGACAGTCGGGCAGTCAAATGAATTGCCGTCGGCCATTTTGAGCGAGCGCTTGCTGTAAATTTGTCAACTTTCGACGGACGGACGACAGATGGACGGACGACAGATGGACGGTCGCACCTGCAGCTGCTGTGCTCATTTCACGGCGGCTGCCATTAGCGGCGGCCCGCTAATGGCCGCCCAGCAGACAACGCCCCACCAGCAGCAGCAACAGCAACAGCAACGGCAGCAACATGTGGCGCACAGCTGCAACACACATCATTGACAGCATATTGGCCAAAGTTGCCACCCACTGCTGCAGGGCAATGCAGCGATTGCAGCGAATGGTGTCATCAGGAGGCAGACGCGATTCCCTTCACTGCGGCCTGTCATTTTGTTGCCGCATGTTGCATCTGTTGCACCTGTTTTCAATGCATTGCGCTTTATTGATTGCGCGCTATAGTCTTGAGACAGCAACTGTTGCTGTTGCAGTTGTTGCTGTTGCAGTTGTTGCTGTTGCTGCTGTTGCTGCTGTGGCAATTGCATTAGCATGCCACATTCCTCCCTCTCTCGGCTGCCGCCTTGATTCGCGGTCATTGAGCTGCTGATTTGTGGCGTTTCTAAATTGTTTTTCATGTTCGACGGCAGCCGAAGCAACAGCAGCAACAGCAACAGCAGCAACCAAAGCAGCAGCTGCATAATGTGCACACTTTATGGAGCAGCAATACAGTTTTGCAAAAGAGTGCGGGGCAGCGAAGGCGTGGCACAAAATAACACACGATGACGTGGGCGCGCAGAGCAATCTCAGACCCAAGGGACTCGCTAGCGATACGGGGCCACCAGCCAGCGAGGCCTGCGTCATCGAATTGCGAGTAACAGCAACAGCAACAGCAACAATTGCTGATAAGAGCGCACAAAGCGAGTACTCACAGTACTATAAATACCGCTATTCAAGTGCAAACAAATGAATTTCTGTATGGCAACTTTATCAAACAGCGAACAGAAAACAGCGACAGCGGAACCAGCAACATGACCACAAATTCGTTGTACCCAAGCGACCGAGGCGACGGCGGAAGCAACGCCTTGGATAGCTGATTAGCCCGTTGGCCGTTGGCCGTTGATCGTTGGCCGTTGTCCGTTCTCCGTTAGCCTAGTCTCACTCTCGGCCAAAATGCCGAGTGCAGCCAGTGCCCGAATGGGCGCTAACGTGCAATGGGCGTGGCAATGCCCACCTGTTCAACAACATGCCAATATGACGATCTCTAGCGCATTAGGCATTTTTTCATTTGCTCAGGTGTTATGCACTTGATTCCAGCGCGCTATCAGCCAAACGGCCATTGAACGCGGTCATATCTATATAGACATACAAACATAGATATATGTATATATATATGCATATATGTATATACTTATACTTATATGTGAGCTGA
The DNA here is from genome assembly GCA_035045345.1 of Drosophila hamatofila. Taxonomy (NCBI): domain Eukaryota; kingdom Metazoa; phylum Arthropoda; class Insecta; order Diptera; family Drosophilidae; genus Drosophila; species Drosophila hamatofila. The sequence goes on along the minus strand of JAWNPA010000052.1, from coordinate 9,728,770 downwards.
GTAGCCACAGCTGGGGGGTCCCAATGTACTCGTCGCATTATGGCCCAGGTAATTACTCAATTCAATTCGTTTGTGTGTGCTACGCTTTTGTTGTAGATAGTTTTATTTGCGCTTCAATTACCGCAGCTTATTGCACACAGGTGACTAGCCAAAGGTGTGTGTAGAGAGCACATACAAAATGGCGTGCCATTTGACTGCCGGTTCATGCGACGGCTGCTGCTCTTGCCTTGATTCACTGTCGCATCTCAAAAGCCAATTAGTCATATGTATATATACAGACATACATTTACATATACACATCTATATTTCCTAGTACATCTAGTATCTAAAATATTATCTAGTATATATACTAAATATATTTAGCGGACGGATGTACCGAACTGTGTTAGATAATAAATCGATTGATTTGCACCCAAGTCGGAAGTTTATAGATAATGAAATATGAATGGATTTTCCTGGTTTATTTTTGAATAGATAAATTGAATTATTTGCTTGCAGATATTTCGGAAACGGAACTGATAAAGGAAAGGAAGCTTTTTATGGTAGATAGCATTAATTATAATTAATTAATAGAGACTTTTGATATGTGGATAAGGTGAGTTTTATTTATTTTGTTTTATATAATATATATGTATATGAGTATGGAAGTAGGTTATCAGCTTATAATATAAGATATATGCATGAACAGTGTAAGCTGTCAAGGAAATATTAAAGATGAGAGATAGAGAGAAAGAGAGAGAGAGAGAGATAGAGAGATATAAAGAGCGAAAAATAGAGAGAGATAAAGATAGAGAGAGAGAGAGAGTGAGACATAGAGAGAGAGAGGGAGACAGAAATATCTGCTCAGTTAATCTTAACAATACTTTTTGATTTATACAATTCTTATATTGAAATCGTATAGAATTGGTATAATCTCTGAATAAGTAGGTAACTTTCAGATGAAAACATAGCAATATATAAATATATATTGCTAATCAGAACAACGAGCTTAATCCATCCAGCCCTATAAATTGAATTGTCTGTCTGTTAGTATGATCATGGGAGCCACAAAAGCGCCTGCACTATAAAATATATATTTTTATAATCATCTTTCATCTAATTCTCTTATACATACATATATTTTAATTTGGATTGTATACCATAACTTAAATATCTAGCATGATACATTAAATGTGGTATAAAGAATAAATATCTAAGATTTTGAATCGTTCATTTCAAATAGTAACCTTTAACTTTGGGTATATATGATCTATACTACGTATTGTAAATCTTAAATATGCCTATAAATATTATACAGTTCTAATAAATGATATCATACATTTGGGACCTGGGCAAAAAAATTGCCTTAGGGCGAGTATAGAGAAACCACAAGTGCAGTAATTGCTTAAAATGGCCAGTAGGTGGCGCTTTCACATAGGTTTATGTATATTTGTACTATATTTACGATGAGGATGATGACTGAATGATAAACCAACTCAAAGCAGTTCTGGGTATCCCATAGTCCGGCACTCCCAACGCTTACTCTCTCTCTTTCTCTCTCTCTGTCTCTATATAGTTATACGTTTGCATGTGACATTACAGCTCATGTTATTTAGCTGCTGTTTCTATATATTTTGTAGTTTTTGCTGCTGCCAAAATGCCATTAACATATTTCACAATTTTCTATACGAACATCTGCCACCTGCGTGGAACTATTCACAAATTGTGAACGAGCGAACACTTCAAATATACATATATACTTATATATACATATATGCAAACATATAAATTTGAGTATATATATATATATACTAAAACATTTAATGCGGATCAAAAAAAAAAGAATGAAAGAAAGAAATGAAAACACAATTGATCAAATGGCTAACAGGTGTGCAAATGACAAATAGCAGGTGGCACGGTGGGCGTGGCAAAGCTAAATTTTGTGCAGTCGCAGATTTATGAGCAACGCGAAGCTGGCAATTTGTGCGACAAATGGGCAGACAGACGTAATAATAATAACATCAGACGGCCGAGCACAAAAAACACTTAACAAAAGGGATCAAAAATTGTTAGAAGAGGGCGGGGCAGGACAGGGAGGGGCGGGGGCACTCAAGCACTCAACACACTCACACACACTCACACGCACACATACACCCCTTGGCCAACTGTCGCTGGGGGTTGGCTTTTTGTATGACATAGAGTCAAGAGGTTTTGAATAAATTTAACACAAGTTATAAGGCGGATGATGAACTGTTTAAGAGGGGGGTGCAGCAGAGGCCTGCCAAAGGGGGTGTTGAGCCGACAAATATTGTGTGTTGGTGTTGTGAGCGTGTTTGTTGTGTGTCGCGGCTTTTGTTTTGCAATTGGGCTGCTGTTTGCATTGCCTTAATTTGTGCCGTTCATAGGCCATTTGTTCCATTTTATGTCATCATCAGCATTTCTCACAAAAATGTTGTCAGCTGCGAGCACGAGAGGGCCAAACACACAGAGAGAGAGAGATACTGAGAGTCGCTCACACACTCACACACATGTGCGAATTTGAATGGCATAGAAACTGTAAAAATGGTATGAGCCAACGCTTTTGGCCATGGCCGCAACGCGCTGCGGCCCAACAGGTAACAACAGGTGTGCGGCGGGCCAAGATTTTGAATGGGCCAAGATCCAAGACGCTGACAGCGATGCCAACTGTTTGGCCAAAAACAAAACAATAAAAGAGCCAAGCACTAAAAATTCATTTGGCCATTGGCATTGTCATAACGCATACGTCAAGTGGTCTATGTGTGTGTGTGTGAGTGTGTGTGTGTGTGTGTGTGTGTGTGTGTGTGTGTATCCCCTTGCTTACTTAATGGCCAAGACGTGTTTAACACATTAACGTTAGCGCAAAACCTTAAAAACTGTGTGTTTTATATTTATAACCATTTTAATATTCCAACATTTTGCCAGCTGCCAGCGCAAAATCTTGGCTCAAATGAAAATGTAAAACTACAGCAAACGGCAAACAGAAAACGACAAACGGCAAATATATGCGCAACTATGTAACACAAAATATACAATAACAATAACAGTAACAACAACAATAACAGCAACAACAATAGTAGCAGCAGCAATAACTATTGTTAACAACTTGTTGTACAACTGTGTATTTGATTTTATGCTATGCTTAATTGCCGTCAATCACATGCGAATTGTTGATTTCGCTTGTGAGATGAATCGATTAGACATCCTTAAAGCCATTACATTTATGGATTACTGAATGGGCAAATCTGTTCTTTATGACAGTTAACTAAATATAATCTAGTTATATATCAATCATATATTAAGCAGAAATAGTCGAGGGTTGAATGCTGACAGCATTAGAGCTGAATCGAATTGAAAAGTCTATATATGCTACTCCAAATGATATTTATAACTCTCATAGAAGATAATGATAATGCTTTAACTGATATTTTTAAGTCTTCTAAAAGAAAAGCACTTAAGATAAGACTGCTGAATAGCATTTGGAAAAGTTTGTATGATTGAGTTTACATAGATATGATTGCTATTGATCTTAAATGTAAGTAAACTAAAAATTCCTGCAGAATGTGTTTAGATTTTTGCTAAACAACAGAAAGGAAACTGATCGTTTCATTTAGAGAAATAAGTATTCAATTGGAAACTAATCTCTTCTTTTAAATAGATCAGTATTATCTAAACGAAGAGATCGATAGTGAATTATCTAGAAGAAGACAGAATACAGAAACATTTCCTTCTAGAATAGTCATTTTCATTATCTAGAAGAGGTAAACGTTTGCCTTCTAGAATTTTCATAATTTTCTTCTTCATTTTATCTTCTTCTTTCATTGAATCTTTTCTTCTTTAGAATCTTACAGATACCAAAAATTCTTAGCCTTTGCCTTATGAATATTATATAAAAGCATGAAAACAATAGAGAGAATCATAAATCAATGCTTTATTATCTCAAATAGAGTTTGGAGTGTGGCTTGAATAGTTAAGTATTGCATATGATCTCAACTATTCAAACCTCAATTCATACTTAAAAGACTATTTAACCTTCCTTGAGCATGCCTCAATATATAAATCTAATATAGAAAGTCTAAAATAAAACCAAAACACATTAAACATTTTATGTAATATAAAAAACACTACTCAAAAAAATGTGATGCAATTAAAAACAATAATTTCATCAATCACTCAGCCATTAAAAAATGCATAATCACCTTAGAATATATCAACCGATGCACCTTCAAATCACGCTTGACTAAACTAAACACTCGAAACATCTAAAATACCACACCATCAATAAAACTCTTTAACTTCCGGCTCTCCCACGCCCCGAGGCAAAGCGCCAAAGCGAATTCAATCAATGGCAAAGGCTATAAATTAATTGGAGCGACTATCAAACAAAAATTATTTTCGATTAGTGCAAAACACCTGTTGACAAAACCGGCCCCAATGAAAAAGCCAGTTTCGAAGACGCAAGCACAAATGTACCCAAAAAAAAATACGAAAAAAAAAAAACCAAAAACAAACACGAACTCAGATAAAAAACAGATTAGAAATTCAAATGTTCAAGCGACACGCTTGTAGCTTTTGCTCTACCTCTATCTCTACCCCTACCTGTACCTGTATCTATATCTGTATCTGTATCTGTATCTGTAGCTCTACCTGTATCTGTAGCTGTATCTGTATCTGTATTTGCACCCGTTCCCATTGCGTTATAGCTAATGTCTATGTATGTATATTTATAGACGTCGCAATGCGTGCCCATTCGCGTCGACACCTGTGCCCACTTGGCCTTACCTGCCCATCTAATTGCACCTGGGCCGCCCTCAACCAACTTTAAGTGCAAAGCAATTCCAAATTATGAAAAAAACGAGTGTGTAAACAATATTTTGTGGCTTTTTGTCGTGTTTTTTTTTTCCTATAGTTTTTGTTTCATTATCAGTTTGCACTGACAGCTAAAAAAAAAAAAAAAAACTAATTTCAAACTGAAATAGCTGACAGAACTTGATTCATAGGCCTGCCGTTAGTTATATCTATCTTGGGTGCACTCTAGGTGCCTCCGCACCCATTCAGCACCTTGGAACTCGTAGCTCCTCTTATCAGTCCACGCATTACGCCCGCACAGTTGCGGCTGCTGCTTATCAAATGTGACCAGATGGCCAACCCAACCCACAACGAGTGTACCCGGTGCGAACCTCAAGTCGTCGTCGTCGTCGTCGTCGTCGTCGTCGTCGTCGTCGTCGTCGTCGTCGTCGTCTTACTCGTAACAATGTTGTACTCCATAAGTAAAAACCACAAAACGTAGCAGACAGGCGCTTATCAGTGTCTATGTGTGTGTGTGTGTGTGTGTGTGTGTGTGTGTGTGTGTGCCATTTGTGGGTTGCTTCTACTGCTGCTGCTGCTGCTCTGCCCATTCAGCCCCACTCGCCAGCCAACAGGTGGTTGCACCGAGGGCCCAAGGTTTTGCCATTAGTGATCGTAGCTTCTTATCTGCCGCACGCTTTCAGCATTATGTTTTTTGTTTTTTTGCTTTCCTTCTTTCGCGTGCTGCTGCATTTGTTTTTGCCTTTTACGTGCGTTCGTATTAAGTATTTTCTGTTATTTTGTTTTTTGTTTGCGCTTGTAATTAAGGTGATGAATTTATTGCAAACCCCTGCGCCCGCTGCACACACATTGTATTGCTCCTGATATGGCGAACATGCTTGCATGCAAGTCTCAAGTGCGTTTGTTCATTTCAGTCTCGTATACCCTGTAAATAGGTGAGCAGAAGAATGATTCAATGTGTAGTAGAATGGAGATGTATTGGTGAGACGAAAAAATCTATAAAATACTTTGCATATTTGTGAGTTGAGATTCTGCATGCGTGTTCTGCATGTATAAGACATGTCATATATGTAGACGAGCAATTGTGGGTATTTGCATATATACATAAGTGCCAAATGTATATATATTGGCCTAGTTAAAAGAATCCAAATTTAAGCTAGGTTTTCAGCAAAATTAAGTTTTCACATGCGTGCATGTAATATGTAGTCAAAGTCTAATTATTTAGGTATGTCTACAGAATATGAAAATAATTATCTAGCTAATTTATGTGAAGATTTATTTATACAGTCAAAAGTACTTGTATTTAAGTATACTTATATATGTATATATAAACTGCCCAGCCAAGTGTAAGCAGGGCTTTCAGCTATCTAAGTTCACATGCGTTTGCATGCATGCATGTCACATGCAGCTTAACTTCACTTATATAAAACACAGCTTTTTAATGTGCTACTTATGCGCTTAGCTAAGCACATGCGCATGTAAGCTCATGCTCAATTATCAAATTTAGTATCATGCTAAACATGCAGAAATTCTAATGTAGTTGTTAAAGAGGGTAGAATTTTAATATGTTTAGCAAACTCTGACTTAGTTGTTAAGTAAGCCTAAATTTGCGCATGCTTAGCATATCTAAAATAGCCTATGTTCAAATGGCAAATCTTATTAAATACTTCAATAGCTGAATGTTATTGATGACTTAAGTTACAGCAGATATATAGTAAGCTGAAATAGTATCACTCTTGTTTGGCCACTCTACATGCAATGCTAGTTTAATTTAAGCAGAACTTTTAGCTAGCTATGCATATCATATGTTTCATTGAATTACCTTGCCTATGCTTGGATAACTAAGTATCTATATTTACATGCATGAGTCAACGCATGCACATGTATTAGTGAGCTTTGGTCATCAAGGGATCTGCCCTAGGCGACTCTAGATACAGCTTTCAGCTACCTCGTACCTTACCTGTATGCATATAATCTTTTCAGCTAAGCTCACTCAAATTACAGCATATCTCTTAGTCATTTATTGCTCTCCACTCAGCTCGTACTTGCTTTATATATAATATTTATTGTAATTTTTTTCAGTATGATTGCGTATGAACAGAAAGCAACAACAAAAAATTAATTGCACTCGCACGAATCAGAGTTTTGGGCGACATTTTCAATTTTCGCCTTTTTGACAGCATTTCCATTGATTTTATTTAGCTGCAGTCGAGCGGCTGTCCGAGTTGATAAAGTGAGAGCATCGCACATGCAATTTATAGGGCTTTTAATTGATATCGAAGTGCGTCGCCGCTCAGTACCAAAACTTATCAATGAGAAACGAGCATCCGAATTTCCGACAGCGGACATCGAGCCCGAAATTGCGTTTCCCCAAAATGATGCGAGGACATGCACTTAGCTGTATATCACAGCTGAACTTTGTATATCATCTGAATGAAGTTTTTTTTTTTTTTACTCTGTTCTGATCAAACGTTGCCCTGCATCCTGGATGTGCATCTGTAGCGGATATACATAAGTGCGGCATGTCGCATGTCGCATGTCGCATGTCAATGTTCAGCTTTTTAGGTGGCGAAATTTGTGTGCGGTGTAACACGAACGAGTCGATTTATGGTATTGCCCGTAATTGATTCATTCACTGTACCGGGAGCCCAAAAAATTAACATTATTTTAATGCAAATTCTGATGCGATGCTGTGGGAAGATATATTGGAACAGCATTTAAGGCTGGCGAAGAACATTTTTATTTTATTTGTATTTATTTGTGAGCGTAAGTATTTTTATTTAATTAAACAAGACGTAAATGATTTAAGTCAAGTTCAGTGTTGGTAAACGATTATATTTCTGATGATAATACCTATAAATTAGTTTAGATGTGTTTAGTGTTGATTAACGATTAATAATAGCAATACCATTGGCAATAAATCAATACATAATAATTTCTGTGTTTAGTGTTGGTAAAGAATTAATTTTCAGCTATTTGTAATCTACAACTTTTTAATCGTGTAGCAAACCAACACTTTAGTTACTTTTCCATGCCTAGTGTTGGAAAATACTAGATTTTTAAATATTTGTAGTCTCAAAGCAATATTATTAAACTCTTTATATTACAAAATAGCTCTAGTACACTATAGTGTAGATAAGCAATACATTTAAACAATATCTCAAGAGTACCCACCAACCAACTCCACCCAAACCACCTCCCAGTCTCCCAATAGACAAATATAACCACATTAGTAAACATTTATATATTATTCACTCTCATATCTTAATTGTTAACATTGTCTCTTTAAGAAAAAAATAAACAGTGTTGCTAAGTCGCATAACAAATCTTTCAATTACAACAAGCCGGAGAGCATTTAAAAAGCAATTCCACTGGGGCTAAAAAAAAAAGAAGAAATAATTAGTAGCTATTGCATAAAGATAAAAACTAAATTAGAGGCTAATTTTCTAGCTGACAGAGCTGGCCATAAAAAGCGAGTGGAACCAAATGCGAAAACTGGAGCAAGAGCCCAGCTAGACGACAGCAGGGGAGGGGGGGGCCAGGAGGGGGCAGAGGGGGCTAGAAGGGGGGCTGGATGCGATTCGGCTATCTGGTAAATAACTCAATTGAAATGCCAACGGAACTGACACGCGGGCGACAAGAAATTGAAAAATTAAAATTGAAATTGCGCAAAGTAGACGCAAGAGAAAAAGAGCGAGATAGAGCGAGAGAGGGAGAGACAAGACAGACAGAGAGGGATAGAGCCAAAAGAAACAATTGAAAAGGTTAGCTACCCAGCTACGAGCCACAGCTCGTAAACTAATTAGAAAACGACAGCAGCAGCGGCTAATTGCTTGCAAAAAAGGCTAAAAATAAAGCTAAAAACTAAAGCTGTATTTAAAGTGGAGGCCAGAAAGAGAGCGAACCAAACGAACGAGCCAGCGCGAGGCAGCGAGAGGGAGCAAGAGGGAGTGAGCGAGCGAGCGAGAGAGCTGGCGAGCAGCTGGCGATTGGCGATTGGCGCAGGTGCAGGCCGAAAGCTTGGGACTGGCGCTTAGCTGACGTCGTAGCTAGGCGCACAGGTGGCTTACACAAGCTCAAGCCATGAGGCGAGGTGACTCAACAACAACAGCCACAACAACAGCAACAATTATCGCAGTTGTTGGCAGGCGGCTCTGGTATTGATATTTGTTTGCTATTTGCCGCTTTGCATTAGCCGACATTTAAGCACGGCTATCGATTTAATTTGAACCCGTCGCATAAATTTCAAACGATTTTTTGTTAGCTTTTTTGTTTGTTTTTGTTTGCTGCTCTCCAAAAGTTCCACCCGCGTGCATAACAACCTCAGTCGGGGCTACACTAGCCGAAAACACACAAGTATCTCTAATGCCCAAAATAAAATGAAAAAATATGTTTTCGTTAAGTTTTTTAAATACTATTTTAAATATTTAAGACATTGTAAGTAATATTTTATTAATTTTTCCAATGTGGGTCTTTCGATTAAAGCTTCAAACTATTTATATATTTTTTTATTAAAATGTTATTTCCAATATAAAAAACTTCATTTACGACAAAAACTTTCCTTTAATATTTTTAGTGTATATTATATTCTTAGACAACCCATATAAACTTTTTGATGACTGTATCTAAATATTGATTTGTTTTCAATCAAATTTTACATTGGAATGACACAACTGTAATTTTAATTGACATGCAACTGCTTGCTATTGATTTTTTTTCAGTGCTTGCTCATTATTTTAACTATTTCTTTCTTATGTATTTTCAGTTCAAGTATTTGCTTCAATTTTTATTTACTTTAACACCTCTTCACAGATTTTGGTCAATCTTTTAATAACGTAATATATATATAGCAAATATAAAAATATATTTCATATATACATTTTCAACTTGCATGCACTTTAAAAACTTACCCCAAATTTTTTCTCACTGCTTACCATATTCTTAAGCCATTCACTGAAAATCTTTTGTATTCACTTTCAATGTATCTTTCCCACTTTAGTTTCCACATGTCTCATACAACATTCAACAAGTCGACACTGATTTTGCTCAGTGTTTGCTTTAGTTGGCATCCATATTTGAACAATTTGTTAACTGCACCTAGTCGCGAGTGCAGCAGCCTCTCGTAAATCTTGGCCCAGTCGGCAGGTTGACAGATTCGTTAAATTTTATACATAAGCGACGGCTGCCTGCCACTCCCCTTGCCTTCCCAGTGACCCTGCCCCTGCCCCTGCCACAGCAACCTGTTCCCCCTGTTGCCTCAAGCTAATTTGCGCTTTTTTGTTGCGTCAAATGTCGCCGAAATGTTGGCCAAGTTTGTTGTTGTTGTTGTTGTTGTAATTGTTGTTGCAGCAGCAGCTGCTGCTGTTGCTGTTGTTGTTGCCATGCGCCATTTTTTGAAGTTTTTATGAGCGCATGGATCAAAGTTCAGCATCCCAAATTATATGACGGCGTGCGCTATATATCTATTTTTTGTAGGCGTTTATAACGCGTGTCTCGCAGACTGCCAATCGATGTGATTCGATTCGATTCGTATCTGCAAAAGGCGGGCAGCCAATTAAGCAATACACAAACATGGGCTCGAAATTTTCGAGAGTTATTTCATCTATAATTGAATAGTCGTGTAACGGCTTACATCGTATATTGAAATACTAGGTACATTTATTATAGAAGACTAGGTTAAAGACCATACTTAATGTAACTATTTATGTTTTTCTTTATTTTTCTCGGTCTCTATCTTCCTCTCTCTCTCTCTCTCTCTCTCTCTCTCTCTTTTGTCTACCAATCCCTCTCTCTTTCCCTCTATTTATTTATTCTATTTCTCAATCTGTCTAACACGCTCTCTCTCTCTCTCTCACACACTCTTTTGTTCCATATCTATATCCTTCAATCAATCTCTCTCTTTCTCTGCCTCTTTCTCTCCCTATCTATTTTTCTCCTCCCTTTTCTTATTTCTGTCTTTCCGGCTCTGTCTGTCCCTATTTATCCATCTCTCTATATGCCTATATCTCTATATCTTACTCTCCCTCTCTCTGTCATACTCTACCTGTCTCTCTTTCTTTCGCGCTAACTCAATACCTCTCTATCTTTCTTTCCCTCTCATTTTCTCTCCCCATCTTCCTCCTTCTATATGAAAGTCGAAAAACTATAATACCCAATATTATCTAATATAATTTCAAAGCCATCATGAACACAACAATATAAATCTGAAGCTCCAAAAGTCTCCATAATTATGTAATACCATCTGAAAATCGGCCAACTCTACTACGTAATACCCAGGGAAAATCTTTACTCCGCTTCTGTCACATCTCGCATGACTAACAGCAATCGCAGTCAAGCTCAGTCAAGGTTTTGATATACCTCAGCTTCCGCTGGCAGCTGTCAAAGACAAATTGTTCAATTGGCCCCGCTCAAAAGTAAACAAACAAAAAACTAAAACGAGACAGCCACAAAAAAAAAGCAACGTGAAAAACCTATAAAAATAAAAATGTCCAAATGAAACTTGATGTTTCTTAAAGGCAACCTTCAAAATGAACATTAAAACGAACGTGCGATGCAGTTTTCCGCAATGCGATGCCGTCGCCGGCTGAGCGAGCGAGAGAGTGAGGCAGATGCTGCCAGTGCCAATGGCAGACTGACAGGGAGAGAGCGAGAGAGGGAGAGAGGGAGAGGGAGGAGCAGAGGGAGACAGCGAGCAGCTAGAGACGAGTCGCGCAAGTTTTTGGGGCGTGGGTTGCAATCAACAACAACAACAACAACAACAACACAGCTAACAAGCAGACGGCAGCAGGTGTGTGCCACAATTATTGACGGACTGATTGACTGACTGACTGACTGACTGACTGACAGACGGATAGACAGTTAGAGAGTCGAATAGTCAGACAGATATGACATTGCAATGCCGTTTGTCGTAGACACACAAGCGAAATGGATTTTTAATTTTTTTGTTTTGCTAAGCTACTTAAAAGAAAACAACAACAACAGCAACAAAAGCAACAATTGTGAATAGAAAACTAATATAAAATATGGAAAATTTTCAGTTCATATTTTGTATTTTGCGCAACAATAGATAAACAAAACAATTAAGGCACGTGCACAGCCAGAGCCCTGAGAGTCGAAGCGTCTCGTTTGGGGTTAAACCTCATCGACAGAGTCGAACAACCTTATCAAAGTGTAATCTGGCCTAACAACCCCAAGGATCTAGACAGTTTAGCTCAATCAATTTCTGTTTTACGCTCTTAACTGATGGCAAACACGTTTTAGCATTCAGCTGTCCATGGGGAAATCTTCTACTCGCATCTTCTGCCCGCTGCATAATTCATAAATGTGGCACAGAGTTTCTCAGTTAGGGGTGTGGCATGGGTCGTAGCAACACTTTCAGTTGCTATGCCATATGTTGCAAAGTGTTGCACGCGGCGTATGCGTAATTTAAGCCCTGCACTAATTGAGTTGGCAACATGCAGCAGCAGCTCATCGGTGGTGCAAGCGGGGCAACAGCTGGGCGGCCATGGGGAATTATTAGGTTACAATTTGATGCCGAGTCGCCTGACGATTATGACAGATGGCTGCTGCTTGCTCTGGCTCTTGTTGTTGTTGTTGCTGCTGCTGCTGCTGCTGGAATGGCAGCTTCTCAAGTGCTTGGCTGCGCTTTTGGCATGTGGCATGCGGCCTGTGGCACGACAGGCGCGGCACAACGTCTACGTCGCACAGCTCCAGCTCCAGCTCCAGCTCGAGCCTCAGTTTCAGCTTCGGTTTTTGCAGTCTCAGCCACATGTCATGATTGCTTTTTCGTCGTGGGTGTATGTGAGAGGGTCTCTGTCTGTATGTGTGTGTGTGTGTGTCTGTGTGTGTGTGTGTGTTTGCTGTGTGTGAGTCATGGTACGTGCTACTGTGCAAAAAGTTATTAAATTTTTATGTGCGCTTTTCTTTAAGCAGGTTTCCTCTTTACTTATTTGCAGCCACTCCTTAATGGCTGGCTGAGTGGAGCAGTAGGCGGGGCAGAGGTGGGGGAGGGGGTTTTTGTAAAGAACAAAAAGGGGTGCACGTGTCGTACGTGGCCGCCATTAGCGTAAACATTTACGGATGCGTTCTTGAGTGCCAGCCAAATTGCTAGCAAGATTATATGAAATTTGCTCAATGGGTCAACTAAATAAGTTGAATTTGCCAATTTTCCACAAATGTTGTAAATTTTCCATTTAGCCAAGGCAGGGGACGAGGGCAGGCGCTTGATGGGAGAGTGGGCAGAGGGGCTGGGGTGAGTGGGTGAGTAGCTAAGACAAATAGAATTTGTGTGTGTTTTGTGACTTGAATCAAGGCAAAGTACAGTGGGATAAGCTGATATCAAATGGGAATGGGAATGCAATTGAATTTTGGGGTGGTTCAGGTAAAGAAGACGAAGAAGTAGAAGAAGAAGAAGAAGAAGATAAAGCAAGATATTGAATATGATTCGAAAATTAAGATAAATTAAAGGATTGATACGCAATTGATTTTTGGGGTGGTTCAAGTAAGGAAGAAGTTGAAAAAGATGAAGGAGAAGAAGAAGAAGACGGATAAAAAGAAGAAGAAGAAGAAAAGAAGAAGAAGAAGATAAAGCAAGATATTGGATAAGTACAGTCAATTTGCTTAAGACAAGATTTTAGTACTTAGCTGAAGCAAATAAAAACGTCATTAAAATTAGCTCTAGTTCAAGGTTCTCTTCACGCTTCATAATCTTTTTAAGCTCATTTAAAACTTAATTACCATTTCAATTACCTATTTAAGATACTAAAATTTCTCCTTATCTCCAACCTCGCCCCACATTTGACCTACTTAAATATATGTGCCACCATCAAGTTTTTGTGCACTGACTGCCTGTCGGCTGCCCATGGTGGATGTCAAGTGACCCACTGGTCGGTGCCAAAGCAAACACAGCCACAGCCTTAGCCGCAGCCACAGCCTCAGCCACACGGCCACAGCTGTAGTCGAGCGATATGATCAAAGTGAACACACAGTTCAGCTTCCATATGTTGTTTGCCAGCAGCAGCCAAATGGGAGGTGGCTGTGGGAGAGTGGTGTGGTGGGGTGTGGCACGACACTGTGCACTGTCAGGTTGGGTGGGGACTGTGGTGCATCAACGTCAACAACATCATCATAAATGGCAATGCGATGCGATGCAGTGGGGCAACCTACTTACTGCACAGTTGCAGCTGCTGCAGCTAAAAGCATCAATCAATGGATCAGCTTTGTCTATGCCACTGCCTGTGAGTGAGTCTGTTGCAATGAGCGCCATCTATTGGCAGCTGGCTGACACTAAACAATGATGTTCATGAGCAGAGATCAGTTCTCGCCTCGCGATGCTCTGGCACTCAATGAAATTTCCATTCAGCTTGACACGCGGCCTAATGAATTTCAATGAAATACACACAAAGTCACACATACACAGACAGTCTCTGTCAAATTTACGTAACGTTAAATTTCGTATAATGAACATCTGTGCAAACAGCGCTCAAATAGTATTTGCCCCAGCCCCGGACACACTCTGGCCCTGGTCAGTTGAACTGCGCTTCTGCCTCAACAGCAGCAGCAGCAGCAGCAGCAGCAGCAGTAGGCAGTAGGCAGTAGCACATCCGCATCTCATCTCACTGCTGATAATCGTCGTCATCATCATCATCATCTTTATGATCATGATGAAGCATCCGCTCTGCTCCAATTTTCACAGCTGGCCGTTTTGGCGTGCTAATGAAATCGAGCGCGTTTTTTATTTGTTTTTATGGCATTTGTCAGCGCACAGACGGACGGACGGACGGGAGGATGGGAGGACGGGAAGATGGACGTACTCATGCACACTCGAATGTATCGAGTACAAAAGTATCGAATATATAGTGTATGCAATGCAGCTGTAATTGAAACGCGGCGTGTGGCTTAATTGAGTCCAAGACACACACACACACACAGAAAATCAACTGCAAAAGAAAACACAAACAAAAACAACAAACACTAAAAATCGAAACAAAAACAAAACCCCACTGACAGACTTGTCCGTCAATTCGCCGCACGCTGCCCATTCGCCGTGGCCACCAGCATCGATCGGCGCTCAAAGATCGAGCCGGAGCCTCGCAAATTAGCTGAATGTGTCTCGATATCGCGATCTACATAGATCTCGGCGATCTCTGCTGTCGATCGCATGCAAATTTTCTAATTGTTATTAACAATTGCCGCTGGGCATAGTTAAGCAATTAAAAGACACCAGACGTAAGTGCAGACGGTAATAAAAGCCGTTATTTTTGCCATTTTATTTTTGGCCGCTCGAACACAATTTGTCGGGCTATTGATTGGGCTGAGTAAAGGTTGAGTGCATGCTGACTATGTAACGGAAGTTGTAACAGATGTCGGATTGGGAGTGATATAGATTATAAATAATGAATATAATATTAATATACTTTATCATATAATATTATTGTATTAATGTAAGTTGTTAGACCTATTACAACTTACATTTTATAGGGGTCGGGAATAAGGGAGGTTAAATAATATATATTATAATTATATATTATTATATATTATATATATTATATATTATAATCTATTATATATTATTTTACTATATTATATTATTTTTTTGTTATTTTTTTTTTTTTTTGCTCAATTAGAAGACTTTTTTGTATATTAATTAGCGATCCAATAGGATACCATAGGATATCAAGCAAACATAGACTATAACATTTATATCAATTTTGTACATGTAATAATAATAATTATGTAACTGTATATCAATTATCAAAATTTTTTTAATTTATTTTATTTCATTTATAAAATTTCCTTACATAAATTACTCAATTTTCGCGCAGGGTATTTAATAGTGACATCTTTAGCTAGTTTTTGTCTTTTTGTTTTTTTTCTTTCTAGTTTGCTTTTCGATTGAGTTTTCGTTTTCGAATTAGCTGTGGATTATGTCATGCAATTAACAATGGCACATTGCGCATTGCCTTTGTTGTTGTTGTTGTTGTTGTAGCTACCGCAATTCGGCTTTGTCAGTGGCACGTTTTGCACTACGTTGCAAAACAAATGCTCGCACGGGCATTCGCATTCGCATTCGCAGTTCGCCATTCGCATTCGAATTCGCACTCGTTCTCAAATTTGGCTTGGAATGGCAATTGCAGTCGACGATGTGTTGCGTGCACTTTGTGAACTTTTGTGGTTGCCATTTGTGCAGCTACCGTTGATTAACAGTTGTTATTGTTGTTGCTGTTGCTGTTGCTGTTGTTGGTGCGGCATGTAATTAAGCAGCATTGACATGTCTAGTTCGAGTTCGAGTTCGAATTCGACAACTGAGTACTGAGCAAATTGACGTAAGCGCATGCGTCAGCGTTGATTGATGCGGGCATTTATTATGCACAGCAGGAGTGAGAGGAGTGTGTGTGAGAGAGAGAGAAGGTGGAAGAGGGGAAGAGAGTGAGGGTAGGTGTAACACGGTTCGGCAATCTGTGATCTCCGCAGCCGCTGGCAGAGCAAGTGAGATCGACATCTGGCTGGGCGTGACTTTGGCATTGTCGTCAGCTAATGCTAATGTTGTGTGACAAACGCACACATATGTGAGTGTGTGTGTGTGTGTGTGACACTATGTAAGCATGTGTGTGTGTGTAAAGTTATGTCAAGGCTATTTGTAACAGCGCTATCATCAACACCATCTCATTGTTAGGCAGCGACACCTGTTGGGGAGAGTGAGAACTCAACTAGCTGAGGTTAAGTATATGTTTTAATTTGAAACATATATTAAATATGTTAATATTCCATGTTTTACATATAATAATGACTAAACCAGAATTTATTTGTATTTGGCACGCTGAAAAATGTGAAAATTATGAGCAAAAAACTTAATATCAACTGACAGGCATATTAATTTCCAATGTACTTGTTTGTTATCTCTCAGAAATCAAATTTATGTAACAACTCCACATTCTTAATTAAAATGAGCTAAACAAAATGTGAGCAAATGTGAAACGTCTTTATAACGAGTTGTTGCCTCATTAAAATTCAATATAAAATATATAATATAGATATATATGAATATATTTAAATACCCTATATAGAGACTGCCGATAATCGATTTCAATTTAAAGTGCGAGCTCTTCACACTTGAAACACTCTTAGTGGTGGTGGTGGTGGTGGTGGTGCTGGTGGTGCCACCGCATCGCAATTAGTGTAAAAAGATCTTGGCCAGATATCTACGATATGGAGAAATTCAGCTAGAACTAATACTACTAATTGGCCCAATTCTCACTTTTTTTCCTGACAGAGACAGAGGGAGCCCACGCAGCTAGCGAGGTGGAAACGGACCGGACAGCTCATAAATAAACAAAAAAACAAAAAAACAAAAAAAGAACCGTGAAACATGAGCAACAAGAAACAGAACAAGCTGGCAACATGGGTGTCAGACAGGCCGAGTAGGTTTTATATGCAGATGCGATCAAGACGACGCCTGCAGATCATGTTGCCAGTGGAGAGCAGAGATGGGAGGAGACGGGAGAGTGGAGAGAGGAGAGAGAGAGACGAGAGTAGAGAGTCGTTCCGGTACGTGTGAGCTGATATGTTGGGTGGTCTGTTCCAAATCAATTGCGGCCCTCCGTAGCAAAGCATAACGAAAGCAGCCGAGCGAGAGAGCAAGAGAGTGGGAGAGAGAGAGAGAAGGGAGAGGCCCACAGGATGGGGCAGTGTTGTTTATTTTGCATAAATGTTGCCCCAAATATTGCAGCTGTAAACACACATATAATGAATGCCAACGATCGAAGCTCGATGATGATCAGCTTGGAGCTCTGCGACTTTTTGCTTCAATAAATATTTGTTTAAAGTTCCGCACGCCACACGGCCGCAGCCCTGGGGCAGGGCCAAGTGGCAACTGGCAACTGGAGAGTGGCAAGTGGCCACAAGCGCTCTGCATGCGCCCACACACGCCCAGTCTTTGTGGCTTGGAGTGGACCACCAGGCAAGATCGATGGATGTTGCAGCTGCTGCTGCTGTTGATGCTGCTGCCGCAAATATGCTAAGTGCTCAGTTCGTCCTCTTCTTCTTCTTCCTCTGGTTGTTGTTGTTGTTGCCTCTTTCTGTAAACAATTGGAGGCAGACGAACTGCAAACATTTTATTGGCTACGCTTGTGCTGTTCATTTTTATTGAGTTTACTTCAAACAGTCGGCACTCCACACTCCACAAGCCACATGCCACATGCTGCATGCCACTTCATAGTGCCACACAACGCCCACAGACAGCAGCCAGCTGCAGCAGCAGGCGCATCTCTTTTTTCAACACCTTCTTATAAGCTGCCACACATCTGCTTCCGAAGACGCCGATCGAGAAGTCTCTGCCACAAACAAGAGACTTTTCATAATTTCGATTCCACTTTGATTTCCTATTGATTAATTGTATATATACATACAAATGTATATATGTTATGGAGGTATATATGTATGATTAACATGTTTTGTGTAGTGGCTGCCCCTTCGTCAATGCGTGGCATGAAGTGGTGCCCTGTGTTGATGTTGTTGAAAATTAAACAACACAAAAAAAAACGTTTGCTGCCACTGCGATTTGTTTGGGTGGCATGTTCAGCCTCAGCCACAGCTGCTTGAAGCTGCCACGAACAAAAAAAAAATGAAAAAGCGGGAAATCGGGAATCTGGGCATCGTAGCTGTCGGCACAGCTCTAGCCATGTGCTTTATCCATATTATTGTTGATGTTTGGCTCAACTTTTTTCTGTTTTCTTTTTTTTTTCTGAATCATTTTTGACAGAGCTGTGAAATGTTTATAAGTAAATTTCCTGGGCAAAACAATCAAACGAAGTTGTATTCACCAATAAAAGAATCAATTTTTTAATGTGTGGCTAAAATTTTACCCAAAGTCCAAAAACAAAAATCAAAAACTCTTCGAAGTCAAGACATAAAATATAAGAGAAACAGAAGAACTTAAAAACTAAGTTTCTGCACAAAGTTATACATTTAAATAAATATTAATAGGCGCAGCTGAATATATTTAACGCTAAAAATTATATTTTATAAAAATAATTAAATGAGTTAACTATATAAAACAAACTTTAAAAGTTCTGCCAACAAAAAATCAATAAAAACAAATTTAAATCATAAAAAAAATATATATATAAACATCTTCGTTATACGCGCATTTTATAATAAAATAGCTTTAAAACTTATTTTTTATGACTTTTATATATTATAAATATTTAAAAAATAAAAATATAAGTCGACAGTGACCTGCTCCAGGTGAGGCTCGAACTCACAACCCCGGCATTGCTCATACACAATAGTACTGATTATAAGTACCGTGCGCTAACCAATTGCGCCACTGGAGCTGTTGCTCGGTGCCTGCCAAATGCGCATGTAAAGCGGAGAGCCACTGATAACTAGAATATTTGCTGAGCGAAATCTGACTCTCGCGCATCACACACTCTCTCTCTCTCTCGTTTTCTTACTCATTCTCAATCAGTTTGTGGCACGCTGTGCGTGCGACTATGTTAGTGTTCTCGAGCATGTGTGTGTGTGTATGCATGACATTTGAAATTTTTGTTAATGCCGTGTTAATTCGCCGCGGCAGCAAAGCTGATAAGAATGTATGCTTATATAAAATTCATTTTAAAACCTAATAAATTGAGTCATTGAGAGTATGTAGTGCCAGTTAATTGATGCAATAGACAGACTATCGACAATCGGCAATCGGCATGACAACAATATTAATTATAAATATGTATTAATGCATTGAAAAGTGAAATTAGTTTAGTAACAGTTTTTACTTTCAATGGACCGGCGATCCCAACCCTTGCACAACTAAAGTAAACAATGTAAATTTTATGCTTTTCACTTTCGTTGCGAGAACAGGTGCAGGTTTAGCAACGATTACGAAAAGCCCGTTAAAATTGCAGCGACATCAGATCCAGCTCCCAGCTCCAGTTGGCACAATGCGAAACGTTAAACAAAACAAAAAATGAAAAGAGGAAAAAAACAATAAAACAAGAGCAAACAGCAACAGCAAAAACAACAACAAAACAGTTACAATTCGATTTCAAATGAATTGCAAAATGCAGCGAAAACAATAGAGTGTGCGGCGAAGTAGAGCAAGGGAGGGGCGCGCTGTGGTGGGGCGAATAAGGTAAAGCTCAACTGTGCACTGTGTACCGAGCACGGCGAGTACTTTTTGCGGCGATTACTAAGAAAATCAAGCTCGGAGTCAGTCAGGAAATGCAAATTGCGCTAATTACGTTGGGCATAAAGCGTTGCGATATTTACTGTTGTATGCGCTGCACTTGCTGTTGTTGTAAGTGTTATTGCCATAATCGCTTCTAACTGAATAAAAATAAAATGCAATGCAATGAACATAAAGTACACTCACACACACACACACACACAGACACACACACACAACAGCAACAACAACTACAACAGCAACAGCTGTGACAAATGACCATTGTATGACATTAATAATAATAATTTAATGCTGGAAAAACGATTTCGCAATGGAAAAAACTTAGCGAAGCGCGCAAAAGCCAAATCCCTTGTCATGTCATGCTGCAATTAAACAAAAACAGAAAAAAACGACAACAACAATTAATGAAAAGCGACAACAGACAGTCGGACATTAAACAGTTAATAATACTAGCGAATAATTAATGATGTATGTAAAATGTGACCTCAAAAATTATATAGAAATACAACTGTCTGTGCCACATAGCGTGGCGCCTTCCAACTGTATAACTGTAAGCGTAAACGAAATCGAATTAGAATCCAATCAGAAAACACTCACACACACACACACACACACGAGTCTAGGCATCGCATATCAGCTGCGATTTTTTCCATTTCCAGGCTCCAGGCAGCAGCTTGTAGGTGGGCGGTAGGCGGGGTCGGTGACTGGCGCCAATGAAATCAAAACAAAGATAGGAACAAAAACAATTCGAGGAAAAAACACTAAGCTCTACTATAATAATAATAATAACAATAATATAAACAATAACAAGACTCAACAACAAAATCTACGAATATGAAATGAAACATTACAATATAACAATACTATATACACTTTGCTAGATAAAGCAGCAAATCTTTAAATTGAATTATTGTTTATAGATACGATCGAAAATCAAGTTATGTATTTATAATGGGACTTTACTGTTTTTAAGCTGAACAGAAAAAAATCCCCCTTAAAATTCCCAGAAATTTAAATTAAAAGCTTTCAAAGAAATATCAATGCAATCTATAAAAATTATGCTAATGTTCGATGAAAAGATCATAAATTAGGCATCACAATATAAACCGTATAATTGAATTAAAATTTTATAGCCAAAATACAAAGAACTTTTTGTTTTGAATTAAAATTAAAATTTTAAAATCAAAGATTTTAATTAAAATAAATTTTGCATTTATAAATAAGAGACATTACAGATATAAATAAAAACCCATTTGAAATATATAAATAATAATTAAATTATCATGTAATTAAATTTTTTAATTATGGCTTAAAAGCTCTAAAAATACGTACAAGATATTAATCTTAAATAAAAAACTGTTAACCTGTTCATTTATTATTTTTTGTCAAAATGCGCTTTTAGACCATTTTTAAAATTATTTCTTAATCGCTTTTTGTTTTTGCACGTTTTATATGAATCATAAAACTTATCTTAAAATTTCAGTTTATCAATTAAATCATTTAAGCAAAAGCGCACTCTTTTGTCTGCATTTTGTATTACTTCTTATCAACTCCAATTGCAGTTCCAGCGTGGAAATTAAGATAAGTTCCAAGCCCACGCTGCACAGCGACTGATAAACGTAGCTTTAGTCATGCCAGCTTACATACATACATAGTAAATACACATATGCACACATATGTATATGCAAACATGTATGGGTCACCGAAAACACATCTAGCTTAATCTCTGTCAAGCACTGCATTAAGATTAGACCTTGTTGTTATTGTCTTAGCCACTTGCCTGTCTATCATTGTTGTTGTTGTTTGCTTATCAGCTGCAGTCGCTGCTGCTGCTGCTGACTGCTGCTGACTGCACTTGTAGCGCCACTTTCGGTTTTATTTGCTAACGCTGCAGTTCGAGTTCGAGTTCGACTTCGACTCTGTGAGTTCGCTTGATTTAAGCACGGCGAAATTGTTGCTGGGCTGGAAGTGAAGATTCATTGTGTTGTTGACACAGCTGCAGTTACTTTTGCGCTGTTGAACTTTGCAATGTTTGCGCTGGCAGCGACTTTTACCTCAGGGCCAGCCTGCGCTGCCCACTTCATCATCATCATTCCCAGCCGCAGGCAAAAGCAAAACAAAAAGCAAATGTAAAATGAGCTTTAGAGAACACGCCTGCGTAGCTAGCTTGGTTTGCTTGGTTGCTCTTTCACGCTGTCGCCCCCGCATGGTGGCTATCTCGCCAGCTCTCTCGCACGCATACGCACATCCACACGCACACTCACTCGCATGCACACAGTTACAGCAGACACTTTGCATGTTATTTGTTTCGTTTATTTGACTTTCTCATTAACTTTTGCTTACTCTGCGTCGCTTGGCTGTTTTTTTTCTTCTCTTATATTTTGTTGTTTTTGTTTAACTGAAAGTTGCCGCAAGATTTGTATGCGCACCTGATCAAACTTCACGTTCACGTCATTTTCATTTTGCCGGCTTGTGGGAATTATTTTGTTGATCTTGTGATTTGCCAAGTTTACATGCGTATTAGTGTATGTATTTGTATGTATGTATGTGTCAGTGTGCGTGTGTAAATATTTGTTACGCCTAAGCTTAGGCCTAGACTTTGAGCCTAGACGCAGGTGCCGCAATTAAAGTCTATTAAGCTGAATTTATAACCTGCAGCCGCAATGGTTATAAATTAAAAAATTTAGTCAAATTAGCGCAGCGACGACTGCAGCAGCGTAAGTCGCTTTAAAAAAGTGCAAAGCAAGGCGTCTAGCGGCCCCAGCGAGTGCGAGTGTGAGTGCGAGTGCGAAGGCGAGTGCATTGCAGGTGTTTGAACTCAAATGTCAGCCAAATGTCGACGCGTCACTAAGGCGAATGCTAAGGCGAAGGCAAACGGGGCGAATTCGGGGGATGGGCTAAATAATTGGGCGACAGACGCTGACGTTGCTTTGCCGCTGCTGCTGCTGCTAGCAGTAAACATAAAATTTGCGAATGGCGATCGCATGGCGCGTGTAATGCGAAATGCAAAACAAACAGTTTTTCGATATCACACCTACATACCCAGAAACACACACACACACACCCAATGTGAACAATTGAATGCGTTCAGGAGTAAAAGTATGTCACACTCACACTCACTCACACACACACACACACACATACGCTTGCATACATGCGCTCAGTGCCAGAGCGTGAAAGCTCTCTTGAGAGAGCGCAACTGGAAAGCAGCAAAGTCTACATTCCAATTGGGGTGCAGCAGCCGAAGGGCGTTGACATTTTGAGGGCAAAAGCAACATGAGCAGTGATTGTTCGCCCTCTCTCTCTCTCTCTCTCGCTCGCTTGCTCGCTCTCGCTGCTTTATGAATTGCAATTTCCAGTGTCAGTTTCCAGTGCGCTGATTTGTGCCTGTCGGTTGGCCAATTTTTTTATGTGCGCCGCATTTGAATTTCAGTTTCGTCAACTTAATCAAAACGGCGGCCCAGTTGGCGCTGACGGCGACGCCGACGTCAGCGCCGGCGTTGGCAAAACAAGCTGGTGACAAATCTGCAACAGCAGCGGCAGCGGCAGCGGCAGCCGTGCCCATTGTGTTGCACCGCCTGCCACGGCATCTGCATGTGGGCGTCGTTTTGCGGACGCCGATTTTGAATTTGATTTTTGGGCCTGCCTCATGTGCTCCATGGCGATGGTGGGTCAAATGCCTGGCCAAAAGGGTGTGACGTTTGTTTCATTTGATTTTGTTTTCTTGTTGTTTCTTTTTTTTTCTTTTTTTTTTTTTGGTGACTGTTTTTGGCTTGACATCGAATTCGAATTTCGAGCTGCGGCTCCGTGTGGCCGCATGTGGGCTTAATTTATTTTGACTTTTGGCCATTTAGCTTGAGATTTATCTGGCCTAAACTATGCGCCGAGCCAACAGCCAACAATGACAACATTTCGGAGTCGCCTGTTGACGCGTGGATTTAATGTGCCAAATGCAAACTGCGAGCTGCGAGCGGCTGTTCGCTCAGCCTGTTAACGGATTAGAGCCTGGGTGGGTCTCCATCTGGCACCATAAACCATTTCTTGACACGCCCGTCAAATTGAGTTGTCACCCATAAGAAACAGTTCTCAGTTCTCTGTTCTCAGTTCTCGGTTGTCTGCTGCTCATGTTCTAGGGATTAGCGATAAAGGAATCATTCCAACCTAGACAACTTTTCATAAACTCCGAATGATTTATCATTAATTTTCAGTCTGTGTGTCAACAGACGGAACTGCAAAGTTTCGTTCAGCTAAAATAAATTGTTGTGAAATATCCAAATTCATTATGTTTGTTATAATATTTAAGGTCATTCATGTCATTGGAATGCATTGTCTAAATAGAATAGTTTGCTTAACTATGAATTTTCTAATAAAAACTATTGCTTAAGAGATTTAATTGGAAAACTCTTTTGCCTTCAGAACATGCCTGGAATAGAATTTGGGTTAGGTTAGCTTTTTCTATTGGAATGATTTGTATGAAAGTCATATATTTTTTAAGCCATTATCCAATTCTAGGTTAGGCAAGCTCACTCAGTCTCTTTCTCACGCTCCCTATTTAATTTCATCAAGGGTTTTCAGCTTTACACTAATATAATGATAATTTTACTTATATGAAACATCAACTTATGTTAAGTCTATTTATAAGCCCTTGAATCATAGGCCTGGAATTTTCCAGTAAGGTTAGGTTTCTTGACTCGCTGGAATATTCGCTTTTTTATCTCAGCTCAAGTTATTTAAAAACTCATATAAATACTATATAACATCTGCCTTCCGTCAACTCTTAACTCTTTTTCACAACTCATAAAATAAACAACAATTTTTGTCACATTTGCCTTCCATTTCGTAGCCTCAACTCAAGTGTCTTTCAGTCTTCAAGTCTTCCAATCTGGAAATCTGGCATTTTTCAAACAAAAAATTTCTGACAATTTGTGTATCCGCTGACTGTTTGCTGGGCTCTTTGTTTATGCAGCTAACTGCGGGTGCGTCTAATGGTTCAATCAGCGGCAAATTTTCCAATCAGTTCCCACATTAATTATGCCACAATTAAAAGACGACTACGAATAGGCCGGAGTCTGGGCGCGGGAATTCCACTTGAATGGCTGTCAATAGGGCGAACAATGCGCCACTTGAAGTAGGCACAGCAGAAGAAGAAGAGAGAGAGAGAGAGAGAGAGAGAGAGTGTGAGGGAATAAGAGAGTGAGAGATTGAACCCAAATGGACCCTTAGCCCGCATGTGTGAGCAGCTACTGACGCCCTCGCTTTCTACTTCTCTCATTGTCTCTCTCTCTCTCTCTCTCTCTGCCTGTCTCTCCCTCTCTCCCTCACTCATTGTCTCTGCTGTTGACCTCCAGCGTGGACAAATGCCCACACAGCTGTATAGCTCTGCTGACTGCTCCGCTCTGCAAAGTGTTTGCAAACTGTGCACAGAGAGGCGGCTAATTTCGTAGAAATCACAGAGCGTGATAGACAGAGACAGTGAGTAAAGGAGAGAGAGAGACAGACGAGAGCAATTGGACTGGGAACGGGTGGGCATTGTCAGCGTTACGCATTTCCTCTCAGGTGTGCCGATCTGTCCGTCCGTCCGTCTCTCATTCTGTCTGTCTGTCTGTCTGTGTCGGTGCCAAACAAAAGCGTTAAAAAGTAGGTGCAGCTGGGGCAGCGGCCGTTGCGGCTGCGGCGGGATCGCAATCGGGATTAATGAGCAACAGTCGCAGACAACAACAACAACAACAACAACAACAACAACAACAACAACAACAACAACAGCAACAACAACAGCTACAAAGTGAGTGGGAAAATGGAAAGGCCGCTCATTGAGCAAACAAACAGCAAATAAGCAACATGTAAGAGAACTACGTGAGCAACAATGTGGCTAACGTTTAAGTACCCTGTAAAATGAACTATAAAATATGAAATATGTGTAGAGATATATATAGAGTATATATACGTAAAGGATATATATGAAATTATGTATATAAATAGTTAAATATGTAAGTTATGTATACTATGTATTCCAAGTAAATACATCTTGATTCATGCTTTGCATTACATTCACTACGCTATGGCCCGTCTATGCGATTCTCATGAACAGAAAGTTAAGCAAGGCTTACCAATTGTTTTACTGAGAACACAGCATATATTGATGGCGTTGTAAGAAGAATTAACATTAGATAAAAAGGCTATTGTGAGAATAGTTTAAAACTAAACAGATAAACAGATGGAAGATTCCAGAAAAAGTAGATTGTAAAAGAGTCTAAGGAGATATAAGAGATAAGTCGGTCTGTGATAAATATAAGTCTTTGCTTACAACAAATCTCTACATTTGAATGATAACTAGAACACCCCTTACTCAATTACAGGGTATCATAACAGCAAAGCCGTGTCGCTGACTTAGCTGGTGGCTGGTGGCTGTTAGCTGTTAGCTGGTTGGCTGAGGTGAGTTGGTGGTGCGACTGGGACTGAGCTGGTGGCTAATGATGCCGCTGCTACGTGACGTTCGTTGCCAAGTGGCAGCAAAAGAATTGTTTCTGATTTTTTCTCTTTATGAATTGTGCCATTCTGTGGCAGACGTCGCTGAGCGTCGTCAATGTTTCGTTTGTCGTCATGACTGCAACCGCCTTATCTGCCTCTACCTCTGACTCTTACTCTTGCTCCCTCTCTCTCTCTCTCACTCTCTCTGCCTCTTACTCTTTATCTTTATCTGTATCTGTATCTGTAGCTGCGACGCACCTCGTTTTCCGACTTACGGTAAAGTCTGTTGACTTAGCCGAAAATAAAATGAGAGATAAGAAAATGCCGAGTGGAGGGCAGTTAGCAGGCGGGGCAAGCGGCATGTTGCATGTGGCCGCTTCTGTTTTTGGCTCTTTTTTCCATATCCGTCATTTAATTGACGGCTCGAGGACTTTTCACAATAAATCAAAAAGCCACGATGATTTGTTTGCAATTTAAATGCAAATAGCGACCACCCAAACTACCAAGATGAAGAAGAAGAAGCGTCCATTGGAGCAGACGTTGGAGCAGAGTGGCAAAGGCATTGCAAAATTATAACTTAATTTCGAGCAACGAAAATGTTGGCAATCGCTCGAATTGCAGCAGAGATCGCCTCAGGCGACATCAGAGCTGAAGCGTGGGACGAGACGGGAGGGGAGGCGGGCGACGATGAATGCGGCCAAAAGTGGAAGCCACACAATGCGAGCCAATGCGACCACGGGGCATGATTTGTCTTCAAAATCAACTCACAGACCGAGCGAAGCTAACGAAAAAACTCGCAACTTTGAACAAATGAATGCGAAATGCGAGATTTGCGAATCGATTCCAATTGATCGACTGATCGAATGAGCTGTAGCTAAGACTGAAGATAAAAGTGGATAGAGATTATGATTCAGTATGTTAATGCTTAAATGTATGTAAGTGCTTAAAATTAATTAAAAGTATAAGATCACTGGTGTCAGATATACTTACCCAATCCCATCGATAAATATCGATTTACAGATTCTCAAACATTGCAGTTAGCTATGACAAAGTCTTATTTATGGGAAATGGTAGACTTAGTCATGAGATATTCTTACAGTTATATAAATGTTACACTTACAAGTACATATATATATAGGAATATATACATAGCTACATATATAATACTTTATCGATAAATTGTTGTTTGCTTTTTAAGAGGCTAATTAATGTATAAGAGATTATATTTTTGTAAGAATTTCTTTTCAGTCAGAAGCTTGATAATTCTTATCGATAATAACAATAAGGTATCGATAAAGGTTGACCTTCGTTTGTATCGATTTATCTTAGATATGAGCTTAATATCGATTTATACGCATTTATATTTATAGATTTGTAGCTTGATTTGAAGTATTAAACATTAACTAATCATTATAAACATGTTATCGATATGTATACAAAGCTATTGCTCTTGTTGCTGTTGCTTGAGCAAGGTATAAGAATATTTTTATTGATTATTTGGATAAGCTTGCCATTTAATAAAGTTATTAATATATGTATATCTCTGAGGCCATGTAGACTGCTTTTGGTGGCAGCCTAATCCACCCTGCATTTGGTGTGTAAGGCATTTTGGCAAAAGCCTGACTAAGCCCTGGCTGTAAGGGCAATTCCAAGAAACGCATTGCTTTGTTTGACGTCTCCGGCTGTGGGTCTCAGTCAGCCGTTGGCAGATCAAGCTACACTCCAGGGCCCCAACCAAAGCCGAGCCCCAAATATTAATAAAAGTCGTCATCGTCCAAAGGAAGCGCAGTCGAGCCCAAAAATACAAACGAAAGACCAAACCGCAAAGCACACAAAAAAAAAACAAAAAACAAAAAAACAAAAAGGCAGCGAAAAGAATGAGAAAAAAGTTATGCCACGCCGGTGTTCAACAAATTTCAATCTCGGCTCAAAGGCAAAAAGGCGGCCAGCAAGCAAAAGAAGCAACCGAAGAGGCCAGGGCTGAGGTAGGGGCAGAGACAGGGGCAGCTTTTGAGGCAATGGAGACTGCTTTTGGGGCAAGATGCACGTGCAGCATTGAAATGCGCAGCGCGTTGTGCCCAAAGGATCTGCGCTAAATAAAAAGCAGGCAAGCGAGACAGACGACCGAAGAAAGAGAGTGAGGGGGAGGGAGAGAGAGGGAAGCGAGAGAGCGAAGGTAGTCGAAATGAATTGAAAGAATTCCTTGCGGGGCAGAAACGTCGACGGGCAACTTGTCTCGTCGCAGATCAAACGCAAAGATAGCCACAGCCGGGCAGACAAAGTATACAGGGTATATAGGGTGCGGGGCCGAGGAGGCGGTGCACAGGGTATCACAGGGGTATCTGGATTTGAGGCTTGGTCATTCGTTTTGACCAAAATGCGCCTAAGAATTTCTGTGGCTTCGCCTGCGCCTGCGCCTTTTGATTTCACAGCGTCCTCTTCAAAGTCTTCCGTGTGTGTGTGTGTGTGTGTGTGTGTGTGTTGTATGTGTGTGTGTATGAATAGTTTTTGGTTGAATTTTATTATTTTTATACATATATTTTTGGGCTTTTTCAAGGCTTTTGTCGTTTGCCTTTGTTCTGGCAGCGAGCTGAGGACGGCCACATTATATTACGATTTGAATTTCAGATTGAGTTTTAATAGCACCACCAGCCACACCGCCACAGTGAAGTGGAGAGCGAAACCACACCTGCATTTGATGTGGTTCTGTGTTACTTTTCGCAGTTCTGTGCTGCAACTGCTGCCCACCTTTCCTCTCCCTCTCTCTCTCTGTCTCTCTCTCTCTCTCTCTATCTGCACTGCAATCTTGTCTTCTCACTCTCTTTTTTTTTGGCGCGTAGATTCTCTGCCACTGCCTCTTGCCACCGCCTCTTGCCACTTGCCCCTCGGCGTTCTCTGCTGCAACATTTCTGGGGTGTGAAATTTGCACATAAAAGTAAAAAAATAAAATTCAATTTCACGCTTTTTTATTAATTGGCCCAGTCGAGTCGAGTCGAGCTTTAGCATCGGCGTTAATGAGATTTTTGCACAGCGATTATGAGGCCCAATCCTCAATCTGCAGTCCCCAATGCCCCCACTGCCCCTCTTCTGTTGCCCCAGCTGATCGCAATTGAGGTCTTTTAGAGTTTGCCGACTGGGCTTGTTATTGCTCTTAGTGGATCCATTGATAGCGCTGCGCTAATTAGACAGCTGACAGCACGTTTATCACAGGGTATAGATTACATATATTGAGAGGGTATACACATGAATGTATAATTACATATATATACATATCGCAAATGAGATATTTCAAATAAGGCTAAGGCAATTCATAACAAGTAGACACAGACCTTGATTCCAGGTATAGCTATACAGTCTTAATTGTTTAATATGATCCATATTCTTATACACTGATCAACTGATAAGAAAATCTTTAGATCTTCCTATTCTTACCCGGCACACGAATATAGTCTCATCTACAAAGCTAGCCAAGTCAAATTTATATTGAGTCTTGTTAAGTGATTTTACCAGCTGCAATCGAGTCTAAGAAAATTGTAGTACTTTACACTCAAAATAGAGGTAGAACAAGATCTTGGCTAAAGCTTCTAAAATTTTTTTTTTTATATAATTATCTTTAGTAGACTTAAAACTAAAACTTGGTTTATGACTTGTTCGTTCTTATTAAACACACAAAGTTACACAACTTTGCAGAGCTTTCGAATTTAAACTAAATTATATTAAAACTAAATATTTTTACAATTGATAGGAAAGTTATCAAGTTACAAAAATACAAAACTAAATTTTTACTCAAAAACATATATAAAAAAAAAAGAAAATAAAAATAAATATTATAATATATAACCTTAATTATAAAAATAATTATATAAGACTAAGTCTAAATGTTCTTTTTATCATTAAAATAAATTATTGAGTTTATCGTTATTATATTTAAAGTTTCTTACTTCAAGTAAATTCATTCCAAATATGTGAATTAAAAAAAAAATTTTTTTACACATTTATACAAAATTTAACAAATACAAAATAAAAATATATTTTAAAAATTTTTATTTAAGAAATTACATATGTATATTAAAAAATATATTGCATATAAAAATATATAAATATATATAAAATATAAACCATTTCAAAATAACTATTATCAAATCTTATATAATAAATAATTGTATAAGATTTAATCTGAAAGTCATTTTAGTCATTAAAAATAAATTATTCGGTTAAACGTTTTATTTTTATTATTTTCTGGTCATAAAAATGGCGAGTGTCAAAATGCAAATGAAATAGAATTGTGCATAATTCTTATCAGCGACGGCAATTGAATTGTTTTGGCCAGCGGCTCTGACTAATACGCCACCAAAGTTGCTATGATTGATATGCGATATGCAAGTTGCAACTGCAACTGCAACTGCAACGCGCTGCACGCTGCACGCTGCACGCTACGCAAAACAAAAGACAGTCAGCAGCAGCAGCAGTCGGCAGCTGCAGCGAAACGAGGCAAAGCTAAAGCGACTTTGATAAATGCCATCCCACGCCTAGGCCAAGCCACAGCCTGCAACTGCAACTGCAACGTGCCACAGCGACTCCGACTCCAACTCCGACTCCGACTGTGGCATGCTGCAAATAGCCATTTTGTTAGCTGAGTTTCATTCATTTCAATTTTCATTTTCATTTCAGTTTTGGTTTTTGGTTTTTTCGCGTTTTGCGCTAATTGATTCATTGATCTTGGCGATAGACCGCGCTCGTTAAATAATTCTTGCAGTCATTTGCACACCTGCCCCCCACCTGGCCGCCCCCCTCTCGCTCCACTCTACCTGTTGGCAGCGTCCAGTTTGTGGCCGTCAATTGTGCACAAAGACATTATTAGAGCCGTCTAAGGAATTCAATTCCATTTCCATTGTGTGCTGTGGGCTTGGTTAAAGTTGCTGCTGCTGCTGCTACAACAGCTACAACAGCAACAGTTGCTGCTGCTGCTGCTGCTGCAATTTGTTAAATTGACAAAAACTGTGCGATAAAACTTTGCGCGTTATGAAATTCAATAAATTTTCGTTACGTTTTCGCTATCGCCTTTACCAGATCAGCAAATACAAATTCTATTTAAGATACAATCCACAATTTTGTGATCGATAACCATGTTAATTGCCCGAAACGGGGCGTGGCCGGCGGGCTCATGAAAAGCAGTCGAGACGGCATCGAACGAAGTTGTCAGTTGGCCAAGTCGCCAAGAGAGTCTCAGAAGAAGCCGCCAAACATTTGTCTTTGGGCTTTGCTCCTCTGCACCTCTGTGTCCCCCCCTCTTGCGCACGCCCCTTTGTTGACTGCCCAAATAAAGGCAGTTGACAGTTGCCTCAATTCGCGTATAATTTACGATAATGCGCTGCGCTTTGATTTAGGTATTGCCGTGCCAGACTGCACTGCCAGCTCAGTTCAGTTCGTGTGTACCAGTTTCAGTTCCAGTTCCAGTTCGCAGTTCGCAGTTCGCAGTTCCGAGTGACCAGTTCCAAGTGCTTGACTAACTTACGAGCTGCGCTGCTTGATCTGTCTGCATCCGTCTGATGGACGCACTTAAATGCGCTGCAAATTTATGTTGACATACAGTTGACACACACACGCACACACACACACACGCACACACACACACACGCACACACACACGTGCAGTTGTCTCTGCTGTTCCGCCCCACCTTTTGCCATTTGTTTATGACTAGCTGCCTAATTATTTTATATGGCTGCCGCATATTCACACATGCCACCAATGGTTGCAGCGCTCTTGTGGCATCGTTGGCGTTGGGTGCGCCAAAATAGACAACAACAACAACAGCAGCAGCAACAGCAATAGCTGCTGCCAAAAAATGGCAATATTCGCGGCGCCGTTTGCTGTCGATATGAAAATTTGTTTGCCATAAATATTGTTTTTCACGCGCCGCGCAGTAGCTGCCGCAGATGCAGATGCAGCAGCAACAGCAACACCAACAACAGCAACAGCAACACCAACAACAGCAACAGCAGCTGGCAACGCCAACGCTGCCGCCTCCTCCTTGTCATTGGCTCTGTGATCCGCAGATCGGCGGATCAGCATTTTGGCCACATTGTTGTCAAACGTCAGCGCCAAAAAGAAAACCTGAAGAAGAAGAAGCAGAAAAAAACTCGCAACTGGCAATTGGCAGCTCGTATAAATATTTGCGCTCTGCTGCATAATATTCAATTTTTTGTTTGCATTTTCCGTTTTTCATTTTCATTTGTTTTGTTTTTCCTTCCTCTTATTTTCTGCATAATTTATTTAACGTTTTTCGCAATTTATTGCGCATATTTTTATGGGCTTTAATGAAGTTGACTTTTATTTTGCATATTTTGACCAATTATTAGCTGGAAGATTAAGTATCCGGATTTCTGGCGTGATTTATAATTCAATTAACCCATCAAATTGGCAACATTGTGGCATTACGATCAACGATTTAACTGTAGTGTGTGGATAGATGAAGGGATAGTTATAGAGATGGAGAGCTAGATTAATGTAGATATATAGATAAATAGATTGTTGTTGATAAATAATGGATATATAGATAAGTAATCGATAAATACAGATAAATGGAATAAACTTTTGAAGGTAAAGATATACTGATAAATAGATCGATACATTTGTAGATAGATAGACATATAGATAGATACATATATAGATAGGTATACTAGATATAAATATACACACATGTATGCATTCCTTCACAGATAGATCTATATCAGATAAAGAATTTAGGCAGTTAGATTGACAGATATATAAGATATAAAATACATTTGTTTAGATACAAATAACTTCATCTTTCTCTTTTGGAATGTAGGATCCATAGCTTGCAGATAATGCAAATATGTCAGATATATTTATATACCTATAATATATTGCATATTGCTCATTCACTATTGAAGATACATTTAATTTAACTAAGATACAATGCAAATTCTCCTTTTAATGTTTTAGATACATTTACCATAGTTTAAATACCATTCAAATTTATAATTTCTTTTTTAGGATACATTTAATATATTTTAGACTTAATCTTTACATAAAATGCCAGATACATTTTACAAATGTCAGATACATGGTATATCTTCATATAATAAATCATCGTCAGAACTTAAACTTTTCATAAAATGTCAAAGTACATTTCGTAGAGCTTAGCTCCAATGGAAAACCTTCTCAGCAAATATTTAAGATACAATTTTGATTGTTTAGATACCAAGTTTAAGATATAATTTTTCAAGCTTTTATCTTTTACGCCTTCTCAGTTTTCATTTTCATTTTCATTTGGCATGTGAAGTGTTGGCAGACAGGAGCCGTTGCAAGCGATCTTAATCAGCGCCTTTTGGCAACGACAGCAGCAGCGGCATTGGCAACATGTGGCATGCCACACAGCACAGTCTCCACTGTGTGAAGTATGTGCTTCCGCAGCAGCGGCTGGCTTTCGATCAAATGTCTGAGTCGCCGTTGCCAATGCAATTGTTACCGCCGCACCTCTCTATTGTTGTTGTTGTTGTTGTTGTTGTTGTTGATATTGTTCCACTGGAAGCTGGAAGTTGAAAGCTGGAAGACAGAGGGCCGCTGCCGCTGCTGCTGCTGCGGCTGTCATTAGGCAAACATGTGTGGCTGTGCCGGCTGCAGTTGCCACAAAAGAAGGTGACGCAGCTGAAATCAATGCGCTGACCAATTGCCACACATGGCACACATGGCGAATAGAGCGGCAAGCGGCGCCCATTTGCTGTATGCTGCATGCTGCATGGGGCATGGGGCATGGGGCATGAGGCAAGCTGACTGCGACAGCTGCTGGTCAAAAGCTTCCGCCAGCTGATGTTGCCGCTTCCGATGCACAGACTACGCATAATAGATAGATACACATGTCCATAAATGTGCAACATGTGCACTTGCACCTGACTCAAAAAGCCGCCCCATCAGCGCTGCCTTGTGGTTTCACCTGGTGTTAGCCACCCTCCTCCTCCTCCTCCACCACCCCCTTTACGGCTACGCTTCGGTTTCGATTTCCTAACACAGCCAAGAAAGTCAAAAGCTGAAAACTCAACTCGCTGCTGCTGCTGCTGCTGCGGCTGCTTCAATTACACAAAGTCATGCAGAGTTCCAGCTGGAACCAGCCCCCTTCCAGTTCCCCTTGTCCGCCCCCCACCAACTCATTCCACAGCGCTGCAGCTGACAACCCACGAAAGTTGCCGAGCCGTGTCCGCGTTGCTGTTGTTGTTGTTGTTGCTGGCGTTGGTGTCTGACTTTGTTTTAGTTTTTTGCTGCTGCTTAGCAAAACAGGTGCGTTTGCGTTTTGCAGGTGTTTCCCAAAAGCCACCACCAACAACAGCAGCAACGGCAGCAGCAGCAGCGACTGCCAACTTGGACTCGGCTCGACTTCGACTTCGACTTCGACTTCAGTTTCTGCCCGCACCCCTTCCACTATGTCTAGTCTATGTCTCTCTATCTCTATATATATCTATGTGTGTGTGTGTGTGTGTTTGTGTGCTTTGCTGTCTCGCGCTGCTTAGTAGTTACGCTTTACCGCTAGTTGCACAAATTGCCGCCCGCCTTGCTGCTCGGCTTGACTCGGCTCGGCACCCAGCAACTGGCGCCAGTTGCTCATGCGCTTTGTGTTTCGTGTGAAAATCACAATTAAATGCAATTTTTATGCGCACCTACAAAGACGTCGCAGTCGCCGTCACTTCGGCTGCCGTCGCCACCGTCGCCGCCTTCGGCTCAGCTTTCCCATTTTGCAAGCTGAGCACAGCTTCGGCTTTTCGTCTCTTCGGCTTCGGCTTCGGGTATGCTGCGAGTCGTTCGGCTCGGCTCAGCTGTCAGCTGCGCTGTTCGAAATGTCAGCTTGACAATTATTATGTCAAAAATTGTTTTTGTTTCTGTTTGCTTTTTTCTCATTTTTCGCCGGCTGCGCAGTCGCAGCTGTTGACTGTTACACGAGTTTTTATGGTAATTCAAGTTTCACTGATTTCACGTTCCATGTCGCACCCAAAAACAAAAAACAAAAAACCAAAAACATAATAAACCACAGCGGCAAATGGGTGAAAATCGAGCTAGGCGCGCTAATTGCCAAACGTTGGAGTTAGAGCTGGCGCTGGCGCTGGCGCTGAAGTTGCTGCTGTAATCGTTGCTTGAGCCGCAGCGTTCCAGAGACATGTCGATTGGAAGCCATTGGAAGCTGTTGCCAGCTCAAGCGCGAGCTTCGTGTTGCCATTGCAGAATGCACAAAAAAACAATTAGCGCATACCAGAGAGAACGCACCACAATGTGGGGGAAACAATTGCAGCCACAATGCATGTGAAACAAAAGCGCAGAGATACCCTGTAATTTGTTAAAGGGGTACGTTGTGGTTATAGCTATCATATCTTATCTTGAAGGGGTAGGTATATGTATGTACATATATAGGCAAATTTTGAAGCGCTCTATAACTCTTTCAAAATTAAATCTCTATTTGTCGTCAAAAATATTTAATTAGTATTGGCTATATAAATGATATATTTCAGGTCTAATACTTCCTTACTCTACTTCCTTATTCTACTTTCAATTTAAAATCAAATTTCATTATTACTAAAATTTGCTAACCTAAACTTTACTTCAAACCCTAAAGACCCTGCCAGAAATTGAAAGATTTTCCATAAAATTTCTTATCGACTCGATTTTTTATATTCAGCATATTCAATACACAAAAAGAATAACATTTCAACATTTTTCTAGCTACTTCTAGAAATTTTCCATAGTTCTATCGCATACAAATCTCAAGTACAGGGTATCTCTTAGTCATGCATGAACAGTTGGGCTGCATTTGTTTTGGTTTGCGGGCAGCCAAACTGACATTTGAATGGGGCGACTGGCACCGAGTGGCCCCACTCTCAGTTTCCAGTCTCCAGTCCCAGCCTCAGTCGCAGCCCCCAAGGCAATTGGTCAATTGCTTTGTAAGCTGTAATCATTAACGCTAATAGGTGACGGCGACGCAGACGCTGACGCAGATGCTGACGCTGGCAGCGACG
The DNA here is from genome assembly GCA_035045345.1 of Drosophila hamatofila. Taxonomy (NCBI): domain Eukaryota; kingdom Metazoa; phylum Arthropoda; class Insecta; order Diptera; family Drosophilidae; genus Drosophila; species Drosophila hamatofila. Next base: position 9,692,292 of record JAWNPA010000052.1, on the reverse strand, counting down.
TCAGCAGCTGTGACGCAGCTGCAGTCTTCATCTCAATCTCTGTCTCAGCCTCAGCTGTGGGTAAAAACCCAAAATTCGAAAAATTTCTCGAAAGAGAATTTTGTTATACTTATATGTATATAATTTTTGCACACGTGCAACTGCAGTTGGGCGTCTACCTGAGGCTGTGGCTGGAAAACCCTTAATGGGCAGCGGCAGCGGAGACAATGACAATGCGTGAGAAAACTCGTTCAAGCGCATTATCTATGTGTGTGTGTGTGTGTGTGAGTAAGTGCTACCCTAACGGTAGTTGTTACGTTGCACTTGTTTACATGGGAAATGGTTTTTCACATCGTTAAGCCAACAGTCGTTTGTTTTCCACGTAATTTCGCCGCCCAGGTAGCCAATAATTGGAAGTTTTCCGAGAAAAATCCGTAACAACTAAAATCAAACAAATTGCATTTTGAATAGTATTTTTATGTAATTTATTTTGTAATATCTATAATTATTATTTTTTTTTCATCATTTCATTTTTTTGTTACATCAAGTTTGGGAAAATGTGGTATACCCGATTTGAAAATGTAAAGATCAAATAAAAATGAATTAATTTTGTTTGCTTTTAATTTTTTGTTTATAATTATTTTCGAAAAAATATATATTTTAAAACGCATAATTATGCTAAATAAAAACACTTTGTACAAAGTATGCTACAGATCACAGAACATAAATATATTTATATATTTATTAATATTATTATTATGATTATTATTATTCAAGAGTTAAAAAGGAGGAAAACTTTTTTGCTGTTGCTTAAACTAAATGATAAGAAAATTGTTCCTTGAGGTTTTTTCCATGTGTGTGTGCGTGAGTGCGTATGTGTGTGTGTATAAATAAATGAAACGATAATAGGATAAAAAATTTGTAGTTTGCTTTTGTTATATAATTAAAATTAATAGGAAAATATTTAATTGAGAAAATGAGAATGAAAATTTTTGCTTTATTTTTTAGTTTTTCTTTTTATTGCTGCTCTGTTTTTTTTTTTTTAAATTTTATTTTATTTTGCTTTGCATCTTATCATTCGTAAAATTATTAACATGATTTTTTGTTTCTTTCAATTAAACCAAAAACTAAATATATAGAAAACAAAAATTATTCAGTTTTTCATTTCATTTTATCAAAGGAAAAATTAAATTGTTTAAAGCTTTGCCAAGTTCTTCTTTTCTTCTTCTTCATTCTTCTGCTACATCTGCTTCCTCTTCTAATTCTTAACTGCTGCTAATAGTTAAATGTTAAACGTTAAATGGTAATAATAATAATGTATTAGTGCTTACATTTTGTTTTTAATGCTATTTAGGTTTTGTTTTTGTTTTGTTTTGCTTTAATAACTAAACTCTTTCAATGTATTGGTGTGAAATGCTTTTACAGCCACATGCCCTGTATGTGTGTGTGTGTGTGTGTGTGTGGGTGTGAGGGTGTGAGGGTGTGTGGCTGCAGTGTCTATGTATTTGTAGATATCATTAATTCATTTGTTATTATAGTTTTTATTGTTGTTGCTGTTTGTGGAGATCTTCACACGAGTTGGTTGGTTGAGTTGGAGTTGAGTTTTGAGTGGAGTTGACTGTACTACACTGCGACTAACATTAATTAATATGATTTCTATAGCTTTAAATGTTTAGTTTTAGTTGTAGTTGATGCTGCTGTTGCTGCTGCCTCTGCTGCTGCCAGCTGCTTTACGATTGCCTGCTGTCCTTTTCGCCGCTGAATTGCTGCAATGAGAGTAAAAGAGAGAGAGCGAGAAATTAGTCAAAATCGAATAATATAAGTGTTCTGCATAAGTGTATGCATGTGAGGTTTAAGGGGAAATCAAAGTAGTGTAAGCAGTAGAAGCGTATGCAAGCGAAGCCTCAGTGTATATGTAAGTGTATGCATGTGTGCTTAAGGCGAAGTCTCAAGTATGAGTACTGCGTATAAGTGTATGCATATGAGCTGCTTGAGGCGAAAGTCTTAGTATAAGTGTATGCCTGACTTGCACAACAAATCACGAATTATCAATTAATTTGCCGTTGTTTTTGTTCTTTATTTTACAGCTCTTCTTCTTGCTTTCTTACTTGTCTCGTTTGTTTACGAAGCGCTTGAGCTTCGTGTGCATTTTGTTGCTGCTTTTTTTATTATTTATTTTTATTTTAATGCTCGGACTGAGAGACGTATCAGGAGAAGGGCCAAAGAAGAGGCGCCAACTGAGCGCCAGCGCAAAACTAAGAAAATCAAATGAGCTTGTAGCAGAAGTTGTTGTTGCGTCTTCTAATGTCGCTGCCTGTTATGTTGACTGACCGCAGTGCTTTGTCGGCAGCGTGAAGGAGAGGGACAGAGGTAAAGAACGAAAGGAGGTAGGGCAGCGTGAGGGGTGCGCACAATGTAGAAAGCGACCGACTGGCGACTGGCGCACAGCTGCGCGGCGCGAAAAAGTACAAAAAAAGAACAGCAACAGCAAAGCAACACAGCAATAGCAACAACAACTACGTAACGAGAACATTTTGAACACGTGCATTTCTTCTTACGTCTTATACATACACACATACATATGCGCATATGAATGTACACACATATGCGTGTGTGTTTGTGAATGTTTTTTTTCGCTGCTGCTGTGCCTTTACGAAGGAATTTGTTGTTTTGCGGCCAGAGTGACACATCATAACACACACACACACGCATCAATAGTCGTGGAGAGGGTGGAGAGTAGAAGGGCAGAGTCTGAGGCGTGGGCAGCATGTCTCAATCTCAGTGCAGATGTTTTGCTTGCTTGTATTTTTTTATTTGCCAGAGCAACACAGCCGTTCATAAGGCCTGAATGACCGACTAATTGTGCTGTGGGGTTTTTTACTTAAATACTTTTCTACACGAACAAAAAGATGCAAATGCATAATTAATCAACTGCACAAAAACAAATGCCACCAAAGAAGTGAGAGGAGAGAGAAAGAGTGAGAGGAAGATGAGAAGTTTTATTGGAATTGTTTGAGCACGAATTGTGTAGAAATACATACATATGTACATACTATACAAATACATCAGATTCATAACCTGTTGTACAATTTTTGTATTATTTTTTATACTTGTTTATTTTTTTTGCCAACATCATTTATAATCAACGTTGCAGCGGGCGGGCAATGGGAAATGCCAAAAACTGCGCTAATGAAGTAAGCAACAAAGTAATAGCAGCAACAATAACAACAAGAAGCAGAAAATGAAGGCGCAGACAGACAGACACAAATAACTGAAACGGAGGCTGACTGATGATTCTCCAATTCTCCAAATGTCGAAGTCAAGCTTAAAGCTGCGTTAGCCTCTGTGCGTGTGACTGTATTTGTGTATGTGTGTGTTTAGTTGCTTACAAACACACACACATATGAAATAAATTTAAGTATCTGCAGGTGTTCATTTAAAACATCACAGACAGCAACAAAATGGAAGAAGAGAGGAAGACAAAAAAAAAGGCCGCGAGAAAAAAAAAACACAAAATTAACAGCTACGCCGCAGTCGCGGTCGCAGCTACAACAAAAGAAAGAAAGAAACGGCGACAGCGAAAAATATGTGAAATGTCTACAAAAACAAAATGAAATTGTGCGAGATTTATTATTGTAGTAGTAGCTGCTGTTGTTGTTGTTGTTGCAGCGAAAAGAAAGCAAGGCGCAAGAATGTAAATTTCGCACTCACACACGTACGCACACATGCAAATAAAATGATTAAAATATATTTTTAAGGCGAGAAATGTAAATGCCGACAAACGAAGAAACGGACAAACAGACGGACGGCCGAAACGTCCTTACGCTGCTTAGCAGCAAATGAGGTCACAAAAACAACAATGCAAAAAAACGTCGCGCCATCGCCGCTTGCTTAATTCGCTTGCATGTGTAAATTTTGTTTCGATGTTTTCATTTTTACTTTTTTCATTTATTTATTTTTTGGGACGACGTCAAAGCGGCGACGTTTCATTTGCAATGCAAATGCAAAGCAAAAACCGAAACAGAAACAATATTGTGGGTGGGTGGGGGCGCAAGCGCTTGACTTACCGTCGCTAAACTGTTGGGCAGCTGCTGCTGCTGCTGCTGTGGCGCCGTTGCTGCTGCTGCTGACGCCAGCGTTGTTGCTGCGGCTGCTGCTGGCAGAATTGTGTTGGGACTCTGACGATCGGCGAGCGGCAGGCGGGTGGCAGCGGGACTAGAGATTTTGGGTAGCTGCTCCTGCTCGGCGGCCAAGCGCTGGGCCAACACATCGCCGGCTGCATCGAGATCCATCTCATCGCTCTCCTCCTCATCCTCCTCATCTTCGGAGCCGCCGGCAGCTGCTGCTGCTGCGACGCCGCTCAGCGCGGCAGCTGCATCGAAATTATTGATCTCCGGATGGGTTTCCAGCTCCGTTTGTAGATCGCAGATGTAGTCGATGACGTGCTGGATGATTTCCAGTTTGGAGAGTTTGCGGTTCTTGGGCATGAACGGCACCAGGTCTTTCAGCTTGGAGAGATACATCTTCATTTCGGCATTCTCGCCATCGCCGCGATGCGGTGGATGGCGGGCGATGCGGCCGTTGGGATTCATCGCCGGCATCGAGGCACCTGTTTGGCAGACGGCCGTCAAGGACTTCATTTTGGAGATGATCGCTTTACGCTCCTTGAGTAGAATTTTGGCGGCTTTTTACACGGCTTTTACCGGCTACTTGCGAGGTTTCAATAAATCGAAGTTAACTTCTTTCAAAATTCAACTTTGATGTGTTTTGGTTTCGCTGCGAGTTTTGTTTGACTTTGATTTTGTTTTTTTGTTGTTTGTCGTTGTTTATTTAGATTTTTGCTATTTCACTTTACACGCACTTTCTGCCCTGTTGTTGCATTTGCATTTGAATTTGACTTTGATCAACAAAACAAAACACTTTAATCCAGCGTGTTTTTCTATTGCATTTGTTGTCGAGTGTTGCTCAATTTTGCGTTTGCTTTGGGTTAAATTTTTTTGATTTCTTTATATTTCTTTTTTCTTGCGCGGAGAAGCAACAACCATCAACGGACACGATAAATTTGTATTTGGATGTGAGAGCGAGCCGAGCGCTGCTTTTATACCCGTGGAAGAGCCGAACGGCGAGTGCTTCGTGTGTAACAGATACGAAGACGATGTTCGCGCTCTCGGTCGCGCTCTCACTCTCCGCGCTCTCTGACCAAACAAAATCGACCAACCACCAACAGAGCCAACGGAAAACTCGTTCCACGCAGCAAAGAGGGGAAATGCATTGTAGTTAGTTTACTTTAAAATATGTTTAATATTTATTAAATGTATGTCTTTATTTCTTATTTTTTATAATAACAAGATACAAATTTTTAAAAATGTAGTAATAAATATATTTAACATTCAGCAATTTAACAATCAGCCCTCTCGTAGAGTGAAAATGCGAACGTCCACACGAACGCGAACAAAATGGCTCCGCCTATCGCAGAGCGGGAGAGTGAGAGAGCACCAGAGCTGAGTTGGAAAATTTCTGTGAATACAAAAGGGGCAATGTTGTGTAGAGCCTGACCACAGGATCTCAAACAGTTGGAGAGTAATGCGTGTCGAATTGAAAACAATCTCAGTTGCGGCTCTCATGTTGGCGGGGTAAATCAGTGTAGATGTGAGAAGTGTAGAGCTGCAGCAACTGGATATTGTATGTAGAGTGGCATCTGTGGATTATTAATGTGAATTGAAAGGGGCAATGTGCTACCTTGTGGATGTTATTGAATTCTGATGGATAAATAAATGTTCAATGCGAAATTGATGAATTTACTGAATAATTTAATATATCAAAACAGCACTTGACTAATATTTTAAGTACTTCATTCAAAATGGAGTATAAATAGATATATTCAAAAAGTCTTCATATATTATATTTGAGCAGTTATGTAGACTGAACCGGCATCCACTTCCCCACTTCCACAAAATCTCAGCTTTAAAGTTGAGCAGCCAACTCTCAACTCTTTGTAGAGTCCACTTGGCTTCCACTCAAATGCCACAACTCTCAACATTGTGGAGACTGTGGATGTAACAACTTCTGTAGAATTTCCCCAGCTTCCACAACTGTGCTGCGATTGGTCGGCTGCAATGCATGCACTCTCTGGATCTACGCTTCACACAGCCGCTCTCATAATCGTACTCTCCCTCTCTGCACAAACGATGTGATTTTGTGAATGAAAAAGATTCAAAGTATGAGACGTTATTTTCTTTCTTTCTTCGTGGCTTATCTTAATTAGGGTTTATGGTATCAGCGACCAGATACATTCATCTCTCTCTGTGCATGTGTGTGTGTGTGTGTGTGTGTGTGTGTGTGTATGAATTGCCCTGTAGCTCTTGACTCCGCTCCCACATAGTAGAACAACTTGTAGGGTTTCTGCTGGGCATGAAATCACGATCATATTACACGAGACCACGAACCACAAAGACGACAACGACAACGACGACGACAACGAAGGCGACAACGACGCCAGTCGAGTGTTTGATTTGTATTTGTATTTGACTGTGGATGTTGATGTGGATTTGAGACTGCCGCCCATTGAGGAAATGTGAGGGAAATGCTCATTGAAAGTGAGGCCTGTTTGTGAAAAATGACACGTCTGGCAATAGTCTGCGTTCCACTGCAATGGAGCACTTCAAGTGCTAATTGAAGCGCAGCATTCATTCACTAAGACGGGAGTGAGCGAGAGACACATTACTCTCCAAAAATTATGTTCATTGACTCAAATTAGCGCCAATCAGAGCAAGAGGGCGAGGGGAGCGTCTGGAAGGAAACTGTAATCTTCGCTGTGGAATTTCGCGCGAATTTCCAAGTAAAGCAGCGAAGGTGTTGCATGAAATACACAAGAAACCGTGTCGAAAAACTAAACTGCAAATAATTAAAAAAAAATAAATAAAATAAGAAACATAAAAAATGCTAGCAAAAAATAACATAACCAAGCCAACAAACAGTTCAAATTTCCAGCAAAAATACCGATCATAATTTTATGACTTCGCCAAGAGTTTTTTTGCTGCCTCTTCTTCTGCCAGGCAGGCAGGACTTGCTTTACGACTCTTTAGTGTTTCGCATGAATGACAAATGAGCAGCGACGACGACGCAAGCAGATGCAACAGGTTAAGCGCAGAGTGGAGGCAGACTGGAAGTGGCGCGGGGAGGGGGCAGTCGTTGGAATAGAACTTGCGATGCAAAGCGTTGCGATCACATGTCAATCAGTGGACCTAGAGCTGAAGCCAAAGCTGTAGTTGGAGCTGTAGCTGTAGCTGAAGCTGGGAGTCTAGTTAGGAGGAGCGTGGGGCAGAAGGCACCTTGCTAGATGGCGTTGCAGATATGCATGCCGCATGCCGCGTGCATGGCATGTCGAAATCCAATACGCGTCACTCAACCAGTGTCCGCGTCTAGGCCATTAAAAAGAAAACCTGAAGGGTGACAAGCCCGCCTCTCATTCCCTCGCATTCCCCTTGCACTGCTGCCGTCCCTTTCTAGCATGCTGACATGTTGCATACGCGAATCTCATTAATGAATTCGGCGCGACAATTTCTGCGCTAGCCGTTTTTGTTTCATTTCGTTTTTGTTTCATTCTTTGTCTTATTTTTAGCTTCACACATATGTGTGTCTGTGTGTGTGAATTGGTGTTGGTGCGCCTCTCTCCTTTCTCAACAGGCATTCAGCATATCATTTGGCGACTTTTCGCCGTAGCCTTGTCGCTCGCATCCGGCCTTTGGTTGTTATGGTAACTGAATACTAATTCAAGCAGTCAAAGCGCTTCCAATAAGCGGCACTCGTAGAGCTTTTGTTTATTTTGTCTGTTTGCGCAAAAAACAAAAAAAAAAAATCAACAACAATCAGCAGCAATGCGTGGGAATGAGAACTTCAACTGTAATGGCCTTTTTGCTTTGTTTACGCAAATGCGTGAGCAAGAGAACGGGACGGACAGAGAGAGAGAGAGAGACGCAGAGGGGACGCTGTGTAGAGTTAGCTTCACTTGCGCTAATGTGCGCATTGGTATGCGTTGGAGCATCTGCTGAGTAAGTCGCTCATTGAAAAGCTTCCATGCTGGAAAGCAATTGTTTGATTGTTTTTTATTTGCAATTGGAAGTTGAGCAACTATTTAATCAAGGACAGATGACGAAGTGTTGTGGCATTGTAATCGAATTGCAATTGTAATTAATATAATTAATAATAGAAAAAAGCGCTGATAAAGGTAAATTCCTGAAACGTATGTAAATTGAGAATGGTAAGAGGCTCAGATCAGAAGCAAACACACTACACAGATTATTATTATTAATGAGTTAACCACTAAGTGGCTGCTAATTTACCTAAATGTAAATACGCATTAGTCAGGCGTCTACATTCCAATAACAAACTCCATTTATCCTAGAAGCCACAGAAACAACAACAAGAACAACAGCAGCAACATAATGGAAAGGGAAATGCAGCCGCACATGGAACAAATGAGACTGGAAGCCAAATAAAAGTCGACACATTGTGAAACGGAGCTCACTCCAAATGTTTGAAATAGCGAGGATCAGGAGAGCAGTTGGCTCTGTCTATGTGTGTGTGCGTGTCTCTGTGTGTGACAAATGTCAATGGCATTGCAGAAGGCAGAAGGCAAATGAACTGCTGTCAAAATAACCCCTGCCTATTATAAAAAGGACGGCGACAAAAGGCGCACAAAGGACGCGTCGCGCTATTTGTAAAGCTGCCAAAGGATATCGATGAAAATGTGCAGCCGTCACACAGAAAGAGAGAGACAGCGTGAGTGCGAGAGCGAGAAGCAAAGCGAGTGTGTGGCAACCAGGTGAACAGATCAGATGCGATTAGGGATTATTATGCTATTACGCAGGATACGATTAACAATGCCAGCAAGGATAACAACTGCGCCGCACGCCGCGGCATATGCTACAACATTTTTTCTCGCCAGTTTCCGAGGGTTGCAGGGGGCGCGGGGAGAGGGAAGAGGGGCTGGTAGCAGGGAAATATATTTAGGCAAATGTGCGCAGCCGCCTCGATTCTCACTATTTTTGCTACCCTAATTGAGTGGGAAAACGCAGCAGAGAGAGAGAGGGTCCTGCGAGCGTCCTGCGGACGTTCTGCGTCCTGCATTGCATCTGCACCATTTATGTTATTTATTTTTTTTTTTGGCCGGCTGCCGTTATTTGTATTGCATTTTTACCGTTGCACTGCAGCGGCTGCGTATCGAGTGGCGGCCAATGACTGCGACCAGCGGACCATCGGGCCACCGGGCTTTTAATACCCTGTTAACTAGTGCACATGTGTACACACTTGGGGTTGCTTGCTTTGGCAGTGTGTTTGCAAGAAGTAAACGTATTTAAGTGCCAATCAAATTTGAGATAATTAATGAGTATGTGAGTTATCATAAATGAAATACCCTGTAAACTAGATAATTTTTATGGAAATTTGACATAATGGTATTATATTAGCAGAGAGTGTCTTTAAAATGACTAATGTTTATAACAGATTTAATGAAAAGTCGGGGTACTGGACATTTGATACCCTGTAAATTAATTATAAAGTAGGGCAGCTGGACTTGAGCGTGTGAGAATGCAGGGTAATGGCAATAAATTATAAGAACTGATGAAAAGAATTAATAATAGGCAATTAGTACCCAGTAATCTAATAAATACCCGTACATATGGGGTAGCTTGACATATTTCTCTCTTCGGACATACTCTACTAGAAATTCTTCGTCTTACTTCTAGCAACCCAAACACCTCATTTGCATAGTTTACACATTTTACAGGGTATTTTCACGTACATCATTTCGCATACACTTCAATGTGTTGTTTATAGGTGAGCTGCTGGCGTGTTAATTGGGAGCAGCTGGGCGTTGGATGAATATCCTGTCAACGTGGCAGGACTAATATCTAGGTGGCATGTGGCCTGTGGTTCGTCCTTGCATTATGCAGCGCCGCCGGCTGTGCCAGACGCTGTCTAGACACGGCTAACGAGCTGCCAGGCAGAGAGAGGCAGAGCTGATTTCTAGATGCTACACAGATTTAACTATGCAGAAGAATAACTGAGTCATTTAGCTGTTGCGACTTCATTAGCCGCCGTCGCGACAACTCAACAGGTAGCGAACAGGTCGATTGGGCACAAATATTATTGCCACAAGCCACTTGGCCAAAGCCAATCACAACATCAGCAACAACAACAACGACAACAGCAACAACTGAAGAGATTTTCGCACAAAAAGGCCACAGCAGGTGGTCCTTAGACGAAGGATTCGCTCCTGTGGCATTTGCTGCACTTCGAGCTCGTCAATTTGTCGCCAGTTGCTAATTGCCAGCTACCCAAAATAGAAGTAGGCAAACCTCTAGATCAGCTTAGCTTACATGCATATATACATATATATATATATATGCAGCTATCTGTCTATATCTATATGATGGATGATGTTTGCTTAGTGGATGCACCTTTCAGCTCAGCTAAGCCGACATTTGATCTGTGAAGGCGATTCGCTTGCACTTTTGCTTCTTTATTTTTAGCTCAAAACCAAATAGCCACAAAAATTTATAAACTCAAAACTGAAACCTGAAACGGGGAACAGCTCAATTTTATCAGATGAGCCGTTTGTTGAGCCAAGAAGTTAATCCGTTCATTTGGCTGGCCATTATAACAAAATTGTCCAGATTGAATTGTGTTTAGAGTTGGCGAACAAATCATATTAATGTTTACTTTTTATTTCGATAGCTAGAAATTTGAAATGTCTCTCTGTTTTGTCTCTTACTCAAATATCTCTTGAAGAGGGAGAGAGAGAGATTTGTTGTGCTTAGCCCTATGGCTCTCTTATCAGGGATTAGAGCCTGTATTTTTATTGATCTCTATTGGTTTTTCTGTTGTTGGCCTAATGGAAATATATCAACTACTTTAGTTAAACATATGTCTTACATCATATTATGATAATGCATAAATATTATACAGATATAGGTATAGAATTCGATATAGATATTGAGATCGATATAGATATATTTATACAGTAGACAGATCAAGGGATCGTTGTTATACCCGGAAGACGCTATAACCATATAAGTTTGCTCATATAAGTTTTGTTTGTGGACCAAAATTTTCATCGCAATAACCCTACGAACGCTATAAAAGGAGTCGTTATAACCGGACTGTACTGTATATGCATATGGATATGAATACCTAAAGATTTATACATATATACATGTGCTATACAAATATAGATATATATATATATATATATATATATATATCTACCTCATTTCCTTCTCCATTTCTTCTTGATCTTTTTGTAAATCTCAGGAATTCCATACTTTTTCCATATTTCCCATATGAAGAAAGCATTTTTCTCAAGCCCACATAAATCGTATGATTGTAGCATGCCACAGTCTATTGCGGATGCGGGCTATCTCAGCCTACCTCCCTCCCTCTCTTCCTCTTTCCCTAAGTCCATCTCTTTTGAAGATTTGGTTTATCAGCAGCAGACGCGAACTTGCAACTTGCAACGACGCGACGCCTAGTGACACATGGGGCACGGCGCAGATAAGAGTCTCAGGCCGAGTGCGACTGTGGCACAGCTGCCAGAGGCATTCGACGCACATGTCCGCCATGTCGCTGGCCTGCCGTGTTGTAATTAACACAAAAGTTCAGCTGCATTCGTTGCCCGCTTTTTGGGGTTAAAAATCTTGTGAAAAAACGCAAATGCCGAATGCCATAAAAATGATGCGGCAATTGCCAAGCGGACTGTTTGCCGGCTGTCGACTTGAGTGCCGATCTCAATCGAAGACCATGCCCCTGCCTCGGCCTCGGCCTCTGTTCATGACTTCTGTTGCCGGCTGTGTGGCATGTGTGAAACAAAGCCACATATGTATGTCTGTGGCAAAGGCAAACGGGGGCAACCAGGGTAGGCCGTACGCAGAAGCAGGCAGAAAAAACCAAACGTCCTTGCCAGCAGACCGCAGCAGCAGCATCAGCAGCAGCGGCAGCGGCAGGAAGCGCCGCCTGTGCCCAATCATAAAAACTTGAAAGAGTCACAGTTGCAACACGATTGCCACGTGTGCTGAATTTCCGCGCAAACGAGGAAAAACTGCGGAAAACTGCGGCACACACATTTCAAATGTGGCAGCAGTTGCTGCTGCTGCTGTTGCTGCTGCTGCTGCCGTTGCCATTGCCATTGCCACATTGATGATGATCAACTCGCTGTGCCGCATATGTCGCACGCAGCAATTGCAACCAGGCCTCGGGGGCAGCTGTTCGCAAACGGTAGCTGGCTGGCAACTTTCTATACCCCTTGCAATCAAATTGCAACAGCAACAGAGGCAGCAGCAGCAGCAGCAACATCAGCAGCAGCAGCTGCCAATGGCAAAGATCGAGACGGGATCTGGACTACGCGGCGGTCCGCTTGACTTTCATTAGCATTTCTAACGGCCACGCAGCTGCCAGCAGTTGTAAATGAAACTCTGCTCTACTGCTTGATCTACTGCGTAAGCACACATACACATACATATGCATATAAAGATATATATGTGTATATTGCTGCTAGACTTGGCACAGTGGCAATTGCTTTATAATGAAAAATCTTCAATTCGCTGAGCTAACATCTTCAAATTCCATAAAAAAAGCATTAAAATTAGTTGATCGTATCTTCAATTTTTATGAGATCATTGTAAAGATAATATGGAAGTAGAGATTTTCAAATCTTACATCTTTATTGCTAAGATTATGAAAATGTGTTTTAGTCTAATAGAAAGTCCGCTTGCACGACAATATTTTCTTATAAAATTACAATAAATATTTGAAGCCAATATACTTGCTTTGATTTTGTGCAGAGAAAACACTGAACATATTTTCCATTTTTTATGAGTTCATTGAGTTAGGGTTTTGGGCATTTACTATATGTCTAGCTAACGCTGTGCTCTATGGTCTAGGAAGTTGAAAAAAAGTTAAAAGCGATCTTTTGGATTATCTTACTTAACAAAGGATTGAGTATTTAAGGCATGAATTAAGAATTGAGCTAATATACGTGTTATTCCTAGCTCCATTATTTTTTATTGTTATTAATCTATACCTTTAAGAATTTCATAAAAATGATTATAAATTTGAGATTTTTTAAAGGTTTTTTATATATTTTAAGTCTTCTTACAAGATTCTCATATTTTATATATACTATATAGTAAATCTTTCTATTTGTCTCTCAAATTTGATTCTCATATTTATAAAGTAAACACTGTGCGAATTGCCAGTAGCTGTTGCTGTTGCTGTGGCTGTTGTTGGTGAAATCAACAATTTTTGAGCCATGGAGCAGCTGGCGAACGATCTGTCGATCAGTCCAACTGTCCAACTGTCCGACTGTCCGACTGTCTGTCTGGCTGTCGATTGGCTTTGGGTCCGTTGCATTTGCGTTGTAAATATTTTTAATTGCTATTGGAATTTCTTCGTGTGCGCCTCATGGACACATCTTTCAATTGAAGCCGCAGCTGGGGAGTCGTGTGGGCTGGCGAACTGTAACACAGCGGTGGCAGCAGCAGCAACAGCAACAGCAACAGCAGCAGCAGCAGCAGCAGCAACCGCAGCACTTGTTGCAGGTCCGGTTGATCGAGCTGCAGTTGCTGCATGGCGCATTGCCAAACTGCATTTGGCATTGGCAACATGTTGCTATAGTTGCTGTTGCTATGGCTGTGGCTGTGGTTGTTGCTGTTGCTGTGGTTGTTGCTGTTGCATGACAAGTCATTGGCAAATGTTGCTGCCTGACCGTTTGACATAATAACTGGCCACATTAGCAGCAATTGGCATTAGCCAATTAACTTTTTTGTAGCTCAGCTGCGAGTGCTTTCCTCTGTCATGCTTTTCCTTATGCGCCGCATTCATTGACACCTGCAATTGTTGCTCGCAATGCCAGCAGCAACATTGTGTGTTGTGTTGCTGTCGTGTTCATGTTGTTGATTGGCAATCAATTTGTTGTCAGTTTTTATGATTCGTTGTGCGTCAAATGTAGCTAACTGTGTTTCTTTCAGCTTCTGCTTCTTCTTCTTCTTCTTCATCATCTGCTTCTTCCGCTGGCAATTTGATAATGTTGTTGGTGTTGCAGACAGCCAAATAGATGAAACTTGTTTATGTTGCTGACATGGCCTTAGCATACCTTTTGTTGTTGTTGTTGTTGTTGTTGTTGTTGTAGCTCACTAACAACAATTGCAACATGTGGGTGCCAACAGTGGCGATTGCCAGCGCGCGTGTTGCTCAGACCCAGCAGCAATTCAACTCTCAGCAGCAGCAACAGCAACAGCTGCTGACAATGTCAAATCTTGCCCTCTGTCTGCCGGTCTGTCAGTTTTGCTTGTGTCTGCCATTGACTAGACATATGGCCAAGATAAGCGGCATAATTATGCAAATTTGTTATTATAATCAACGGCAGCAACAGCAACAACAACTGTGACGACGACAGCAACATTTTATGGGCGACTTAAATGCCGACAACGGCAATAGCCAAGTGACGCTTATGGAGCGTTAGAATTAACGATAACAACAATAAGATTAACAGTTGTTACCCTATTGTATATATATTTGCTATATATATATTAATTATATTTTACTGCTATGCAATTTAAGCAACAATTAAAGTGAGACTCAACTATTGATAAAGCACATTTTCAATGAAATCATTTTTACTTCCGCTAAGTATGTAGATATATGAAGCTATAAATTTATATCCCCATATCTGTACATGGATGATGACTTAGTTATATATAGAGATACATACATATAAAGAAGACATGTACAGGCAGGTATACATATATGTATATGTATATGGATTATGACTTAGTTATATATAGAGATACATATAAAGAAAATATCTATATGTTTATATTAACTACATAGAGCTCTAGCTCTAACAATTACTTAATCAACTGTATAGAGTATCTAGGCACTAGCCACAGCTGCTAGTTATATAAGCAAAGATATTTACTCTTTTTTTCTTGTACTCGTAGTCCAAACAAAGCGCTCATAAATCGCGCTGGCTTTAAGGCAGACTCGTAAAGTAGCATTGTGCATAAGAGATCGAAGTTGAAAATTTGAATACAAACATTGACGAGAGAGAGAAAAAACAGATTTGGAGTCGGCTGCCAAGCTGCGGCTACAAATCAGTTGAGCCAGTCACAACAATCACATTGAGAGGCGATCGAGTTGGCAAGGCTGTCCGTCCGTCCGTCTGTCTGTCCGTCCGTCTGTCCCACCGTCCGGCTAGGCACAGGTTCCACAGACAAGATCGATGGTACGCATGCATAAATGCCTCCATAATCATTTTGTTGTACGAAATTTAGACGTCACTTAACTGTCAGTTGCTGTAGCTGAAGCGCCTGACGAGCTGGACGAACTGCAGCCATGGAACATATGGCATATGGACTGGAGGGGCGGGTATAGAGTGTAGCGGGCACAGTCGGGCAGACAGCGAGCACATTGCGCGACAGAATGGAGGAATACAAAAACCCAAACGCGGCACAGCTCTCGGCCAGATCATGTCCATATTTGCATTTTTGAAATGACACATGGAAATTTTTGAAAGCGGAGCAGCCAAAATGGCCAACAGATTGACAGCAGCTGCAACACACACACACACACACATACACATACACAGAGGCAGAGACAGACAATATGGAACGGAACGCTAAACGAAAGTCGTGCACAAACTCAAACTGGCGACATATGGATATGGATATGTTATATGGCTATATGTTTCTCTATGGGTGTGTGTGTGTGTGTTTGTTTGTGATTGCGCTCGTTGCCAAAGATAATTGCTGTCGCATATTTTTGGTGTCCACTTGTTGTCGCCGCAACTGTAACTGCAACTGTTACTGCAGCCAACTGTCGGCAACATGTGTTGCCGGTGCTGCCTTTTCGGGCAACATGTTGCAATCGGAATGCAGGCTGCCAAAAAATAAGAAACAAAAAATTGCTAGAAAACTGAATTTATGAAAACGCATATTTGTGCACTTTGCACCACTGTGCGAGCCGATGACGTTGCCGGTGCGCCAAGTTCAATGTCTGGAACGACGAAGCTAACGAACACAGAGAGAACGTAGCGATGCCAACGCCAACGTCAACGAACGAGAGAGCGAAGCAAACAAAAACCAACAAAACAATATAACAACAACAACAAACGCGTAGGCTGCAAAGAGCAATGAGACAAGAACGAAAACAAACACGAATAATAGAGATAACGGAACCAGTACCCGACACTCTGAAGCCAATATAATAATGAAATGAAAACGAGGCTGAAGTTTGACTAAAAGAAGAACAAAAGCAACTAATAAATAATTAGTGACTGCAGCGCACTCTAAATACTCTACTCAAATCTAAGCTAGTCTGCTATAGGTTTAGTTGCTAAATATACAGATTAAAATAACCTAATTTCACTCTCCATTTATTTGCCAATGTTCGCTTTTAATCTCATCATTATACAATTAAGAAATTCGCTGATTATTAAGCAACTTGTGTTACAAGCGCTTTGATGAACTCGCCAACGTTGGCTTTCGAGTGTATTAAGCAAAATAAAAATGCAAAAACAATAAGCACTGCCATGCTGAGAGAGCACACCGAGAGAGTGCGAATAAGCGAGTGAGAGCGAGGGAGAGCCAGAACCAGAGAGCAAGCACAGACAGTGCGCGTCGCCGGCAAATTTATTCTCTCGTTTCCGTGGCCTAGCACATTGTTGCTGTTGTTGTCATTTTAGTTTTGTGATAAAGACGCAGGCAAATGGACATGCACAGGCTGATCAACGAGGTTAAGCAGCGGCCGGCCCTATGGGACGCCAGCCATCCGGAGCATGCAAACCGCGTGGAGACGCTGCGTCAATGGCGCTGCGTGGCAGACGCGCTGGGCGTCAAAGGTGAGTCAGCCGCCAAGTCAAGTCGCGCTAAAAGCAAACTTAACTAACTGCAAGCGCCGTAAATGTCGCTCTCTCTCTTTCTCGCTTACGCTCGCTGTTTCTCTCTGGCGCACAGTGGATTTGTGTCGCAGTAAATGGAAGAACCTGCGCTGCAGCTATCGCCGGCACCAGCATCGCACCCAGCAACAACAACAGCAGACATCGCCATCGCATCAATGGTCCTATGCGGAGGCCATGAGCTTTCTGGACGGGCGCCGGCTGCGCGCGGACAGCAGCAACAACGAGGACGACGATTGCGATCTGAGCCTGTCGGAGCCCATGTCGTTCAAGACGGAATTGCCAACGGATGAAATGGAGGCGGACAACGATGAACTGATGCAGCAATTCCAAAGCATGGCCACGCCTCAAGCACTGCGCCGGCTCTCGCACAGCATTTCGTTGGCCAGTGCCGCCGCCGAGGAGCAGGCGGTGCCACCCGTCAATCCCATACCCCTGGGCGGCTCGCAGTCGGCCACGGCAGCCGCTGCGGAAAGCAGCTGCCATTGCGCCAGGCGTGTGGACGAGCAGGTCACCTTTCTGGAGAGTCTGGAGCGCGAGGAGCAGCAGCTGATGCAGTCCACCAGTCAAGATTTGGCGCGTTGCAAGAACATCCTGCACGTGGGCGACTCCGATTACAATTTCCTCATCAGCTTTTTGCCGCTGATGAAGCAAATGTCGCCGCTGCAGAACATTACCTTTCGGGCCAAGATGGGCGAGTTGCTGTTGCAGACGATGCAACAGTCGCAGCAGCAGCAACAACAACAGCAGCAGCAACAACGACAACAGCAGCAGCAGCAGCAGCAGCCACAACAACAGCAGGAGGAGCAGCCGTCGCAAATGTTGTTGAACCAGCAGCAGATGGCCTTGGACCAGGCCGAACAAGTCAGCACTAGCTCCACAAATTGGAATTGAGAGCGCGGCTTTTCGCAGCGAATTGAGAGAATAGAGCGAATTGTGAACGAATCAGTGCGCATGCTCGCCGCACAGTGGGCGGCGGGTGCTAGAAAAGGCTGAGGAAACATATATATACGACATAAATCTAAAATTGCTTCCCACAAAAAAAAAAAAAAAAAAAAAAAAAAAACAAATATAAAAATTAACCTCTTTTAATTAATATATATGTATATCTATATGTATATAAAAGTCCCAACTCTTTGAGATTCGTATATGTTTGCACCATATGTAGATGTATGTAAAGCTGTCATATATATAATACTCGCTCTGTAATTTTAAAAACTATGCTATGCTACAATATTTCTAGCTGTTACGAATTGTAATTGTAAAAGATTTTATTCGCCTGATAAAAGAATATGTTTAGCAAACTGTAAAACGTTTTGAATTTCTGAGTTGTGATTATTTAATCAGTTCCTAATTTATGCAGTAACCCTTGACTTTAACTGCTTCACTTGTCCGCCCGGGCAAACTGACTCATCAAAACACCCTTAGCCAGACCGAGATCGGAGGTAGTTGTCATTGGGTTTGCCTTTTGTAGTGTGAAGAAAACATTTTATTGTTAGCATTTGAACCCTTGTGAAGGGTTAGCCGAAGGGTGCGTGAGAAAATTTGTTGATTTGATCATCAAAAAAACACGGGCTTACGTGTCTTTTTATTTGGCTTGAAATTGGGTTTTACATTGATCTGAGATCTGGCGTTAATTTTTAAGAATCTGTGCGCATAATTGAGAAATGTCAAAAGCAATAAAATAACTGAAGACAAGCTAAGATCGAGAGGATTTTAATTTGAGATAATTATATGAGAATATGTGCGCAAAAAGTAAAATAATAAAAAAAAAAAAACATAAAGAGGTGACTGACATGAAGTTGAATCAAAATAAAGCTAAAATTAATAGTATTATTATAATAGTAGATACTCTGCAGTTAAATAGTTAAAGATCTATCATAGATTTTAATGAATGTATTAAAATTAAGCTAAGCCAAAATTCCAGTAGAGTAAATAATATTTTTATATTATGTAGCCTACACAATAGCTAAAATTGTAAATATCATACACTACAAAAGCTAAGTATCTAGCTTGATTTTTTTTTTAAGTTTATCCAGATTAAAAACTATTATTTTCAAAGACAATCTATACTTATAATTTAGGGATTTTCATTTTAAATTTTATACACCATTCAATTTAATATTTAATGTATCTCAAATGTAAGTCTTCCATACATGATCTAAAGTTTTGATACACTTGAATAGCTGAAACTTAAAGTCAATAAACCTACAACTCACAGCTGCCAAATTTCGTTGAGTATCGAAGCTCCTCTCACCCAACTAGGTGCGCCATCTACAGTTACCATATAACTGTCTAAACCAACTGTCGTATTTACGTAGCCCCAATCACAGCTGCAGGAATAGAGCTTCATGATTTCCCATTTGTAGTCATGATCTCATCTCGACTGGAAAGGGATAGCAGATATGCTTTATAGTTGCGTGGGCGTACAACAGCTGCACAGTGAAGCTCAGGCCTGGGCGACGCTATAAGCTGCCTTCTAGACGGCCCACACACTCACTCACACACACGCATACACACACACACACACGATCAATAAATTACAGTAGAATGAACCCCATGTAACAGGCTATGGCGGCGAGCGTTCAATGGTCAACGGCGGTGGTCCTGTATTAAAAGCCAAGACCAAAGTTAACATGGCCATAAAAGCGGCTACAAAACAAACAACAACGGCAACAACAACAACAATAACAGCAGCAGCAACAACAACCCGATTGGAGAGGTCGCCCGAGAAATCAACGCAGCTGCGGATGACGAATCGAAATTGACATTGAACTGCAGCCGAGGCGACAACAACAACAGCAAAAGCAACAACAGCAACTTGTTGCTTGCCTGTAGCCTGGTTGCCAGTTGGCCAACACACACACACATACAAGCAAAAACGAGTCAATTGTAAAGGTAAACAATACAAAAAGCGGGCCAAAAAAGTTTAAGGTGTGTTCTTGAGCTTGAAAGTGCTGCTGTTGTTACTGCTGCTGCTGCTGTTGCTGCTGCTGTTGCTGCTGCTGTTGCTGCTGCTGTTGCTGCTGTTGCTGTTGTTGTTACTGCTGCTATTGCTGCTGCAGTGATTGCAGCAGTCAACACTCTTAACTGGGCCCAAACTCAATTGCAAATTAACAGCAGGCCCAGAATCGAATGCAAATTGACATTTGTCACTCGAACGTGCCCACTTGGCAGCTAAATTCCAGCACGAGTTGCTGTTGCTGCTGCCATTGCTATTGCTGTTGTCTTTGTCGCTGTTGCAGCAACATGTGTGTGCACATTCCATTGGCCATTTCCATTTCCATTTTCCATGGCCGCGCTTTCAACTAATGCCGCACAGAACGTTTCTTTTTTATTTGATGGATTTTCGCACCGTTTTGCTAATCCCCAGCTGAGTTTTTGGTCAGGCATAAACGTGTTAATGACAACAGCAACAACAACAACAGCAAGTCTTACCTGTTGCGCGTCTTTTCAGTTGCCTTTCTTTGCTTTTCTTTTTTGTTCTTTTGCCGACAAATGCAAATTTCTCAAATCTATTCTGCTCACGTCAAATATTTGTATAGATTTTCAGGTCCGTTCTCTGGCGTTGCAAGTGCATTGTGGCACACAGGTGTTAGAACTCACAGCTCATTGTTAATGCGTGTGTTTGCATTGTTATTTTATGGCTCTGGATGCTGTTCGTTTGTTCTCTTGGCTGGTGGCTGGCTAGCTGTTGGCTGGCTGCAAGACGTTTGCATATTGCGGAATTTCCCAGCATTTGCTCGATTCATCGAAAGGGTTTCCGAAATACCAACCGAAAACCAAATGCTGACGCCTCATGCAACACCTTTCGCATATTTGCATATGGCCTAGAACAAAAGCCGCAACAGGTGCGTCTCACCTGGCCCAAAACAGATGTAGTTGCATGCTAACCGATTATGGATTAGAATGCGTTAAGTGTTTGTTCGGACAATTGGTTACGCTAGCCGGGCCTTACACGAATCTCAATTGAACAATCCAAAAGTGAGAAGCGGGACGTGTGGATCAGAGGGAAATATCATAGGTAAATCTCTAAGAAGTCTGTATACAATGAAGGCATTGAATAGAACTGAATAGAACTGTTCTCTAGGAAGTTGGAGTCGTATAATAGCTAAACTGTTTTCAGAAAACAATTTGAACGGAAGACCAACATCTGCTAGTTTGTGTCTGTAATTCATTTGTAATTTCTAAATAGTTAAGTCATAAAAGATTGTAATCTAATTGAGTATGATTACTGTAAAGTCTAGGCATATGTATGTAATTTTCCTCTAAAAAATATTAAGTCTAAAGTCTCATAGATCATCACACTCTATATAATAATATACTAATATACAACAACACATTTAGGATTCTATCTATAGTTCCCAACTTGTTATTTCATACCTCATTGACTGCTTTAATCCTAGCTTAATCTCATCCAATCAAACCATCTAAGTACTAACATTAAATAGTTAAAGTGCTTATAATGTAAGCTTCTTGCATTCACCACACACTCTAAAATCAGAAGTCGTCGATCTCATTAATCAACTCAAGCTCTGTAATATTCAATTCCCAGCACTTTTGTGTTCCCAATGATTGATCGGGCGTATTTTCAGTTTTTGCATGTTCGATTCCCATATTCGCCAACGCCTCAGCCTCTGGCTTCGCCTCCGCCCGCTTCATCAAGCTCGAACATAATGATCCGTTTCTCAACTCTTGCTAATGTTGACTCCAATCATTGACCATAATATCGGAGTGCAGACTAAACAGCGATCGCTCAAACCAATCAAAACAGGCACTTAACATTTGGGCACCCAAAATAATATATGAAGAAACACACAACAAAGCAGCAAATGCTCGTTAGTTGCTGAAGAAATAAAGAAGAAGAAGAAGAAGAAGCAGAAGCAGAGAATACGCTGAGTCATTCGAAACATGGCCCAAAATGTGCGTCCAACTATTCTGTTCACTTTACTTCGCTTCGCTTCGCTTTGACTTCAACTTCAACTGCGACT
This sequence comes from Drosophila hamatofila, assembly GCA_035045345.1. Taxonomy (NCBI): domain Eukaryota; kingdom Metazoa; phylum Arthropoda; class Insecta; order Diptera; family Drosophilidae; genus Drosophila; species Drosophila hamatofila. The sequence goes on along the minus strand of JAWNPA010000052.1, from coordinate 9,670,371 downwards.
GCGACTGCGACTTTGGCTTCGACTTTGGCTTTGGCTTTGGCTCTCCCGCTCGCAATCAACCCAACAACAACAACAACAACTATCTCTTTCCTCCCTCTCCCTCTCTCTCTCTCACTCCAATCTTGCCTGGCAGCAATCAATGCTGTATGACAGCTAGGTTAACAGTCGATCCTACGCGCTTCCTCTTGATTTCGTTAAGTAAATCTCCAGCTTGGCTTGGGCAACCTTCACGTGCTCGTCGCCATCGTCGTCGTCGTCGTCGTCGTCGCCAGCTGTCCGTGATTCCCCTGCCGCTGCCTCCGCCTCCTTCTCCTCGCCTGTACAGTTTTCATGGCTTGGCTGTCGAGATCATGATCATGGCTTTAACTGGCTCTTGGCAAGAGGCCAGAGTACGTGTATTTTTAACTTGGCTGTTGCTCTTGGCGTTGGCAGCGACTGCGTTTATTGTTGTGTATGTCTCGACAGACGACAGACGGACGGACAGATGGACAGACGGACACACAATGTTGGCTCTTTAGGAGCAACCTATGCGAGTCTACCCGTCCCTCTCCACCTCTCCATCTCTCCACCTCGCCACTCAAGCTCCATCGGCATCGGCATCGGCGTCTGCGTCGGTTTTCTTTTTAAACGCTTTTAAACACCTGAGAAACTTGCTTTTTAATGTGCGCACATGTGTGCGGCTCACGATGATCATAACGATGATCACGATGATGATGATAATGATGATGATGATCATGCGAGTCTAGGCTCGGACTGTGGCTCGTTTGTGGGATGATGAAGCAAATATAACAAATCTCAAAGTTATCAGCCCGACACGTTGCCTGGGCCACGCAGCTGAGTAAATCAATTGACGCGCACAATTCTAGGAATTCAGCTCCAAGTGCAGGTCCCCTCGCCCCCTCTCTCCCTGCCCCCATCTCTCCTAGTGTTCTCTTCTAGCCCCTGCCCCAGCCCCTGCCCACGCCTAGCTGGCTGCTCATTTGAATGCGATCGCGTTGGCCGCTGCTCGTTAATGTGTTTGGCTGCCCCCACGGGGCATTTGGCAGCGGCAACATTTGTCAGACGATGCCTCCAGAGGAGGCAGCCGCAGCAGCAGCAGCGGCAACCGAGCAGCAGTCGAGATTTATACCTAAATGATTAACCATTTCTTACTCTAGGCTGGGGAGCCCGGATCGCTGCAGTTGCTGCCAGTGGGTGCCACTTGGTGTGAATTTGTAATGCGCCCGCTTTTTACTTGGCATTGACTTTGGATTTGAGTTCTGTGTTTTGGGCCTGACTCGACTCGCTTCGCTTTGGTTTGGTTTGGTTTGGTATGCTGCCTGCTTCCTCTGCTGACCATTCTTTGGCTTGCTGGCGATTGACACCTGCATGCATTTCTTGTTTCTCAGGTGTGCGACGGCTCAGCTCAGCGCAGCTCAGCTCAGGTGTCTCTCCCCTCGTATTTATGTGTGTTTGTTTCTTTATTTCATTTCTTCATCTTTTGCCTCTTTTCATTTTGGAGTTGAGTCATCGACCATTAACAATGTTGTTGTTGCTGTTGCTGTGGCTATTGGAAAGGATTTCATTGCTCATCTCTTCTTTTTTTTTGTGGCTCAGGTAGTTGTGTTGTTATGGCCATGTTGTGATTGTCCCACAGTCGGGCTCACAATCACATTTTGGCCGCTTCGGAACGGAACTCGCTTAATGCATTTGGTGTGCGTTTTAATTAGGTAAAGTGCATCTTTTATTGCCCTCACCGCATTCCCTGTAGAAGCAAAGAAACAGAAGATAAGACATGTAATGTTTATTTTATGAGCATGTCTATTTAATGGTAGCAAAGCATTAGATAACCAAATGTGAGCTGAAAGGATTATTTGTATTGAGAAAATATTTGGTTTGCTGTTAAAACGTAATTTATGTACATAGGGTAAGCAAAAGCACATCAAAGTGCATAGACGTTGCACTAAGTCTACATAGACAGCAATCAATCGCTCTCCCTCTCTCTCTTCGTCTCTTCTATTACATGCAGTCAAAAACAAAGACAACACTCAATAGCTTCCTCTCTCTCTCCCTCTCTCCAATTACATGCAGCCAAAAAAAAGCTCTCTTTAAATAGTTACTCCACTTTATGCTTGCTGTTGTTGTTGTTTATTGTTTTTGTTTCTCCTTTTCTTTGTGCTGGTTCGTTGCTCTCTTAGCTGCTGACCAGCAATTTCCGATTGTCTGATTAAGTGACAGAGCAAAAGGCAGAGCCATTACGTAAAATCCACTGCAATTAGTTGGCGCATTCACGTATAGCTGTATGTATGTGTGTGTGTGTGTGCTTGTCTGTCTGTGTGAGTGTCAAAGCGGGTCACAAGCATTTCGCCAGCCGAAAAGCAAACAGCTCCAGAGCTCGAAACTTTTGTAGTTGGCAGCCCAAAAACGAGGGTACTTTACCGTTGTGTGTGCAGGTGTGCGAAAGCATTAAAATTCCACTCGAAAAGAGCTGAAAATTTCACAAAACAACAAGCGCAAACAACAACAACAACAACAACGGCAGAGCAACAACAACAACAACGTTGGCAGCCAATGGCGCTGGCGTCTTCCAGCCGCAGCTCCAGCCAACAGCGACTCAAGTTCCAGCTTACAGTTAACAGCTGAAAGCAAAATTAAATGACTGCACAAAGTTCAGGCGTAAGTACGAGTGCTTAAAAAAGTCGCACGACACTCAAATCACGACTAGAAAACTGAAAAGGTTTTGGAGCAGCAACAACAGCAACAGCAATATAAGCAACAGCAGCAACAACAACGAATCTTCCAAGTTGCAAGTTCAGTGAAGTTCAACGCGAAAAACGTGCAGGAGCAAAAAAGCAACACTAGTTGTTGCAGCTGCCAACAATAATAATACGCCCCCTATTCAACCTCCCGCCCCTCACAGCTGCCCCGCCATCCTCAAGTGGCGGCCAATCATAATCACAGGCAGGCAATCAAAATTTGAAAATTTCTGCTGCAGCGCCGTTAATGAGCGACTCAATGAGCTTTATCTGGCGGAAGCTTCGGCCTCTGCTACTGCCAGGGCCAGCTGCGCAGTCGCAGTCGCTGACGTCGACAACGACGACGACGCTGTCGCTGCTTGCAGGTGTTCGGCAAACGAAACAAAAGAAAAAAGCTGCGTCATTGATTAGTACGCTGCGCAGCAAAAAAACTAAAACTAGACTGTGTCAAAGAATAATGTAAGAGGAGGGGGCAAAGAGAGAGAGAGAGAGAGAGAGAGAGAGAGAGAGAGAGAGAGAGAGAGAGTGGAGAGTGTGTAGATTGTAGACTAAAGAGTGCAGAGTGCAGATCACTTGGAAGCAGCTTGAGCAAAGCAAAGCTTAATGGAAATATGCGTAAATTAGACTTTTTACTTTTAAGCTCGAAAGTATGAAAATATTTGTATGATTTATAAATTTAATATGCCTTTGTTGGCATTCGTTATTGCTGGGTATTTTGCAGCTGGACAATTGCTCGGTTCGTTTGCGCCGCTTGCGACAGGGAGCTGCCAAAAAAACATAAGTCACGATTTTCGCTTTTGTTAATTCATCAGCGAACAATTTGCATTTTTCTTGTGGTGCGCCGCTGTGCATTTCTTTGCGATTTCTTTGGCTCGTTAATCTTTCTGGTGCGACCCTTTGCAGCGGCAGCCACAGCAGCTTAAAGCAACAGCAACGGCAACAACAATTGGTAACAAGCAACTTTAATTAGCATTTTTACGCCAACAGCAACAACAACAACAACAACAACAACAACAACTGAGAACTGCAATTATCGAACAACTGCAACTAGTTCGCTTTGCTCTGGATTGCGGGTGGTGCAGCAGCAATTGCCAGCTGCAACAAACGCGACTCTGTGCTCAGAGCTCCACATTTCCCACAGCCAATGCCGCAATGCCGTCGCCTTCTTTTTGGTTGCAGCGAATTTCAATTAAACGGCACGTCAGCAGCGATAAGCACAAAAGACGCGAAGCAGCAACAGCAACAGCAGCAGCAGCAGTGCAGAAGTAGCAGCAGCAACTGTTGCTGCTGTAGCTGTTGCAGTTGCAGTGACAGCAATGCGTTAACAATTTTCGCGCCACAACAGCTGCGACTGTTGCTGCTGCAGTTGCTGCTGAAGTTGCTGCTGCTGCTGTGCACCATCTGCCAGTAGCCTAATTACGGCTCAAATGCTGACATAGTTGGCAGACGGTAGCCGTTGCTTCTGCACTTCTTCTAGGCCCAAATTGGAGTGCAGTTGCTGCCGCCCGGTTTCGTGCCACATTCTCATCAGCTTCGCCTTTTATTTCTTGCTTTTTTATTTTTAACACAAATCAAATTAAGCGCTCGTTAGCTGTACAAAAATTTCACCACGACATTAAGACACCCTTTAAAAAAAGACATTTTCCAATTTCGTGTTGCGTTTTATGTCCTGCGACTGCAGAGGCAACATGATGCCTCAGCCCCAGCCTCCGCCTCCTGTTGGGGTAATCAAAGTTCGCGTCGCAGAACGAGGTCGCCTGAAGAACGGGGCAGCATCGCCTGCCGTTGTGGCAAGGCGTAATTACATTTAAGTACCGGCAACCGAGCCCAGTCAACTGACAACCCACTGAGCGCTGCAGCCCAAAAAGAGAGAGAAAGAAAAAAAAAAAACAAAGCAACAACAACTGCAAATTAAATGCAACGTAGCCTGGCAGGCATAAGGCGCTCGAGTCCTGCAGAATCTCAACGCAAAGTGAATTGTAATTGGGAACACGGCGCATGCAGTTGTTGCTGCTGCTGCTGCTGCTGTTACTGTTGCTGTTGCTGTTGCTGTTGCTGCTAGTGGCAGCTGTGACGGCAACACTCGAAGCGCGACTAAATGCGCAAAAATGTTGCAAAGACGGTAATTTACAATTGCAACAAACTGTTGCTGTTGTTGCTGTTGCTGTGCGGCACCACAACGCCAACATATTGCCAATTGACGGAGCTGCCCGACTGTTGTTGTACCCTGTTGTGGCCGCAGGGCGACGATTTGCTTATAGCTTGTTGCACCTTGAGTGAGCCTCCTGTGAGCATGTCTATTAGCTCGAGTGCGATTTTGGCCAATGCATTGGCCAATCATTGCAGCTGGGCGATGTGTGCCCAAAGCTGATTCTAAATTGGCTGTAAGTGCAGGCAAATGAGCTGCATTGACTTGGATAATACTTAAGGTATATGAGGAGGAGGAAGAGATAGAGAGGGAGGGAGGAGATAATATAGAAACAAAGAAAAATATACAAATACGATTACAGATATATTTACATCTAAACTTACAAAAGATACAGATACAGATACAGATACAGATACAGATACAGATACAGATACAGATACAGATACAGATACAGATACAGATACAGATACAGATACAGATACAGATACAGATACAGATACAGATACAGATACAGATACAGATACAGATACAGATACAGATACAGATACAGATACAGATACAGATACAGATACAGATACAGATACAGATACAGATACAGATACAGATACAGATACAGATACAGATACAGATACAGATACAGATACAGATACAGATACAGATACAGATACAGATACAGATACAGATACAGATACAGATACAGATACAGATACAGATACAGATACAGATACAGATACAGATACAGATACAGATACAGATACAGATACAGATACAGATACAGATACAGATACAGATACAGATACAGATACAGATACAGATACAGATACAGATACAGATACAGATACAGATACAGATACAGATACAGATACAGATACAGATACAGATACAGATACAGATACAGATACAGATACAGATACAGATACAGATACAGATACAGATACAGATACAGATACAGATACAGATACAGATACAGATACAGATACAGATACAGATACAGATACAGATACAGATACAGATACAGATACAGATACAGATACAGATACAGATACAGATACAGATACAGATACAGATACAGATACAGATACAGATACAGATACAGATACAGATACAGATACAGATACAGATACAGATACAGATACAGATACAGATACAGATACAGATACAGATACAGATACAGATACAGATACAGATACAGATACAGATACAGATACAGATACAGATACAGATACAGATACAGATACAGATACAGATACAGATACAGATACAGATACAGATACAGATACAGATACAGATACAGATACAGATACAGATACAGATACAGATACAGATACAGATACAGATACAGATACAGATACAGATACAGATACAGATACAGATACAGATACAGATACATTTACATTTACAGATACAGATACAGATACAGATACAGATACAGATACAGATACAGATACAGATACAGATACAGATACAGATACATAAACAAATAGTTTGTGAAGTAGATTCTAAAATCAAGCTACCCAGCTCTACAACATTTTACAGGGCATTCGCTAGTCGTTGCAGCCGCAGCAACCCTCAATTCAAGCTATCTGCAACTTCTCTAAAAGGTTAACAAAGCGCAGCCGCGTCGCATTCAGCAGCCCATTGGCTACTGTGAGTAGTTGCTGCTGCTGCTTCTGTTGCTGTCCATGGTGAAATCGAAAAGTGTTCTGGACAGGAAATGTGGCTGCCAGCAACACCAACAACAGCAACAGCAGCAGCAACACAACGAGGCGCGACAGAAGCCCAAAAGGAATGCAAACATGAAACACGATAATTGAGCAGCGTGGAAAAATTGCCAAAGACGCGAAATGGACAAATACGAATTACAGTATCCAAATCAGTGTCTTCCACTGACTGCGCAGCCCCCTTTTGGCAGTCTGCCATCCCTCCTCCCCTGCCTATCGTTCCTTGGGCCTGGGGCAGCTCCCAGCAATTTCGTATGTGGCGGCAGCTGCAAAATTCATTTGACAAAAGCAACGAGAAACAAAACAGCAACTGACCAAGCAGAAGAAGAAGATGAAGGTGAATGTAGAAGGGCTCTCCCTCTTTCTCTGGCCCTCTCTCTCTTTCTCCCTCTCATCCTGTACAGGAATTCAAATAACTTGGCGTTTAATTTATGAGAATGCGCGGTAGCTGTTGCCGTAGCCCCAATGTTGCCCCAATGTTGCTCCAATGTTGCTCCAATGTTGCAGATGCTGCTCATGCGCAGCAGCAGCAGCAACAGCAGCAGCGGCGGCGATAAAAATATTTTGGCCCAAATTGAAGTTCACCGCCAGCTGCCCTCAGCCCCCTTCTGCTCCCCTTTAGGCCCAATTGACTCGCCTCGCCTCGTCGGCGCATTTTATTAATCATGTGCGTAATTTATTTGGGCAGCCGCGCACAATTTCACCCAAATGGAAATTGCCACAGTCCGTGTTGCACAGGCATCCTGCTCGCTCCTTTGATTGCGTTTGCTGCTGTGTCTGCTTCGGCTGCTGCTGCTGCTGCTGCTGCTGCTGCTGCTGCTGCGCCTGCGCCTGGGGCGGTCATCGGAGTGCGCATAATTTACATATTTTTACCGCTTGGCCGTCGAAATTGTCACAGGTGAAAGATGCGCAATCATTGCATTCATTACACGCACGCACGCACACACACTTACGCAGGCCAGCCACGCCCCTCTATTTCCGCCTCATTCGCTGAGTCGTTTATCATTTCTTGTTAACCAGCTTGAGACTCGCCGTGTAATTTGTCGAGGCATGCTTATCAGTTGCTTCGCCTGCCATGGCGATAATTTTGAGCTCGGGACTCGCACTCGCAATCGCAATCAAATGCCAGAGAGCAAACAAACATTTGTCTCTGCCCAACCAGCAAGAGTAGGAGTAGAGGCAGGAGTAGGAGTAGAGGCAGGAGCAGGAGTAGCGACAGCAGCAGCAGCAGGACCACCATTAAGACGCCTTATCTTATCTGCTGCCGCCGCTGATGAGTCGACAATTTACTCATTGGGCACTTGCTCCCAGGCTCGGGTAAAGCATATATAGAGTCTGGCCACCATTGGGTAATTATCAGGCAAAGCCAAACGAGGGCGAAACGAAAAGTAGTGGACAAAAATATGTGAAATGTGATATATAATACGAATGAAATGGAAAATGTATGAGCGAATGATATTCATGTGACTGTATGAGATATAAAAGATATTCTATCTGGATACCAAATATGCTAGGGCTTGGTTAGGTTATTAAAATAATAAAATAAATTTGATAAATAGGTTCTTCTATGACCATGTCCAGGAGAATTTTTACTTAAGAAATGTTATAATACATGCTTTTAGATTTCGGTTTTATAATTCCCATAATATATATTATTTATATAAATAAAATACATATTATATTTTTAAAACTTCCTAAAATTTTTTAATTTTTAAAACTTCACTCAGCACATCTCATGGTATTTCATATTCATAATTTAAACATTTTTAACATTGATTTTGAACTCTAATTTGTAGCAAACTCAAGAACTTTTCGGCTCACCCTCGCTATCCCTATCGCTGCGCATGTTTGTGTTTCTATCGTCAACATTTCCCACTTTGCGTTGTCCTTATTTGTTTTGCTGTGTGAAACTGCCTAGAGAGAGAGCTAGAGAGTAAGCTAGAGCGAGAGAGAGAGAGAGAGTGAGAGAGAGAAAGAGAGCGTGAGTCGCCCAGGCAGTCAGGTAGACGTACCCAAAATTGATAGGAGCGACTTCGAAGGGGTCTCTATCTTCCTGTCGCCCGTTCGCTGTATCTATCTCTGGGCAGCTCTGTGACCTCCACTTGAGTCGCACAACGCGTTGCACGTGTGCATCGTGTGTTAATCTCTGTTGACATTCCTGGAACTCTGGATCTTTGATTTTGGCCGACAAATTGTTGCCTGTTCTTTAGTTGGTTTCGCATTACGCACGTACAAGAGTTGCTTTCCCCCTCCCTCCCTCTCTCTCTCTCTCTCTCTCTCTCTTTCTGTCTGTTTAATAAGCGTTAAGTTGGCAGGACTCAGCGACAAATTATGCTGGGGAATTTGTGCAGCGACTCAATTTGCCTGCGCTCCTGTGTTCTGGTTGCATGCCCCGCGGTGGCAGCCAACCAAGCAGTCAGCCAGCCTGCGAGCCAGCCAGCCAAAGCCAACAAGTGTTCAAATTAATGATCCACAGATTTGTTAAATTTCGTGGCTCATTTCTGATACAAATATGGGCGTGGCAAACACACGCAGCAGCAGCAACAACAGCAACAACAGCCAAGCCGCAGCCATACATTAATCGTGAATCAAACCTCATCTGCAGACCCTGAAAGACCATCATTTTTATCGAATGGGTCGCATAAGCCGCTAGCCCCTGAGCATATTAATGGCTTTTGTGCGTTAAGATTGAGGAATTTCATACAAAAAAAGCAAAGAAAAGAAAATAAAAAACAAGGGGCATAAATATCTTTTCGTAGAAGCAAGTGCAGCACACAGGGGCTGCCATTGTTGATGATGATGATGAGGCAGGCACTGGGAAAGGCGAAGGTGCAAAGGGATCAGGATCGAGGCTTAAACAAACAGCGTGAGGTTTCTACAGGTTCTCTCATTTTAAGGTTTATTGTTGCTCAGGATGGGGGCGCGCTTATTATTCCATTTAATTATTCCAATTTGAATGCAAACACTTGTCGACGTGATTACCATACCAAGCCATAGCTGGATACCTGGAATACCTGTCTCTTTTATTTACCAAAACAACCGTCTTGTGGGCGTTCATATCAATTCGTTTCGAATTTCATTTGGTTTGGGAAATTCTTTTTTCATTACGAACTGCTTCTTATCGCTGCTCCCTTTCCATTTAGTAGGGTTCAACTAAGACCAGACACAGACATAGAGCTTATCAGTAGCGCTCAGCCCTAATCAGAGCAAATATTGGCTTACATTAGGTCATCGAGCAGTGATAAAACGATAAAGAGAAAAACTGAAAGTAGCTCGGCTCGTCTTGAGGTCTGAGTTCAGTTCAAATATAAACTGTGACAGTGACAGGAAATGCATTCACATTTTGTGGACATCATATTTCACTTGATAAGAAATGTAATTCATGACAACCACAACAACAACAACATGGATCAACAAGTGCCCTGGGCAAAGCAAACGCACTTGTAGCTGAGCCTGGACTTGTGGCTGACTTGTGTGTAGACATATATTTATATATATAGAGAGAGTGTCAGGTTTGTCCATAACCAAATCCAAGTGCTGCGACTGTATCGCATTACCCACTCGACTTGGCGCTGTTTATTTTTTTTGCTTTTTCCCAGGCGCAGAACTTTCAGAAAAGAAAGAGACTGAAAGTCACGTCGCATTCGCTGCGGAGAATGTCTTTGCTAGATGGAGTTGTTGGGGTCATCGACGCATATACATATACTACACTATATATATATACATATACATATACATATATATAACTATACAAATATATGTGACTGCTTTGACCATTATGTTTTATGTTTTGCGTTTCTTTTCATACTCATTGCAAGTGGTCACAAATGGGGTATGTTAATTCTAACTAAAGAAAATGGGAATAGGTGACAAGCTAAGTTAATCTACATATGAAAGGAAGACAGTTGGAGGAAGGTGAGCTCAGATGAACTAGTTATGAACTGCTCTCTCTATATACATATATTTTGTTTTGATAGTCTATCAGTGAAGTCGACTTATCGCCTTCATATCGTAAATAGTTAGATCTAGGATATCTTCTACAGGGCTTATGCTACAAGGCATATATCTATTTGGTTTCTAATACAGTGAATCTGATACAGGCCAGATGTGAGATGCTAGGTATTAGATTATCTGGTACAGAGTATCTGCAATAGAGTATTGAATAAGGATTATCTAATACATAGTATTTAGTACAAATAATAATGAGTATTTAGTACAAAGTATCTGCTATACGTTATCTGGTAAAGAATATATGTAGCAGAGTATTTAATACTTCTGTATTCGAATAGATGATCAAACTAGTTCAATTACACTCTAGGGTATCTGCTAGTCAATCACACCCCCATCTGTGCACACTTGTTTTCTTATATATATTTCTTTAAATTTTAAGCGTCTGTGACAGTTTTATGGCGCATTTGGTTGCATTGATTTGGGTTCCATTTTTAACACTTTTCGAAATTTAATACAAGCCGCATTCATATGGATAGTGTAATACGAGATTTATTGGACAAGTATGGGTATTATCGACCAGAATGCGCCACAAATGTGAAGCCCACATCATTTTCGGTGCGATTAACGCGCTAACAGAATTCGAATTCGATTCGAATGGAGAAGAAGAAGAAGAAGTTGCTAGGAATTTAACTCAGAAATTTCCGTTGCCAGCTTAATTGGAACCCCATTGTAATTGTCGGTGTGTGTGTGATTGTGTGTGTGTGTGATTGTGTGTGTGTGTGAGTGTGGATAATAGGCTGGAAATTATGTTTTTATTGAAATAAATTAAGTGCACGTGCGTATATGTGGGCTGAAAGTTGCTCGGACTGCGCCAACTATACGACATGATAATGGACAGCCAACAATTGGTCTGTCGGTCAGGGAGGAGTGCTACAGGCAGTGTGGATTTCTCACACTCTGCCCCTATGACAATGCAAATGTTAATCCAATCTAATTCTAATACGCACTGAACTAATCAAAATTTCTAAACAAAAGACAGCCTTGACTTGGCATATGCCTAGCTATGGGTAGCGCAATTATATTGGAAATATATACATAGAGAAGAAAAAGTAATAAAAAAAGAGATATTTGAATATATTTTTATTTTTGTATATTTAAGAAAAGTTTGTACAACAAAAAAGGATATAGGCTTAAATTATTAATAAAATATATAAAATTATATTAAAATTAATATTATATACATATATATATCATATATATATATATATATATATCAATTTTCGAAAACAAAAATGTTAGTAGATTTTTCCGAAAGTTTTTTTTATGTGAATCCAAACTGCAAATATAGAATATTGCCTTTCAGATCAAGTCATCGATTTTGAAGTGGAAAACTGTTTTTTTTTTTTTTCAGTCCGTCCGTCTGTCAATCTGTGGTATATTATAGCTAAGGCTTCCTTTTATAGTAAATTGTTATTACCAAAAAAATACCGCTCCTAGCTGTCATTTATACATATATTCATATTTATAAATAATTTTTCCGTACAAAAAATAGCTATTAAAAATATCATTAAATATATAATAAACAGCATAGTTTGACAAAGCCAAAAAAATGAAAAATAATAAAATAAATAGCTGTTAAAAGGCCTGTTCATATGCATATGCGCTGTACAACATAAGTCTGGGCCAACAATTTATTTAGCACACTCACCGCCCGCAGCAGCAGCAGCAACAGCAGCAACAGCAACAGCAACAGCAGCAGCAGGAGCAGCAACAACAATGGACTAAAAGTTGTCTGTGCTATAAACATAACATGAAATTTATTTAATAATATAAACAAAATGTGCGCCAAATTGCGTATCAACAGCAGCGACAGACACACACACACACACACACACACACACATAGATACACTTGGAGGTCTGGAGTAGCTGCTGGCCAAGCAGTGGCCAAATGGCCTGTTTGCCTAGGCTGGACATTAACAGGTCGTAAACCTTTTGGCAGCGGCCAAACAAAAGACAAGCGCTGAAACGAATCACAGACCTCTAGCCCAAATGGCTGGGAGCTGGAGGAGAGAGGGGCTGGCAGCGGGGAGGCACGAGCTACGAATCTTTTTGTGGCTTTTGGAAATCGGAGCCAGGCTACAAAACGGCGCTCTGTCAAATAAGTCCCAAAATAGCGGCGCAAATTTGACCAGAGACATAAATAAGTTTTATTGTTGTTAGGCTGGGCAGCAGCAACAGTTGCTGCGGTCGCTGTTGCTGTTGCTGTTGCTGTTGCTGTTGCTATTGCTATTGTTGTTGTGGGTGGCATAACAGCAACAACGATTGCCGTTGGCTGAGCAGCAGCTGAAGCTCTGCGCATGCGCAGCCAGCAAATGGATAAAGCGCAATTGTTGTTGCCATTGTTGTTGTTGTTGCAGTTGCTATTGTTGTTGTTGTTGTTGTTGTTGTTGTTGCTTGGTTTATTATTAAATATTACGTACGTTTGTTGTCCGTACATTTGTTTATTGCCTCGCAGCGGCATTCAGCATGCGCCCAGTTGTCATAATTGAATTCCAGCAGCGGGCGTTTACGTTTGCCCAGTTACCGCTACGATCGAACTGAGATATATACATGTATATGCAGTATAGCCCTCTCTCTCACTTCATCTGCTGCTACCTCTCTCGCTCCCTCAGCCTCTGGCTACACTTGCGTGCTGAGAATTTGATCGATTCGTTCGATTAGTTTGCGGCACATGCAATCGACACGCAGCATTCTCTTTCAATTGAACAGCCTAGTTGCCACAGTCAGCTCCAGCCAGTTGCCCCTAGGGCGTGGCAGTGCGGCGGGGTGGCGCGAGGTTTGAGTGGAGCCAAGCTGTTGATTCAATTTGCCGCCGAATGCTGCTGGGCCAGCGACACTCCCGCCAATTGGGAAATTGTCTCATTGCAATGCCAGACAGCTGACTTTGGCTCAAATGACAACTGGTAATACGCGCTATTAATATCGCCAGCTACATGTGTCCCAACTGCCAGGGGTCGACCTGCATGAGAGTGTTGGAAAACTCTGTCTGTGTGTGTGTGTTAGAGTATGTGTGAGTGTGTGGGTGTGGCCTATGCTGTGGTTCAGGAAGTGAAAACAATAGAGTGTCGCATTTAGTGGAACATTTTGATATCAATTAGCAATATCAATTGCGCTGTCAAATTAGCGCACTATGAAAAGTGTCTATGTCTAATGGCAAATCAGGGGAGAGTATATATTATATAGAGTAGGTATAAGTTATAGATGCTTGAAGACAACTCTTAAATTAAGGCTCTTTAGCTTGATTGTTTTTGGTTGGCAGATTAGTTGAAATGTAATCAAAGTAAACTTAACTGATGCTTTCTAGGAATCTACACTCTTATCTTATAACTTTCCGTTTGATCCGTAAGTTGAAAATAGTTTGTAGTTACTAGGAATCTATATTCTTCTAAGTCTTAGTCTTAATAATAGTCTATGGTAACTTGGAATTTGCCTTCTTCTCAGTGTTTTTGATCCGTTAGCTGCAGTTTAAGAATACTCTGTGGTAACTTCACCGGAATATGTAAAACATGTCATATCATTTCAGTTTACAAATCATCCAAATCTTCTGAATATGTAAAACATATCATATCATTTCAGTTTACAAATCATCTGGTCATCTTCCATTTCCTGCTCAGAGACCTACATCAATGGTCAACATATCTTCTATAATACCCATTCTTTCTAATCTTTCCCTTTACATTAGGGAACGCATATTTGTAAGTCTCGCACTTCTATGCGATTCTCATGCAGGCAAATAAGCCTGCAGCTTCCCCCGCTCTGCTAGCTGAATTTATATCTTGACTTTTCTTTAAAGCCCTGTTCAAATTATTTAAGTCTTATTGTATAGTCAACCCAATTCTTGAACAAAAGCTTAGCTTAAATTACAGCCCACACACACGCACACACATACACCAACAGACACTAACACACACCAATATGGGCATCTCGCTGACAACTGGAGCAAGTGAAATGGACAAAGTTGGAAGATGCTTAGCTAGGCAGGCAGGCAGCTAGGCAGGCCTGGTAACCAGGTAGCCTGAACGCACTGGGGGTCAGTGCTTCGTTTACAAGATATTCAAAGAGCTTTGCATATTTTAGGCGCGCTTGGCGACATTTGAATGGAACAGCAAGAGCAGCAGCAGCAGCAGCAATAGCGGCAGCAGCAGAGATAGAGGCAAGTGCTACGCAGCTCCATTGGCTGGACTGCGGCTTGGTCTGTCCAGCTGTGGAGAGCTGGTCTGCTCGTGGTCTGCAGGTGGTCGTCGTACAACTCTATTTTTTATTTTGTCGCGTTCGCTGAAGTCTTTGCAGCGGTGGTCGCTCGTTTATAAGTCGCAGCCAGGCTGCTTGGCTTTAGCCTCAGCTTTAGCATTTGCTTTGTCGGCCCGCTTTTCCAGTCGCATTTCCAATGGAAAGCCCCGTCGGGCAGCAGGCAGCAGGCAGCAGGCAGCATAGAATGCAGATAGCACTCTGGCATTGTATCTGTATATCTGTATCTGTATCTCGATCGTCGTGTGGCGTGCGTCCATTCAGAGTGGGGAGGAGGGGCCGCCGTTGGTTGCTTCGACTTCTTTTTTGCATTTTATGCGGCTTTTTGGTATGTTCATTGTGAATTTATTGTAGGTGATTTTATCGCTCAAACAAATGTTGCATTTTACAAGTGCTTCAAGTGCTTGCTTGCCAACGTTTGCTAAAGACGGCGCTTATTAATGAGCTACAGCTAGAGCTGAAGTTGGAGCTGGAGCTGGAGCTGATCTCGATCTGGCGCTAGCTGTACGCAGCGGGTGCTTGGCAACTGCCAACGGGGCAGTGGGAGTTGGGAGCTGAGAGCTCTGAGCTGGACTTAGCTAAGCAAACGTACCTAATCGCAACCCACTCAATGTGGGCTGTTCCCGACTTGTGCGCCCGTCCATAGGCCAGCTGTTTGGCTCTATTGGCCATTGGCCAATTTCAGCTGTTGGCCTGGCCAAACAAATTGGAATAATCATTGCTTTCGACTCTACTCAGACTGAATAAATTTCTGCACAATTAATTTCGAATTAAGCCTCCAGCTCTTTTGGTGTTGAAATTTATGAAAATTGCCCGAAAATTGCTCACGTTGATTTGGTTTTTTATCTTTTATGTTTGGCCAGGAAACTGAACCCATAGCTGCTTGACGAGCAACCAGACCACAGCATAATTTAAATATATTGTTAAGTTCTGGACAGTTGAGACATATAATATGTGTATGTGTGATATATGGGAATATATTAAGTGTGTATGTCAAGAGGGTGTTATATAGATCTCTAGTCATTTGAGATGGAATATATAGCTAAGAGAATTTGAACTTTTGAATAAGAGAAAGAGAGATAGAGATATATGGATAGATAAATAGATAGCGAGAGAGAGAGATAGAGAGAAAGAGAGAGAGAGAGAGAGAGAGAGAGAGAGAGAGACATGTATCTACTATATAGATATATATGGAAAGAGAAGCGTAGTATTTCTACCTTCACTTCTTCTTCGAGGTGAGGTGAGGGTAAGATTACTCTATAAGAACTTCTCGACATTTAAGTCATATATCTTCTATATAACTATGCAATATCTTCTATAAGCCAAGAACTTAGCCATTCGACCTTCTCTTGAAGGCCTTCTTCACCTCTGAGTCATATACCTATATATAGCTATTATACAATATCATATATGTATATGTCTGGCACTCCTCCGCTTGAACTTAATGTCTCTGTAGACATTACACTTGTTTTATCCAATTACAGCCATCAATCATTTGGCACAAAAATCAATAGAAAAGTACTTAATTGAATACTATTGTGGGCCACACAGGAAACGAACACGCAACGAGGTCAAAGGACTTGCTTGGAGTTGGCTGTAAGCGCGTGCAGAGCTGCGTCGATTAGGGCTAATCAATGTTTAGCACACGGCGGTCAAACATCAATCAATTGATTGAACAGGTCAAACTTAGCTACATGCCAGCGATTAAAGACGCGATGCGCTGTCCATTTGTGAGTGGCTCGACAGGTGAATAGCAGGTGGGTGCAGGTGGGCGCAGGTGGGGGCTGTAGCTGATTGCTGGGAAACGGCAAATTGCTGTCACAAGCGCCAAATTATGCGCTCGCTCCACTAGCTGGGGACTTAATCGAAGACAAACATCTAATTGACATAGAGCCGACATGGTAAACGAGCCAACGAGCCAAGGAGACAAGGAGACAAGGAGACAAGGAGACAACGAGCCAACAAGGCAGCGATCCACGGTCGCCAGGCAGCCAAATGAAGACGAGGCACGTATCTGGCATCCACTGGGCATATTTATGGCAATGGTTCAAGAGTTCAACAGCAACAGCCAGTTGCAAGTTGCTCGTTGCAAGTTGCTTGTTGCAAGTTTAATCAAGGCTTAGGCGTCTATTAATTAGCGGCTTACAAGTCTTTGCTTTGAGGTAACTTCATTCGTTGTGCGGGCGAAGCAGCAATGTGTGAACCTGTTGCACGCATGCTAGATTCCTTCGCTCTCTATCTCGTTCTCCCTCTCTCCCTATCTCTTTCTCCGTCTCATTTTCTGTCTCTGTGCAGTGAAAGGTGCTGTTGGCTAGAAGCGTTTTTTGTGGCCCTCGGGCGGAGCACGTCAAAGTGACGACCATCAAATAAAACACCTGATGGCCGAGCCAGCCAGCCAACTGCAATGAGAAACGCTCGAACAGAGGTCGACATTTGCCAACACTCGCGGTCATAAAGCAAGCAATTTAAGGTGAAAGGTGCTCAGCTGGAAGACTTTGAAGACTTGCAGACATGCCAAAAGAAATATGTCTGAAAATGGCTTGGCTATAATTAATTTGCTGTTGTTGCAGTCGTTGCTGCTGCCGCTGCTGCTGCTGCTGCTGCTGCTGCTGCTGGTGCAACAGCAACAGTTGCTGGCAGTCAAAATCGAAAAGTCACTTATGACTGACACTTTGCATATGAGGCGGCACCGGCCACCTCCTCTTCCTCCACCTTCTCCATCTGAACATCAAGTTGAAGATGAAGATGACGACCCAGACATGCAGTGACTTATGATTTACCTTCTTAACTCAACTCAACTCGAATGGGGCTCAGCTTGGCTCACGTTGATTTCGCGTGATTTAAGCCAACAAATGTTTGCAGAAAAACTTATGAGCATTTGATTTACGATGTGCTGGCCAAGCTGGCCGACAGTGTAACTGGGAATGGGCAACAGTGCCTCCTCCTGGGCGTGCGCTGATGGATTTGTCAAGTTTGTGGGTCAAGCGTTACGCTCTTTACTATATACACACATATATATGTACATATATCTATATATTCTTGCTGAATATCCGCCTCACGATGATTACTCAAAATCACAGCTAGAGCTGCGTTCCAAGATCGCTTGGCAGCTGCCTCGTGTGAACCGCTGCGCAGTGGGCAACTAATTGCTAGAGACAACAACAAAATTTGTATATTTAAAAAATATTTATGAGCGCTTCATAGAGTAGTTGCTGCTGCTGTGAAAGTGTGGGATAATAACCAAAAAAAAAAATCCTGTAAATTGAAAATTACTAAAATTTTCCTTGCAAATCATAAAATCAAAATTTGAAAATTTTTATTATCCTGAACACATGCATAAATCTTAGAAATAAGTAGATTTCAAAAAATGCAATTAGTAAAATTTTAAGTTGCTGCTATAAAAAGCTACTGTTAACACTAATTGGACTTTTAATAGATTGTGTAGGCTTCAAATCAGCAATATGCTTAGAGTCTGTTATTTTAAGCTGCTCTCATTTAAAGCTACTGTTAACTCTCATTAGACTTTTAACAGAGTTTAAATGTCTTCTAATATGCTAAATGTCTGTTATTTACAGCAGAGCTGTTAAGCTTCTAATATGGCTGTTAAGCAAAAGCATATAATATGCATTAACAGAAAACATAGTTTGGCTCTTTGTATGAATACTCAAAACATGCTTCAATTATTAATTAGATAAATGCGGGCATATATAAAGTTATGCATATATATATTTTCATATATATACATATATGCACATCTAGATTCACGCAACCTTTCGAGGCGTTGCCCAGA
Organism: Drosophila hamatofila; assembly: GCA_035045345.1. Classification (NCBI taxonomy): domain Eukaryota; kingdom Metazoa; phylum Arthropoda; class Insecta; order Diptera; family Drosophilidae; genus Drosophila; species Drosophila hamatofila. The sequence goes on along the minus strand of JAWNPA010000052.1, from coordinate 9,651,715 downwards.
CAGTCGAAAGTCTTTTGTGGCTGTGCCCAAGTCAAATGGTTTGGCCAAAGAAGGCGTTGAGTTGCCCTCATCATTAGAACAACATTTTTCACAGCAATGCAAATATTGACGATGACGTCACAATGTCACAGCGTGTCATCAACGGGCATGCAGCCCAACCCCTAAACGAGGCGCAACCCTCGCCTAAGGACGCAGGCGCCAAGGACGTAGAAAAACTGCGCGAAAAAAGTGCAGCTGATTTGATTTTTTTTTTTCTTTTTGGTTTTCATTTAGCTGTCAGCATCGTGGGAATGTTTGAGCAGCAACCCTGGCGACAACCCTTCGACTTGGACTTGGACACAGCTGCAACTAAATGCGAGTCCATAGCTGGTCAAGAGGCAGCAGCCGAAGCAGCCGAAGCAGCAGCAGCTGGGAGTACAGTCTTGGCTGGGATTGATGATGGCCTAGGATGATTGGCTGGAATGGCAGTCGCTGCATATGTCACTGGATACAAATGTATCTATAGCTCGAAATCAGTCCAATTAAAAATAATAAAGGCGAAACGCAGCTTGTTAGTGCGCTCTACTCGGCGACTCTCTGGCTGCCAAGATGGCAGATTGCACCCCAAAAATAAACAATAGGACTCCACATTTTTCCTCCTTTGTTTTTTTTTTCTGTCTGTGGTTAGCTCTATGCGCGTGGGAAAGCGTCGCGTTCCATCCATAAGCAGAGAACTGGGCCTAGGCCTGGGCACCTGCCGCGCCCCAAGCGTCAGTCGACCATATTTGGTTTACATATGCCAGACTCTGCAAAAATCGTGATCAAATCAAATGCCCAGCCATAAAATTGTGGAATTCTAACAGCAATTTGAGCGCAACACGAACAAGCTATCAGCAGAGACCGCTGGATCAGCAGGAGGGGTGGAGGGGTGGAGGGGCTGTTGGGGCAGTGTTGCCTAGGCGCCTGACAATTCTATTTGGCACGAGCTCATTAAGCACCATTTATATGCAACATGAGCCATGACTGGACCAAAACTGCAGCCGACTACCGATCGACGATCGTTGGACGTCGAGCGTCGAATGTCGAATGTCGATTGTCGATTGTCGATCGTCGGACAGTCAACAGCGAAAACCTCTCCAAGCTCTCGTTGCGAGTCAATGGCTTTTGCTTGGCTCGGCTTGGGCTGGCTTGGCTTGGCCTGGCCTGGCCTGTTGACAAGTTGTTGACGCTGGCAAATGATTTACTGCCTCCAGTTGGCTCCCGGCCAGCAACAAAAACAACAGCAACAACAAGAACGAGCACAGCTTTCGGCCACATGCCAAATTCACAACAAGTGCCAACACGTGGACACCCACTTCTCTAACGATTGCGTTCTTATGATCATGCTTGATCAATAACTGTTTAGATATTGAAACAGTCTAGAGAAACTAAACAATTGCCAGAGCAGCATATATTGATCGTTGCATGATCGGTGACTGTTCAGATATTGCAACGTCTCTTATCGATCAAGTCTTATATTTATTGGTGAGCTAAAAGATTAATAGATCGGAACTCAATTGAGGCTTATGATCATAAGCTAAAGAATTGCTTGATCTGTAACGGATCAGATATTGTAACTTCTCCTTATCGACTAAGTCTTATGTTTATAGATAAGTTACATTGAATGCATTCAATTGAGGTTTATGATCAGAAGCTAAAGAATTGCTTGATCGGTAACTGTTTACAGCGTTTCTTTATCGATCAAGGATATTGCTTATATATAAGTTAAGAGATTAATATATTGGCTTATATTGAAAGCATTCAATTGAGGTTTATGTTCAGAAGCTAAAGAATCGCTTGATCGGTAACTGTCTAGATATTGATAGCTTGAGTTGCTAGACCAGATTTTGATCAAATGTTGATCAATATTGTATCAAAGCTAAAAGAAGAGACAAAGTGCAAACCGATCTGCACGTCATGAATATATTAGAGCAGCCCCTGCAATTAAGATCAGTTAACAGTAGTCTAGACATGATAATTATTCATATAGCATATTGTGAACAATTGAATATTAAATTATATGGCCACATTTTGCGATTAGCATATAGCACTCTACTCCTCGTCGATCGGCTGACAAAAACTGTCAACGTTGGCTGCCATCTGATTTTAATCAGTCTGCAACAGAAGTGTGCCAACCATATGGCTCGATACGAATTGGAGTCGAAGTCGGAGTCGGAGTTGGAGTTGGAATTGAAGTTGAAGCTGAAGTTTGGGCTCAAGGATTTTGACAGCTAAGCTGACATGGCAAAAATGCATAAGTGAGCACAGTGGACACATTATGACGGACTGTTACACGACATATGTATGCCCGTGTCTAGGAGGGGGGCCCAGGTGAATATGCCAAAAAGCTCAAATGCAATGAAACAATCAATCAAAGCGCTGAAAAGGGGCTTGTCTAGAGCTTGAGTTGAGCGAGGAGGGGTTGAGCAGTGAGCGTAACGGTAACTCCGAAAAGGCACAAAATCGAATTACCAGCAATGATTAATCAATCAACAGTTGTTTGCTTGCCATACAGTAAAGCCTCAGCTCAATGCGATAGCCAACACGATCTCTGCCGTTGGCCTCGCTAGTGGGTGTGGGTATATCTGAGTGTGTATGCGTGTATGTGTGTGTGTGTGTTGGCCAAGTGGGTGCGTTCTCACAGCTGGATGCCAATACTGACAATCACGATCACAGACACACACACACACACATACACACCTGTGTTGTAGACACCACGTGTGCGTTCCAGGCAATTGCAAATCAATGCTTCGCTGCGGCAGGAGCTTGGCTTTGGCTGCGGCTTCTTCCCTAAATGGTGCGATCTTACCTGGCCGGGTCGTGCCAAAAATGGGTTTGCAACTGGAATTCGCTTTTAGTCAAACAGCCGCAGCAACAGCAACAGCAGCAGCAGCAACAACATCTCCCAGCTGCAGCTAGCTTTGAGGCGCAGGTGGCAATTGGCAAGCAGCTGGCATCGGGCAACTAGCAACTGGCAACTGGTGTGAACAACTAGAAAGTTTTTTAGTCGAGCTCGAGCTCGTGAGAATCAGTGCAGCATAATTTATTGGTTGCGCGACCAATTCAATTTATGGCCAACTAATGAAAATTTGACAAATAGCAAATGGCCGAGCAATTTCATTCTAGCCCAGGCCAATAACATTCATCATGCCGCTGCACAAACGTTTCCGCATCGAAATTGATTGACAACTCGAGGAGGAGGAGTTGCAGTTCGGTTTGACTTCGAGCTCGAGTTGGAGTCGCAGTCACTGAGCCAAAATGGCAACGGCAGCCAAAACACGTCAATTTCGAGGCCTGCCGATTTATGGGCGCCCAGCTTCAAGCCAAGTCGTGACCCGCGTGCATTGAACCTTTTGTTGTTGTTGCTTTTTGTTGTCCGATCTTGTCTGGGGTATGAAACGAGACGCTTTGAAATCTGCCAGCACGAAATGCAATTTCCAAAAGAGTAGAAGAAAACGAAGAAAAAAAAAACGTTGTTGTGGGAGCTGAACATAATGAAGCCGTTGGTCATTGGCCAAAAGGTTTGTTTGGTCTGTCAATCATAATTTGTGTGCTTCTTTTACAGTTTAATGTGTGCGCTGCACTCGTTTTCCCACATTTTATGGACGGCTGCCCCTATTGCCCTGGCCCTGGGAAAATCTCTGGCATAACTGGAGGCTCGCTTGTTGCACAACAATTACTCGGCTTTTGGTTTGGTTTGGTTTGCCCTGGCCTGGTCCGTCAACGTGACCAATTGGTAGTCCAGTTGGCAGTTGGCAGTCGCAACCCCCACGCAGCCGGCGGCAACACCTTCGCTTACCTTCGCTTACCTTCGCTCGGCGCACGCTCTGCTGCACTCGCTTCCTAACCGAGGTGCAAATGCAACTTTCGAGGGGTTGACTGACTTTTGAATTGCTTTACGCTTGTTTTTCGGTCTACTCGAAAACGGAACTGCGCTAGATTGGCCAAAAATGTGAACTCGTCTTCTAACCAATTTTCACACATTGTTTACGCAGGTGCTTAATAAACACTCCGGTAATATGTAAATTTTTGAATACTAAACAGCGGATATTAAATTGAGCATTTTGACTTGCAACGCTTCATTGAACTTTGACTTCTGAAATTTTCCAATTAATATGCTACTATATATGGAAATTTAATATATTAGCATCCAATTAACGGCGATTCATATTCAAATATTTCATTGGCTGAAGGCCAGCTCAATTGTTGCTTCTAAACATACGCTAGATGGCGCCACGCCAGCCAGCTACAATCTGCATCACTTAATGACAAAGCGACAACGGTCTATGTGAGTTTGCCTGTCTGCGCCTAACTGTTGAACTGGACGAACATTCTCTAACTGAACGAAACGAGCTGTAACATTTAAATTGAACATTTTTTGTTGCATACTTTGAGGCGGTTTCTAGAGAAAGGTATGAAATATATAAATCTAAATTTGTATTTCTATTAAATATGAAATTAAGAATTAACTAAAGTAATTTAAAAAATTTATTATAAGAACGGCAATTTCAGTATTGAAAATCGATCATACGACACCTAACTTAACGAAGATATTTTAAACAGTATTTGGCTTGCATGAAAATAAGTGTTCTTACTTATTGTAATATATTTGTCTTTAAATGAGCCATAAAATAAATTATTATATGTATCGATAGCTTATCTAATTCATTTGATTGATTTGATATAGACAGCTTGCTATCGCTCGCATTAAGAGCAAAAAATTAGCTGTACGGCAACGCCGGCAGCATACAATCGATATGTGTATCGCTTAAACGACTTGGCAACGCTAGAAAATTATCGAAAATTTATTGACTGTGTGAGGAAGCATAGCAAACACTATAGATTGTCATATAATCTGCAATTTATACATTAATACTTTAAATTGTGAAGACAATGTCGAAATTGAGTTTTGACATAATTCCCGCAGCGCCTCGCGGCGATATTGTTGGGCTGCAAACCGTTATATCCAAACTAGAGGACCATTTGAAGAACACAAATGAAAAACTTGGCAATTTTCGGAAATTAATCAGAACCGAAGCGAATATTAAATCGCGTGATATTTACTTAAACAAGGTCTGTGATATGGTGAAAGAACAGCACAGAATACAGAGCATACTACATAATTACAAATCAAAGTTAAAAAAACTGGAATCTTTAAAGAAACTGGTAAGAATAAGCACTTAATAGCATCTTATATACATATACCTTACTTTAATCTTTTATCTATAATAGAAATTTGTTACGAAGCAAGTCCCACAGCAAACAAAAAACTCAAAACTAATCGAACTATTCCATAACTATGAGACGAAAGTAAGTAAAAAGTTTTTTATGGAGAAATTAATTCTAAAATTTTTTAAAATTATTTTAGGAAGCCGGACTTGACACTCAGTGTGTTCGGACTTCTGAAACATCAGTAAGTAAAGCTGCAACATTAAAAAAAATGAGATAATAAAAATTTATATATTTTATAGAAGCGAAAAATGTTGGATAGAGAAGAGTCTTTAAATGATAAAGGCAGACCAGCCAAGCAAATTATTATCGACAATCATGGCGAGGCAATGAAATGCTTGAAAGCTCATGTGAAAAAGCGCATTACTGAGGAAGAACAAAAGCTTGTAGTTCCTAAAATTGTAAAGGTGGAGCAAGCGAAATTTTTAGATGATGATATTCCAATATTGGAAGAGACTAAACCAGAGACTGAAGAGCTTATGATATCGGAGGAAGAGAATCATGTAGTTAAAATTGAAATAGACGAGGAATCGAAACATGAAATAGAAACGGAACGATTAGAAGAGGATAAATCAGAGTTATCTGTCGAGGCTCCCATAGCAAATACTATCGTGATAAACAATCACAGCGATGCGATGCAATGCCTAAAAGCTCTTCAGGAATATGCAATGCTAAATGAAAACTATCGAGCTATAGGACTTTTAAGTGAAACTGAAAAGGCATTCGTAAGCCCAGCGGATGCCACAGACTTTGAACTGTAGCTTTGTGTGTTTCGCTAATTATTTCAAGTCGACTTAAGAACTGATGTATATTTGTTGTCTTGTGTTAACAAGCATTCTGTAATTGATTAATTGTAAATAAAGTATTTAAAGAAAATATGAACTTTATATTTACCTAAACTCTGTTTCTTTTGCTGAAAAGACACTTATAAAATTAAATGGGCAAGCGCGTACGTTTTTTGGATTTTGTATTATTCGAATCAGCTGTTAGTGCAATCAGCTGTTTCTACATATTCCAATAACTTATGTGCATCAGCTGTTGTTCTGACAGTCAACCATTTTTGTTCGGTATTTTTTAGTGCATTTTGTTATCGTTAAACGGGCACATGTATGTACCGAAGCTATAAACAATTTCTGAAAATTCGACATTCTTGCGAAAATGTGAGTATGCTCAGAAAAGAGCTGTAGAATTGGGCGTTAATTAGATTTTTTTTTGTTTAAAAAGGAATTAAATATCGCACAAGTTGCATGATATATATATGCACGTTGTCGAGAAGTGAATTTTGATTGATAGCAAACTTAAACAAATGGATAAATCAACAGGAGACGAAACTGCTAAGCAGCCGGCTCCACGCAAACGACTTGGCCGTCCGCCCAAGGTCAACGCACAAGAGTCGGAATTAAATGAAGAGATGGAATCGGCAGCCGATGAGCGTACTTCGTCGGCATCGCCAACAAATTGCCGGCGAAGCACGCGTAAGAAAATTCTGAAGTTCGATGTGCTTGATGTACTCAACAAGAGTCGCAAAACTCACAAAATACAAATCGAGGCTCGAATTGATTCCAATGCACCGACAACAACAACAGCATCCACAACCCAATTAGCAACGAGCTCGCCTACTGTTGCAATGCCAGTCATTGAGGTCAATCGCTTATTTACACCACGTCCGCCTTTGCCTGTGATTCCGCCATTGCTTTCGCTGGACATGTTTACCAAGCCGAAGCCAACGCCCAGCTTGATTGTTGCCCAGGTGAGCAGTGATAAGACGCCCACTGCCAATCAGCAACAGCAGCCACAGCCGTCGCAGCAACAACAGCAACAGCAAGTGATGCGTAAACGTGGACGTCCGCGCAAGGCACAACTCACCGATAATGCAACTGAAGCTGATTGCGCCAAAGTGAGCACAGACTCTACCACAAGCTTGCCAAGCAGTAAGGAACAAGCTCCTTTAAAACGGGAATCGCCTGACTCGGATCAGTCTCTAAAGGGTTTCTCAATCATTGTAGAAGATGAATCTAATGCTGAAGCAGTGCCTGAGGACAACGATGAATTGGATGAAACAATTGAAGTAATAGAGACAGATATTATATCCGTGGCATCCGATGAGGATTCAGATTCACAAATCATATTTGTGGATATTGAAACGGCAAAGTTGGAAACGGAAGATGAAACCGAAACAGCCGAAGAAGCTGAAAATGAAGAGATCAATATCCCAACTGAACAGACTCGCAACTTTAAGCTAATTTTTCCCAAGGAAAATGAACTGAATAAGGAAACCAAAGACGGTCAGCAGATCAGCATTGTGGAAATGCCAGGTGGGGATAATATTGATGACAAGGAATCAGAACTCCTGGCTGAAGTGCTAAGTGAGCCGGCAGAGCTTTGGTTTACCGAGGATGAAAGGAATGAAGGAGAGCAAGAGGTTCCAGATGAGAAGCTACAAAAAGTGGTAAAGATAGAAATAGAACAGAAATCAAATATTAAAGTAGCAAACGAAGTGCCTCATCCAGGTTTAATGAAAGATTTATTGAAAAGCGAGGCTCCTGTGCAGTCCATTGTGAAGGAGACAAAGCCGACTTCTGATGCAGCTAACAAGCCGTCTAATTTAAAAACTATTGAAGACTCGCCTCACCTGCAGCAACATGCGAATACGAATACCGAGGCTAAAATGGAACTACAGGAGATAGTAAAGAAAGAGCAGGAGCAGTCAGCAGCAGACACTTTACCTATGAGTCACAACGAAGATACGGTTAAGGTTAAGGACGAGCTGCAAAAGGAAGCCAACATGGAGAAAGAGATTTCGTTACCAAACTCTTCACCCATGACATGCCACGAAGATAAGGCTAAGGTTGAGAAACAGCTGCCAAAGAAAGCCAACATGGATAAGGAGCTCTTCTTGCCCAGCTCTTCAGCTACAATAGACAACGAAGTTAAGCTTGAGGTTAAGGAAGAGCTTCAAAAGAAAGTTAACACTGTGAAGGAGGTCTCTATACCAAAGTCTTCAACCATAAAAGGGAACAACGATGAGCCAAAGAATACTGCAGAACCATCGGACCAGTTAAAGCGGAGTTCAACTCCAACTTCTGTGAAAGAACCTGTCGAGAAGATGAGACCTATAGAGGCCACCTCGTCTACAGCTCACTTCGAATTGGAATCTCTGAGGCGTGCTGCAAAAGCAACAGGCATTGAGTTAAAGCTTCCCATGACAATGGAGAAACTTCTAAATGCCAATCCAGTAACAGAGCCAGTTAAGGAGCTCGAAGCGAAGAAGGAGGATACTAAGAAGCAAACATCGCTAGCAAAGCTTGAAAAGACTGATTTAGCTGCAAAGCAACTGCAGCAACAATCAGATGCAGCTAAATACGAAGAGACACAGTTAGATCTTTCCTCAGGAACTACAGCAACAAAAGTTGATGTCGCTGAGCCTCTTGCAAAGCTCAAATCAACCAAATCCTCGTCAGAAGAGCGCAAGTCAGAATTGGTTAGTGCAAAACCAATTGCTAGTGAGAAAAGGAAAACGAATGAGAGTCCAAAGTTAGAGAAGCCTGCATCCTCCAACGCTGTGTTCGTAGAGTGTGATGCACTCTTTAAGGTCTTGGATAAAGCAAACGCAAAGATGCGCCACGAAGAGAAGGCCAGGAAGAAGTCTAAGTTGGCCACCAAAAAGCAGTCAGCCGAACAGCTCCAGGAACGTTCCACGCCGCAGTCTCGTGGGAAAAAGCAAACATCGAAGGAAAGCAGCCGCCGTAATACTATTTCCGAGGAGCGTCACGGGGACGTAAAATTGCCTTTGAGCAACAAACGTCGTAACTCCGTGCATCCCTTCAAGTCAACGCAGAGTCCAGAGCGAGCTACGGAGTCAGAGCACAAGCAAAGCAGCAGCAGCAGCAGCAAAAAGAAGTCAGCCCAGAAAAAAACAGCTCGCAAGGCAACAATACCAAAGCAGCTACCCAGCAACCAGGATTCGCTGGATTCCAGCTCGAGCTCCTCGACCAGAGCTGGCGATGTGCCTAGTCGCAGCTTGCCGACGCCCACTGCCGAGCTAGAGTCATCCAATCCGCTACATGACATAGCCAAGTTCATAGAGGATGGCGTCAAGTTGCTCGAACGCGACTACAAAGTGGAGGATGAACAGCAGCAGCAGCCAGAGCAACAGTCACAAGAGGAGGCAACTGAAGATGAGTTGGCGCAGCGTGTGGCTAATCTGGAAACTCCTGTCAACACGCCAGCTCCTTCGCCTGTTGGCAGCACGGATGATCTGTCGGCAGGTGTGCGACGCTCGCATCGCATCAAGCAGAAGCCGCAAGGTGCCAAAGCGAGCTTGGGTCGTGGCAGTAGCAGCCAAACGCCTGCGATCAGCATGGAGCAACAGTTGAGCGAGCTTGCCCACATTGAGGCCATCAATGAGCAATTCCTGCGTCAGGAGGGTCTAAACACATTCCAAACTCTGCGGGACAATTACTATCGTTGTGCACGCCAGGTGAGCAAGGAGAATGCGGAAATGCAATGTGATTGCTACGTCACCGGCGACGAGGAGGGACAGGGACAGGGACGCTGCGGCGATGGCTGCATCAATCGCATGCTCATGATCGAGTGTGGTCCACTGTGCACCTACGGTGACCGCTGCACCAATAAGCGATTCCAGCAGCATCAGGGCTGGCCCTGCCGTGTCTTTCGCACTGAGAAGAAGGGCTGCGGCATCACAGCCGAGTTGCAAATACAACCGGGGGAGTTCATCATGGAGTATGTGGGTGAGGTGATCGACAGCGAGGAGTTCGAGCGTCGCCAGCATCTCTACTCGGAGGATCGCAACCGCCACTACTACTTCATGGCGCTGCGTGGCGAGGCGATCATCGATGCGACCACGAAGGGCAACATCTCTCGCTACATCAATCACAGCTGCGACCCGAATGCGGAGACTCAAAAGTGGACGGTGAATGGAGAGCTGCGCATTGGCTTCTTTAGTGTGAAGACCATCATGCCTGGCGAGGAAATCACATTCGATTATCAGTATCAGCGCTATGGGCGCGATGCGCAGCGCTGCTATTGCGAGTCGGCCAATTGCCGTGGCTGGATTGGCAACGAACCGGAGTCTGATGAGGGCGAGCAGCTCGATTCGGAGTCCGAAAGTGAGCCCGAGTCACTAGTTGAGGAGCTGCGCCCAGAGCAGGAGGCGAAAGCCAAAACACCCAGAAGTAAATCTAAAAAACAACTGAAGCTGCCAACAGCACGTAAACAGCGCAAAGAGCAACCCAAGGCCAAGGATCGCGAATACAAGGCAGGCCGCTGGCTGCGTCCTTCAGGCGTCGTTGGAGGCGAAAAGTCGGCAACGCGGAAACTAGATCAGCTCGAGGACACAGATGTGCTGGAGCAATTGACGCTGCTCAGTCGCAGCGGACTCAAGAATCAACTGGACACATTGCGCCTATCACGTTGCATGGTGCGCGCCAAGCTGCTGCAGAGTCGCCTTCAGCTGCTGGGCGTGCTAACGCGTGGTGAGCTGCCATGTCGTCGTCTCTTCCTCGACTACCACGGACTGCGGCTGCTGCATGCTTGGATCAGCGAAAGTGGCAGTGATAAGCAGCTGCGTCTGGCGCTGCTCGAGTCACTCGAATCGCTGCCCATACCCAACAGAACGATGCTGAATGACAGTCGCATCTATCAGAGCGTGCAGCTCTGGGGCAACCAATTGGCTCAGCCAGAGGAGGCAGCATCGGAGCCAACAGCGGCACAATCGGAAGAGGAGGAGTCACTGCGTCAGCGCATTGCTGCTCTGCTACAAAAATGGAATGGCCTGCCTGAAATTTTCCGCATACCCAAACGCGAACGTATTGAACAAATGAAGGAGCACGAACGCGAAGCAGATCGCCAACAACACCAGCCCACCGCTCTGGGGGACAGTAACAGCGCCTCCTCTGTGCTAAATACCGATCGTTATAGACAAGATCGATTTAGGCGCGACACCAGCAGCCGCTATGAGAAGTCAAAGCCGCCAACTAGAATGAGCGGCAACAACACCATCTGCACAATCACCACACAGCCCAAGGAATGGCCAGGCTCCACGGAGAGCAGCAGCGGCATCAAGACTGAGAGTCGCAGGCGTTCGGAATTCGATCCACGTCGAACTATATCCAAAGAGCTGCGGAGATCGCTCTTCGAGAAAAAGGTAAGAGCGCCACAAGAGTTTAGATAGAAATTTTACTTTAAATTCGGTTTATTTTTCAGGTGGCCCAGGATGAGGCGGAAAAGCGTGTGGGCAGCGAAGATTGGCGTGAGCATGAGCTGCGCTGCGAATACTTCGGTGCTGATTTGAACACAGATCCAAAGCTGCTGCCATTTTACCATAACACGGAGACCAACGAATGGTTCAACAGCGATGATGTACCTGTGCCTGCGCCATTGCGTTGTGGCGACATCGCTGAGCCACCATCTCCGGAACAAGAGGATGATGTGGAGTATAAGCTGCCCGCTAGCGTAGAGCCGTTGCCGCCCTCGTGGCACTGGAGCTTGACACCCGATGGAGATATATTCTATTATAATCTGCGTGATCGCATTCCACAGTGGGAGCCACCGAACGCTGAACAGCGTTTGCAAAACCTGGAAGAGGACTCACCAGAAAAAGATGTGGTGCCGGATGAGGAAGCCAATTCATCGGATCTGGTTAACATTGACATCGACTATGTGGGCAGCCTGAGCGCCAAGTCTCTGGCCCAGTACATTGAGGTAAAGATACGGGAACGTCGCGAAATGCGACGCAATCGCCTGGTCTCCGTGCGCGTGATAAGTCCGCGTCGCGAGGAGGATCGCCTCTACAACCAGCAGGAATCGCGCAAATATAAGGAGAATAAAGAAAAGATACGCCGACGCAAGGAGATTTATCGACGCACACGCAACGAGACAAATACTGTGCAGCCACCAACTGGAGAGTCCACTGATTCCCTACCCATTCATGGGTATCTGTACTCCTCCGATGAGGAGGGAACAACTGAAGGCGCTTGCAGCCTGCCGCTGCTTGACGCCGCAGTTGATGGTGATAAGGAACTGCCGGAGTCACAAAGTCGTCGTCGCCAATTGCGTGCTTTGTCGCCATCATCAACCAGTTCCACAGAAGCTGTAGAGCCGGTGCCAAGCGCAAAGCGCAAGCTTCTTATGCCAGACAGCCAAAAGAAGCATCGGGACAGTAAGCGCAAGAAGTAAGCATACCATTGATTTATTCAACTACTTTATACTCAAAGCCTATTTGCATCTATCTAGTTTGACAACTGGACGCGAAGCCAGCGATAAGTTTCACTTTGAGATTAGCGGCCATGTTGCCGAGTTTTTGCGTCCCTATCGCCAGGACAATTGCCAGCTGGGCCGTATTACATGCGATGAAGACTACAAGTTCCTAATTAAGCGAGTAAGTTTGATAGTTTATTCTATTTTAAAGTAAATCTAATGGGGTAATCTTGCAGCTGAGCCACCACATTACCACTAAAGAGATGCGCTACTGTGACCAAACCGGAAATCCGTTGGCCTGCAGTGAATCGGTGAAACACAAGTCCTACGACTTCATTAAACAATATATGCGCAAAAAGGGGCCCGTCTATAAGAAGCCAGTCGATAAGCCCGACTAGTTCATAGATTTTTCATACAACAATAATTTCCTTAAAGCTTATAGCTTTTAAATAGTAACATAAGCAATACATATACTATGTATATCATATGGATTTTTTTTTTAATTTTACCTCATGTTGGGTACAGCAACTTTAACTTTAGATACCTATGCATCAAATGTAAATGAATACATTATTTTTTTTTTATTTTTAATTATGTTATGTGCCAAAACTAATACATTTTTTATTGGTGCCAATGAAAGGGCATTCAGGTATACTACAGTGAATTCATGAAATACAATTCATATGTATATTTAAGTTGATGTGTCCGCTTGAAAATCTGGACCATAGTCTTTAGTTCTTAGTTATAAGCTTTCATAACTTTATCAAAACTGGAATCAAAGTAATTTTCTGAAAAATAGAAATAAATGAAGTCCCCCCCTCCCTTACATTAAAAACTTTTCTTTTATTTTCAAAATTTTACAACTTATTTTTATTGTATATTTTTTATTTCAGTCCTGTTTAAGTTTGTCAAGAATTGACAAGAGATATAATATCTCATATCTTACAAATATGTTTGATAATTTCAATTATCTCAGGTGATTTGATTATAACTATAAATTGCATATATTTATAACATATGATAAGCAAATAACTTAAATATAAAATGAAAATCAATAATCAACTCGATTACGCACTTTATTTAATCATTTTTGCAAGCACACAACAAATGATTTTAATGCATTTGTTTAAATAAATTCAGACCTGCGCTCTCTGTTGCTCCCATTCGCAGCTCGTTCGCTCTGCTTACTCACACTAAAAATAGCAACAAAGGCAAGTGCACACACACACAGAAGCAGGCACGTGCGTATGGCACACATTCACGATCATAGAGCGACACAGAGTGGAAGAGAGCGAGAGAAAACAGAGCAGAGCGCTCTCTCACTCTCCGTAAACAAGTTTGAAGAACTCGCCAAACCTGATTTTCCAGCCGTCTCAGAGAGATTGCAAACCGAGTCAGTTGCAACAAATTGCTGCTACGCTCCACACGTTGCGAGCGGAACGCTATTTACCGGATGGTAGCTGTGTGCCTAAAAACCTGCTGCAGATTTCAATAATACCAGGTAAGCGTACGGCTTATCTGAAAACAATTTGTTAAGCACTATATATTACTGAACTATAAAATGAAATTGAATTGCTTTTTTATTTCATACAGGCGTTGCCATATCAGCGAATGCGTTATAGAAGAGCAAGATACTGAGAGAGAGAGACCCAGAGCAAGAGTGAGAGCGAGAGTGATAGCGAGAGCGAGAGAGTGAGAGTGAGAGGGCGAGCGCATGAGAGTTTCCGTTGGCTGTTGATGTGTGCGTGCGCCTACGGAGCAGAGCAAATGTCTGACGTAAGTACAAAAAAACAAACAAAAGCAGTTCATCAAATTGTGAGGCGGTAATTTCATACTAGAGCAGCTAGTAGACAAATTTAGCTGATCAGGTTTAACTGGAAAAGCATTGAAAGGTTTGCATTATATCTAAGTTCAGGTTTCGTATTTCAGTTAATGTGAGAACATGTTAAATGAATTTAAGTCTTTTATTAACATCGCTGTTATGCTTTCAGGACGATGCCAGTTCACTTGGAGCTGGCTCCCAGCGTATACGAAACGTCTTGACCCTAGAGGAGCGTGTAGAGGTCATACGTCAATATGATATAATGCCCATGTACAGCAAGCTGGCCAAGAACTTCAACTGCAGCTGGGAGCAGATCAAGAGCATTGTCTCCAATCGGGTACCCATAATGGAATTCTATGAAGCGACGCGCCACAACAACAAGAAGCCACCGAATACCAAGTTCGAGGAGGTGCGCAGGCGCAAAATCAACTTTCTAGGCCATTGCCTATATGAGTACATACAACGCGCCCAGTTCTATCTGCATGTGGACATCAACGAGGAGCTAATACGCACCAAGGCTCTAGATTTTCAGACTCTAATGGGCATTGATAACTTTGTGCCCAATAAGGTGAGATCTGGAATGATAGTAGATGAACTTAAATAAGCTAATCTCTCCCTCGCTTTCTCTCTCTCTCTCTCTCTCTCCGTCTATTAAAGTCCTGGATCAATCACTTCAAGGCAGCCTACAACATCACGCTCTCAAATCGTCAGATTACCATGACACGCAAGCCACCTCGTTCGCTGGATCTGCGGGATATAATGTCCTACTGTTGCAAGAATATACCCTCGGACGGCAGCAAGTTACCTGACTTGCCTGCTCCGGCCCATGTTGCGGCCTGCATCACGCAGCCTGCGCCAACGCCGCTTCAGGTGAGCGTGCCAGCCACACCTGGGCAGGAGGCCTTGCAGTTACCGCGAAAGCGCGAAAGTTGTGGGACGGTGAAAGACATTCGTTCCTTGTATCGCACCAAGACTCTGGTTGAAGCATCTACTCAGAACCAGGCCACATTGGATGAGCTGCAGCTGCGGCGCAAGCGTAAAATAAACTTTTTGGAGAAGGCGCTGTTCGAGTACATTTCACGCTCGCAATTACATCACAAAAACAAGGGACGCCTCGATGTGGATCATCTGCGCGAGGTGGCCGTTAATTTGCGCGACATACTAAAAATAGAGAACTTCTTTCCGGATCGCACGTGGTTCAATCACTTCAAGAGCCACTACAACTTCAGCTTCTCTCAGGGCGTTCACTACGGCATGATGCTGCGCCGGGTGCCCCTCTCCCTGGATCTGCGTGACATAGTCAGCTACTGCGGCAGGCATGAGCAGCGTGACCAATCGATGGGCAACATCACACTGGCACCCAAGGAGCCAGAGTCAGCTCGCTTAGTGCATCTGCCACTGGCGGAGTCGAAGTCGGCGGAGTCGAAGTCGGCGGCACCAGCCAATGACGCAAATACAGCAGTTGAGAACGACGATGACTGTATAGCCATTGATGAACCGCCTGTACTGATCGAAATCAAGGATGATGATGAGGAGCCAGAGAAACCTGAGCTCAAGCGCCATGCTGCAGAAGATTCCATACCTAGTCTACCTCTAAAGATACAAAAGATTGAATCCTTAAATCCCAGTGCGCACAGCCCGGGTCACTATTCCGAAGATAGCGCCGATGCAGAGCCATTGCCAAGGCGCGTGAATAACTACAAGGACGCACTGCGTCTGCTGAAGCCACTCGAGGAGTTCGCACTGCTGGAGGAGAACTATCGTGTCATTGGCCTGCTCACTCAGCTCGAGAAGATCTTCGAGGGGGCGGCCAATCAGACGCAGAATGACAAATAGAGCTTCGATACTTGCATATGAAAACCTTAACTGAAATTTGAACCAAAAAATGATAATGTTGGCTTAGTTATAGTATATAATATATATAGTATATATATGATAAGTGTAATCACAGTGTATTAAGAGCTTTGCTCGCTAAAACTTGGGAACATAAAGAATTAAACTATGTTAAAAATATAATATTGTTATAAAAAGTAAAGTACTATTGGAATTTGAATACTTTGGGTAAATAGGGATATACGAGTTTAGTCTGATATATGCTTTAATTTCAATAAATCATAGATATATAATTTATATCTTAGTTGCAAATTGCGGAGACTGCGCTCGTAAATAATTCTTTAAACGTTATTTAAGTAAATGGAAAAGTCATATTTGGGGCTATAACCGGTTGGGTTCATAACTGGTTTATAGTATTTTGGCAGCTCGTTTTATAGTTGCGTTCTAATTCTCATCGAATCTGGTTTCTGGTGGTCTTTAAAAGTCATATAACATCTATATCCGATTGATTAATAGCCTCTTTAATGACTTTGGCTCAGCGAAGGTCAAATTATTTGAAGTCAGTGAAGTGTGTCTTATATCTAACATTCTAGATGAATGGGTAGCCCATCTACTGCATATGAATTTGTGTTCATCAAGCAAAAGCTCGTAAGGGAATTTGAATATATATATATATAGATTTCCATAGAAATATAATTATATATACATATATAATAGGTTATAAAGACCAGCTATAATCTGGCTACTCGAATGTCTCGTCACGTGGCCCCGTGCCACATTCATTCACCAAGGTGCAATGCACACATGCTGCTCGGGTTACATAAACTGTTTGGCCCTTTACGTACGAAACATACAATCAGCGCTTAAACTTTACGTTCATCCTGTAAAACTTTACGCGTCCTGGCCATTTGTAGATGGGAGCAGAAAATGACCTGCAGTAGCAATGGGCGGGGCTGTTGGGAGCTGGGCGAAGTTTGCCGCAGGACTTGGCTTGGCTGGGTAAGTTGATTTGGCGGGCGAGCGAGCATTGAACGTGCGTGGAGCGAAGCGCTGTAGGTGCTACATCAATTTCAGATGGCTAGAATAACCCGGCAGGCAGCGGACAGTGGGGTGTGTCTGTCCAATAGCCCAGCATCCCGACGAGGGACAGACACACACACACACACACACAGAAAAACACACAGCGATACGGCTATGCTTACATAGATGGAGCTACGATTACACAACCGTCCATATAGCTGGGAGCATTGCACAGAGGATGCCTTCATCGCACTCCGTTGAGTCAAAGTTTCGTTTTTCGCTTTTGCTTGCAACCCTCCTCAGCGAGCAGGACTTTCATTTCAAGGATTTCCGAACCGACGTCAGACGTCAACCAGCGCTCCACCGACTATACACGCTAAATGTATAGGGAATGTAGCTATAGAAAACCCACTAGTGTTTGGTTGTAGGTGCAATGCAGGAACCTTGCGGCATCAAGGCGATGAATGAAGGAGAAGGGGGAGATAGAGGTTGAGGAGAAAGCAAGGTGATGAATGCGAGGTGGAACAGAAGAAGCAACATCAATGCAAAAACGACAACGACAACTGGAGTCGACTCAGGTTACTGCTAGGAACAAAAATTGAAGCCCCAGTCAGTTCGAAGTTTTGACATAAAACCCCGCAGGCCAAAACGAAAAGGACTTAACTTAAAGGCATAAAACTGTATATAGACAAAGCTGTATATACATACATACATACGTATATAACTCATATGAAGGGTAAAGCTACCTGTATTCAGGGGTGAGCACAGCTGTTGAGGATTATGCTGTAAGGATTGTAAAATAAGACTTAAGCTGAGGCAATTTCAGAATAATGACCAACTTGCGAGAGCTATGACAGTCATGCACAGTCATTAACGGCGCTAGCTGAAAGGTACTCTTTGATTCATAGACCTCATGGCATTTCCTGCATAAACTATGACAGTACTTTCATGGAAACCTTAACTGGTTTTCGTTTATAATATAGCAAATTGAGTCATATTTGCATTTCGATCTTCAAATCATTTGAATACACTTTAATTTTCTCTTCAATATACCATTAGTCATTTTGTAACGACGAATCTTATTTGTCTTTAAAAGACAATAATTTGATTTACTGAAATATTTATATATATATTTATATATATAAAATATTCTTGTGCTTAAAATTAAATATAAAAAATCAAGAAAAACTTAAATAATACATATTCTTAATAGTAATCTATATTACTTACTAAATTTTCTTAGCAAACTATATAAAAGAGTATTATAGTATTAAAAAATATATATACATACATATATCACCATGATATAATACAAAATAATAATATTTCTATAAACATCTCATCAAAAAATCTACTAAATACCCTAAGATTTGTTGTTCACCTTACATATATAAATATATATATATCTGTTTTCTGAAATCATTTCTGATGAGATAATCTCTGATTCATAAATCCTAAATAGATAAAAGAGCTCTTCAAACACTTAACCAATAAATTCCTAAAAATTATTGCCCAAGAAATTCATATATAATTTAATTTGTTCAAAAATCACTTAAAAAGGTAGACTGGTTTTTACTTTTCATATATATATACAACTGACTCATACCTCCGACATTCCAGTTGTTATCTGATTGACTTTTCAATAGATTGTATATATGCCTCGGCTGCTATTTATATACTTATTTGGTACACTGGCTGTCTCTTTCTGTATGTGTGTGTGTGTGTGTGTGTGTGTGTGTATTTGTATAGATCATATCGATTCTTTTTAAAGGCAGCCCATCTGTAAACATAAATCTCTTGACGTTGCTCTCGGCTCAACTGAACTGAATTGAACTAAACTGAACTGAACTAAACGAACGGACCCCGTGCCCGAAAAGTATATCAGCACTCGAAATCGAGCCATAATCGATGCCATTGTATACCAAAAATGAACGAGCTCTCTCGCATATAGAGCCAAAAACAGTAAATCCGAACCGTCGAACCCCGTTGCTATGTGTCAGCGCAGACCAGAGCAGAGCAGAGCAGCGAGGTTATCGTGCAAGACTATATGAATACGAATACGAATACGAATAGAGTCGAGCGTCGTACTCGTAGTTTTATAGATATAGATACAGAGAGATACATACAGAATGGGAAAGAAAGATGAGAGGCGGGGGTATGGCTTTGCCAATTGATGGTGAGTGGAAACGAGTCTCAGTCTGAAACTTAGACTTCGCCTGACACCGAGACAGAGACTGAGTCTGAGTTAGAGTTTGAGATTCTCTGTAGCCTCGACATGGGCAGACATCGACGGCAGCTGCTCCGGTTGTTGCTGCTCAAGTATTTGGGTTGTAAGCCTCTTGGGCTCCTCAAATATATATACTTATATATACATGTATATATAACATGCTGTTGTTGTTGGCATTGCTTCAATTCCATAGGCATCATTGAGACCCAGAGCCAGACGATGATGGCACTTGAGCATCAGCTCCAGCACAGCCAGTTCTCGACTGGCTTAGACTCTCTTAGGGGAGGCATCGGGGCTATCAGCCATGCCATTCTCCTTCAATACTGATGACGATGTTGCTGCCGCCGCTGCTGCTGCTGTTGCTGTTGCTGTTGCTGTTGCTGCTGATGATGATGCTGCTGCTTTCAGTTTTCAGTTTTCAGAGTTCAGTTTTCAGCTTTCAGTCATGCGCCCGAGCGACCCGCATTCATTCGGATTCATTCGGTCGGTCGCTCGTTCGTTCTGCTGGCACAGCTTTCGATAGATGCTAATCTATCTTTATTGTACAAAGATGTCGAGAGGATGTGTATGCGAATTGTGGATTGGGGATTGGGGATTGGAGCTTGGGGACTGGGGACTGGGGAATGTGCTCACAAAGACGACAGTCGGTGCGACAGTCAGTTGTTCTGACTCTCTTTTCGGGGGGCTGGCTATAAATACAAATGGTCTTTGGGCATTTGTATGTATTGGATTTCACTTGGGTTCGATTTTGGTGTGAGCTACGTTTTAGGGAAGCCAAGCGACTTTTATATATGCGCATACAATACACACATACCTTTTTCGAAAGGTATTATTAGAGCTATGTGCTTGGCGTCCGGTCGCCTTCAAGTGCCTCTCAATCGGTACAGTTGTGTTGCTTTCAGCTAGATATGGAAAACTCTAGAAAAAGAGAAAGATACTTTTCTTTTGATATACGTAGATTATTAGATTTATGATCCTTTATGGTCAATCATAAGTTAACTGCATTTGATTTATTGTAATTGCTAGTTTAAAGTTCTTTCCCCTTATCCGATTCCAATTATCTATAATGTAGCCTGTCTATTAAAAATGATCTCATGACCACAAAATAAACATTCATTGCAAGTTTTTGCATTACTTGTAAAGATCATTAGCAATATTCTGATTCATCAGTCAAGGAAAGTCCCTTGTTATTAGAATAAACCAATTACTAACTTTGTATATATTAATATATCACTTCGTATCTCTCAGCTATTAGTATTAGTAGAGCATATGGCAGTCGTATATGATCTCCGTCTATTATACAAACACAATGTAAAGGATCAGCATCATTCATTTATAATCTTTGGATCGGGTTTTAAATGATCGTATATAAGACATGTTCTTTGACTTTTTTCGTTTACTTCTTTTATTTTGTGTGCTTTTTTATGTTTTATTATTCAGTTTTCCAGTTCCAGTTTTCCAGCTAAGCCAATCGAATCGAATGGCTGGAAGAGAATACAACACGAGAGATATAAAGCCCAGATATGGAAATGGCAATAAACTCGTATACATAGGCGACGAGGGAATTGGGATTACTAACTGACGCTGGCAGCGACGTCAGCGACGACGCCGGCAGCACTCTGAAGTGGCAGCCAACGAGGCCACTGGCACCGACCATAGGAAGAAGCGAATGGCACAAAGGAAATTACGAGGAAAAATTCAGGTCCCTATAGACTGCAAATAGAATAGATACGCACCCATACATATATATATTTATACACACACAAATATATATATATTATATATATATATATAGAGTGAGCTGCATATAGATTATAGGACACACAATGGACGAGATGTAGAGATACGAGAGTCGAGCGCCGAGAGCCGGGAGTCGGAGATACCTTCAGCTGTGGCAACTACAATAGCAGCAGCGGCAGCAGCATCCGCAGTTTTAGCAGCAGCAACGGCAGCATCAGCATCGACTCGCAGACCCGGACCTAATCAAAAAAAGGTAATGGAAAAATACTATCTGGTTGCTATGGCTATGGCTATGTCTATGTCTACGTCTACGTCTGTACCTCCCTGTGCCATATCGTATCTGTGAAAAGGGACGAGCACTAAGGACATTCAGAAGTTGTTTTGTGGATGCGGTCGGTGGGTTAGCGGTATGCGGGCATTTCAGTTCAATATAATACATGACCATAATAAATTCTATGGCTAAATCCCCGCTCTGTAGAAAAAGGTCATAATAGATGAGCTTTTGTCAAGGACTGAGTATGTGTGTGTGCGTGTGAGAGAGTGTGGGAGCTAGCTATATATATATATATATATATATATATATATATATATATATATATATATATATATATATATAGATATAATGTAATATATATGTATATATATTTATATATGTAGCTCTGCATCTGTATGTTTTATCCTAGTCGTAATCATTCGGTTTTCGTGCAAAACGCACAAGGAAAGGTCATTTTCTTCGCTCGTTTGCCACAGCTCGTTTTTTGGGAAAGGTTGCCAAAGGGCTTACGGCTCCCTTAAAGCCTGCCCCCTACTGCCGGCCCTTAGCTCCTAGCTTCTAGCTCCAAAGGACAGCCCCAAAAAGCATTTGAAAACTTTTGCCGGACAGTCGATAGCTGCACAAAATATAATGTATATTAATGTCGAGTCATCGTCGTCAACTCTAGAAACTTAAAGCGTAACTCGAACCACCGAACCACCGGACCAACCACCCACCCACCCACTGCTGCTGATGCTGGATGCTGTATGGCGGATGCTGCGTGTGGTTTAGCCACCTTTGCTAATACTTTTAGTTCGTATTTATGCACACATATAAAATTGCTAATATTTTCCTAGCTTCAGTATATACTTATGCATATATGTATATATAAATAATATACGTGTGTATATAGATTTTTCAACCACCATAACGAGTCGTAATCCAATCCAATTCAATTGAACCGAACTGAACCGAACCCAAACTGCATTAACCAGCAACATTTCCACGTCGACTTCGACTTCGACTGTTCTCTCACTATTCCGACTCCTCGTATTAAAACTAATCCATCAAATTGCTTTGGGCGACCCACAACCAACAACGATAATGGGTTTAACTACAACACGTTTATAGTGTATATATTACTTGTTGTTATTGTTGTTGTAGCTTCTGCTGCTGTTGCTGCCCGGGCAGAGCTGAGCTGAGCAGAGCAATACTTCAAGTTACAGATATACACACGTCGCAGTGGTATCAACTTCTCAGCATCTTTTAGATAGCTCCATGTATGCACGAGCTTGTTATAAGTGTTTGTGTGCGTGTGTGTGCGAAAGTGTGTGTGTGTGTGTGTGTGTGTGTGTGCGAGCTGTGTATTGGAAAAGATGTTGGCGTAGAATGGATTTTTCTGTTCATATATAAATAAATATATATACATAAATATATGTAGAGCTCGCATTGAAGTTGCTTTGGCATTTCGTTAACGGATATGTATAAAATATAATGACCTGGGAACCGAAGCAGCAGTTACAGATACAGATACAGATACAAATGTATCTTTTGACTCACGATTGATTGAAGACGCATAATGTGGGTAGCATACGAATACGAGGTACTCGCAATCGTATCATACGGAAACTTGTTTAATTTGGCTTGATGCCGAACCAAAAAAAGAAAGATATATGTACATATATCTATATAGATATAGATATATAAACATATAAACGAATATTATTTCTCGCACTATATTTGCCATTTGGCTGGACCAAAAAGATGTGCTAATTATATGAGATCTGCTGAGTTCGCTGTGATACTATTAAAAACTGTTAAACCAGAAAGCAGCTGATTATAGTATTTAATAGAGTTTTATAGCACTAATCAAAGGTAGTTTTCCATGCATGGATCACGCGCACTAAACTCGAGTTACCGGAGATCGGTGGATTGAACAAAGATCGGATAGGTAAGTGGCAAGTAAATTCAACAACCCAGTTGTTTAGGTAAATTTTGCCTCTGCTTAAAGTGCACATGAGTAAAATGCTTTAATAATACTCTAAAAAGTCGAATGATGTCTATAAAAATTATATCACACATAAAATATATTTACGATATATACATATACCAAGCATAAGGCATATATATAATAAAAGAAAATACACACACACAGATATGAACATACAGCTATAAATATATATGTATGTATATATACTTATATATATAGATAGACGAACACACCCTATAACATTAAAATAGAGAAATTTACTCGACGGACGGGCTTTACGTCTCAGCGCCTTCAAAATCCCATCAGTGTTCGCTATAGACGACGCACATAATGTCCCGAACCCGGGTAACACGACTAGCCGAGACTAGCAGCAGCAGCCCCCAGTCCCCAGCCCCCCAGCTCCAATCGCAACCACAACAACCGCTCCAGTCCTCCTCTAACCACCTAAATAAAAAGTCTTAGCGTACCACCAAAGGGCCCAACAGAGCAGAGGCAAAAACACCCCAAACATCGGATGAACTTCGGGTTTTTGCCATTGCCGTCTGACGAACTGACGAACGGACGAGCCGACGAATGGGCCAACTGACTGAATGACAAACGAACAGACGAAGAGGCAGACGAGCAGACAGACAGGCAAACAGTTTGCCGCTGCTGCTGCGTATTTGCTCTGCACGCCTGACGCCCGACGCCCGACGCCGACTGCGACGTCGACTTCGCAAGATATTCTGCCCGTCCTTGCCGACTGCCTTGCCCCTCACCCTGCGCTGCCATGCCTTGCCCTGCCCTTCCCAATGCTTAGCCCATCGCTTGGCTGGCTGGCTGCTTGCTCGCTTGGTTTTGGTTTGGTTTGGCCTGTCTTGTTTGGGATTAAATATTTCCTATAGATGGGAAAAACGAGTCGGTCGGGTCGGTCGTCGAGTCGCTTGGCGATGTTGTCGCTAGTTTCGTATATTTCACTTTGTGCTGAACGTTCGTCCGAAGCGGTTCTCACAGCGCGGCCAAACGCGCTTCTTGTTAGCCAGGCGCGTTATTTCGATTCGATACGATACGATTTGATTTGATTTGATATTCGGCTTGGCTTCAGACCGATTATTATATATACATAAATAAATAAATATATATATATATATATATATAAACGAATATATAAATAAATATACAGACTATAAACAGCATCGATAATCGTGCAAAGTTTCATTCAAGAACCGAATGTTTGTGCTCGACACAGCACACGCTCCTTAAGTGAGTACCACTGTGCGAATGTGTAATGTGCCTCTGTGTGCGTGCGTGTGTGTGTGTATTCACGTGTGTGTGGCGATGTAAACAAACGGGGTCTTGAGATTCTGCCTCTGCCCAGCCGCTGCTACTGCTGCTCGCTCTGTTGTCATTGTTGCTGCTCCCATTGCTGTGGCTTTTCTTGCTGATGTTGTTGTTGTTGTTGTTGTTGTTCTGTTTGTGTGCAATTAAAAAAGTGACGCAGCGCGGCGCCGCTAACGTCGCTGCCAGCGGCATCGGCATCAGCATCGGCATCGGCGTCGACGTCGGCATGGGCATCGGCATTTGCATGCCACACGCGGCGCCATCAGCCAGCTGCGGCAGCAGCAAGTGTTTGCCCGCCTGTCCCGCTATTTAAAAATGTTTGCGGGTCGCGTTTGTTTTTGTTTGCATACAGTTAGACTGCGCGGCGGCAGCGACGTCGACTGCGAAAGTGTTTTGGTCTTTGGGCCGTTGATTGTTTTGGTTTGTTTTTGTTTTCAGTTTTGCTTCAGTTTGTGTTTTTGTTTTCGTTTATTTTATTTTGTATGTTTTTATCATGCTTTCGTTTTTTGCGCCTGTTTCCGTGTTGGCGTGCCGCCTTTTCGAAATTGTGTGAGAAAGTACCGTAACAGTGATAACAGGACATTGACACTGGGCTACCAGCAGCTGATAAGCATCTAGTTTGAGTTTTGAGTGCATGTGCAATTGGAAACTGAAGCGTAAATAGCTTAAACAGCATTATACAAAAGAGCTTTGTGGATACAAGTTTCTAGCTCAGATAAATATATTTATAAATGTACATATATTAGAGCTTAAGTCGAGTTATAAAAAAGAACTTTATGGATACATAAATAAACTCTAATCACAGTCATAAAAGTAAATCATTTCTAAATTGGATTAACATATTACATCAGCTATTAAAATAAAACCTTTTAATATAATAAATTTATTTCTTATTATAATTTATTTATATATCCTAAGCTATATATATACATGTATGTATATAGACAACAAAATATATAAAAGGTCAAATCGAAGTCACCTTGAACTATCACGACTAACACATACGACATAAATAGCTCTACATATAGATAATACATACATATATATAAATACATTTGTACATCTACCTAAGCATGACGAAAATCAATCTAAAAAGAAAAAATTACCTGACAAAATAAAAAGATATGAAAAAAATGAAAAAAAAAAAAATCAAACACACATAAAATATACACACAGACTCGGTAATCTGAAACTACATTTGGAATTGGAATGTTAATGCTACGAATACTTGAAGCATAAAAGGCAAGAACGGACAGTAGGTAAAGCGCCTGACGGAATATATAAAAGCAATAGCTGGGTTATACAAAGATAGAGATATCGAGATACAAAAGATACGTACCAACAAAAGGGCGCCTGACGAGAGAACTGAAGACGTAGCTGTAGCTAAGGCTCACGACGACGACGAAGACGACGACGACAAAGATAATGATGATGATTATGACGATAATGATGACGATGCACGAAATTTCACGAATCCCCAAAGCAGCCTTACAGCTAAAACCGACAACCTTAGCCAGTTGTAGGCAACCATTATTCAGGGCGTGTAAGGAGGAGGATTTAGGGCGCGGAACAGGGACGATGTCTCAAGGCGATTAAGATAAAGTGCCAATCGATATAAGGGAAAGAAAGGCGAGCAGGGCAGCCAGCATCAGCAGCAGCAGCAGCATCATCATCAGCAGTAGCAGTAGCAGAGGCAGAGGCAGAGGAAGCAGAGAGATGAGATGAGCTGAACTGAACTGAACTGAGCTCAGCTAAAGCAGAACAGAGCTAAGTAAGGCAAAGGCAGAGCAGGGGCAGAGCAATATGTATTCGTATAGCAGAAAAACATCCACAGCCACAGCTCGAACGCCTGAACGCTCGAGCAGTGTATATAGCTCAGCGACGACATAAAAGGAAATATAAAACCATTTATAAAGCAAGTCAGTCAGGGGAGATTTGAATTGGAATTGATGGTGTAGTGCACTCGACTACAAGTATATATATATGTATGTATGTGTGTGTGTGTGCGTATGTATGTCTGCGACTGTCTTTTGTGTGTGCGTGTGTTTGTTTTTGGAATACGAAGCATAGACGAAGACTGAATCGTTTTATTCGTTTTGTGTCAAGGTGCGCGACGGGCTGTGTAGAAATATCTTGAAGATGCTCAGTGGAAGGGTTTTTTGGGCTATGAAACTTTTGCTTGCCAAC
Organism: Drosophila hamatofila; assembly: GCA_035045345.1. Taxonomy (NCBI): domain Eukaryota; kingdom Metazoa; phylum Arthropoda; class Insecta; order Diptera; family Drosophilidae; genus Drosophila; species Drosophila hamatofila. The sequence goes on along the minus strand of JAWNPA010000052.1, from coordinate 9,624,858 downwards.
TAAGTTTCCGGCACACAAAAAGTTTTCGCCAACAACAGCTGCGACAGTGAACAACCCCTAAGCTAGCTGACTGCTACCAGCAGTTGAACTGAAAGATAAAACCCAATTCCGTAAATCCAACCCAAGCAACAACTTGTGCTCTGCTGAGAACGGGGGCGGGGCAACGATGAGACGAGGAGAACGGTTTCAAATAGTAAATCTTCAAGCGAGCACGAACATTGCTTTATGTATTAAGTCATCTTATTAATCGAAAATACCGGCTCCTCTGACTCAGGCAGGTGGCTTATTCAAAAGGGGGCATCGCAGCTATGTATCTGACTCAGCAGAGTATTACCCTCAATCTTAAAAAGGAGGAGGAGTAGGAGGAGGAGGCGGAGGCTCGACCAAGTCGTTCACTTTAGTCAAGTGCTGCTGTTGCTAGAGTAGAGCAGAGCAGCGCTAGCAGCAGCAGCAGCTATCTTCGTATTTGTATCTGTATGTGACTGAATCTGTATCTGTATGTGCATGTGTGTGTGAGCTCTGCCGATATGGGTATGGGCGCTTGGGTGCTCCCATAATGGAGCGTTCGACGTACGACTGGTTCTGGTTTTGGGGGCTGCGACTTGGGACTGGAAAACGTATCGATTTCTGAAGGCGTACGCATCGTTGCCTCAGCAGCGCTTCAAATTTATCAACACTCTGATATGTATGTGCATGTGTGTGTGTGTGTGTGTGTGTGTGTGTGTGTGTGTGTGTGTGTGTGTCGTGTGAGAGAGATGTTTTTTATGGTGCGCTCGTATCTGTAACTTATAGCGGGCATCACGCTCGTCGTACTGCTCTTATATATATTCAAACTTTCTGAAGTACCTACATTACTAAACGCATTCATACACAGGCATGCCCGCGTGTGTTTGTGTGTGCGAGTGTACGTATCTCTGCTGTGCGTGTGTGCGTGCGTGCAGATGGTATTTTTCCAAAAACCCGAGGTCGAAGCTATTATAAATACAAATGTATTATACAATCTACAGATATATATGTACATATATAAATATAATGCGTCATGCGTTGAACCCCCAGAAAATCTGGTTTGTTCATAGATTTCAATATGATTTCGTGGTAGTTTTTGTCCTTCTGGGTAAATAGTATTGATTCATATTTCACAACAAGTCGAAATCAATTTTTATTTTACATTTTATACTACGTTTGTAAGAGTTTGTCTTCTCCCTGGGAAAAGTACTTCTCCCTAGGGCATGGCTTAAAGGAGTTCGGCTGCAACAAAAGTTTCTTAGTTTTTGATGTTGATTAAGCACAAAAACTTTTATTGAACTTTCTTTGAAATTGTTTTTCTTTTTTTTTTAACTTTCTGAAGGGTTGCTTCGCAATTTCTAAGCTTAAAGTTGATTGCACTTTTTGCAATTTGAAGCTGCTTAACCGTTATATGTTTCAATGTTATAGCAGAGCATACGAGGGTGGGCTATATAGATACTGGTCTTAATGTACAGATAGTAAAATATGCAAATAGAAAATATTTATTGACATTAAAAATCAAAAGCCATATAATATAATTTTCAAAATTTTTAAAATAATTTTTTTTTTTAAATAAATTACATTGTGCTCTGTTTCATCCGATTTATTAACTGAATCTTGAGTATGCAGCGTTACCAGACTGTTTGCTTAAAACGCGGCGAAATTCAAAGCAAAACGAATGAGAATAGAAAATAATGTCTGTAAAAAGGAAGATAGAAGTAGTATAGAAATTGCTAGAAATTGTTCATTTGTAAATTGGAATTGAGTACATTTATTTAATTTAATAGTTAGAAATATCGAGAAATGGTTCATTTGTAAATTGGAATTGAATGCATTTATTTCATTTAATTCGTTTAACTAATAATTTTACAATTTTCTTCTCTTTGCAGCTGCTTCTTTATATTTTTATGTTGTGATTCGTATTGGCGGGCATTTATTTGCAACGCCAACAAAATTCATCAACAATTCGGGGCGTAAACAGTATACCAGTTGCGATGCCGACTATACGGCGTTGCTGCATCATTGGATGCTTGTCGAATTCGCGGCAGCACCCAAGCATGCAGTTCTTTGCCTTTCCACGGCCAGACAATCCCTTTCACAAGTTGTGGAAGGAGGCGTGCCATGCCTCGTTGCGGCGCATCATTCCATTCAAGAAGCCCGTTGTGTGCGCCTTGCACTTTGATCCCAGCGTGCTAGGCGGGCGGCGACTGCAGTCGAATGCATTGCCCACTTTGCGCTTGGAGGTGCCCTCGAACTTGGAGGCCGTGGAGCAGCAGGCCATGGTGGAGGAGATTGAGCGCAGTCGCAAATGCGCCTACATCAATGCCGTTGTCTATGAGTGGCTGGTGCGGGCCAATATCAATCCGCAGCTGAGAGGCAGCATAACCCACGGCATGATCAAGGACAAGGCGGAGAATGCGCGCCAGGTGATTGGCAGCACATCCTTCATTGCGGACAATCGTTGGCTGAATCGCTTTCGCGAGACGCATTTGCAAGGCTTTGCCCAAAAACTAGCCACCAATCAGTTAAAGCCGATGGGCACATCGCTGTGGATACCAGACATTGTGCAGGACTTGCAGCATTTGTTTCCGCCAGCCAGTGCAGAGCGTGTGGCCAAGCTGGAGGAGATGCCGGAGCAGTACATGAACTACATGCAACAGTATGGCGAATATGAAGAGGACGACGATAGCATGGACAACAAGGAGCAGAGCTATCAGGAGCAACAGCAACAGCAGCACTACGCGTTGCAGCAACAGCACCTCCAGCAGCAACAGCAGCATCATCCACAGCCGCAAATTAATCAAGCCTGGCCGCCCTTCCCCGGCCATCCACACGGTCATCCACATCCACATCCCGGCTTCAGCTTTAATGACTACTACTTTGAGCGCCATCAGCAACAGCTGCAGCAGCAAATGCAGCAGCATCAGCAGCAACAGTTGCAGGCACAGTTCCCACCACCACATGTAGTGCCACCACCACCAGGCGCAGCGCACCCACCACGCGAACCTTTCCAGCCACAATTGCCACCAAATCAGTCGCAGCAGCGCGTCAGTCCCTTCCAGCCAGTTCAGCTGGCCAAGCGCCCCAAATTGGAATCCCCAGCCGATGATGAGGTACAAGAAATCAATGCTTCGGCTGCCGCTCGTGGATCGCCTTTGTCACTGCCTCTGGCCGAATCCACAGCCACCACACAGCTGGGCCAGCACACTCCCAGTCCCAAGGAGCAGAACAATAACGGAGGACGCGATAGTGCCAGCAGTAAGGAGAATGCCCCTAAGACTCTGACTGATTGCCACAGTGGAAAGTCGACACCTGTCCGCTCTATCAAAGGCAACAGTCCACCCGCAACAGTATCCGCGCCAGCCTCGCCAAAGAAGCTGGGCGGAAGTGTCGCCAGTCAAGCAAATGGACACAACTCGCCGGAGCCGGACTCAAGCTCCTTGACAAACGTGTTCAAGGAACTGGACAGCTATACACAAGCATTGGAGTATCTAAAGCCTCTAGAGGATTTTGTGCTCGTCAAGGAGAACTTCCGTGCCATTGGGCTGTTGTCGCAGCTGGAGCTGGTGCTGCGCAAAGGTGACAAGGCCACGCTTATAGAGGGTTAAATTCTGCTAAAAATAAAAAAACAAAAACAAAAAACAGAAATGTGATGAACAGTGTACATACATATTCATAAAGTAGTTAATTAATTAAGTAGTATTTTTAATTTGTCTTTCCATACATTTTGTTTTAAGTAATACATATTTGAGCAGACAGAAACTGTAGCAGGCAAATGGTATTCGATGAGATTAAAATAAAAACTATTAATTTATTTATGAAAAACGTATTTTTATTCAAAAGGAGGTGCTGGGTCGGGCTGAGCAAGTCTGGCAACGCCCATGCTTATGCTTTACAGCACTGTTGTGCTTCGCTGTGAATGGCATTTGGTGACTGAAATGATAAACAAAACAGAAGCAGCAAATATCTAAGCAGATTTTTGCAAATCAACAAAAAACTAAGTGCAATTTAAATAAAACACAAATGTCGCTTCTTGAGCAATATGAACAGCAATACGCAGCGTTAATCGCTGAAATAACTGCACATATTGGTCGTCTGCAGCAGAACGCAAGTGAGTGCAACTCAAACATATTTTTACGAGCAGATTGATTAACCCCCCACTTGCAGCCGAACGCAATGAACTGTGCACCAAAATCGATGCCAGCCTGTCCGAAGCACAGGAGCTGCTCGAGCAAATGGGCCTGGAGGTGCGCGAGCTGAACCCATTGCAGCGCAGCACCTTCAATAGTAAAATCCAAGTCGCCCAGGCGGAGCTGAAGCGTCTGCAAGGGGAGTACAAACAAACGAAAGACAGATTACGATCGCAGGCAAATAGTTTCACAACCCTTGATTTGGCTGGTGGCGGTGACTACTACGAGGATGTAGCCATCAGCAATGATCAGCGGCAGCGGCTGCTCGAGAACTCCGAGCGCATTGAGCGCACCGGCAATCGACTAACTGAAGGCTATCGCGTAGCTGTTGAAACGGAAGCACTTGGCGCACAAGTTCTAAATGGTATTTACATTTGCTTTGGCTCTTATTTAAATGTTTTGTAATAATTTTGCATATATCTTGATAGATTTACATCATCAGCGCGAGACGTTGCAGGGCGCACGCGCTCGTCTGAGGGAAACGAATGCCGATTTAGGACGCGCCTCCCGCACCCTTAATTCGATGATGCTGCGCGCACTGCGCGAAAAGGTCGTCCTCTATGGCGTTGGCGTTTGCTTCGTGGTTGCTGTTGGAGTGAGCCTCTACTTAACATTTGCACCCAGCTCCACAGCGGCCACATCATAGTTTGGCGGCTAAAAACACATTAGCGCATTCCTTGTTGAGTTAATTGTTTATTTATTATTAGTTTCAATTGTGAGTTAGTTATTTATATTGAAGAAACTTTAAACACTAAACTACGAAGCTTAATTTACTATGACTTATGCCCCTTATCCATACACATATGAGTGTAAAATGTTTTTAAAGAATAAATTGTTGGCTTTTGTGTCTGGGCGCATATAAATAATAACTATATCATATTGAATATATATATAAATATATCATTTTAGGACGTTTTAGCATTAAATTCGCAGTGAATATTTACAAATAATAATAATAAAACTAACCAAGTGTTTGGTATTCATAAATTAAATAAATTATTCAAAATGCATTGAGTTCAGCATTAAGCGCCAACGAATTAGCCAAACTCAATGTTTCCCAACTGCTAGCAGCTGCACGAGGAGGTATCCTCGTTAATCTCTGCCTGGTTTGTCTTGTCCACTTGAAAGCTTTGTCGTTCGAGTGCCTGAAGCTCCATTTTGGAGCGATTGGCCTGCACCAGCTGACGTGAGATGTCCTGGAACATCTCCTCAATACCCTTGCCTGTGCGACAGGATGTCTTATAGGTTGCACTAATCAGGCTGTGGCACTGTTCACAAAAGGCTTCGACTTCCTCATCGGTTACCTCTGGCTCGCGGCCTTCCAGATCACACTTATTTCCGCATATAAAGATTTTGGCATTCTCCGCATATGTGACTATATCTAGCAAGTGTTGCGACAAGGAATGAAACGATGCCGCATTATCCAAGGCAAAGACCAGAATAGCACCCTCTGCAAATTTGTAATAGGATGAGGTCACAGACGCCACACGCTCCATACCGCCAGTGTCCCACAATTGAAGCTGCTCAAATATTATTGAAATCAGTCTTTAGCTACATCAATACAGAGTAAAACGCACCTTAATTTGTTTTTCGCCCACATTGTATTCGCGGTCAATGTGATCTAGGCCCAGCGTCGATTTACGGTCTGTGTCAGTGATAAACGTATTGTTGGTGAAGCGCCTGAATAAGGAGCTCTTTCCCACGCCGTAATCACCACAAAGTATAACCTTTTGCTTGGGTATGCGAACCGACGCCATGTCGTTGATGAATTGTAAAATATAATTTAATTAATGCCCACCCACACCTGCAACTAGACACAAAGAAATATAACAACACAGAGCACCAACAGCTGTTTCAGCGGTGCTGCCACTACGATTGTTTGCCGGTTTCATGTTCACGTTATCGATAACACATTTTAAAGTTGCATTGCGAAAAGGCCGTTTTATTGAACGGATTAGTTGCTGAGTGGGGCTATCCTTAAAAAAAGAAGCTAAACAGCAGAAAAGTGTTCTATATTTCACATTCTCCCATTATTGACTTAGTTTATTATATGCTTTTAAATGCTATGCCAATTCTTATTGCAAATAAACTCCTGGTATTGCCTGGTATCGCCAGTAAGTTTGACCACTAGCCATAAAACACATAGACTGGACAGCTAGTTATTCCAATTTTCTAATTCTGTCAAGTTTACCTAATTCATCCTAATTTTCTAAGTCTGCCAAATTTTCTAAGTCTTCATAATTTTCTAAGTCTTGCAAATTTTTGAAGTCTGTCAAATTTTTTAGGTCTTTCAAGTTTTCTAAGTCTCCCTAATTTTCTAAGTCTTTTAAATTTTCTAAGTCTCCATAATTTTCTAAGTCTTCCAAGCTTTCTAAGTCTTCCTAATCTTCTAAGTCTTTCAAGTTTTCTGTCTGCCAAATTTTCTAAGTCTTCCAAATTTTCTAAGTCTTCAAAATTTTCTAAGTCTGCCAAATTTTCTAGGTCTTTCAAGTTTTCTAAGTCTCCCTAATTTTCTAGTTCTTTCAAGTTTCCTAAGTCTGCCAAATTTTCTAAGTCTTTTAAATTTTCTAAGTCTCGTTAATTTTCTAAGTCTACCAAATTTTCTAAGTCTTCCAAATTTTCTAAGTCTTTAAAGTTTCCTAAGTCTTTCAAGTTTACCTGAGTCATCCTAAATTTCTAAGTCTGCCAAATTTTCTAAGTCTTCCTAATTTTCTAAGTCTTTAAACGATCACTAGCATTATGTCTAAAGTTGCCCTTATAATTAATATTTAAACAATTCTTAAGAATTATTAATAACTATTACAATTCTGCTTAAAGTACTTAATATTATTAACAAATGAAATATTTACCTGACCACACTTCACTTCACTTTCACTGTCACTTTACTGCACTGCACTACTGACCCCCACCGGGCCTGGACGACTGAAGAAATGCTGCAGCTGCTGCTCTTTATATAGGGCCACTTTTCCTCAAACTCCAAGGCGTGCTCAAATGTTGAGCCTGCGTCGAATTGCGGTCGTTGCAGTCGATCGTGAAGTGACCAATGAGAACACTTCCTGCTGCCTCAAGCATTCTAAATGAGTTTAACTTAAATGTAAATGTAAGCAAATATTGCTGCTTACATATAGACAACATAAATGATCCTCTGCTGCTCAGCTTCGCTCCTTGCTTTTGGTCAGGCAGACAGATAGAGAGACGGACAGACAGACAGACACTAGAACTAGGGTATCCTATACTCTTAACTAAAAAATGTAAAACACAACACTTTTGTATACCTTATTTTTATTACAAAAAAAAAAAGTGTTCCATAAAAATAAAAATAAAACATTCATTTTATTACCTAGCACACAAAATATATATAAATTTGTTTAACAAGCAAAAGCAGAAGCAGAAGCTTGTCTATGATTTGTGACAAGAGTCGATGAAACTATATAACATGTGTATGTATGTGTATGTCTATTTGTCTATATGTATGCCTGTGTAATTGTCCGATTCCTGTGTGAGTGACTTCCTAATTTTGATAGTGCATGAACAACTCAATTCTTATAAGTAGGATAGAAGAAGACAAGTTTAAGACCTTTATATGTCTGTAGCAATATTAATATTTACGTAAAACCTATTTAGAATGCTTGATACAGCAGAATGTATTCTCATTGGCTATTGGTGGGGAAAACTAAATATTCTTGAACTCTTCTTCTCTGTTTGTTTGCCTATTAATATGACCGTATGTTTGTCTGTCTCTAAGTCTGTCTGTCTGTATTTCTCTCTGTCTGTCTGCCTGACCAAAAGCAAGGAGCGCAGATGAGCAGCAGAAGATCATTTATGTTGTCTATATGTACGCAGCACTATTTGCTTACATTTACATTTAAGCTAAGCTCATTTAGAATGCTTGAAGCAGCAGAGAGTGTTCTTATTAGTCACTTCCCGATCGACTGCAGCGACCGCAACTCGACGCAGGCTCAACATTTGAGCTCGCCTTAGAGTCTGAGTGAAAGTGGCCCTATATAAAGAGCAGCAGCTGCAGCATTTCTTCAGTCGTCCAGGCCCGGTGGGGGTCAGTAGTGCAGTGCAGTAAAGTGACAGTGAAAGTGAAGTGAAGTGTGGTCAGGTAAATATTTTATTTGTTAATAATATTAAGTACTTTAAGCAGAATTGTAATAGTTATAAATAATTTTTAAGAATTGTTTAAATATTAATTATTAGGGCAACTTTAGACGTAATGTTAGTGATCGTTTAAAGACTTAGGCTTAGACTTAAAGGAAAGACTTAGAAAATTTGAAAGACTTAGAAAATTTGAAAGACTTAGAAAATTTGAAAGACTTAAAAAAATTTGGGAGACTTAGCAAACTTGGAAGACTTAGAAAATTTGAAAGACTTGGAAAATTTGACAGACTTAGAAAATAAGGAAGACTTAGAAAACTTGAAAGGCTTAGAAAATTAGGAAGACTTAGAAAATTTGGCAGACTTAGAAAATAAGGAAGACTTAGTAAATTAGGAAGACTTAGAAATTTTGGCAAACTTAGAAAATTTGAAAGACTTAGAAAATTTGGAAGACTTAGAAAATTTGAAAGACTTAGAAAATTAGGAAGACTTAGAAAATTTGGCAGACTTAGAAAACTTGAAAGACTTAGAAAATTTGAAAGACTTAGAAAATTAGGAAGACTTAGAAAATTTGGCAGACTTAGAAAATAGGGAAGAATTAGAAAACTTGAAAGACTTAGAAAATTTTAAAGACTTAAAAAAATTTGGGAAACTTAGAAAAATTGGAAGACTTAGAAAAATTGGAAGACTTAGAAAACTAGGAAGACTTAGAAAATTAAGAAGACTTAGAAAATTAGGAAGACTCTTAGAAAACCTAACAGACTTAAAAAAATTGAAACACTTAGTTAACTTGAAAGGCTTAGAAAATTAGGCAGACTTAGAAAACTTAAAAGACTTTCACAAAAAAGTTACACTAACTTAAGGACATTTCCATCGAATAAAGGGTATTTCTAAGTTGAGCACTCACGAGCCCTCACTTATTATTAAAGCAATATTCAAATTCCATAGAGTTTAAAAACATCGATGCAATTTAAGACGTTTCTAATCAGCTTAGGTATATACATAAAATCAAATCATTAAAGGACCTTACCAGGTGTTTTTAATAAAAAATACATACATTCATCACTTAAAGTTGCAGAGAATTGTCTATATTATCTTAAACTTATATATAAATATAAAGAATTGTAAAAGTTACTTGAACAGCAAGGGGTACTTTATATATATAAAATCAATTTCCTATGAGCTTTTCACTTTGTAAACTAATATTAAATGTCTTCATTTGTTTGTAAAATACAAATGAATCTACGTTCAAAATTTGAAGACTGATTATTTGTGGGAAAGGTATGAAAGCCTTGATGCGCATAAAGAATATGTTTTCGCGACGGGCATGCACCCACATACTTAGAGGCGCTTGTTCATGTACATATGATATTTGTGTACCTGTCTGTGGAATATCGAACTTTTGAAAGGGTTTGCCATGCTCCTGCAAAGCAACGCTTTCATACCCTTCCCACAAATAATCATGAGAACGCTAACATTTAGTATGAGCATGGCAAACGCTTTGAAGAGTTCGGTATACTCTTCGCTCAGAAGGCAATAAATAGGATCGTCGCGTGCCTATATACATATGTATACGTATGTACATATATGCGAAAGAGCATAGAGAGAAAGAGAGTGTGAGGAAAGAATAACACATAACGGTGCTTCATGTGAGAATGAGAACATTTCGTAAGAGAGCTGGCAGCGCACTGAATTTGTCGTGTTATATTTTCACTGCCCGAGCCTAATCAGACTGAGCCGAGCAGGCACGAAGTTTACTTGGCCCAAATGCATACTTATTCTTCGTCAAAAAATTTTGTAGTGGTTTGACACTTGAACCCAATAAATCGATTACAGTAGCGCGCTTAAAGTTGCACTACTAAATACGCTTATCAAGATTGACTGATATTGGCATTCTTGATAAGCCAGTCCATTATAATGGACACCAACAAGCTGGCGGTAGTCAAACCGCAGTGAGCTGCTAACTGTAACGGTTGATGGCGTCTTCAATTCCAATGTTAGCAATATTTTTGCTGTGCTACGCAGCACTGGCGCACGGTACGTTTAAATGAGATTTGATAAAACACTAATATTGACTCATAATATGTAATATTCTAGGCAAGCCCGGATATGGCCCCGGCGAACAAGATTGGGGCTACGTGGATGTACGTCCTGGCGCCCACATGTTCTATTGGCTCTACTACACCACAGCTAATGTCACCAAGTATACCGATCGACCCTTGGCCATTTGGTTGCAAGGCGGACCAGGTGCCTCATCCACGGGCTATGGCAACTTTGAGGAGCTGGGTCCAGTTGATTTGTATGGCGACTATCGAGAGTGGACATGGGTAAAGGACATGAATGTGCTATTCATTGACAATCCTGTGGGCAGTGGGTTCAGTTTTGTAGATAACACGGCTCACTATACTGCTACGAACAAAGAAATAGCTTTGGATCTGGTTGAACTAATGAAGGGATTCTATCTCTCGCATCCGGATTTTGAGACCGTTCCGTTGCATATTTTCTGCGAAAGCTACGGCGGAAAAATGGCTCCAGAGTTTGCTCTAGAGCTTTACTATGCAAAGCAACGAGGAGAGATTAAAAGCAATTTGAAGTCTGTGGCTCTAGGAGATCCCTGGACATCACCCATTGACTCGGTACTGGCATGGGGTCCATTTTTGCTCGAAATGGGTATCGTGGATCATGATGGCTATAATGCGATCATGGAGGCGGCCAATTTTACGGCCGAGCTGGTGGCCAACGAGCGTTGGATACAATCTACTGCACAGTGGGGCAACACTCAATGGGAGGTAATGAAAGCCTCAAAGGGCGTTGATTTCTATAATGTGCTCAAGGAGACGCGAGGTGATCGCTATCAACGCCAGATGTTGGAGACGTCCGCAGGTGAGTAGCAAAAATATTATCAAGCAAAATTGAGTACAATAAATGCCTATCTACAGAGCGCATTTACCGCACCATGGTGAAGTACGACATCGATGAAGATCGCGACGCGCTGCTAGAGAATCTTATGCGCGGACCTGTAGCTGAAACTCTAGGCATACCGGCCAATGTTAAATGGGGCTCACAGAGTAGCGCCACTTTCGACATTCATAAAACTGATTTCATGAAGCCCGTTATACACATAGGTAAGTGATAACTGCTTCTAATTGAAAATGATATTACATAATTATTCATATATTTTACATACAGTTGATGAACTGCTGGACAACACTCCTTTGAAAGTGAGCGTGTTCTCGGGCGGCTTGGATCTGATCTGTGCCACGCCTGGCACAGTTAACTGGATAGACAAGCTGAACTGGAGCAGAAGAGAAGAGTACCTATCTGCTCCACGTGTCGCGATCAGCGTGGATCGAGTCTTGGAGGGCTATCAGAAATCGGGCGGAAACTTTACAATGTATTGGATAAATAGGTCTGGGCATATGGCGCCCGCCGACAATCCCGCCGCCATGAGCCATGTCCTGCGCGAGTTCACAGGCTTTGGATAGAGTTAGACGTCATGTAGATAGCAGCAAATAAAGCTAATTGAAAACTAAAAGACTCATTGAAGCAAGACTCCGATAAGAGACAATCGCAAACGCAAGTGTGCATTAAGTAACTAACTTATTGGCTTCAGTTAAATTTATGAATGCAAAAGATAAGGCAAGTATTTTAGAAAACATCAGCCATAAATAAATAATCGTCCACGCTTAACTCGTCACTCGTGAAGACCTGAAGACATATCTGCACATATTTGCAATTACGATCAGTGTATCGTGATATGTTTCTATTTCATTTTTTTGCCCACACGCCACTCACGCAAAGAGCTGAAATTCGCTTACCTTTGATGTGCGTGGATTTACCTACGATCAGACGGTCGACACAGTCCGAACTGTTCGGTCGCAAGTAGTGAAAAATGAATAGACTCTTACTCAGTTTTACTGTGCTCCTAGCACTCTTCAACTCCGGCGTCGTCAACGGTAAGTGACTGTAAGAGTGTGACCTCAATTTGGCAGACATCCAACTGTGTTTAGGCGTTGACAGAACTCACTTGATATGCCTATTGGGAGTTGGGAATACGAAACAAGATAGAAATAAACTGTTGGGGCATGTCTTTTAAGTGAATTATTTTGCATATACCTAGGGAATACCCACCCGAGTAGATCCGATAGCTAACTGTGCCTTAAGGAATCCATTTTGTATGCAAATCGCAAACATGTAGGAATGCTAATAAATGAAATAGTTGAGGAATTCAATAAGACGCTTTTTAGCAGCTTCTCCGAGTATAGAAACCTATTACACTAGATAGTTATCTTATCATTCCAGCTGCTATCAATATATATAAAAAGTATTCAAGCAGATGCTACTCTATTTACGAAGATAGCAAAGTTCACAAGAAATCTATTAAGATAGCTGTCAATTCAATAATTAAAACTTTTATTATTTATTTAATATACAAGCATACAATGATTAGAAGCTCTGCGCAGGTTTCAGGGTATCTGCTAGTTGCTCACTCCCGACTAAGGCTTTCTTGCTGCTTACCTAGATGATTTAAATTAATTCTCTTTATAGCCCGCGTGGGCTATGGACCGGGCGAACAGGATTGGGGCTTTGTGGATGTACGTCCAGGCGCCCACATGTTCTACTGGCTCTACTACACCACAGCCAATGTGACCAGCTATAAAGATAGGCCCTTGGCTATTTGGCTGCAAGGCGGACCAGGTGCCTCATCTACGGGTTATGGCAACTTCGAGGAGCTGGGTCCCTTGCAACTGGATGGCAGCTATCGCGACTGGACCTGGGTCAAGGATATGAATGTTATTTTCATTGACAATCCCGTGGGCACTGGGTTCAGTTATGTGGATGGCTCCTCTTATTACACCACCAACAACAAGCAAATCGCCTTGGATCTGGTGGAGTTCATGAAGGGCTTCTATGCGCTTCATCCGGAGTTTAAGAAAACGCCTTTGCATATTTTCTGTGAGAGCTATGGAGGCAAAATGGCACCAGAGTTTGCTCTGGAGCTGTACTATGCCATACAACGAGGTGAGATCGAGAGCAACTTCCAGTCAGTAGCTCTGGGTGATCCCTGGACATCCCCCATTGACTCCGTGCTTTCCTGGGCGCCTTATCTGCTTCAGCTTGGCATTGTCGACCAGGATGGCCATGATAAGATCGAAGCTGCTGCCTTGAAGACCAAGAAACTTGTTGATGATGGGAAATGGACACAGGCCACACTGCAATGGAGCTCCACGCAGTCGGTGGTGCTGCGTGAATCAAAGGGCGTGGATTTCTACAATGTGGAGACTCCCACACGTGGTGATAAGTATCTGAGACTGTTGGTCGAGATGAATCCGGAAGGTGAGCTACGAATTGCCAACCTAATAAGCAGTTTCTGAAACTATCTTTATAGAGCGCATGTATCATACCTTGGTGCACTTTGACATTGATGAGAATCGAGATAAGCTGCTGGAGGATCTAATGAAGGGACCCGTAACCGAAGCACTTAACATAACCGGCGGCATCAAGTGGGGTGCACAGAGTGGGACAACCTTCAACAAGCTTATGGGCGACTTTATGAAACCAGCTGTTCATATTGGTAGGTCTTTATGCATATATTGAAAGTAGATGTAAATAATTTAATATTGTGTTTGCATAGTTGAAGAGCTGCTGAACAGCACAACTGTTCAAGTTGGTGTCTTTTCGGGTGGCTTGGACTTGATATGTGCCACGCCCGGTGCGGTTAACTGGATTGACAATATGAGCTGGAATGATAAGGGAAACTACTTGAGTAGCCCTCGCATTGGCATCACGGTGGATCGCGTGCTGGAGGGCTACAAGAAAACAGCTGGAAATTTCACCATGTTCTGGGTCAATCGCTCTGGTCATATGGTGCCCGCTGATAATCCCGCCGCCATGAGCCATATCCTGCGCGAGTTCACAGGCTTTGGATAGAGTTAGAAGTCTTGTAGATAGCAGCAAATAAAGTTAATTGAAAACTGAGACTCATTTAAGCAAGACTCCGATAAGAGACAATCGCAAACGTAAAGTAACTAAATTATTGGATTTAGTTAAATTTATGAATGCAAGTAATAAGGCCTGAAGACATATCTGTAATTAGAATCAGTGTGTATCGTGTTCCTTTTTCATTTTTGCCCATACTCGACTCACAAAGTCAAAGAATTGAAATTCGCTCTCCTTTGATGTGTGTGGAACAGACGGTCGACACAGTCCGAACTGTTCGGTCGAAAGTAGTGCAAAATGAATGGACTCTTAATCAGCTTTACTGTGCTCCTAGCACTCTTCAACTCTGGCGCCGTTAACGGTAAGTGACATCCAACTGTACTTAGAAATCGATAGAATCCATTTCATACGCCAATCGGCAATCGGCATCCATTAGAGTAGAAGAAATACAAATGTTTTTAGAACACTCCTATGGAATATCTAAAATACATAAAAATATTCGAAGAGATACAGAACAGAATTATTAGAATAGCACCGCTGTGCAGGTTTCAGGGTATCTGCTAGTAGCTCACTCTCGCCTAGGGCTATCTTGCTTCTTACCTATGTATTAAATTTCAATAAATACTGTTTATAGCCCGCGTGGGCTATGGACCGGGCGAACAGGATTGGGGCTTTGTGGATGTACGTCCAGGCGCCCACATGTTCTACTGGCTCTACTACACCACAGCCAATGTCACCAGCTATAAGGATAGGCCCTTGGCTATTTGGCTGCAAGGCGGACCAGGTTCCTCTTCCACTGGCTATGGCAACTTCGAGGAGCTGGGTCCCTTGAAACTGGATGGCAGCTATCGCGACTGGACCTGGGTCAAGGATATGAATGTTATTTTCATTGACAATCCCGTGGGCAGTGGGTTCAGTTATGTGGATGGCTCCTCTTATTACACCACCAACAACAAGCAAATCGCCTTGGATCTGGTGGAGTTCATGAAGGGCTTCTATGCGCTTCATCCGGAGTTTAAGAAAACGCCTTTGCATATTTTCTGTGAGAGCTATGGAGGCAAAATGGCACCAGAGTTTGCTCTGGAGCTGTACTATGCCATACAACGAGGTGAGATCGAGAGCAACTTTCAGTCAGTAGCTCTAGGTGATCCCGCGGTATCCCTTAAGGATACCGTGCTTTCCTATGCGCCTTATCTGCTTCAGCTTGGCATTGTCGATCAGGATGGCCATGATAAGATCGAAGCTGCTGCCTTGAAGGTCAAGAAATATGTTGATGGTAAGATGTGGACACATGCCTCATTGCAATCGGGCCTAACGATGTCGGTGATCTTGCGTGAATCGAAGGGTGTGGATTTCTACAATGTGGAGAAGCCCACACGTGGTGATAAGTATTTGAAGCTATTGATCGAGATGAGTCCGAAAGGTGAGGTACGATTTGCCAATTTAATAAACAGTTTCTAAGGCTATGTTTATAGAGCGCATGTATCGCACCTTGGTGCACTTTGACATTGATGAGAAGCGAGATAAGCTGCTAAGGGATCTGATGCGGGGACCCGTATCCAAAGCCCTTAACATAACCGGCGGCATCAAATGGGGCGCACAGAAGGGAATAACTTACGAAAAGCTTCTGGGCGACATTTATAAGCCAGCGGTCCATATCGGTAGCTCTTTGTATATTGAAAGTATAGTATATAATTATTTATTTTATAACAATATTGTGTTTGCATAGTTGAGGAGCTACTGAACAGCACATCTGTTCAAGTTGGTGTCTATTCGGGCAGCTTGGACTTGATATGTGCCACGCCCGGTACGGTCAACTGGATTGCCAATATGAACTGGAACGATAAGGGCAACTATTTGAGTAGCCCTCGTATTGGCATCACGGTGGATCGCGTGCTGGAGGGATACAAGAAAACAGCAGGAAATTTCACCATGTTCTGGATCAAGCGCTCTGGTCATATGGTGCCCGCTGATAATCCAGCTGCCATGTCACATATTCTGCAACAATACACGAAATTCGGTTAAGATATGTGAGTGAAGACGTTTGTGATCAATCGAACAGGGAAATCAATGTAAACATACATACATATGTACATATGTATGTACATATATCTTACAATCAAATATAAGCAGAAAGTTATGCATGCTCAAATTTTAAAATAGTTTCTTCCATTAAGTCGCTTTGTTGCGATCAAATTGAGTATAAAACAAGTTGAGTCAAATCTATATCAAATTCGTGCTGCCGTTCGTAAAGTTCTCGCATGCGCAGTGCAAAGAGAGAGCGAATTGGTAAATAGAAATGCAAAATTGCAACCCTCTCTCGCTCTAGCTGCCTTAGAGAGACGTGAGTGTGTGTGTTTGCTGCTGCCATTATCTGACGTTGTATCACTCACATGCACACACACACACACTCACACACACGCACACAAGTTAAAGTGCGCGCTGCTTGGACGCTTATCACGAAGCTCTCCGCCGGCGCAGAAAAGTACTCTCAATGCGCATTCGCGCTCACACAACGAACAAACACACGGAGCAGCAGAATGAAAACGGCAGCCGCTGGCAGCGGGTGGGCAGCTATTTTTATACATATAAAACGCTGTTCTAGTCGGGAAAAATTTATAAGCAATTGCACACGTGTGCACGTACATATTAGCTGTGCATTTAAACAACAATAAGAGTAATAAATGTAAAGAAAAGTGCATACAAAATTACTAACAAAATACCAAAAAAAGAGAAAAACAAAAATCAAGAACAGGCGACGTTTTGTTGCTGTCAACGCGCATAATCGTAGCCATCGCACACGGACACACTCAGCCACCCATACACACACACACGCACGCACGCACACATACTTGTATGTAAACTACGTATGCATGTGTGCCCATAACAGAATAGTGCGTTAAAAAGAGCGCAGGGAATAGGTCGCAGTGCACAGGGTGAGTCAGCGCAGCAAAACAAGACAATAATAATACTTAAATCAACAATGGGCAATAACATTTACCGTCTCGTTTTAGGTGTAATTAAAGAATATATTTTTGAAGGAATTAAATAACTGCAAATACGGCAATGCGTGTGCGCGACAAACGTAAGCCGCACAAAGAGCAAAAGGCTCAAAAAAGCGGCGATAAACAGAAGGTAAACAATATTTTTATTTTCTGTTTGAATTAGCCTTCATGAGTTTGTCTTTGTAGCCAGTTGCAGCTGATGTCGAGGAAAAGCCTATCAAATCAGCAACAACAACAGCGATGGTAACGGCAGCATCAACAACAATTACAACAACCAAAGCAACAGTAGCAACAACAACCAAAGCAATAACAACAACAGCCAAAACACCAACAACAGCAACAAAGGCAACAGCAACGCGCCAGTCGCCACCATTGCCGCCATTGAATCCATCGGACAGGATTGCCTTCGATAATCGCATCAAGCGAAAAAATGTCTTGGCGCTGAATGAGAAGGTGGCCGCTCTGCGGGAATATGATCGGCAGCCGGTGTACAAGCATGTGGGCCGGATGTTCCACTGCAGTCCGGATCAGATCAAGCGCATTGTGCAGCAAAAGGAGCAGGTGATGCGGGCATGGGAGCAGCGCACCAGACGCTGCCAAGACAACAAGACACAGGAGCTGAAGGTGGTGCGGGTCTCGATGCTGGGCAAGGCTGTCTTCGAGTGGATACGTCGCATGATGTACTACAAGGACTTCATCATATCGGATGGACTGATACAGAAGATGGCGTTGCAGTTCAAGAGCTCCATGGGCCTGAACAACTTCTTTCCGCATCAGGAGTGGTGCGACAAGTTTCGTGCCACCTACGGGATACACCACAACGATACGAAGCTGTTGAATTTTGCCTACACGCAAAGCTCCTCGGTGCAGATCAATGATATAGTCAAGGATGTGATGTCTGAGTGCACGCCATCTAAAGATGTGGCGCCGGATCTGATGGACGAGGATGACGAGGACGAGGAGGACTTCAACGCCACCGTCAGCAACAGCAGTCATCTGGATGACGATGAAGGCGACGTCGATATCGATGGC
This sequence comes from Drosophila hamatofila, assembly GCA_035045345.1. Lineage (NCBI taxonomy): Eukaryota > Metazoa > Arthropoda > Insecta > Diptera > Drosophilidae > Drosophila > Drosophila hamatofila. Next base: position 9,606,584 of record JAWNPA010000052.1, on the reverse strand, counting down.
GGCGGCGATATCGGCGATCTTGAGCAGCAAGATGTGAAGCCCTCGCTCAGTGAATTAAATGCTCAAATGCTGCAACCTATCCCACAGTTGGTGCGACTGCCACAGGTGCCACCCGGCACCTCGCAAAAGGTGCTGCTGGCCACGCCTATCTTGCCACCTGGAGTAGCTCCTGCCGGGGCACAGACCATGACCATCATACCACTGGCTACGCTGGCGCAGAGCATTACGCAGCGACCGGCGGCGACGCCACCGAAGAAGCCAGCTATACCGCCCCCCAAGCTGGACATAAAGCAGGAGATCAAAACGGAGCCCACAGATGCAGATGATCAGGAGGTGGAGCTGACGCTGGAGCTGGCAAAGCAGCAGAAGGAGCAGCAGGAGCACGAGCAACAGCAACAGCTGCTGCTGCAACAACAACTCCAGCAGCAGGCAGAGGAAGCTGCCAGAGAGCAGCCAGCTGCTGTTGAGCATGCAGCTGTGTGCATCAAGCAGGAATTGGACAGCGATGGCGAATACATTGTGGACGATGATGATGACAATGGTGGCCGTTCCAGCGTTACCTCCTTGGCGGAAATACTGGCTGCCAATGTGGACGATGAGAAGCAGTACATTGAGCAGACGCGTGCCATGCGCCAGCACAAACGAAGTCGCAGTCCAGCCAAGGAGATTGGCACGCCCATGATCACATTGCCGCCCATGCCGACGCTGACCAAGGCGCCATCTCAGACACCAACGCCGCCCCTGCTGCAGCCGAAGCGTCGACGGCAGGAACAGGAGCAGCAGCAAAGGCTGCAATCGCCGCAGCCGCATGACAAGAACAACAATGGTCAATCGATAATTAGCTGTGGGGAGGCGCGCAAGTACCTGAAGCTATTGAAAGAGTTTGCCACGTTCAGGAAGAACACGCGGCTGATTGAATTAACAACGCGCGCCGACGAAGTCCTGTGGGAGATGGACGACGAAAAGGATTAGGAGTAGTAATAGTCATATATGCAATGAGTGTACGGATTGATGATACACGTGTATAGTTAAGAGCTAGTAGCTAGTGGCACATCTCGAAGATGCAAATGGATGCAATCAATCATAGAATACTTGTATATTTTTAATTACGTGTACTTTTACCAAATACACCAAACCAAATATAGCACCTACAAATGCATATCAACTGTTGCATCTCTATAGTCAGTCCGTCAGTGGGCAGTCAGCTACGACTCATGCAAATAATCAAAAAATCAGTCCAAATGTATGAGCTGCTCGATAGTGCGCATGTCTGCCCTTAGTTGGTTGCCGCCGCTGTTGTTGCCGACAACGAGGCGAGGTTGCCACTCTCTTGCATTCGCTCACACAATTGGTGTGTGCTCACCAATACGGTTACATGGTGTAATTACATTTGTGTGTGTGAGTGCGTCTGTGCGGTGGGTGGCAATGCACGCAAGTGCTGTGCACAGGGTGACTGTAAATAATTGGCCGAAAAAGATGTTAATTAGCAGTACTTAAATTTATATGTAAGTAGGTACGTAGATATACATATGTACATACATATGTATGTCATTAAATTATCAATGTAAGCATTTAACATTACTCATTCAGCTTTAAGTTGCAGCACTAAATGCAGCTGATTCAACTGTGGGCTTCCCATTGCAATTGTTTGCTGTCTGTTAAAGCACATGTATTAATGCATAGCCGGCATGCAAATCAACCTATTTGCTTGTTTTTTAGTGCGCATGTCTGCCCTTAGCTGCAGACTTAGCCTGGGCGGGCAGCAAAACGGGCATGTCAAACATTTTTATAAATACATACATACATCCGTACGTACAGACTAACGTACCTACATACATATATACATTTCTACATACATACAAACAAACTTGCGTTTGAAACATGTGGCACAGGGTGGTGTTGGTTGCGCCGGGGCAGTTCATAATAAACATTCAAAACAAAACTTTCCATACAAAATAACGTTTTGATAGCAATCGCAAAGTTGTCTATATATTTGACCAATACGTACATAACTGACTTGTATATAAGTAAATTAATGAATACATATCGAGCCCATATATCTACACATGCATGCGTCAATGTACATACATACACATACACACTCACACGCTTCCACGAACGTCTGTTGATTGATGGACAGTTTACCTAGACGCACACAGAAATAAACGCAAAAGCAAAGTAACGCACACATGCACACAAACATGCTGACACACAGACACGAAACTAATCAATCAATCAATCGACAACAAGCAACGCTCACAGAGTCACACATCCACCGTCATCGTCGTCGTCAGTCTGTGATTGGCGTTGCCACGAGGAGGTCGTCCAAGTATGTGCATATTGTACATTTATTTAATACGCATTTAATAGGCTAAACAGTAAGTGAAGGATATAAATTCGAAACAAATCAGACATATACAAAATAATTTCATATTAATAAAATCCGTCTTCCGTGTAGCTTGCGCAAAACCTGTAACTCTGTTAACTAACAGAGCTCTGTTAACGCACATATAACGCGAAGTTGGCTGCACACAATGTCAGGGTTGCTAGATCGTTTTATTGCTAACAAGCGACAATTCTGGCGCGAGTTTTTGAAACTCTATCAAGATATGCCAGAGCTGTGGGATGTTCACCATCCGGATTATAGAAACAAGGAATTAAGGAACGGATCATACGATATTTTACACAATAAACTAAGAGAGATTCAACCGACTGCAACAAAAAGCGATGTCGGACGTCGCATAAACATTTTTCGTACAAACTATAGACGTGAACAGATGCGCATTTGGAAGCAACAAGAGTTGGGACTGCATGCGGACTTGTGCAAGCCCACACTGTGGTTCTACGACAACATGAGTTTTCTGCTGACGCAGGAGTCCTTTCAGCGCAGGGCACGCAAGATGCGCTGTAAGCCGTATAATAAACCACAGCCAATGGGGGATCTAAAATTTAATGTAAGTTACACTTTGTTGACTACTATTTAGTGCATTCTATTCTCATGTATATACTTTTGCAGTACATGATGGATCCACTGGACACTGGTGCAATGAATTCTTTACCTAAGTTACCCAATGCATGCCCTGAACCTCCGCCAACTGAGTTTAGCGAGAGCTTGCTGCTCAGTCCGAAGATTGAAATATTTGAAAATGATTTGGATACCATGCAAGCGGAGACTATGGAATCGAATGATGTCGGCAAAGCGGATAATGTCGAGACAGGTGCTTCAGATCTAAACGAGCCATCATGCTCCACATCAACCACATTGACTGTGTTAAAGGCTTCAGCATCGCAGAAGTCAAACATTACGTTAAGCGAATCCTCCGAGACATTAGCCAAGTCCTGGGCCATCCAATACGAAGAGATGGCCCCCACCCAGCGCATCCTGGCGCGCAAGGCCATCGCCGACATACTCTTCGAGGGCTGCATGGGCAATCTGCGCATCAATCGCAACGAGCGATCCACTGTGGACAGCTACTTGTGAAAATGCATAGGCCAAGACATACTGTTAGTTAAGCTTCTTATTGCAAGAGAGCAACAGGTCTATATTTGCCTCTTGCCCATCAACAAGATATGTCTGTATATATATATATATCATATGTATCTAGAAATTTGCTAAGCCAAAGAACTTATTTGAGCTGTCATCAACTATGTTTCAGATGTCACTTCCTACAATTTTCTAAACACTAATAAAAAGCGAATTGTAAAATCTTAATTAGCAAATTGTACAGGTGAGCGAAGCAGCTGTGTATGAGTGTGTATGTGTGTGAGCAGGTGTGTCGGCCACCCGTTCGTCAAGCAGGCTGCCGCCCATCCGGTGATGCACTTAACGCGTTTGCAAATGATTTGAGCAGCTGTTGCCACTGCACCTGTGCTTGTGTCTGTGTCTGTGCCTGAATGCCGCCTGCTTTGCCCATTTACCAGCCCAACCGCATGGAAAAATTCAAATCACGGCGAACGGGTTGCCCGAGCTGAGCAGATCAGCGATGGCTGCAACGGCTGGGGTCTAAGTCATTGCAGCATTTTGCACCTGTCGTCCTACGCATGTGAAAATCAAGCGCAGCTTTAATTGATACAACAACAGCGGCTACAACTGCCGAGGGGGGCCCACAACGGGGCTGAGTTGCTGCCCAGTTGCTGCACGTGTTTGGCTACGACTAGGATCCCGAAGTGGGGTTTGAAGTAGGCCCAGGGCCTCGAGTCGCGGCAAAAATGTTGTAAAAAATGCGTTGAGCTGCGCAGCTGCCAGGCTGTAAGGTTGGGGCCGCGACTCTGCTGCTCTGGGGGAAAAACTGAACCCTTGACAACAACAACAACAGCAGTAGCAATAACAGCAACATCAGCAACAAGCGAATGCAACAACTGCAGCAACAACATGGCAAAGTTTCGCAGCCTTAAATGGGCATTGAAATTAAATGCAGCTGCTTTAATGACGCTGCTGCCTGCACTTGGGCTGCGTATCAAAATGGCCTAAACAAATCTGGGAATATGGCACAGAGACTGTGCTCTGTTGCTCTGGCTCTGCCCGGCTGTGGCTTGGCTGGCTGACTGGCTGACTGGCTGGTGGGCGTTGCATGTGGCAGTTGTTGCATGGGCGTGGCGCCACAAACATGAAATGCATACAAGCGACTGCGCCGGTGGCCGCTGCAGCTTGGTGGGCGCCAGTTAACAAAGAAAACACTAACAGCAACATCGCCAACAACTACAGCAACAACAACAACAACAATTGCAACAACAGCAACAGCAACTTTTGCCTTTTTGGGCCGTTTAATGGGAGTTGCCGTTGCCTTTTTTGGTGCAACGAAATCAAGAAACAAAAATCTTTTTATCTCAAGTTGCTGTTGCTGTTGTTGATGTTGCTGCTGCTGCACAGATGATGATGTTGTTTGCTCAGCTTTAACGTATTACGTTTATAAAAATAAATTCGATTTGAAATGCAATGCACACAACAAATATCAAAAGACTTAGGCAACAAACTCATTATACCCGCAATCCATTGAAAATTGCTCTTAAAATGGTTTTGTCTAAATTTAAGTGTAAGAGGCAGAAGCTGGCATGGCAGAGCTCATAAAATGCTTGATCGAGACGACAGGCATCAATTCATGGACGCCAGTTTAGCTGTGTCTCTTGCTTTAACTGGGGAATATCAGAATGAATATGGTTTTAGTGTTTACATCGGAATTATTTCATTTGAAGATCTAATATCTAGATCTATTGTTATTCAATAAGTGATTCTCCCTGCAATTAGCGCACTGGGTATCTAGCCAGTCGGGCATCTTTGACTAGAATACTCTTCAGCTGCAGCTGATGTTGGGTTAATTTGAAGGCCCCGCAAGCGAAGCCCTTCAGGCACGATTGCAGCAGCTTCAAATGCCGTTCATAAGGTTGCCCATCAAAAGCCATAAAGCTGACTGCAATTGGAAGTCTATATTTTCCAGAGAAAGGAAGAGAGAGAGAGTGACAAAGAGCGAGAGAGAGACAAAGAGAGAGAGAGGTCAAGGCGAACAGCTGCCAGAGCTGCTGGTAAACTTAATGGGAAATTTGTAATTTTCAATATAAATTGGCAGCTAGTTGATCGAAACTCTTGTTGCAATCTGTGTAAACACAGACAGAGTAAACAGAGCGAGCATTAAATAATAACAAATTGCATTTCTCACGCGCGGCACGCGTCAGCCATGAAACAACCCCCATGTGCATGGATGCAGGTGCAGACCACCACGCTTCCAGCTCATTTTAGGGGTGGCATTCGAAGAGCTTACCCACGAAGCGCTGCGATTCCGAAAAATCACACGAGAACTTGAGCAGTTGTTGGCAATGCGCCTGGGAACGCGAAAATCCATGGCCATGGCCATAGCTGGGCCGATCATCGTCAACATGTGAACTGTCCCTGGTGAAGTTGAAGTGAATAGAGAGAGAGAGAGAAAGAGAGAGGTAGCGAGTGAGGAGTGTGGAGCGGAGTTGGTTAAATTGCTGGCCATCCGCTAATGAGACTGGGAATCAAACACGCACAGCGCACAGAGCCTTCTCTGGAGCGGAATGTGGGCGCGCCGACGCGTTTGTACGGCGTGACGAATAATGTGAGAATGAGAACTTTATTAAAACACACTCTTTTGCGGCGATTTGTCTGCTATGCCCTGCAAAAGAGCAGAGCGTGGGGTGGCCTCTGTCAAATACAATGCTATTGTGTGGGGAACTGCATATACAATGCTTGTTTATCTGAAATCTGTTTTGTCTTTTAAATAGTAGGAATGCGGGGTATGTGAGCTGCCATGGGATAGTTATATAATTGCTTATCTATATAATACTTAATAAGTTAGATATACAGATAGATAGAGAGATAGCCTATCTGTAATTATCAGCTGCATAGAGAGTTAATATTCTTGTACATATATTCTTAATATATCTAAAGGGTTTTAGCTCTGCAATCCGGGATTAAGACTGATGCTGATACATCAGCTGCATATGGAATATATATCTAATTGATTTGCAATTTAGGCTAGTTTCCTCTTCTATCATCTACCGGGTATTTCTTGGCTGCTCAACTAAAGTCAGAAGCTGGGCTCTTAGATGCTAAAAAATGCGCTTTTATTCCATTTTACTAAATCCATTTCACATTCTATATTTAAAACTCATTATTTACTTACTATAGGGTATCTCGTGACCGCTCAATCTGCTTTCTTTCGCATTACATTCGCCGAAAATTCTCAGTCGCTGCGCATTTGGAGCATTCTGAAAATCGCTGAAATGCTTTTCACACGGACAGCTGTGTGTGAAAGAGCTCTCAACGTGGGACTGTGAAAATGAAAACGATGAGGAAACAGAACAGAACTTTTTACCCACACACACACTCACACACACACACATGGGGAGACACACACCTGTATATGGGTCACTGCGTGTGTATATGTTAATGAATTGGTCAACCATTCTGCTGGCTGTTGTTGCTGCTGCTGCTGGTTGCTGCTGCTGGTTGCTGCTGCTTCGACTGCTGCTAAATGCGCATTACAATTAAAAATTAAAGCATAAGCTCCATAAAAGTTGACAAGCTAAACGCACAATTTGGCAGCAGCTGAAAATTTTTGTGCGCAGCTTGCTCTTAGCGGGTAGCCAGGCTTTAAAAAAAAAAACTGAAGCAAAAAAACTAAAATTGATGCGTTAATTAACGAAAAAAGGATACGGCGCCTTTTGATTTTTTGGGCGAAACTTTTATGGTCAGTCGGTGAGAATATAAAAATCCAAAAAAAATAAATGGGAGCTGTATATATATAGGCATATGTGTGTGTATATGAAAAGCAAGAGCTGGCTTATTTTATGGGCCGGCGACACCTTTTAAGAGCGCCAATCGAATCAATGTTTTAACACGAGAATACCATTTCCAAAAGCGGGCTCATTAAGCACAGCCGAATAACCCGGATGCCAAAAAAAAAAAGGAAAAAGAATAAACTAAATAAAAAACATTTATAAAGGATTGCTCTGAATTCTACGAATGTTGCGGCAGCTGCAAATAAAAAAGGAATTGAAATTGGAATTGGAATTCATATTCGTTTGATTTCACAATGCTGCGAAAGTGAAACCAGGCGGCAGCAGCAGCAGGAGCTGGAGGAGCAACAAAATGCCTCGATGCAACCAACTGACATACATCTACCTGTAGCTCCTCTTCTTCTTTTTCTTCTTCTTCTGCTGCCTCTTTTTGTTGGCCCAAAAAAAACTTTGACAAGCAGAAGCGCTGGACAAGTTTTGGCAATTTGAAAATCTCTGCGCTAATTACCAAGCAAGCAGGAGGACAGCAGCTGCTCCTTCTGCTACTTTCGTCTTGGCCTGGCTAATTGAGCTCATCAATTTGGTAGCTAATGAAGTGGCTGCCAGTGGAGCAGCCGCTGAGATGGTGAACTGTCGCCTCGCATTTGCAACTGCAATTCATGAGGCGTGCTCCGCTTTTGCCAACGCTCGCTGATTCTTGTGGCCTGATAAGAAGTCGCATAAAACACAAAATGCCAAGTGCTTCCTGCACATGGTAAAAGCCAGCTACCGGCGGCCATTTAATTAGCAGGTTAATTGCCCATGAGGCGGCGCATTTTGACTGCCAGCAACTTCATTAATAACTTGACTTGAGCAGACGCAGCAGACGCCAACTGCAGCAACATCAACAACAACAACAACAGCAATAGCAACAGCAACTTCAACTGCAGCTCCAACAGCATTTGTCATAGACAAAGACCCGTTTGGTGAGTCGCTATCGATACGTGGAGACAAATGACAAATGATATGTTGACAGCGTCGCAGCATCAGCAGTTGCTAAATTTTGACACTGCCTTATCGCGGCGACTGAGATTGCGCCTAACTGGACAGCAGACGCATCTGCCAATTGCTCATTGCAAAATATTGTGAAATTGCGATAACCGAACAGCAGCAACAGCAGCAGCAGCAGTTAAAGCCAGGCAATGCAAACACTGAACAAGTTGCCAGTAGCAGCAACAGCAACTGCAACAGGAGCAGCAGGAGTAGCTGCAATATTTCATTGTTATCTGCATCAGTGAAGGTCTTTAAGTGCCCTAAGTAGCTGACTCTTAAAGCTGCCCAGCATCGATCATCATTGATGCAATTTATCAACAGCATAAGCAAAGTGATTCGCAAGAGCAAAGATAATGCGGAATGTGAAGGATTAAGTACTTAATGTGTCGCATATGCTGCGCTGGACTGGGAAAAATGAGATATAAATATTTATTCAAGTTTTCAGCTGTATACACAAATAACTTTTTGATTGATTTTTATAAATATTTTTATATAATTTTTTATTTGTTTATTTTTGTTAAATATGCAATAATATATTTTATTATAATTTCATCTCTGTGTTCTGTTTCTTCTTCTTTCTTTTTATATTGTACATTTCCTTAGTCGTAAGATCTTAGTTTTTTGCTCTCTTAAGTTATCTTTTATAAATTTTCGCCAGCAGTTGTTTTCTTTATAAATTATACTCCATATCAATTCTAGATAATATCTCTAATATATTTTTCATTAAAATTTTCAAGCCGCTCTTCTGCTTTCATTTCCCCTGCTCATTTCTCCTCTACCAAAAGCCCTCCCCAACTCGCTTACCCCAGTGTAGAGTTCATAGCCACCCCTCACAACCCACACAAGTCGAGCGAAACCCACCCCTCAATGCAATCCACAGACAAAACTCTACGCTTACCCCTGCCTATTGCCCCTCAATCACCCCAGGCATTGCCCCTGCGCATGCGCGCATTGCTGTTGCCCCTGCTGGGAAAACCCAGTGGAGAGTTGCTCGCAGAGAGAACTGAGCGCCGACGCGACTCGATCGGGCTTCAGTTTGAGAGCGAGCATAAAAACACGAAAGACTTAAGACACAAACGCGAGCTTCGGCTCCAGCAAGAACGAAGCGCATATGCGATTCTCTGTGTATGTGTGTGAGTGTGTGTGTGTGTGTGGCTGACTGGTGACTCAAGTGCCATGCCCAGATGCTATGGATAGAGCCTACGCTCTGCGCATGCCACAAGCAACGAATTGCATTTGTAATCATGCGGAAATGATCGCGTTGACCTTTCAGCAAGTTGCAGTCTTAACTCTTAAGGCTGAAGTCTCAAGTCTGCATTCTGACTCTGTTTGTCTGTCTGTCTGTGAGTCTCTGAGTCTCTGAGTCTGTCTTTTTGTATATTTCTCTGTCTGCATTCCGCGGTTGCAATCTGCAAACTTATGATGGCTGCTGGGCCAACTGCTGTGGGCCGGCTACCCGTTCTCATCTGCAGCATCATCTGCAGAATCATCTTCAGCTGCAGCAGTTGGCCGCGTTATTTGCATGATGTGGCGACCTTTTGATCTGCATCGGCGTTCAGTCAATATAATTATTGATTTGCTCAGCCTTTCTCCTCAACCGGGCCGTGGCTCATCGATGCTCTGCTCCTACTCTGATCTCGCCAAGGTGAATCTGAACCCTGTGGCCGCAATTTGCGGCTGACGTGCCTTCGCCTCTTGCACTCTTGCACTCTGGCACTCTGGCAATCAGCTTGAACTGCGGTGTTGAAAGATTGGCCTGCCAGCTACGTGCATGCCCATTTCAATCCATTGCGTGCTCAGCTCTGGACCACAATTAGTCACTCACTCAAGGGATTAACGTGCTGCAGTCGCAGCGGCAACACATGGATCACTTTATTAAAGAGCTGCTGCTCTCCAAGCCAAGGCACATTTATATAAATGGCATTTTAATCAAAATTGTCGCCTGCGGTCGTTTATTAATATCGGGCATTATGAAAACAAATTGCACGGACAGCGGCGTTGATGGCCAACAACAGCGTAGCTAACAGCTACAGAAAAAGCAACAACAACATCAACAGCAACAACAACAACAACAACGTCGCGACGTCTACAAATTAAAGCTGCCTAAATGTTAAACAATTTACACCGGACACAAACACACACACAGCCTCCGTCTGGGCAGCGACGAGCCGTTTTCGTGCATTAGTCAGCCAGGGTTAAACCAAAACTCGTCTCCATTCTGGCCAAGTGGCTCTTGGTCAAGTGGTCTGGCCAACTGGACAACTGGGCAACTGGCCAGAGTCTAGTCTAGTTGATTTAATTTCAACGTCACGTACTCTTCGCCGTCGTCTGATTTGAATGCATTTTTTCTGTGGCCGAGCGTCTGAAATTACATGCCCCAAACCTGACTGCCAAATGAGAGCTGCGATCTGGGAACTGGGAACTGGGCACCGGCTTTCGAGGTCATGGGAAAAACAGTTTTCAGTTTCTCGTATTTACTTAGCTTTTTTTTTATTTATTTTCATTTTGCATGCAATTTTCAAGCTGCAGCCCAATATCTACGACAAAGATCATATAAATAAAATACTTAAATTGCAAACATTTTGATTATTACTTTTATGGATGTCAATATAAATACTCAATTTTTGATGATAAGATAATAAAGTTGTAGTTGAATGGACTGGACTAGTAGGTTGAGCTGGTCAGAGAGTAAGGAGGATGAGAAGAGCATGGAAAGAAGGAATTGAAGTAGGTAGAAGGGAAGAAGGAGGAGGATGAGGTGAATTATGAGGAGGTGAAGGAGGAGGTGGAGGAGAAGAAATAGAAGGAGGAGGAGGTGAAGGGGAACGAGAAGGAAGAGGAGAGGTACGTGAAGGTGAAAGAGGAGGAGAAGGAAGAGGAGGAGGAGGAGCAGGATGAGGAGGAGCTGAAGGAGAAGGAGCTGGAGGAGGAGGTGGAGAAGACGGAGAAGGAATGGAAGGAGGAAGAGGAGAGGGACGTGGAGGTGAAAGAGAGGGAGGAAAGGGAGGAAGAAGAAGAGAGAGACGAAGGAAAGGTGGATATGCTGGAGAATTAGTTGGAGTAAAATGTGCTAGATTCTCTTCTGTGCGATTCTCCTAAGTTATATGGCTAAGAGGGATTTTTGCTGTGACGAAAAGTGACACTAAAGGAACGAGGAGGATATTAATGCTAGGAAGGAATTCAACAAATCTCTAGATATATATATTATATATGAATGTACTTAGCATGTAAACGTAAGGCTTTCATTTTAACATTTAGGCTGCAGCTCTTAATTGTATCCCACATTTTAGACTAGAAATCAATCAATCGCAGCTGGACTTTAAAATTGCCCTTGCACAATCTATTCGCTAATTCGCTGTCGAAGTCTTTTCGTGTTGCCAGCTGTAAACGCCGGCAATTGCGGCAAATTGAAATGCATTGAACCTTTCCAGAGACCAATTGAGCGCCCACAGCGAACAACAAGACAAATTTGGAGCTGTTAGTCGCAATTAGAGGATTGTGACTTGGACCTGGGCACATGGTTTGTCCGTCTGTCTATCTGTCTTTCTGTCGGTCTGCCTGGCTGGTCGAAGCTGTCGCCAACGCCATTGATTTTGCTTTTTCATTCCCACACACACGAAATAAATCGACAAAAGCAAACACGAACAAAAGAGATTTGAATGCGTTTCCTGTTTCGGGAACAATTCAAATTAGCCAAACAAATGCGAACGTGAGAACTTCAATTGAGCTTGAAAAGTGTTAGATGAGCTGGCAGCAAGTGGCAGCGAGGATTACACATTCATTCAGTCAGGCGAACAAAGGATAGGCAAAGAAGACTTGAGATGGGCCACTTGGCAGCATCTGCGTCAAAAATATTGCCCAAGGCCTTGTCTGCGGCAGCTGCGCAGCTGGCTTAATTCTTAAAAATAATCGAATTGAGCTTAAATATTTGTTCCTTTATGTTAAAATGTGCTATAAAAATGTTGGTCGTAAAAGCGCGATAAAAACATATAATAAAATATAACTATTAATGTAATTTTCATTTTTCTTATTTTTTAGTATAATTTCTTTTTCAATTTACAGTTGGCGCTCGTAAATAGTTTTGTTAACTTGTGCTTAAAATCAAAAACAAATAATAAAAACATTTGCAGCTGCGCGCATTTAAGATCAATAAAAAAATACTCGTGCTCATAAAGTAGATATGTGTGTGTATGTGTGTGTGTGTGTGCCATGGCTGCAATTAAATATCAATTAAAAAAATTGCAATGCAAATGCGCACGCACCCAAAAGTGCCAAAACGTAACGAAAGACTTAAGGCACAAACTTGACGCTGCGTGCAGTTCACCTTCAGACCCCTCGCAGCGTGTGTGTATGTAAATTATATACATATGTATACCAATGTGCACACACACACACACATGCACACATAGGCATACAAGCAAAACATTCGCAACGCACTTAAGACGCAGAATTTATGAGTTGGCCGACGGACAAAACGACAAACTTTATTAAAAAATTACGAATTCATATTTAATACACTAACATGGGAGTAATATGAGTATATTATGAATTATGCGACATTTAGTTAGAGGTATACGTAATTTGTATTAATTAAAGTCAGGTTTTTTAGTTGATATACTAGTGTAAGGTCTGAACTCAGCTGCTCCAACCTAGACAACTTTAATTATTAGAGCGAAAACTTTTCAAATTGTGTATGAATCAGAGATTATTATAGGTGTGTCATGAGCTACGAATATGTGTATTTTTTATCAAATGTATATAATTTTTATTATTAATATAATATAGTTCAGATTTGAATTCATATCTGCAGTTTCATATATAGTCAACTATAGAGTAGCTAAAGTTCACTTTGAATACTCTGCACTAACAAGTTCTTATACCCGCTTCAGCTAGGGCATTCAATAGTCACTATTCACACACGTCTGCCTTCTCTACTTGCTATATTTTTCGGCCTACAGTCACAAGTTCAAGTCGTTTGTCATTTGCACACCCTGAGACTGGGAGCTTGGGCACTGTGACGGCGACAGCGACAGCGACTGCGATTCTGAGATTTGTTGTGGCATTTGCATAAATGAATGCACCTTTAAATGGCTACTGGCACAATACTGCAGCGCTGCAGCTGCTGGCATACGGAGTAATTAGAATCTAGACTTTTAATTATGTAGCAAATGCCAATGGAAAAGCCAAAGCCAAAGCGTAACAGTTACTCATATTGCAGCTGCCCGAAGTTTAGCTAAGACTCGCAATAAATGCGCTAAATGGCTTATGTAATTACCGCTTAAATGTTTAATTAAATGAAATTGAGTCATTAAACCGATTTCTGTGTGACATTGCTGCATAAGTTATTTAATAACTAAAGCATAAACGAGGCCGGGAATGTCGCTTGGCTGATCAATCTGTAATCAATTTAATTTATTTCAATATGTATGTATTTAGTAAATAATTAATTGCATTTCGTAATCAAACTCAGCTGCCTGACATTCATTTGAATTTAGCAATTAGTCAAAGCAAAATTTTGATTTCACTCTAAAAATAAAGATAGATGAAGATTTGCAGTCATTTAAATTAGTTAACATAGCGAAAAGCTGATTTTAACAGTTTGCTGTTAAGCTTAACAGCTTGCATTACATTTTGTTAGACAGCAAACAAAATCTATTAACAGTTTGCTGTTAGATTCTATAAATGTTAAATTTATTCAAATTCGAAGCACTTTTAAATCACAGTTTGTGTCAATGATCAGCGAAGTATAATCAAACAGATTAAATATGCATATAGATTATATATACTAATGCTAAAGCTTGTCGCACAACTATCAATTGGCATTTATATGAAGTTTACTGCAGCAAATATTTATGTGTAACTCAAGTGGAGCTCAGCATTAGTTTTGATAGTTTGTTGGTTTGTCTGGCAGCTTGAGTTGCAAGTTGCAACAAATGTAGTTGCGTATCGTTTTGCTTAGGCTGTGCTGGCACTTCGAGCTGCACGCCCTCAAGTCTCGAGTCGAGTCACGCGGCACAGCAGTGGAAGTATTTGGGTTTATCTGGTTGTCTATAACTCGTATCTTGGCTGCCAGTGGCCTGTGGCCTAAATGGCTGGCAAAACATTTTTGAACAGGCAAAGCCAAGGATTTTGTTGCGTCTGCTGCGAGTGCAACTGCGACGGTAGAGTTGGCGGCCCACGGCGCACATTTGGCGCCATTGAAATTGAACAACATGCAACAAAGAATTGGAGCTGCAGCAGCACAAAGCAACAACAACAGCAACAGCAACAGCAACAATTGTAGTTTTGTCTTACAGAGAGCTACACTGATCTGCATGTCCACGATTTGGTTTTCGGTTTTGGTTGTGGAGCTCTATTTGGTAAACCGATTTGCCAGCTTGGTGCCAAGTTATGCGGCGCCACAGCTGCCACAGCATCAGCAGCAGCAGCAGCAGCAGCATCCAATGCTAATGTTGCTGTTGCAGCTGCAACACTGTCAATGCCAATGCCATTGCGTTTGTCATGGCATAGACATTGCCAAACAACGTCAACATTTTGGACAACCGGCAAACAACAAGGACACATTATCAAAAGCGCCGCATTTGCTTCCGCCATCATTAATAATATGTGTATAAGTAGTTGAAGCTGCTGCTGATGCTGCTGATGTTGCTGCAGCTGATGTTGCTCTTGTTCTGAATTGATGCTGTCTTCGTCCTCGTTTGCTGGCAGCAGCAACAGTTGCTGTTGCTGTTGCTGTTGTTGCTGTCATTTTGCAGCGGACTTTTAATTTATTTATGGCCGAGGATGACTTGCCAACTGTTTGCATTGCCGACATGCCGACAGTTCACTCCTCCCTCTGCCTCTCTAGCCCTCTCTCTCTCTCTCTCTCTCTCTCTCTTAGCTACAACTACACCTAAATGGCAATTAAGCAAACAATTTATAGCTCAAATGTTGCATTTAATTAATGTTCGAATTGCACGCAGAAATTAGCAAACATATGTGAGCCACAAACCCAAAGACCTCACCAGCAAACCCCACAATAACCCTCTAGCCAACCGCCAACTGCCCGCCCCCTTCCCCTGCCCCCTCCCACCTTGAGCAGGACTTTTGTTGAACGCCAGCAATTTAAATAAAACTTTTGCTTAATTGCATCGCATCTGGAGCTGTAAAAAAGTCTCGAAATCGGTTGCATGTTGCATGCTGCTGTTTCAACTCCTCTCCTCCCTCTCCCTCTCTCTCTCTCTCTCTCAATCACGTTGTCGATGCTGCCTGACCCCGACGTACCCCCTCTAGGCTCTCATTCAATGTTAAAGCCGACTGCCGTTTGTGATTTTGCGCTGATCGTTAATTTAAATTGAACACATTTTGGACATGGACTCGGCCTCTCGGCAGTCAGTTGGCGCTTTAATTGCCCAGCCAGTCAGTCGCAGATGCACCTCCCCCTCACCATTTCTCTCTCTCCCTCTCCCTCTCTCTTTTGCCTGCTTCTGCATGTGTAGCTTAAGCCACGTCTTAAGTCTCGGCTAAACGATTTCGTTTAATGCAAGTGCCCATCATTTTGGGCCACTGCACGTGCTGAAAGTGATTTTGCTGCTTGCTGCCCGCCGGATATTTTGGTCATGGCGAACCGGCAATTAAAGCAACATCTGAATACCCCTACCTACCTCTACCCCTACACCAGCCATGGGGCTGGCCTGCTGCCTAATGAGTTTTTAATTGGCCTGTGCCGCATCGTCCTGCGCTTTTGCTAATTTGTCGATCGTAGCTGAAATGTTATTTTTTATTTTTTTTATTATTATTCTCTTTTATATCAAAGCGACTTTCTTCGCTTGACGGGCAATTGCTTTGGCAATCAGGTAACCAGGTAACCCGACCTGATTGAGCCATCAGGCAGCTGCCATGCCTGATCGACGCGTAACTCGAGCTGCTTCTTTCTAAGCTTCGATTCGCAATTTGCACCAAACAGTAGATGCTCTGCCAGCTGTTTGGGAAGACACTTTGAGGATACAGAGGGTATATTTATAGGTATGCTTGACTAGGAGTTAACCTGAACTCTAGGATTTAGCTAGACCTAACCTGCAAGATTGCTGCCAAAAGTGAACTAATTTTGATTAGGATAATAATATGTATAATAAGTAAGATTACTCTAGTAGGGAGTATTAGACTAGACTATACCCTAACTTCCACAACCTTCTCACAAATAAGATAGAACTTCTTTATATTCATTAACTTCTTTAAGATTTGAATTCATTATTATTATTATTATTATTATTTTATTTTATATATATGTATAAAGGGTGTCTCAAAAATTATGCAAGAAGTAATTTTGACAGAAAACATAGTATTTTTTTTTTTTTTTTTAATTTTTTTTTTTATTTATATAGTAAACAGTATACGGTTAAGTTTAAAATAGCAATTAACATAATATATTTGTTGATCATTTCTGTTCTGTTCATCGACTAAAATTTCTGTTAAATGAAATTCTTATTTGTTTATGAAATGGTTATTTCTGTTGTACACATAAGCACATCTCTTAATGTGCTCAGCTCTCGAGTTTCTGCAATTTGGGATCGTAAAATACATTTCTTTTTCCACTTAAAAATCAAGCATAAGTTTTACTAAATTTTAGCTGGCAAGTTAATGTTATGTCGTTGCCCACTGCTGCTGCTGCTGCTGCTGTCGTCTCCCAAGACTTTACCTTCGTTCGAAGTTATTTTGATTTCAATTTCTGTTTCAGTGTGTCTTCAGCGACGATATGGCTGGGCTTTGAGTGCGTTTGCGTGTTCCTCATCATTTGTTTGCAATGAAAATAACACCAACATAAACAACGATCGACAGGGTCCAACTGGGTCCCACTGGGTCCAGCTTCAGTTCGAGGACCAGGCATTAAAATGCATAAAACCCGCTGCGCATGCGCTTCCACTTGGCAGTGGCCGTTGGCCATGTCCTGCACTGTCCCTGGCGCCACACCCTGCTGTGGTCCAGACCGAGAGACAAAGACCGCAGCAAACGAGCCTCGATACCGCAGGCTCGTAGGCGGCAGTTGCGTTGATTTGTGGCAGTCCGGTCCGAAAGGTAATCGGCCTCTGAGTTATGTCAGAGTCTGAGACAGTTTCTTAATTGCATTTCCAGCCAAAGCTGCTTAATATTCACTTGAAATTAGTTATGCGAAAAATCATATTTAATTCTTCAAACAGAAGCCAGAGCTGGACTTTAGCACTTTCAAATTAGTTAACAGTGCAGAAAGCTGATTTTAACAGATTGCTGTCAATAAGTATAGAACTTTTAGCAGAATTGTTTTAAATAGAAAGAGACATAACAGTTTTACATTGCGATGAAAAGCCTTTAACAGCTTGCTGTTAGATTTCATAGCTATTAAATGTTTCGCAGCGCTGTTAAATCTTACAGTATATATTTGAATTGCTAGCCCAACATGATTTTAATGTATTTTTTTTACAGCTCTGCCAAAACATTTATTTTAAATATTTAAATAAAGATTTATTTGAATACTCTGCAGAGCAATTATTTGTATTTCTTTTCTGCAGTTTTATCATTTCTCATTTAATTCAACTGCCTACGTATTTTTTAATCTTGACAAAAAATGTTAAGCTCTTTCTTTTCAAAATTCTCATTTAATCCTTGATTTGAAGCACTCAGCCCAAAGAAAAAAAAGAGCTGGAGCACTTTGCCTTCTCGAATTTCATGTTACGATCTCGTTTTTTATGACCCAAAATGCCGAAAATATTTTACAGTTTATTATGGCTGATTGAAATTTGTGGTGCCCCGTCGCGGCACCAAATTGCATCAGAGTGCAAATGTGTGTTTGATGCGGCTGCAGGTGTTGAAGCAACTGCATTTTTATGATAAGATAGCGCCCCAAAAAAGGCGAAACTTTAATGAGCCAAAGGGCAGCGGCCTGTCGATTGCCACCGCAGCAGCAGGGGACTAAGCTTGGAGCTCGACTTGGAGCTGAAGCTGGAGCTGTTGGAGAAGATGATGATGACGATGCTGCTGCGGCTGCTGCTGCTGCTGCTGTTGTTGCATCCCATGGCGAGGCCATAAAGATTATAACGTAAAACGTTTAAGTGCCGTTGCAATGGAATGGGAATTATATAACCAGGTGAGCCAAAGATTGAAGAGAATATAATCGGGTAGAAGTTTTCCTCAGGGGCAACAACTGGAGAAAATTGCAACTGCAACCGCAGTGGGATTGCAGCTCATCGCCCACGCACGCCCAACAATGTTGCGGCTGTTGTTTCTATTGGCTCGCAAATTGAGTTTGCAGTGGCTTTTGTTTGGCTTCGCCTGCCTAGACAAGTGCGTGGGCCTTGCTGCATGCCCCATTCCCGACAGCAACAGCAACAGCGGCAACAGCGGCAGCAGCAGCAGCTGCCTGCCTGCCTGCCTCTAAAAGGGTTTCGACCAGGCTAGGAGCCTGTCTTACTCTGGTCTCTCTGTTCCAGGCGACATCTGCGCCAGCAATCTAAGCCAAATGCGCAGACAACAACGTCGACAACGTTTGCTCGCTTCAAATAAGGCAAACAGAGTCTACTCCCTCCGCTCCGCGCCACCCTCTCACCTGTCTGCTGCAATTCCAGCCTCATACCTTGGCGTACATTGCTGTGCAGCTGCAGTTACTCGTAAAATGTTCTGCCCTGGCTCATTTATGGCATTGCCTGGGAAATCTGTAGAGGATGGGCAATGGGCAATGGGCAATGGGAGAGTGGCGGGTGGGAGGCTGGGGTGGGCAAAGGCCTGCAGGTGTTCCATAGACTGATGGGCGCCATTTCAAATGCCATTGTTTAGCTGGGTGGGACGCAGCCACGCCCAAGTTAATTTAAAGGCGCCAACTGACAACAAATTCAAATTAAATGCGTGGCGCGTCACATAAAAGTCACCTACTCTTTAGCATACTATGCAAATTATCAGCAACAGTCACAGCAGCAACAACAACAACAACAACAGCAACAATAATGGTTGACACATAAAATGCCAGCAAAGGTTGGCTGCTCGCTTGTCCGGCTGCTGGTCAAGTTGGCTAGTTGGCCACGTTGTCATCGTCATCGTCGTCGTCGCCGTCGCCATCGTCGTTGTCGTCTCTGGCCGTTTATAAAGTCAAAGGGGGCACATGGCGAGTTTTAACTGACAGACAATTACGCTAATGGGACACAAATGGCAAATTAATTAGCTGCGGGGCCAACCACCAAGCATTGTGCTTGGATGTTGCTGTTGACTGTTGAATGTTGCTGCTGCAGCCTGTTGCTGCTGCCTGTTGCTGTTGCTGCTGTTAGTTTGGGCGCATAAATCACAGATGATGGCATAGCCAGTGTGGCGCATGGAATGAAACTAACACCGACTTAATAGACAACAGCAACCAACATATGCCAGCTACTAACTTTAAGCTATCGCCAGAGTTAAGCTAAAGTATTTGGCAGCGCAGGATTTTTATAAACTTGAAATTTGTGGTAGTAGACAAATTAATATAAATAACTGAGACTCTAGGAAATTGATATACCTAAATAAATATAAATATATGATTATATTTCTCAATGAACTGAAGCCTAGATTGTCGTCTCTCAATGGATAATGGATTAAGATTTGGTATACAATATCCTAGATAATATCTGCAGATTCTCAGCTTCTATATAAGCAACCCATTCAGAAGGCAAATTAATATAAGATCTTGCACTCAAGTCTGCCAAAAGCTTAAACGCGTTTTGCAATTTATTTATATTTTTATACATTAAATGAAAAGAAGAGAAGTATTAGAAAAATTATTATAAAAAAATATATATACAATTTATTTAATAGAAATTAGCTGACACCAGCAATATACCATGTAATACCTAACTAATCCATAGGCTCCTAATTTGCTTACACTTTAGCAAAAGACTTAGACTAAGACCACATCGATTGCATAGTTATAAATGCCTTGACAACTATATTTATTCAATAGACAACACTCATATCTCAAACTTTGATCTGTAAGTAGCTTATAAATCAGCTTTTGCCTTCGCATTAGCATACGCATTGCTTGACAACTGTCAAAGCCTATTAAAGCCGCCCGATGGACCAGTTAGCAATGCCAATTGATTTTATTATTTAAAGCAGGTGTTGTTTAATAATCTGTTAATATACATATTCAATGTAAAACATCTTGTTTGGCTATTGTTGTTGCTTATGTTGCTGCTGCTGTTGTTGCTGCTGCTGTTGGCTTTATTTCGGTAGCTGTGCGAATGTGGAACCGCCTCTTTGATTATTAAGCGAGCTGCGGGCGCTACAGCATGTAAATGTGTGTAGTAGCCAACAATAATGTCCATAATTACAAAGCGCGGCCAAAGTCAACGACAACAATGCTAACAACAACAGCAGCAGCTACAGCAGCAACAACAACAACAGCAACAGCAATGTGAACAATGGCTACGTTCTTATCGCTTACAACTTGTTTCGATTCCATTGACCAACTATGGTCAGACTCTTAATTTGGCCAGAAGTCACATTGTTGTTGTTGTTGCTGCTGCTGTGGATTGTTTAATTGCCGGCGTATGCGGCGCCATAAATGCGGCACAATGCAGACGAGAACAGACAGTTGGACAGTGGGACAGTTGGACAGTGGGACAGACACGCAGAGCGATCCATAATTGCAGCTGAGCTGCTATTGATGAGCGCACACTTTGAATCAGATTCGCACATGTCCATGTCTGTAGCTAATGATAGGCCCTGCCACACCAGAGAAAAGAAAGAACATTTTGCCAGGCAACAGCAACTGAAGCAGCAGCAGCAACAACAGCAACTGGCTCAATTGGTGTGAAATTGGCCTTCCTGGAAGCGTCGAGTCAGTTGAGAGGCAGTTGGGGCCGCCGCATCCATGTAATTAGCTATGTTGCGCTCGGTCTTTTGGTGGACCATTTAGAGGTGTTGCCCGTCGCTGCGCATTTATCAGTGCAAACAAGCGCTAAAAGCGCTGCTGCCCCGAAAAAATTCGTGTATGTACGCTCAGCCCTTTGGGCCACAAATGTGTTTTGTGCCACGGTCGGGACTAATAAGGATAATTGCCAGCCGGACGGGGCGTTAAGTGAGCTCAGCGATCAGCCGGGCAAAATTTGACAAATTGCCATCAGCTCTTACTGCAGTCGACGTGTAAACGGTTGCAGGTGTTTTGACTGGGCGTGGCGTGGTCGAGGCCCAATGCCCAGCCGCAGCAGCAACAGTCGGAATTGCAGCAGCAGCAGCAGCAGCAGCAGTAACAGCAGCAACAGTCGCAGTTGCGATTTGTATCGCTGTCCAATTAAGGCAGCAACATGCGCTGGCAGCAACATGTTGCCAGCTCTCGACTCTGTCCCGGCCACATCCAGCCGACGATATTGCTAACGAAGCACTGACAATGAACGCGTATTGCCGTCAGTTTGACACTCCCGCAAAACTTAAAAAAAAACAACAACAAAATATATCCGCGAATAACGAAAAATTCATTACGATTTCGATTTAAGTTGAATAATTATTTATCTAGATAATGCTACTCACTCAGTTCTCGTTCACTCAGCTCTTGTGCCGGGTCCAGTGATTCATATCAGCGCAATTGCAGGCGTGTCAACGACGGCAGCAACAGTTGCTGCCAGCCTGCTTGCTTGCCTGCTGCTGCTGCCTGCAATCACAGCCACTAAGCTGCAACTGCTGAGCCCCAAACTGAAAACTGAAGCTGAGGCCTGACATAAAACAAATAGACTGTCAGTTTATGTAGCATTTGGAATGACTAAATGTTGCCGTGATTGGATTTTGCATGGGCTTGTGCATTAGATAGCGTATAAATAGACGTTCGATATGGTCAGTGAAGTGGGTGAAGTGCAGCAACCACAGCAGCAGCAATGCTAACAGAGGGTGGGTTAGCTAAGAAGATGGAAATTAAAGCAGACATGCTAAAAGAGTTGATAGGCCAATATATATTATTTATGTACAGTAAAAACTGTCATGGGTGGACAGTTATTGTAAGTCTTAAAAAGATTTCTAATATATGAAAGTTTATATTCTGCTGTTTGTAGAAAGATGTTTCTAGAAATCTAGCTAATATTTGTATAGCTGGAAAGTCTGTTCGCCTTGTGGAAGTGTACATTAATGTTACTGTTAATGTTACGCTGTTACTGTAATTTGAAGAAGCATTATTTAACATAGACCTGGTTGTTAGCAGTTAGGTTCTTCATTGTGCAGTTAGAAATTATCTTTTTATACTTCTTGGCTACATTTGAAGTCTTATCTTATCTAGCATTTCTAAAATTGAATATAATGAATATAACTTTGTAACCAGCTATGGCTATGGTGCCAGTATAAATTTTGCTTATGAAAGCTAAATATAGGTACTTAGATCTTCTTCTCATCTTCTTCTTCTACTCATTCCTCATAAGTGGATTTAGATAGTAAATGATAGGTAGTGTTCCTTTTCTCCCTACAACCACTATAATTCCACTACATTAAAATTTGTTCTCCATCCTTCTATGCATAACAAGACCTCGGTATGTCAACAGCAGAGGCATAATGAGCCTTAACAGATTGGTTAGCTGGCTGCTGATGTAATGGGAATGTTTGTGTCATGATATCTTGATCGGATTAACATGGAGCCAGCGCCTTGCACAGACAAATCATGCGAATTGCGAATTGTGAATTGTGAATTGCGACCTGCACCTGCCAGCTGTCACCTGCTGCTGCTCAATGACAGACGCCCACCTTTGGCCAGGTGAGGCGTGTCTGCTGGGCATGCTTAGCATATTTCTGATTCAATTACAAGCGGCACACTTGCACACGACATACATACAAAGATATCTGCAGATCGAGCGCTGGATACTGGATACCAAATTACAGCCCATAAGCGATTCAGAGTGGAGGCATTAAAAATGCGTGAAAGCGCGCTATGTTATCGCGGCCCAGAGTCGGACGTCGCAGAGCACGCAAATAAATCAAAGCTGGACCAGTTTCACTCCAAGAGCGGCTCAATTGATAAAAAAAAATCACTTTATACATATATATATATATATACATTTAGCCAATGCCAGGCACAACAACAACAAGAGTAACAACAACAGCAAGAGCAACAACAACGACAACTTTGTTAGGCAACGGCAAATTTTAGCCAAGATTTATGTGGCCATAAATGCGATTACAGTGCCCCAGCGAAACGTCAAAAAATAAATAAATACTGAAATAAAATAGGCAAAATAAAGGTAAATACAAAACTGTGCGTCCAGTTTGCACTTTACACGATTTTGTAATTTATTTCTGACGCTTCGATTGCATTCTAATGACAAGTGCAGCTACGTCGACTCCGACGCCAATTCTTTGGCATAATTCACAGAAAGTTGCTGCTGCTGAGGCTGTTGCTGCTACATGTTGCTGTTGTAGTTTCTATTGCCATGCTGCTGCAACTGTTGTAGTTGCTGTTGCTGTGGCTGGTTGCTGTTGTAGTTGCTGGTTGTTGGCTGTTGCTGCTGTTGCCACTGGCGGCGTTCACACTTCAAATTGCCAATTTGCATATTTTCGGCATACGTAATGTAATTGCAGACAGCAGTTGCCTGATGATGTGCGTGAAGATGCCCTGTAATCGACATCCTCCGTAAATTCCTATTTATATCTAAGCTTTTCTCTCTATACTCTAGCAACTATTTTGAAGCGGACGTATAGAATAAATGCATCATGGTGGCAGAATTATCAAGCATGGTTCTTCCAGTTTCTACTATTTTATTAAGTCTATATCAGTTTAGTCCGATTTGCTTATCAAACTTGATCATATTGCTCTTGTGCATAAATGGAACAGACATAAGATCTAAAAGCGATTACATTAATCCATATAGTTATAGGTAATGTCCGCATTATTATATTATTATATATAAATTCCAGACCAATATAAGTCCATCACACTCCATTCACTTCAATAAAGAGTATGGGCCACAGTTTATATTGCATAAATCAACGAGCAGCCAAGCAACAAGCCGACGCGTTTTCGGCGCGTTTTTTATCGCACGCCTGCATCTCCGACTGGCAATTCATCTCATTCTCATGCACACTCAGATTTCGGATGTGGATACATATATGCGAGAATTTGTTAGCTGTACGCCGCATTTGCTAATAATTAATTCCGATTGCACATGCAAACGTTGCCAGCACTCTAAGTGGAAGACGGAGTGTGGAGGCGGGTTCGCCACGCCCATTTGGAAGGTGCCTCATGTGGGTGTTGTTGCTGTTGTTTGCCTAGTCTGGGTAGCTGTTGATGGGTTTGCTGTTGCTGCTGCTGCTGGTGCTGTTGGTGCTGTCGATGCGGCTGTCGATGCTGATGTTGATGTGTTTTGACTGGTGCGCTGATTTACGGCCCAGCGCCTGCCGAGCAGCAATTTGTTTGGCTGCCATGCAGCAGAGGGGCAAAAGTCTAAGAGGATAGATCAGCAGCATCAGCAGCAGCAGCAGCAGCAACAGCCAAGGCCAGCAGCGGGCACAAATTAACGCGCCAGTCGCCACATAACTTGCCGTACGCATAAAACATGTTAAGTAATCAATTGCTGAAGTGAAGAGGCGGTCACAAAACGTGAAGAGATCTGCACTCTAGACCCGCTGCCAAGTGTTCAATGCCAATGCCAATGCCAAAGGCAACAAAAGGGCTACAAACACGTGCAACAGCAACAGCAACAGCAACAGCAACTGGCAACAGTTGCTGCTACAGTCTGCCGCCAGTTGGCAGTTGGCTGTGGCAACTTCAAAGTATCCTGCGGCATAATGCGCTTAATAAACCATGAATCACTGTCCAAGCGGCTGTCAGGCACTGCAACAGCAACAGCATTGGGGCAGCAACATTGATTTTGTCACGACGCAAACACTTTAAAAGGCACAATTGCTAAAGTGCGCGAGGCTGCGTCCAGTAAATGATGTGCGCATGTGATAAAGGGCCCGCAAACGAGCCACAACTGCAACAGCAACAACAACAACAACAACAACAACAACATCAGCAGCAGCAGCAGCAACAACAATATCTACAGCTATAAGCCCTAGTTGCCAGTTGTTCCAGAGTTCAGGCTTGTTTTGGTCGCCTTGTCGTCGCTTGAGTGGCATAAAAAACGGCTTGCACTTGGACTTGAGAGCTTCAGCATTTTAGCTTTTCAGCTTTTTGAGCTGGAGTCGGAGTTGGAGTTGAAGTTGGACTCTGTGGGCCTTGGGCTCCATGGGGGCTATCAACATTCTCAGGTGCGCCTGCGCAGAGCCTTTGTTTGGCCAATGGGCAACTTTTGTCAGCTTCTTCTGCTGGCCAAAAATTGTAGTTGTTGTTGCTGTTGCTGATGGTGCTGCTGCTGCTGATGTTATTCTTATTTAGTTTTTATTTTCTTTTTGCTTGCATTTTGGCCACAACCCTAAGCCCACCATCCAAGCTAGTTAAGTTGTTAGCTGCCCTCGGGGACCAGTTGCAGCTTCAAACCTCCAATTGCACAGTTGTATGCAAGTTCCCTTGCCGGGATGCCAGCCAGATAGTCAGCTCGCCAGCTAGCCAGCCAGCCAGCCAGCCAGCCAGCCAGCCAGCCAGGCAGGCATCATTAATCAGCTCGGGTTCATCAGCGGCAACATGGTTCATTAGCTTTGGTTAGTTGTTGCTGTTGCCGCGACGACTGCTGCTGCTGCTGCTGTTGCTGTTGCTGTTGCTGCTGCCGTGCCCGTTTGGCGGCCTGCTGTCGACGATTCTAATCATAAGGCACCGGCACCGGCAGCAGCAGCGGCAGCAACAGCGGCAGCATTCGACTTGGCTTCGTCTGCCGGCACATCGGTCGCCAAGTTAATTGGCTAGAAGTTTTACATAGACGCAACTGCAACAACAACAGCACAACTGCAACATTGGCGGCAAAATCTGAAACATCTTGCCAAACTTTATACGTATGCTGTTCTATGTTGCTTTTTGTTGTCGTTCAGCTTATTTGGTAGCCAAGTCTGCGACAGCCTCCCATTATCAACATGCTCAAGCTGATGTTGTTGCTTCAAATCCCGCTGCTTATTGTTGCTGCTGATGCTGCTGTTGCTACTGTTGTTGTTGTTGCTGTTGCTGCTGACTGTGCCTTATGCATATTTACATGTTGCCCAAGCCTTGCCTAGGTTGTTTGGCAGTGATCTTGTCGGAGCGAGTGCCACGTCTGATTGGGTTGACAGTTTCCAGCAGCTTTTCCAGCTACTGTTAGTCGGCGCATCGTGGGAAAAGTAAAGCCCAACAAGATTGGCTCAATGCTTGCTCAGAAGCAATTGCTTTGATTTAGTTAAAGGTTTGCGAATGGGCCGATTTGAAAAGGAAACCGCCGCATATAAGATAAATAACACTTTACATGTCATTCTTGTGATTCTTATGTGATTCTCATGTCTCTTAAAGCATAAGAAGTGCTGCATGTAAATATATTAAAAATATATTGAAGTTGTAAATGGCAAGCTGAATGCGAATTTTGTTTTTCTTAATCTGATTATCTCTCTTTCGCTCATGCACACTCTCTTTCTGCTTACTTGTGCGCCTATACTTGTGGCTTATTTTCTCTATCTACCACCCTCTCTCGCTATTGCTCGATGCATCTCTCTTTCTTTCTCTATCTATCTGTCTATCTATCTCTCTCACTTCCCCTCTCTATCTCTATTTACCCCTCTCTCTCTCTCTCTCTCTCTCTCTCTCTCTCTGTATTTCACTCTCTCTTACTCTATTTATTTCTGTCTTCATTTATTGATACTTCCCTCTCATCCTTCCCCACTATCTCTTTACTCACTCATTTCTTTTTAATCGGCAGGTGCCAATCGTTAAAAAATCACCCCTTAAGCAAATCAATCTCAATTTCCCTCTTTTGCCCTCTAATTTATTCATTGATTGGACTCGCTTGATCACGTACACCTTCCCAAGCCTTCATATTCGCCTTTCTATGCGACTTTGATAAACTCTTGTGCTAGTTGTAATATAGACTCTCTTTTCTATCTGATACAAGTTGCACAGGAAATTCAGACCAACAGATTTATAGCTACCAGCTGGTCGACTTCAGTTTGATTAGGCGCATGCGTACATCCGCGACATCAGCATCGGCATCGTTGACAAATCATGTTGGCAACTGTTTGGCGCTGCCAACAAGTCTATCAAAACTTGACAACATTTGCATCTGGTTGCTGGTGAGCTTGGCTGCAGCGACTCTATATGGCAAGATCATATTTATGCGTGTAAAACCAGACAGAGACCGGCTACTGTTCGAGGCAGTAGCTGTGCCTGTGCCTGTGCCTGTGGCTGGGAGTTGCCGCTGTGAGTGGAAGCGGCGACAGGATGCATAAAATTTATGAAACAACGACGCCTTTTGCGCACATAATTAAATCAGACAAAGCGCAGCTCATGTAAATCCAGGGGAAACTGGCCCAGCCCAGCCCACAGAGAAGCAACTCAACCGGATGCGGCGCAAGAAATGCAGCTTGACTATTTTTAATTACCACTGTCAGTGGCAAAAAGGCAACAACAGCTGCTGCTGCTACGTTCAATCTGTACTCCATCTGTGTGGGGTTGCTGATGGCACTAGCACTGGCTCTGTAATTGTTATAGTTTGTCAAGCGGGGCTGGAGCTTCAAGCTGGGAACTGGGATTGAGATTCGCGGCTGGTCTCAGGCATGCGAATCAATTACATATTGCTGCTGCCGCTGCTGCTCCCGTTGCTGCTGCCGGCAGTCGTTGGCGATTAACTGCAGTGACTCTACCTGTTCGACGACGCTTTCATTAAAGTGCAAATTATGACTTGCCAGTTCCGCCAGGTGTTGGCCTGGCCTATTTGTCTTTAGCCGGCTCAGATGCGACTGCGAAGCCGCCCTTTTGTATAGTTAAGTTATCAACGCCATCGTCGTCATTGTCCGATTATTACCGCTTGCTGCTTTTACGACATTAATTACCGCTCTTCGGACTTACCGAGATTTATACATAAATTTACGGGCCAACAATAAAAGCAACTGGCGCTAACAGCTTTTGGTTTCGTCATGCTATACAAACATTTATATATAAAGTATATTAAAAAAAAAATACATCGATAATGCGTAGTTAACAAGTAGATTATTTAGCTTAAGTAGCGCATTCACAAACTACAGCTGAGGAACATTTATACTTTGGGTCAAAAGCTATGCTTTTTATTCCCAGCTTAAGCACACTTGTAGCAATCGATTGCCTCTGTGAAATAGATGTGACAATCCAAAATCTCGTGCACTTTCTCCTGGATGTTCGACTCGATCTCATTGTAGGCTATGTGCCAGCGACAGCTGTTGGCGCGCTTGGCCTTAATGAGACGGCACAAGAACTTCATAACCTCATAGACTTGCTCCATTTTGTTCTCTTCCACCAGATAGCAAATGTTCATGTACATAAGGTCCACATCAGCTGGCTTGGGCACCTCCTCCGACTTCACCCAGGTGGCTAGCATATTTTTATAGTCGTCATCTATAAGCATATTATTCTCCTCCGCAGATCCTGCTTTTGCATTAGCTTTCGGTATGGGTGGAGCTTGAGGTATTGTACCGTTAGAAGCAAGGAACTGCATGATGGCGGGATGCATATGCTGTGGCAGCTCCTGGACGTAATCAGCCACAATTTGATCAGCACGACAAGCGCGCGTCCTCTGTTTCGCCAGCGCCGCCTTTGAAGTGGAAGGCCGCAGATCGCTTTCATTTAAAAAACTTGCATGGGAGCTTGCAATACGCATCGAGGGCGGCGGCGGTATAGGCGATGGTGTACGGGAATTCGAACGGGATCTTGATTTCCTTTTCTTCTTATTGGTCTGTTGTTTATGTTCGTCGGTTTGGTTGCCCCATGGGCCTTGTACCTCTGTACGCAAATACTCCTCCGGATAGCAGAGTATGTCGCGTCGTATCTCTTCCGGCAGCTGAGCCAGAACATCTGCATCGAACTGCGAAATAGCTGGCGCGGCAAAACCGTCGGATATTATTGACTCTCCTATTGGAACGGTCTGAAAGCCCGTTGATCTCTTAGCTGTTGCGCCATTCTTCAGCATGTCTAACACATTAACTTCGAGTGGCTTTGTTTTCTTCTCAACTGCCTGCTTACGTGACTCTGCAGTTGTCTGTAAAAGTGGAAGTGCTCCGATCTCATTGCGAATTGTTGGCACTTCCAACGAATCAGTTGAGTTCTTCTTGAGTGCAGCGTTCTTCAACATGCTGAAAACATTCACGCAGGCTGACTTTACTTTATTCTCCACTGGAGCCGAAATTGATGCTGATACGTTAGCCGTTTTTTCTAGGTTGACAAAATTTATCAATAATCGACAAAATGACATTTTATAAAAGGCCTACCCTTTTGCT
The DNA here is from genome assembly GCA_035045345.1 of Drosophila hamatofila. Classification (NCBI taxonomy): domain Eukaryota; kingdom Metazoa; phylum Arthropoda; class Insecta; order Diptera; family Drosophilidae; genus Drosophila; species Drosophila hamatofila. Next base: position 9,576,986 of record JAWNPA010000052.1, on the reverse strand, counting down.
TTTCAGACATCTTGAAAAACATGTTCTTAATGACATTCTCCTTTTTTGTCTCGGTAACATCGTCCAGCTTGCTTAAGTGTATGCCAATGCCACGCAGTTCATGTGGTGGAAAGCCCGACTCTTTCATTAGTCTTAGCACGTGGGAAGTAATAACTTCTACATCGTTGGTGCTTTCCTTCAGCAGCGACGATTTTGTCTGATTATCGCAGACGCCGTGTCCCATAAACTTGGATGTTTCAACAGGCGCCTCGGCAGCGCGTACCATCAGCTTCAACGTAATCGATTTGGTTTTACGCTTGATCTCAATCAACCGATTGTGCACCTCGACGCTTAGCTGTTGCAGAAATTTCTCCAGCTCCTCGTACTTAGTAAAACGTATGCCATAGTTGACCTCTGCAGACACAGATTTACGTTGCTGAAAGAAAAATATTTAATCAAAGCTTGCCAGAGGTTGTTTGTTTCCGAGTCTCACCTGTTCGTAGACTAAGGGACGCAGATCAATGCCGCGACAGTTTTGATGCAGTGTTAGTGCCATTTTCTTGCCCAGCAGCATTTCCAGACGCACCAGTGAAACCAATTGAACATCGCCGCATGTTTTGAGGCCCGCCTGATTGAGTTTGTAGGTCATGCTGCTGCCCACACCAGGCAAAATGTCCAGTTCAAAGCCGGCCATATACTTGGCAGCATCATCAGTGTCTAGCAGATGCTGTCCATTCGGCTTGGCTAACTTGGTAGCCATGCGAGCTAAAAGTCTGTTAATGTATACAACTAAAATTAGTAAATATTAAAGTCAGTTGTACGGCTTATGCATACTTATTCTCGCCCACGCCTGCAGAGCAGAGGCAACCAGTTATTTTACGCACTTCCTGGCGTAGATGTGTAACAAACGTCATAACATCGACTTGCAGTTCCTGCAGCAAGTCTGTGAGATCCACAAACATTTCATCGCAGCTAACAGCTTCGATATTTAGCGTGTACTGTGCTACAGTATTATACAAAGCAAAGGCGACCTGTGAATGAGATGAATTAGTACTCTGAAACTTTAAAGGCATATTAAACTAGCACCTCACGATAGCCCTCAAAGTCGTAGGGAATGGTCTTTAGGTCGGGGCACAGCTTGAGTGCCTGGCCAACAAACATGCCATTCTTTATGCCCTTTTCGCGCGCTTCGTAGCTGCAGGACGCAATTTCCGATAGCGACATCTTCTTGTCAAAGCCATAGCGCACCTTGTCCGCACGAATGTTGTCGTGTTGCCGATGCTCGAAACGTTGGGCAAACAGCTGTTGTTCCACCTGGCGATTAGCTTGAGGATGAACGGGTACATCTGTAGCTGCACTGCCACCTTTGGAGTGTGTCACAGCAATGGGCCGGCCGCGCAGCTCTGGATGCTTACGCAATCCCACTGATACAAAAAAGCAATCCATGTCTATGTGCATCACATAACGCCTGGGAGTATTCGGATGAGGAATGATTTGCTGTTTGCCACTCAGTTGTGTACGCAGTTCGGCTCGTTTAGTAAACGATTTGTTGCCATGGGCCTCTCGCAGCTCACAAATATATTGCTTGAAACCGGAGCCAAGCGTTGCAATATGATGCAAGCGCGAGTTTTTGTAGAACTCGCTGAGGAACGCTGGATCGACAGCAGTGCGAGCGTTGTTGCTGGTAGTATTTGTGGCAGTGGATACATTTGCTACTGTCGTTGAATTTTTGTCTGGCGAAGTGGCCACAGCCTGCTGCAGATCTTTCAGTATGCCATGAAGTGCATTTTCCATTGATCCCGTTTCCTCCGACACAGTGGAATCATTGTTCTTGCCTTTGCCAAAATTAAGACGCGGTTGTGTTGTTTTTTGATTGGTGTACAACAGGTATGGCTTATAATCTAAAATGCGCATCTCTTTAACACAATCGACCACCCATTGGGCGCTTATTATCCGGCTGGTGTCCATATTACGAACTTTAACGTCCGGCAAATTAGACGCTATGATGAAATTCGTGTGCGATCTTTCATAGTGATGAAATATACCGCCATGTACCATCATAATGCGCTTGAGCTCGTCGGCTGATGGATTGACCAATCCATTGACGAATATTGAAATGCCATCAAAAAGATTTGACTTGCGGAATGGATCGCTGGCTGCCGCGAATTGTTCCTCGAGCTTAGCTTTTTTCGCTTCAAAGTAACCGCCCTGTAATTGTCAAATGAATCAATGTTTCTTATTGATTTCTTGTTCCTAACTTACCCAGTCTGCAAATCCATTGTCTTCATCGCGTGCCATCGCAGCTCATTGCCAAAATTGGTTAGCCAAAAATTTAAATTCCTTCAGAAGCAGCTGCAACTCGGCCGATAAGTATCTGCGACTGATACAAGAAGTCGATAGCCCATGCGAATTGCGCTTCATCGATGTTTTTACATGTGGCAACTCTTTCACGATTAGTGTTGAAAAATAGTACATTTATTGTTTTGTTTTGAGTCCAGATTTTTAGTTGCTCTTAAAATGTGGAAATATGGACAAAATCAGATGAACCAAGGTGCATCTGGTGGAGGTGGAGGACCCAATATGATGCCTATGGGCGGATTTATGCAAGGAGGTGCTGGTATGCACATGTCCCCGCAACAACAACAGCAGCACCAAATGAACCAAATGATGGGAGGCGGTGGACCCGGCGGACCAGGTGGAATGCAAATGAATCCGAATGCGGGCGCAGGCAATGGACCCGCTGGTTTAATGCAAGGCATGGGAATGTCTCCGCAACACCAGATGCAGCAACAGCATCAAATGATGCAGGGTGGCGTTGGCGTTCCAATGTCAAATATGCCGCAACAGCAAGCAAATGTAATGCAGCAGCAGATGATGGGTCCACAGCAAGGAGTGGGCATGGTTGGTGGTGCTGGTGTCGGCCCACAGCAACAACAACCCAATATACCACAACAACAACAGCAGCAGCACAATCCAGCTACAGGTGCAGCCGGCGGAGGTGGCGGAAACAATATGTTGGCAATTTCTCAACCGAATCCCCACAAAGAAATCAACATTGTCCAGCTGTCGCGGTTGGGCCAGGAGACAGTGCAAGACATTGCTTCACGCTTCCAAGAGGTTTTCTCAGCTCTAAAGAACATTCAGCCTACCTCACACAGAGACAACAATACTGAGAAAAAGGTTCAAGAGTATTTTCGCACTATCCGATTGCTTTTCAAGCGTGTGCGCATCATCTACGAGAAGTGCAATGATGCCGGCATGGACTATATGAATGCCGAAACCTTGATACCTTACAAGGATGAACCGGATCCACGTATAGAGCCATCGCAATGTGACGAGTATCGCAAGGTGCTGCAGGAGAACCAGGAACTAATCGAAACTGTAAAACTGAAAAATCGTCAGTTACGAGAGATTATTGATAGGACGCGCATAATAATTTGGGAAATTAATACGATGTTAGCCATGCGGCGTTCTTAAATTCAAATATAAATATTTATGAATTTCAAACATTTATTTATGTAAATGGGTTTTAAAAAAGAACAAAAAGAAAAATGAGTTTGATTTTGGCCTTTTCCAACACTGCCTATTTGTGATGCAGTAGAGAATAGGCAGTTTGTGTTTGTACGCGACGACAGCGACTTTTCTCGTTTACGCTTACCGATTATAATAAATACGTTTTCATTTTCTTTGAGCCGAGTATTTATTAAAACTGCAGCAACATGGCGAAAATGGCATTTCAGCATCAGGCCGGAACGGCTATGGAATGTTTAAGCGTAAGTTTAAATAGTGAGATACACACACGCACACATTGTAGGTAAATGTAGCGTTCTTCCTGTGTATACATAGGTGTGCATATAAGTGTGTATGTGTGTGAATCGTGTACGTGAAATTAGGTCGCGTTTCATAGAGATTAATCATAAACAAACTTTCACATTGCTCGCTTATTGTAATTTCTGATTCTTATTAGATACCTATAACGCTGCATAAGGAAAAGGATTACGATCAAGAAGGCAGAGAGATACTGAAGTGTGGCTTTAAAATTGGTGGCGGTATAGACCAGGACTACAAGAAGAGTCCGCAAGGCTACACAGACTATGTATGTATTATCTATAATATATGTCTTGAAACTAAATCTAATACACGTACATGTAGGGCATCTACGTGACGGAGGTGCACGAAGGTAGCCCAGCTGCACGGGCCGGTCTACGCATACATGACAAGATACTGCAATGCAATGGCTACGACTTCACAATGGTCACCCATAAAAAGGCAGTTAGCTATATAAGAAAGAACCCCATACTTAATATGCTGGTGGCGCGCAAGGGTGTCACATCCACATAATTTAATGGGCTGGTATCCAAACTTCAGAAATCTACTATCTAGTACTTCACTGCCTCTCATTGATACGGATCTCTAACTAGCGCTCTCTTGGAATCTACTTGAATACTTATATATATTTAAGCATGTATACTTATTTAACCTTAACATTATGCATATCGCGCGCACATATATATATAGCCATATATACATAACAAAACGTTTAGATGCAAATGTGAATGTAGCACGTAGAAAAGCTTTTTGTTAAATTGATTTTCTTTGACTTGGTTTAAGTTGATAGATAAAAGAAATCACCATATTAGGTTGTTATACGATTGCCAAGAAACCGTGTAAAGAAATTGCCAAAACAGAAAAGCCACATGCTACAAACAATATATAGAAAACACATAAGCCATAACCCATGTTCAGCGAGGGGCCGATTTCTGGGCTCAAATTAAAGTGTATAAAGTAAAATTGTCATCAAAATTCTTAACCCATATTAAATAGGGAATCATTCTCGTAAATATAGATAAACAATTTTATACTTTTATACACCAATCCACATATATTCATACATATAGACGTGTATATGTAAGCAACAAGCAACAGCTCAAATACAATCAGCAGCATTCCAAAAACAAAACGCAAAGTTGTTGAAAACTAAATATTTCATAATTGTGATAAATGCCGTTACTTGTGCAGATGTGTTTTTTTTTAATATGTATAAATACACATTTATTAAGTATTTTTAAAATCAGTTTTTAAATGTTTAATTGCATTGAATAAATGTTCGCCTCTAAAAAATAAATACCCTGTATTTGAGTTTGACCTTGAAACTCGCACTATAAATGGAGATAACAAATCATTGTCAAATGTCATCAGGTGCACATAGCTATTTCGAATTACAAACTACATACTTTGGGTTTACGTGCACACAGACACATACTGATACATTTAATTTTGTAACATTTTGCACTTAAAATTTGACAAAACAAATCATAAACAACTAATCGTACGCAAGCATTTTGCTAATTAGAATAATTACAAATATTTGTAGTTGGGGTAGTGGTCGAGGAACTTGAAGATAACATAACAGAACAGCAGAAAGAACGTGGCACGCGGACAGAGCGACTTGCCACGCAGCGGGGGCAAGAACACATCGATATGAAACACGCTAACAAAAACTACTTATTGGCATAGCCATTGGGATTCTGACTCTGCCAGCGCCATGTGTCCTCGCACATTTTATCAATGCCACGCGTCGCCTTCCAGCCCAGAGCCTGTTCTGCCAATTTGGCATCCGCATAGCATGTGGCCACGTCTCCTGCACGTCGATCGACCAGCTCATAGTTTACCTTCTTGCCGGAGGCACGTTCGAATGCATGCACCAGCTCCAGCACAGAGCAGCCAACGCCAGTGCCCAGATTGTACGCAAAGAATCCCGTTTCAGCAATGTTGCGCAGCTTGTCTAAGGCCTTCACATGACCTTCAGCCAGATCAACAATGTGTATGTAGTCACGCACACCAGTGCCGTCCTTGGTGGGAAAATCACTGCCATAGACGCTAAGCTTTGGACGACGACCCACAGCCACCTGGGCAATGTAGGGCATCAGATTATTGGGCTCACCATTGGGATCTTCGCCAATGCGACCGCTGATATGAGCGCCAACGGGATTAAAGTAACGCAACGAAACGACCGCCCAACGCTGTCAATTGATAATTAAAAGGATTAGTCTAGTAATTAAGTAAGTTAAGCATTAATCATACCTTGTCTGACTTGCAGAGATCCTTGAGTATTTCCTCTGTGAAGTATTTGGTTTTTCCATAGGGAGATGTGCAATTCCCCGTTGGGTGCTCCTCGGTAACGGGCAAGAACTTGGGTTCGCCGTAGACAGTAGCGCTCGAACTGTACACGAATTTGAACACATTGTTGTCAGCCATGGCCTCCAGCAGGACATTGGTGCCAGTCATGTTGTTGTGGTAATACTGCAGAGGTATGCGACAGGATTCGCCGACAGCCTTCAATGCCGCAAAGTGAGCAACCATGTCGATCTTGTGCTACAATTATAACAAGTAGCTAAGGATTAGTAAACAGCAACAGTAGTATTTAGATAATAGATGCATCGAGTGCAACGTCAATGTTGACGTTGTCGCTTGCCAGCACACCGAGTTATGTGACCGAGGTCGTTGACGAGGGCGCGTCGGAAGTATGCGGCAGCTGCGTAAACAGCAGTTGAACGCTGATAGCGTCAGCAATTATGATAAGAAAGATGGAGTGCTTGCGTACAGAAATGTGCCACATACATATATCCAGCAATCAAGCACTTTTCGTCAATTTGCTGACGTGCCACTGGGTTCTGGTTGAGCTCACCTCTTGGAACACCGAGCGCACTTGGTCGCGATCTGTGATGTCCACGCGATAAAAGTGAATCTTCTTGCCGGTGATCTCCTGTACACGACTCAATGCCTCTGGCAGCTTGGACGCTCCGCCACTATACGCATTGCAGAGATTGTCCACGCAGATAACATTATAGCCAGCATTCAACATTTCCAGCACTGTGTGGGAGCCAATGTAGCCCGCACCGCCAGTGACTAAGACAGTGGGTGGTGCCATATTTATCGAACCGTGCGCTGCAAGCTTCTACTTACGACTGTTGCTCTGGATCTCTGGAAAGTGAAAATTGGGTTAAGCTTAAGCAAAATTCTTATTGACGTCACCAAAATTCTCTACGCACTCAAATACATACAGAGAAATGTATTGGTAATGAGTTCTGGTTAACGGTGCTTGCCTTCATATGTGTGTGTGTATGTTTGTTTGGCACTCACCTCAGTACACGCTAATTACTTGGCTGACTAGCTGATTCAATCACTTGGCTAGCTGGGTAATAAACACACGTAGCTTCTGCGCTACCCTTGAAACCGAATGTATTATTGTTTTGTTTAAAAAACACACGCACCAGACATGGGCTGATGCTGATTTTGTTGCTACTAATGCTGATGAAGCTTGGAGCTGTTTAAAGATCGCTGACCTCTCCCTCTCTCTCTCTGTCTCTCTGGCTTGCTTGACCGAGCGCTTCTTCAATTTTATGTTGTGTTATCGTAACTCGTTTCGTGCACTTGTCGCGTCGTGTTCGCACGTTCATTCATTCATTTGCAGGCTCCCTTCTACTTTAAGCACTTGGCGGTTTCCGAACGTCTGTTTTGCTGGGCGGTTTGCTCACAACTGATTTCTGTTGTGATGTGCGCTTTTAACTTGTATTTCCGCTCCTGTTTGTTTGGCTTATCAGCTTGTGTTTTTATCAATGTAAACGCGTATAACGAACGCTATGTTCACTGCATCTGCTGGCTGCCATTGGTTTTATATTTCTCCCATTTTACATTCCTCTCAATCATGCATATATTTATGCAAGAGAAGAGGAGAGGAAACTCGCGCTCAGAAGACCGCTCTCCGCTATTATCAGTAGAAAGTAAACAATTATGACGTTGGCGTTGCCACACTAGCACTGCATGCAATCGATAACTTATCGATAAACCGTCAATTTGCGATACACATTATACGCAAGCAGCAAGCAAAGAAAATATGCATTAAATTATTATCAAGCAATTTGTAATTTAAATTAGTAAAAAGTTAGTCAAGCCATAATCAAAAAATGGCATCTGCCACGGTAAGAAATGTATGTATGCCACACTAACAACTAATAAGCAGCAGTTCGCAAGTCAAATGCAACTAATACCAGCCAGCGTTAAAGCAACAGCAACAAATTTTATCTATGACTAAACAGCAAACAAAAACTAACTAGATTATTTATGCATAGGTGCCGCTCTTGGACGATGATACGATACCGTTTGGTGAGGAAGACGAAATGCGCGATCCCAGTACCGCGTCCCAGAAATACACGTAAGCAATATACCCATTAAAGAAATGTATGTATGTGTTGCACCTCACCTCACCTGCGTTTTTTTTCTAGGCATCCGTACGTTACCTTCTTCCATCTGTTCTTCCGCGGCGCAGCAATCGTCATTTACATGTTCTGCGGCTGGTTTAGTGACTCCTTCATCACTAGCTTCGTATTCGTTGTGCTCTTTCTATCCGCCGACTTCTGGACTGTGAAGAATATCTCTGGGAGACTTCTAGTCGGGCTACGTTGGTGGAACTACGTTGATGACGACGGCAAATCGCATTGGGTGTTTGAGTCGAAAAACGTGAGTGCATCAATAATACTTGATTGCAATAGATATGATAAGTGTAACACAGTCTCCTTCCTATCAGAGCCGAATCAACAAGCATGAGCAGCGCGTTTTCTGGCTGGGTTTAATACTCTGTCCGTTTTTTTGGGGTCTCTTCTTTCTGATGGCCCTATTCGGACTGAAGTTTAAGTGGCTGCTGCTGGTCATGATTGCCATAGCACTGAATGCCGCAAATCTCTATGGCTATGTCAAGTGCAACTATGGCGCTAATAAGGATTTAAATAGCGCGGCCACGGACTTCATGAAGACACAGCTATTCAAAAATGCTTTTGACATAATGACCAAACCCACTGCAGCAGCTCCGCCGACTAATGTGCGCCCAACGGGCGTTGTGTGAGATCTTGAATGCAAGCCAGGCACCTTGCCAACATTTGCTGCGGCGCATTCCAAAGAGTATTTAGTTTTTATGCTGACATATTTGGTCGTTGTCTCTGTGTAACATATGTAAAACTTAATTTAGCATTAATTTTTCTTACACTTACGCTGCTTTTTATTGAGTAAAGAACATATGTACACTCATGATGAAAATAATAAGTACACCCTTTAATATTTAACTTTTTTGAGTTTAGTTTAGCAAAACATTTTTTCTTCTGCCTTAAACATCAAAATTTAAATGCACGTTTCTGTATTAGGTATATTAATAAAAATAAGTATATATGGTAAAAAAAAAAATGTTTTTCAAAAGTTACAAACAAAAAAACAAAAATGCAGCTTTTTATGCCTGACTAAAATAATAAGTACACTTCACTTTGGTAAGTTGTATTTCATTTTTTGATTTTAAAAATCATTCAAAATTTTTTGTTATCTTATTTTTGGACTAATATCCGGTATATCCTCCATTATTTTTAATAACTTTTTCTATCCGGTTGGGCATACTCCTAATCAATGCTTGGCAGGTCTCAATTGGAATCTTCCTCCAAGTTTCTTGGACGCAGTCCCATAATTGGTGCTTATTGTAACACTTTTGCTTTGCCATCTGCTTTTTCAATTCACTCCACAAGTTTTCGATCGGATTCAGATCAGGAGACTGACTGGGCCAAGCGAGAGTGTCCACTTTATTAACCTCAAACCAAGTTTTAACTATCTTAGACGTGTGTTTCGGGTCGTCATCTTGTTGAAAAACCCAACGCAGGGGCATGTTTTCCTCAGCATATGGTAGCATTATATTCTCGAGAATATCCCTGTAGTCAGTTGCTCTCATAATGTCAGATATTAGGAAAATCGGACCTACTCCACACCAAGAGAAGCAGCCCCACACCATAATGTTTCCACCGCCATGCTTCAATGTTTTTTTTGTGTACCGAGGATCAAATTCTTTACCTTTAGGGCGTCTTACATGTCTGGAATAGTCATTTCCAAAAAGGCAAATTTTGGTTTCGTCGCTAAATAGGATATTACGCCACTTCTTTTGACCTTCAGATCCTGCCCATGTGATGTGGTCTTTAGCAAAATTTTGCCTCATGATCAAATTTTTTGTGCGCATCAATGGAACCCTTCTTGCGATACGACCTGGTAGTTTAGCCATTTGTAGTCTTCTCCTAATTGAAGAAGCGTTTATAATATTATCCATTTCGGAAGCAATGACCCTTGAAGATTTGAAAGGGTCGGATTTTGCAATTCTTATAATGCGTCGGTCCAGTTCTGGTGTGGTTTTCGATGGACGTCCACGTGTTTCTCTTTGACTTTGCACCTTTAAAGCATTTTGCACAAAATAAAGAGATCTGTTCATCCGTTTTGCTATTTCACGCAAAGATTTGCCACTCCTTCTAAGGTTTTGAGCAATTCTGCGTTCCTCCCTCGAACAATGAATATTTCGACCCATCTACATAGGATATTAATAATTGTTTTTCTACTTTTAGCATCTGTGTGAAGATTACTTACTATTTTATAACAATAAATGAAACCTTTCGTAGTCTAAACTTTTTTTCAGGCTAAATAAATCGAGTGTACTTATTATTTTCAGCAAGCTTTTTTCAAAGAATTGTGACTATTATAAAATTAGGGGAAAATACAAAATTGTGATCTTAGAGTTGCCATCTAGGTTTTTTTTAAAATACCAAAAAATTATTAGTTATGACAAAATTTCCAAAATTTTTTTGGTGTACTTATTATTTTCATCATGAGTGTATGTACTGAAAATCTCACTTGATACAACAAATAGATCATTGGGACTTGGCATATTCAACATAAAAGACGCTATTTAAAATTGTATGGCAACCACAAAAAGTTTGGTATTTTACGTTTATCTCGTATTAGGTCACATTGATTTCAGATGATGCCAACTTGCTTCTCTTTTGCTGTCATTGTTTATCGTATACCTCGATTAATTCACTGCACATCACTAGAATATTAGCCATTGTCGGAAAATTTTCTTGCGCATACGGATTGCTTATACAGTTGTGAAATATAATTCTGAAAATAATTGCAATCTTAGTGCAAAATTATTCACAACCAAGAACATTAAGTTTGTTCTTCCAATACATTAAAATAAAAGGTGAGCGCTGCGTTATTTCGAAGCATTTTTCGCGTAAATGTGTAGGTAGCAATATTGATTTTTTGCCGCTGTCAACGCCGGCCCCTGATGCAAGGTGGAAACAGGGTGCTTCAATGGGCAAAAGAACGCTAAAGACTGTGTGCCTATTTTTGTTCATTTTGTGCGTGCTTGTGTTTATTTTTGTAGCAAAATGCGTGGTCGCGGCAACTACATTCCACGTGGAGGCGGCACTATGCGCGGCGGTGGCGGCTATTACAACAACCGCAATTCCAGCAATTACGTGAACACACGTACCCAAGGGAACTATCGGCCAAACAACGGACGATATGAGAACAACTATCATCACAACAATCGTTATAGTGGTGGAAACAATAATAACTCCAACAACGACCACTACGATAATCGCAACCGCGATAAGTTCAACAACCATCATAACTCGAGCACCGGCGGACGCTATGATTCAGGATCTTCTCACAAGCGTAGCTATGTAAGTTGTGATTCATATGAAATTTAAATCCCAATTCTAACATATAATTCTATATCTGGGTAAACAGGATTCGTCACGTGATCGCGGTGATGACCGCAAACGTCCACGTCAAGACGTAAGTTTATATTAGATCTAATCAAATATTAATGTGCGCTAAAAAGAAAAGTAAAACCGAACAATTTTAGGTTTCTTAAAGATATATGTGTATATATGTACAGCTGTCATTGTCTGTGTAATTTTAATGAGTTTCCAAATATTTATAGCACTATTTTTGAAGGTTTAACGCCGGATGGAAATGCACACACGTAAATGGTAGTGCACTCAAAGTAGTCAGAATGAAAGACTTTGAGAACGAAAGAACTCAATTTTTATTGCATATATATTATATATTATAAATAGCAGCAGCAGCAGCTACGCATTATAGCAAAGATTTTGCCACAGCGATCAAGATATATGTATAAATGCATATATTGTACAGCCACGGCTGAGATTGAACTTGAACCGTGAATGAGACCGTGTATTGTGTGTCTATATCTCATATATATATAAATATTTATATATATTTTAATGCCTGTACAATCAGACAATTTCTCCGTTCTAAACAACAGATATATATCTATATACCTATAAATATATATACATTCGATATGTATATTTGTATAATCAATCCGTCTAAAATAGCTAAAAATATAAGGTTTGTTCTACATGCTACTACTACTACTACTACACACACTTGCTACCAGGATAATGATTATTGCATTTGAGATAACCCAATTTATATATATATATATAACTATATAAAAAAAATATATATAGTAATTCTTTATCATCCACAAATCAAGAAATTTATATGTATATCTCTATATGTATTCGAATATCAAATCAAAACAAAAACCAAAAAAAAAAAAAAAAACAATGCTCCTCTACACTCCTTCCTACTCATCAATCGTCATAGGATTACCGTCGCACTTCGTCGTCAAATGATCACAACGATCGCCCATCGTCTTCATCGCAAAACATGGGCTCATCTTCGTCCAGTTACCATCAACGGAACAGCACCGGCGGTGGTGGTGGTGGCGGAGGCGGTAGCTCGAGCTCGTATAGGCCACGAGATGATTCTGGCAGCCAGCGACATCAGCGCGATTCATCGATGGGTCCGCCAAAGCGGCCGCTGTTGCGCAGTGTTGCCGGCACTAGTTATATATCACGGCCGCGGGGCTCAATGTCCATACGCGGCGGCATGATGCGCAACAACATGCGCGGCGTTGGCACCATGAGGATTGTGCGTCCGCGCCTCAACGAATCCAATGATTTGCGCACCATGCGCCGCCAGCTGCTCTATGCACAGCAGAAAGATCGCGCTCGTCTGCTCAAGATACAACAGTTGAAAAGGTAATTAGACAAAAAGTTAAACAAACAAAACAAAAAGTAAAAGTAAATAAATAAAAGTAATATTTCTGTGTGAGGCAGCTGTCTAAATCCTATAAAGAAGTCAAAGCTGATGATAGTTTAAAATATGCCATGTGCCAATGAAGTGCGAAAAGAGCATCAGATACATTTGGCAATATGTTCACAATATGTGTAATATAAACACTCAATATCAATATAAACAATATGCCACATTTGAGTGTGTGTTAAGAACTATTATTGGCTAAATTCACAAATTAAAAGGGTTATTTAAAAAACCATTATTCTGTCGAGATACTAGAATGAGAGATTTGAGATCTTGTAAAGTGTATAAATATGTAGAGAATCAAATTAAGATAACCAACGACACCCGACACTATGTAACAAAGTATTTTGTTAGCTTACATCTTAATTGTATACGAGTACTTACCACATCAATTTGCATTTATGCCTTCCCCCTTCACCACAAAACAAAAACCAAAAACAAAACAACAACAAACAAAAATTCAATTCGAATTCCCATGTATAGCTCGTTGCGGCGCCAACGCCAGGCAGGGAACAGCAGCGATAACTCCAGCGATGACAATGATGACTCTGATAATGCTGACAAGGGGGACGATTCTGATAAAAAGAAGATGAAGAGCAATGAAGATGGTGGCGAAGAAGACGCAGACAACGACGATAAAGATGGTGCTGATGGAGATGAGAAGAAGAGCGAAACGACTAAAAAGTCGCCAAACAAAAAACGTAGCAGCAAAACGGCAATTGAAGATGCCGAGGGCAAGTCACATGATGACAAGGATAAGGACGATGGCGATAACCAGGAGCAAGATGATAACAATGACGCGGAGAAGAAGAAAACCAAAGTTGGCACCGATGATGATGATGATGATACTCATGAGGAGGCGGGTAAGGGCAAGACCGATGAGTCCGGTGACAATGCCGATAAGCCCAAAGAGAAGGGTAAATCCACGGGCACAGCTGAAAAGTCAACAGGTAAGAAAAAAGAGAAAGATGGCGATGACAAGGACTCCAAGTCGAAGAAGTCGTCATCCACCAAGAAGGACCGCTCATCGCGCAAGGACAAAGACGAAAGCGACGATGATCGCAAAGAGCGCCGTACAACCTCTCGTCATCGCGACGATGACCATAATTTGCGCAAGCGCACGTTTATCAAACTGACCTGCGTGCACTGTCGCATCAAGTGCGTCACCTTCAAGGTGGGTTGGATCAAATTTATACAATTACAGATACTTATTAGATGTAATTCACAGGAATATCACTATCACTTGAACTCACGCACACACAAGAATTCGATGCGTACCGTTGCATTGCGCCAGCGCGCCGATTTGCAGCGCATGCGCGCCCGTCAACGCACCACACAGCGTGAAATCGAGGAAAACAGCAAGGAAGAGTACGAGTCTCGTTATTGTCGTTTGTGTCGTTTGGCTTATCGTCAGCCGAAGAATCTGCATCAAGCCTCTGAGCACCACAAGACAATCAAGAAGTTCCTGATGCCATACTGTGGCTCCTGCCACCTGGCATTTAAGAATGCTATGCTTTATGAGAACCATCGCTGCTCGTTGGAGCACATACGAGTAGGTGTTAACAGAATGTATATCGTAATTAAATCTAATGATTATTCTTGTAGAACAAAGCCCGCAATGACGAGTCTGGCTCGGAGGACAGCGTTGATGAGCGTGAAATTGATTTGAACAAATTCCTTACCGTTGATTCGGTAGGCGAGATCGATGACGACGTCATGGATGCTGATGTTGATGCTATGCTGCTTCAGGCTGAAACAGCTCAGAAAAGCGCTGACGAAGAGACTCGCAAGCGTGGCCTTATTGGCCTAGAGTTCATCAAGGCTGTTGAAGCCTTTTACTGCGAATTGTGCAATCATTATTCGCCCAAGCAAAGCGATGACACTTTAGAAACGTACACAAAGAAGCATTGCTTGCAGCATTTGCATGTTAAGAACTATCTGCGCCATAAGGAAGAGACGGAAAAGAAGTCGAAATCGGATGAAGGCGAAGATGATGATCCAGAGGTCGATGAGGAGGGTAACAAGGTACCCAAAGATACTGACGAAGCAGAGGCAGAAGAAGACATTGAGAGGGATGTCAAGGATGAAGATGAGGAAGAATACGAAGGCGAAGAAGGCGATGGCGATGAATCGCATGACATGAAACTATGGGAGGAGGTTGACAAGGATTTGGGTGATCTATTGGCGGAAGTCAAACCACTGGGCCAGGAAGAAGAGGAGGAGGAAGATGAATCTGTGCTGAATATTGACATCGAAAGGTGACTTGAAATTATTTTTAATTAAAAATCAATACATATAACTGTATCAAACAATTACAGTGAAAAGAACAAGCTGAAGGATGTCAAAGATGAATCAAATGGCACCACAGACGACGCTACAAAGGAAACGAAACCAGCTGCCAAGACAGCAGACAAAAAGCCTGCTGCTGCTGCCGCTACAGCAACACCAACAAAATCAGCAACTGCCGTTAAACCGGAGCCGACAACGGTTAAGAAAGCAACGGCTAAAGTGGCCGTGACTAAGGCCAATCGACCCGGCCCGGCCTCGAAGAAACGTCAGGTGTTGGTCAGCTTGAAACGCACTTCAGCAGCAGCTATCAAGGCGGCCACCAACTCTGCAGCTGACTCCAAATGAGCACGATCTGTCCACCATTTATACATACAAACAGACACACGCGGATAACCGCAGTGATTTAGTTGCTGCATAATAAAGAAAAAACACATTTAAAATTCAACTTTTACATGTAACTGCAGACAACAATGTGCAACAAACAGTGCACGGGGCATGTTTAATAACCTTTTAGTTTTTGAAAATTTAACTAAACAAACCAAACCACCTGTGCAGCATGTGGAGCACACTTTTTATGTACCTTTCGCGTCATGTGGCAGCAGCGGTAGCAACCTTTCTAAACTGTAAAGCGGCCAAACAATGAGCCAGCGAAATGTGCTCCAGCTGCCAATTTGCAGGGCAGCTATTACAGTGAGTGTGTTAGAGAAATGGTAGTTGTTTAATTTGATTAAGTGGATTTTTTCAATTTCGGTGCCGCCTATTTATCAGATGTATTTATTAACCTTGTGGACGAGACAAGCAGAGACTCTGAACTGCTGGTTTTTATTTCCGCAACGAGACAATGGCAAGACGGTGGCAATGGCAACTGAAAGGAAAATACATTTCATTTCATTTCATAATTTTCGCTAAAATTAACTTTCACTGCATGTCACGTAGGATTGTGGACTGTGGCTGCCAGATGTGGCAACAACATGTCTTTTGCATGTGCCACACATTACACAATGTGCCACTTAATATGCGTTAATATTAAGGGGGCGCCTCTCTCCGCGGCTGTGGCTGTGGCTGCTGCTGTGCGGTTTATGCAGCTTCCTTTTTATTAAATCAGACAATGTCAAGTTTTTTTGATTTGATTATTGCAGCGACTGCATTTTTTCGATGCTTGATAAGCTGTCCACTTGGCTGACTGCCGAAGCTGTGTCGTTAATCCCAGACAATCTTTCATGCGGCGCTTTGGTGAATTGCATTTCAAGCTGTCGCGAGATTTATGCGCGCATTGTTCTGTGCCACAAATCCGGTTTTTCGATTCGTTTGTTGCCGGCTTCAGCTTCGGCTTTAGAGCTATTAACATTTAATCTGTGGCTCCAACTTGTTTATTTTTTGTTTTCTTACTTTTTGGTGCTTCTATTAAGAAATTGCGACGGCTTTTTTGTTTTTTAACGATCTTCCTGTTGTGTGCAGCTCGTTTTCAAAATTTTTTTGCACTTTGCCACATTTTAAATGCCAAGGTAGCGTCTCATGTTAGTTGAATCAAGTTTGCTAGACTACAAAAAATGTCTGTTAATGCCAGCAAACGCACTTATGGTGTAAATATGCTGTTAAGTTACGCATTTGCCGCTGGGCATTGGCATTTCTCATGTGTATAGCTAAAAAGTTGTTAAATTAAATCATTTGGCCACTTCATTGAAATGTCATTTTGAAGTGTTTGTTGCATGGCATTATTATTTCTTTTTTTTTTTTTTTGTGCGGGTGCGTGCCTAATTGCTGGTATTTAAACAAATGCTTTGTTTTGCACATTTTCACATCGTTAAGTATACGTGTGTTTTGTTTATTGTTTTTTTATTTTTGTTTCTTGTTGATTTCTAGTCTTTTCTTCTCTTGTAAAAAGCCTTGGCACTCAAAAGCTGGAATTTGCATACATTTACGTGTGTATTCAAAATTATATCTGTTGTCCAAAATGTTGGTAATGATTTGATTGTACAATCTCAACGGTTTTGTAACGCAAGGTCTTAACTTTTTTCTCATTGTCTATACATTTTTTTCTTTATTCAAATGATTCAAAATTAGCTGCTGGTCAAGCAGTGCTGTTAAGCGACAGCATAAATATCGATAACAATTAGTAATGTCATCTAAATCTATCCTTGTCCATTCACAATAGTTTAAAGCTGTGCTTAGACTTGCACAACTGTGTTTGTATTTGAAGTACATATGTAATTAATTTTTACATGCCCATTCTTATTGCAATGCCTAATGCCTAACTGTAATGTGTGAACATTTCACACGACTCTTTGCCAGCCTTGTGATTGATCAAGCAGCATTTAAGGCACGTTAATGCCTAAGAACTTAATTGCTGTGCGACCACAAACACAAACACAACCACAGTCACAACCAGGGCCAGCTGACCCAAGCTTTGGGAAATCCTCAATGGTACTTCTTGGTACATTCATTTGTACTAAATACAGTTGCACACGGTTTTTTTTTTTTTTTTTTTGCTTTTTCCGCATCAGTTTGATTTGGACTTGCATAAATATATTACATCAGGCAGACAGGCAGATAGCAATTATTTTTTTGGCACGCAATTTAAAAGAGTACATGGGATATGGATGTGTGCAGATTTTTGCATAGATACCGCAAGGGCGTTGCCGGTGCGAATAAATAGTGCTACTACAAGATCTAATTAAAGCCAGCCAGGTGCAGCTGCATCTGGGAAAGATGCAGCCAGCACATCTTGCACATAGACACATACATATATATGTGTGTACATATATCTATGCTATTTTGTTTGTCATATTTTTGCATGCTTCATTCATTCTTCTCACGCCCAAAATGTAAATGAAGTCGTCGACGTCAGCGTCGTCGTCGTTGCCGTTGCCGTTGCCGTCAAAGGCACCCGCCAGGTGAGGCTTATGGGGGCTTACCTATTGCTAATGTTAAGCCAAAGACGAGTTTACATGCTTCGCTAGTTGCTGCTGTCAGCAACTGTGAGGCGCTCTTTGTAGTGTGAAAATCTTTTTCTTTTTTTTCTCTCCCCCTCTGTTGTTTATTTTCTATGATTATATTATTCGACTAATACACACATATATTTTTATTTTTATATATATTGTTTAAGGCTTTTTTGTGCTAAACTTGCTATTTGGGCTGCATTTGCTGTCAGCCAAGTTATTGCAACGCTTTTCTGATTTCTTTTTATTGGAGTTAGAGTCACAGATTTATTGTGCAATCAGACTTAAGTGAAGCAATGCTTAGCTCTTTTATTTTTAGGCACACACGTAGTATGTTAATAGCTTCACCTGTGCCTTTATTTTCTTTCTATGCCCTCTGACATTTTATGAGCTGATTGCATAGACAACAAAAATCATAATCATCAATTTATGCAAGGTCGCTGGCAACACGCGGAGATCAAGCTGGAGCTGGAAATGCAAGCCATGCAAGCATGTCTATCAACTGTCTGCCCACATTAGCTCATTATCGAATGATGTGGATTAGGTGCATTAAATGCTGTAAATGCCGTCTGTTTCTGATTTTAATGGGCTTCCACATTATGAGTGCAGAGTGAAAATCAACCTGCCAAGCGTGCGGTACTTAAAACTTAAGCACATTAATTTATCACACAGACCGGGTAGCGTTTAATGGAAACACTTGGCCAAAATGAAAAACCAGGAAAACGCAAATCATATAACAATGCGAGCCAAAAAAAGTCAGACCAAAAATGATCTTTTTTGGCCCCGGCGACCCACACAACATATAATGCCAATCGCAATTGTCTACAGCTGACTGGACGCTACGCTCATTAGCAAATTATAAGCATAGCGAGCGTATGTGAATGTATGTGTGTGTGTTCGTGTATGTTTGTGTGGTCCACGCTTCACTGGAACCCGGATTCAACTACAGATATACTTAGATACAAATTGAGATACAGCCGCCGCTGAGCAAATACAGATTTAAGACTCGTCTCTTTGTGGGGGGTTCGCCCGATTGGGCTTGCAAATCATGAATCACGAATCGGTTTATGTTTATAGCAGTTTTACGCCCGACTGGTTTTCAAATAAAACGATTTTACGTCAAGCTATATTAATTGTATTTAAATGTTGTGTGGCAATTGCTTAAACATAAATTAGAATGCTCTTTTTTTTACGGCTTCAGAGATTTTAATTAATGCAAAAGAGTTTTTTTTTTTTTTTTGACATTTATGATTTATGGGTGTTGTTAAAGGTTTTTGGGCATATACAAAGCTATTGACAATACTGGGTAAGCCATAAAGTATAAGCAATAAAATTCATGGATTCTAAAAATAATTTAGCTTAGGTAATATATTTTTATTTGCGTTCATAATTTAGAATAATTATATTTTGACAGCCCTCAAAAGTATGCAATGGAATTTCGATAGAACTGTTTAGATTTTCATGAGTAAAACCTGTTTGCAGTTCGTTTAATCTTGAATGTGATTCTACAATAAATGTGAAAATAATAATTTTGCTTACAATTTTAATGGGTAATTTAATTAGAAAATGTTGGACTAGGCAAATGTGTAAAACTTGGAGGTTTTTTTTAGACTTTTAAGTACGTTTCTCTGTTATGTCAATATAAAAAATGCCATGAGGCAGCAATTCTACAGGTTTCTTACGTTACCAAACTATATCCAATATAATATATTAAAAATATCTTTACAAACTCTTTTACTTTAACTGCACACATTGTGCCTCTATTTTGACATATTTACCCATAAACTGAAGCTTTACTTAAAGCCTTAACTCATATATCAATTACACTTGGTAAAGTAGCCTAATCTCGCTGACATAAACTCCGTATTGGATGGCATTTTAATTATGATTTGTCGCAGTTTAATTATACATAAATTAGCCATAATTATTATGGCCAACTATATGATTAACGTATCATAGCCAGACTCTAGCCGAAAACAATAACAAAAAGTTACGATACACACAGTTGACATATGCACGAAGACGACGACGAAGACGACGACGATTATGCAATAGCATTGTCCAATGCACATTTCATTAACAAGAGCAACAACAGCAGCAGAAGTAGCAGCAACAGCAGCAGAAGCAGCAACAACAACAACAGCAACAACTGGAAATAGTTTCGCGTAGATTCTGCCAATTAAGATCTCGGTCGATGTTTTGCGGAGTATGTATATCAAATGCATAAGCTAAATGCTAAGGTTGACTACTGTCCAACGGCCTGTCGCGTTATAAACAATTTATACACATAAAATTTAGAGCATAAAACTGTCGGCCGCAAAAAGCATCAGCAAGAGCACCAGCAACAACAACAACAACAACAGCCACAACATTCTAGCAATAAAAACTGAATGCAAATGCCAAACTGCGAAGTGCAACAGCAGTTGAGTGCATCAACAGCAATTGCAGCAGCCACAGCAGCAACAGCAGCAGCAGAAGCAGCAACATCATTATCGACTTCATAATGAGCATTGATTGAAGCTAACTGTTGCACTTCTGCTTGGATGCTGCAAAAAGTGTTTGAAATTAAAAAAAGCGAACAAAAAAGAAGAGAAGAAAAATAGAAAAAACTTTAATACAATAATAATAAATAGTAGTAAAAGAAAAGAAGATGTTGCCAATGTTGTTGCTGTTGTTGATGCTGCTGATCGCATCGTTGTTTTGGCTGTTGCTGCTGTCTGCGTCCAGCATGCAATGCAACAATTTCACAAGCAACACGCAGACAACTAAATGACAATGTGAGCAAACTAACAACAACAACAATGAGCTGAATTTATAATAAGTAAATCCCATGTTGTTGTTGCTGCTGCTGTTGCCTGCAATTGATCGATGTTGCTGTTGCGCAAATGCTGCAGAGCAATAACAACAACAACAACAACAACAAAAAGAAAGATCTTCAGCTTAATTATCAACTTATTTATTTGGATTGCAATTGTCTTAATCAATTTGTTAAGGATGAGGAAATGGCATCGAGTCTATAATTTGTCAGGCCATTTAAGCGGATTTCCTCAGCGCTAAGTTTCACAGCTACCGTGTTAACTTTGACACCAACAGCAACAGCAATGGCAACAGCAGCAACAACCGCAACAGCAACACCAAACCAACAATCGCCCACACGAAGACAGGCAATTAGGCATTGGGTAAGAGAGCTTGAAATTAAATCGTTCTGCAATTGAGCCAAATTGTTGAGAGCTGCAGTTGATGCTGATGCTGAAGTTGAAGCTAAAGCTGAAGCTGAAGCTGGCCCACGCATGCGCTGAAATGTTGATCAGTTGCCCGGTGGCAATTGCAAATGTCAAACGAAAGACTTAGGCAGCGAACTTGCCGATTGGGCGTTATTAAATATGCAATGCAAATGCAAATGCAAATGTAAATGCTTAGCCAAATTTGCTAGCTTGTTAAATGTAATGCGCACAATTTGAGCCAACTAAACAGCAACTAAACACAAAATATGCCCTTTAGCCTCGGCCAGGCCCAGCCATGCCCAGGCCTAGGCCCAGACCCAGGACCAGGCCCATGCCCAGGCCCAGGCCGTGGCTCTGGTTCAATTTAGTGTCACGTTAGCATTTGTTGTTGTTGTTGTTGTTGTTGGTTGATGGCTGTGGTTGGGGCGCAAACGCTTCCAGGCGGCTGCCAAATGCACGGGTGGCCATTAAACAAGCGCCTAACTAGCAGTTGCGGCCGTCAACGTTGAATTAACCAAAGTAGCCCCCTGAAACGTTTGCTTAAAACCCATAGAGAAGTCTATAGAGAAGCTGCTGCTGCTGCTGCTGCTGCTGCTGCTGCCGCTGCTGCTGCTGTTGTCGAACCTTTCTCTTTGTGCCGCCGCAAAGGTCGGCAACGGTTCGTGGCTAGCTTTCGGTCTTAGTCTCGGCTCTGTCTGTGCTGTGTCGGTTTTTTTTAATAAATACAAGTGTTGCCCGCACAATGGCAAAGATTCGTTTGTCGAACGTGCAACGCGCGCGATCAAGACTTTTGCTTCAGCTGCTGCTGCTGCTGCCAATAAATACTAAAGGCAGGCTACAATAACAAACGGTAAATCGTCGCCAATAACATCATCAGCCAGACTTCAGTTGGCTGTACAACAGTCTAATGGCAGTCAATAGCGTGAAGGCTGCTGTGATTCAAGACGCGTGCGCATCCAAGGATTAAAATCGCCAATTTTACAGTTTTTTAGTTTTTTCAATTTTACGCATTGTGTGTCGAATGTTCATTTCCATTACATAACTCTTAGCTCTTAATAAGCAAACGTATAACGTTCAGTGTTCATTGTGAGTTTTCTGTGATTTTCAATGTTGTTTGTTTGTCTCGTTTTTGTCTTTTTGCAGTTAGCCATGTGTTTAATGCAGTAATCCGTTTTTGCGAGCATTTTTGTCAAGGAAAGCGAAACAAAACATTGCAGTGACTGTGAAAGTAATAAACAACATCACCAACATCACCAACAACAACAACAACAGGCAGCTGCAAAATATATTCAATTACTAGTCCGTTGCAACAACGACACAAAATGAGAATTCAAATATTGGCCCTAACACTTTTGCTGGGTAAGTCAAAGTCAAATACGGAAATTAGCTGAAATCGTGCAAAGCGAAGATGTGGGGATATCCACAGATTTTTGCAAACTGAGAAAATTACTAATTAAAGACTGACACTATGAGTTAGGTTTTTTTAAATTTATAAATTTGCATACATTTGATCTTTATAAAAACTATAATAATGGCTCATTAAAAATATTTTTCAATCTTATTGAAACTTATTGAAATATTTATATATATTTTTGCATCAATTATATTTAATTTTTTTTTTTTAATTTTGAGATAAATTACATTTTTTAAATATAAATAAAATATTTTTTTTCTTTTGTTTTGATGCACAAAAGAAAATATTAATGTTCTTATTATTATTATTAATTTTTAAATTCTTGATGATATTAATTTTAAAATGCCTTCAATTCTCAAAATTTTTTATATTATATATACAAATATATTATATTATATATTATAATATATGGTATTAATTATATAATTTTTAATTATGTATCTGTTATAAAAACTAAAATATTTGATTACATTTTTTAAGCTGGCAATTTGCATATTTCTAGAGTTTTACTTTTTCGGTTATATTAAAGAAATGAATTCATGTATATTAAAGATGTCTGTAGTTATTTTATCACAGCTATATAGATCATTTCTGTAATAATGTAGAACTAGTCAAGTCAGTTATGCAGAAAAAGAGTAGGTATATTTAATTTCCTTTCTAATATATGTTCACACGTATGTTCATCACTTTAACTATTATTTACTTTAGCTATTATTATAAATGAAGTGAATTAAAAAATATGCTTAAGTGCTTTAAGTACTTTACTGTTTTTAGTGTGCAACATTATACAACTTAATTATGTCTTTAGTCTGCGCTACTCTAGCTGCCTTTGATTTATTTGCCATAAAAACATTATAAATGTTTTATCACTACATAAAAAGAACGTTATTATATTTAACAATTGATTTTTATGGCGTTGTAAATTAAATTAAAACCAGTTTTTAATAAAAATAAACCAACAAGGTGTGCAAACAAAATTTAAATTGTAGTAAAAAGCAAGTGCCTAAAGGTTTATTAGTAATTAACACAAACCATGCTATATAGGTAGAGTATATGTATTTATATATTTATATACATATATAGTATATTCATAGTTTTATCGACCTTTAATTTCCTTTCTAATTAAAAGAGAAAAACTTTTACAAATACTTTTCACCAATTTCGCCATCTCTTCTCCTTCCCACACAGGCCTCGTCGTCGTCGGCCAAGCACTCGATGCCAAAGCCAAGAGCGAAGACAGCAGCTCCGCCTCCGCGCAGTTGGAAACGGAAGCGACCAAAGACAAGCGACAGGTGAGCAGCAAGGAGACGCCCATTTATCCGAATCATCGCAGTTCGGCTGCTGAAGCAGCCGCTGACGATCCCGAGGATGGGCAGGAGTCGATCTATGGCAGCAAACCGAATCAGTTCATCATACGCCCCATTGCACCGCATCAGCATCAGCAGCACGAGTCGCATCAGGAGCCGCAGTTGCGTAACTTTGCAGCGGCCAACTCGCGTCCACACGCGGCACAGCTGCTCGAGCAGAGCCAAGAGGTGAGTTCACGGGGCGGAGGTAGGGGAAAGAAAGGTCTCCGCACTCGTTGTAGTGGGTCAATATTTGCTTGTCTTTCATCAAAAAGTTTGTCTGCTTGGGGCGACAGAAGCATTTGTTAAACGTGACTCAACCGAATTACACGATTCTTTGCAAAATACAGGATGTTAAACTGTAACAACAGAAACTGCAACAACAGAAACAACAGCAACAACAACAACAAGAACTGCAGTTTTTATTGAAATTGTCAAATTAAGCCTTTCGCTGGCCCCCAGCTTGGCGCAAACCTTGACCAATATTTCGCTTCAATTTTCATCATTTTGGGAACAAATTGCGATTAAGGCAATCGCAATTACCCAAAAGACAATGTTTTCATATTACAAAATGTGCAAGAAAAATGATTGTTGTAAAAAAGGAAATAGAAAAAAATTAAAAGCGAATATAATAAATGCCATTTGTAGCGGCCGAAATGTAAGTCACGAGCACCAACAACTAAAAACTAAATAATTGCAAAATTATTATTATTGTGCTGCTCTAACGCGTCAACAACAACAGCAACATGCCACATCCAACACAATTTGCAACAGCGGCAACTTCTTCGTCAACTTCTTCTTCTTCTTCTGCTTCTTCTTCTACTAGTCACAGACAATGGCAGGCGTTCGTTGAGTTTGGCTTCAGTCGTGGGAAGAAAGTTGACATAATGTTATAATCACATCACCCCCCACATCTGGCTGCTGTCTTTCTGCCTCTGCTGATGGCGCCTTGACATGGCTGGCTTTTATTTATTATAATAATGTGAAGCCTATTGCGAAGGCAAACACTGCGCAACAGGTTTTGGGCTTTGGATTATTTCTCACTCAGCTAATTTTAACTAATTTGCTTAACTCAAATTTAAGTAAGTCTTTCAATTTTGCGCTGGCCCAATTGGTGTCATTTATAAACTCATTGTCTTTCTATGCGATTCTCAGCAAATTATGTGCTACTTAGACGTTTTCCTTTCCTTTCTTTTTCTCTTGTTAGCTGTGTACTTAGCTTGTTAGTGCTTGTTATGTGAAAAAGAAAGAAAGGCACTCACTAAATCTTCTAGGAGTAGTTGAAGCTGGGTAAACTTTTAATTTTACAATTAGGTATTCCATTGATAGCCCAACAGAGAGTTGAAATTCAGATTCAATAAGTAATTAGTTTCCTTTAATGTCAATTCTGTTATCATCTTTTATCTTTAGTCTCTTCCTGTTTCACTTCCTTATATCAAAAGTGCCTTTAGCTCAAGTAGTATTCATTTCTTTTCTTAACGTTGCTTCTTCCTTCTATCTCTCTTTCCTTCTATACCACTACACCTCTCTACTCTCTCCGACGATGAGCTTCATACTGTTAGTCCACATTTACTTATCGTCATCTGACGACTTCTCTCTAACTTTCTCCCTCTCCCCTCATGCCAATCTCCTAGCTAAGCAATTCTCACGCTTGCATGTTGCATGTCTGGTGTTGTTACATCTCTTGCTCCTTTTCTCTAGTGTTACACATTGACCTAAAATCATATCGTTAGTTTGTTGCACAGTGTAATGTAAATAATTTGTTTTATGCCAACGCGCCACCGACTTGCGCATCGATTGCAACAGCAGCCCAAGTCAAGACCCCGCAACCGTTGAGGTTTCTGTTGTTGTTGTTGTTGCTGCTGCTGCCGCTGTCAGACGTCGCACAAGTGTTATATAAGTTTTAGATGCCACACGATTCTCACAGCTCACAGCTCAGAGCTCACAACTCTTGGAGTTGATCTTAATAGATGTGGCAGCTGCTTGTGGGCTTTATGTGGGGAGCTCCACATTTAAACGCTGCCATTTGGCTGTGGCATTGGCCGTTGATCTTTCGCACGCCCACCTAGCCGCAAGCAAGCTTAATCGTCATAATTTATAAGACACGCCCTAACGCTTTGTCTCTCGCCCACACCTAGCTGCAGCACTACGTCTATCTGCAAGATATACAGCGACACCAGCCCAAGGCACTGGCATCTGGAGCTCAAGGTAAGGCAGCGACACAGTCCGCCAAGAAGGTAACGCCCGTCGCCGAGGAACAGGAGCAGGAGCAGGAGCAGGAGGCGGAACAACGTTATGCTGTCTCCATACAGCCACAGCCGGGCTTGAGAGGCGGGCCCTATGCGCCGTCAGCATATCAGCTGCCCTTGCCACTGCCTGCACCTCAGCATCAACATCAGCAACAGCAACAACAACCGCAGCAACATCCCCAACAGCAACAATATCAAATCATTCCCGAAGAGCAGTTCTTGAAATTACTCGAAGAGGAGCTGCAAGCAAGAGCTTACCATGAGCAACTACGTCAGCAGCAACAGCAACAGCAGCAACAACAACAGCAGCAGCAACACCAGCATCAGCAGCAACAGCAACATCAGCAGCAACAGCAGCAACACCAGCATCAGCAGCAACAGCAACATCAGCAGCAACAGCAGCAACAGCAACAACAGCAACAACAACAGCGCCAGCCCAAATTATTGCCAGTTCACAGCACCGCAGCCACGCATAAAGTACTGCAGCAGGCAGAGCCCATCTTGGGCCTAGGTGGCTATCGGGATCGCTATGTGGCCGAGCAGCAGCTGGTGCAGCCCAGCTACTCGCGTGGTGGACCCAAGTACTTGCCCTTGCCGCAGTCCCAGGAGGAGGATGAGTCGCAGCCGCCTGTGCCACAGCAGCGTCATCAACCACAACATCCACAGCAACAGCAGCAGCGTCTCATTGCTGGCCTGCCGCCACAGATTGCCTACTATCAACCACAGATCAGCTACAAGACGTTGCCCAATCATCCGCTGGCCAAATCGTCGTTAGAGAGCGAGATCGAGAAGCTGCTGGCCGCCAACAAACCAGGTTCGGGCCAACAAGCGCTGGCCTATGTGGACAGCAGCAATGAGCCAACGCTGGTGAATCATCAGCAACATGTGACAAGGCTGCCACCTCCACAGCATCCACCGCCACCCACCTCGCACCCGGCACTGCGCCAGCCCAAGGCCTATTTGGCCAGCACGCCCAACTCTCTGCTAGATGCCAACAATCAGCCTTTTGTGCCCTCGCTCTTTAAGTTCAGCAACTTCCAGCAACCGACGCCCATTTATCCTGGACCACAGCCCGAAGGCAAGCGATTGGGGCCTGTTATTTATCCAACGGGCGCACCCGCTCTGCCACAGCCCTCGCAGTACTACTACCAGGAGGCGTCGCCCACACCAGTGCCCAAGCCCAAGCACTATCGCACTAAGCAATACAAGCTGCCCACGCCCTCACCTACCAAATCCTATGAGAAGGCGCTGCTCTATGCCGACTATGCGGAGCGTGCCCAGCCTCCAAGTCCAGCACCCACCAACGCCCACTTCTATCCCAGTCCCCCTGATCCTATCAAGCATGTTTCCCATGGCCAACAACGTGCTGTCGTGCCCACTGTGCAGCCCATTGATTATCCCGCTCATCCATCGCCCTCGCAGTCCAGCATCTATGTTTCCCAGGGCACTGGCATAGCCACGCCCTCTCGTGTCACGCCCACAGCCGCTGCTGTGCACAAGCTGCGTACCCTGGACGAGGTGAAGCAGCTGAATCTGCCGCCACCCAATGGCAAGCCACTCACCCAGGCCGAGTTCCAGGCGCTCGTCGAGGCTGGCTACCCAGTCAAGGCAGTGCCAGTCCCAGTGCCCGTGCCCTATGAGCAGTACGTCAAGGAGCATCCCGAGTATCGCAACCATCCGCCAGTAGACTATGCGCACCTGATGCGCCTGGCCACACGCCAACTAACTGCCCATCAGCATCAGCATCAACACCAACTGTCGCATCAGCGCGCAGCGCCCTCTGAGCCGTCGGTGAAGATCCTCTCCTCGCCCTCTTCCGCCGAGGCGCAACAGCAGACGGCGACAGGCATTGGAGGCGGCAGCGTCACGTATTTGCAGCGAAGGCCACGTGACGAGCAGGACACAGCTGTGGCTGGCAGCGAGACGAAGGCAACGGCACCCGCCGAGCCGGTGGCGAAATCCACATAAGATGCGATCCTTTAGTTAATCTCACTCACCCTTTGCCTAGTTTTAAGTATTGTAAAAATGTTTCTGCATGTTCAGCACCTTAATAAAGTTAAATTATAAATAAATAATAAAGAAATTTAGTTAGATATTCAGAACCAGTTTCTACAAACTATCGAAAACCTTTTACTTGCGTACTCTTACGGGTCTCTTGGTTCAACTAATATAACAGGGAGTTACGGACTTGCATGGGAAGATTTATAAAATTTAGATACAGTAATATAAAAGGATTTTAATCTTTAATAGATATTTTAGCAATAGGTTACATATAAACAATATTTAAATTTTGATAGATTGCCGAAAACTCTAAATTACCATTTCTTACTCTCTATTTCATTAATTAAATTTCTATCTTGTATTTATTATTTTAATCGGCTAACATGCAGTTGCTCGACGACCTTCCCTCAGGTCAGGATCAGCGGGGCGTTGCTGTTGCTGTTACTGCTATCGGCTGAGCTAAGGGTTTCGGGCGTGGCAGCATCCCTCGTCTGCAGACGAGAGATCTGCGGGTCTCTTCGATCCTTATCCTTGCGCTCTCGCTCCCGATCTTTGTCTTTGTCCTTGTTGTGCTTGTGTTTGTGCTTGTGCTTATGCTTCTTCTTGTCCTTTTTCTTCTTCTTCTTTACAGAGCCATCGGGCCTCAGCTTGCTCTCGTCGTAACTGCTCTCGCACTGTCGTGTCGTCTCGCCAACGTCGAGCACTGAAACTGAATTGTCGTCTACCGTATCCGCATAGATCTCGGTTCGTAGCCGCTTAGTTAATTGCTGAGAGTCACCAGCGCCGTCATCGACTGACACAACATTTAGCTTTTCCTCGCCGTCATAGGCCTGCACTGCAGTCGGCTCATTTAGTACGGTGACC
Source organism: Drosophila hamatofila (assembly GCA_035045345.1). Lineage (NCBI taxonomy): Eukaryota > Metazoa > Arthropoda > Insecta > Diptera > Drosophilidae > Drosophila > Drosophila hamatofila. The sequence continues at coordinate 9,547,682 of JAWNPA010000052.1, read as the reverse complement.
ACCTCACTGCGCTCTAACTTAATTATCTCATCGCCCACCTCGAAGGCTTCTGTAGCAGTTCGTTTAATAGTAACCATGGCTGGCTTATGTCTCTCCTGGGGCTCACTCTCAATTGGCTTGGGTTCGATTGCCTTTTTGAATGAGTTACTTGACATAATAGAGTCCTTCATCAAGTCCTTGTAGAAGCTCTGAGTTTCGGTCGCCTGCAAACAATGCGGTCGCTTGTTGCCGTAGAGCGCATAGTATAGATCCACAAAATCGCAACGCAGTTTCGTGTCACAGGCCAGTGTATTCATACTGTACCACAGACGGTCCAACAGATCTGGTTTGTCTAAGCGGCTTCGAGACTCGCGGGTAAATGGGGGATTGTCAATGAGCAACTGGGCGAGAGCATGTCGTGCAGCAGGATCCGGATCAGTTTCGAGCAAAGTTATCAAATGTTCCAAGTCTTCGCTGCGTCCATCTACTTTCACAAAATCCACAAGACACTCCATGGCAGCAATGCGTAAGTCCAGAAAAATGCCATATTCTGCATAGCTGCGGTAAATATGCGGCAGCGAAGGCAGATGGCCAAACTTTTGCAGCTTGCGTATGACCTTAAGACAAGACACGGAAACCACATACTTGTACGATGGCAAATGCTTCTCCAAATTCAGCAGGCGCGTGACCTCGTCCAGAACCAGTCTATCAAAATGAAAATGGAATTAGTCTACGCAGCTTAAACAATTAGTTTTATTTCTAATTACTTGGCATCCGTGGAAAGGCTGTCTGTGGTAATTTGTGTGCCGTGCATTGCTACAGATACAACGGGCGTCAATGTCTCTCCCAAGGCCTCGACCAATGCAGCTCTATAGTAAGCATCCGTATAGTGATTACGTGAGTTCTCATTGTACTTGAAGAGATCAAACAGAAATCGCATTACCTCTGGCGGGCAGATGCCATGAGACGTGCGTAGGCCTATGACGAGAAAATGCAATTAAAGATATATATAAAAAAAGGGAAGATATAATCCACTAACCCGCCATGGCTACAGGTATAGCCTTTTGCAGAAAGTACAATTGAAAGTTGGAAAAATTGTTCAGTTTTATGATATGTGGTGCACTAAAAGAGCCGAAGAACTTGCGGAAGATGTTAAGCATGGCAGGTGGACCACTCCATGAGGCGACCATTTGATTGGCCACCTTGGTTAGACTGTGAGCAGCCTGGCATCGGACCTTGTAAAAGCAATGATCGCTCTCGATGGTATCGGTGAGTGCTAATCGCGTGGCATTTGTGGGATACTTTTGCAGCGCCTGGATAGCCTGAAACTGGGCTGTCACATCTCGCTCGTGGCGTAGTTGGTATTGCCATTGAAAGTCCGGTTGCTCAATAATTAGATCTCGTAACAAAATCATCTCCGGATCAAGCCGTATCCACAGCACTGGTGAGTCACTGCGAAATAGAAAAGATATTAAGTGGCTATACTTAGGTGAAGGATAATGAGACCTACTCCATGGCAGACAAGTCCATGTCCACCTCTTCGCCGGTGCACAATGGAATCTTTTTCTTCTTGTTTCGCCTACTCTTGGAATGGCAGGTGATGTCCGCTTTGACCAGTGTGTTCTCAATTTGCAGCGTGTGCTTGAAGGTGCCATCCAACTCCTGCAGCTGCACCAATAAGGGTCCATTATATTTCCGCACACCGCGCTGATTGACAAAGTCCTGGCGTATCTCCAATTCGATGGTATTTCGCTTTCGATTAAACACCGAGGTGAGTGAGAACTTTGCATGGCCGCCCGTGCGCACCCATTGATCCATAAACACCGACATGTCCTTGCCCGTGACCGTGAAGATGGCTTTGATGAAGATGTTCGTGGAGATGAGCAGCTGTGACCAGAGGCCGGCGCCTATTTTCGTAGCTGCTGCATTTGTGGCCAGCGCCAGTTGTTTGTTAAACACTTGGATGAGCAGCTCCTGGCCAATGCGATGCTCCAACATGCGTATGACCAGATGCGCCTTCCGACGCATCGCCTCCACATATTTAGGTGACACCGTGTGCAAACTCTTGATGGGAAAGTAGTGTACAATCTCTTGCTGTTTACTCGCTGCTGCTGCTGGATTCGTACTCGATACGGGCAAAGGAGCTGGCGGCTGACTGCAATCGAGTATGATGCCGCCATACTGCTCCTCGTACTTGACCACGCGCGCCAGCTCCGTTTGCACCCATTCCCTATACTCGTTATTGCCGAAACATTTACGTGAGTAGAGGCCACACAGGTACTCTGCTATGCCCTTTGCTAGCCAGGTGTCCGACCAGTGATGCGAGGTGATGAAGCAGCCAAAGAACTGCTCTGCCACTGCTCGTGACATGAAGGTCCGTGAAATGTAGGTTTGGTCTATGATTGCTATGGAGTGCAGGAGATTAACCGATGCTATCGTCATTGTTGCATAGGCGCTGACATCCGTATCCAGCTCGTCTACAAACACCTGTTTGTAGCAGGAAAACGGGTAGCGTGTGGAGAGCGTCTCTTCAAAGAACTCAAAGGCTTCATGGAGATATCGCACCGTATTCTTCAGCAGAGGCAACAGTCCGGGCAGGCAAAAATGTGTGACTTCGTGCATATGCGGGTCCACGTAGATTTCGAAGGGACCCACAGCCAGCGCAATGTTCGGCGCACATACGGGTGTGGATACAATATAGTGAAACGTTTTCCTTCGCAGATCCGGCGTCATTATAACTTCGACAAGTTCTCCACAGGACACAGCAGTCATATTCTTATCTACCGTAAATTCCAGCCGCCAGGTGCACGGATCCGCAAAGCTGTCTACGCAGGGAAACCAAAGGCGGGTCGAGTTCTCATAGCAATTGGTGAACATATGCGAAAAGCCGACCTGCGTAGTTTTGTCTTCACAGGATGTGGGCGGCAAAACGAAGTGCAGACCACTTTTGGGATTTTCGGCAGAGAATTCAATACGTACGCGCAGACCACGGCCCTCCTGAATTAGCGAATAGCCCTCTGGCGGCACTAGTATCAACAGTTCGCCATTATTCACATCCGGATCCGTTATTTGGGCGGCAGCCAAATGAGCCTTTGAGAAGACCTCCAGAGATCGGCTAGAGCTGTAATGAATTTGAATTCAATGAGTAAAAGAGTTGTCACAGGTATTGCTGCAGCTCAACATACCTCTTGGGCTCATTGTGGCATATGTCCTGAAAGGGATCGAAGTAAACGAACTCTGCCTGGCAAACATCGTTGAGCACCACGTTGTAAATTCGCAGCTGCTTGGCATTGAGGCGTATCAAACGTACGCTCTCATTATTTGGCACTATAGTCAACTCTACCATGCCCTGAAAGTTATTCATAATTAATATAATATAATATGTAGCGTTATCTTTTCCTCTTACAATTATGCTCCGACGCTCAAAACTAATTCCAGTTAGGCTCACAACCTGATGCGCCGTGCTAGGGAAAAGAGAAATTGTTAAATGGCTTACTTAAAACAACGCCGGCAAAATACTTATAATTTAAATGGACGCAGCGGTACGTCGGTCATCTCTGGTTGTGTGTCCATAGTTCTTTGTCCTTAATGTCTATAATTTTATGCAAAATTCTTTTTATTGTTATCAGTACAACCGCATTGTTTATTTTTTCTTATGCCATCTTCTTCTTCATTATAATTTGCGGCTTTCGTTAAAAATGACAGCAAAATATACCAAATGCCGCTGCAGTGTGGCAACTCTAAATTATATTCTGCAGCCCTGATTAGCACTTTTAACGCTGATGCTGCATTTGGGGTATTTTTCAGCACCAATAAAATTTGGATAAAATAGTAATCTCTAATTTAACTACAGAATGGCATGTAAGTAGCTCTAACAGTTATATTAAAAAATTCAAAGATTTAATCATACCAATATATATCTTCATATGTATATTAAAACATAGATTTTAATAAAACTCATAAAATTGCCTAAATTACATTAAGATTTATATCCGAACACACAAAGGTTAAGATGTGAATCATCTGGTGTACGAAAGTTAAATTTGGATATGTCTCCCATTTAAAGCGTATTTTCCCCCAGTCGAGTCAGCACTTTTCACGCAACAGCGTCTATCTGCGTTTCCTGCAATAGTTGTTTATAATTCCATTAGCTGCGTAAATCGATTATATATATTATAAAATAGAAAAGCTATTTAAGAAAAAATTAATTAAATTTATTAAAGAACTGTGCAATAATGTACGGCATTGATAATTATCCAAAAAATTATCATGCCAGTGGCATTGGCCTTGTCAATTTGGCAGCCCTCGGCTACAACAAGAATGAAGTCAGCGACGACACGCAAGGCAAGCCGAAGTCTGGACTGTACCCCTCGCTGCCCTATCCGACATCGGAGTCCGTGGGTGGCATGCCATATGTGGTGAAGCAGACGGCCCAGGCACAGAATGCGTCGTATCAAGGCATGCCCCAGCCATCGGCGACGCCATATCCAAACTCTGGCATGTATCCTAATCTGCCAGCTATGCCGTTGCCATATCCATCAACGCCGCTGGCGCCCATATCGAGTGCCTCACCATATCCGAGTGCCACGCCTTACCCAAGTGCAACGCCTTATCCCAGTGCAATGCCCTATCCGAGTGCGGCGCCCTACCCGAGTGGCCCGCCGTCGCTACCCTATCCAACGGCTGGAGGCATGGGAATGCCAGGTATGCCCATGCCCTATGCGCCTATGCCCACAACTCCGGCACCGCAATCGATTTATCCATCGATGCCAACGCCGTCTGCGCCGCCACCGAGCGAGCCCACGCCCGAGGAGGAGCCATCTGTGGGCATACAGGAGCTGCAGTTCACCAGTGTGAAGGTGCCCGAGAATCAAAACATGTTCTGGATGGGTCGCAAGGCGAATACCACGCGTCAGCATAGCACCCAAGGCTTGGGCTTTTCGACTCTGCGTGAATCCTGTGTGTCCAACAACACAATGTTCGAAGATCCCGATTTTCCGGCCAACGACGATTCGCTTATGTTCTCGCGTCGTCCAGACCGCTACATCGAGTGGCTGCGTCCCGGAGAAATTGTTGACGATCCGCAGTTCTTTGTCGAGGGCTACTCACGCTTCGATGTGCAGCAGGGTGAGCTGGGCGATTGCTGGTTACTGGCTGCGGCTGCGAATCTGACGCAAGACTCGAAGCTCTTCTTCCGCGTGATACCGCCAGATCAGGACTTCCAGGAGAACTATGCGGGCATCTTCCATTTCAAGTTCTGGCAATATGGCAAATGGGTGGAGGTCGTCATCGATGACCGTCTGCCCACCTACAATGGGGAGTTGATATACATGCACTCAACGGAGAAAAACGAATTCTGGAGCGCGTTGCTGGAGAAGGCATATGCCAAGTTGCATGGCTCTTATGAAGCCCTAAAGGGTGAGTCTATAACCTATAAATATTCATTTTATTTATTTATTATAACCTATTCTAACTATCTATCTATTCTATCTTAATCCTTGCTCTCTCTCTCTCAGGCGGCACCACTTGCGAGGCCATGGAGGACTTTACGGGCGGTGTCACTGAGTGGTATGATATCAAGGATGCTCCGCCCAACCTCTTCAGCATCATGACCAAGGCAGCAGAGCGTGGCTCAATGATGGGCTGCTCCCTGGAGCCGGATCCACATGTGCTGGAGGCAGAGACGCCCCAAGGCCTGATACGCGGACATGCATACTCCATAACGAAAGTCTGTATGCTGGACATATCGACGCCCAATCGTCAGGGCAAGCTGCCCATGATACGCATGCGTAATCCTTGGGGCAACGATGCCGAGTGGAGCGGTCCCTGGAGCGACAGTTCGCCCGAATGGCGCTTTATTCCGGAGCACCAAAAGGAGGAGATTGGCTTGAATTTCGATCGTGATGGCGAGTTCTGGATGTCCTTCCAAGACTTCCTCAATCACTTCGATCGCGTAGAGATTTGCAATCTCTCGCCTGACTCGCTGACCGAGAACCAGGAGCAGAGTTCGCGTCGCAAGTGGGAGATGTCCATGTTTGAGGGCGAGTGGACATCTGGCGTCACGGCGGGCGGCTGTCGCAACTTTCTGGAAACGTTCTGGCACAATCCACAGTACGTCATCACGCTGGAGGATCCTGATGAGGAGGACGACGATGGCAAGTGCACGGTGATCGTGGCGCTGATGCAGAAGAATCGTCGCAGCAAACGAAACGTGGGCATCGATTGCCTGACTATTGGCTTTGCCATTTACCATCTGACAGAACGAGACTTGGAGCAGAAACCTCAAGGGCTGCACTTCTTCAAGTATCGTGCCTCGGTAGCTCGTTCTCCACATTTCATAAATACGCGAGAGGTGTGTGCGCGATTCAAGCTGCCTCCTGGTCACTATTTGATTGTGCCCTCGACCTTCGATCCCAATGAGGAGGGCGAGTTCATTATTCGTGTCTTCTCCGAGACCATGAACAACATGGAGGAGAACGATGACGAGGTCGGCTTCGGCGAGACAGACGATCGCATTGCGCCCGCTCTCCCGCCTCCCACACCCAAAGACGAAGACGATCCACAGCGCATTGCGCTCAAGCGTCTCTTCGAGAGCGTGGCAGGTAGCGACGAGGAAGTGGACTGGCAGGAGCTTAAACGCATTCTGGATCATTCGATGCGCGACGTCATGGTCGGCACCGATGGCTTCTCCAAGGATGCCGTACGCTCCATGGTCGCCATGCTGGACAAGGATCGTTCGGGTCGCCTGGGCTTCGATGAGTTTGAAGCTCTGCTAACAGACATTGCCAAATGGCGCGCTGTATTCAAGTTGTATGACGTACGCCGCTCCGGCAGCATCGATGGCTTCCATCTGCGTGGAGCACTCAACTCGGCCGGCTATCATCTAAACAATCGCCTGCTCAACGCTCTGGCCCATCGCTACGGATCACGGGAGGGCAAGGTGCCCTTCGACGACTTCCTGATGTGCGCCATCAAAGTGAAGACCTTCATTGAGATGTTCCGCGAGCGCGATACAGACAATACCGATACGGCATTCTTTAACCTAGACGATTGGCTAGAGCGCACCATCTACTCCTAGAGAACAAAAGCTAACCCCAAGTCCAACCAGTCACAATCCATACTAATCCTAAGTGCCACATTTACTTATATATTACCATATCTATACAGATGCTATTCAGATGATGCACAGCTGCAATTCCATGACGCAGACTGAGCTTATCAAATAACAAACGAATGCTACAGTGAGACCACAACAAAGCGGAAATACAAAATCGTGTGCACATTAATTTTATTGACCTTCAGCCGAACAGCGCTTGACGATGAACGCGTAAGAGGAGGGCGAGGGAAGAGAGCGCAGCAACTAAAATAAAAACCAGAAACTCAGCAGAACTCGCCGGTTGTTTACAGAGACATTATATAGATACTATACGGCTCACACACACATGTATATAAATATATTATGTATACCATTTATATTATATATATAATGTGTATCTATGAGTAATGTCTAAATCAAACTGGGTCTACATTCACATACTATGCAATAGTAAACGTCGCCGCCAGTACAAAATGATATGTGCTTTATACAAGTAAAAAAAAAGAATCCAGCAGTATATAATTTTTACTACATATATATGTATAGATATATATCAATATATAAAAGAAGTTTATTGTATCTTTATTTGCTATTGTTGCTATGAGTTTTGTTATGTATTTGTCCAGGTGCTCGCGAAACTAATCGATCAAAAGTGCAGCTAATAAATTTAAAAACAAATTATTGTAAATGAAAAATTATCATAAATTATCAAAAAATATTTAAACTATATATATATAGTTATTTTTGGCTTGAATACTCAGTAAACAAATTTGTTTAAAAACGTGAATCACAGCTGGCAGTAAATATATACACTTTTTAATTAATAAATTATAACTCTAATTGTAATTGTTATCAGATTGAATATATTATTTTATTGTTCTTTTCCCCATATCACTCAAATTTTTATTTAACCACAACTATTTCCGTAGCACCAGTGGGTGCGCCAGCCAAGACGAGAGTTTCCTTCAGTTCCTCGTAGCCCAAATCGGATTCGGTGCAAAGCATTTGCAGCACCTCAAGAAAATCTTCATATTCCAGACGCCACTTTCTGTGGAAATACGTGTCTCATTGCATTTCTCATAAAAATAATGATATCATAGATAGATATACTTATAGCGCATATAAATTAGGCCGGTTTGTGTGCGCGTTATAGGCACAGGCATCAGCTTGGCTTGCTCTAGCCAGCAGTCCAGTTGCGAGAGCAGAATGCTATGAAATTCCTCGTTGTCCAGGTCTGTGCCAATCACCTGAGCAAAGGTGGTTTAAATATAGATATTGACAACGACATATACATATATATAGTAGTGCAAGGTAAACATATAGAGACCTTATGATTGCAGTAAATGCGAAAGAGCGAGTCGATCGTATGCCTCTTTGGTTTATCATCATCATCAGCCATGGCGCTAGAGAGACTATATATACAAAATAACTAAATGAAATATACTATAACTGTATATATATACTGAATATATATATCAGCCAGGCACTTGAGAGCCAATGCTCCAAGTACACTCAAGCGTGTGCCAATTATACAAACGTTTTTTTTTTTTGTGTATCTGGAAATGTATTTGCTTGTTATTTGTTGACAAACAAAGCGCCAGGCAACTAGATATACATATGAATAAATATTTATACATAAATTTCCTAGTATATATATGTGTATATATCTATTATTTGATTTCGTTGCCAAGTGTCCCGGCCGATGATATCAGTGTCGTTGCCTTCTCTATTTGCTGGCCACCGGCTCCTTCATTTCCCCGTTCTGTGCATTGAACTTTTCGACGAGACGTTGCACGTAGCTCACGAGTTTGGGCAGATTCTGCTTGCTGCTGATGTCGCAGGTGCGATAGGGCGGCACAATGGTCACCTGTTTGAGCACTATGATGTTGTTCAGCTGCCAGGAGAGCTCGTGGCTGCCGAAGTGCTTGGAGAGCATATTAAACAATTGTACGCCACGTGGTGTGGCATGCTCGTTGCGGCTGCGCAGCAAATCTTCACGTTGCTGCACAGACTGCCGCAGGCGCTGATCCAGCTGCAAACAGATAGAGAGAGAGAGAGTGAGAGATAGAGCGAGTCAATCAGAACCCATTTGGAGACACTTTTCAACATACGCTCGAGAAATTAAGGCGAGCAGGCTGCTCGCTCCGCATATCTGCTGCCTTGGCCTCTCGTATTATTTTCAAGCTCTTGCAGAAGTCTAAATTCACAATGCTCCGATTGTAGCACTTCTTGCCCTTGCTGTCATTGACTGGACAGCTCAATATTAGCATTTTGACGCTATGCTCGTAGGTGACCACCTCGCCAATTATGTTGTCCCCAAAGCAGGTCTCCACGTGCAATTGGGTGCCAATGGGGAAAGGATTGAAAGACATTTTGTTCGGAAATATTAAAAATGTTCTTTGACAGTGCTCAGTAAACGTTTGACGTAACAGTGCTGCCAAGTGTTGCCAAATTATACAGTTAATTGTGCAGCACATTTGTTCTAGAAAAGGCAAGACATATTCCAAAAAATATCCCTTTTCAAGTTTTCAAGGGGAATTTCCCCTCCTCGATTTATAGCAAATTGGTAAGGGGAAGTGTTTTTTTTTTTTTTGTTTTTCGTTTTATTTCATTTTATTTACATTGTATGTGTATGTATGTTAAATATATAACTAAATATAAATGTTGTTTATATATATATTCATATATATAAATATATTTCAAAATTAAACCTTTCCTTTTAATATAATTTATACGATGTTTTAATCTTTAATTTTAGTTGTTTTTGCCATTTTAATTGTTGCACGAGCGTTGATTTTTCTCTATTTAATTGTTCTTCAAGACATATATATTATTTAGTTAATTGTAATTGTATGTGTGTGAAGCTCCATTAGCACTATTAGCTATACGCTATATCTAACGCCCGAAAAAATTGATATATATATAAAAATGAAAACATGCTATTTTATTGATCTTGGCGTAATTTGAGAGGAGTGCATTACTAAATTCTTGGAGATTAGCAAAAATAAAAACAAACAAATTCTAAGCGCATAATATATATTGAAAATATCAATATCGAAAAAATATGAAACAAGCACGTACACAAAACAAACATATTTATAATATTCAAGAACACATACGTATAAAAGTATATATATGTATATATATATAATTAATGGCGCTTAGATATTTATAAAAAATCTGCTTCAATATGCCATAATGTATTTGCCATTTTTCAATCTGTCTGTCTGTCCGAAGCAAGTCCGTTTGTCTCCTCTGTCTCTTGGTCTAATAACTGCTTAAAGTTTTTAGTTCCCCTTTTAGCACTTTTAACGTTTATTCGTTTTAAGCATCTGCTTTTGTTTTCTGTATAATTGCTGTAGTTTTTCCAGTTAGATTTAAATTTTTATTTTAGGTTTTTTGCGCCCGGTTTAAAGTCTTAATTATGCTTTTAGAAATCACTTTAAATGTGGAGTTACTTTGCTGACGATTTAGCTAAGTTTAATATTAATTCAACACGAATAACTCTTTAAGATGCGCGACAGAACTACGTGTTTGTTTGTTTGTTTTTCTTTTGCTGTTTCATTATATATATATATATATATATATATATATATATATATATATATATATATATATGTTATGTTTTGTTTTTGATTAGGAGATTTGCGGATCTGCATATGAAAATGTGCTAGAATTGCTTTGCCCTTTCTTGTTGCTGCTCGAGTTCTAGTTGCGGTTGCATTACGTTGTAAGGGATTCATTCTTGTTTAATATCAAAAGGAATGATATATATGCATAATATATATGTGATATATATATATATATATATATATATATATATATATATATATATATATATATTTATTTATTTATAAAAATAAAACAATGCACTTTCGATTTAACCGACACGTCGCGAATCTAACATCGGACCATCGATCGCGCTAACTTTTAGTTTGAAATAATAAAGAGAACGCGCCAACATGATTGCCGCAATGATAAACAATGCAGTGTAAAGAGCAAACATTCCACTATGTTCCTGTGAATATAAAGAAAGATTATATATTTAATAATGTTATTCATTTATCTGCTATCTATTCGTAGTTACCGTTGCATAATAGACTGTGCCAGCTATTAGACCAATGGTGCCAACGAAGAAGAGCGATGTGAGGATAGCAAACAGAATTCCGCGACTATTGGCAAAGCGCGAACCCACCGAGGAGACCTTCCTGCAGTGTGGACAGCGAGCCAGGGCATTGTGATAGGTGTTAAACTGTGGATGGCAAACAGATTTGGGTAAGTACTTGCTTAGTGAACAGCCTGCTTAACTCTTACCAAGAACGTGTCCGAGCAGTGACCACAGGTGACGCGGCACATGCCCGGCATGGTGGGCACTGGTGGTGTCACTGGGCTGGGAGCCAGATTGATGATGCGCTTGCAATTGGGACGTGGGCAAGCGATGCGTTGCGATGAGCTCTTGCAGATTAACAAACAATTGCAAGGACAGCGCACATACTTCTTGCCGGGTGGTGCGTTCCTTATGGGCTGCAATGGCATGGGAAATGAGTAATTGGCTTTGGATAGCAATAGGACATACTAAGCGCCACTCACAGTTGCTTCATTGCAGTGGGTACACTTGACCACATGTTGCTCCCGTTTTGTGGTAATGTCAATCATATTTTGACACACGCGACAGGTGACCATTGGGACGCCACCTGTGCCGCTGCTCTGATACGGCGGTGGCAACTCATCAGGACCAATAAAAGGCACCGACTGCGCGGTGCTGCCTGCAAATATCAAAGAGACGAATCAATGTCAGTAACGAGCAAACTGAAGAGGTGGACTAAAAACCATAAACCTTTAGTGTAAAACAAATACATCTTGATGCTGTTGCAACTGTTGTTGCACTGTTGCTGCTGCTGCTGCAAGCTGGAGGCTGCATGAAAGCAGTTGATTGAGAGCGATTGATATTAACTCAAGTGGGTGTGACAGCCATGCAGATAAAGGCAAGTGGGTCAATGTTTAGACACTCTCGGTTCCCAACCACAACTAGAAAACCTAGATTTAGACGGCTCATTGCAGTTTCTCAAACAGGTTCTTTGTCTGATTCAAGGGGAGGGAGCCAACTACATTAAGCTGCGGCTATAAATAGCGCACAGCTTAGCCCTGAAAGGGCTGCAGTGATCAAGTTCTTGGCACCAAACAAAAGAGTAAGTGCAAAGGGGAGAGGCATCAGGGCAGAGCGTAACATTTGTCTGCTCGACGATAATGGAAAAACAGGCGCATGACTCATGAAATGCCTCTTTGCCGGCCAGCCTGCCTTCATAGTGCTGATTAAACAGCTGAACGACGACAGCGACGACGACGAGCGACGACGACAACGCTACCGTTGCTGACTGCGCAGCTCCGATTTGCTATCAAGGCATAAACAAAACAATAGGCATGCAAAGGAGTTTTTATTTTAAAGCCGACGTTTGAATATGCTCGCGATAAGCAGTGGTGGGAAATGTTTAAAGGCTATTCACAAATTGTAATTGCAGTAGAGATCGTAGTTTATAGGGGATATAGTATATAGATATAGTCGAAGTTTGCATACACTGTAAATCAAATGAAATTCATATTGTAAAAATATAATTAGTGCAGCTGTTGCATTATAGAGCTAACATTAGTCCGGGATCATATAAAATTTTGACTATCGAGTCTATGTTGTACATTAATGGAATAATTTTTTATTTTATTTATGAATGGCATATTTCTTTTGCATATCTTTACGTTCAGAAGTAGAAAACTTTATAGTTTTTTTTTAGATGTTAAATTATCTTTAGACAGATTAAAAAGATAAAATAACAAGTTGCAAAGGTATCGAGCTTAAGATATCTTATGCCAAACTGAAAAGCCGTACATTATGAAATTAAATGACTTTAAATTCTTTGAATCAGGTAAAAAAAATCTTGTCTATTTAAGTTTTGATTTATATTTTGTCATATATTATTACCTGTTGAAGTTATATTCTTATATATATTATCATATTATTCCCACCTGTTACTAACGCTTTGCCATAGCTGTAATTGCTTCCTCGCTAGCAATGTAACAGTATGACAATCAGCTATGAATTGGACTACGATTCGGTATCAAGTTACGAACTTTCTTTCGAATGTCGCGTAGTTAACGTGCATGTAGTTATGGCACACACCCATACTCATGCCAATGAGGCGCAGCATATCAATGACTCAGTCTGAGGGAAGTGCGAAAATCTGGCTATGCAATGTTAGACAAGCGACAAACGACAGCTAAACAACTAGCTGGAAATCACAGTGGCTGCTAAGTAGAGCGCACACTTGTTGGGTTTCCAACCAAGACACATTACGCCTGCATAGATTCATATGCACGCATGCTGGCGAGCGCATGGGCGGGGTGAACGCACTTATTTATATCTAGTCTAGGCTTAGTTTTATTGGGTTTATAGTTTTCAAAATTATTTGTACGTACCATCTTCGTTATTGGCTACGGCGCTGCTGCCGGGATTTTCGCTGCCTTCGGCTTGGAACGATGTGTACGAAGCCGAGGTCGGTTCGTCTTTGTTGATCAAGCTTTGTCTTTCGGGATCAGCCATATCGGCACTTGTTCTCTTATTTTCCCGTTACTAATGCACTCACTCTAATTGCAATTGTCGCTGTTGTTGTTGCTGCTGCTTTTGTTGTTGTTGTTGTTGTTGCTGCCGCTGCTGCTGCTGCTACTGCCTTTTGTATATCGCAACGCAAATGCTTCAACTGCAAATAATTGAAAAACAAACAGCAAGAGAATTATTTCTATGCTCTATAAGCATATTTTTTAGTTGCTTAAACACTAGCTAGCGATTTCTTTGTTTGGTGCATTCGCTTGTTTTTTCCTACATTGTTTTTTTTTCTTTTCCACTCTTTGCTGTTGAATCCTCCCTTTTCGGCATGCGCCGCAATAATCAATTTTATGGCTCTTTTAGCCGCATCGGGCTTACAAATCCAGCACACAGTATCGATATTTATCACTCGTCAAGTCGATATATACAATAATGCTAATTGAAAGATGTTTTTTATATTTCTTGTGCTATAATTTACCTTATTTTGTTGAAATTGCACTGCTGCTGCCTTCGACGCACATTCAGTCGTTTGGCCACACTGTTTTTTCAGTTTGGCCACACTAAACACTTCCCCTTATTTTGCAGCCCTTCAATCAGTTATCTCTGCAGCCCTAACATAGAGCTGTCGCTGTCGGCCAGCTGATTTACGTATTTACGATCTGAATGCAGATAGCGGTCGAACTTTAAAATGGCTCATAATAAGGAAAAACAGCCCCCCAAAAAAGATGTGGAGGAACCCAGCTGCAGCAGTTCAAAAGTTAGTGAAGATTACAACAGTTCCAGTGATTCAGAAACAGAAATGATAAATCTAAGCCTGCGACGCAAATCCCGCCAACGCCAACTTACGCAAAGCTTCTCATATAATGCGTTGCCAGTGCGAATTATTGGGCACGGAGAAGTGGAACCCATTTTTGCCACTTCAAGTTCAGTACGTGAAGTGATTTTAGACGCTCCACAATTTATTGATGATAGCTCGGATATAGACGTGGACACTGATTTGCATATATCTGATGATAGCAGTGATACAACAACTAATAAATCCATTGTATACCCTGGTCGTTCTCTGACTAAATCTGATATTGCTGTCAAGAAAACAATACGCAAACGTAAAACTAGAAGGAAATTAATCTGTTATAAAACTATGTAAAAAAAATATATAAAATAAGTAAAACAAAAAATATATAGCATTTAAATTCAACTGCAATCAAAAGTGTCAAGTGCAAATGTACAGGGCTGACTTCAACGGCCGCTTTGCAACACTGGACCAGGGCTACAGGTTAGTTTGTGCATTTTGGAGTAGTGGTAAATTTTTACAAGCATAACTATTTATATGCGGTTTTTATGTAAATAAACCAAAGCATACGTAGTCAAATAATTCGCAAAGTGTAAGTAAAGCATGTAAACGAACAATTAATGGGCTGCAATGTATAAGATTGTTGTATTATGGCAAAACAGTCGCGTGAAAATGTGTGATGATTTCATTTTGTGGTGGTGCTGCTGCTGCGCGTTGTTGTATTGGAAACTTCGTCGTATCTTTGCTTTGACGCTCGTTGTGGTTGTTGTTGTTGTTATTGCTGTTGCTGTGGCTCCTGTTATTGTTGTTGCTGTTGTTGGCTTAGGTACGGGAAACATAGAGCCAAACTGGCGGCGACGTCAGCGACGCACACAAATGTTTATTTAGCTGGCACAGTGTGATTTAGGGCGGCATAGACAGCAACAACAACAACAACTATAGAAACAACATCAACAATGAGAACACCTGTTTCTAATTGATTTTTCGCATTTTCAGCAACGCTTTCAGATCAATGACTTAACATCAACAACTGTGTTTTGGCATTATTAAAAAAGAAAAGAAAAATCAAATCTGAAGTGAAGTGCCACAAAACAAACGCAACAGACCAATTATAAACGAATTTGCTATATATAGGAAATAGGCAAAATAGATAAAGCCAATAAGCAACGAACGAACGAACATTTCTAACCCTGTTTGACCACCGACTAGTAAACAACATATAACGCATAAGATATGGAGGCCCCACCAATGTTTAACAGCGTCGAAGACGAGTGCAGATACTGGAAAGAGCGCTCAAAACAGTATCACAAAGAGTAAGTATTCGAAGAGTATATGACATAATAGAGGTTATTAATGCGTTTGCGTTTCCGTTTTGCAGGTGGACAGATGTCAAACAGGAATACGATGAGTATGTTGAACAGTCGAGAGAAATGGAAGCTGAAATGGACGCCACTCTGGAGCAAAAACAGAGTATAATCAAAGATCTCAGAGCCAAGCTTAATATGTTAGAGAAAGAAAACGATTCACTCAAGGTATGTTCAAGTAATTTAAAATCTGCTCAGAATTGGAAATAAAAATAATTTCTCTTACAGCTCAAGCTGGACTCACATGGCATTGAAATGTCAAATCTGGATAAACAGCTGGAGACGGTAAAGAAGGAACGCGATTCCATGAAAGAATACCTGCGACAATTGGAGCAGAAAAACGATGATCTGGAGCGTGCACATCGCATACTCAACGAGAGCATAGTAGACTTTGAGAAGATGTTGGACAAAGCCTATGAAAAGAATGCACTCCTCGAGATGGAGGTAGACGAGAAGGAGGTGCTGCAAGAGAAGTTACAGCGACTAATGGACGAGACTCGCGGTGAGTATCATATGCAACCTTTCTAAGAACTTTATCTCAATCGCCATCCTCTTGCAGATCTCAAACAAGAGCTCAATGTGAAGTCGCGCTACACTCCAGCGAATGGCACGACAACAACAACAACAGTACCATCAGCAGCTGGCAACAGCTCGATGAACTCCTCAGCATCGCTGCCCAATGGTATTGTGGGCAATGGTGATATACTGCTGCAACATGACAATGCCGCCACAAAGGCGACTAGCATGAGTGTGAATGCTCTAAATGGCAGTTTAAATAATAGAAACGAATATAATCAACAGCAACATTCGCTTAAAAGTAAGATACTCCACTCATTGAAGCAAACCAAACGCGCACTCAAATTATCAAAATCTAAATCAATATCAATAACAAAGTCATCTTGCCATACCAAATCAACAAATTGCTTTTAGTCTTCATCCACAATCACAACACATTGCATTGCCACACAATTGCACAATTTGTTAAATGTATAAATAAGTTTTTTTTTTGTAATTTTATTTTTTCATTGCTGTATTTCTGTATGCACAAAATTATTAAATGTAAGCCAAATTTGTCATATTTGCAACATTTCTCGTAGGCAATACATGTGTGTGTGTATGTGTACCTGTATTTATATTATTTGTATTTAAATGTTAGCTTGTTTAATGTTTTG
Source organism: Drosophila hamatofila (assembly GCA_035045345.1). Taxonomy (NCBI): domain Eukaryota; kingdom Metazoa; phylum Arthropoda; class Insecta; order Diptera; family Drosophilidae; genus Drosophila; species Drosophila hamatofila. Next base: position 9,530,683 of record JAWNPA010000052.1, on the reverse strand, counting down.
TTTCTAACAATCATGTTATCATATCGTTAATTAATTGTGTGTCTCAGGCCTAGTCTACTGATATAACTAACCAAGCCGTGTTTGTGTGCTTCCTTTGCAGATCCCGAGAACCTTATCAATGGCAATGCTATGAATGCCAGCTCCCGCACCACGGCGCTCAACATTGTGGCCGACATGTTAAGAAAACTGAACGTAAGTCCGCTTAAACCAAAACAACAAGTCAAGCATGGTGCCAGCAACGCTTACTCTATACTCTATACTCTACACTTTCAACCTGTATCCTTGCTATATGTGTGTGCTTTATTTATTCCTTGTTTGGCTCTTTTGTTGTCTTTTTTGTTCAATACTTTCTTCATATGTTTTAGTTGGACAAGGCCTTGTTATGTCCTGATTGTCAAAAGTTTCGCTGCACTTGTGAGCGTGCTGCTCTGTCGCCGGGCAGCGAAACGAGTCTCTTTCGTCGCGCCTTTGTCAGCACGAGCAGCGCAAGTGGCAGCAACTCCGCTTTGGCCACGCCCAGCAGCGAGGGCAGCAACAGCGGCAGCTGGACGGACTGCAATGCTACGCGGCGAGCCAGTTTGGCTAGCCTACAGTTTGGCACAAACATATTCAAGCGCTTCGCTGAACGCATGCGCAGCATACAGGACTCTGAGCGTATGCCAGGGCCACCTGAGCTGTGATACACAAACAAACGATATTTGTAATTGCTTTTGGCTTTTGTCTAATGTTTTTTTTTTTTTGTCGCTTGCATTTATTAATTGCTTTACGTTAATAAATAACAAAACATTTAATTTGTAACTGTATCTGTTCGTTTTTTGTTCGTTACACTGTGCTTGTGTTGTTGCCTGTTGTTGTTACAATGATATTTTATATGTTTTCCGTTTTGTATTGCAGGCCATGGAGACAAAGCTGAAGACATATCGCGAGCACGCGCCGCCAATGCAGCCACGTCAATGACCAACAGCAGCAGACAATGGGCGACTCTTGCTGGAGTAGGCCAATTGGTAGCTGGAAGCAGCAGCAGCAACAACACCAACAACAACATCAGCAGCAGTAGCAGAAGCAGCAATCGCCACATGTGGCAGCTGCACAGTTTCGTTTGCAGTTGCAGCTGCAGTTGCCGTTTTGTTTAGTTTGATGTTTATAGTTACAGTTAATGCGCAACTGCCCCTCGTTTATTTATTTTCTTTCATTGAAATGACTTGTAAAAATTAACAATAGTTATTCAACTACAACAAATAACAAACAAGAAACAACTAGTAAATAATATAACATTATTTACATAGTCTGTGGACATCGATGCCCCGCCCAACATAACTGATAGCGCCTTACTAAGTACTTGTATTGTAATTACATTAATCTTAAGTCTGAAGCTAATCTTTTTGATTTCTCGTGTTTTAAGCATTGTTGAACGGCCTTCAATTGTTTAGTTATTTGGCAAGACATTCATGGAATGTTTGTAGGTATATCTAGAGAGTAGAGTCATGTCCTAACAGAGCTTTGTTAGTGCACCAATACATGTATATTCAGCACTCACAGACACACACACACACACACACACACACAGAAACACAAACATTTTGGACATGGCTTAGCGCATAAGTTAAGAAATACAACTTAAGTTCAGCTGAGTCGAAAGTATTACAGCCCCAAAATCCGCACACACAGAAGATACATCTACAGATACACAGATTACAGATACAGATACTATTTAACTGGCAACAAATACTCGTAGCATTAAAATGAGGTTTATGGAGATCGTGTGGCACTTAAACTTAAGTTAAAAACAATTTAAGACACCCACACCCCACACACACACACAAACAAACATTTAGTTAAATTTAACTACGTACAAAATATATAAAAAAAGAAAACCAACAACTTAAACATTTTCCGTTTATATTTTCAAGTGAATATAAATTATGTAAAAATGCAACAAAAAAACTGTTAAAATTAAATAAAACAAATGTTTTTTTTATATATATTACAAATTGTACAACACACGCTAAATTATAAATAAAAGAGATGATTAGTTTTAAATAGAAGCAAGTCGATCTTTTATCTTCCTCGTTTTGTTTTTGTTTTCAGTGACTTTGTTGGATTCTATCTCGCATATGCACTAAATATTGAATCAACTAAATATTTGTATTTAGCGCGGGCTATGCCAAGGACAAGCTACCTAACACCACATGTACACATACATAGACACACACACACACACACACGCATGCAAACTTACAACTCCTGAAAGCTTTTGTCTACAGCTTTCACTTCTCCTTTTTAGCACATTTGGTGCGGGCTGGTTTTTGGCGCTTTACCCCAGCAAATTATGCTGTGCATGGAGCTGACCTTGCCACGAGCAGCGACTGAGTGAGTGGCTGAGGGTGGTGGGTGGGTGGTGCTGCTGTTACCGCTGCTGACCGTGAGCTAACGTTAAGCTAATGAAAATGCTTTGGTTTTTGCGAACTAAGCAGCACGATTTAGCGCCGTTGTCTGCGCTGGCATTGAGTGCAAATATTTTTCATAACCAGCGACACCAGCAGCAGCAACAACAACAACAGCAGCAAATTGGTAGCAGCTTTTTATCAAGCTTACAGCAGCAACTTCCACGCAACGAGCTGGTGTTGTTGTTGTTGCTGCTGCTGTTGAGTGCATTGTTTATTTTGCCGTCAAACTGAAGCCGTGCAACCAGAAGCAGCAGCAACAGCAACACCAGCAGCAGCGGCAACAGCAGCAGCACAAGCCATAAGCGGATTGGGTTGTGCACAATGCAATTCCCCGTTTGAAAATAAAAAACACGCTGACACAAAGCTAAGCTTATGTGCATGTATATGTCTCTCTCTATGTGTGTGTGTGTGTGTGTGGGTGTGTTGGTGTTGGGGCTGCTTATTTTAAAAGCAATTCAAAGAATTTGCGGTTGGTTCTTTGCGCTGCTGCTGCTGCGGCTGCGGCTGCCTAATGAACTCCCACGAGCTGTGCGTCAAATCTGCGTCAGCTAATTAAATGTGCAAAAACTACAAATAGAATGCTAAAAGCAAAACAAACTAAATAAATATACATATACATATATAAAGATATATATATTTATATATATAAGTATATGTATGTTTGTACAGCAGCCACTTGAGTGCGGCACTGAGCGGTGCTAATAATCAGGGTCAGGTTAGAGCAGCCATAACAATACACACACAAAACGTGAGAGAGAGAGAGTGAGGAGAGAGAGAGGGAGTGAGAGAGTGAGGAGAGACAGAGAGAGAGAGCATATTTGGCAAACCATTTATATGAAGCTGAAGTGTAATTGTTTTCACATAAAAACAGAACCAAACAGCTCGTAAAAATTGTAGCGAAAAGCTTGCTGATTCAAGCTGAAAGTTTCAGCCTGTTAAATCTTGAATACAGGGTGTTGCGAAACAAAAAATAATGGATTATGTTGATGTTGAATTATAAAAGGCCTGATAAAATTAAATATATAAATTAAATTTATAAAATAAATAAATAAATAAATAAATAAAAAATAATGATAATAAAAAATAATAATAAAAAAAAATAATAATAAATAAAGTAACAAATATTTTTAATATATAAATAAAATATAAAATCAATTTATGTCCAAATTCATAAAGAAATCTCTCAAGTGCTAGCCATTTATTTAATAAAGTACACTCCTAATAATTGGAAAATTAAATAAATTTTTTTTTGCGGCCCATTTGATTTACCTATTCATACAGATGGTGCTTCAATTGGAATCTAAAAGCCTCTCAGGCCAAAACACCCTGTGCTCACAATGAGTGTGCCCATTCATACAATACATATTCCGATTGGAATCTCCTGTGCCTTCAGCGAGGTCGCCCATTCATACAGCAATCATTCCAATTGAATTCCCAGAATTTCTTTCACCACAACACCCTGTGCTTACAATGAGTGTATCTCTGGTATTTACACACTTTAAATATTTTAAAGTAGCGTTAAATAAATGTGGCAGCAAGTAAATGCTAACGAAAGCTTCCATCCAGGTTGGCTCGCTGATGATGTTGTTGATGATGTTGATGTTGATAATGTTGATGTTGATGTGGATGTTGATGTGGATGTGGATGCGGCTGTTGCGCCTTAGGGTGGCTATTCGTGGCATGTCCTGTGCTGAGCGCGTTTTCATGCTCTGTCCTAAACATCAAACAAAATCGATATGTGGGTGGGTTTGTACTTCAGCATGATTTTCGGCATAAACAAGCCATGCAAACATATACGTACACATATAGGCGGGCCACATGGTGAACGGGGGAGGCGGGCAGGCCGAGAGCGGGTCGAGCGGCTGTTGTCTACCATCAGGTTGGTTGGGGGACTTTGCTTTGTTTGAACGCCGCAGGACGCACATTTTTCGTAATGAGTTTGCCTATGTGCAAGCCAAGCCGAGACAACAAGGTGAAGCCAGAAAGCAGAACTCTCAATACCAAAATCCTCACTGAGCAAACAACAAGGGCAGCAGCTTTGGGATATTTTCATAGCTGCAAAGGCTGCAATAATAAAAGGCATAATTTGCTTTAATACAAAACCAGAGACCTTTTCCACACACAAAAACACGTAGACACACTAACACGCAAACACACACACACACACACACATGCACTCACACACAGGCATACACAGTGTTTGGCCCAAAGGACATGTCGATGCTTGTTAACAGCAGGCAATGGCATCGTCACCGCCATCTTTGCCAACTTCCGGCTGGCATTACATCCGTTGATGGCAGCTGGCAGGTGTATACTATATAAGTAATTGCTAGCGATTTCCAGGTGTAAATTTTGTTACAAATGAATTTGATTAGCGCCTGTCCTCAGCATCGACATCTGATCAAATAACGAGCTACAACTGCATTCCAATTAGCTCTCTCTGTCTCTCTCTCTCTCTCTCTCTCTCTCTCTCTCTCTTTCTCTGACTCTTTCTGTTGCCCTCACTCGCTTTATCTTTCTGACTGTTAATTAGCTCAGAGGCATGCCACGCCCACTGAATGTTATGTGCACATCATTAGCAGACATTGGTGAGATTTAATTAAATTGAATTGGCCATTGGCTACCAGGCAACAGGACAGTCAATTGAGAGCCTTTGAAATGTTTCGTTGCGTTTTAGCTTTGCATTTGATGTTGCAGCTAGCTTCAATTAGTTACTGTGTGTGTGTGTGTGTGTAGCACTTTTACTAATTGAAGCCAGTTTCTATTGAGTATTTTTCGTAGATATTTGTTGGCTTTTGTATTCCGTTTTCAGTTATTGCTGCCAATGGCCGTATAAATTGCCCAATGAAACGAGCTGAAGCCATGTGCAATCTTTTTATGGCTACCCCAAACGAGGCGCACAAATGTTAAAAAAATGCTACGTTGTGTCTGTGTCAGCTCAGTGGAGTGTATGCTTGTGTGTGTGTGTCTGTGTCTGTGGGTATCCACCTTACACACATATGAACAAGAGCTACATGCGTATGGCAGGCCATTGTCTGTAGCTATGCTCTGATTTATGCTATACAAAGAACAAACACAAACACACTCACACTCACACACACACACACACACACACATACATATACACTGACAAGCACACTCATAAAAACTTATTCATACGTAGCACATTTTTTGAGTGCTATCTTTAATATTTCTTTCGTTTTGGGTGCGTTCCAAGTTGTGCTAGCAAATAGCGTGCACTTAACTTGGCTTTTGCCAGCAAAAACCCAATCAGCAGAAAAGTATGCTATATTTTTTACTCTACTCCCTAGTTGATTCCTTAAACATGTTTAGATACATTCGATGGGAATTTATTTAGCTAGTTAGGGAAATTCACATTGAAATGCCTGGATATATATATTTTTCTATTATTGAGCTGTGACTATGCATTGTTTTGAGGCAACACTAGCTAGACTTCCTAGACTTCTTTGGCTAATATCCTAAGAAAATCGATATTCATGTATTATTTAAGCATCTGATAGTTTTGTATGAGATCTGGAATACGATTATATAACTACATATATGACAAGCGACCAAGTCGCACACAAAGAACTCGTACTCCCTTTCTTCTTAGCATTTCTATTTCTCAGTAGCACACATACATATTCAAATACATCCATTCACCTTTTTCTTTTGTTCTTCTACGATTAATTTAATATACCACGTTACATCTGTCTAACATAGTATACCCAAACTAAGCAAAACGCTGTAGGGTAAAAGCATCAAGCGCGTTGAAATTTATGTTGCATACTTTTTTGGGTGGTTGCTGCTTGTAAGCGTAGTCCAATTAGGCGTAAACAAATTTGTAGCTGCTGCTGTTGTTGTTGTTGCTGTTGTTGTTGTTGATGTGTAATGTGAGCCACTGAGCGACCACTAGTTGCTGTTATAGCCCACACCAGCAACGCCCGCGCGCTCTATGCTCAATCGATGCCGCCCACAACACGCCCACAACTGACATTGACAAAGCTGTTCAAAGCGCGCGCCTCGTTTTGTGTACTTTTTGTAAATATTTTGAACTATTGATACGCATACGCTCATATTGAAGTATGTGTTGACGTTGGTGATGATGATGATTGGGATGATGATGATGTTGTTACTGCTGATGATGATGGTTTCCGTCTGACCCAGATGCCAACAAACTGTTGCTTTTTGGCCCATGGTAGGTAGCGCTTTTTAGTACAGGGGCAACGTGTGCTGGGAAATTTCTGTGCGAATTTCCCGAAAAGTTCCCCTCAACGACGCAACAGTTAATTTCCCCATGCGGCGGCGGCGGCTCGTGGCAAGCCTCGTGTTGCCGAACTCCAATTTTGAGTTGAAACATTAGGTAAATCAGCTTGAATTCTCAGTCTTCTGGGGGACCTGAAACCGTTTGCCCGTCTCTTGCGCTAACTTAAATATATTTACATATACAAATATATATATAAATAGGTATATTTAGCCAGCAGTATAGCGTAGTGATTCGCGCGTCGCGTGTGACATACTTATATATATAGCTATATATATACTCGAGTATTTTGGATCTCAGCAATTGCGAATCGTGAGTAAATAGATTACAAGGCGTAACAATAAAATGCCAATTGATGTTATTTACACCAACTGTTCCTTGCATGGTGGGCTGGGAATTGGGGTTGGGATGGTATGTGGAGCAGGGTAGCGTAGGCGTGGCTGGGGCATAGAGTGGCACTTAACGTGCTTGTTAATCGCCCTGTTAAGAGGATTACAATGTTGCAAGTAATTATTATCGGTAGCACTTTGCTCTGAGCTTTGTTGTAAGTGCTAACAGGAATTAACTTTATTTCGATCTAGCCACGTTTTGACAACATAGCCCGCAGGAGGCTAACATACACAGCAAAGCAACAGGCAACAGGCAACAGGAAACAATGACTAACAGTACATGTTGCCATTCAGTTTTTAGTGTTGCCTTTCACACACACATACACACACATACACATACACACTCACACACACACTGACATACATGCGCTCGTGATACACTTAATCCGACATTTACAATTTTTGCTTAAGGATTTATTTATGGATTCAATATGTGCTCAACGTTTACATAGCTTTGCGATACACACAAACACACACCCAGATGAGTGTATGAGCGTGTGTGAGTGTGTGTGTGTCTGTGTATTCTAAAATGCTTGAATGCTCTTACTAGAACCCACCCTTGGTCGCCTCTTCTTGCTTCTTGGTACATTTGCATGCGCACAACATGAAGCATTTGGAATACACGCATTTTAAATTTTGTAATTCATTTTGTAATGCATATAGGATAGATAGATAGATGAACATGTGTACATATATGTAGACAGCCAGCTCCTTTGTGCTCCAGCCAGAAATGGCAGCACAAAACTTCTAACGACCTCGACTCTGTGCTCCTGGGCCACTGGCTTTGATATGTGCTCAATATTTTTAGTTATGCATTGCAGTTGCATTCAATGTGGCTCAAGGCGAACTAAGAGATGACGAAAGGATTTTAAGTAAAACTCACATTTCAATCATTTTTTACGGTCAAAGTATTTTATGAACCATATTTGGCAAATAAGCATAAGCTAGGGCTGCAATGCCGAAGGGAATTCGTAAGTGATTCCGCTTGTGGAGCTGCTGGCCTTCAAGTTGGGCTTGTGGAATTGATTCTGGTTCAAGTGAACGGAAAATATCGAAGAGCTTCGGTTCATAGAAACAAGTAATGTTAGTTCCCAATTATTTGTATACCACAGCCATTAGCTATTGAAATTTACCATCAAGCAAGGTAATTATTCCGTATACATATTTCCTTTGTTATTTATTAAGTACAATTCTGCTTATTTGCTTTCAATAAAGGCTTACTCACAATTCCGAAATCAAACATTGAGTTAATATAACTCAAATTATATTTTACTGCATTTAAATGATGTTATAGCAACAACTGAAAGAGGCGTAGGCATTGAGGATCCCATTTGTTTAGGTAGTCGTAATCGATGGGAAAACAAGCAAATATTGGAGCATAAATTTTACTCAGTATTTAATGTTGAAATTGGGTAAATTTGCCGTTTAATTAATTACCTATCACGCCATAAATCATGCATCTAATGTTTCACAACGGCTCCACTACGCGTGGTTAGCCCATAAATTGTGGTGGCCCACACAATTGTGGCTGTATCCACAATTGCTGTCCCATTCAATTGTTTGCCCTGTGGCTTGTTTTTCAAATAAGAAATTCATTTGATTTGTTGTTAATTCTTATTGATTGCATTAGTGCTGCAACTAAGTATAGAAGTCAGCTGAAATGCGTGCAGGACAAAAAGTTTTCTCCCCTTTCTTTTGCCATCGTGGCTGCACTGCCACCGCAGCCATTCCGCCAGCCCTGGTCCAGCTGAAGGACTATTTATAGAAAGTTCAACTCCCACATTTAGCGCACAAAGAGCAGAAGCTACTCCCCCGTCACGCTGAATAATATGACGACAGCATGTGCGGGACACTGTTGAGCTAGTCGTTGTTGTTGTTGTTGTTGTTGATGATGTTGTTAATGTTGCTGCAAATGTGGGTGCGGTTGCATCCTGTCGTCTAACAGAGATAGCGCGAGATGTATAGGAAGAAATTGAGAGAGAGAGAGAGAGAGAGAGGGAAAGTGAGTGTGAGTGGAATGCAAACATTAACAATTGTGTGCAAAATGTCTAACAAAAAGTGAAAAAAAAACAGCTAAGACGCGGTGTTGCGGTGTTAACAAATATCCTCTAAAATAGTAGCAGTAGTGAATTTACTTATAAGTGCTTGAAAATTAATTCCTATTTGAGTTTGCAAATTGACTAACATAGTCAATAGAATAGCAAAAAAATTATATACAAATAATAAAATAAATATATAAAATATTATTAAAAATACGTATTAGAGTTCTGCTAAAGAGTGCAGATGCTTAGGAGTATTTACAGTCACTGTCATATAAGATATATATTATATGACAATCCAATACGAAATTTAACTTCTCACATAATGCAACATTAGTAAAGAATTTAAAAAAAAAAATATATATGCGCAGTAATTTAGATAAGTATATATTTTTGTCATTTATTTAAATCAGAGCTGCAAATGCTAATATTCTCTTTCAAAATGTATAGAACTTATGAAACAGTGTATTGTAAGACCTTATGGGAAATAATATTTAAAATTACTATTTCAAATGCCCAGCTTAAATTTATTTCAGTATTACGCACATTATACTGTGAACTAACTGTACTTGAATTGATTGGCAAATTCAAAGGCAATTGCCTTGCGCAATAATATGCTGGCTCAAATTAGTTGTAGGGTATCAGAAGACACAAAAATAAAAGCAACAAGCGATGGCGGGCCAACACAACAACACAACATGACAAAAATCAATAACGAAATCTACATTCGGTAGAATGTTGTTGTTACGAAAATATCAAATATGCAAATATTTGCTCGTCAGCTACCTGAAAATAACGCTAAACTTGTTTTCTCCCTCTTCTTAACGCACTCTGTCTCTATCACCCTGTTTCGCTGAGTGCCTGTTTCTTTGTGTGTGTGTGTGTGTGGGTGCTGAAGGAAAATTTTGGGCAGTGCTAAATGCGAGGGAAATGAATCCCGAACGCTGAGGCCCAGAAGCCGATTTGCCAGGCAATATGTGAATTGTGCTGCACAGCTAGCAGGGGAATAACTGTCACCTTGACGTACCTGCACACCAATATATAAGAATATGTATACACTCACACACACACACACATACATATGTGCATACATAAATATGGCGTTAATAACAAGACAAACAACGCGTGCAAAATAAAGATCAAAAGCTTTAACACTGCCGTCGCACGCTAAAAAGATGTGCAAATATTTTAGTTGATTTTATTACAATTTCATATTTGGCCCCATTTTTCTCTCGCTCTCTCTTTCTTTGTCTCCTCCTTCTTCTTTTGCTGCCTTTTTCTTTCGTATTTTCCAATTTTCTCTTTTTTTCGTAAGCAAAATAATAAAAAGAAAGATAATTTTATATCGACTGAAAGCCGTGTGAGACGGGTTGCCTGCCGGTCAGACTTTTCGGCACAGTTGGTCAGTTTGTTGCCATTTGGTTTTCAACTTTTTGTTCTCTGGGTCCCGTTACCTGCAGCTGTTTATCATAATTTTGTTGATTTGGCTGTCTGGCAGCAGCAGCAGCAACAGCGGGAGAGGCAGAGGCAGAGGCAGAAGCGACAGCAAAAACGCTTCGCCAACAATCGCTGCGCGCAAATCAAAAAGGGGCGACACCGGAAAGCAGGCTCCAAAAACTTTGCTGACCCCCTGCCCCAGCCCGCATCGCCCGCCCTGCCCCATCTCGAACTCTCAAACTTTGCTCAAGTAAATTTAAATGGCCCCAAAAACGAGAAAAAAGCTTAAACGAGCGTATTTTTGGCAAAGACTTTAATACCCTGGAAAAACCAAGTCAGAGCGCGCGTGGATGGTAAAGAGTTTTTCCAAATTGGAATTCAGAGCGTTAACAGTTTGATTAGGCAAAAAAATACATAAGCCCTTGAAAACTAACTGTTACTTGCAGAAAGAGCCGAGCTTCACTTCTGAGAGCACAAAGGCGTGGGAGCTGGCAAAATGTTAAATGGGCCCACGGCAGAAATTTCACACATGAGCTGTTGGAATTCCCAAGCGGTTTATGAAAAGTTATCTTTATACACCTAATATTTATATATATATATATATATCTATGTGTATATATATAGTCGTGGCTGTTAAGTGTGTCAAACCCTAAGAGTTGTCAGCAAGCTCGGTTGCTTTTGAAGCGCACTTTTGATTGGCCAACGTGGCGTATGCGTCATTTCAAACGGTTCGCACAACTTTTTTTTTTTTGTTTTTTGGTAGCATTTTGTGTAATGAATTGTTGTGACAGAATAATGTGACCTGGGTTGTTGTTTTTGCTGTTTCTGTTTTTTTTTTTATGGCTGTGTTAGGCAATTTAATAAAATATGTAATCGCCCGAGGAGCGCGTGGCGTCAACTGTTGCGCGCCTGCTGCCCTCGAGGGTGCAGAGCGCCTGGGCCGGGTTGGGTCCGAGCTGGGCGCCAGTGGCCAAACAGCCGCGTCTGCCAATTAAAAACATGGCGTCATGGCAACCAAATTGGCAAATGCCAGAACATCTAAACGAACACGCAAACACACAAATGTTTATTAGCCGCAAAACGTTGCTCATTAAAAAGTTCGTCACGGCTACGGCTTCGACTACGGCTACGGCTATGACTACGGCTATGGTTAAAGCGAAAGCAAAGGCAACCTGGCAACTGGCAACAGGCAACTGGCAACTGGCAACTGACAACTAGGGAGAACTGCGACTGGATAGGGAATACAGCAACGTGGCCTGATTAAAAGTTTTTGCCTTGGCCACGGCAAAACAAAACCTGGCTTTAACTTGCTTAGCGTTCGGTTAGCTAGTGTCGGGTCTAATGCCTCCGGAACGTGTTCTCTATGCCCGCTGACAGCCAGCCTAATTATGTACATCATCAGTTGCTAAGCGTTCATGCAGAAGGTAGATGAAATCAGTTAGCGGAAGCAATGATCGACTAGCATATATCCTGGATATCTTTAGGAGACTATGAAATGTGTGCGAAATATTGTAAAGTTTATTTTAACTGAAAGTACTTTTAAAAATATAATAGGTAATATACTGAAAAATCAGCTTACATTATTGCCGATTTATATAGATATATTGTATTGGATATATTCATAAATAATGGCCAACTAAAACCGCATCTGCTTTTGCGCCCTACCTAGTTCCTCTATAATTTATTTATATATTTCAACATGAACTAAAGCTCTGTTTTTATGCAGCTCTTAGAAACTTTTAATCAGCTTAAAGCTTTTAAGCACTCAAAAACTTTTCAGCTTCGAGCAACATTCAAAAGCTATAAATATAACTAACGCATAGAATATTTTACAGAAATAGCTCTATCTCTCAATTAGTTATGCTCTGAAATTTTATATTACTTTTCCTAGAAATCAAATAAAAGCTTAAACTAGGCTTTTCCCTTATTGCTCTCGGAGATTGTTTTGCTGCCTTTTTTGCCTTGTAGCTTACAGTTTAAGGCTTAAATCCTATGGCTATGGACCAGCTCAGCTTCTTTTTTTTCCTTTTTTTTTAAATATTCATACTAATAACCTCTTGGATTTTTATATGCTTCAAAATGTGCCCAAAAATATTGAGCGTACCTTTTTGTGTCACAGAGGTTTGTGCCAGGTTAGCCTGCAGCTATTTTGTCAGCTGCTTTGATCTTTTTTCCTTCTGTTGATTCTGTCCCTCTCTCTTTCTCGCTCCATCTCGCTCTTAGTGTGCGTGTGTCCCTTTTGTCTGCCCAGTGGGTCGTTAGTTTTTTGTTTCTGTGCGGCACTTGGCACGCCTCAACGCTTTTTATGGCTTTTTATGACATTTGATTGCTTCATCAACCATCGAATCTGAAACTGAAACTGCAAAAATAAAATAAAATAAAATAAAAGAAATCGGAGTTCGAATCTCTGCCCAAATCAATATCAATGACCATATTAATATACAAAACGTGAGCACTGGCTCAATGGCAAATTGCACTCTTATGTGTATATGCTAGCAGATAACCTTACTGTTCATATGATTGTCCGACTATGCACAACAGGTCAGAGCACACGCAAGCCCAAAGGACATAGCGCAGAGCATAGATTGGACATAGGACACTCTGGACACTAATCAATGCGCCGTTTCTGCGAGGAGTCAAGTGCGTGTCTGTCTCTCTGTCTATCTGTCTGTCTGTCTGTCTGACTGTGTGGCAGCAACTGAAACTGTAATCATTATATAGCCGACACTTCCTGTGTGTATATACACACACACAGACACACACACACACACATGTGAATGTTTACTGTAGCTGTGCACCCACACACATCCTGGGCGTGCTTTCTTGTCGCCTTTGTCTCTGACGCCTGGTTGCAGTGCGGCATTTGAATAATATATGGCTGACAGACTGTAAGTACATATATATATCTTTATATATAGAGAGACAGCAAGAGTAATAGTGTGTGCGAGAGAGAGAGAGAGACAGACGGATAGCTAGCTCAGCTGCCACTTGTTCTGGGCAAAAGTTAAACATTGCTGACACTCGCTTCATTTATTATAAAATATGCAAACTCTCGCCTCGGTCGTTGGGATGATCAGCACATTCGTCATTTATAATAATAATGACGTTGTCATTCTCATTGTCCATGTCATTAACCAGGCAGACAACAGAGATGCTGCTGCTGCAATTGCTGCTGCAATGGAATTGCAATTGCCAAGTTGGCACAGCCAAGAGTTGCATGCAACATCTGTCAGCCACATCAGCTTTAAGTTATCTGATTTGCATAATTAAGGCAACTGCATGGAATGGCATGTGGCAATGCCAATTCTTAAATGCCACAGTGCCTCAGTGGAATGCATAAATCAGCCTAATGGAAATCGTGATTTTGGCGCCAGCAATCCGAGTTGATTGAGCGCGGTTAATTCGATAAAGAAACATGAGAAAGGCGCTTGAAAAGTTTTCAAAAAGGAAAGAGAAAAAGGGAAAGTAATGGAAAAGAACAATGAGAGACAGAGAGAGAGAGAGAGAGAGAGAGAGAGAGAGGGAGAAAGAAAGAAAGAAAGAGGGAGAATGAGAGAGAGAGAGAGAGAGAGAGAGAGATAGACTGAGGCACAGTAAGAAGACAGTAGGAGAATGCTAAAGGGAGAAGTAAACAGAGAAAGGGAGAAATATAGAAATAAAGTAATCGGAGAAAGGGAATTATGGAGAGAGATAAACAAAGAAAGAGATCGAATTAGAATGAGACGGATACGAAGAGAGCGAGAGGTACTTAGTGAAAGAGATAGAGAGAAGGAAATTGTGAGGGAAATAGAATGTAAAGTAAACAAGACGGAGCAAGATAATTGCTAAGCAATATTTATAATCTGAAATCTCCAATTCATCGCGAATCATACGGTATATTTGCTTAAGAAATATGATTACGTTATGTATTGTCACATCTTTGCAATCATTAGCAGCTGATGACAAGTGAAATACCTCTTAAATATGCTGTACTCAAATTGAGCTGAGAATGCATTAATGCAAAGCTCATGCAGGTGCCAGACAAAGCAGAGTAAACAGTATTAGCAACAGATATAAGCTGAGCTGCAAGAGAAACAGTCAGGCAGACAAACAGACAGACGAACAGACAAGCAGACAGACAAACAGATAGACGAACAGAGGGATAGACATATAGACCGACAGACAGGCAGACAGACAGACAGACAGTTGGATGGACAGGTTGCTGATGGACTGTGACGGCAGCTCTTGGCGCGTTGACAAATCATTTTGGTGCGACTGGCGACAGCTGGCGGAGGCTGACAAAAGGCAGGGAGGAGGCGTAACTCACAGATGATTGACGCATGCACATTCCAATTTGTGAGTGCTTGTGTGTGTGTGTGTGTGTGTGGATTACACACATCAAAACAGCTAGAATGACAGTTAAGTTGTATAATTTTTAGTTTTTTTTCTGGTTTGGCTCAACTGTTTGCCATCCAATTTGGTTATGAATTTTTCACTATGCCTTGCTGACAACTATGCAAATTACGAACTGTCGCTACTCACGGAATGGCCTGCCACACCCACTAAATACAATGCAAATAAGCCGCAAAAAGGGAGGCAACAGGCAACAGGCAACAAGCTGCATGCAAAAGTTTTGCTTATTGAAAAAGTTCGTTTTTTTTTCATCTACCCCAAAACATTTGTCGTAATATTATGCAGGTCGCTCGAACCCTTTTTGCGTGGCCAGACTTTCCAATAAAAAAAAGAAAGGGAAAGCAAAGAGAAGTAAAGGAAATGAATAAAAAAAGAGATATAAATTGTGTGTGTATGGAGCAAGCAAAATTGGGTTTTCGCAGTGTGAACTTTTGCTTTTGTCTTACGCCCAGCAGCACTCGAGCACCTTTATTTTGCATTTGTTGTGCGCCCAGAGAGAACAAAGCAAATGCCGAGCTCCGGACCCAGACCAGACCCAACACGGACCTCGACCCAGGCAACACACAACTTGAACGTGTTGATTGATTGTGTCAGGCGGGGAAGGGGGCGAGGAAGGGGGCGGTGCAGGGAGGGCGTGGCGGCAGTGGTTGGTGCTTTAGCGGCGAGCATTGCATTGAAATCGGGGGCAATGGCAATGTAAATTGTTCGCATCTCGAGTGGCTGATGGCTCTCGGCGGCTGTTTGCATAAGCCAAGCCAAATGAAATGAACTGAAAAGCAGCTTCAAGTGCTTTAACAAAAATTTAAATGCCAGTTAAAGCAGGTGTGTGCCTGTGTGTATGTTTGTGTGTGTTGGTATGTGTGAGTGAGCAAACAGATGGCTGGGGTACGTGCCTTGCATGTTAAAGCTTTGGCTCGCATATTAAATTACAGTCACAAAATTGGTCGATTAGTCGCTGTGGCATAGCACACAGCTAGGAACACCAACGGCAGCAGCAGCAGCAGCAGCAGTAATAGCAGCAGCAACAAGTAAGCACTTGCTACAAATTGTTGCGCATACGCAACGTGTTACCTGACAATACCAAAGACAACGACGCTGTAAAAGTTTCCTGTTTTATGACCAGTTTTTTGTTGCTGTTGCTGTTGTTGTGGCTTTTTTTTTGTTGCTGCTGTTGTTGCTCTTACTGTTGTTGCTGTTGCTTCACATAAACGCAAAATATAAAAAAAATATGTTTTATAGTGAATGACGCTTTGAGGTTAAAAATAAATCAGAGCATTGCGTATACGCACAGTTTTATGTGTGTGTGTCTGTGTGAAAGCTTTTTAGTCATTTGTGGACAGAAAAAAAGTGGCCAACAAAGCGTTATTAAATGAGACATTTAATTAATTGCCACGGTATGGCTGCAAATTAATTATGTAATCTTAGCACCTCAGGCAAAATGAGTGCTTTAATGAATTTAAAAAAACATGTCAGGGCAAACAGAGAGCGAGCGACTGCGATAGAGATATGTTGAGTCGAAGCGAGATAGAGCCTAGAGCGAATTGTATTTATGTACACATATTGAGGCAAAGAAATAAATTAAATTGCATACATTCAGGCGCCAGGACGCACTTGACAGCTGGTCACAAAAGCCAGCCAGCTTGCCAGACAGGCAGCCAGCCAGTCATATGAAAGCTAAAGCAAGAGGGTAGCCATAGCATATACCCTGTAAGTGTATATAGAAAATACTGAGAAGGCAGTCGGCAGCTGCTAAGAATATTTAATTCAATGTTTGCTTTTATTAGGGAACAAAAGTTTAGTTTTCTATAGTTTAATACAAAGAACGGGCTATACCCTATAAATGAATGTACAGGGATATAGTGCGGATAGTAGTTGTTTATAAAATTTAGGACTCAAGCCCGAAAAGACTAAAGAAAACATTTGATATATAGATAAACTGTAGTCACTTGATGTACTATAAGCTGCATAATTATAGCCATATCTTATACCCTGTAACTACATATAACTTGATAATTAGACAGGTAACGGCTAATAAAGAGATTTTACTGTATATAATTTATATTTATGTACATTTCATTTATTTTTACTTTATATGAGCATAGAAATAATTAGCTTTCTATGCCTCTCACATTTATCGCCTAGAATTTACATTTGCGATAAAAATAAATAACTTTTAAGAGAATTTCATTTAAAATATGTTAGGAAAACATTTGTTCTAAACTTTAAGCTCTGACTAAACAGCCCTCGCTGAGCGCAAAAGTGCAGACGTCAACACTTGTGAGTGTCTGTAATGCTGTCTCTGTGCGTGAGTGTGTGTGGCTGTGTGTGGGTGTGTGTGTGTGCCGTCCGTAATAAGCAACAAAAGCAACCAAAAAGCAATGTTTATTTTGATTTACAAACTGTGGCAGCGATTGGGGCCTGTGAGGCGTGCATAGATGAAGGCGCAGACAGCAGATCAACTTTTCACTTGACTACGGTAAAAATAAAGAAAACGCAAACGAAAATGAAAATGAAAATGTTTTGTGCGAAGCGAGCAAAGTAGAGCAACAATAAGTACATCAACAGCAACAGCAACGGCAACGGCATCGGCAACAGCAACAAATACAAACACAAAACACGCAACACAAACACAAACACACGCAACAGCAACACAAACACAAAAGTCCAACTCTCTCGCACACTTACACACACACACAGACACACATGGACAGGAGCATGGACACGGCCACGGACACGGCATAATGGCAACGTATATAGCGGCAAAGCAAGTCCCGGGCTTAGCGCTTAAGCCTGCTGCGACAGGACATTTAATCTTCTTGTATTGAGTTTGGTGTGAGCGAACCGAGGCGACCAGGCATCCAGGCACCCAGGCAGCCAACCAGGACGCGCCCAGGCCAACTTGAAGACCTAGCCAGCAGACCGAAGCCACAGTGCAGAGAGCGTGAAGTCAGCAACAGCTTCAAGTGGCTATGGCAACAAGCGGCTGAGAGGGCGGGAGGTGTGGCTGGTGACTTCGCAAAAGGGTAATACCAAAAGCTGTTGCCCTGATTTTTATTGTAATTCTAAGAATTGTTATTTTACTTTAACAAGCCCAAACTCAATCTCTGCTATTTCCAGGCGAGGCGAGAGGTTCCTGTGTGTGTAAATGTGAGTGTGTGTGTGTGAGCGTCGAGTTAACTTGAGAAATGTCATGGGGCTAATATCAAATGTGTCGTGCTTTAGCCAAAGTGTCGTCTATTCTGAGGTCCCACACAAATTGGCATCCCTCAGAATAGGCAAAGAATATGCCAAGGCAAATGTACTCGAATCTATATTTGCTTTGTGCGTTGCGGAAGAGAAGAATAGAAAAGGAAAGAAAAGAAAAAGTTAAAGAAAACACTCGAAAGTGGTAAACCAATTCATTAGTATATTGTGTAAGAGTGAGCTAAATAAAATTGAGCTTATTTACTGCGGTTGCCACAGAAATTCGTAAGGAGAGAAAGGCATTTTGACTCTGAATACTTTACTTAAGATTTGAGCTGTAAAAGGCATTTGTGGTTAGCATTTGTAAAGCGTTTTATTGTGTGTGTATATTGGTGATTATATTTTGCTTTATATTGATTTAAATAAATTGATAATTAATAGCAGGAGAGTAGTTAAAGACTAAAAGCTGTTTGTGTAAAGCTGTTGACTGCAGCCAATTAATTTAAATGAACTGATTTAAATTCAGTATCAATTTCTTTTCTTGTAAATTGAACATTAAACTGAATTTATAGCTATATAAAGCAGAATTTTAAAATGAAGCGAATTGCATTCCATGAGGCCAATTGCACTTAGAAATAAGCCAAGACTTGAACCAACTGTTTCATATTCATGACTTGATCCTTGAATAAGTAATTCAACTAAAGCGAATTCCATTACTTAGGCGAATTACACTTAGAAATGAGCTAAGCGAAGGCTTCAACCAAATATCGGAGTGCATGACTTGAATCTTTTCGAAAGCGCCGTTTACCAAACTAATAGCACTAACCATACAACACATAGACTGGACTGCTAGTACAAAATTTTTTGACAAAGAAAATGTATGCATTAGGGCAGTGAAAATATAACACGACAAATTCAATGTGCTGCCAGCGCTCTAACGAAAGTTTAGTTAGTGTACATTTTTTGTGAAAGTACTTGCGATAATTATTTAAAAAATATAATTTTTCAGGCAGATAAAGTCTATTCTAAGTGTTCTTATTCTCTAAGTCTTTCAAGTTTTCTTAGTCTTCATAATTTTCTAAGTCTGTCAAGTTTTCTAAGTCTTTCAAGTTTACTAAGTATGGCAAGTTTTCTAAGTCTTAGAAAACTTATTTTCTAAGTCTGCCGAATTTTCTAAGTCTTCCTAATTTACTAAGTCTTTCAAGATTTCTAAGTCTTTGCTCTAAGCCTAAGTCTTTACTGCTTAGCTCAACGATCATTAACATTAACTTATGTCTACAGGTTTTCTTATATCTAATATTTAAACAATTCTTAAGAATTATTTATAACTATTACAATTCTGCTTAAAGTACTTAACATTATTAACAACTAAATATTTACCTGACCACACTTTACTTCACTTCACTTTCACTTTCACTTTACTGCACTGCACTGCACTGTACAATTGACCCCCACCGGGCCTGGACGACTGAAAAAATGCTGCAGCTGCTGCTCTTTATATAGGGCCACTTCCACTCAAAGTCTAAGGCGAGCTCAAATGCTGAGCCTGCGTCGAGTTGCGGTCGCTGCAGTCGATCGTGAAGTGACCAATGAGAACACTCTCTGCTGCTTCAAGCATTCTAAATGAGTTTAACTTAAATGTAAATGTAAACAAATATTGCTGAATACATAAAGACAACACAAATGATCTTCTGCTGCTCATTTTCGTTGCTTGCTTGCAGACAGACAGAGAGACAGGCAGACATACAGACAGACACTAGTACTAGGGTGTCCTATACTCGTAACTAAAAAATATAAAGCACAGCACTTTTGTATACCTTATTCTTATTAAAAATAAAGTGTCCCATAAAAATAAAAATAAAACATTCATTTTAATACCTAGCACACAAAATATATATAAATTTGTTTCACAAGCTAAAGCAGAAGCAGACGCTTGTCTATGATTTGTGACAAGAGCCGATGAAACTATATAACATGTGTATGTATATGTACATATGTCTATTTGTCTATATGTCTGTCTGTGTAATTGTCCGATTCCTGTGTGAGTGACTTCCTAATTTTGATAGTGCATGAACAACTCAATTCCTACAAGTAGGATAGAAGAAGACAAGTTTAAGACATTTATATGTCTGTAGCAATATTTATATTTAAGTAAAACCTATTGACAATGTTTGATACAGCAGAATGTATTCTCATTGGCTATTGGTGGGGAAAACTAAATATTCTTGAACTCTTCTTCTCTGTTTGTTTGCCTATTAATATGACCGTATGTTTGTCTGTCTCTAAGTCTGTCTGTCTGTATTTCTCTCTGTCTGTCTGCCTGACCAAAAGCAAGGAGCGCAGATGAGCAGCAGAAGATCATTTATGTTGTCTATATGTACGCAGCAATATTTGCTTTCATTTACGTTTAAGTTAAGCTCATTTAGAATGCTTGAAGCAGCAGAGAGTGTTCTCATTGGTCACTTCACGATCGACTGCAGCGACCGCAACTCGACGCAGGCTCAGCATTTGAGCTCGCCTTAGACTTTGAGTGGAAGTGGCCCTATATAAAGAGCAGCAGCTGCAGCATTTCTTCAGTCGTCCAGGCCCGGTGGGGGTCAATTGTACAGTGCAGTGCAGTGCAGTAAAGTGAAAGTGAAAGTGAAGTGAAGTAAAGTGTGGTCAGGTAAATATTTAGTTGTTAATAATGTTAAGTACTTTAAGCAGAATTGTAATAGTTATAAATAATTCTTAAGAATTGTTTAAATATTAGATATAAGAAAACCTGTAGACATAAGTTAATGTTAATGATCGTTGAGCTAAGCAGTAAAGACTTAGGCTTAGAGCAAAGACTTAGAAAACTTGAAAGACTTAGTAAATTTGAAAGACTTTGAAAATTAGGAAGACTTAGAAAATTAGAAAGACTTAGAAAATTTGGCAGACTTAGAAAATTAGAAAGGTTTAGAAAATTTGACAGACTTAGAAAAATAGGAAGGCTTAGAAAACTTGAAAGACTTAGAAAACTAGGAAGACTTAGACAACATGAAAGACTTAGAAAACTTGAAAGACTTAGAAAATTAGCAAGACTTAGAAAAATTAAAAGACTTAGAAAATTAGCAAGACTTAGAAAACTTGACAGAATTAGAAAACTAGGAAGACTTAGAAAAATTAAAAGACAGAAAATTAGCAAGACTTAGAAAACTTGACAAAAATAGAAAACTTGAAAGACTTAGAAAATTTAAAAGACTTTGAAAACTTGAAAGGCTTTGAAAACTAGGAAGACTTAGAAAACTTGCAAGACTTAGAAAATTAGGAAAACTTAGAAAATTAGGAAGACTCTTAGAAAACTTGAAAGACTTAGAAAATTAGGAAGACTTAGATAACTTAAAAGACTTACATAACTAGATGACTTGGAAAGCTTATAAGACTTTAACTGCCTGAAAAATTATATTTTCTAAATAATTATCTCAAGTACTTCCACAAAAAATTTACATCAACTTAAGTTTCGTTAGAGCGCTGGCAGCACACTGAATTTGTCGTGTTATATTTTCACTGCCCGAGCCTAAACAGACTGAGTCGAGCAGGCACGAAGTTTACTAGACCCTAATGCATACATTTTCTTTGTCAAAACATTTTTTACTAGCCGTCCAGTCTATGTGTTGTATGGTTAGTGCTAAAAACTCAATAATTTATCTTCTACGCTTGCAGCAATGCTAAGTGCATACAATAACTGTTATCAAATCGTAACTTCTAAAAGAAGGTGAGACTGCCACAAATGAAAGCGAAGGTGTGGCAGAAGGCGCAATAAAAACGAAACTAATTTCCGGCTATCGAAGGCCTTAAACAATAACCACGCGGAAATCGAATCAGCGAGGTAAAGCTGAAGGCATTGCGTGACTGCAATTAGGATAGAGCATGCGAAGTTCTTACATGATAACTGCTCAGATGGAGCTACCTTTTTAGGATATAGCGCGCCGTATTGGGTGTTAAAATACATTTACGATATGCCAGCTGGTTATAGCTGGCTGGCAAGTTTGTAAATAATGCAGACAATCCGCGTCTGCTGCTTGCCACATGCCACGAGCCACGAGCCACGTGCCAGCCCAAAATGACAGCAGCAAAGTGCGAAGCTAACGACGTGGCCGAAACGTTTCAAAAGTTGTTGCTACTGCTGCTGCTGTTGCTGTTGCTGCCCAGACCCCAGACCCCAGAGTGCGGAGTCCGGAGTCGGGAGTCCGTGAGTCTGTTGCAGCTGTTGCTGCTGGTCATGCAATATGCAACTTGTTGTTGTTGCTTAAGTGCAGATGTTGTCCATGACAGTGCGGAATGCATTCTGCATTCTGCATTTGCATGCTCCGCATTTTTATGCATTTTTCGACGGATAAACACACAAACGTTTCGCTGGGGACAGTGGGGGTATGCGGCAGAGGCATGCGGCACGCATTAAGTGCAGCCAGCGAATGCTGTTGGCCATGAAAAATGCATTTCAATATTTTTTGCTGCTTCGCTGTCAAACAAACACTAATTAATGGCCAACTTTTTTTTTATGCGCTTCCCCCGCTTAAAAAAGGGTCAGCCAGCTGGTTGCCTGGCAACCGGAGAATCAGCATCGGGCCACGCCCCTTTGCAGTAAACGTCCCTGCTGTTGGTGCTCTTAACATAATTACGCTTTTATTCAAGTGTTGCCTACCAGGAATCGCACGAACAAGCAAAGCGAAGCCAGAGTATGTGTGGGAGAGAGAGAGAGGGAGAGAGAGAGAGAGGGTATGTGTACGTGTGTGTGAGTGTGAGTGTGTGTGAGTGCCAAAAGAAAATACAACGTTTCACAGTTCAGTCGCTTAATTTCCGGTGTGTTTGTTGTTCATCCAGCGAACTAATTAAAAGTTCAGTTTATATGTACGTAAAATAGAAAAGGGCATCACACACAACATTCTCGTTAGCTGCAGCAAAAAAAAAATGCTACGACCTTGAGACTGCTTTTCCATTTTCCCGTCTGCCCTTGAACTGTAAGCAATATATGTATATGTATACATATATATATTATAATATAAGTATATATGCATATATTTCGTTGCCAGTAGTGCATGCCAAATCAATGTCAACCCTTTTTAGGTGCTCGCTATAAATTGTAGCATAAGTAGCTGGGATGCTCAGACAAAACAAAAGTCTGCATATACATATGCATAAATTTATATAAGAGGAGACACGCTACATACTTTCATGCACGAAATGAATGTTGATTATAAGAAGGCATTCAGTATTCAGAAATTCTTTAAAGGCCAAGTTAAACTAAGCTCGAATTGTATTGTATCTATAAAACTTGATTGTGTATTACATTATATTATATCACATCATATCAGAATACATACATATGTATATTGCTTATATCTACATATATCAATATTTTAATTTTGAATATAAGACTTTGAAGGATATTCATTTGAATATGTATACATATCAAAAATCTATATGAATCTATTTGACTTTCAGCTGTTAGATTTAGATTTTCACTTCTATACATATTGCAGTGCTGTGTGACATACAGTGAGTACAAAAAATATTGTCACAACAGCAATTTCAAATTTATTTGGCCTCACTTCTTATTAGGGCATATATGCGTAATATTTTGTTAGTCTTTTTTTTATCACTCCGTCAAAGCAAAACTGAAATATGCAGGGTTTTGTGGTTACGTTCCTAGCTATCGACAGACATGTGTCCACACATATAGACACATATTTACAGCTATTGCTACGCAGATAGATAGTTTGTGTATTTTATTAGCCATGTCATACCTGCTGCAAACCGCAAAAACCACGTCGCGTACATGTGTGGTGCAAGTGATGCAGTCAAATATTCCAAATATGAAAATCATTTATTCGCATATTTCGGGTGGGCGTTTGCTCTCCATGGGCGTGGCATGCCGTGAAGGTTAGTCAAAGCCGATTAACGAAAATTCAATTTTCAATTTGGCACTGATTGCACTTTGGCAAGCGCGCGTCACGAGACGCGAGAGCCCCAACAAAGAGAAACAGAGAAAAAGGGACTAATTTATGCAGGTTGAATGAATCGACGTGAATCCCGAATTGGATTTAAATCAGTCAAATCTATTGCATTATGTGTAGTAGGCAAGTACTCAGCACTTTTAGCCAAATCTGGATTATATTAAAGCCATGTTTCCAGTAAATTGTATTCACATAACTTATCTGCATAATTGTTGCTGCCTTCCTTGTTATGATGCATGACTGCACCTTGAGAAGGAATTAAATAATCTTTCAGTTTATAATTCCAAAGAACTAGCTCTACAGACTTTTGTTGACAATGGGATTCCAATTAAATATCTTTGGATTATAAATATTCGTTAACTGCTTCAAAAGTGTTTGCATTCCATTTATACTGTCAGTCAGAACTTAACAACTCTGCTTTGGTGCAAGAATTTCGATTCAGTTCTCAGAAATATATTAAAAAAATATAAAGTAAATATTGTGTAAGCTATATTTATTTGCACAAGGACTTAACTTGATAATTTGCCATTATTGTCAGTTTTTCAAGGAATTGTCCGACTGGTGTAGAAAATTTAAAGAATTTAATTTAGCTTGCAATGCAATCACTTTTGATTCGACCGCAGCCAGCAGACAAGGTTAGACTTGCTGAAAATGGCAAACATGGCAAAGGCGAGCGGCAGATAAGAGGGAAATTAAATAAACATCATAATAACTATAAATCCTATGGCATTTGCAATAACTTATTCCGTAACCAGAAGCCGCGGCTCTCCATGGATGCCGATGCCAATCCCGTTTGCCAATGTCCACTAAGTCAAATTGCGCTGCAGTTGTCACATTTCTCACTGGGGTCCCTCTCTTTGCTTTGGCTTTTAGTTTTGTCTAAAACTTTTGTGGCAAATACTTTCAGACAACTTTTCATGGTCGACTGGCCGACTGAGAGCAGCTGCCAACCAAGCCAACCAAGCCAACCTGGCCAACCTGGCCAACTTGTCAGCGAATTTCTCAGTTTGTGCTACCTTCTTCGTATTTATATACAAATGTATTTATGTATGTATATCTTTAAAAGGCTTTGTTTCGTCCGATTGTCTTATTATGCGTTATAAATCGTATGACGGCTGTTAAACAGACTTAAATCTCTATAAAAATCAGAATATATGCAAACGAGCATAAAAAAGCTTTATTTCAAATTCACCCACGCACACATTTGTGCGTGTGTGTATTTGTGTGCGTGTGTGTGTGTGTGTGTGTGTCTGGGGTGTGTACGTGCGTGTGTTGGGCCTTTCGTTTCGCCTTTTCACCCCTACTCTGATATATATCAAATATTTCCTGCATGCGTTCACAAAAATAATTTCTTTCGCACATTTTCTTACGAATCAAATTATGGGCCACCTATGTCAGTGAGTGTGTGTGCTTATGTGTGTGTGTGTGTGTGTTTGGGTTTATTATGAAAATGCCACGAATTACTCGCGTATAAAAGTCATCATTAATTTCTCTCAGACGCTTTTTCCTGACAATCATTTTGGAATTTATGCGCTCATTCATGCGAGACGGCGGCTGGGGCTGTGACTGGGGCTGGGGCTGGGGCTGGGGCCAGAGCTGCATGACAGGCAGCTGCCAATCGTGACCGCCTACATGCTGCCACGCCCACCACTGCTGGTGGCTGGGCTGATGCGCTCGCACTTTTCAGCTGTGTGTCTTTACCTCGAGCATTTGCGCTCGCTTCATATTTGCTTCTTTTTTTACGAGTTCATCAAAGTTGTGGTCGATTTTAAAGATGCTGCCATGTGACAAGGATAAACAAGGTCATAAAAATGCGTCGGGACATAAGCAGCGAGTGCGTTAAATGCGCCAAAGACAGCGGCACAGATTCACAATGCATCACCCGGGCAACGAAGACGTAGCAGCTGCACGCTGCCAGGCAACGTGCCTGAACAATGGCAGTGGCATTTATTATGCATACGCCCCGTAGTGCATATTTGTTGCGTGATAAAGTCGGTTAATAGTCGCATGAATAAAACATGGCCAAAAACCAGACAACATGATCTCGCTGCCAGCCAGGTGCGAATGCCAAAGAAGTTTTCCGGTTCTGTTTTGCTTGGCTTTTGTTTGGCAGTTGTTGCAATCTAATAAAAATTAAACTAAACGTCTTCAGAGAACTGTTTGGCATTTGGTCTTGAATGCGGCACAAACTAATTTACTTGTCAGTTTTAATTATGGCAAGCTATTAAGTGACGCGTAAGCCACAAACACACAGAGATAGAGAGGGAAATAGACTGTGTGTGAGAGAGAGAGAGAGTGAGACAGAGAGGAATGTGTGTGGGTTGTGCGTAGCCAGTGGCATATTATTAGGCCATATAAATTCATGTCAGCCGAGTTTCGCTTTAATTAACTTTCATGTTGGTATTAGCCATTTTGTCTATGTGAGTCTAAAATGACTTTGCCACCCACAGCGCTCTCTCTCCGTCTCTCCGTCTCTCCTCTATCTCTCTGTGATGCCACATGTGGCACATTGTCATGGTCAAGTTTTGATCTGCTTGTTGATGTTGTTGCTGCTGTTGTTGTACAATGGAATTTCCCAAAAGCTAATTGGACGCCCAAAAACAATGCCTGCCAGGACACTTGGCCAATTTGACTTGTGCGTTCGTGTGTGTGTGTGTGTGTGTGTTTGGGTATGTATGTGGGTATTTGCACATGCGAGGACTAGAAATTAATTCGCAATTTGAGTTTTGTCCAAAATCTGATAAATTGCTCAAGTGCCAAGCATAGTCAGGCAACAATGGGTCGTTCAACAATTTGCAATTTGTCCTGGGCAATGGTCGGAACGACTTCCTCGAACTTGTTGCAGCTACTATTTGGCTGTGTTTTCGATCAATTATGAAACACAATAATATCGTAGATTATGGTCTAAGTGCACTTTACTTATGGGGACTCTCGAGTACATAGCACTGTAGCTATGTTTACATTAACTTCATTCTGCAAACAATGGCCGAAGTTTTTGTGTTTGATTTAGGCAAAGTTTTGATTTGGCTAATACCAACTGAAAATCTTGGGCTTAGCTACACAGTTTGCCGAGTGCTGCTGACTCAATTTGCAATTAAATTGTGGAATAAAGGCCAGTTGCTGCTGAAGTGGGCGCCAAGTAAATCAACTGTGTTGTAAAATTTCAGGCATGAATTGGTTCAGTAGGCGCACCGGAAACGGAAATGATTTTTGTTGTTGTTGTTGCTGCTGCTGCTGCTGCTGCTGTTGATGGAATGTACACATAATATTTACTCAGCGCTTTCATTTCGGGTTTTGATTTCTGTTTGAAATGCATAAAAAATTCATAACAATTCAGTGGCCACTAAAAACGAAACACGTCGAAACGAGCGCCACTTAAAGGTCCAGAAATGAAAAAAATATTATTTTACGCTCAATAAAATGTCATTCGAAAATGTGTTTTTTGTTTATGTTTATTTGCCGTTGTCGCTTGTTCCGACCACCCAAATTGCTATTGGCAACAAATAACAAATAATAAGATATGCATGGGAATTATGAAGGTCATATCAGCATCATCAGCATATACTTATATTCAATTTCGCATGAAAATGTGAGAGGGTGTTAAATTGAGTGCACTACAAATATATGAATGCGAAAACGTTTTAAGCAAGTGGCTGGGCTTTAATAAAGGGTTTCAGTTCCATTCCACTGCCAGCATGAATTTAAACAAAAGTTAAGTGCATTTATTTATATTCAACATATTTGCTTACAGCTGTGCAATTGTACTCCGGTCTTGAGCATGCTTCACATAATAAAGCCCTCGCAGCAGGCAAAAACTCAGCTACCCATTTTTTGTTATTTGTTTTTCATTCCATTCTTTCCGTAAATGCATTTCTTGCTGTCTTGCCTGTGCAGCAACAGCAGAAACGTTTGCAGGCGTATTTATAAAGAAACGAGATACAATGCAACAACACGGATGCGCTTCAGTTACAACTGGAGCTGATGCTGTTGCTGTTGCTGTTGCTGCTCGTGCTCCTGATGCTGAGCTTGACGCCTGAGATATGACTCGGCGTTTAGCCTTCAGTATATATTTAGTTCATCCTTGGCAGTGGGAGCTATTAAGCCATGAGCTAGTTAAGAGTTCGTGGGTAGCAGTTACACGACGCTTTGAGGGTCAGCAGCAATTAGAGGTGATAGAAACGCAATTGGATATGGTCAGATGAACTCGCTAATACATGCAAATCAAGCTCGCCTTTCAAATTGTATATATCAGCTTATTTGATACAAATTTCAAATTTGATTACTCTGGCAGCTCACTGATTAGCAGAACATATGCTTGGCGTAGTGTCAATGCTTAAGTTTAACTAGCGCTCAATAAAGGGAATTGCCTCGGAGCTCTTGGCTAACTATAAGCAATGAAAGCGAATCAATATAACCTATCGATCGGTTGCTTAGTGTCCAAGCAGGACTGCAGACAATAAAATGAAACGCTGACAAGGCAAAAGACCTCGTCTGGCAAAAACTAATTAAATACCTATTGATGCATGAGCATCACGTCGGCGACGGCGACGGCGACGACGGCGCCATTGACGTTGACTTACAGGTCACCTGTGCTGCTTAATGTACAAATAAAATGGCGTAAATGTTGTTGCTGTGCATACTAATTGCAGCAGACAGCGACGGCAAGGACAAACACTTTGACAAAATTGCCCATTTCTTTGGGACAGAGCAGGAGCAGGAGCAGGAGTAGGCGTAGAACTAGATTCAGAAGTAGGAGCAAAGCAACAAGCGTAGAAGTCACATCAGTCTGCTCAAGGCCTCGCACGCTGTCTTCGTGACACCCTTGAGTGTATGTGTATGTGAGTGTGTGTGTGTGTGTGTGTGTGTGTGTGTGTGAGTGTGTGACACGACGTATTTGTGACATTGACTGAGAGACCCAGTTCTGGCTAACCGGCTGCCTGCCTGGCTGGCTGGTTGGCTGGCTGGCTGGCTGGTAGGTTGGCAGGCTGACTGGCTTGGCCAAGTTGTCCTTGCCCCGCCAAACAACAAACTGTTGCTTCTCAGCTGTTTGGCCCTATTGCTCCAATGTCTTATGTTGCCCCTGCGTAGCGCATGCGCTTTGCATACTTTTAGTACACTTGCTGCCGGGCCTGGGCCATGGCCGTGGCCCCTGTTCGCGCAACAGTTTGGGGCATTCTTATGCTCCATTTTGGGACATTTGGCTAGCTGTTGCTTCGCGCCGTCGAGTCGAGCACGCCGCCGATTGCGAGTCGCGAGTCTCCGTCAGTGTTAGACTCGAGTCTCGACTCAGTCTGTTTGGGGACTTCACTGCGTGCGAACGTGCGAACAATCTAAACGCGTCTAACAAGTAAAAGACCACGCCGAACACTTCGAACAAAAACATACAGGTATACTAATATGGGGTATAAAACGCACGTATGATGTATACACCTGGTGTACATAAGACACACACACACACTCGCACACACACACACATACACTTACATATGGCTGGCATCTTCTATGCATGTGTGTGTGTGAGTGTGTGTGTAAGCTGCATATAAAAACGCGTTTAATTAATGTAAAAGTGTCGCTGTTGTTACCTTCTTTGTGGGCCATTATAATGGCAGCAATGGATACTTAGAGACACTTACTCAGTGTGCCAGTTGACGGGATGTTTGCCCTGTTTGCTGTCTGCAAAACTCATAAGCATTAATGTGCCATTCACATTTCATGTGTCTCTTATAAAGTGCTTAAAATTGATTTTGCAGCCAAAAAAAGATAATAATCAAAATAATAAAAATGTGCCAAATAATATAATTTGTCAGCCAGTGATTTATTGCATATTGTTTTCATATTTTTTTGATATAAATGTAATTTTTTATTACTTTGCAGTGAGCCGAAACGGTTTTGTTAAAATCACAAATATCACGTATACGACGAGTGTTGCAGGTGAGCCATGAACATAAAGCTATTGTAAAATATATGAAGCATTCAGGCAATTAATTTGATTATTATGAAATTGAATCCAGCTGAGATTTAATTTAATTAAAATTCGCTGTTTTCACTAATTAATTGTAGTTGAATGTTAAATATGCAGAGATTTTTTATTTGGGAATTTCTGGCATGAATTCCATGAATATTCAAAGTAAATTGCTTTAGTAAATGAAAGCTTATCAATATTTGATTATTATAAGTGAATGAATAAAATATTTGCCAATCAGCGTTGGTATGCAAATAACCATTTAAGTCTATATAGTTTTCCAATTGTAAACACATTTGCACAATTGTTTAGCAAATAACTGAAAGAAGTTTCAATCATTTTTATTATTTGATTGTATTTCCAGTTGAAGACAAAGTTTCAATCTATTTTAAATTAAATTGAATGCAGTCTTGCTGGGTCGCTTGATTTGTAGCAAACAATCAAAGTGCTTTCGAAGTGCAGCTCGATAAATATAATAACAAAGGAAAACAAATTGTAGGAAAATCGCTTGACCCCATTTCCCACTCAGCTATCTTCGTTTGACCAGCAGCGAAACAGAAAAATAATATAAAATATAATATATATGTGAATATACATACAAGTATATATAAAAAATAAGAAAACTGTTTTTCTTATTTTAATTTTTTATGCAGTTCGCAGCTGCATTATTATTTTTTGTTGCGCAAAACTTATGCAAATTCGTGCTTATAACTTTCTTAGCACTCATAGAATCAAAAGTTATAAAACGCAAGTGAGAAAGAGAGAGTGGAAGGCAGAGAGAGAGAGAGAGAGGGAGAGTAGCTCATAATGCTCGGCAAACTTGAACATGTTGCCAATTTTTAAGCGATTTTAAATAAGTCTCCCAATAGCTGTTGCTCCTGTTGCTGCTGCTGCTGCTGCTGCTGCTGCTGCTGCTTTAGAGTGTCGCTAAATTATATTTTATTTTTAGTCGAACAAAATGTGAGCTGTGTCAGGGCATAATTTGTAATTCCCTTTGCCAAGGCAACAAAAGCCAGCAACCACTGTGGAGTGTGGGTGTGCGCCGGGGCTGCAATTTAAAATAATTTCCTCTGCTGCCCTAAATGGCATTAAGCATTAAGTCATTTTGAGGGCAGGCAAAACTTACAGCCAACAACACAATCAACTTGGCTTGCTCCGTCTGTATGTGTGTGTGTGTGTGTGTGTGTGAGTGAATGACTTTGTTGCTATTGTGGCATATGCGGTTGTGTGCGCTGTTGCCTTAATGGCATTGCACATTTATGCATATAATTGAGTCCCAAACAAGACGACAAACTCTTTTGCTGTTGTCATTGTTGAGGTTGTTGTTATTGTTGTCGTTGTTGTCGTTGTTGTTATGGCATGCTTCAACTTTCTTACTTGAACTTTGCTCCGCACATGCTTTTCAACAAGCAGCTGAAATTGGTTGGCTTGTGTCTGGCAGCAGCTCATTAGAGTCTGTCTTAATGTTTAACTAGCATAATGAAATATCAAAGAAATCAAGCTAATTTGTATAAATATTTTCGCATTAAATACGTTTTCCTCGCATGTTTGTTTCTCAGCAACAGACGCTGTCTATTCGCCGTAGGGCCTTTTGACCTTCAAATAAAAGTTGTTGAAAATTTGATGACATATTTTCCTTTGGTTTTTGTATTTCGAGGCACAACCTAATTAATATTCATATGTTGGCACTACACGCAATGAACACACCCAGTATTCAAATTTGTTTTTGTTATAGTTTTTATCCAACTGTCCAGAGTCCTTCAATACGTTGGCCTCCTACAAATGCAGTAAATTAATATCCATCACGTTGGCAACAGCGCGCAATTAGCGACTGACACGCGCTCAATGTCGAGCTGCACGATTGGTTGTTGCATCAACAGCAACAGCAACAGCAACAATAAGGACAACAGCAACATCGACAGCAGTAACAGTCCATTTGCCACATTTTTGGCATGTTCAATTAGGCAACTGCAGTAATTTGCATTTGTTGATTTTGTCTCTTTCTCAATTTTCTCGTGGCGCTGCGCAACATAAAATTGAATTGAATTTCGCACAGCGGAATTTCAATGGAAAACGCCACAAAGCGAAGTGGGGCCACTCTCTGATGAATTATAAATATGACAGCATCATTTGTGGTGCAAATTTAATTAAATCAGTTTATTTTTAGCCAGCTAGAAAATGTTCGCATTGAATTGCGTGGACAAAAGGTTAAAAAAGTATTTAAATTTCAGTGGAAACGTAGCGAAAAATTGCGTTGTAAATGTGATATTTCAAATTATGATAATTTATAATGAAATTGAATGCCAGGAATAATGCAAGTTTTTGTTTATCAAATAATTTAAAGCGCTTATCATAGATATTAAAAATCACAAATGTATATGTAAATGCATAGCTATAAGCATCAAAATTCAAATTTGAATGCATTTGATTAAATTATATGCTATCGCTAAGTACGGTGTCAGTGACTAAAGCTGATTAAGTGTGCCGGACATCGATAGTTATGCAAAACTAGCGAAGGACAAAGGAGTATTCGATCGTAAGCCTTTAAAGATAATCACAATGGGCGGATTTCTTAGATTAAAAAAAACTTGGTCGGCTTTAAATACGAATATATAATAAATAACAAATTAAATGTTTATGAATTATTAATTATGCAAAAACAAACAAATTAAGAAATTCTGTAGAAAAAGTTATATTACGTTAAATCTTGACTTTAATATCTTAAGAAAAAGCCAAGATGTGTTTAGTGCTGCGATAATTAATATCATTTACGCCATATGCTTGGCTAAATTGAAATTCATATAGCGTGTGCACTAATAACCAATTAAATTAAATTTTATGCATGACAGTCTTTGAGGATTCAGGAAAACAACAGCAAGAGCAAGAGCTGGAGCAAGAGCAAGAGCAACAGGAACAGCAGCAGCAGCAGCGACTTGAGCATGACGACGCACCTCAGCAGCAACGGAATAGGCGTGGGCGTGGTCGTGGTCGTGGGCGTAGGCAAGGCCAGGGGCGTGACTTGTGTCGTGTTATTGAGTTGCTGTTAAAGCTGCTAAATACCCAGAGAGCTGGGCTAAGAAGCGGAGCACTTATTGAAAACTGATTACACAGGCACAGGCGCTGGCAAACAAACATATTAAGACACTGAGCCACTGAGTCAGTGAGCCACTGAGCCACTGAGTCAGTGAGCCACTGAGCCACTGAGTCAGTGAGCTACTGAAGCGTACGGAATGGAAGTTGACGCATATTGCCTGGCAATTAAGCCTTACAGCTAAACAGATTGTGGCCACGCACGCGGAAGAGCAGCAAGCAATAAACAAGAAACGTAGCCAACTGTTGGCTAATACTTAAGCTGAGATGGTCAACGGGAAAGTATTTATTTATTTATTTTTTTTTTTAGTTTAGTTTGGGATTAGTTTTGCGTGAGTTTACGCCACAAATGGCTGCATGTGGCTGCGTAATTAGCTTTGTTTTAAGCTCCGCTTTGTTCTGCCTAATTTCATTTATTTAGCGCACAACAACAACTAATTCAGAGCCTATAATTATGCCACGATTGTTGCTGTTGGCTGTTCGCTATTCGCTGCTGCTGCTGCTGTTGTTGTTGTTGTTGCTGTTGCTTTTCGCCTGCAGTTAGAAGCAATTCAATTATGGCCGCCCGTCTGCAACACTTGACTAAATGCTCGAGCAGGTTTTGCATAGCACACAAACGAGCACCCGCAACCACAAACACACTCACACACACACACACATACACATATATATAACAATATATATATCTATATAGATTAACTATGTGCGGCGTACACAAAGCGAATGCCATTCAATTTTCAAGTGCATACTACGGGGAATAACTAAACAAATTACGCAAAAGATTTAATTAAGCAGCCGTAATGCCGGCAGTGGCGCAGTCAGGTCAAAGGCTTGCCCCAAGCCACCCACATCAGCAACAGATAAAGCGCTACCCGCATT
Organism: Drosophila hamatofila; assembly: GCA_035045345.1. Classification (NCBI taxonomy): domain Eukaryota; kingdom Metazoa; phylum Arthropoda; class Insecta; order Diptera; family Drosophilidae; genus Drosophila; species Drosophila hamatofila. The sequence goes on along the minus strand of JAWNPA010000052.1, from coordinate 9,496,620 downwards.
CACAGCCGCACCCACAACATCGCGTCAATGCGCGTTGCGGCACGTTTCACGTGGCGTATGCGTAATATGCAAATGTACGCTCACTTGCCGCTGTCACAATGAGTTAGCCAGGTTTGCTATGCCACAGCTGCGTCGCTGTCTTAGCTATGATACAGCTACCTAACTATCCAGATATCGCTTGTAGGGGATATGTGGCCCCAATGTCTAAATGTCGAAATGTCTAACTGCCTGCTGCTCATGGCTGACAAGCGTTCGAAGTGGAACCCTTATCAATTGTATTATATTACGCAAGCCGCAAGCAAGCAAGCAAGCAGGAAATACGACAAAGCGTTGAGCTCGATTTGACAATGGGCAACTCGGGCGAATCGCTCTTGAGTGGAGATAATTAACAATGCAGCAGCCCGGCTTTGACCTATGCTGCGTATACGTAATGCCTGATGACAGTTCTCGGTCGCAGAATCAAACGAACTGAGCTCCTTAGCTCTGGCCCCCTGCAAGAGTATTCTGGCCCATTTGTGCATTTGTTATGCTTATGACTGCTTATTGCGGTCGTTAAACGTATATGAAAGTCACATATGTGTACAGAGACCGTTCGCTTTGTATGCTTGTACAGCGTGTGGGTGAAAGTGTGGAGCTTGTCGAGGGTCGTCCTTTGACTAGGGGCTAAATTTATTTATGTGCTTTCAGCTGATTTAATCAGACATTAAAGCACTTTTGAGTAAGAGAAACATATTGAAGCTTGCTTTCTATAGAGTAAAGAAAAAGGGGGAAAATAAGAGAGAAAAGGGAAACTAAGAGAGCAGAGAAGGTGGAAGAAGAGGGAACAGGTGAAGAGCAGACAGAAGACAGAAGAGAGAAGAGCAAAAAGATATGCCAGACAAGAAAAGAAAAGAGAGAAGACAGACAAAAGACGAGAAAAGAGGGCAAAGAGAGGACAGAAGAATGAATATAGAAGATATAAGATAGAAGATAAAAGACAAAATATTGAAGATAGAAAGTAAACCATAGCATATATGTAAAATAGAAGAGGGCACTAAGCAGAGAGTCTGGGAATACAAAGCCAATCATAAGCTAAGAGTTTTAGGCCGATGCTGTAAGATATTCAAGCTGTAAAGATATCCACTAGCAGAGAGGATCACTTATGCTTCATGTAAGAAATATTATACGGCTTTTGAGTTGATTCAAGGCAATTCAAGGGAATTTTTAAAGCTGTTTTGCCAAGAATATTTTATGTTTCACAGCAACAGCCCAGGCAAAAGCTGTTGCCATAGATATCGCATACGTCTATAATCTCCACAACTGGCCCATATATGTGTGTGTGGCTTGTATATCTTTGTATGTGTGTGTGTGTGAAAGAAGAAGAGCGCACAACTGACAGCGGCGACCGTTTATCAGGCGCTGCTTTTGTCCTTTTTGCCAAGGCGCACAATAAATGAGGCAAAGGCAAACAAAATATGTGCCAGACTGGCTCGTACAACTATAGCTGTTGTTTTTAACGGTTTGTGTGGTTGTGTTGAGTGTGTGCCAGTGTGTGAGTGTGTGCGCCAGTGTCTGAGTGTCCGTGTGTCCGTGTGTGTGTTTGTGTCTAAAAGGACCATCACTTTTTTTTTAATTGAGACATCAGTGCGCTGTTGCTCGTCAGAGTCTACGTTTATTTTGGACTGTGTGTGCTTTGTGTGTGTGCGTGTGCGTGTTTGTGTGTGTGAGTGACTGTTGTGTATGTGTTTGTGTTGTGTTTGTCTTCAGTTAGCGCTAAGCAACGTTTGCTACATATTGTTGTTGCCTTTGCTGCTGCCTATCTTCGTTTAGCTTTAGGCTAAAAATATTAAGCTCACAAAGCATTAGATACACACAATATTAGGCATATATATAGGGCAGGCTGTGTGTGTGTTTAAGTGTGTGTAAATGTGTGTACTGATGTATTTATATATGCCAAATTGTCAAATATAACAACAACAACAGCAACAGCTACAATGGCAACGCACACAATAAAAACGAAAATAATTTTCGCGCTTTGTGCCTTTCACGTTCGTTCGTTCAGTTTTGTTAACATTTTGCTTTCATCATTTAATTTTGGGCTGCTGTGTGCTTCTCTCTCTCTCTCTGTGTGTGTGTGTGTGTAAATCAATAAAAGTGACCCACTGCGTGTGTCCTCCTTTGTGGCTCACCTTGGTTTTGTGCCCGTAGCTGTTTCGCATTTCGTATTTCGCGTTCGCCTTTTCTCTCCTTTTAAGCCTCTTCGATTTGTTACGTGCTCGCATTTACCAAATTCAAATTCAAATTCAAATTCAAAAGCAAATCCAAATCCAAATTCAGATTTAAGTTGGAATTTACGCTAATTTCGGCATTGATATTCATTAGCCATTTATCATCATAATGATAATGGCGACGCCGTGCAGCTGTGGGCCTGTGTAAACAATTTCTGCACTGATTAAAGACCATCTCCGATGGCTGAGCTCGAAATGAGCGCGTTAATTTTTCACTGTTCCACGATGTCCCAAATAAAGGACTCGAATTTCATTGTTTATCAGCCTCGGTCTTTTTTTCAGTTCATGAATTTTAATTGGACGCGGCAGTCTGTGCTTAAATTCATGTGGAAAATGTGCCAAAACTTTTACTGCCGACTGTATATATATATATATATATATTTTTAGCATGCATTTGAATCGTACAAGGCTAAAAAGTAAACTCCTGAATATTGCTTTGTTTTCAAGGTCACGTTGTTTCCACTACAACCTTTGATTTAGTCTTGCTGAAATTTAACTGTAGCCAGTTCGTTACAGTGCGCTTTGAAAGTAAATTACGGACTGACCATTAGAACTTCTGCCCATTTTGGACGTAACGCATGAGGCGACCTTTCCAACTAGTTAATTGGGATAACAAAATAAAAGGTCAGTGCATACAATCAGAGATTTTTGGAAGAGAGGTGTTTAGAAGAGAGTCTGATATGTTTATAGCAAAATTGTTTTAGGGTAAAATGGACAAAATGCCAGTGGAAATGCAAAAACAGCCGACTGATATAATATATAATATTATATGTATATATAATATATATTTTATTCAAGCTCTTTTTGCCTTAAGACACTCTCTTTTTCTCTACCTGCCTCTATTTCTTGGTCCTTCAATTTTACGCTATATGTATCTCTTAGTTTACTCACCCTTAGTTCTCTTCCTCACTCTCACTTATCTCTCTCTCACTGCATCATTTTTCTCCTCCTCCATCTTATTATATCTCTCCATTTCTCCATCTCCAGCATTAGCCCTCTCCACCTCACACACTTTGCATTTATCTTCATAAAAGTTGATATACATTTTGGTTTAGCTGGAAGTTAAGTTATCGTAAAATTAATAATAAAATTTAAATTTCTAAGGACTTAGTTGGCATTTGCGTGGCTTTTATGTAAAAACCCAATTGGTTTTCCGGCTTACCGACTGAACTAAACCCTATGCAGATGTAATCAACGTGAATACACGTTGTGGGTTTATTGATTCAACGTTTGAAGTTCAACACTCGCTTATGGCCTATAAATATTTAAGCCAAATTCAACTTATGCTCATTGGTTCTGGCTTTAAGCTTCAACTGCTGACCTAGTAACTTGTCTTGGAAGCCGCCGCCGCCTTCCTCTTCCCCTCTCTCTCTCTCTCTCTCTCTCTCTCTCTCTCTCTCTCCTAGTCTCTGTGTCTGTGTGTCATCCCCTGTGAATGCTTTTAGGCGCTTCTCTTAGCGAGCTGCTGTCTCATATTTTATTTATTTAGCCATGAAGTACAAATGAAACGCAATGGCCAAAAGCAAAAGCACCAAGTATTTGTACTAAATAGTTTAACGTACGCTCTCAAATTTATTTTGGCTATGTTGCCCTCTGCTCTGTGCCCTGTGCCCTCTACCCTCTGCCCTCTACCCTCTACCCTCTGCCCTTCTGCTCTTTGCTCTCTGCCAGCTGCCAGTTTCTTTTGCCATTGCCATTGCCAAAGTCTTCCCAAGTCAATTTGTGGCCATCATAGGAGCTCAAACGCTCTGACAGATGCTCAGCTGCTCAACTACTCGAAGCAAACACAAACGTGTGCTCAGAGGGCACAGAGTGTTTGCACACTGACTGCAAAAAGTAAACTACCTCACGTATTTACAGTGAGCAACTTTTGACACATTGCATGGCATTTAATTTCAATTTGGCCAATTGGAAAATGGAAATGCAAACGCGTTAAGTACATATGAAAATAAATACATATACATACATACATATATATATTTTTATACTTTTAAAGCAATTAATAAAGAGATAATGAGCTTAAGCATATTTTCATAAAATTATGAAGCAAACAACACACACACACATACTTTCACACACACACACACACACACAGAGGCACAGAGCCACACGGACTCTGACACTCAATTTGAATGGCGCTCAGAGCTCATTTAACTTTTTAATTGTGCAGTTTTGTGTGAAGCTGGCGGAAGAATGAGATGAAAAACGAAAATAAACGTAAGATAAAAGTCAGGCCGGCAATAAGCGTATTAATTGCCAGTGCAAAATAAAGTGGCAAGTGCTGCAAAACAACCGTTACGAGGGCCATCAAATACCTGGTATATAAGTACATTTAAGGAAAAGCCCAGAATTTTAAAAGGATACATTACCATAAAAGAGAATATAAAAGTAAATTGCACTTAATATATGTCAAAATACAGGGTAACCTAAATGCCAAAGGTGTAGCTAAAATTTAGCTTGATTTAAATTAAAGCGAATATAATATATAAGCAATTAAAGTATCGATAGCTGTGCTTAATTGAAACTCATCTGCATTTTAGTGTTGGTTAAGGACTAAATAAAAACAATTATATAAAATGTATCTTTAATTTTTTTTTATATATTCTGCTATTGCGAAGACTCCAATTATTAATATACCCTTCTGTACACAAATGCAACAGGGTATTTCAATTGGTTGTCGAGTAGCTGCGCTGACGGGTGAGCGCGCGTCAGTGGCCCAACGGTGCGTTGTGCTTGGCGCGTGGTGCGTGGTGCGTGGAAATTGTGGGGCATGTGAAGTGACCGCAATTAAAAGCATATTTTGTGTGTTCTCTCTCGCTTTATTTGCAGCACATCGACAGGCGAGCGGCAACGGCAGCAACAGCAGCAGCGGCGGCGGCTTGAGCTTTAGTTATAACACAGCTAGCTGTTTGGGGCATTGGATCCGGAAGCGGAAGTGCTCATAGTTGGCTGGCGGTGCATAGTGCGGGCAGCAACACGGCAACAACGGCGGCCAGAATTTTTTCACGTTTGGATAGTGTTGAGGAGGTGCAACGCAGTCGCAGTGGCAGCGCTGTTGGAATAACGCCCGGCGGTGGTGCAGTGGCAGCGGCAGCGGTGGCAGCGGGTTCACCAGCCAGAACTGGCGGTGGGGGAGTGGGCGCAGTGGGCTTGGGCAATGCGGCAGGAGCGCGTAATCGCAGCGCCAGCACAATTCTCGAGCTCAGTCAGAGCCAACTAGGAGCGCATACGCGCAAGTATTCCAGCGGCGGTGGTGCAGCACTTCTCGCTGGCGATGTGAATGGGTACGGAGACAACGCGTCAACTGCGAAATGCGATACATTTAATGGCGTTGGAGCGAGTGCAGGTGCTGGAGCAGGAGCAGGAGCAGGTGTAGGTCCAGGTGCAGGTGCAGGTGTAGGTGTCGGTGTCGGTAGTGGTTCAGGTGTCGGTGTCGGTGTCGGTGTCGGTGTTGGTGGAGGTGCTGGTGTGGCAAGTAGAGGTGCACCGCAGGATAGAAGCTCACTCGGATCAGTCAATGTGCCAAACACAACAGTCAGCAGCTTGGGAATAACTCTGCGCGAACGTTTGTCCATCAGTGGAGCATCATCGAGTAACGAGTCGGGCGTTGCGGCTAGTGCGGGCGGTGGAGCTGGTGGCTCAGCGCCAACAATTGGCGGCAGCAGCAATCCAAGTGTGCCACATTGCAAGCGACAGGGCAGCTTCTCGAATGTATTCTCAAAGCTAATCGATGGTATGCCCGCTGGTACAATGTTCGCCAAGTTCAAAAGCGCCAACGTGGCGGCCTCCACATCCGTGCAGAATGTCGCCGATGGCAATCCCATTACGCAGTACTTTGAGATTGGCAAGCCGGTGGCCTGTGCCGGCCCAGAGCTCGTCTGGCGCATACACGATGGCTATCGCAAGAGTGACAACAAGGTGAGTGCTTCAAACAAAAAACTGTAGCCGCGCCAACTTCCAGCTCTCTGGCACGAACTTTTCCCTCTCAATCTCTGTCTCCATAGGAATGTTCGATTTTTATATTTGAGAAAAAGGTGGCAGAGAAACTGCACAAGCCGCGTCGCAAGGAGACCATTACAGAGCTGCTAAAAGGCTCGGTAAAGACATTGGAACGCTTTCGTCATCCCCGGGTGAGTATGCCCTTAATTTATATATTTTCCCAAGCTAACAGAATGTAATTACCTTCAAATAAATAGTTAAATATATTAAAGTTGCTCACTAATAACTTATATAGCTAAAGCTTTATTATTGAGTTGAAAGAAATTTTCTAAAATATGTTCAAGGAATTTCCCAAAATATTTGTAGCTCATAAATTACAAGGCATCAGAAAACAAGTAAAATGACTAGTTGAGGGTAAGGCACTGTTGGATACTCTGTAAACAGCCTTAGGCTGCTGACCTGTTGAAGAGCACTTGCATAGTCGAAAAATATATATTTTAAAATGAATATGAGAAGATAAAACAATTTCTAATTGTCAACGTACAGTCAGCCAAACAGACTCGACACTTGAATAAAAATACTTTAAGACTTTTATTCATTTAGGCAAAGTTTATATACCATATTTAAGTCACTCTAAAATAGTTTCATATATTAATAGATTATAGACATTTAAGCAAATGTTATATTTAAGATTCAAGCCACTGTAACTTGTTCAAATTTTTGCCTAAACTTCTCCTTTATCCAATGTGTGTCCATTAAACTCTCTTTTCCCCAGATACTTCAAATCTATCACACTGTAGAGGAAAGTGCGGACACGCTGGCCTTTGCTGCTGAGCCCATTTTCGCCAGCCTTTCAAATGTGCTGGCCTTTCATGTGAGTTGGTTTTTTTTGTTTTCGTTTTTGGTTCAGTTCACAGTTTTCAGTTCAATTCAGTGCGGTTCGGTTCGCTTAGGTGAAGTTGGGTTGGGTTGGGTTGGGTTAGGCACTCTCTTTTGGGTAGCTGGCCAACAGGATATGCAATTTGCGTTGTCGCCCGCTGCTCCATTGTGTTTTAGGCTCTGTGCCTTTTACTGCCAGCTGCTTCAATCAATGGTTGTTGTTGTAGTTGTTGTTGTTGCTGGTAGCAACAAGGTTGTTGCTGATGTTGCTGCTGTTGTTGTTGTGGTTGTTGCTGTTGTTCTTTTTGCGTACGTTTAAAGTTTCGTATGGCAGCCAGTCAACTGCATAGTTTGGCTTTTGGTTCAAGTGCTAGGCAGCACAGCAATGTGAGCTATGCATAACACACCCACACACCCAACACACCCAATTTACACACACACACACACACCTACACTAAGTCACCAATACAACTAAATCGAATTACAGTGCGTGCTAGCAAAGTTTACGCTGTGGAGATTGAGTCAATAAAATGATTCGTTTCGCTAGCGTAGTTCAGAAATTGATACACACACAAACACAGCCACATACACACACCCACCCAGACACACCCACACACACACACAGGTGTAGTAAGAGTAAAGTGCTTTGTTTTTGTAGCTGGAGCAAGCCAACAAAGCTCCAGACAATATTTTAGTTTATTGAGGTGCACACAGCAAGGACAACAACAATCGAAAGAGAAACAAAATTCGAATCGAGTTAAATTACATTGAAAATTGCATTGGGTACAAAGCCAAATTGTTTTACAGAATAAACAATATGTGCCAGAATAATGAAAGGAAAGCAGAAAAGTCACACAGTTTATGGAACTATTTGTAGTCTGTGACTCATGAAGAACAAAGGACAGGACAGGACAGGAGGCGACCTTTTAAAGCCATGTCTATTGAAATTATAGCTCAGCACAAATTCTTCACTTAGTCTCTGTTCGACAGTCGGTGCAGATATGCTAGAGCTTCTTTTTTGTTTTTTGTTTTTTTGTTTTTACTACTCCTTAATGTCTTTATTGTCTGCAAAGTTTATGACTTCATGACATAGTTATTTTTCCCGCTGGGAGGCGGCGAGAAAACTGAAAAGAAAAATGTGAGAAAAATTGAAAAAGCAATTGCCATAAAATGCAAACAGAGCTTTCTTTTCGTTTTCACTTTCTTGGCCTGTTTTTGGTGTGTTTTATTTTTTTTTATTTTTTTATTTTTGGGGAGGACTGAGTCTACGTGTCTGCCAATTCTTATGCGCCACGCTGTCTTGCAGGAGTCGAAAACGTATGAGAATGCCAGCGTGGCACCCGCAGCAGGAGGCGGGCCGGCGCAGGCACAGCCAGCTGCTGGGACCCAGCCGCAACGGCCGGCGCATGCAAAGGAATACAATTTCTTGGATATGGAGCTGAAATATGGATTCTTGCAGGTAAACCAAACAACTGGCAATGCCGACGTGTTTGTGCAGTTGACTCTATAACAGAGTGTTTCACTGCGGCTTCTCGTTTGCAGCTAACAGAGGCTTTGTCCTATTTGCACTATTCCGGTCACGTAATTCATCGAAATGTGTGTCCATCCTCTATACTAATAACCAAGCGGGGCATTTGGAAGCTGGCGGGCATGGAGTATGTGGGTAAGTTTAGCAGCACATTTCAATTGAAACGAATGCCACTCTGGCTACTTGATTTGTATTCATAATACCCATTGTTGTTGTTGTTGTTGATATTGTTGTCTTGCAGAAAGAATGAATGAGACTGATTTGAATAGCTCAATTCCTTGCCCGCCGTGGAGCAACAGGGTATCCAAAATGGCACAGCCCAATCTCGACTTTATGGGTAAACAAAACGTGGCCACTTGAAAGCAGAAACAAATCCTTTACCTCACTCTCTCTCCCTCTCTCTTGCTCTGTTACTCTCTTTCATCTAGCACCCGAAATTCAGACCAGCTCAAAGTGCAGCCTGCTGAGCGATATGTTTTCTCTGGGCATGGTCATCTGTGCGGTGTACAACAATGGACGGCCACTCATCCAGGCGGGCAACTCTACATCCAACTATGCCAAGCAACTGGAAACGGTAAGAGAGTTATTCAGTCAGCCTCCACCTCTCGCTCCCAGGCCAAATGAATTTGCTGCTGCTGCCCGCGGCCAGATCTAAAGCCAAGTGCCAATTGGTGTGGCTGGCAAAAGTTTTGCGCCGCTTGTGTTTGCGAGCTGTAATTAGATTCGGCGCTTTGTCAAATGCAAATGTAATCAAAAGTCCACTTGAAACTCTAATTATTCAGCCAGGTGCTGAAGCTGAAGCTGAAGCCGATGCTGATGCTGATGCTGAAGCTGCAGCTGCCTGGGGCCATGTCATTAAAAGTTTTGGCCCCATTCAGTCAGACTTCAAGTGTTTGCCTTCAATGTTGTGGCCAAACAGTATTATTATATATACTTTAATTTTTTATTTTGTTTCTGCTATTTGGTCATCTGGCTTGACTTGTCATTTATCATACACCATGCTCTATCATACCTTTGCTCTATTCTGCTTCCAGCTGGATGACCATGTGCACAAGCTAATGCCGCGTCTGCCCATTGCTCTACAGGAGGCCACATCTCGCATGGCCAGCCGGGATCCGACAGCTCGACCCACCGCTCAGCTGCTGCAGTTGATCAAATACTTTATGTGAGTAGACAACTAGCTAAATTAGCAACCCACTCCAGTTCATCTGGTCTCCAACTCTCAATACTGTTTCCTCTTCTGCAAATTAATTAACTTTTAACTAAACGCAGAGCAAGCAAAAGAAAAAGCGACAGCAATTTGCGCAGTTTTAGCAAAAGTTTTTTGTTTGAGTTTCGAATGAAATTGACACCTGTTAAAAACAGCCACTCACACCCACACTCGCAGACACACAGATACACAAATACACACACACACAAACACACTCACACAGACAAACGTAAACAAGACACGCAATCTCTAAGCCAATTTGTACATGTAGCAAAAATTGAATTGAAGCATTTACTTTTACCACACCAAGGTCTCACCAAGGTACACACAGACTCCACACACACACACACACACACACACACACACACACATACACATTTACAGACACACACCTTAATTACGTCTGTTTGGTAAATGAAAACGGTAATCAGGCTTGAAAGACACAATGCGAATCTCTTGAGCTGATTGTGAGTAGTGGAAAGCGTAGGAGTCGCCACGCTCGCCCTACTCTAACCTTCTTTGCGGGTAGCATTGGATTTATGACGACAGCAGCTGCTAGGCAGACAGCCAAGGGCCGCGCAACTGCCTTGAGCGAAATACGCTGCAGCAACAAAGCACCAAAGAACAAATTCGCAGATTAATCCACAGTGGGCAAAGCTTGGGATATGGGAAATCTAAGCAGGCATAAGTAAATGTACTTGAGAGAGTTATGTTTTATAGGAGCAGAAAGGGGATAGCTTTTGAATATTGGATATATATTGACCAGGTTATAATGGCTTTTAGATTGAAAAGAGTTTATTACGGCATCACTTTCTATTTCGGGTTCCCTTTTTGTAAAACCTCCTTGGCTTGTTACATTAACTGGTTATTACATTGAAGGATCATTAGTACAATTTTGATAAATTCTTGAGCTTTAGACATATAGACACATTTATAGTGACACTCGCACCACTGTGCTGTGTTGGAGCTGTGTTTAGACAAACTGAAAGTCACGGCTGTTGCGACGGCTGCTGGGCTGGCTAAATCGGTTGCTTGGCAAAAATGAGTGGCACACGCCCCATTACCGCCCACCCGTCAGTCAGTCTGCTGCGTTGGCAGTCAGTTAGTCGCTTGTTGGCGGCACTTTGAAGTTCATTTATATGTTATCAGCGTATTCTTTTTTCTTTTTTTTTTTTTTTAGCTGCGTTTGCAAATAGCTCAAGTGGGACACGACAACCAGTTTGCCAGGGCCGTCTGCGTGGGCTAAGCCAGCAGCAGGAGAGTCTTTATGCTGATTATGTTGCCCATGGCTAATTAGCTGGGCAGCCAGGCTGCCAGGCAGGCAGACTGGAGGGCAGGGCGGTTAGTGGGCATTTCTTTTAATGGCGCTTCGTGTGCAACGGGGCGCATACGCAATGTGATTTAAAGCCGCACTTCTGGCTTGCTTAGCCAAGCGCATGCCGCAAGTTTTTCATTCCAATTGCCATTGCACATAATTTAACTGGATCTGACTTTTATGGCCATTATACAATTACCCGCAACGGCCACGCCTCAGCGATAAGAGCTGATGCTGGCTGATCACAAAATAAGTGCAAACCACCAAAAATTCAATTGTATTTTTTTGCTAATTCAACTTTAGACAATTAGTTTTCTGTAACCATGAAAACGCTTTATGTAAATATTTCACACTTCAACGGAGACAAAACTTTTGCGCACGCAGTAACTAAAGCTCTCTGTATTCCAGCATAGCTACAGATAAACTCTATGTATTTATTTATTTATATATGTGTGTTTATATACCACAAATGTGCGAGGGATTAAACTATTGTTTTGTGCAAATAAAATGTTGGCAAGAGCTTATGCTGTATTCGCCTAAAAGCAATATAATGCCAGACAATTAAAACGCTTTTTTTATTTTTTTTTTTAATTTAACTGTCAAATTCTGCGAACGTTATGAAAAAATTCCATTAGAAATATTTTTGTTGAATGCTAACAAAGTTGTTGCAATGGCTACAGGGTATGTGCAGGGTATCTATATAGACAGGCAGTACATTTGCCCTGTTGGGCGTCAATAAAAGTGGCGCGAGTGCTAATAAAATTTGCTACATTCTGTATTTAATTTGTATGGGCTTTTCTTGTTGGCAGCGATCCGGCTATAAATGCCCTGAAATTCCTGGACGTGGTCAACATGAAGGACACGCAGCAGAAGTCACAGTTCTACAAGACCACCTTGATAGAGGCCATGCCGCTGATACCGCGCGTAAGTACCCATAAATTGAGCCAAAAAAGCCTGCGCTACGGAAACGGAAACGGATGTTGGCCACCTTGCGGACGCGTCAGCCATTTTGTGCTGAATGCTGACTGCAGACTGCTGACTGTTGACGGCTCGCTGTCTGCACTGTCTGTGAATGCATTCATCATTTATAGCGACAAGTTGAGCGCTTTACGAGCCATAGCAGCAGCAACAATTTGCAAATTACGAGCGCTTTTATGACAGCTGCAAAACTGTCACCCAAACCAAACCAGCGATCCCTTTGTCTTGCTGTGTCCCTTTTGTGGCAGCAGCAGCAATCGAAAGGCCATCGACTAGTTGCTAGTAGTAGTATTAGTGGCGATTGCTTATTGTTTTTTTTGTTGTCTATTTTTCTTTGCAGAAACTTTGGTGGCAGAACCTGTGGCCCATGCTCAAGTCAGAGATTAACAACGGCGAGGTGCTGGCTGCTGTTCTACAGCCGGTCATGCTTTTCGTCCAGGAGGCGACGCACGCGGAGTACGATGCCCTAATGTCGTCCACAATGAAGTGAGTGCCACGCGCTCATTAGGCGCCCACACACACACACACGCACACACGCACACAGATGTATATTTATATACATTCATACATATTTTTAGACTCGCTTATACTACTTAGGCGAAGGCTTACCGCCTACCATTTAACTGTAAAGTAGCGCTGACCTTTTGTTATTGTTTGTGTGCTCTAGAGCTGTGGCAGCTGCGGCTGCTGCGGCTGCTGCTGTGGCCACCATCGATAGCTGCTGGGCAGCCAAACAATAGAGTTCAACTTTTGTTTCGCTGCTGAACAATTGAAAAACTTTTGTGACACTTTTTATTTAATTTTCATGGCGTTTTATTGCACGCGCACACTTCCAGCGAGAGCGATAGACACAACACATCGCATAGACAAGCGGACGGCTCATATTGTAATTTATAGACCACAAGTTGTAGTTAAAGTTTCTGCCACGCAAAGTTTTGTGTCGGGGCCAACTATGTCAGGACAATGCGCACCTTTTGTGCCCTTAACGCCGCTGGCGTGGCATACATAAATTAGTAAACCGCATGGACACATCTGCTGCTGCTGCTGCTGCTGTTGCTGTTGAGCAGAGCGAGGTGTTGTCGAGCAAGTTGAAGTGGATGGCCACAAAATTATGTTTCTTATAAATTAGAGAGGTTAATAAAGAGAAAAGGATTTCACAGACTTATGTCTAAGAGTGTGTGTCATAAGTTTTTGAAAGCTTTATAGCAATCCTTTGCCTATCAACTATTTCTTCTTTTTCAGCATATGAAAGCTAAGCTTGCTGTCAACAATTTAGTTCAATAACAAGCTAATCAGTAAGTGAGTAAGCCTGACAGCCTGCGCTGGACAGTGTAGATTATTCAGTCAGTTGGTCAGTCAGTGTGTGTGTTAAGTCTGTCAGTCAATCAGCAAGTTAGTCTGACAGACAGTCCATCAGCTTATCAGTTAGCCAGTTAGTTATTGATCAGTCACTCAATTAGACATACATTGAATTATACAATCAGCTAGTCAACAATTCTCTGTACTAAAAAGTCTGTAAGTTAGTTCAGCATTCGCGTATCAGTCAGTCAATCATTTAGTCAGTAAATGTGTCAGTCAACCAAAACCCTTTTGCATATATACATTAACATTTACAACACGCCAAACAGCCCTCGGCCTACTCCAACTTTTGACTAAGCCGATGGGCAAAAAAAGTTGTTTGTCGACTGTTGTAAGACGCTTATTGACACTGCCAAAAAAGTTGCAAATAACAACTTTTCATACACACCCGCACACACTTATGCTTAGTTAAGGCCCAGCTAGTGTGCAACAATAATGAAGCATTTATTTGGGTTCATTTTTTATACAAATATTAAATGAAACAGTCGGCCAACTTTTGTGCCCCATCAGATTAAGATGCATGTTTTATTGCTATAAATAATCAATGATTTGTGTATTTGCTTTGTCTGGCTATAAATAGGATTGTCTACAATACGCCAAAATCCATTCAGGCAAGCGTCACGATACTTGAGAACTTGCACTTGATAATTGAGAAGACGAAACCCGAAGATGTCACCACAGATATAATGCCGATGTTATTCTTTTCATTTGACGGATCCACAATACAAGTGCAGGTAAGCACAATCCGCAGACGTTGCCTTCAATTCACCTGCCACGCTATAGATATGCAAATTAGTTGGAGCAGAAGACAGTCACACAGAGGAGGACAGAGAGAGAGAGAGAGATGGAGGTGTAGAATGGGTTGACAAGTCAACAGAGCTGGCATTTGCCTTAGCGTTGATTGCGTAATTACAGCAGAAATTTCTTAATTAACTGCGGCACAGAGATAGCTCTTCTAAGCAGCTCGGTTGCCACTTCAAATTTATTGCCAACGAAAGTAATTTTACCTTTTGCGCCTGAGCACCTCGGAGCACTAAAGACAAGGCCAGGCCAGGCCAGGCCAAAACAGTTTTCAGCACTCGAAACTCGAGCATTTAAAGTCGTTTGTAAATTGAAATGGAAGCCACTTGTGCGGCATGCCAGACAGTACTTAAATTGAACAAGAATTTCCCCAATTTGTAATATTATAGATTTTAGCCAATGCCCTACCTCTAAACAACAATTTCTATCGCACAGAGTGCAGCTGTGGTGGCCGTGGGCAACGTGTTCGATAGCATCGCCGAGCTGTCCATACGCCGCATGGTCTTGCCCAAGGTGAAGATGGTATTCGAGAAGAACATAACGGACCCCAAGATTGTGCAGAATGTGCTGATATGCATTGAGCGTGTCATGGATCGCATGGAGCGGGCTCAGGTGCGTATTAGCCACTAAACTAAACCTTAAACCAAGCCATTTAAGCTGGGCTAACAACAACTCTGCAGGTCATGGAGGAGGTGCTGCCCCTGTTGGCCAATGTGCGCATACCCGATCCCGATATTATCATGCGGACTGTGCGTAAGTACAAAAAAATAAAACCCTAGATAAATTCAATTGATACTAACTGCACACAAAAAGTTAATAGAATTTTACACACACACACACAGACACAGAGAAAAGAGGGAGAGAGAGAGATAGGGGAACACATACACGAACATACAATCAACGAGCTTTGCTATTGTGCCAATAAAAACTAATTAAATACCATAAAATTGAATCTCTGCCAACTGTGCGAGTGGGCAACGGCTTGCGGTTAAGCAATCTGAAATGGCTAAAATTACTTTAAAATCTACTGTGTGGCTGTGCGAGTGTGTGTGCGTAGAGAAACACTCTGTTAACCAAGTTTAATTGATTTTATGCAGTCTATATTGAGTTTTCTGCTTCGCAGAGTTCCTTGCCAGGCGGTTAGCATAAATTTCTATAATTTTCTCGCACAATTCTACAGCCGTTAACGTGCAGTTAAAGTCTTGTACCCAATCCAATAATTACCTTGCCCTTGTCTGTATACATTAAATCTGTCTGATAGTTAAATTTTCTTAATAATAATTAAGTCCTCTTGCATATGGTAAAGGGTTTGGTTTATTATACTTCTACAAATGTGTTGTTAAGATACTAAGCCTGAATGGCATGGACTGAACTCTTGTAAACAAAGTAAACAATCAACTATACTCTATGTAAAAGAAATGGTATTATGATAGCACTCATGTAATGTATTATAGTATCCTATTAGCATTATTTGACTTCTCTCTTGTGGCACAAAAAAAACTTACATTTTGTTGTGAAGTGTAATTGAAAAATCCATCAAAATTCAGAAGTGCCAAAGCAGTTGCTGCCAGTGTAAATTTGGCTTATTATGTATGTGTGTGTGTCCGTGTGTGTGTGTGTGTATAGGGATGTTTTTGTTTGTCTTTGATTAGAATTACGCTGGCAACAATAATATGACAGTTGCTTACTATTAATGATATGGCATACCATTTTACAGGCATCTACCACAAGCTGTTTGCCGACAAATCCTATGGCTTAACCGTGGAGACGATGGCCACCAATGTGCTGCCCTTGCTGATACCGCACACTGTCAATCCGTCGCTCAATTTCGAGCAGTATTGCTATCTGCTGGAGGTATGGCGATGGACCGGCCGCATAATGTGCTCCGTAAAATTGCAAAACACTTTTGTTTGTTTGTTTTTTTTGGTATGTCGTTTCAGGTGCTGCAGCAAATGCTGGAGGCCATCGATCGTCAGCAGCGCAACAAATTGAAGCTGGACAATCTGTCGATGGCGTCGCCGGAGCGGCATCGCACACTGCGCCATCAGTTCTCCACGGATAACATGAATGCGCCGCCATTCAATATACCCAATTTGCGTATAGATCAGCGCAAGACCTCCAGTGCCGAGGATATGGCGCGCAAGAATTCTGGCGGTAAGTAAATTCTCATCAAATGTGCAGCTGGGGGTCGTCAGATGGATGCCCTGAGAGTAAGTGGGCGTGGTGGACGAGGAGGGGACTGGCAGATGGTAGCAGGGGGTGGCAGAGGGTGGCAGAGGGTGGCTGGGGCTTGCATAATGAATAATGAGCTTAGAGCAGCTTAATTGAACATTTTCATTGGCATTAGCATTGGAGTTTCCATTTGATATCCATGGTACGTGACAGTTTAGCATTGTGGGACGCCTAATCAGGATCCTGTGTCCGGCAGCGCTCACTAATTTGTCAAACCGAAAATGAGCCGTGAGCTGTGGCAGTTAATTGTATTATGCAAATTAAAAAAAAAAAAGAAAGTAAAATCGAAATTAAAGCGAAAAATGAAAATGAAAATTGTATAATCAGAGCCGCAAGCAACTGTCAGCAGGAGATTGAGTTACGTGAGGCACGTGCTACTTGGCGCTGCAACACTTAATGAACTTTCAACCTTAACGATGATTTATTATGATGTACTTAATCGCTTGTAAACACAATGTCATGCCCTTTGGGCGTGTGTGTCTGCCTGTGTCTGTCTGTGTTTCTGTTTCTGTCTCTGTGTCTGTGTGTGGGTAAACTTTTAATTTGTTGCAAATGCATGAGTTGTGTGCAAGTCAAAAGGTGGCCATGTTTTTCGCACCTGGCCCACATTTCACGGCCTGTTGCAATGTCAACTAAAAACAAATGTGTGTGTGTGTGGTATGTGGTTTCTTCTCCCTCTCTCTCTCTCTCTCTCTCTCTCTCCCTCTCTCTCTAAATTAACAGAGGCAACTACATATTGCTAAATTGACATGTTGCTGCCACGCTTTCCAGTCAAGTGCAAAGAAATAGGCAGCGTAGGAGCAGAGCGGCAAATGGGGAGTAACATGGGGCACTGCGGCAGCGCTCGGTTTTTGTGGTTAGCAGTAAACAAACACACAGAGAGAGAGAAAGAGAGGGAGAGAGTGTTGCCTGTGCGCTGCTTATTAACTGTAGTTCAACAGGCAGCAGAAACACATTCAATATTTGCGCTTCATTGCATATGCTTAGCTATATTAAGTACACACATGGTTGGACGCCTTCAGGTGAATCGAGAGCTGAAAGTTTATCTGCTCTGAGGAAATTTCAATTAAATAGTGCATAAAGAGTATATAAAGTTGAGGTGAAAGCACAAATGCAGACTAAGCCGAGGCAGGAATTCACTCGGAATGTAAAACGAATCAAGGCCAACTTTTCATGCCTGCAACTCTGATATTAATATGCAAAACTGTCACATAATCAAATAAACTCATTGCTCATGCAGTTGCTGAACTGTGAAAGGCTGCAGACAACGACTGCAAAAAGTAATTTTTATATTTTTTAATATTTAACTCATTTACGAAATTTTCGAGCGTTATTAATTGAGTTTGACGTGGATTTTTTTAACAACATTTATGTAGTAGGCCGTGAAATTGAGTAAAATCAGTATGCGAAACGGATTGAAATGTCACTGTGGCTCAGTGTGCAAGCATTCGAGCAAATAACTTTTGGCGTGAATTACCAGGTGCACCAGCAAAGAGGGCGGAGGCGAAGGCACATCCTAGGCTGGGCTAGAACCGGGGCAGCGTTGAGGATTTCGGGTGGGATGCCGAGGGTCGAGTCACATGCAGCAGCCACAGCTTTAACCGCAGTTTATGCGTTTTGCCCTTGACAATGACAGCGCGCGAAGGCAAACGTGACAGGGCCACACATAGCCACACATGGCCACACATGGCCACACACCCACACACTGTATGTGTGTGTGTGCTTAGCTAAAATGTTTGAGGTCTCTCATTATTAAACCCAATTAGCTGGCTACTGTTTATGCAATTTTCATTGTAAATCTCAATATATGCCACTGTTTTGTCTCTGCTCAGGCTCTGGCATGCTGGGCGGCTGGTGGTTTGGCTGCTCGCCTTCGTCGCCGGATAGCAATTTCCTGCGCGTCGGCAACGTGTTTCCCAATCGACGGCTCTCGGACAATACGCTGATGACACCAAAGATACGAATCGCACCGTCGTGCGCCTCTTCGCCGGGCGGCACGCCGGGCAGTGGCTTGCCCACCCGTCGTCATTCGAGCATTGGACCCCAGGAGCGACGCGGCTCCACCATCAATTTGTCACCGCCAACTGTAAGTTGTTTGTGTCTGCCACGCGTCGTGGCACGTTGCGCATTTTGGGTTCTTTTTTTTTTTTTTATTATTTTTATTTATTTATTTATTTATTTATTACGCGAGCGCAATTTCGTTTGTTGTGGTTGCTTCATTTAGCATTCAGTTGAGTTTTCCTTTGTAATTTTCGTTTCTTTTCTTTCCATTTTGATTTCATATATTGTACTTTGTACTCTTTGTGCTGCTGCACTGACCTTTGGCTCGCTATTGTTTGCTTGACCGCTGACAGTCACAAAGGCTTTCGGTTACTTTATTGAAAACCAGTTTGATTTCAATTCGCTTTTATTATTCATTTTTGTTTCTTAATATATGAGCCTTACAATAGCGTTTTACATTAAAGAAATTGTATTTAACTTTAGCGCCTAGCGAGTAGCATTTAGCGTAAACTTACAGTTAACAACAAAAGTACAGTTGTCATCAACAAGAACAAAAGCCGCTTAACATGAACATGAGAAACATGCAGAACTACTATTATATAATATTATACGATTACGATTACGTTTACTTAACTTTTATGATTTGCCCTGATATCGACTTTTGTATATTTATAAATACTTATGATCAGCTCATTTCCTGCAATGAACGATAAGAGAAAATCAACTAACAAACGCTCTAACACACGCTCTTTTTCTTATCTTCACTTTCCCGTCCCAACAAAAAAAAAAAAAAAAAAATTAAACATTCGCTTGTCTCAACACAAAATAAAAATATATAAAAAACAACAACAAAACACAAAACAAACGTCGTCGTCGTCGTCGTCGTCGTTGGGTCTTTGCTTCGCTTTTCCTATACACACACTAAATACATTTATCACATATATTAGTATGGCGCTCGAGGTAGCTCTGGATCGAGCCTATCGGTGCCCTCAACTTCAGCCTATGTTGTAAGTCTAAAAAACAAAGAAGTGTTTTCCATTGACATATTGAACAAATTAATAATATAATAACAATTGTAATAACAACAACAACAACACGCTGCACGCTGTGCTTGGGTCTCAATATTCAATAGTCAATAGTCAATAGTTATGCAGCATCCATATCCAAAAAGAGAGAGCAACGATTTATTGATATATTGATTAAAACTTGTGTCTTGTGCTGTTTTTGTTAACTGTTCTTGTTTACAATATTGTTCTTGTTGTTGTTGTTGTTGTTCTCGTCCACAAGCAGTCAACACTTGCACACACACACATGCATACACACACAAGTATATAAAACGGCTGCTACCAAAAGTATTTAGTTGGCTCCGAAAAGTATGCTACGATTTTTGTATGTGGGGCTCTAATATGGCGGCCGGAAGTCGCTCGCTCGCTCGCTCGTTCGTTCGTTCCAAAACTTGTTTCTGGTATTCTCTCTCTCACTCTCTGACTGTCTCTGTCTCTTTCTCAATCTCTCTGTATATTTTGCATACCGCAACTTGCAAGTCAGTTTTGGATCTGAGTTTGAGTTTGAATTGAAAGTTGCATTGAATTGTTGCCTTACTAAATAGAATCTACTCCGTATATTGCCTGTCTCGTTCTGATACTCTCTGTATTTACCTTTGACGTGCTGCCTGAATGGAACAAAAACAAAACAACAAATAAAAAAAAAAAAAAAAATAAACTTATCAAATCTGTTTTTTCTTTCCATTGTTTTCTTACTTTCGTTTATATATATTCTGTCTGTTGCTTTCTCTGTCTCGGTACTGAAACTTTAACTAATTTGCAACTCTGTTGATTTACATTTTTGTACAGTCATTTCGTTGATTGTTGTTGTTGTTTTGGTTTCTCTCTTACTTTCTGTACTCTACTATTGAGCAGGCTGTTATTTGGGCGTGGGTGGGTGGGCGTGGCTGTCCATCAAGCTGGATGCTTATGCTAATGCAGTGTATTTGAAACCTTTTACGTCTATCAATTATTTGTGTAAATTCAAAACTTAACTTTGTTTAATTTGAACTTGTT
Source organism: Drosophila hamatofila (assembly GCA_035045345.1). Classification (NCBI taxonomy): domain Eukaryota; kingdom Metazoa; phylum Arthropoda; class Insecta; order Diptera; family Drosophilidae; genus Drosophila; species Drosophila hamatofila. Next base: position 9,476,051 of record JAWNPA010000052.1, on the reverse strand, counting down.
TTATTTTCCTTTTTGTATACATTGTAAAAATTTTGCATTATTTGTATATACATATATATGTGCCTGAGCATTGTTATAAGAGTTGTATAAGAGCTGTAAGTTAAGGTCACGGCAAGTGTTTCAACTGCTGTTCAACAACATCGCTGGTCTCTAAAACTCTGTATTACTTCACGAATATATATTTGTGATAATTAAGTATAAATACATGTTTATTTGAGTGGTTTTTATTTGTATTCGAAACTGCTGTATTTACTTGTCCCTAAAAAGTACACTAAGCAAGCTCGAATTTCAATATGTATATTTGGTGTATCTCAACTGATCAATTTTTAAGCTATCTGACGTACAATTTAGGAATGTTGAACACACACCTGATATACACGAATGATATACTACATCTCACACAGCAACAGAACATCCTATCATCAATATGTATTCTAAAATGAGAAAAACATGTAAATTCTACAAAACTCTTCATTATATGTCCCGATCGTACTCAGTTGTTGATTTGATTTTGAGTTATCTTTTTCTTTTAATGTACTTCTTGTCCTCTTTGAACGGTATATTAAAAATGAAAAACTGATACACACATACACACTTATACACATCATAATACTACACATATACGTTGAGTGTATTTTCTAATATATGTGCTTATATTTGTTACTGAAATTCTCGTTCAGCGCGCATCTCACGCTATGGATTGCCCACATTACAATTCATATAGAGCTGTTTCACACACACATAGACACACTCATACATTACTGTGCATATATTCTGTATTTATATCATGTGTGTATTTTTCGTTTCTCCATTTCATGTGCGAACAAAAAATTATATATAAATTATATATATGAAACTCTATCGAAAAAAATCAAAAACAAAAAAAAAATCGAATAAATTAATACAATTTGCAGCTTGCACGGAGCATGATCGTGAGTACACGTTACCTTATTTCGGAATTTTTCAATTGATTTTATTTGAATTTCGCTCTCTGCCTTCTGCTTTTAACTATTCACACAGACATACACACACACACACACACACACACACTGCTTATGTTAATTTGATTATGTTAATGTAATTTGTATTTTTATTTACAATTAAAGGAATCATTTCTGTTCGCTGTTCGCGTTCTAATTGGATTTGATGTACATGCGAATACTTGATTGATTCATAAATGTATATCAAATATATTCACATAATATTCATAATCTCTCTCTCTCTCTCTATATATATTTGTATAAGGATGTTTGCGCTATGTTTTCATGGCTGTTGCTCAATTGGGTAGCTTTTTTTGCTCCCGCTCTGTCTCTCTCTCTTTCTCTCTGTATGATTTCGTTTGTTTGTTTGATTGTATATGTATCAGCTATCGTTAACAGCTCATTCAATCAGCCCAGCTGCTATGCGTAGGCACACACACACACACATGCATAAGCTACATCCACATCATTGTACATATTGTACTTGTATATATGGCACATCTAATATATAGATATATAAATATATATATTTATGTACTCCGCACAGCTCGCAGATAATGAAGCGACCATGGTGATAAGCTTTAACTAATCTTCCAAAGAAATCTCCTTTATTGTACTCTCAAAAACAGGGTGGCTCCATGCCCAACACCTCGAGCAGCGTTCCGTTTTTATTGTCGTCCAGCATGCAGTCGATACGTTCGCGTCGCACGTCGACTGTTTTGTCATCGGGTCCGCTCGGGTCTGGATCTGGCTTGTTGCAGCAGCTGGGATCTGGAATGGTAAGACAATTAACATCCGTATCCGGTACGGTTAGTCCTGTGCCGCTATTGCGGGTCAATGGTACGCGCAGCAACAACAGCAGCGTCCGAAAGTGTCCGTCACTCAATATAACATTCAGTCAATAATATAATCTGAACGAAATCGGCGAGGCGCAGCCCTCAGCTGATTTTCATAACTACAACTACAACAATTACAATTACAATAACAATTACAACTACAACAACTACAACAACAGAAATGTGCGCTACAGAGCACAGCAACGAAATCTCAATCTGAACTTGAATGCGCCAAAATATTGACAAAATTCGACAAAAGAAAAACTGAAAAGTGAAAATTGAAAATTGAAAACTGAAAACTGAAAATTGAATTGAAATGAAAATGAGAAAACTCTTGAAAAGTTGTATGCAAGAAGGGGCAGAGGGTAAAATGAAGCAAAAACCAAATATATTTCTAAATGTATACTTATAATTTACTATACTCGTATACTATATATTATAAATATATATATATATATATATATATATATATATATATATATATATATATCTAGTTTAGTTTAATTACTAATTACAATTAACAACCAACTAAAACACATTTGAAAATTGTGTAGGAAATGTTTTTTTTTTCTTATTATTGTTAATTAACTATAGATTAAAACGCATTCGTATCTATGTACAATAAATGTTATGTCGCATTATAAAACATATCTGATAAATCGTATCGAATATATATATATAAATACATTTATATATATATACATATATACATAGATTGTTATATTATTAGTAATTAGTAGCTATATATTATCATCATTATTATTATAATTGTACCTACTTATTAGTTGTTGCTGCGTAATATCCACCCACACACTCACACATTTACACACACACGCTCACATCGAAATTTGAATAAAATATTTATTATTCAAGAAATTATATGCAAAATGAATGCCAATTCGTTCGAGCTCTCATCAGACAAAAAAAGTGCTGCGCGTGTCTATGTTCCACTAAATTATTCATTACAATTGACAGATTTTTTACACGCACATCAACACCCACACATTCACACCCCCATATACATATATACTCAATATCCCAAAACGTAGTTTAAAGTAGTTTTTAATGTTCAAAACGTGATGTTAGTTTTATTTGAACTTCTTATCATTGTCGTCAAATTCGTCGATTGTTATTAAGACTTAGATTGTACTTAGGCCAAATGACTAACAATTAGTTAAGCACATGCACTAAAAGTTGATTAGACTATGGGCTTAAGATGACATTTGTGACAATCGCAACATATGATTTTCTCCTTCGCCCCTCCAGAAAGTGGTTTTGTGTAACTTGGATGGTTATGCTCCATAATTGAATGTAAATATATATACATAAATATAATATAAATAATAATTTTAATTTAATTTTAAAATTGAATTCTTTGCTTCGAATCGCATGTGTTTTTTTTTTCTTGTTTGTTAAAATCTAAAGTATATAAATTACATATCGAAGAGTTTTAAAACTCGAATCATATTGAAGTCGATTTAGTAAGTGAAACTTTCGTCTTGGAATTGAAGCAAAGTGATAGACTAGAGTTCAAGAATTACATATATGGATAGATGTTAGTAAGAGGGAGAGCAGCCTAAGAAGATGTTTAATATTTTTCTTGACTTTTTCCAAATGTACAAAAACTATATATGATATATGATAGATGTTACTTAACAGAAGATTCGTTGTATTTATTTCTTGAAATGTTTGCCAAATGTTCAAGAATTGTATATAGAATATGTAATGTAAAGGAGCACACAAAGAGTTCTCAATATTTTTCTGGTAAATGCTCAAAATGGGAAATATTTAGCACTGTGATAAAAGTGTATCATGAAATAATTCTGCACTTAAATGTGGTAGGGCGAGGCACAACAGTTATGTAAACTTAGGATGAGTATTATTCAATTCCAAGAACGAGTTCCTGTTAAGACGACTTCAACAACACATTTTAAGCATGCTCAGTTTCGATGTAATGAATATGTATATATTATATATAAATATATACATGTATATATTATATACATATTCATGCATCTCTTGTGATTGTCTGAATACACTCGTAATACTCGTATTGTATATATGAATTGAATTGAAATTGTTATTGTATATCTACAAGCTATTTAACTTGAATTGCCGTTTTACTTTCTGCCCATCTGATTGCACAAGAATATATATGTATATATATGTATATATATACACTGTTATATATACATATATATGTATATATTTGGAAATACAACTAATGCAATGGTAATAAGAGAAACGATCTGAATAGCAGTATGAAATCTAAATACTCGGAACTGTCTACACTCGATTTTGAATGACTGACACTGGAGGCGTATAGCCGAAGCTGAAGGCTGCTGCTAAACTAAAACTAAAATCTAAACTAAAACTAAACTAAGACAAAATTTATAAACGGACTAACGATGATATGATATGCATTTGTATTTCTAACCAAACTCAATTTACATTTAAGTCATTGCGAATTTATTGTACTCGTAAATTTAGTCGTGAGCCATCGTATATATATACATACTATATATATATATTTAATGTTTATAATATTGCTTTGATTGCCTTTGTGCTTGATTTTCGTTGTTGTGAAGCCCCACAGCATCCACACCCACATTCAAATCTAACCCCCATTTTCTCTGTGTGTACTTGTATGTTTGTTTAGCTACTCGAATTGATTTCTTTTGTTTCTGTTTATTTTGTACACATCTATTGTCAGTATAAGATATATATTTAAACTTCGAAATGTGCCTTAAGAGTTGAAAGTTTTTGCATTCATGCGAGAACTCTATGTATATATATAAATATATATGTATATGTATATATATATATATATGTATATATACATATATATATGATTGGAAGAATATGAATACTTTTTATTAAAATATTTAAATATATACATATATATGTATATTTATTTATGAATAAATGTTAAGTATTCTATAAGTCAAGGGTAGTAAACCAAATCCAAAACCAAAACCAAGTCACTCTACACCCGTCTCCTTCCCAACAATTGTACCTTAGTAGTGGTTTTTTAGACACACATACTCATGCGACACTACACTCGCCCATATTTGGCTACATACATACACTCTCCCATCGAAATATACTCATGACAATCTCTCACACACGCATAAAATCCCTCACACCCACACACATTGAAACCTACCAAAAAAGAACAATTAAACATATATTAAAATATTCGATGTGTAGTTTTGAATTGTAAGCGATCTACAAATATATACATATATATATCCAAAGAAGATCCCAAACCCAAGGAACCTCGCGATCCGTAGTCGTATGTGTGCATGAACTTTGTACCCAGTAACATCCTTTAAAAATCCTCCAAAAACAACCGAGTGCCAAGTAAAGATCCTAACTTCGTTAGTCGTTGTCCTTTTTTTATGCTAAATATTATATATTGATAATATATATATATATATATATTAAGTGTATCCGCCAAGTTTTCTATTTCATCCAAATAATTCTGAATCCTTTAATATCTACATATATGTCGATGTCAGTTAATCCTGTAAAAACTCAGCCGTATTTCGTAATTATCGAGCAATAGCCAACCAAAATATTTCCTTCCATGTGTTATCGTAGAAAAATCTCTATAGTTTATATTGAAGATGTGTGAAAACCTTAAAATTGATGGCCTAATTAACTTTATTACAGTATCAACTATTCTCCGGACGTAACTAAAAAGATACAAGAAATTAAATGATTTAATCTAAATATATATATTGAGTATATATTTTTAAAGCAATTTCGGTCCATTAAAGAAACACCAATAATCAACTTATATTAGCGCTATATATGTATACAATATTTACACAGTAAACAAACAAAAAACATTGTAAACGTCAGTCACAAAATTAAAAAAAAAAAAAAAAAAAATACAACATAATTATCTATATTTGAAATGAATCTAAATGTTATTAGAGAGCAAACAAGAAACAACTACAAAGCATATTTAAACAGTTTATGTGTATTTAGATGAACCCACAAATGTGTTGAGCACAATCCCCAAATCACAACAACAAACACTACAAAAATACAAATACAAATACATATACAAATACAAAAACAAAAACAAACACAACTAACATAAATGCTAAATGCAATCAATCTGAAAGCCTCAAAATTATATAATATCAACATCTAGCTACATGTCGACTACTTAAAGCATTAACTATATATAAACGTTATATATCATATACAAAAAAATCATATATCAATATTTTTCGAATTATTTAAAGTGCATATTACATATACATATCTACTCATAGCTAACATATTTCAATGTTAATCCAAGTAGAACATCGGGAATGCGATTTCCCAAGTAACCTATCTATATATCTATTCCGATATAGAAGATCAGTCAAATAACATTTTATTTTTCGTAAATAACATTTGAAAGAGTTGCAAATTTATATATATTTAGATATATATACCAAACTATTTACCTACATATATAAAAGAAATCGTGTACCTATAGCGTACCTACTTAAGAGCAGATAATACCAGAAAACTCTATGGCACAAAGTATTTAACAAATATATATCGATATATCATATTATCGCTCTGTTACATAGCATATTTTTGATGGTAAAACGAATACATTAACCAGTTGATCATTAAACACAATTTTAAACAATTTATCTAGACCAAGTATCATCCATATCTAACCCAAAAAAAAAAAAAAGAAAAATGTTTAGAAAACTACTACTAAGGTATATACACACACATGTAACCAAAACAAAACAAATTTTAATTCGTACTACTTGAGAATTCTGGAAGTCAATTTGTATAGTATATGTATGTATATATATACAATTTGAAAAACAAAACGTAAAGCACTTAAAACAAGAAAACTCTAAACACAATATTGAACAACTAAAATGATATTGAAATAATTATTATTGTTGTAGTAGTTCTTTAGCTATATATATATATATATAAACATATATTTATATATATATATGATCTGTCATCCAGCAGAACAACACGAACGGGACAATCAAAATTCTATTGACGCTCTTACTTTATGTATGAAAGTTGAGTCAAAATATACATATATGTATATGACAAATTTATGTTGTTGTTGTTGTTGTTTTTGTTAATTTGTTAAATTTAATGAAATGATTATGAAATAGGTTTATAGTTGACTCCAGCAAACAATCAAACATGCATCAAATCAGTTTTGCCTTTAATTTATATTCAATTAATTTACTTTATTTGGGGTTCTATAACAAAGCATATCTGATATTATTTTCTAGTGTATAAATATATTATAGATTAAATTAATTTTAATTAACATTTATGTAACAAAAAGAAAAAAACAAAAGAGGGGAAAACCAAAAAGCTCAAACTGGACTGAACATTTAAGAATTATATTATATTGTATTGTTAACAAAAAACACAAAAACAAAACTAAACTAAATAATTATAATATTAAATGAGTATTTATATATGTGTATGTATATCTGATTGTATGTATGTATGAACACTTCAGTTTTTATATATGTGTAACTCCTATTGTAAAAGAAAAGAAAAGAAAAGAAAAGAAAAAAAAACATCCAAAGGCGTATCAAATCAACTCTGTCTCTTGTGATCTATTTGTGATGCTATGAGAGATGCAAGTAGCACTCAACTCTTTTTATGCCTGTTAACGTTTTAAACAATACTCTACACTCTATTCTATACTTAGACTATGCAATACATTTTGGCATTACTCTTGCGAGAACAACTCTTGAAAACAATCATGCACAATAAATGAGAAAACCGAAGAAGAAATTATAAATTAAAAGCCAAATTTAAATACTTATATATACATACTCTTTCATATAGACTACTTCAAGTAAATTGTGTGAAACTTCGTAAGCCCCTTAACTTAGATTTTAAATGTGCTAACTACTGTTTATACATAGAAATGTACTTAAATTATGTATGTATGTATTAATTATCTTACAAATACGTACTATGGGAAAAGATATATACAAGATGCAGGCAGTCTATACACCTAAGTAGGATTGATATTGAGATTGAGCAACTTTAACAGTTTTAAGGATTGTGACAAAATGTACGCGTACAATTTAACTCGACAAACAATTGAATTTAAATGTTTAATAAATATATGTGGTATGAATGTGTTTGACTATCATTTTTTGTACAGCTCTTAGTCTATTCATCTAAAAACAGTGGGTCCATGCTGCAATTGCTTGGCTCCGCCTCATAGTTATACTCCTGCCGATCGTACAGTTTCTGTCCCATGCGTCGTGCCACATTATCAGAATGATCATTGTTGGCTTCGTCAATGAGCAGCTGCAAAAGAAGATATGACTAAGATGAAATGAAATGGGATAGGAGTTTCTTTACCTCAATTTCGCGTGCAAGAAACGCTTCGCTGGCTTTGCCCAATTTCGTCTGAGGCTGCCCAGTTAGAGCATTCTCAAGAAAGCCGTATACCTCACTGAAATGTCAACATAAATATACATATGTGTACCCTTAAACTTGCTTTGCAACTTGCCTCATGTTGATCCCATCCAGCTGATCAGGCTCTGGCTGCACCTCCGTGCGCAATATGGCATTCAGCACGGCTGCTGCTTCATATTCGCACCGTCCGGACAATTCCGCTTTGTTTAACAGCTCTAGCCATTGATTTATGTGGCTTAGGCTAACCGAATCACATTCCTGATTTACACGCGTCTCAGCATCCTTGTATGTATTGCATATGAACTCTATATATTTGTACATTTAATAATTTCTTTACTTAACTGAATGTTCGATTTGTTTACCTATGACTTGCTCCTGATTGTTTCGCCTTTTCCGTGCAACGGTTTCCAAGTTGGCATGCGTGCATCCATGTTTCTGTAAATACTCCAGCACGATGTTTTTGATATGGACTGATACCATATTGTCCGATTTATTTTTGATCGGATCGTCTATGTCCGTTTTAATGTCTATATTTGGATCCATCTTATAGAATTATAAAATTCAGTTCTGTTTGCAAGCCGAACAGCTGTTGCGCATGGGAGCTGTCCACTCGTTTATGCAGCCCTGGTCGCTGCATCACAGTAGCACTAAACAACAATCTTTCAATATGTTTTCTGCAGAATTTTATTTGTATATAATCATAAATGTACATATAATTTAATATGCTTTTCAAATAAGTATTTTCGCTTCCAAATAATGCACAGATTCAACTCAAATTTGGCCACAATGAATTACTCAATTCTGTTCAATCACTTTGTTGCACAGTGTGATTCGCAAACAGCGAACAGTGTTAGAATACGAGCGAGAGTGAACGGACGCGCGATTGCACTGCCCGCAGCCACTGCCAGCAAAATTGGATGATTAACTCCTTTTGTTTCAAATGAAATCTTATCAAAAAGCATAAGACTTAGCTAATTTTATAGTTTAACAACCAAGTGCAATAAAATATTGAATAATTTGCTTTTGAAAAAATAAGGATCACTTTCTGCAAGTGAACAAAAGAAATCAACGTGAAGCGAAACCAGTTAAAGTGACTCATTTCGACGTCCGTTTCAATTTCCATTTCCATTTCTATTGATATTGCCATTGTCATTGTCATTATCATTGCCATTGTCACTGCCTGTTTCGCTGCGTCCGCATTGCGTTCAACAAACGAAACGAACCGAAAATAGAATTAACGTCCTCGAACTCGAGGCTCCATATATAGAGAGATCGTTGATCACAGCATGGAGGAAGCGCGTGAGCGAGAGAGAGAGCGAGAGCCCGATCAAGAACAAGAGCGAGAGCTTGGCATGCAGCAGAGGCATCGCCAGCACATTAAAAATAACATAGAGAAGCTTATCAGAATCACCGACTACAATGTTATAATGACGGAAACAGTACGCAGAGGTCTGCTGTCGCCAGTGATGCGGCGCAACATTGAGACTCTGCAGTTTGTGGGACATGAGCTGAGTGAGGAGCAGGTGCAGCTGGATCGGAGCAGACAGTACTTTGAGAAGATTACAAAGCGTGGACCCACCGCCTATGCAGAGCTGAAGGCTATTCTCAGGAGTCTGAAGTACGTAGATGCATTGCGTATACTAGAAGAGATCGATCCGGAGGACAAGGACTTCCTATCGTTAAGCCGTATGAACTCCAACAAATCCACCGATATTGTGGACACTCGGGTTAGTGAACCGCCCGACGATAAGCCAAGTGTTAGTAGCGTAAGTAGCTCCGCTTGAAACTTCCTGATAGTAGTTAGTAAAATATGTTTACATTGCAGAAACCAACCTTGCACAATGATGCAGATGGTCCCTTGACCCCGTTTGTAGGTCCTGTGAATGGCCAAAATCGCCAGGTGATCAAGTCGACTCGGATTCACACTGACAACGTGCTGGGCGCATATACCATGAAAACGAAGCAAAATCGAGGCGTTCTCTTCATAGTGAACATCATTGACTTCACGGATCCCAAGATAAAACGAAATGGTGCAGATGGAGACAGCGAATCGTTGATCCACATCTTCCGTGAGATTGGATTCACGACCTTCTATTACAAGAATCTCAATCAAAAGCAGTTCTTCAAGACGCTCAGCGAACTCACTAGCTCGGACTATGTGCGAGATACAGAGTGCTTCGTCATGGTGCTGATGACGCACGGCGAGCGTATCCACGAAGTGGACAAAGTGATCTTTAGTGATGGCTCTTTAGGCAATGTGAAGACAATCATCAATCACTTCCAGGCGAGAAGCTGTCCCAATTTGCAGCACAAGCCCAAGGTGTTAATATTTCCATTTTGTCGGGGTGAGACTCCAGATCATGGACACTATTTGAATCAGACACTGAACATGAGGATGACGAGCTTGCGCATCCAAACCGACGGCATGTCCTTTGACAACGTGCCCACATTGTCAGATATTTTGGTATGCTACGCCAGCACGCCCGGTTTCGAGACTCATCGGGATCCCGATGAAGGCAGCTGGTACATTCAAAAGCTCTGTGATACGATGGCCGACCATGCACACGACACCTCGTTCGAGGACATTCTGAAGAAGACGCAGTCGCTGGTGGCCAACATGCGCACCAGACGTGGCCATTTACAGACGGGCGCCTACGACAACCTGGGCTTCAATAAAAAGCTCTTCTTCAACCCGGGCGTCTTCACCGACTAGACTACTCTCTATGTATATCAATTGACGAGCACAAATGGAAGCATTCCCATTCGACTGAATTGCATTTATACTTGTCGTCTCAATTTGTATCTGTAGTTGTATTTTATATTGTATATTAATGTTCTATTGTCCTCTCCATGTCTGCCAGTACTATATACTCCATGTATTGTTTTTTTTATAAATACAAACTATATTTTGTATAACTATATCTAGTTTATCTTAACAGCTCTAAGCGTCGTCATATTCATCTACTTCTTCCAAATGGGACAGCTGTAGTTTGCCAGCAGCCCGTTGCTTTGTTTGACTTGGACTGTGTTGTTTCTTTAGCTTCTTTGTGGACTTCTGGCCAATCACATATTCGGGCATCACCAGCTTGGAGCCGCGCAGCTGTGGCTTGTCTAGTTCTACATCATCCACCTCGCGTTCCTTCAGCTGCTTGAGATTGCGATTCAATTTGCTGGTCTTTTTGAACTCAATCTTAGACGTTGTTCGTGTGCCTGCCTCATCCATGTCGTCAGTGTCATCCGAGTCTGCATCTCGCTGTGCATCCATCTGCCTTAGAAAGGACAAAGCGGCCGCTGCGTTGGTCTGATCGGATATGTCCACATCGGAGAGTGAATATTTCTTCCATTTGTGCGGATTGACTTGATAGTCTGGCGTCTTGCGCGGCTTCAGACATCGCCCAATGGGCAGCTCTGGCTTCTTGAAGATGCTCTCTTTGCCTCGCATACGACGCAGCTTCTCGTCCTCGACTTCATTGCCTGCCTCAATGCTGCGACCCTGCCGATAATTCATTACCGGGTTTCTATTTTTTACCTTCTCCAGTGCGCTAACTGTGAACGGCTTTGCTTTACTTTGATCCAGAGCCGTGCCCTTCAGCTCTTTGCTGGCATCATCGAGACAGGCAAAGAGTGCATCGCGTTTTGCACTAAATTCTTGCATTTTGTTTTGCTTATCTCTTAATATTGTGTATAATTTGAAATACGTGCTGCCAACCTATTTTTAGTGAACAGCTGTTGCTCGATTGCGAATTGGGCACTTTCCAACACTAGTTAGTGCCGGTGTATAGTAAGTGGCGAAAAGTGTGCGTGCTCCGCAAAAAGTATAGTATATCAACATTATCAAGGTGTTTACGTTTCTAAATTAACATAATATTGCTATATCAGTATTTAAAAGTGAGTATTCAATGTCAGCAGCACCATTAGGTAGATCCAATCTAGGAGAGTACGTACTCAGTCTACTCCATGTGACTGGGAGCAAATCATTTTTGCTACACACAACAAATTCTTAAATGAGCATTTTAGTAACAGTCTTATCTCGTAATTTATGTTCATTAAGTGAAATTTGATTTGCAATTGGTAGATGCTTAGAATTTTTCCACATTTGTATATTCCAATGGGAATTTCAATACTGTTTGAGGAGCCAGCGTGAGGCACCCCTGGGTGCAGTGTTGTAAAACAGAAACTGACAGCTGCGTGACAGCTGTTTTGTATTTGGGAAGCGAGTATTTATTTCATTCAATCGAAGCGGAAACGTGAACAAGTTTAGTTTTTATTTATATGCTAGCTGACTAAATGTGCGCAAGCAATCTTCAAAGTTGGACTGTGATTATTTGTGATATTTAGCATGTCCATTCAAACGGGCCTGGCCTTTATTTTCACAATATTAGCTTCCGTTAGTATTGTAGCTGCCATTATTTTGTTGGGTAAGGCAGCGGAAACTAAAATCCGGGACTTAACTTTATGAAATTGATACTTATATTATATTTATGACTTAATTGCTTTCTGTTGCAGGCTGGTTTTTGATTTGGAAGGCATTTCTATCGAAATTTCGTTTGGTGCGTGAGTTGTTGGGGCAAGAGGAGCTGGAGGAACCGCAGCTGGTCGGTGGAGAGCAAAATCAAAACGTTCGAGCACGTAAAGCGCGACGTGATTAAACACACATACACATACACACACGCCCGCACGCACGCACACAGACATATATACATATACATATAAATATATAGTTTGAATCGAAGATGAACATCCGCTGCGCCAAGCCTGAAGACCTCATGACCATGCAGCATTGCAATCTGCTTTGCCTGCCGGAGAATTATCAAATGAAATACTACTTCTATCATGGCTTGACCTGGCCCCAGTTGAGCTACGTGGCGGAGGACGATAAGGGCGGCATTGTCGGCTATGTGCTGGCCAAGATGGAGGAGCCGGAGCCTGGGGAGGAGAGCAAACATGGACATATTACCTCGCTGGCGGTTAAACGTTCCTATCGCCGTCTCGGCCTTGCCCAGAAACTAATGAACCAAGCCTCACAGGCCATGGTTGAGTGCTTCAATGCTCAGTACGTTTCGCTGCACGTGCGTAAAAGTAATCGTGCTGCCCTCAATCTCTACACAAACTCGCTGAAGTTCAAGATCATCGAGGTTGAGCCGAAATACTATGCAGATGGAGAGGATGCCTACGCCATGCGTCGTGATCTGCGTGAGCTGGCGGAGGACGACGGCAAGCCCAAGAGCAAAGACGGAGGCGACGAGGTGTCCGCCCACGATCACAGCAAACACTCGCACAGAGGTGCGCACAATCACAGCGGACATGACGGTCATTGCTGCTGAAGGAGTGAAATACTTACAAAGAGAGGACTAATAAGGATTTGCATGCAGGATGCGTTTTTATAGTTTTGCATTTTTGTGCGATTAGGTTTTTGTATTTATGTAATAGGCACATAAAGCGCAGTTAAATTAAACGGAAATGACTAAACATATATATTTTATCTATTGCTTCCCTCTCTAATCTTGGGATGGAAACCCTTTGATTTGTTTTTGGGCTCCGTGTGCAGCTGAGTGGAAACATTTCTTAGCAGCGGCGACTTTGGCGCCAAAACTTTATGGGTCGCACCTTTAACTTTTCGTATTTTTGCCGGGTTTATTTGTAAACTAAAAGTTTTCTGGCAGTCTATTTGAAACTGTTCCCACCTGTTTCCAGTGCTATAATAATGCGAGAAGCTTTGAAATATCCCCATATTGAGGTACTTTGTGGAAGTGGGAGGCAACAGCGCCAGCGCAGAGTCCGCCTGCCGCAACAGCTGTTTAGGGCCTGGCACGTGCACAGGCTTGGCGCCAAAGCAAAACAAGAGAGAGAATTTCCTTGCCGCTGCGAGAACTGTTCCCATCCAATCACAGCTGTGTGTTGTCAAACGTCAAAGTGATGCTGCTGCTAGCGCTGCCGCTGCTGCTGCTGCTGCTGTTGCTGCTGCTGCCGCCATGGCTTCGGCTTCATGAGCTCGACGTAAACGACGTTAGTTCGTGAGGCGCTGGCTGAGCAGTAACGTCACGGTCACGGGTAACGGTACCTTTGAGGCAGCTGTTTCCATTCCTAACGGCGAACAGAACGTGCGTTGCAAAAGTGTTTATAAAGCATTTATCAAACAAATTATAAATTGCCAGCCCCGCTGTCTAAATAAGTGTTGTAAACTGCTGCGAATAGAAATATTTTGATTCTCTGAGTGTGCGAATTTTAAATTGAACTGATGTGAATTTAATGTGAAATATGCTTTAATCAATAAGCTATCAGCAGGCGGCAAAATATGTAAAGTATGCTAACTTCAAAGACGCAGCACACACACACAGACAGACAGAACCACACACACACACTTGTATGTGTATCAGAGAAGCGGCGCCCGCTTTGCGGCAAAGTGCAGTGTAAAATGCCAAAGTGAGGAGATGTTGTGAGACAAAAAAGGGACTCAAAAGCAGCTGTTATTGTTGCTGTTGATGTTGCTGTTGCACAAACGGGGTCAAAAGTTCGTGTGTAAGTGAGCCCCCGACACTGTCTGCCTAATTTCGCCGCATCCACTAACTAACAGCACTAATACTTGTTAAAAGCTCTCAAGTGCTTGCGTGTGTGTGACTGACTGTTAGTGTGTGAAAGTGAGAGAGAGAGATAGATAGAGACAGAGCAAGCAGAAGACGCTGGCCAGACAAAAGCGTCAGACAAGTGCGCCAAAATAGCCTACGGATAGACGCACACTCACACACACATATTCAACTGAGAGTGGTGTAAAAACACAGTTGCACACACACACACACATACTTGTGCATAGATCTTCATATGTATGTATTTATATATGTGTGGCAACGCAAAGACAAACTAGGCCAATTCGCGAGTGAGACAAAAAGCCAAAAGGAAAGTGCAACAAAAAGTAGCAAATAAAAAAAGAAGAAAACAGAAAACTTCTGCCACATTTGTCAATGACTGAGGCCAACGACTCGCGTGACTCGAGGCATAACAATAACTGACTGCTGTCCCGCTCTCTCGGGCTCTGGGCCGCTCACTAGGTAAGTCAGAAGCCGCCTTCACTTCAAAGCAAACTTCAGCAGCGAGTGTAATGACATTTGTCAACGACATAATGCCAAATGCTGACACTGCCTCGCACTATGCCACGCCCCCATAGCTTATAGTCATCATCATCATCATCATCATCATCGTCATCGCCATCGCCATCATCATTATCATGATTGTCCTCATTATGGTCTTTGTCACTGTCAACAGGAGTTTAGCTGCGTCTGTCAGTCGCATCATTTTTAAGCAAACATTTGCTTGCCACTGCCACTGCCACTGCCTCTTCCTCTTCCTCTGCCCCTTGCCCTTCCTCTTCCTCTTCCTCATCTGCTGCTTCAAGTGTTTAGTACTCTCTGTTGGCCTAGTAGTACGTGTTGGCTCAGAGAGGATGTCAACAACTTTTACTTGGCAAGCGTATGTTTGCCCGCTTGTTTCTGTCATGTTGATCAAATTTCCAGGGCTGCCAAAGCAGGCCAAACTCTATGGCGAAAGTGACTGTCCACGGGCCACGGGCCACGCGGCTTCCGCTTCCGATTTCATTGAATATCGCTCGCATGACGAATTGATGCCCATCGCACGCGCAACTCTAATTAAAGTTATTTAGCTAGTCGGCATCAGCTTCGTCCTCTACGTCGTCATCCTGGCGCTGCAATTTTTCATTTTCCACTCGGTCTCGGTATGCCCTGCCCCGCCTGTCCCGCCCTTCAGCCTGTCGCTTTGAGTGTTTATGGCTTCAATTCAATTAAACAACTGGGTCAGCTGCGGCCGTATTGGCAATGGCCGGGATCAGCCTCTAGTTCTTCGACTGGCTGGCAAAAATCAGCTTGCCGCATAATTAATTTCCAGTCAATGCATTCAGCTAGCCCAGATGAAGGGAAAAATAAAAATAATAATAAAATAAAAATCCCACACATATTCTCCTTTGTGTGAAAATTGCATATTTTAAATGCGCGAGTCAGAATTAAATTGATGAAATGCCAGCGCGCTGAATATATAATGCATGCTAATGTAGTCCATAGTCATCTTAATTACTCATAGAAAGCGTATTAAATATGATTAATGGGAAGGACAATAAGGATCAACAGATAAACGGTAGAAGTAGAAAGTAAAGCTGTCATGTACTCGAAATGGTTTTAATGAATAGCGGGGATAAAATGATTATTAATACGAGTTATATAAGTGGATTCTATGAAAAGACTTGATAATGTCTTAATAAAGTTGTTATGGAGAGGAAAGAGTTTGTAGATTATCTATTGTAGAAGATAAGTTTTGAGATCAGCAGTCGAGTAAGTTGGTTTTGAAAGGATAGAGGAGAAAGTGAGTGCAGAAATGTTGCTCAGGCAGAGTACATTCTTGAAATGAAGATAAAATAATGAGGTGATCAAGGTAGTTGAGTTGATCAACTGTAAACTGAGCATTACGAATGCAGTTCAAGTTTCAAGATTCATTCTATATGTATTTAAAGCAAACACAGCAACTGGTAGCTGTCATAAGAAGAGCTTCAGCAGATGAGCACTACTATTGTAAAAATAAAAGTAACCAGTAAAAGTTTGCCTAAGGTTAAGCTGTTTCTTTAAATACCAGCGGAATGGCACGAAACAATATCAGGAAATGGAAAATGCTTCGTACTTTTATTTTGAAGTCAATTCCTGACAAGCGCTCATGTCAATTTTTGTTGTTCATGTTGCGTTCGATGAATCAAAATCGGAATCAAAATCGAAATCAGCGCCCGGAAGCAACAGACCGCATTAAATTGCTGAACCCACACTATTTGCTATTTTTGCCCATGCTGCTGTTGTTGTTCTTGTTGTTGCTTTTTATCGAAGGACATGTATTTATGAATTAGAACTTTCCGCCTGTGTCGCTTGTCCACACAGCAAAAAAAAACAAAAAAAACAATAAATAGACAACGACATGAAATGTCCATTAAAAAGCGTTCGCTTTTTATTGCAACTTGCGGCTTGTTTACGAGGCGATTAGTTTTAGGGGAAAGTAAAAAGTGCTTATTCATTAAATAAATATCAAAAAAAAAAAGGGCGGAGGACAGCAGCTGAAGTTGAAGTTTTGCGATAAGTTTAGCAACATAATTTCGCAGCAATGAATTGGACTTTACGTCCAATATTTATCTACCAATCGATTTAAATGTCAAGCGGAATTTGTCCTGCGGGAATCGAAGTGTGAAAACTTTGCGCCCAGGCAAAAGTTTACTCAAGCCGAGCAAAAAACACAGCAAAAGTTGATCAATGAAATTAAAAAGATTTATGATTTCGAGTTTTGTGCAAGTTTCAAATGAATAAATCCAAAAATGTTGCCCCAACACACACACACACACACGCACACCGTCACACACAATCAAAGCTACGTCGCTTGGGGAGTTGAAGTTTTCAAGTGTCATCCATGCCAGCCGGCTGATCCTGCTCCTCCAATTACTTTGAATTGCAGCCATTTGGGTTAATGCGCGGACCCAGGTTCACCATTGAATTGCTGCCAATAAAAAGGGCCAAGAAATAAAAATAAAAAAAAAATAGAAAGAAAACTTATAATAATCAGCAAACAAAAGCGCGTTACATTCTATTAAAATCGAAAGAGGTTCGACACACACACACATACAAACTTACACACACACACACAGATACACAGAAAAGTCAAGTGAAATACAAATTATGTTAATTTAAAGTGAAGGTTCACCCAAAAATATTGAGAAAAAACTGTCGAAAGTGTTTAAACGCATTCAACGCATTGCACACAGAGGGCCACAAAAGGCATTCTGGGGCCGCATTTGCCCAAGCTTCAGTTAACCGAATTTTCAAGTAGTCCCGACAGCTGTAGACCCTGCCTGCACTGCCCTGCCCAGCCGCCCAATCCTTTGCCATTCTGGGCGCTAGCAGCCTTTAGTGGACCCGCTTCCGGCTGCCTTTGCGGCGGTGACTTACGGTTTGTTTGAACAAAGCCTCGACCGGGTTCAAGTGGCCAACTCTAGAATGAATACGAAACGAATGAAAAAAATGGGACAAGGGAACAATGGAGCTCCTGTGCGCCCCTTGCTCTGACCCCTTCTTTGGCACAATTAAGGCTTAGGCACGCTAATTTTTGATGTTGCCCCAATGCAGCTGGCCACGCCCATTAATAAGACGCCAGAATTTGTTTGCATTTGTCTTTTCGCAAAAAAATGAAATGTGATCCGAGCTGAGAGCCGCGCAATTGTTGCTGCTGCCCCAAAAGGAAAGCTGTTGCCCTGGGGCGTAGCTTAGAGTGTTGCTGCTGCCAGATGTTTCTTTAATAGACCTTAGCTACACACACACAGACACATACACACACACTAGCACACCCACTCACAGACACTTAGAGCGAGACGAAAGTGTGACAAAAAATGGGCGCAAAAAATAAACAAGTCGCTTGTCGCTCGCTGAGCCCTTTTGCTTATCGCTGCCGTTATAGTTACCGTTATCCCAAAAAACACTGCAAGAAATTGTTGAAATTTGTATCTGTATATTAATGTAGTAACTGTTGGCCATTTAGTTAATGCATATGTATTTAATCATGATAATACTTAGACAGAGAGATGAAGATGGAAATTAAGATGAAGATGAACTTGAAATTGAAGCTGATGATAATAGACTGAAGTATTATAGAGTAGAGAGTATATACATATGTATATGTATGCCTTATCTGCATTAGCTATGATTAATAAAGTTTCTCTCCTGCTTTTTTTTCTCTGTTTCTATGCCAACTAATCTGTCAGCTGAAAAGTTGCATTCGGAAGATCTCTATATAGTAGATACTACATAAGTTAAATTCAACTATAATATATCACATTAATATATCATATTGTTCAGCTAAGATATAATATCGCCATTTTAATATTAAGAATTTGTATGATTTATTTTTCTTTTCTATATATGAAATTTGGTATTAACATATATCAAGCTGAATACTTATAAACAACATCTGATTCTCAACGAACTATTATATAATAAAAGTATCATGTATAGCTTTCACAGCTTCAAACCTTATAGTATTACTAGATAAAAGCTATAGAACGTATAAATTAGGAAAACTTGTTGAAAGATCATTTTCATATTCAACATTTCTTTAGCAAACACACCACCTATATGACCAATTGATAACAGTTATACCAGAAATATTTAAAACCTGAAACAAATATTGATTGTGTCAACAATTTCGCACAGTGTACATAGCCCCTAGGCAGCTAGGCACTGCATATGGTGGGACATCACATGACCCGCATATCATCAGCCGGCTGCCGTTTGCCTTTTGGCAGTGCCTTACAACAAATACAACAACAACAGCAACAACAACAAAGCGCACAGACAGCAACAACAAAAAGCGCGCCTTTCGCAAATTTAAACAACGTAAATGGAAGCGGCGTTGAAGAGAAAGAAAAAAAATGTCACGCATACGCCGCGTTGAACCTTTTCTCAATTTTTTGCAGCTTGAGCTCATGCTGGCTTTTTTTCTTTTCAACAATTTTTGCAAAGGGGCAAAGGGGCAAGGAGGCAAAGGGGCAAATGGTGGCAAGCGCAGCCGAAGGAGTCACTGGCACCAAGTCGAGCGGCAAAACTATTTGCGGGCTCTGCGGCTGGCGCTGTCAAAGGCAATCGGCGCCATGGCAGCCAAATCAAATGTCCAATTTGCGATATTGCGCATACGCCGCGTGCGCTGCGTATGAAAACCAAAAATCAAGAAATAGAGCCAAAGCGAATGAATATGTTGAACAAAGTGTGCGACGACAGTTTTTATAAAGTAATTTCGTTCAGCTCCAACGGCGGGGACATCAATTCGTTTCGGTCTTTTGCCTCAATTTGTTGGACAAACAGTGTGAGCCGCATTGCCACGCCCCCAGGGCGATAGGTGGGTCAACAATTTCAATTAGGCGACGACTGAAATTGTTTGCGCGTTGCAGCAGTTAATTAAAATTTAGTTTTCATTTTGGTTTTATGGTTTTGGTGAGCTAAACTTTGTGCTAATGTAAATACCTGCGTGTGGATTATTAGAGCAAGCACAGGTGTGCGTATTAGTGAGTGTGGGAGTGTGTGCGTATGTGTGGCAGGCACTGTCACTGCGGCTTAGGTGTTGACCAATAGATTCCACCAAATATTGACGTCTATTTGATTATGGTTAAATATTGGCCAAAATGCATCGGCCAATAGGCATGTGAGTGTATGAATGTGTGTGTGGGAGTGTGTGTGCGTGTGTAACTTTGTTGTGCTGCCAAAATATTTATAATTAAAAGAAAGCACTTTACCAACCAGCGGCCAGCCACACGGACCAAAGTCAAATGTCAACAAGACCACAATTTTATATTTATTTAAATATCAAAGATATATATATATTGTCTGTATATATATATATATATATTTATATATATGTATATGTATGCGTATATAAATATTCTTTCATAATGTATTTTTATTTCATTTTTGCGCTTTTGTGTGTGCGCTCGGGCTTTATGCTAATGTCGCCTGGTGCCATAAAATGTGCTAATACACAGGAAAAGTGGAGGCGCATTTGTAACTTTGCATTTAAAAAAGCATTATGTTAAAATCTGCCTACGGTCATAGTCAGCGGGGTGGAGCAGCTCCAGGGAGCAGGCGTGTTGGGGGGCGTGCCTAGTGGCTGGGTGGCTGGTGGCTGGAGGCTGGCTGGTTGGGGCATAGACGCCACGATGCGCAATTAGATTTCCGCTAAAGCGGATTTCGTGATATCGCGTGACTTGGCGGGCCGCAGCGGCAGTGGCAGCGGCAGTGGCAGCGGCAGCAGCAGCAGCTTTGGATTATGTTTAAAAATCAGAGCGCAAAATTGTACAAAATGACAACGATAGGAGCCGCAGCCAGTGCCAGAGAGCAGCCGTAGCAGGACACATTCAGAGCTGGTAGTGAAAAGCTTCAGGGAAGCGTAAAATGAAAACAAGTTGCTGGGCGCGCATGTAGAGCGACGGGGCCAAACCAGAATGGCAACAACAATTACAGCAACGGGCGACAATAGGAAATGACGACATGAATAACAACAGCAACAACTGGCGAGGTGGAGTGGGAGCTGGGTGTGAGCCCGCATCGAATGATAACAGGCGCAAATATCTAGCATATTAAAAAAGTCAAGCTGGGTGCAAATGCTCGAGGAGCGGGCGCAGCTTCTCTAGAACATGCTTTGTCTTAGTGCGAGATATTAACGTGAACAGAGAGCGGGAGGGAGAGAGAAAGAGAGAGAGAGAGAGAGAAAGAGAGTGGGTTGGAGAGTGTCAGAGAGAGAGACACTCATAGGGAGTGTCATGCCGATAACATCGACAAGGGTCCTGACTTTACGTTGAGCCAAGCAACACTTTGCCTGACAATGCAAAATAGAAGCAAACAAAACAAATGCCGCCGTGTGGCTGTCGAAGTAGGCGCACAATGAGCGTGAATTAATGGCCAGATTCGAGATGAATCTCGGAATAAGTAGAAACAGCCAGCCCAGCCCACAATTGACAACAGCAACAACAACGACGACAATGACAACAACAATGAGAATGACAACGACAACAACAGCAACGACAACAATGACAACAACTTGGACATGTAGATGAACATAATAGCGCTCGAGGCTCGAGGCTCAAGACTGGAGGCTGTTAACCATGCCCGAGCTGCCAATAAATGGGTCAAGCTTGAAGCCTCTCTGCTTCAAGTATGCATAAAGTATGCCTAATCTTGTTATTCTCAGCCGATCAGAATCTTTGATGTGGGTGGCAAGCGAGACTGCTGCAGGCCAGCTGATATAATTATCCCATTTGATTTAATTATTTGTTTATCAGCGCCTGCTTGGCAGTTGGCCAGAATTTAAGAGAGAGTTGTATTTATACGAATATATAGTTTTTGTTAGCTTTGACTATAGCTAACAGATCCAGCTTGGCAGATTCAAGCAATTTATTAATTCTTTTTATGTAGATATATTTAACTATTACTTTTTAAATCCATTTCACACTGTTATATATTATATATATACATATTTAATATTATTAACTAGCCTTTTCTTGCTTTTGCATTTATCTTTTCATATACTTTTTCAGTCTACTTAAATCTAATAGGATTTCTGGCCATGCTTCCACACTTTTCTCTATTTTGTCTACATTTTGTTCCCCTCAGCTTTTAGGCCAACTTTTGATTTTGTTTTGATAGCAGCTCCTCTGTCTACGTCTATCTCTACTCCCATACTTTTACCTATCACTATCTACATCAATGAATATCTAACTATACTACAGATTTACCTCATAATTTTATTATCCTCATTAACTATCACTAAAACTGGTCTACATTAAATAAAAAATTTGAAGTACCCCTCTTAATACCTTAATCACTTCTCCGTAAAACTTTTCTATACTTCTTCAGCTATATCAAATTCAGAACTATGCTTAAGCTAACAATATCTGTGCTTAAGTCATACCAATTCCGCTCACAGCATCACATAGGTAAATACCCTTCCATTTACCTTTATCAACTCTCAGTAAACTTGTCCACACTTCCTCAACTACATCATAATAACAACTTTAACAAACTTTTCGAGCTAGCATTTATGTATTGTAGATTCCTTTGCAGCGCCGCATGCAACTCTTTGTTTTCATGCAGCATGCTTGATTCAATTTATTAAAACGTAAAAACAATTTTCACAACTTTCGTAAAATTCCTCAACTTTGCACCGACTGCTGTGATACACTTAATTAACCGCAACATTTTCCAGCAGTCAGCTGCAGAGCTGCCATGTGGGCGACGAGAGCAAACAACAGCGACAGCATCATCAAAAAAACATGCAAAGAAAAAAACGTAAATAAAGCTGAAAAGCTTTAGTGGAAAATGGGAAAAAGCAGCTGGAAATGCAAGCGACGAATTTCATTGCGTCGCTAAAGCGAGGCAAATATCAACGCGAGCGCCTTAATTTATGCGGCGTGGCTGACCCACACACACACATAGGCAATGTGTGTATTAGTGTGTGTGTTACAGTATAAACATAGCCGTTTCATGCTTGTCTTTTGATGCGAGTGCAGCCTGTGGTAAATTTTTATTCTGTTCGAATGGTGCAAAAGTTTTGTAACTGCATTTTATTAGCTCGAAATTCATTTGCATTTTGTTTGCGCTCTCGTTACCCGAAAAGCTGACACACACTCAACTGTAATAAATTGGCATTACATGTGTGTGAGTGTATGTATGTGTGTGTGTGTGTGTGTGTCACAAGAAAATAAACACCTAAAACTAAATGCAAACAAGGCACAGAAATTAATGCAATTTCAGTTGCTGTTTTTATATATATTTTTTATAACTTTTTTAATGCACTTGTTTGGCACTGATTTAATCATATATATACACACAAACACACCCACACACACACACAGACAGCCATATATATTTTGACAAAGCTTGTTGTCACTTGTAACTGCGCACTTTTCCAAAAACTTTGACGGACCAAACGTCAAAAGTTGCTACATTTTTGCGGCGGGGGCGTGCTGGCCACTTTGAGGGCGTTGTATTTTGGCCGCGAAGGGTGCCCGCAGCAAATTGGCTCTGTTCGAGGCATGTAGTGGTGCCTGCCTCCTCCTGCCTGCCGCCTGCTGACTGCCGCCTGCCGCCTGCCTCCTGCTGCCTGTTGGGCGTGCAACACAAATTCGTTTAGTAAAAACTTTTCATTGCATGCTCCGTGCTTTCAAAATGCCATAAACTGTGCCCAAATGCTTGGACCGGAATTAAACAGTTGCCCTTCATTGTTGTTGTTTTGGCCCAAAGCTTCTAAATGGCAGCTAAGTAAGCACTCTTTAAAGTCGTTTATAATTGAACAGTTAATTGAACGCATTGTAAGCGTTGTTTATGCCAATTCAAGAGAAGCACAAGAGGAGCTGCCCCAAAGGGGAGCTTTAAGCATTTTCCAAATTGATGGCTGCGGTAGATAGGCAGATAGTCGTACTGTAAAATGTTCAAAAGGACCTGCTCAGGTTGATAAGCAAAGCTAAAATGTCTTTAAAGATTAGTGGACATGTCTTAACTGATAGTTAAACAAAATATGTATGCCTTGATTTGAGTTCGGTGAGTAAAATTAAATGGGAGATGTGAAATTGAGCAGAGGAGAGTCAAAGATATTTGCTATAGGTTTAGCTGTGATATATATAAAAGAGTAGAGTATTTTCAGTTACGACATTCATGGAAGTAGAATATGATCTAGCTAAGTAAAAGGTAAAAGTATTCTATGATCTATATGATCTAGCTAAGTAAAAGGTAAAAGTATTCTAGATCTATTCTAAATCTCAGTATGGTAATTTAAAGGATCATAAAATAAAACTAGTTCCAATTTGAAATAGGCAGAATCTAATCAATCAGAATCAAAATTCATGATATAAACCCGTTCAATAAATATATACGATATGACCTTGTACTCAAAAATATATAGA
The DNA here is from genome assembly GCA_035045345.1 of Drosophila hamatofila. Taxonomy (NCBI): domain Eukaryota; kingdom Metazoa; phylum Arthropoda; class Insecta; order Diptera; family Drosophilidae; genus Drosophila; species Drosophila hamatofila. The sequence goes on along the minus strand of JAWNPA010000052.1, from coordinate 9,451,323 downwards.
TATTTTAACCAACAGTTAGTTAGTTAGTGCCAGCTAAAAACCCCAAAACTTTAATAAAAAAGTTTACTCATCAAGCGCAACTCTTCCATTAAAAACTTTTCAATTTCGTTATTAAAAGCTAGAATTGGCTAGTTAGTTAAATGGCTATCAAATAGCATTAGCTTAATTACTTTCAATTCAAACAAGAGATGTCATAATACATTTATTGGCCCCGCTTAGCTTAGCTCATATCTTAAAATTTTAGTTAGCATTTGCAACGAGCTTTGGCAGCTGCCGCAGCTGATGACCTCCACTTAACATTTTAACTCCCTCACATATATTAGCGAGCAGCGTTTTACGACAGTTTCTTGAGTCTAAACTCGAAATTTCTATAGTACTCGTATGCCTGGGTCATTAATTTGGGCGCTTAAATTAGCAGCTGCTGTGCATTATATATGTACATATATATATAAACATGTATATACAGTATATATATATATCATGTATGTGCCAAAAGTTTGCTCGATAAAACGACAGAGAGTCGCAGCCATGCACTGCCCCCATATGGCATGCCATAAAAGCCAACTCCCACCCACCCACAAGCTCCTACAGCGCGTACCTTTTTTTATTGACGTAATTTTATGCCAACCAAAAACTAGCTAGCTGGTTGAGCAGGGGCGTGGCTGGGCGTCCCTGTTGCCCCTTTTATTTTTTTCCTATTTTATTTTTTTTCGGTGCTTATCAAAATTCTATGCAAAATTTGAATTGACTTTTAACGACTTGCCTTGTACATATTTACATTTAATTTGTATACAATTTTTGGCGTTTTGGCTCTTTTTTTATGTTTAAGATTGTCGCTTAATTTGAGTTTTCTGTGGGTAGAAGGTGTAGGGGCTAAGGAGTGTTAAGGGGTGGTGGCTGCTGGTTGTGTCGTCGTTTTTAGCTGAATAAAGTCATTAAAACTTTGGACTATTTTAAGCGCAGCGCTCAAAAATGACATTTTATTTTATTTTGTTTGAGTTTATGAGTGGATACACGCTCAACAACCCCAGCCCCAGCCACGCCACGCCACGCCCCCTCTCTCTGCACGGCAACCCTGTGGATATACTTTTGGAGCCAAACTCGGGCTTAAGCTTCACTTGATAAGCCACTGCACAGTTGCTTTAATTGCGTGGACAGTTGTGTATGTATGTATGTGTGTGTGTGTGTGTGTGTGAGGGTGAAGCGAAACGAAACATAAAGCAAAACTTTGCATTACAGTTCAAATTAATTGGGTCAATGCGGCTGAGATAGGGGCTGGTGTGTGCAGGGTCAGGGCAGTGCAGGCACGCTTTGCTTTTGACACATAATAAGTTGCGCCTTTCTTCTCTTCGCTTGCTTATATTTTTTTTACGGCTGTTGTTGTCGTTGTTGTTCTGTGTCCTTGCCGATGAACTAGCGTACTGCTGCAATTTTTGCGAGGTAAATGAATTACGTAATCAAAAGGCGTAGGACGCTGGACAAGATCAAAGGCTTGGCCGTGGCTTTGGGGCCAAATTATGGCCGCAGGACGTGGTCGAAAGAAGACGACGAAGCAGAGGCAGAAGAAAACAAAAGTAAAATTCGCTTAAGACAAGACAACAACCCAACTAATTATGCGCTAATTAATAATTCAAATAATGTGCTGTTGTCCCAAGCATCCAACGGCCAAGCGGACTCCTTCTCCTTGCACCCCCTGTCGTATACGTAATGCTTTTGCAGACCTTTCGTTGTTTATCTTGATTAGATGGCAACGTCCTCCTTTCACTGCGTCCCGCCCCCTTCAAGGAGTGGGTTAATATTTTTTCATTTGTGTAAGCAAATGAATATCTACGAGCATTAGTCAAAAATGTTGCTTGGCCCATGCCCCCTTTGCCCCCACGCCTCTGATGCCACACCTCGGGCAGAAGTTTGATTTGCAGCGCTACGATTCAAGTTCTTAAATATGCAATTTATCATCGGAAACTTTTGCTCCGGCTAATGAATGCGAATGCAAAATGTTAATGACAGCGCACCAAAGCCGTTGCGAAACTTTTCACTCTCCTTTGTAATTAATTGAAGTTGCGAGCGCAAACAGTAGCAGTTACTAAAGCAGTTACTGTAGCAGTTACACAGTTATACTCACTCAGTTAACAGTCAGCGCAACAGATACAAATAATAATAAAAATTCAAGGCAAAGCCAGAGAGGGAGAGAGAGAGAGAGAGAGAGAGAGAGAGCGAGAGCAGAAGCAACTGGGACTCTGTTACAGCTTCATCAATCAGTTGCTGATTTAATATGCGCGCAGAGTGCACGTTTATGATGTATAGTGTATATAGTCGCCGCCCAGCAAACAAGAGAAAAAACAGAAAAAAAAAAAACAAAATCAAACAAAAAACAATAAAGCAGAAGAGTAAACTGTAAGCGAGAAGCCCGGCACAACGCTGCGTATGAGTTATATATTAATTATTTAAGCGCTCGTTATACTCTGCATTGCGCTGCTCACTTGGCATTGGCGTTGGCGTTGGCGTTGGCGTCGGTATTCATGTCGGTGTTGCATGTTGCATGTTGCAAGTGCCCCGTTGTCTGTTGCTGTTGCTGTTGTCTGCAGGCAGGGTCAGCTCAACTGGCCAGCTAGCCTCCTAGCCAGCCAGTCAGCGCCACTTTCGTTTCGTCTGTTTGTGGCACTGCAGTGCATTTGTCTGCTGGCGTCTGTCGGCTCGGATTGAGGCCATTTATTTATCAAAAATACCCTGTAAAATATGAGCATAGACGATATAAATGTGCTTGAGGTAGATTGTTTTCATTGGAAAGAAATGTTTAAATAGAGGATGGCCTATTGAAATCTCTTTATTTCACTCTGTCTCTCTCTCTCTCCTCTCTCTCTCCCCCTCCCTTTTTCTCTCTCTCAATCGTCATCTCTTGCTTGAAGAGCTACCAACGTTCATTGTTCTGAACTCAACTTCAAATCTGTCTCATCTCATTAGCATTACCTCTACTGCTATGGTTGGAGCTGAGTTGCATCTATTGCAGTTAAGCTTCTTAGGCTTCTCCACTGCTCATTGGCTCTCTCTCTGTCTGTCTCCCGCTTCCTTGCTTGGAGAATCATCAATGGCTATTGTCCAGCATTTAACTTGAAATCTTTCATTTCCTGCATTAGCTCTGCTCTCTCTCATCTTAGTAGCTTAGGTTGCTTTTATAGTTAAGCATCTTAGGTTGCTCTATTGCTTTTCATTTCTAGCTTTCCGTTTCCTCTCTCTAACTGTCTTTCCCCCTACCCTCTCACTCCCTCTCTCTCTCTGTCTCTCTTGTTCATGTAACTTTACAACTTGTACTTTGTAGTTTTTAATTGCAGCTATCAACTTTTGCATATGATATCACTCTTATGTAATGTAATATTTATTCCCGCTTATGTAGCACATCTAGTTAAGCTTCTTAATTTGCACTTTGTTTCTTATTCTCGCCTTCCTTCTCTGTCCATTTTATCATCACAATCGACACTTTTTGCATTTAACTTACATAAAATATATGAGCTCATGTTTTTGCTCTGCTCTCGTGTCAATTATCTTTATTTGCCACCTTAGTTTCCATTTGTTATTGTTTTTTGCAGTTAAGCTCCTTATCAATCTCTTTCTTTGCTTGTCTCGCTGGCTCTCTGACTCCCTAACTAAGAACTTATTTGTTTCATTTTTGCTCGCTTTGTATCTCTCTCTCTCTCTCTCTCTCCTTAATTCTCTCTGAATCGTTTCATCTTCTTTTTAAATGTATATTATAATTTCTTCTACGATTTCTCCCTGCTTGTTTCTTTTAATACAGTCAGTTTTCTTTTTCTCTCACTTTCCATCTATAATTCTCACACTCGTTTCATTTTTTCTTTCCATTTATAGCGCTTTTTAATATGTTCTTTCAAAGATTCCATTGATTTCATTTATTTCTTTATTTATTTTGTTTCTATTCAATATTCGTTTGTGTGTCTCTCACTTTCCCTCTCTATGCGCTCTCTACTTCTTCTCTGTCTAAAGACTATATATATTTTCTTTTCATGTTTCGCCACCCAAACACGAGGTATTTCTAAGTCGTATATATTTTACTTTTCAACACAATTCATTTTTTTATTCATGCTGCTGTGGCCTTTGGTCCGTTTTTAGTCAAGGCTTCATAAAAAGCCATACAAGAGTGTGTCTGTGTGGGTGTGGGTGTGGGTGTGCTTTAGTGTGTCTCGTGGCAGCAGCGTGAAATTGTTTACATTTTTGCTCTGGCCAGTGCACAGTTTTTCAATGCGCATAAATGGAAACACATAGTTATGATGCTTTTATATGGCCACAAATATAACGAAGCCTCCGCCGTGGGGCATGGCGGCAAGCAGGCCTGGTCGGTCGCAACGACAAAGAAACATGCGAAGAAGCCAACCGCTGGCCAGGAATTGTGTCGGCCTTCTGGCTGGCAGACATCGCATCAGTTCGGCAAAATGGTTAAAATGAATTAAAAGCGGGCCACATAAACTCGCCTCGACTCGACATGGCCAACGACCATCGCTCATCGAATTGAAATGGGTCCCACATTGTCTTTGGGCCATGTCTGACTGCATGTTACCGTTTTTTGTTTGCCGTTACTCGTTATTCGTTATTCGTTATTCGTTATTGTTGCTGCTGCTACAAATGCTCCCCAGTGCACCGTTAAAAGCATAAAGAGCACTAAACTGCTGTCGGCCATGAATTACGCTTTAATTGTGCACGCATTTTAAATAAGCTTAACGTAAACACTGACAAATTTATACTCTATCTGTAATAGTGTCTGCTAAGTAGAGCAAAATTAATATTCACAATCTGTAATCTTTATTGAGCAGCTTAAGTTTGTTATGAAATTGCTAAATATTTTCATTTAATCTGATCAATCTCTTCCCCTTTTCTCTTTCAATAATTAATTTGTTGGATAATTAATCTTGGCCATAATTTGAGCTTAGCTAAACGAGCTCTTGGCCTTAAAATTCACTTAGTTAAAAGTATTTAATATACTTCATAACAAGTTTCTCTCAACAATAATTAGGAAAGCTATTGTAAAACTTGAACAAAACTTGTGCAACACTTTGGCCCAGTTACCTACGCTTTGGCAGGTCTTTAAGGCCCTGTTGGACAGTGTATGGCAATGGCAAGAGGCAGCTGAAATCTAACAAATGCGGCAAATAAAATGTGAGCTACTCTCCAAGTATTTTTACGACTGAATGTGCAAACATTTGCGTTTAGTTCTTCATGAGTATTAAAATGCCTGCACCTGTTCGAAGCGCAGTTGTGCTCGCTCCGCTGGGGCAGCTCTGCCCACAATTTGCGATAGCTCTTTAAATGCCACGAATGAAATAAAAAACTTAATGCAATGCGCTGACTGGGAGCCAGTCCCAAGGGGGCCGTGTGGGCTTCTGTGTAGGCGTGGCAGGTGGGGAGCTCAAGTCATTCGCCTAATGAATGCGCCAAAGTGAAGTGCGCGAAATTGAAAAAGCACAGCGCGACGACGCAGGCAAAGGGAACGCAGCAAAAATGATGAAAATGAAGCGCAATGACAGCAACAGGCGCAAAATCTGAATAAATAATACACAGGAAGAGCGAAGGAAAAGCGCCAAGTAAAGTTATCCAAATGGCAAAAAACCAGAAAAAAAAATGGAGAAAAAATGAAAATATTGAAATGCTGATTAAGTTTACTTTACGCTGATTTGCTTTTGGACTCAGCTGCGGCTACATTCACATACACACAGACACACACATACACAGTTACATTTACAGCCACGTCTACAGCCACGTTCTTAGCTTTGGCTTAATTTTAACGCCTTGTTGGCTTCTGGCCGCAATCAACAAAGCACAAAAAAGAGCTGCCAGAAATGCAAAATCCAAGAATCAACCGCTTAATTGTTGCTGCCAGACGCAGACTACGAAATAATGTAAGGATTTGGTTACGAATACCCTGTAGAGCTGGTCAGAGGTTAAAGCACTTGAAGAACAAGCTGCTGCTCTCTCTCACTCTTACTTTGGAGCTATGCATGACAAGAGATACTATTAGAGATGCTGCGCTACTCGAGTTAACTCTGTGACCTGAATTATCATACCCTATAAGGTTACGAATACCCTGTAGGGCTTCTCAGAGGTGAACGCACTTGAAGCAGATTCTGTTGTTCACTCCTACTTTTCATAGATGCTGCGCTACTCGGCTTACCTCTGTTACCCATCTAATCATACCCTATATTCTAGATGAAAGGCATGCCTACCATAGCCAGCTGCAATGCCAATAAATATTTCGTAACAATTCGCGTGCAAATAAGTAAATTTAATGACTGACGACTGTTGATTTTTGGCTGGCAACTGTAACTTTGGATGGTCTTTGGCAGCAGCTTGAGCTCATTAACTTTGGCAACAAATAGCGCACGTGTGTGTAGCTCCCTGTCCATGTGACTGTGTGTCTTTGTGTGTGTCTTTGAAGGTGCTGGCCTGGAGGGAGCTTCACGTCTTGTTTGTTTGGCAGTGGTAACAAATCAAGCAGAGATCAGAACACGTGTTGCTTTGATATTTGATGAGCAAAAGTTTCAGGTCCTCGGCAGCTAAACGACAGGACTCTGCCGCCATTGGCATCCCTTGGCCAACAAAAGTCAAACAGAAACAAAGTTTGGTCCGAGCTTTGCATGAATATTGATATATGTATGGCTGTGTGTGAGCACGTGTATGTCTGTGTGTGTGTGTGTGTGTGCGAGATAGCAATTATAGTAATTGCTTTAAGTGGCGCTTGCCAGAGTCCTGGCGAGGATTTATGGCCCGCTCGCCGCTTCATTAACATAAAAATCAGATTACTTTACTCATAATGTGCATATTTTAAAATATGTGGATGTCTTTTGGTTGCTTTTCTTCTTCTTTTTTTTGGCTTCTGTGTTTTTGCTGTGGCTGCTGGGCTTTCTTTCTTTTCTTTTCTTTTAGTTGTTGTTGCTGTTGTTGTTGAAGTTGTTGTATCTCCTGTGCCTGGCTTGTTGATTCAAATGAAATATATTGTTATGGCAAACACGCAGGACAGCCAGGACATTGAGCAAGGACCCTGGGGGGCGTCTCCGCTTGGCAGCTTTATTAATTTACATTGTTGACTGTTATCAGCAGCGGCCCAATGCGCGGGCATGTCAATGTCAACGCCGCGTCGCCTTGCCACGCCTCCAGCACCCGCCCACCTGCCGCCTTATCAGCAACACGTGTAATGAATGCCTAAACTGTCATTATCACCTTCTGGCGCGTGTTATGTTTTTCGGTTGTCATGTCAGCAAATATTGTGAAAAGATATTCGCTTTGCCCACCCGCTCCCCTCAGCTCTAGGCGCCCTTGATTTACGAGTAATAAGAACCGCTCTCCACGTAGGAGCAGACGGCGAGCAATGCTCCTCATGCTGCCAGAATGTGACACATATCAGCGTTTATGGTGCCGTTGCTCCCTCGACAATCACACACACACACACATACACACACATACACGGGTTTGCGTTTTGTGGGCAGACATTAAGTAAGCGCCTTTAGCCGGATGCATTTCTGGTCTTATTTCCGTCTAAGGCACAAAGCGCGTGCTGGAATTATAAGATATAGATGTAAAAGATAAGAATTATTGAGATCAGATTATTAAAAGATATTATTAAAGGTATTATTAGAGTAAGCAAGATGTCAAGAATACCCAAGGAAATTGCTAACAATTTAGAGAACTTGACTTTGATTACTGATTGAAAAGAGTAAAAGAGAAGAGATCTCAAAGAGTTCAGAAAGGTATAGCTTGAATATCAGGCATAAAATAGGCGAGTTAGAGTCAACGTATGGTAATCTCTTATTCAGTCTGCTTCACTGCCTTGCCATGATTATATTTCATTCAGTCATCTTCAAACTGTAATAATGGCAATAAAACTTTCGTAGAGTTCTGTCACTTGCACACGCAGCTCAGTTATGAGGCAATTATCTGTGGCGGGGTGACAGGTGTTGGTTTCGCTTCGGGCTGCCAGCTGCTTGGCTGCTTGGCTGCTTCAGCCACATTACTCATACGCCCCGTTGTGTGAAGGGTAAACAAGCTTATGATGAAACGCACGCTTGCGTTGCCGCTTGCAAATTTTCGCGCTGTTGTTTATATTTATGCGCGAGCACAGCTACCAACAACAATGAAGCCGAGCGAGCAACAACAGAAAACACCTCACGCAGTGTTGAGAATTTTATTGTAGTTGTTGTTGTTGTTGTTGTTGCTGCTGCTGTTGTTGTTGCTTTTGGCTTGGCTGTCGTAGACGACAGAGCAATAAGTCATAAAAAGAAAAGTTGTAAAGGGCTCTTAACTTTCACTTTCATCTTTGTTGTGTGCTCCACTGTAGCCCGGCGACTTGACTCGCTGGCTGAATGGCCGACTGGCCGAATGGCCCAATGACTGAATGCCTGACGCGAGTTGTCCTCATTCTGCACTCGGACGGCGCTTAACTTTTATGGCGAGCAGCCCAAGACGTTGCCACCATGTTGCGATTACAATGCCGCTCCATGGTTGTGGGCGGACCCAGGGGCTGCCTATGGAGTGGAGGGGGGCTTAGTATTGGAAGAGAGGTGGTGGGCGAAGGGGAGCGGCGGGCGGTCGCATAAATAAGAAAGCAAATGTAAGTGATGGACTTTATTTTAATATTGGCCGCGAACGTTCGCATTGCGTCCGCGTACGCCATTCGCATTCACATTTTGTTTAATATTAAGAAATTTTCCTTTTACTTAACATAATATATATATATATACAGATATGTATATATTATATTTTCCTTTGGCGCTTTTGTTTTGCTTCTTTTTCTTTTTTTTTCTCTTTGCTTTTTTTGATGTTTTCCTGAAGGCTTTTCCGCTTAAGTGAAATGAAATGACTGGACGCTTTATGAGATATCTGTGCGGCGCTAATGAAAATATGTTTCGAATGTAAATTGGGGCATTCGCTGGGGCTTTTTGGACTGGTTTTATGACCGGCCGGACCTTGAGAACCGTGCGGAGCCTGGACCGCAAACATTTCCGGCGCCTAATGAATTTGTCAATGCCTGACCCACATAGAGAGCCAAGTCGCTGGGGCACACAGACAAGGGGCGCCTTATCAGCGGCGCTGAGTGAGGCCAACTGTGCAGAGGACATGCTACCCTTTTCAATTTGCTGATATGTACAATTAAACGCGTCCCACTGTGATAATCACAAGGCAAGGCGACATTCGGATGTGGTCAACCATACTCCGGCCCTTGTTAGCTTTGTGCTATCTTTAGTCTCCGATACCCGTGCCATTCAGCTCTGAAAAGGGTTGATTAGCATGGCACACAGCTTGAATGCGGCACAGTCACAAACAGAAACTCATTTGGCTTGGGTATATTAAAAGTCGGTTCAGTTTATCATTTGCAGCGCTGCACTGGCAGCACAAGTCCTGACCAGCTCTGCTCCTTATCGCCGCCAAGTTACGCGATACGCCATAAATCTTTTGCCTGATTTATGTCGCTGTGCGACATTGGCCTCAAATTTATCGCAGCAGCCGCAGCAGCAGCGGCGGCGGCAAAGGCGAAGGCGGCTCGATGATAGCTGCGCCCAAGTCAGAGCCACGGTCGCAGCCAATGTTGTCCTGGCTGCCGACAGCAGTGTCCTGGGTGCGAGTGGCCTTTTTCGCAACTGGGCCGTTGGCTGACATCCTTTTTCAACGTGTCGGCCGTCTTCAAGGCAAACACAGCCAACCCGCCAGCCAGCCAGCCAGCCAGCTAACCAACCCGCCAGCAGGCAAGCAAGTGTTTGTGTGTGGTCAGCCCGCATGAGAGTCCTGCGAGTGGGCCCAGCTCAATGTCTGTCGCCGTGTGACTGAGCTTAATTATCATTGCCGCGAGCTGGCGCCTCGGTCGCGCCTCGATGGTATTCTGTGTGACTTCTGTCGGAAATTAATTTCCTTGCGGCTCGCTCACACTTGCGCGCATACGTCGAGAGCACTCGGATATACAAGGATATGCGTGCAGTTACTCAATGATGCTATTTACTTAGGTTGAGTGGAAAAGCTTTTGCTACGCGTTGTATTTGCGTTTAATTTTGTATGAATGACGGAAATTTGCGGCTTTCCGGCGTTTCAAATTGCATTTAAAGCGCTGCCAGCAATTGCTCTCACACAACAAAGGAGCTGCGCTCTGGCTGCGGTTGCGGTCGGCTACCATTTAGTTAATTGTTAAAAATTTCATAAAAATATTGATTCTACTTTTACCTAATTGAAGCACGTTAACAAGAGAAATGTAGGTAAAAAATTTCTGCACAGCATTTTGATATGAAATGAAAGATGAGTTGATTGTAGTCAATTCATCAAAAACCGACTGGAATTGGATATACGAGGGCTGTTTGTTAAGTAACCAAACACCCGCCCACTCTGCATACAGTCGTTGGCAATCAGTGTGAAATTACATGAAATGATTTGCAAACTGTCCAATTTGCAATTTAATATAAATTGAAGCAACAATAAATTAGGCAACAGCTTTCAGGGAGTTGCTCTCGGTGCTGGCAGCTGGCATTAGGCAGATCATCTCTTTGCGAAGTTTGTACGTAACGTAACGTAACGTAACGTAACGTAGCTGTTGCAACAGCTTTTGCAGTGCAAATAATGTTGCCGGAGGCGGCTCTCAGCTAGGCCACTTAGGCCGCAAATTGAAGCCGAGTCTGCAAATATACAACTCGTTGTGCATGTCCTTCCCTTTTTGGGAAGAAGCAGCATATTTGATTATGCTTGGCTGTGCAAATGTGCCCGGGCGTCTCGACGACAGCTGTGTGCCGCTTATTGCCAATTATTATCCATAAATTGCGCATTTATGAGCCCAACATACGGCCAGAGATTTGTGGGTGTGTGTCTGCTTGTGTGTGTGCGTGTGTGTTTGTTTGTGTTTGTGTTTGTGTGTGTTTACCTTACTCGAGCTGGGTCCTATAAATGGGCTCGCATTTTGTGTCTAATGTGGTCCATTAACAGTCTCGACAGTCGCCCAGCCAAATGAAGAGCGCTTGAGGCTGGGCAATTGTTGCACTGACTTCTGTTGCTGATTGCCTTTAACCGAAGGCTGTGCAAATATTTGCCCAGAGGCTGGCCACTCACAAAAACTAGTCCTAATCGATGCCCCGATGTAGTAAGAGTGGGATGACAAACTCTATGGTTGGAGAGAGTCTTTAAATCAATGAATAGAAAGCAGAGATTAAAAATGTTAACAGCTGAAGCTTAGCGAGTCCTGCGTCTATACTCCTCATTTGTCTCTATTACAGGGCAGTGGCTTTTCGAGGCGTTAGCTTAATTGCATTACTGAGCGGCTTTGTGTCGGCTTAAAGTCAGGCAGCCAGCGTTGATTTGTTTTGCCAACGTCAAGCCCAGCCCAGCCCAGCCCAGCCCAGCCTAGCCCAGGCCAACCCATTCAGCCCGTGCCACGCCCAACGTCCGCTGGGAAGTAAATCAATGGGGCATATGCGATTGGGTGCAAACGAATTCCGGAGCAGACACTGAAATGGCCAGCTCCAGTCCCATGCCAATGTAAATCAATGCATGCACGCCACTTTCTGCGTACATTTTTCACATTAACTGGCCGCGTCGTCGACGTCCTTGTCAGTAATTTTGTATGCACAGTCAGCTCAGGCAGGACAACAAATCACTATCTCACTGCACAGCAGGACTTGCTAGCCAGTCAGCTAGTGCAACACCAGATAAATAAACAGTTGCGCTACGGCTCGTTGATAGATCGACAGACGATTGCAGTTTGTTGGCGCGAAATTGCATTGGGGGCGGATGTGGGCGAGGGGGCGTGGCTGGCAAAAGACATGATAATGCATTGGACTGTGCAGTCAGTCAATCAACAACAATAGCAAGCGAAATCGTTAGAGAGCTGAATAAGTAAGCTGCGAGTGCACTTCACGCTGCATACAATATTGGATAAATCATAGATGCATTTGATTGATGGTCTTTAATTTAATTATTATACGCAAGAAAGATAAAAATAGTTTCAGTTATGCTCCTTAGCCCACCTTTACAGGAGCAAAGTATTTGGAGCACGTGCTGATGTCAGCTCAACAGAAATGCAACTTATTTTTGTACATTTTCCGCGCGAGGCATTGAAGGATCTTAGATGTGTAGACAGTTCCTGTTGTTCGAGTTGATTTCCGTCCTTTCATGAGCTTAACTTTCGATTTTGTTTTGTGCTAAGAGCACAGACTGGGGAGAAGGAGGAGGAGGAGGAGGAATTGCATCGGGAGCAGGCTGGAGGCATTCCTTACGTCTCTTGCATTTTTCAGTGTTCGACTTTAGCCTTGCTCAAGTTTTATGCAGAGTTTTTCGTTATCATGTTCTTGATTTATGAAACTGTTTTTATTATTTTCATATTGTTCGAGCAGCGGGCGGTCTAAGCAAGACGCCAGCCACACCCACACCCACACCCACGCCCAGCCAGCTCTGATTTCTGAAATCACAAGTGCTTTTTTCTCATGCCTCTCCCCTCCCGCTCCGTAGCGTTCCTCATGCTCTGCCACCAGGGCATCTTCATACCATGCTTCATATTCAGTTGCTACATCGGTTTTTTGTGCGTTGCACCAGAAATTCGTATTCCATTCTGTTGGCCATGCCAGCAAACTTTCCTACAGATTAGAGAACGAGGGAAAGAGACAGAGTGAGAGGGCGAGGGAGAGTGAAAGAGAGAGGGGGAGCGAGGTGGGAGAGTTGCCACGAGCTGCCAAGAGCTAGTGCAGTGTGGTCGTGTACGATATTTCTTACAAGTTCTCAAATTTGATTTTTGCTGTTTGTTGTGGAATTTGAAATGATTATGGAGCATCTCGCAACGGCCTTCCACATCCCCTCCATTCGGCAAAACTTGCATTATGCGCTTTGTTGGTCAACAAGAATTCGTTTCTGCTGAAAGTTTTTGGCCAAAAACGGCACCCATATGAATAATGCATTCATGCTGGCTGGCAGCAGCAGCAGCAGCAACAGCAGCAGCAACAGCAGCGGCAACATCAACAGCACCAGCAGCATCAACAACAATAACAATCTGAGCTTAATTTTGAGCAAAAACCACTCAGCATCCATTTGGCAGTTATTAATGCAATTCACAATTTTGCCGTTAAAGCAAATCGAGCGTGAAATATTTTGTAAATAAGTTAAATCTCTGGTAATGCGTTAATTTTGACATATTTAAGCCATTCAATTTGAATTTGCACTAATTGCAAATGAAGTCAGCTCAGAAATATCAACCAAAAAATACTATGTGAATTAAGATTTAAAGTCAAATAAAAGGAGTCTTTCTATGCTCTGTGCAACTCTTTGAGTAAATTGCTGGACTAAACCACAATTTGCAATAATGTTTTCTTGACACTTAATTTAATTTGATTTCAATTCCTTGAACTTTGCGAACTTATCAATTAAATATCAATTAATTTATCCGCACTTTAAGTCAATTGTTTAGTTTCTAATTGATTTGAAACTAAATGAAACTTCAATTCCACAAATAAAATATGCTGAATGAGTGGCTGGTTGGTGGTTTCAATCGAAATAGAAAATGCCTGAGGCAATTGTTGACATTCCTCGTAAGCAGCAATCACAAATACACTTGTCGTTTACACGGCGTCTCCTAGTGGCGCCTCTCGGCAGCCCCATCGGATTCGCTTGCCACACAATGAAATATTAATAAATTCCATTACGAAAGAAAACACACTCGAGTGCACAGCAAAACATCAATGGCAACAAGCGTTGGGCTTTGTGGCACTGGGAATGGGACTCGAATAAACGATAGCGATGCCGAAGCCGAAGCCGATGGTGATGGAGATATTGAGGCATCGTCATCTAACAATCACTAAAAACGCCGCTTCGATTGCGATTCCGATTCCTATTCCTTCTGCTATTCCTATTCCTATTCAGGGCTTCTCTATGCCGAATGCGTTTCGCCAGCATCGGAATTTGATTGTGTACTGCTTTCTGTGGCAACATTTTCCTTAAGCTACGCACACAATTTTCAATTGAAGTGGCTGCGGGGACGCCTTTTCCAATTCAATTGTCAGCATATATATATATAAATATATATAAATATATATATGTATATATATGTATATACATCCATCAGTTGAATGTCGACAGACATTTAGAAGGCATTCAGTGAGCACTTTAACTCGTTTATATGTAAATTTACAGTTTATATATGAGTTTATTTTTGGGACCCCACTTAAGCGCCATCTGTAGAAAAAAGAAAAAATTTAATTGGTAAATTTCAGTTGAACGTTCGCTTATCGAATGGCTCGAATGGCTTGAATGGCACGCGCCCAGCTTTCAGTAAATGCGCGCAGTTTAAATTGCAGTAATAAGAATAATATTTGATTTCTCAAATGACTGCGCCCCGCACTGCCACCACCCGCTCCAACAGCAGCAGCAGCTCTGTTAAAGTCGTGCTGTGTACGCTGTTTAAGCCAAATGCGCTTGTTAACAAGGTCAACATGGAAACAGCAGGCGAGCCAAGTTGCAGCAGCAGCAGCAACAGCAAAAGTTGCAGCTGCAATTAAATGCTAATGGCGTGTGAAAGCCAATTTTGAAAAGTATACACAGAGAGAAAAGGAAGTGTACTAAGTGCAAGGCAATCGTACAGCTAATTTGTGGAGTGCCCGAGGGTTGCCAAGCACGTTGACAATGCCATTGAAGCTGCGCTTGAGTGGCTTTCAGAGCTGGCCAAAAAGTCGTTGCATACTTTGCAGCGCTCGGCAAAGAGTTTACTCGCTAATGCTGGCAACTATTGTGACTGTTGTGACAGACGGACAGAGCGCCCTTCTACCCGCCCGAAATACCAATTGATTGGTGGGTGGAGCAGCTGACTGCTGAGTTGGACTGAGCCTTTGTCTACTCGTTGGCATTCATTTAATTGCTGAAAGCAAAGCACAGCAAAGCAAAGAATAGCACAGCAGCGAGCTGGCGCATATTTTGAGCTGGCCGCAATGAAACCTTTTATTATAATTTAGGCAAGGCACGCGGCTGGCCAGCGGGGGAGCAGCGCCAACTGGAGTGAGCTACAGAGATGACGTCGCTCGAGCGGAAACCACTAACCGAACGAGACCCCAATGGGCGCTGTGGCTCTGTGTGTGTGTGTATGTGTGTATGTGTGTGTGTGTGCGTGCGTGCCAATGCTCATTGATGTTGACCCGAACTAAAACCGCAAATAACGCAAAACACAAACAGCAACAACAATTACAAGAACAACTTGCCTGCACGGCATGCCGAAAAACAAGTGAGTCAGGGAGGCGCAGTGGGCGTGGCAAGATCACAACACCAACACAAACAGCAGCAAACATCGAATTATGTCAGAATCCAAAGCCACAAACAATTAAACAAAATTGCAAATTAGACGTTATATAGACCAACAAACCGACTCCACAGTTAACAACAAGAAATCGGCTAGCCAAGCGACCGACCGAATAACCGACAGCCCGACAGGCCGACCAACCGACTGGCCCACTGGCCCACTGGCCACGCCCCATTTGCGGTTAGTGCACAGTGTGGCAATGTCAATGGGAAGGAAGTGTAGGAAATTGCCTATTTGCAATTGTAATTTATTCATGTGGTTTAATATGCCGTGAAGCGACAGACTCCAAACAAAGCGCCTCCAAATTGAGCAAAACAATAATTTTCTCTCTTCCAAACTAGAATCTATTTTCATTCCACCCGCCTCCCCGCTTCCCTTCGCTCTCCACACCCTTGTTTCAATTCCGCTTGTTTGTCGTTGGGCTGCAATGGTTTGACTAATGATTCGATGTCAAGGTCAGCCGGATCATTGTCACGATTATTGTTCTAGCTGCTTTTCAATTACCAACAGCGCTCAATTTGGCCAAATTAACATAAAGTTTGACAAACGATGCCCAAAAAGTTATGGGATCAAAGCACTGAAATGGGCTTTAACTTTGATGACTGAATTGTTCAACTTGAATCTGTCCATCAATCTAGTTGGGCTGGGGGGTCAAAAATGCTGTTGGCAAATAGTGAAAGTAAAAGGAATTGGAGTAGAGTAGGAGTCTGAAATAGAAATGTGCTAAGCCAAGTTAGTACGGTTCATAATTACTTCGGTTTTTGCAGACTGTAGCAAAGCTGTCGTCTATGCTTAACTGCTCAAATGTCTAACAAATTGAATTGCGTGAATAAGCCTCACTCCCTCTCTCTTTATCTAGCTCTCTGTCTTTCTCTGTTGCTTGCCTTTGGCCACACTCTTAAGCTGCCATTCAGTAGTTAGTTTTTCTTCAGCTTGTAGGTGGCAAAGCAATTTAAATTGAACACAATGAACGGCTTGCTGCAACTAGCTGTGGCTACTTACTCGTGCTGGCTAAGTCTGCTAATCCAGTGCCCACTAAATGGACTATAGATTGCACTTTTATGTCACAACATTCAAGCAAATCGTTGGCCATTTAAAATGGCTTAAAGGCAGCACACACACACACACACAGAGAGAGAGAAAGGGAGCCACATACATTTGATTAGACAGGACAAACTGGATGCTTTGGCTGATTGGCCAAAAGTGTGCTGTTCTGTGCTGTTGGGCTAGAACAATAAATGACAGTCCATTTGCGTACGCCCATGCGGAAGATCAGCGTGCGCCACAGCAAATAGAGTACGAAAATTGTTTTGGCTGTCAAATTACGTAAACATTGTCATAAATGAAAAATTCATCCAGCCGCCGTCGACGCCGTTGCCGTTGCCGTTGCCGTCGTCTCCGGTTTTCATTTGCTGTCGCTCTAGCAAATTTGTCAATCTCGTCGAGCCTTTTTTTGCCTCCTCTTGTTGCCAGCAGGCAGTGCCACTGGATGGGATACTGGATGCTAGCTTGGGCCTGGCTCAGTTGACGCCGTCGGGGCCTCACATGAGCGCTGGCTTTGTTTTTCTTTTCTCTCTTTTGGATTTTGGCGCTGTTTTGTTTACATTACTGCAAACCAGCAAATTGCCAACGTTTTTTTTTTTTTTTTTTTTTTTTTGTTGGTTGGTTTTCATTTTTGATGCTGCCCTCTGCTGGCATAGCATGTGGAGCCGCGTCTCCGTCCGTCGCTGTCCGGGTCGTCCGCAGGCGCAACATATTAATTATTCATTTCGATTTTTGGTCTGCCAACTGCTTCTAACCAAAGCATACAGAGTCCGGGACTGGGCTGTGGGCGTTACTTGGCAATCGGGGGGCGGGGCGATGGGGTTGGGCTTGGGCGCTGGGAATCCGCACGGGTTGCGACTAACAGAGCTGCTTGTGATTTATAAACACGCGCGCCGCACTTTGGTGATTTACTGCAAATTGCTTTATAATGTTATATAAATTTTCTTGCTGTTGCTGATGTTGTTGCTCGTGCTGGTTGGTGTTGGTGTTGGTGTTGCCTGCTTTTGAATAATTATAAAAGAAGCAATAATGTCAGACAACCAAATGGCTAAGAGGCACGCCAAATGCACTTTGAACTCTTGACAGATTAAGTATACGCCACGTTCTTCTGGGATGCCTATCAACAGCGTTTGCGCTTATTTATTTCAATACAAATATATGACATTTGCGCACTGTGCTTAATGAGGCCTCAGTTCGAGCTAAAATATATATATATAATTTTAACAACATAAATGTGAGTTTCATGTGAAAGCCAAACTATGAAAAAGTGATTCGAAAGCTATTTATACATACTCAGCGTAAGGTTAAGCATTTTTTGTTTGATTAATGCTCGCTAAATGTGAATTTGGCAACAAAGGCGAGCTGAAAGTAAAAGCAATTCTGTGTCTGCTACAAATTACATGCATGCGAGTTGAGCTTTATGTAAATTTCTAAATGGCTGATTTTTCTGCTCTTCTATTATTATTTTTATGCTATTTTATTTTTGTGATATTGTATTTCGCTCTTCTTCTGCTCCTATTTCTTTTTTTTACTAACTTTGCCTTGGGCTATGCCTTTTTTATTGTATAAATTTTTCGTAGCTGAAAATTAGAAATGTTCCATCGCGTTCAACTTCACTGACAGTGCGTGGCAAATTGCTTTCCGAAGTCTAAAGTCTGGTGCACACACACACACGCACGCACACACATGCAGAGCCCTTGCACATACACCCACACACACAACCCACACACACAAATACAGACAGATACAAGCATAAACCAATTGCTAACAATAATAAAAATTCCTTTTTTTTTGGGGGGGGCTTTTGCTGCGCCGTTTCCGTTTCCTAACAATAAGTAGAGTGCACAGACTGCTTGGGCGGAGGGGAAGAGCGAGAGAATGGCGTAATTTGCATGAACAGACGACGAACACATAATATCCGTGCATTAGAATTATGCCCATTGCCATGCCAAATGGCAAATAATGGCAGCCAGTGCCGGATAAATTTACTAGATAAATGCGAAAAAATTCGAAAATGTTCTCATGTTGCGAGCGGCGGGGCGAAATTGTATCTGCTGAATGTGCACATGGCGTATGCGTTATAAATATGCCCGCCTCTCATTATTTGAACATAAATGCGAATGAATCGATCAGCCAGTCAAGCGCGCTGCACATTCACAGTAATTATGCTGCATAATAATCAGAGCTGAAAGCTGGGAGGATTTGCCAATTATCCCCAACTTGATGGATGGGGGGGCAGAGCTAGATAAGTGAATGTAAGTAACTATTTTGGGCAAATTAAATTGCATAGCTGGTCGCGAGCGCTGCCCAAAAATTGTGTAATAGAAAAATGAAAAGCAAGTGGTGCCACAATGGAACCACCGGCCATTGGCTATATCATTATGCAGGCGGCGTGAGCCATTATCGTTTTGCTCTCATTTCCGTTTTCGTTTTGCGTTATTTTCTGTTTTTTTCATTTAACAGGAAGCGCTGCGGAGGCGTGGCAATGAGTGCATTTGACTGGGAGGCAGCTGCTCTCTGCTCCCACTCCTGCAGCCGCTATTCACCTACATTTTAAGTATTTTTGTCACAGCAATAACTTTCATGTCAGTCCACAAACAGAACTTAACTGCTGCTCCCACTCACTCAGCATCTCTCTCTCACTCTCTCACTCTCTCTCTCTCTCTCTGTCTCTCTATTTGCAGGCAAGCATTGCGTATAACACAGTGGCTGGGCAATAGAAAAAGCAAACAGCGTACGACTTTGCTGCTGGGCCAAAACAGAGTTGCCTTTTGTGCCCCGGCTTGGCAATTGGCCAAGTTAATAAAGAGCGTCAGCAGACGCCAATAATGACGTTGCTGCTGCAGCAGCTGCTCCTGATGTTGATGATGACGTCGCTAACTTGGTTATTGCTGCTGCCAGCATAGAAAATTGTCAGACACTCAGACCGAGCCAAAGACAGACCTAAAACAAAGGCGTATCCTCAGCTCGCCCCCGCTGCCCACAGCCTCTCGCTGCTGACCGAGTACCAGGGGCCAGGAGCAGGCTTACTGCATTTCCGGTTGTTGTTCCTGTCGCCGCTGTCACCATGCCGCCACTCCATATGGCCGAGAGCAACGGCATGGCCTGGCTGCTCCTGCTCGCTGTGATTGTAATTGTGCTCAGCGGTAAGTACCACGCCCCCAACCAACCAACCAACCAACCAACCAACCTCCTACTTCCAACTTCCATCACCCATCGCCCACTAGCCAGCTCTGTATTCATATTTATGCCAGCGGCTGGCATGGCCAAAGCATTTAGTTAAGTTAAGTTTCGCTTTTATTGTTGGCATAGTTAATTGTTGGCATTTGTTTGACGGCAAGTGCCTTGCTTTGCCTGCAGCCAGTGAATAGCTGGCAACTGCAGCGCCAACAAATAGACGGGATTTTGTTTCAATTAACAATTAGTTTGCACAAAAGTTTTGCTGTACAATCCTTTTTTATTTTGGCCAGTCAAAGTTACCGCAAAAGCCCCTCGTTTGCCATATTCCATCAAATGAAATAATATTGCGTATACGCCCCATGGCCATGGGTCGTCGCCTGGTCGAAGGCAAAAACTTAAGTGCTGAGCTCCACAGAAGGCAGCTAAAATAACTGCATGCATCCGAGAGATACATTTTCAGCCAGAGCAGCAGACGGTTTGCAAATTGCATGCATGTAAAATGAAGCAAATCTGATAAAGTTGCAGTCAAAAATTAAATATATATACTATATGCACAGCAAGCAAGAGTGAAGGCGAAGTTTCGCAAGCTTGCTAGCTGGAGGTACTATAATATTTAAAAGCCAATTATATATCAGCTAGTCAAGGCAACACCCTCAAATTAAAGAATCATGGTTGTAAATATTTAATAGCAGCTTCAAATAAAGGAAACTCTCACGTTTAAGTAACTGTGAAAAAGCGTAAATATATTGGAAAAATAAAATAATTGTATTTACACTTGACCACGGGACTAAAGCAATTAAAACTCTTGCGGAAATTTCAACAAAAAACTTTTGCTTGTTTGGCAATTATGTTGAAATCTCTCTTGACCAATATAAATTGAATGAAATTGGGCATGTGAATATTCGACCCGAAGCTTGCTCCAAATGCATATACATATGTATGTCCATATATATATATATGGACATTTGTATGTATAGTTTAGTAAATGGCGTGCGGGCATATCAATAAAGCAGCATGCAAATTGCGCATACGCCACGTGCGCCAGCTTGATTGCAACAAATTAACAAAACGTTTTAGTTAGGCCACGATTAAAAGGGCCAATAAAAAGTTTGAACATGATTTAGGTCTGCCAGGCCGACTAGGTCTGCCTGCTGATAGCTGCTATAAAAATGCGACACGCAACAATACAACAGCAAAAGCAACAGCAGCAGCAACAACAACAACAACAACTCATTTAATTAACAATTTCCGGAGCAGCAGGCGGGTGATTCTTAATGCATTTGATTTATGCTTAACGTGTGGTAAATTTATTGCAGCTACAGCAACAAATAGCGACGCACACGGTTCGATGGAACAATTCAAAAAATGCTCGAATTAATTGCATTTACGACAACAAAAACTACAAAATGGCCAACACATATTTCAAAATTCAATTAAAATAAAACAAAAATGCAATGAAACGAAAACGGACTGCTATTGCTATTTCTGTTGCTGTTGCTGTTGCTGTTGCTGCTGTTGCTGTTGCTGCTGCTGCTGTTGCTGCTGCAGCGACACTATGCAATTTCCGTTCAAGGGCGTGCCCAGGTGGGCGTAAAAATAATTAAAGCGCAACAAAAACAAATATTGACAACAAGCGACGTCAGCTTCCGCTCGATGTCGCCAATTGTTGTTGTTTCAGTTTCTGTTTTGGCTTTCGCGTCCGATTGAATTACAAACTCCATTTGAAATATACATAAACAACTAAAAGGCACAAAACGTTTAGAGAGCCAAAGGTGTGTGTGCATATGTGTGTGTGTGTGTGTGTTTGTGTAGGTAAACTCAATTGACTGATAGCGGGCAGCTGCTTGCGGGCAGTCTCTGGGCTATGGCCACCAGGCGAATGTCAATTTAATTAGCACATTCGACGCTTTTAGCGCAACTAATCGCAGAGCGCGCAACCATCAATCAATCAATCAATCAGTCGGTCAATATATCAATCAGCGAACGCAGCCGACAATTTTGCTGAGTGAATTTGTGTGTTTTGTGGCGTGCAAAAAGGGCAAAGAAAAATCAGGCTAAAAAAGGAAGCAAATGCGATGAAAAGTAATTGACAAGCGTATACACTTTAATTGTATAGAAGGACAATGTAAAAAAAGGTTATAGCTGAGTTGAACGATAATATAATATTAAGTATATAACTGATCATTATTATTATAGCCTAAGGACCTTTTAAAATGGTTAAACAGGGTAATAAACTTTGGTTCAAATAAGATAAAGAATAAAAGCGAGGTGGATACCTTGAAAAATATTTATATAACAAATTTATATATTTATATATTCTTAACGACTGTTTGTATGAAATAGTTATTTTCTAAAGTTTCTATATGTACCAGGTAATTGTTGATAACTGTTATCATTTCCATAAAATCTGAGATAATTAATATCAATATTTTAGTTATTAGAGCACTTTAACCATAGAGGAATTTTGATTTTAAATTCCAGCCAAACTCTCTCTATAAACACATGGCACACAAGCTCAAAAATATCTCCTCTGCTCCCCACTCACGTTTCTCCGACTACAACATTCCCACATCTTTAATTTCATGACTTGCACTCAGTAAATATATTTAAAGAAAATATCTTATATCTTATATCTCCACACACAACTTATCTATATATAAGTTATTCATTTATGCATATGTCCAATTATTTTATGATAGTTATTAGACCTGTCTGATGGCTATAGTGCATACTCTGTCTGCCTTAATCAATGGGAAATTTATATTAGCGTCCGTTGGCAATATTTTTCAATATATTCATAGAAATTTCAATATTGATTATGATTGATTTAGTGAGCTGAGTTGGGCAAGCAGAATATTATTTTTATGGCAATGGGCACGAGTGCATATATTGTTCGACTGGCTGCATGCGATTGCGATTGCCGTGCGCAGCAAATTATTCAAAGTTAAATTTACGAGTTGTTCGAAGCTCCATAAAAGCAATTTTAATATTAATAATTTAAAGTTGGTCAGCTATACACAAACACACACACACACACATACACACACATTCGAACACACACTGTTGTGCAGTATAGAAATTGCAGATATTTGTGTAAAACTTGTTTTATTTGTCCAGGCAACGCAAAAGTCCAAAAAGAAGTCAAATAAATAAATGCATTGGAATGAAATTCGGCGAATAGCGTAAAGCAAACGTGCCAAACTGGTCGGCAACAAGCCAACACACAGGCCATTCCCTTCTCTCTCTCTCTCTCTCTCTCTCTCCCTCTCTGGGGGTGGGGGTTGGAGCGGAAATGGAGTGCTTGCCTGTGCGCGGTCGATGGTCAAATATTTGCAACAAACTTTTTGGCCTGGCCAAGTCATTGAACGTTGGCTTGGCGAACTCAAACAGAGAGCACAAAACAAAAGTTCTACAATTCACGTTGAGTGTATGAGCGCTGCAGCACAGCAAATGGACTTGCGAAATACCCTGTAATAAATATTTAATGCACAGCTAGATCCATTCTACTTAGCGCCTGCCACATACTCCTTAAAATGAAATACTCTGTCTGTAAACAGACCAAGCAGCAGCATTAGGAGTAGCAGCAGCAGCAGCGGCGGCATAAAAGAAATGCTTTGGGGACTCGGCCAGATGGCATGCCACCTTTCCAGCAGCCGAGCAAAAAATTGCCACGTAGGTAATTGAGTATGAATGTGGAATGTGTCGAAAGCGTTTTTGATATTTGCCAAACAAAACGTTGGCATGGAAGGACGTGAACAAAGCAACAAAAACATATACATACATATCAGCGAAATGCCCAGAGAAGCTGGCCAGGCGGCGCCAGAGCGAGGGACTTCAGGTAACACGTGTGTGTGTAGCTGTGTGTGTGTATGTATGGGTGTGGGTGCGGGTGGCAAGTTGGCAAGCAAAACAAGTGGAAAATGAATTCGATACATTATCATGACGTCAAGTCGTGCGTGGTGACTGGCCGGGCTGTGCTGCTGGAGCAGCGACTCAGGGCCAAAGTGGCTGCCAAAAAGTATAAATTACGTGTAATGCGGCGCTCCCTATCGATGGCAGCCATTTCTTATGCGAAACACCTGCAGCAGGGCCAACGGACGGACCGACTGACTGACTGACTGACAGAGAGACAGACGGACGGAGGGACGGCCAAAGCAAATGTGCGCATAAATGAATTACCAATGAACCGCATGCGATGCTCTCTACGTGCCACATTTTATTTTCAATTTGGATCCGAACTGGGAAGTCGAATCGAGCAACGCTTGGGCGCTAATTTGTGGGCGGTATCCACTTCCAGATGGTCTAACACAGTCGGGTATTTAACCATCTGACAGATGCGCTGCACAAAGTACCTAGCTAGAGTACAGTACAAAGCCATTTCAGAGGGCGGGGGGAAGAGCTCAATTCGACAGCCTACATAAAAGCGCAATTTGCGCCATTATGCGTCGAGTTCCATTTGATTAGAACACGATGACACGAACAGCGCACACTCAAGTTGTGGGCGTGGCGTGGACCGGTGGTAAAAGCAATTTCACTAAATCTGCAATTGTTATGTCGCCTGCTAAACAACTCACTTTGCCGCACACACAAACACACACACGCACACTCACATACTAGCAAACAAGCAAGCAAGCAACTGCCTCTCAGGCGGCTTCTTCCATTCGGGTAGCCATAAAAGCCAAACGTTCTCACACGTCAAATATTTATATTGCATTGTCCCCCTCCCACTCGGCATTCTCTCTGTCTCTCGCCCATTGTTCCTGTGCGATATGATTTGGGTATTGATTAAGCGCCAATGGGGAGTTGCCTCTGCCTCTGCCTCTGCCTCTGCTGCTGCTGCTGCTCTTCATGTGCTACTGCCTCCAATTACTGCAGCGCTTTATATCCCCATGCGAGAACATGTTTCTCTCTACACAGTTTTACAACATTTTTATGCTACATGGAAAGAAAAATGTGGGCAGCAATGTGCCATAAATCATGCAAAACGATTTGATGGCCTCTATTAGAGAGTTTATGGGCCTAGTTAAAATGTTTATGGCCCGAACTTGACGGTGAGCAGCAATTAAGCATCATACTCCTGTTGATCAGCTCCTAAACAACAGCCAAAAGCCAAGAGCAGCTGGTGAACATAAAATGCTGAAAGGATTGTCTTAGCAACGAAAAAGAAAAGGACGTGCAATTGTCGAAATTGTTTAGCCAAATTGTTCAATTACCAACTCAATCAAATTGGTTAGCTAATTTGGCAACTTACATTAAGTGGACGTTTGTTGCTCTTTTTAACTACTCTCGCTCTCGCTCTCTCTTTCTCTAATTGTCCGTGTGGCTAAATATCTGCCTATCTACCCATCTCTGTAGCTTGTTATCAATTTCTCCATGATATATATTTGATCGTCCTCTTTAAAATCCTCATTCCACACTTGCTTTCTCTTTCTCCTATTTGACTTTTTTCCCTAACCTTGCATTTAGTTTTTCTTTTGCTTCATTTTTTACTCTTCAATGAAATCATTTTCTATATATTCATATATTAAAATATTCAGAGCTGATCATTTTTTGCAGTGCACCTGCTGCCAATTGATGAGCAGTGATTACACATTTCTATGTTTATTGGAATGGCGTTTAGTATCTGACTACGTGAGCAGAGGGCACTCAGACACACGCACAGACGCGAAAGTATTTGGTTTTGGGAGGTGTTGTTTTTTTTACTACCTACTGTTTGAGAATTCCCTCGAGTGCACTTCATGCGTTGCCTCACGAGTCGCGTTTGAACAGCAGCACAGTGAGAATTGTTGAGAGAATGTGTACATTCATTGAATTCGAGCGTTTGTTGATTGTGAATTGTTTTCGCCAAGCCAAGCTGAGCCGAGGCAACGCAGCGCAGCGCAGCTTGGCCTGCTCTCAGAGCCCTGCTCAACTAGCCAACTGCTTTGCACATACTTTTATTTATACTTATATACCTACATATATATTAAGCAAAGCATTTCCGCTGCACTGTTTACTGTTGACTGTGTACAAACAATTTCCGCAGCTAAATCTACCCAAGCAGCAGATGGCAATATGTAATGCCTGCTCAAGGCTATTTATGGCAACCAATACGCATTGATCCAGCGGAAATTTATTGATGAATTTCATTTCATTTCATTTCATTTGGCTCACGCGCACCTCTCGAAATTGCTTTATTTTCAGCTGCGTCGCTTTTCGTGCTCTGTGCGCTATATGCCGCAGGGTATATTAGCACTGCAAATAACTTGACTAGCAGAAGAAAAGTATAATGGCCAGTTCATCACTTTAAGTAAAGCCGAGTATTAGCTAGTAAGTTATACCCGTTTGCAGCCAACTCTGTTGCTCTCAATTCCAACTGTAAACCAGAGCTAGAACACACGATTCCGAAACTTTAGCCGTGTTGTTTGTTTGCTTTTCATTCGTCAGCGCGCTGGTTGAGAGCCCAGACATTTATATAGCTGCCCACCTACTGCCAGAGGGAGAGAGAGGGAGTGAGGTATGGGTGAAAACGTTGCTGGCATCTAAAGTGGTTGCGATTAGTTTGCTAATGTTGTAATTTCATCATTGGACGCCGCCGACGTCGCGACTACGCAGCACAGACGCTGAGGCGGCGGTGGCAGCAGCAGCTTAACTAAACATCATCAGGTACTTGACAGCCTGGAGACCGCAATTTGCTGGCAACGGCGAAGGGCTCAGCCACCACCATTTGAGCCACTGACCAACCCACACCACTCACTACTCAGCATCCGCCCATCCACTTGTGCCTTGGCTCAAGTTTTGTTTCGAATTGCGAGTTGCGCTCTGCACTCAACTTTCGTCGATTCATTGATGTGAGTGGCATTTTATTTGCGAGAAAATACCAAATATATTTCTCTCCTTTATGTTACTTCCATTTTTTCCCCTGTTTTCTTATATAAATTATTTTTATTTTTGGGTTGGACTTTTCGTATTGAAAAGGAAATGAACTCATAAAAAGTAATTTGGCCATAATGCTTTGGTCGAGTTAGTTACTTGATTTGCAGTTGCGAATAAAGTTTCGCTTTATTAATTTTGCTGTTAAATTTTTTTTTTGTTGCCTGTCTTTGTTGTTGTTGTTTCTTTTCGTTAGCCACTTAAAAACTTGCCCGCTGAAGTTTACAATAAAGCTGAAAAGTTGAGCGCAATACAAAATGAAATAGCATTTATTGTGGTTTATTTTAATGTACATTTAAATACCTTTTAGAAGTAGGGTATATCAGTGTCATTTATATGTTTTTAATCGAACTGCTTATATAGTATATTTATCTCCCTTATTGCATTTTTTTTTTTTTTACTGTAAAGGGTATCTCTTAGCTAGGCTCAACTGCTCTTTGTTTTTTGTTTAAAAATTTCGATTGAGCTCACGACTCAAATTTAATTTTCTTTACGAATACTTCGTTATGCTTATTGACATTTTGAGTTGAATTGTTTTTGACTTTGATCAGAGTTTGCTTTTTGCCACATTTAATTGAACCGACACGTGCTAGACAAGGCTATAGGCACTCCGGCTTACAGCTAGCCGCGAGCTTATATACCCACGCACACTCTTTCGCCCACACACACACACAAACACACACTCTGGCACACACATGTCGCCAGCAGCGCTTTGAATTGAGTTTCTCTCAATTTCTTGTTTTTTTATAGCAGAATTCAATTAGTTTGGGAAACGTTTGCGACTGTCTTGATAACTGATACGATCGCATTTCATTTAATTTGATATGTATTGGTAGTTTTTCATTTGACACCCAGACATATACACACCCTTACTCAAACACACTCATGCACACACACACACACACACGACAACTTGCTTCGCTTAAAGGCAGCCAGCGCGAAATATGCTGGGGGAAAAGCCTGGAAATGCGAATTGTTTTTCTTTGCTGACTTCTGCCGGGCTCTGTGCGGCTCTTCAGTAAATTGTAAAAATAATTAAATTTATTTACGTTCGTCTTATTTAATTGCCGCCGCAGCTGCGACACTGGCTGCGAACCATAACCTGAGGCGGCGCGTACAAAATGGCTGCCTCAGCAAAGAGGAAGAGAGAGAAGACTGCACCCTCTCTCTCTCTCTGTGCTTATCTCTCTGTATCCAGTGATGCCGAAATGAGTGCGCAAAGTGAAAGCAAATAAATGAATAACAAATAACACAAATAAATAAATAAACAAATGCAAAGCTGAAATAGAGTTTTCATCCGAAACATAAAAGATATTCCAGCTGCAGCTGCAAAAACTAGCAAAAGGACATTTCGCCCAGTGGCAATTGAAGTTGTAGCTGTTACGAGTATTGTTGTTTTCTTCGTTATGAGTTTCAAGTTGTTTGATATTGTAGTTTTGACTGCTTCGTTAGGGATAGTTATTTATTGCCAAGTCATTCTTCGTTTCGCGTATTGATATCAAAAGCGAGCGAATTGAACGCTGCAGTTTCCCAAGAAAATTCCGAGCTGTGTTATGAATTGGCGTTGAGACAACTCCAAGGTCCAAGCTTTTGTGTGCGAGTCATTCAGAGAATAGCCAACTATATATAGTAAGCTTATTACAGACCACTAAGTATTTTCCTCTTGCTCTGCCTTTGTTCTCGTTGACTTCACTCAGAATGCCGAGTCGTATTGAATAACCTTTGCTGCAATGAAAGAACCTCAGCTGCAAAATAGATGTGAGCCAACCAGGCGTTAGCTACTTTAAACTCATGAAAATAGATTTAATAGTTGAAGAGAAATTAAACAGTTGCCTGAAGTCCTTTATACACATATGTGTTTATTCATTTTTTACTATGTGCTAACTGTTTGTATTGAACTTAACCCATATTGTTGTCATAAAACATGTTAACAAGCAATTTTTATTGACATATGTACAGTTTGTGTACTCTATTCTGTTTATATTCTGTGAGATACTTGCCAACTCTTCTGCTGTGGCACGTTTTGGTTTATTGCATTGTTTGCCCTTTGGCAAATTATTTGTGTTATGCTTGCGAGTGCAACAAGGTTTCATCAAGGCCCCGTGGCACGACAAATATTTCTATTTCCATTTATGCAACGTCAGCTTTACGTCTGCTGTTGCTGTTTCTGTTGCTGCTGCAGTTGCTGTTCTTGATACTTCGATAAGTTAAGAAATTCAGAAAGTGTCACTGCCACTTGGCATTCGCTGTTCGTGTTGCTGCGCGAAATAAATTCAATTCTTTTGTTTTTACCATTTGCCACAATTGGTGCGCGTCTCTGTTGCTGCCAGAGCCTCCGTTTGCCCCCATATCCCTGTCTCCTCCTGCTGTTCGGTTTGTCTGACTGTTTTTCATGCGCATTCAATGAACCATAAATTTCAAAGTGCCGCGTGGCCAGACACGACGGCGTCGCTAAGCTGAAACACCAACAACAACAACAATCACAACAAGGACAACAAGAAATAGTTAAAAAGTTATGCAAAGAGTTGGCTGAAGTTCGTGTCATGGCCAAAACTGTTCGCTCACCTCTTTGGCTATCGCTCTGGGATTGGCATTCGCTTGCAAAAACATTTCTCTAATTGTCCTGCAGCTATAGCAATAGTTAACTAATGCACACGCAGACACGAGACGAACACGCACTCAGGGCGACAGGAGATATTCATATAAGCCGGCTCATGGGCAACACTTTACAAAACATAATAAAAGAAATTGCTAAAACTAAAACAAAAAACTATCACACAAAATACTCATTGTTTTAGTCTAGGCAGAGCGACTGAAAGAGAGAGAAAGAGACGACAATAGATAGAGAGTGTGCTGGGACAGGAAAAACATTTTAGTCGATGATATGTCTCGCTCTCTTATCTGGCAAACAATTTTATGCTTCCGGCTGAGCGACAAACAATGGAGCGTAAATATCCGAAAAGCGGCGCAACAACAACAATAGAAATAAGAAATAAATGCTATTGGCAAAAGTATCGAATTCGAAATACTCTATAAAATAAATTATTAAATTTAGCTAAAAATTGCTAAGAGAAAGAAACAGAAACATTGAAGCAAGCGTAGCTATATTTAAAGAGGATATTCCATGGCAAACAAAACTTTATACAATCTTTACAATATACTATAAACTCATTTGACATGGCTGTAAGAAACAGAGAACAATTCTATCTCTGTAATTTATGCACTTTCTGTTCATGGCAAAAAAAAAAAAGCTTCTTCCATCCATTTAACAAATGAACATGGCCAGCTGTGAGAGTATAAAAGCACTGAAGAATGCCAGCTAAAACGATGGATCGTACATAAATGTGCAAATAGATGCATGAGTGAATGAGTGAATGGGTGAATCACTGAATGAGTGAATGAGTGAATGAGCGAATGAGTGAGTGAGCCCTGATGCATGTCCGGTGCAAACAAGCAAGGCAAAGAGCCTAAAGCTGAGGGCATTGTTAGACGATAGAGATGGCATACATAGAAACATTATAAAGGGACAAACAGCAAAGAGGATAATAACAACAACAACAATAAGACTGTTTACGTGTAGTTGATAAGATTTGTCTGCAACGTTTATTGTCCTTTGGTTTTCCACTTTGCTTGGCTCGTTTCAGTTTAGTAAAATGCTTTTTTGCACAATTGTCATCATGACCCTCACACACACACACACACAGACACACACAAACACACATGTGATTGTGAAGGTGTTGGTCGAAGCTGTTTTGCATACTTTGTGGTACTGTGGCATTGGCCAAATATTTGTCCTTTTTTTTAGGTGCTGGCCAAAGCAACAAAATAAGCGATAAATAAATACAATTTTCTGGGTTTTTTTTTTTATTTGCATTTAAGATTAAGCAGATAGAGCACGCAGCTGTTGGAATGAAAGCGAAATGAATATTTGTTTCAAGAAACTAGTCACAGCAGAGAGGATAAAAATGGAAACGAGTTTTATGTTCATATGAAATCCTTAAAGCCGCATAAATTCGAAACGCAGCTACGCAGAGCGCGTGGGCGAGAAAAGAGAGGGAGCAGAAACAGGCCCTTAAGCGCTCTCTAATTTGCTTTGACAGCAGACATGTGTTCAGGGCTTTGTCTTTGTGCGTGCCAACTGGAAAACCAAATCCAGCTGAGCGCGATGCGAATGCGAAGCAGAATGCAGCAATGGAACGAAGTGGCGATGAGTATCCAGCAACAGGACCAGAACAGCAGCAGCACCAACAGCATCAACAGCACCAACAGCTCCAACAGCTCCAACAACAGCAGCAGCTGGAGAGGCAAACATGAGCAAGAGTTGCAGCTGAAGCAGCCATCAGGCAGCCTTTTAATTAATTTCAATGCGCGCCAGCTGCATGCGCATTATTCCCCCCTCTCTCTCTCACTCTCTTACTCTCCCTCTCTCTCACCCTCACCCTCAACTTGTGGCTGGCTTGTCATGTAGGTGAGGGGACTAAATTTAGCGATGAAATCTTGTGCAACTGTTGCCAACTCTTTTGATTTTTGTATGCCACATAATTTGATTGTGCCGGGTGCAGTCGCTGCCTCAGCCGCCGCCACCGCAGCCTGGAGCAACAATGCACCACCTGCCATTAAAAGGAAGCATCCATCCTCCTTCAGCTCCACTTACAGTGGCAGCAAGTGTGAGGTTTTTGAAGAGCTCATGAGGTCGCTGGCAAAAGATTTTGTATAGAATTTTCTTTTTAAATCAAAATTTTGTTCAACATTACTTGACTTTAAAACAGTCTAAGTTATAATAATTTAAGATTTCCATATTTATACTATTATTTATTCAACTGCACTTGGTCTTCAGCATATTGTATGTCACTCGCCCATGCCTCTTTATGTTATCTTCTGCATTTATTTATTTCTTGCAAAAAACCTTAAGGTTCCATTCACCTTTGCGGTAATCAAAGTCACTTAAATTTGGTAAAAGACTAATGCACTTGGTGTCACTGTGCACGCGTCATCTGAGCTAACAGGACACAATGTTGCTGTGGCAACTGGAAGCGAAGCCGTCAAGTTTTACAACGTTTACTGAACATGAGCCATGTCGAGCATTTTGTTAACTTTTTGCCTTCATCTCATC
The DNA here is from genome assembly GCA_035045345.1 of Drosophila hamatofila. NCBI lineage: Eukaryota > Metazoa > Arthropoda > Insecta > Diptera > Drosophilidae > Drosophila > Drosophila hamatofila. Next base: position 9,419,770 of record JAWNPA010000052.1, on the reverse strand, counting down.
TGGCTTGCTATGCTCAGCGTCTGCCTCTGCCCCTGTCGCTGTCTCGGCCTTCTTGGTGCATCATTTCCTACTGGCAACTTTGCTGCTTATTTACATATTTATAACTTGCAACGGACTGCGGTGTGTGTTGCATGCAATATTTACCTTCCTTTTTTTTTGTTCTTTGTTAGTTTTTGTCTAGTTTTAGTTTTTGTCTTACATAATATTCAACCGATTTCTAGGACATACATCGCGCTCTGTGAATAGTCGAGAGTCCTGGCAACAACTTGCACCTTTTGCTGCGGTTCCGTTATGCAGCTGCAAGATCGGATGGCAACCAAGTGTAATGCAAATCTTATGCATTGTGCAAATTTTGTGTGTGTTGCAACGACTTGAACTTTGCCGCTTGCCACACATCCCAGCCTGTGTTTGACTTGTGAGCCTGAGCATATTGTCTTACCTTGCCATGCCGTGCCTTGTACTTATTTTATTTTATTACCAGCATTACATTTAGTTTGTGTTCGAGGCGAAAACTTCACACAGCTGTTCGGCTCTGCTTGCTTTCCGCTTGAATTGCCTCCCACATCGCCTTTAAAACTTTATGGGAATCAATTGGGATGGGCTGGACTGATGTGGGTGGCAGGCCATCATTTAAAATGCTACCTCGGCCTGGGCTCATGTGGCGTATGCGCAATATGTTGCACCTGCCTTGACGGCGGCAATTCATTTTCACTTTAACCACACAGCCAGAACAATAGCCAAGGGCCGTCCACCAGCCCACAACTCACACGTTCATGCATATAGAAAGGCAGCATTAAATACTACCAGCTGTGTGTGTTAGTACATGTGTATGTGTGTGTGTGTGTGAAGCAGTTAAAAAGACGTAGCGCGGCTGGATGAAACTATGGTTCGAGGCATTGCAACGCGCGTTGACAACGCCAATACAGGTGCGCACAATGCAAACGAGTGACATGCAAATGCTTTCAACAACAATTGCAATTCATGCAGCCCTCGCACATACCCACAAATACACACACACACACACACGCACACATACTTGTATGCATACATGCGCTCATCATGACAGGCAGACACGGAGCTCTAGCTTCGCATTTTGTTTCATTTCTGAGCGTCGATTTTGGAGCGTTCGCTTCTACCAATTTCCCTTCCATGCAATGTTTTTTTTTTTCGTTGGTTTGCTTGTTGCGTTGCGGTTTGCCTTCTTTCTAGCGGGCATCTGTATGTGTGTGTGTGTGTGTGTGTGTGTGAACATGTTTATGTGTTTTGGGGCATTTAGCATGTTCTGCTGCACCCATACACTCACACATGCCTGACCAAGGAATCCTTTAAATGTGAGGACAGCTTTTGCCTCTGTTTCTCGCAATCTGCAATTACCCTATAGGGGGGCAATTAATGGGTATATTGTGCTGGAATGTAAGCTACTTGAAGCTCTTTCAAAGTACTTAACGGCAGCTTGATCTGAATATTATTTTAAGAAATTCGGAGACTTTTTTTTCCCCAAAAACCTCTTAGGAAATCTTTAGACAGCTCTGTTACCTAGGCAATGCGTACCAGTTAAAGGATAGTCTAGATTGTTACTGGCATTGTTTCTAGCTACGCGGTATTTGCTGACTTGTCAGAGCCTTTGTTTCTCTTAGCGAATTCCTGCTGGTTAGCAAACTGTTTTTGTTTACGCCAGCGATGGCCACAGCAATGGCAGCTCATGCTGATGCTGACGCAGCATTTTTGTTGATGCGGCTGCTACAGCTTCTACTACGGTCGATTGTGCTGCTGTTGATGCGGCTGTTCTACACTCACTTATGTATTCACACTCAAATATGCAATGCGCCACAAAATTGCAATTTCCACTAAGATTGATGAAAAACGCCAACGTCGACTGCTGTGCCTTCACGTAGACCCAGCACGAGCATGAGGCTGCAACCAATGCATTGGTGGCACCACATCCAGCATCAGTTGCTAGCAAATCATGTCATCAATTGAATTTCAAGCGATTATTTTTGCACGTTTCACAAATCGCAGCGAAAATATCCATGGCTATGCGTGTTGCTGTCGCTTTGTGTCTGTGTGTGTGTCTGTTTGTGTGTGTGTATGTGTGTGTGTGTGTACAGGTGTCTGTGTGAGTTTGACTGCATATCAAACGAGCGCACGACATTGCGACGCTCACAATACGTTTCGATTACGCATTCAATTCAAATTGATGACGCGCGCGCCTCTTGTTGCCGCCAACCATAGAAAATATGAAGATGCATCACAGTTCACGATTGTAACACCCGCCCGTCCCCTCTCTCTCCCTCTCTCTCCCTCTCTCTCTCTCTCTCTCTTTCTCTTTCTCTCCCTGCACCACGCTCACCCTCTCTCAATGGCGTGTAATCCCGCAGAGTGCATTCCGGCCAAATCCACGTAGATCACAAATCAGCGCAGATTGCTAAGTTTGGGGTGCAGAAATTGTTGCCTTGCTTAAGGGTAGCTGCATATTTCATAACTCAATTTAATGCAATGCCAAAAGGCATACCTCATGCATATTTTTGGCCAGCCTCTTCCGCCGTACAAACTGGCAATGGAATGCAACCCGCACATATTTAATATTAACTATATACACTATCAAGTATATATGTGTGCATGTATTTATGTATGCAGAAAGCCTGCAGTTGTAAGCTGCTTGCAATTTCCTATTATTAAATTGGCAAATAAATTTACTCGAAGCACTCAAACGTAACAGTTGGTTTGGCCCACTTTATAAATATTTAATGAATATTAGTTTTCATAGCGCCCAATGGCTTGTTTATATACATATATATTTATGTATATAAGGTCTATATATAAGTATATATGTTTGTATATAGAGCTTATACATTATCTTGGAATGCTTTGGCTTTGCATTGCTGGCTGAAAATGTATTGCAATTAAATTGCATTTGAAAACAGTTTCGGAGCTGCTCTAACCGCTGCAACCCAATTAACAAATTCTCCAGCCAACAACTTTTTGAATACCACCCGCCTTTGCCTTGAACTTTGCCACTTCTAGTTGCAATGCATTGTTTGCGTATCTCAAATATTGCTGCTGCCAATTTGTGTGGCTTAAATGCGAAGCAGGTAATTGGATGTTGTACAACAGCTAACAGTTAATACATTCCAGTTTCGGTTGCAGTCGCAATTGCAGTGGCAGCAGCATCTGCAGCCGCCGTATCCAAGCATTTGGGCAATAGATAATTACTATATTCAATTACAACTTCATAATTCAAAAGCGCTGCCATTGCTACCACTCTACTTTACTATGACTGTGCGTGTGTCTGAGAGGGCGTGAGCGTGCGTGAGCGTGCGTGTAATCCTTGTAATGAGCCAACGTCTGCTGCTATGCCATCGATATGTGCTCAATGTCCCAAATTCCTCGCTCAGTCCATACATCTTGCCTAAGCTCCCATTACGCATAGCTTCAGCTTCGTTCGGAATATTGTTTAAATGTTAATTGGCCTGGCTTAAATAGTAGCAGTCTGCCTACGGCTGCCTATAAAATATAAACGCATTTCGCATAAAATAAATTTCGATTTTTGCTATTCAATAACGAACTAAATAGATTTTGACAGCTGTTTAGTTGGCTAATGCTAAATAAATACAATTTATTATTGGTTGACTGTAATTTTCAGCCGAAATAAATTGTTTTTGGCAGAATTAACAATTGGCCGACTGCAGCTGGGAGTGACAACAGTGCAAATTGAATTGTTTACTGTCACAGCTTTAATAAATATTTGAACACTGCTAGCGTTTTTTCTCGATAACTGTTTCGACATTCAGCTTATATCCATTTGAGCTTGTTTACCATGAATTTTGCAACTAGTTTTAGAACCAACCTTAAGCCGTCGCCGCATTCCCTGCTACAATTAGACCCCAGTTGTTTGTCCTTGTTTGCCATTTCCATAAAATATGCAGCTAATTACGTGCAAGTTGCTTGAGCTCTGGCAGGCAGCAAGCACAGTGACAAGGCACAGCAGAGGAGCCACCACAGAGCAAGCAGAGACAAGATGCCAAGAAGCAGTCTGTCAGGACCCTAATACAATATAATTACTGTAAAAATCAGAGCTGAAAAGCTCCATAAGGGTGCGTCTTTTGCCGCGAATGGCTTGCCAAATGACGCATAGAAAGAGACAAAGACAGATGAAATAGAGAGAGATAGCGAGAGAGATAGGGCGGGTAAATGTGGGCAAGTGGAAGGAGCACGGCAATAGTGCGTAAATCTTGACGCCTTTAAGGCTCCCAGCCCAATTGACAATGACATTTTGTCGTCATTATTGCGTTCCTTAAGAAAGGACCTCACCAATGTACGACTGACAGCTACCCTGTACAAGTCTATAGTATATTTGTGTATCATTCGTAAATCATTATATACAAATTTATTTTTTAATGTGTGATTTATTTTATTTTATTTTATTTTATATAAATTTTATGTTCTATATAAAATTACAAAATTAAATTACGACTAGGTTTAGCTTATTCTGTTTAAGACTCTTATGTACCCCGTCGCATGTGGAGCAATAGGGCATATGGTTAAAGAAAGTTGGCGCGTGGCAGTTACCGCGACAGTGGCAAGAAAATTGAGGTTGATTCGCTCTGTGCTGGCAATTACAGAAATTAGCTTTCGTTTTTAATTTATTATCGCCATTGTGCGTGCCCCTAATGGGGCGACAAGAGACAGTCGACAGTCGACAGTCGAGAGTCGACGCTTGCCTGCCTGCCCCTTTGCAGCTGCTGGCTGCTCGTGGCTGGCTGCTAAAGTCTTGTTGATGCCATTGCTAAGACAAATGCCTGGGCTGCTGTCGACTCAAATTAATGTGCATATAACTTACGCTTTAACTCAAGCTGGATCTGAAGAGGAGCGCAGGTGGTTGGGGCTGGTTATAGCTATAATGTTTGCAGCGCTTGTTTGAGAGGTTCATGCATTTTAAAGTTTTACAACGATGGCATTCTTGGCTGCCTGCACCCATATGGCATATGCAATGAAGTGTGCATATGCTAAAACATTCATGATGATTTACCAGTACACTCACACTCACACTCACACTCGCACACACACACACATATTCAGTGTGCTGAGCCCATGCATATGCATACAAAAAAATTGGCCAGCCTTTTGGGCCAAGTAGCCGCTAGTGCATGCAATGCAATGGCCAAAGATTTATTTGCTCAGTATGCAAATAGCAACATAATTGAAACAAAAAGGCGCCGAGGCCATGCCCCATGGCAAGCGAAAGCCATAAAAAAGTGTTGCCTACCTTTCGGGGCTGGCATTGCCAGCGAAAGCCCTGACAAAGCTGTCAAGTTATTTATTAATGGACTGCGGTGCAAAACAATTAATAAAGAACGCTTAGGAAGTGGGCATGGTCGCATTGCCAGCTGTAATATTTCGCTAGTTTTTTATTTTTGGGCGGGGCATGCCACAGTTGATGATGTTGGCGCGCTGCACCGTGCAATTGTGGCAACCATTTATAAAGGGCGCTTTGCTAGGTGCTGCTTTGGCTGCATGTTGGTTGTTGCACTTGCTAACCGTAAACTGCGCATTAGTGTGATTGCATAACATTTGCACACATGCACATGCACATACACACACGCACACACACACACACACTGAGAGAGAGAGATAGAGGCACACGCGAGTTGCTCGTAAGCATGGCAGAAACCCTTAAACCAAAAGCGAACCGAAACCAAAATCCTTATGTATGTTCAGCTGCTGCGGCTACGTGCTGTATCCAGTATCCAGCATCCAGCATCCAGCATCCAGCTGCACACTGCTGAGCATTTGGATCCCTTTCGAAAAGTTTGCACAGTAACTGCAGCAGCAGCAGCACCCACAAATTTTCAGCAACCAGCTCACAGTTGTTGATAATTTAAGCCGGAAATTTCAAGGAAACAGCTCGCACGTAATAGTTAAAACAAGAGATATGTGGACATATACCTAGAGACGCAAAAGTACACAGAGCCCACACATCGGCAACAGTAAATTGCAATTACAACAAGTGCAATGCAACATGCAACAGCAACAGCAAGAGCAACAGCAACAGCAACGGCAACTGTAATCAAAGCAACAGAAAAAATGTTGTGCACAGAAAAAAAGTGTGGAATGCAATTATGGCTAGGAGACAATTGGGCTGGATGGTTGCTATGACTGGCCCAAACAGCAAATAAAAGCATATACAGCCAGTCTCTGAAGTTTACGTACAGACGGAGCCGAAAGTAAACTTTGCTCGGCTGTTAAACAAACCGAAAATGAAATCATTGTCAATTCATAAAACCCAACAAAAATGTTACAAATTGCATTTACATATGCTGCAACAGCACACACACACATACACACATGAACACATGAGCACATGCACACATGCACACAGCTGCAGTCGGTCATTACGTTACCCATTATGCTTCATTTGTAGAGGCGCCGCTTGACACACATACCAGCTGGGCTGCTGGGACGGGGCGTGGCAGCTGTAGGTGCCAGACTGATGGTGGCTAAGTCCCAGTAAGCATGTCGTTCATTTAAGATGACAGCAACAGCAGCAGCAGCAGCAACAGCTAGCCCAATGGGCCAAGCACAATCCAGTTGCGGTCAAGTGTGTGTGCAAACATATGGCTGCCACTGTACGAGTGCTAGCCGAATGGCATTTGCTTTAGGGCTGTCCCTTCCTGACCTTGTTTTTATGCTCGAACGTAATTGACATTTATTAATTGGAAAACAATAATTTTGGTCTCTGCTGGCGCCAAAAACTGGCAGCTGCCAAGCCAACCTACAAAATATCTGTACGTATGTGTGTGTGTGTGTGTGTGCGTGTTGCATGCCACTCGCTTGTTGCTGAATGATTTATGAGCAGCTTGCTGGGCTGCAAGTACTGTGCTGCTCATGCGGGTAGCGATTAAAAGCCGACAACAGCAGACGGTGGGCGCTGAAAACTTTTGCTGGCTGTGCGCTTGCTGCCCATTAAAAGCTGTCAAATTTTAATGTTTTACATGGCAGGCTCAAAGTGCCAGCCGAAAACCAACACGAACAACAACATAATCAGCCGCAGCCGCCTGTTCCGGGCACCTGTCAGAGTCGTGGACAGACAGGCAGACAAGCACTCTATCTATCTAGCTGCGCCCCGACCGAATATTAAGAGCACATAGTTTGCCCTAGCCTAAGGCGACGACCGTAGTCGCAGTCGACCGTAGTTGGGCGCTTTAAAATAGTTGCCGTATGCCCTTGGCCAGCGCGGCAAACGGGGCGTATGTGTAACAGAATCCCAACACGCGATAAATTCATTAAAGAGCTCGCATAGCAACTGAAATCTGGCTGACATGTCTCGCGGGCAACGTAAAATACCCGAGTGCTTGCACACACGCACGCACACACACACACACACATACACGTACACACACACACAAACGTAAGCGTACACAGAGCACACGCACGGAGGAGCACACACAAAAAGGCATTGCATACTTTCGGGCACGTTTATAGATTAACACATTTTTACTGCTGAATGTACTAATAAGGCAAGCATTTCCACTTTGAGTTGCCCCCAGGAGGCATATAGCCGCACATACGCGCACACTGTCAGCAGTAGCTGCTCGCTATCTCTCTCAAATGCACACACACACACACACACACACACATGCTAGTCTGTGTTTGCTGTATACTTTCAAAATTTATAACTCCAAGTAACAATGGGGACTGGCAGCAGGCAGCAGGCAGCAGCACCGGCCAGGTGTAGGAAAAATGTTAACAAGAGCAAATAACGCGAAAATATTTCATCCACTGCGCTGCGCAGCCCAGCGAACCAGAACCCCAGCCGAACCTCGACCAAGTCCTTACACAGCCAGCCAGCCATCCAGCCAGCCAGTTAAATGGCAAACCTTGAGGGAATTCTGGCACTCGTGCCTGCTGCTGCTGCGCAGTTGTTGTGATTTCAAGTCTGGCCGTCGAGCGCTGGTTGTGCACACACTCAAACACACACACACACACACACACACATACACTGGCCAGGTGGCTACGTGCCTGGCACACGGTACGAGATCGCGCCAGCTGCCGCTGCAGCCGTCTGCTAGCTGCAGCTGTTGCCCTTCAGTGGCGACGACCACGGCAGCGACTCGTATCTGATTCGACAGGGGCAGCGCAAATAGCAAATAATCCAAGTCGACTTGTAATTACCTCTGCATGCTGCACATTTATTTTTCTGTTTTGTGTGCTTTAACTGTTTTACTTTTCTCTTCGCTCTTTTGATTAAATTGCTGTTTAAATATTTTCTAAGCTTGTTGCTTTCATTTGCCATTAGCCCCAACCAAATCTAGAAACTTTCATGAATAAAAAATAACAGACACAGACAGTTTTATGTGGTTTTGAAAACTTAAATTATACAAATATAAATAATTTAATAAAAACATGTATTTTTCAATTAGCAAATGCTTTGTAGAAGAACAATCAATGAAAAAATTCTATGGAAAATTTGTTTATAAAAAATGTATGGCAACACAATTGACCTTATAAAACTATAAAAAAAAGGACTACAAATTTTATGAAAAATTAATGGAGATTATATTACTATAAAAAGAATTAACAAAAACAAAACATAAAATTTTATAAAAAATGTATTAAAGTTAAAACACTAATAACAAATCTAATAATAAACAAAACTAGAAAAAATGAATAACAAATATTTTTTAGCATAACAGAATTATAAAACCAAATCACAAAGAAAAAACAAAAATATCAAAAACTGAATTTTATATTAATTAAAAATAAGTTGAGATAACATAGGGTAATTAAAAATTTTTTTAATGTGTCTACAATTACCGACATGCATAACTTTTTGAAGATTGATAAAGCGCATTTTCATTTGTAGCTTCAATGACTGTTGATATAATTGTAAATATGAAATTGAAATGAACGACTCGTATAAATCATTTGCAACCATTAAACATTTTCAATTCATTTGCCCTAAAAAAAACGGGCTATAAAATGTTAATGTTAATAAGTCAAAGGGAGGGCAAGAGAAAAAAAATGGAATATAAATAATAAAATGTGAAAACTATAAATTGAAATTTGAAGCAATAAAAAGTGTTTTCGAGGCAGCAGCAGCGGCAGCTCGGAAAAGTATTTACTAATGCATTGATGCACGCATAAAATCTCAATTTAATTCAATCGATTTGTACTCGCGTGACTCTGGAGCTGCGATAATCCTGGAATACAAATAGCGAATTGCATGCGCTGCCAACTTAAGCTAACGGCAACAAATGCGACGAGTCCTCGGCAGGAGCAGCCGAGACTTTCGTCCCACACAGCGAAATTGTCTGATGAATTTGCTCAATTCAAAACGTGACTGACGCAATGATTGTACACGTTACAGCTCCGACTCAGACTTGAAGTGGAAGCCATAACTAAGTGGCACTATGTAAGTGAATAGCAGAGACCAACGACATCTGCTGACAGAGCAATGTATATACATATATATATATATGTATATATATATATATATATACATGTATCTGTGTGTGTTTAAGAGTGCACAGAACTCGTTCACTTAGACAAACACATGAGTGAAGCTCGCACACACGAGTAGCACGAGTAGTTGGCACTTTTAAGTCATTTGCTCAATTCGTACTCAATTTGAAATGCGACCATCAAGTCGAATGCCCACTCAATCAAACTAAAGAAAAGAATCAGCTGAAGCAGCAGATGTAGCTCCGCATCTAGACAAGGATTAGCTCTGCTGGGGCCCTGCTGGTGCGGCCCTTGGTATAAGTTTGCGCAGGCAGCACGCGTACGGCAAACATTTCTGACTGTGTTCTTTAAAACAAACCAACGCGACCACACTACATATGATAGAGGCAGCGGGCAGGTGAATATGATTGGCGTATCAAATGGGGTGTGCTCAACTAGAGGGTGGGCATTGCGTATGACATATTACAGCTAATAAGATTAAGGTATTTATGTGTGAGGAAAAGTTAACATTGGGTTAGACTAATACGTTTGATATATGTAGTTGTATACATTTGTATAGGAGACTAAATTAATGTGACTGTAAGCATCTTTAGGAAGGTCTAATCAAGTCTTTACCAGCCAACTATGCTGACTTACTCTTTATGTGTCAGGCAGATAGGTCAGCGCTGAAATTGTAATATACATACAAATATACAGAGAGTCCACGCTCGCTTTAGTCTATATCTAAAGTTGACTATACCAATGTGAACAGTTCCATGCCAAATTTGTTGTGTATCTATAAAAGAGGAAAAGAGAATTTAATCCAGCATATAATTTCAAATAAAATGCCTCTCCAGGCACTGTCCTGCTCACAGGGTATACTTAAGTCAATGACAACAAACGGCGTGGGCAGCTCTTAAAGTGCAAGCCAGTCACATCGGCGCTGATTGCACGTTTTGCGGATTTGCCAGCGAATTCGTGACAGACAAAGTGAAGCTTTTGCTAAGCCATTACACGCCTCGTGTCGCGTCGCAAAAAAATTACCAAAAAAAAGGAAAAAGAAAATAAATAACAAAAATTTGTTGGTTTTTTTTCTGCACATTTCAAACTCCATTTGAAGCAGACGTCAAATCGTTGACGCGAAAAGCGCGACATGTGCGAAATCCTTTTTGTTTTTTTTTGCTCTCTTTGCAGCAGATCGATTTTATTTTTCAGGGTTTCTGGGCTTACCCGGGTCCCAGGCCTAGTTCCGAATGTGCAGGCGTTTGCCATATTGTAAATTATTTAAAAATGATTTATTGTAAGTTTGTTTACACTTTGCCATGCGGTTGCATTTGGCAGCAGCTGTGTGCTGTTGTAAATATTTCATAGCTCGCTCGCTTGCAAGCAGCAAAGAGCGAAAAACCAGAGCACAAATTCTATTGTGTTTTCATTTGAATTTAATATTTTATATTGCTCTGCAGCCCACAGGAGCAGCAGCAAGCAGACCAACGGCGGCACAGCCGGGAGATGCCCTATAGAAAAACTTGATTTAGACTAATATATGAACAGCCCAGGGAATATAATAGGATGCAATTCGTTTTATAAGCCATTGCAATTATATACCCTATATGGCTGCTGTTTACAGGGAATCAGAGCAACAACTGCAAAAGCTATATCAGAAATTGCAATCGCAATCGCCATTAAGTTTGCCTTCTGCGGTTTGCAGCAGCTGTAAATACGTAAGTGTGAGTGTGTGGGTGTAAGCTTATATATATACATATATGTGTGTGTGTGTGTGATTGTTTTTGAGTGTTGTGACATGTCACTTGCATGGCCTGCAATTAAAAGTTTAACTATAAATGCCTACAATGCGGTTTTGACTGTTTGCCAACAAGATGTTGTCGTTGTCATAGATTGCTGCTACGACTGTTGTTGCTGTTGTTGTTGCTGCTGCTGCTGCTGCTGTGATTGATTAAGTTTAATAAATAATACAAGACCACATGACACCTGGCAATCAAAGGAGCAGCTAACGAGAAGACAACTTTAAAATATATTTATGTGTATATTCATTTCGGGGTCACGTCTCTGGGCCAACCGATAGACATCAATTGTCTGTTGAAATGACCCAAAACCCAAGTTGGAATTTATGTGCCACATGCGTAGCAAATTGTATTTGCCAAAATCATTGCCACAACTATAAATTTAAGTTTTCAGGCCGAAATGCCGATCTGCTTGCCGGACCCAAATATTAACGTACACAATTAAAATTCGACAGCATCGACAAGAAAAAAATAAATAACGAGAAAAAAATCCCAGTGCCAAGTGACATTTTGAAACGCCATTTCTGACCCTTTTCCAAGCGATTGAATTAAATCCTGTCTGCCGAGCGCAAAATAAAAGGAAGAAAATAATAATAAAGAGAGTGGAAAGTGCGTGCCGGAAAATGGCAGCTGGAGGCTGAGTGAAATACGAACTGCGTGCTGTAGATTGCTATTCTAGTTGCCATTGGGGTCCCTGGGATTACAGCTTGTGATTGGAAAATCTATGATGATCATTAATAAAAGCAAGTGGACAATGTCGAAAATGCCAAAAAATAACCGAAAGGGCCAGAAGCCGGCTCTAATCAGGCTATCACGTTGGCAAATTCAAATGCAGATGCTGCTTATTATCATCCTGTGCTTGAGACTGCTTCAGTCTGTCGAGACCTGGTCGTGTATGGATGCCCGGCATCTTATGCATTATACGCACCACTTCAGTCTTTGTAAATATTATTTTAATATCTTGTCAGCCAACCAGATACCCCGCAAATGCCCTCCCACACACACATACACATACGCACACAGGCATGTCCTGAGACTTGGCTTTCTTCGAGACATGAATGCTTTGACTTGTTGTTAGTTCTTAGCTGGTTTCTTGCTGTTTTCATTCCGTTCCAAACTTTGTGCAACAAACAATGCTTCATTATAAGCTTCAGCGGTAAGGCCAGAGGTGATAAGCCCTGCCAGATGCAGGCAGTCAGCCAGCCTTTCTACCCAGTCCGCCAGCCAAGCAGTCAAAACCAGGCAACTTCTTGTAGAGTAAACTTAATTTTATGTTTTCAGCTTTCACAGCCTCGCACAGCACTTATACACACACACTCACACACATGACACTTGCTTGTACTTTGTATGAAATTTTACGAATATTTCATATATGGGTTATGTGTGTGTGTGTGGGTGTATGTGTGTGTGTTGCCTGCCTGTTGTTCTTGTCTTGTCGTGTCGCATCGTATCGCATGTTTTGTCAGCCGAAGTGGCTATGCAAAGACAAACAAACTAAAACAACAACAGCAACATGAAGAAGAAGAGGAAGAAGAGCAACAACAACAACAAAAACATTGCGCAAAAATGTTGTCAATCAACGTTACGGATAACAAGTTACACAAAGACTCAGGACTAAAGACAAAGACTGAAATTTAGCTGAATACCATAGAGCTCTTAGCTCAAAGGATATCAAATGCCATTAAAAAATGCACGTCAATATTCTTAAATTCTTAATAAAGGTAGTTCAAGTATTTGCCATCATTTAAAATAGTTATAAAGTCGATAAATAATACATTAACTCTTTTGTACTTTAAATAATCGGTAAGAAATATTTGAGGTTGACATTTAAATGGAGACGGGGACAATAAACTCTCTTTGTTACTTCAATTACATCATTTTATTTGCATAAATTCAAACAATAAAATTTCCAAGAATTGTTGGCACAATTCCAAAAGTTTAGTTTCTTATGAATGTAGATTCGACTTTTTTATACCATTGAAAATGGGAAATCAGAGTATGGTTTTGTTAAATGTATGTAACAGGCAGAAGGAGGCGTGGCAGACCCCATAAAGTATATATATTCTTGATCAGGGCGACAAGCTGACTTGATTTATCATAATGACTAATTACTAAAAATAATTACCTTATCAACTATTATCCTAATGACAATTTAACTAACGATGCTTTGCATAAGTTCCAAGTTTTCTAAGTCTACCATGTTTTTTAACTGTTTCCTCTAAATCTGCCAAGATTTCTAAGTCTCTAAGTATCCTAATTTTCTCAGTCTTTCATTTTACTAGGTCTTTCAAGTTTACTAAGTCTTTCAAGTTTTTTAAGTCTTTCAAGTTTTTTAAGTCTTCCAAGTTTTCTAATTCATCCTAATTTTCTAAGTTTTCTTAATTTTCTAAGTCTTTCAAGTTTTCTAAGTTTGTAAAATTTTCAAAGTCTTTTAAATTTTAAAGTCTGTAAAATTTTTTAAGTCTTTCAAGTTTTCTAATCCTTCCTAAATTCCTATGTCTGTAAAGTTTTCCAAGACTGTAAAGTTTTCTAAGTCTTCCTAATTTTCTAAGTCTTTCAAATTTACTAAGTCTTTCAAGTTTTCTAAGTCTTTGCTCTAAGCCTGAGTCTTTACTGCTTAGCTCAACGATCATTAACATTAACTTATGTCTACAGGTTTTCTTATATCTAATATTTAAACAATTCTTAAGAATTATTTATAACTATTACAATTCTGCTTAAAGTACTTAATATTATTAACAACTAAATATTTACCTGACAACACAACACTTCACTTTCACTTTCACTTTCACTTTCACTTTACTGCACTGCACTGCACTGTACAATTGACCCCCACCGGGCCTGGACGACTGAAGAAATGCTGCTGCTGCAGCTCTTTATATAGGGCCACTTCCACTCAAAGTTTAAGGCGAGCTGAAATGTTGAGCCTGCGTCGAGTTGCGGTCGCTGCAGTCGATCGTGAAGTGACCAATGAGAACACTCTCTGCTGCTTCAAGCATTCTAAATGAGTTTAACTTAAACGTAAATGTAAGCAAATATTGCTGCGTACATATAGACAACATAAATGATCTTCTGCTGCTCAACTTCGCTCCTTGCTTTGGTTAGGCAGACAGACAAACAGACTGAGAGATGGACAGAGAGACAGAAATGCAGACATACAGTTAATTCTCATTATATACATATATGTTTCCCATATATATATTCCTAATTCTGTCTCATTCTGTGTGATCTATCAATCAATCAAGGTCAATATTTTTATTAAATGTTTTTATCACGATCTGAAAGTTTTATGAAGATTGTGAGTCTACAAAAAAGTTAATAGACAATTAAGTTCCCACAGTAAGCTCACACTGCAGCCCCTGCCCGCTTATACGTGCGTGCGTATGTGTGTGCATGTTTGGTTTTTTGCATAAGCAGGAAATAAGCGATGTATCACTTAAAGTCCTAGAAGGGTTTAGGGGGTCTCGTAGTCGAGCAGTCTCGACTAGAGCTTTCTTACTTGTTTTTATTAGAAATTAATCATGCGAACAGTGATGCACATTCCGATTGAAATGATTTAATGAAGGACATTAAAATTAATCAGCGCTGAGCTGTGAATAAAACAAATATGACAGCTGTGCAGTCAACCCAAACTGAACCAAGTCCCGCACTCACATACTCACATACTCACACACACGCACACATACCTGCACACTCTCACACATATGTCACAGTAGCCACATTTCAATTTTCGCCGTGTGCCATGTAATTTGCTTGGATAATTTATATGCATGCCGTGCGTATAGAAGATGCTCCCGTAACAGGTTCATGTACAGGTTCGGCTTCAGTAGCGCGCCTCGAGTGCGAAATGAAATAAATTTTGCAGCATCATTTAAGCTTAATTAAGACGGCAGCCGCAGCCGGCGAAAGGCAGCATCGTTCGCTGAATGAGGGCGTAGAATGTTGGCAACAAAAGCCGCGCAATGCATTGCGCAGCACATAAATAAATAAGTAACTGAGTGGTTGAGTGGTTAAGTGGTTGCCAACACTGGCAGCCACCGACGGCGACGTCGACGTCAACGCCTCGCTGTCGCTGCCGATGTCGATGTCGACGTCAACGCCAAGGTGCCGACTGCGTGCCACATGCATACGCGAGTGGCAATCAGCGCGCCGTCCAGTTTAGCTTCAATGACAGCCCATCGTGTAAAGCTGCGAGCGTTTGGCTGCTCACTGGGGGTATTTCCAGTCAACTCATGTTGCCACGCATAAAACTACTTAGACAATGTCAAAAGGCATCATTATTCATGCTAGCGTGCACAGCAGTAGCAGCAGCAGCACACGTACAATCCCTGCACGACTCTCCAGTTTCCATTCTCTATTCTCCATTCTCCGGCAGGACAAGCCAATTCCAATCAGAATAGCGCTCGTCATGTTGCATTAGTAGGAAATTAATGGCAAGAGGACTCGGCATGAGCCCAATAGCAGCTCAACTACTGACGCCTTATGTTGATTTTTAATTACCCACACACACGCACACTTACATTCAGATGCAGACAGAAGATATCAAAAGGCAATGAAGTGTGCCGAAATTGACTACAAATTCAATGCCATAAAACACCCCCATAAGCAGGCAATTAGTAGGCACCAAATTCATTGAGCTATGGGTTCAAAGTGTTACACATTACGCATGATTTCAGTGAAACAGGATCAAATTCCACAAAATTAAGCAACTTGCTTGTGGCAAGAAAATTATGTGACTGCCTTCGAAATACCCTTTGATACAAAGACAATGAATCTCCAGGCATTGCTTTCAAGAGACATCAGAGCAATTCGAACAATGCTAGGAAACTTGATGCTGTTATCATATACATACATAAATAAGCCTCCTCCTCAGCAGGGTATACAAAATATGCCAAAAATATAGGCATGGAAATTACAAAAGTTTTCTTAATTGCTCCACGCAGGCGTTGCGTCCTTTCCCGTCGCGTTGTCCTCTCAAATTAAACGCAAGTATGCAAAGTCATTGTATGAAATGCCTGCTTGCCCACCCACCATTCAGGCAACCATCCAGCCAGCCCACCAGCCAGCCAGTCAGTGGGCGTGCACGGCCTGAGTAATGATTAAGCAAACACTCAATCACCCCTTCCCAAATAGCACATTCAATGCCATTCCACACACATACACACAGACACACACACAGACATACTTTCTCACAGAGGCCTGAAATGAAGCCCATTCAGCTGGGGCAATTGAATTTTTTTTTGCCAGCGCATATTGCCCAACAGCTCGACGGCTTGGCTTTAAAGCTGTTGCATGCTTGTCTGGGAGATTTTGCGAAATATGTAGCATTTTTTTTATGGGCGGCAAAAAAAAACTCAGCTGCAGTTTTATTAAAAGTGAATGCAATATTTACAGAAAATTTGTGCAATTTTCTGTGCCATGGGTATTAAGCGTATTAAGCTTAAGCGTCTATCGTATGCATGCCACGCCCATCTGGCTGCCCTACAGACGGCAATTCATGCATACAAATGCGCGTCATATGCTGAAAACCTTTTGTTTAATGAAGCCGAAGTTGAGAGCGGCCATAGATGTCTCTCTGTATATGTAAGTCTGTGTGCGTGTGTGTGCGTGTGTGTGTGTGTGTTGGTGTGACTGAAGGCGTGCATGTGGAAAAACAGCTTTCGAATGAATGCAAGTTTTAATCCTTGAAATATGATTTGAGTGCAAATATTTTGCATAACCATGAGCTCGACTCTTCCATATAGACACACGCACACACACACACACGCAGTCACTTGCGGTTCGCCTACACGAGTGTGGCATGCATATGTGTGTGGATTTTGCCTGCCTCGTGATGTAAGCAGTGACACAATTTCGTTTTTCTCATGCGTGTATGTCCGTGTGTGCACTTGTACTTGCTAACCGCAAACACTTCACTCGCTTGAAGGCTGCCCTCCGCGCCTGGCCCAGCCGAGCAGCCCTCTGCCTTGACTTCCCCTGCCCCTGCCTCTGCCCCTGCCCCTGCCCCTGCCGCTTCCTCTGCCCACTCTGGTGCTTATCCCATTTTCATTCCCTGTGCGTTCATTTTTGCAGCTGCTTGCGGTTTTGAGATGCATTTGCCCCGGCATTCGCTGATGCCCTTTCAGTGGTTCAGTGGCTCAGTGGTTCATTTCTAAATTGAAACTAAAGAGTTGACAGTGGCTGCCATTGTGGCCACTTGTACACCGTCCGACCACGGTCAGCGGCCGACGGCCGGCGAGCAGCTAGCTTAATGAACAAAGTTTATCTCTGTCGCACTCTCAAAGCCGATGACAAAAGTCAAGTTGCAGCCTATCTAGGCTGACGAGGCTGACGAGTGCTGTCAAGATATAAAGTGTGTGGCCATGCAGAGGCTGTGACATTTTGCTTTTTTTCTGCATTTTCACCTGATGCGTGTTTCTTATTTATTTTTTGCTGTCGCTCGCTGCTAACAAATGTTGCACGCTAAAAAGTTGCAGCCACGACTTTTTTAGCTCTTTTTCTGCACTTTTGTCAACGAGTTTTTAATATTTTGTGACGAGCGGTGAAAAACTCACTCGGACTTGCAAATAGAACGAACAAAAACGGAGAGTCCCTGTAAATAGAGACATTTGATATTTTCCAAAACTTTTTGGCTTCTGAACTTAAAGGTAAATTACGAAATATTCAGCAACTTTTTGGAGCTAAAATGTTTTGTGTTGCCAACAAAAAAATTGGACTAAATATGTGGGTTGCCATAAATATTTTGTATATCAACTTTGCATTTGACATAAAAAATGTTAAAATTCCAAACTGTCAAATGAATTATTAAAAACTAGGCTTTAGGGCGTATACGTGATATTTGTTTACATATTTAAAAATGTTGCGAAGCAAAGCTCTTAATACCTATAAACTGTGTACGCACAAGTAAAATTTGATCAATTTCTAATTAGTCACAGAAAATTCGGTTAGCCTCCACTATGAAAGATATTAATTGAATTTGATTTTGCCCTGGCAACTCGTTGCAGATATGACAAATGGCGGCGTGCATGGACCCATCGAAGGCTACAACTCGTTGGATGAACTGGCAACAACGCCGTCAGGACTGGCCACGATTCCCACTGCCGCCTACACTCATCCCAAATGGATGGAGCCATATTTTGATCCCTCGACGCCCCGCAATGTCACCGCCCTCATGGGCAAATCCGCGTATCTCAGTTGCCGTGTGCGCAATTTGGCCAACAAAACGGTGAGTGCAAACAACTAACAGCTAGCTAGCAGCAGCGAGATGGCTAAAACTTTTCGGCTGTTCGTGACGATCCGTTACAGCCTTTAAAGTTTTTTGACATTACCCGCCCCCCATCTAGGAGATGTGGCAGCCGGCTGCCACGCCCACCAACTGTTTGGTTATTCTCAGCTTGGCTGTTTTCGTTATTGTTGACTTCGTTGATTTGCCAACCTGGTCGACAGACGCGTTGCCAAAATGTAATTCCCCTAGCATGACTGCGAAATTTTTAATTAGTTACACGCCCAGCCCAATTTTTTGTTTTTGTTTTTTTATTTCTGTATTGTCTGCGACGTGCTGTGCTGTAGGGGGCTGCGAGCAAGGACCTTTTCTTGATGGCAGCCAAAGGTGGGGGCAGGTCGCGTCCTGCGTCCTAAGTCCGTATTAAGTTGTTTTCTTTTTAGAAATTTAGAAATTGTTTCATTCAGTTCTGCTGTAAGCGGCAGACTGTTATTGCAATTGTTTCCTTTGTTTATCTGCTTTAATTGTGCCCTGCTACGTTGTGTCATCTATTTAAGAGACAGCCTGCCAAGCTGTAGCTCCCAAGGCAACCTGCTGCTGCTGCCATTGAAGTTGCTGCCGCCTGTTGTGAGGTTTATGCTACCACCACAGAGGGGGCTCAAGTGGGCGCTGATCGACTGAGACTGTTAGCTACACTGCTCAAAAAATATGTGAAATCAAGAATAAAATAAAATATATTGCATACAAAATAGAATTATGGAGGTACAAGGATCTCTATGAAGGACAAACTAGAGCTGTTCATAGATATACTTTGATCAGCATCTCAAAGCTCTCACTTTAGTTACTTATTAATTACAGTGTATTCATATCGTGAATCCTGAACTGAGCAGCATGTATGACACTCCTTAAAAATTTAATTAGCACATTGTTTGCTGCTTTTGAATATATATTTTGTGACTCGTGTAAATATTAAATGAAATGAAATGTCTGACTGTCAGAGATGCCGTCTGTGCGTGACAATTTTTTATCGGCGCCTCTCTGAACTTTTTTAATATGCGTAACAGACAAGTTTATGAATAATTAGGCAACGAAAGTGTTGCGCAGTGCGATTAATCATTGGAGTCCCCCAAAGAGCGGCACGTGCCCGCTGCCCGGGGTGCACAGCATGGCAGAGGCGTGGCAAGGCAGAGGCGCGACTTGGGTGGAAACAAGAGCTTGCCGAAAAGATTCGAACGCTCATTAACAAACAATGCGTCGCACGCGGTGCTAAGGCAAACAAACAGGGCTTCAAATGCCAAAAACCAACAAACTTTTAGAACACGCGCCGAACTACCGAGCACTTGACATAAATGCGCCAACGGCAAAAGCAGGCAACAGCAGGAGTAGTAGCAGTAATAGGAGCTCTACAAGCAGCAGCAGGAGTTTGTGGCATCCATAAGGACTTGCAGCATGCAGCAACTTTTAATTTCTTGGCAACACACAAAAGCGTCGAGTGCCAGTTGCCACACGTCAGCGACTAACTGTTGTGGGTGGATGGCCCTTTTTGGCTGGCCACGCCCTTCGGCGCTCATGCCATTACGCTGCCACGCCACGCTGTCCTCCCTTGCCACAAAACACTTGCGATTGCATTTAAGCGCGAAATTATTTAAACAATTTCGTGAAAATTGCACTCGCCGCACACGTCAACAGCACTTGGCACAGTCCGAGCCGAGAAAACCAAACAACAAACCGAAACGAGCTCAGCAGGACATGTTGTGCGATGGGTGTGTTTTGATGGGTGTATATGTGTGTGTGTGTGTGTGGGGAGTAACATGTATGTGTATTGCACTAGAGGCGTTGCTGCTAATATGCCGGAGACTGGGCATAGGAACAAAGGGGAGCTGCGTGCACTGGGACATTGTCAGGCGATGCGTGTTTTGTTGCAGTTGCTGCTGTATTTGTTTTTGCTGCTGTTGTTGCTGCTGTTGTTGTTGTTGTTGTTGATGGAGCACAGCGTGCACTTGTTAATTACACTTTAATTTGTTGCGTAAAATGTTTGTTTAATGGCAGCCCCTTGTCGACATGTTTTTCACACTTTTATACACTCATTGCGGTCCACATGCGTCGCACAAAGCTGCCGAACCGACAGTCCGCCAAGTGGCTCCGGCTTGTTCGATGTGTGTGAGGCTCGCCATTGTTTAGTGTGTGCAACAACATTTCGTATAATTAAACGCACGCACCAAAATGCGCCACGCCCATGTCAACGGAATGGGCGTGTGGGGGACTGCAGGCAACATTTTGTAAGTTTTTGAAGCACAGCAACTGGCAACTGCGATAATTTTGCATTTGCATTTGACTTAATAAGTTGTGCATATCAAGTGTCAGACAGAGATAGAGACAGAGACAGAGAGAGAAGGAGAAAGAGATAGAGATAGAGTGCAATGCTGTTTAGCATTAAGCTTACAAAGTTGTAACTCAGCGCTGCAAGTACTTAAAAAGTTTGTTATAATTAAGCAAAAGCTAAAAACAACTCAAAACTCACCAGCAGCAAAAGACCCAAAAAAGCAACTACTGTTCCAGGCACACTCTCAACATACCCAAGCCCAGATTTATCAAGGATTACGACACGGCCATAAACTTGCCGTAGCCAAACAACAACAGCAGCAGCAACAACAGCTCATGTGCGTACGTATACCACATCACGTTGCGTATACGTCATGTGCGCCATCAACTTGGATGAGATACGCGTCCATTAACAATGCGAGGATACGCAATGGCTGCTGATTAATCGCTGAAGGACATCCATCCAGCTCTCACACAGAACAAACACACACACACACACACATACACAGTCCGAAAAGAAAAGAAAATTGAAGAGTCCTGCGAAACCCTTGCGCATTTCATTCGATTTTGATTGCACTGCGACAGCAATTCGTTTTTCAATTGCTGCATTTTTAATGCCAGCTTTTTACCTCTGGTCATAAACAAAAAGATTTTGGGTTGTTATACCCAGCCTTTTGTCAGGCGGCTAGAACAGGGTATGTCGATTATAGAAATGGTAGAGTGGCAGCGAAACATTGGGCCACATCGATTTAAAATTTCCCCTTAATCAAGTAAGTCATGTCCTTTCAACTATCACATCTTTCGTTTCTTTCTGACTATAGAGCATTTCCTCCCTCCAACTGCCCACCCTTTGATATCGTATGGTCCTTCATTTGATTGACATTTCGTGCAATATCTCTGTTTGCTTGCTTCTCGTTTTTTCCGTGCAGGTATCCTGGATACGGCATCGGGACATACACATATTGACAGTCGGCTCCTATACATACACGTCCGATCAGAGGTTTCAAGCCACACATCATCAGGACACCGACGACTGGACGCTGCAGATAAAATGGGCCCAGAAGCGAGATGCGGGCATGTACGAGTGCCAGATATCAACCCAGCCCGTTCGCAGTTATTTTGTACGTCTAAATGTTGTCGGTGAGTACGAATGCGAGCATGAAGCCGCGTAGGAGAATGAGTCTGAGCATGTGAATACAACTGCCCGCTCTCACAAAGCGATTATGTTTGAGTTGGAGAGCATTGGCATTGGCAGTGGCAACGGCAACGGCGGTGCCTCTGGCTCTCGCTTCGGCTTCATAAAATAAAAAAATCAACCATTTGTCGCAAATAACAAAGCCAAAGGACACTCGCGCCACGAAGGCAAGCAAAAAAGTTGTTGAGCAAATAAATTACATACAGCAAACGAGTGAGCAACACGCACAGCTCAAAGACGCAGAGGCGAAGACGAAGACGAAGACGACGCTGAGCATAAGGATGAGCACGACGATGAGGATGGGAACAATGTCGAGTGGCGATGGAACGTCGAGGACTTGGTTTTTATACGACAATAATTTCATTTTATCTTGTAGTTTATTATTCTACAGTGTCAGCCAGGCTAGCGGAGCTCGAGCCTCCTACCTATGCGGACAGCCAGTCAGCATTGCCCGTGTCTGACTGGTTTTAACAGCGTTTCTTTTTTTTTTTTCAAGCATTTCTTTTTCTTATGCCCCCTCTCTATACACTGCCTCTTGTCGTTTTTCTTCTTTTTTTTCGGTGACTCGTCTGCTGTTTTTCATTGGTGTTTCCTGTTGACAGTGCCAACGGCGACCATACTTGGCGGACCTGACCTTCATGTTGATAAAGGCAGCACCATAAATCTCACTTGCACTGTGAAGTTCAGCCCCGAGCCGCCGGCCTACATATTCTGGTACCATCACGAGGAGGTAATTAAACTTTATTGTTACAATTGTACCGAAAATTTGCTTTCTTCGTTTTTGCTTTCTATATTTTTTTTTTATCTTCTGTTTTATGTGCTATTTTGACAGTCAGCCTAACTGACAGTTGAACTAGTTGTGAAAACAAATTAAATATTCCTAATGAGACATATTTTTAATTAAATATTTGTAAGAATTTAATCACAATTTAAAATTACCGATAATTTATTTGTTTCTGATATCGTTTGTGCAACGCCTCAGCGCTGAGGCCTCTCTGAACTGCAACTTCAATCAGAAGTTATCGCTTCACCGCATCCGCAGTGCATTGTCAGCCGATGACATAATTTAAAGTGACAGTCGCTGATTTTTTAATGTGTAAATGAATACAGTTGCATGTGGCAAGTGGAAAATGTGGGTCAATGGCGCTTCAGTGCACGCACTGTATACACTATGAATAGCGCAAATATGAGCTGAACATGAAGAACATGAAAACAACAGCCTGGTCATCCAGGTGGTTGCATTATAGTTGGTCCTCGCCCCGTTGTCCGACAATTAGTTGTGTAAGTTGCAAGCGATTTAAACAGCATAAACAGCCTGGCTAATTGCGCGGCATTAACAGCGCTTAAAGCGCTCCAGAAGCAGGGTCACACACAGAGAGAGAAAGTGAGAGAGAACGAACGAAGAGAGAGAGAGAGGCATTGAGAGTCCTAGACGTGGTCGTTATAGTGCCCAGCTAATTGCAATGCAAATGCCAAGCGAAACAGCGACGAAAAATGAAGTAAAAAAAGAAAATGTGACTTGGGCCAAAGGCAAAGAGAAGGCGCATTTGCTGGCAACGTGTTAAAAAGTGCACAAATCCTGCTGCCAACTGCTGTTGCAGTTACAGCCGCTGCCTCTGCCGATGCCGCTGCTCGCAGCTCTGCTGCTGCTCACTTCTGGCTCGCACTTGTACTTCTGGAATTTTCTAATTAAAATCCTTGCAGAGCCACGCGCCACAATTGTGTGCCTCTGGCAGGTGGCCTTACAAGAATGTGAGTGTGTGTATGTGGTGTAGTGTGGTGTGTGTTGGGTGTGTGTGCAGCCACAACCTTAGCACAAGTCGAGCGTCCTTGCCCAGGCTGCACAGGGATTATTTACGATCCATGCAAATTTGCTGTTAATTAGTTTAATGGATGGATAAACTTAGTTGATGCACTTGCTCGTGCCAGGCGCTGCGCTTAAATGTATGCAACACTTTTTTCGCTCGCGCACATCCGCTTGCTAATTGTAATTAACGTGTTACATATTTCCTCTCTCGGTGTTGGCTCGCCTGACTCTCGCTTCCCTTGCTTTGCAGGCGTTTCCGCATTGGCTTCTGGCATATGTCCGTCCGAAGCGAGGGTCGCACATAAATTTGTTGTACATTATGAGTGGACATAGAGTAATTAAAACTGGGCTTAAGTCCAGCTTAAGCTATAACTTCTCAAGCAGCCCTCGCTGACTGCGGTCGTAATATGCATAGCGCTTAAGTGTGCGGTCGGCGAAACTTTCGTGAGCTGTTGAGTAGACTTAGCCAGCTATTAGCTGGCTGTCAGCCCCGACTTCAGTGCAGCTCCGGGCCTACCACTGGCAGCTGCTGTTCTGACAGCATGACAGACTTTTATGTACATTTAACTGCTTTGGTTTTTTGTTATGCTCGATTATTGCGCTGGCAAGTGCCACATAAATCGGATATATGCGCATTTTTAGTATATTTCTTTTATTTGGTTCTGTGTGTGCTCCAAACATCTGCAGCTCTTCAATGGGGTAGTAAAATTGTAAATTTTTGATGCAGCCGCTTCTGTAGCAAAATATTATTCCAATTTACGGGGCCGAGTGCGGGGCCAGTGGGGTGTCAGGCAAGGGTGGTGTCAGTTTGCCATTTGGCATTTACCAGTCTGTCAGCTCGTCTGTACGTCTGTCTGTCTGTCTGTCTGTCTGGCTGTCTGACAGCATGCCTGTCAGGGTAAGCCGTCGCTTTCATTAACCAATTTGCGAGGAACAATAACAACAAAAAAACAACTACAACTACAAGCATTATAATACAAATACGAAATTTATGCTGATAGCGACGACAGCAATGGACTATAATGGCAACCAGACTTTTGTTAGTTCCCAACATCCCCGACCCCTTCATCTACGCCCTGCTCCGGTTCGCCTCTGATAGGCAAACTTTTTACTTGCCTGTGCAGAAGTTGTTAAGCCAAAGTTTCGGGCATTGTCATTGTTTTCTTTGTTTTCTTTATTTTTTTTGTATATGTCTATCCACATTTTCATACCTACAGCTATATGCCGTATGCCTTGAAACAGCTGCATGTACGTTTCCCTATCGTCATCATTATCAGCGACGCCAACTTTTCCTTCATTTTTCATATTATTGCAAATGCCGTCGATTAGTTGAGATTAGACAGCAAATTATGCGCGTCCACTATGCCACACAACCCCTCTAGCCCGGCCTGTCTCCTAACGGAGAGCTGCTCATATACAGCTGCTCATTTCCTCTGGCTCTGCTGTTGGCTCCATTTTCTTGTCGCTGTCAACGACATGATGTGTTAATGTCAGCTACTTGTTCTGCTCTTTTCCGTCAGTTCTCTCTCTATATCTGTTCTCAATCTGCCCTTGCCCTCTGAACTTGCCCTGTGTATCGGTATTGGTATTGGTAAATTATTCTGGTATTTGTTTTTGTCAGCGCTTTGAGCATCTGCTCCACTTTGCGACTCAATATGCATCTGGATTTGGCTGCTGTTAGCAGCACTCGGCAATCGGCAGTCGACATTTGACTTTTGCCCTGCTGTTTACCCCCTATGCCCTAATCGATAATGAAGTTGACTTTGATGGCGGTTGCCTATCGCACAAAAGGCCATCGTCATAATGAGCCATCGTTGGGCCACTAGCTCTTAGTCCAAATGAACCCGAATCAGGCGCTCGCCCACTTGATTAGCATAATTTTTGCAGCCAACTAACTATAAGTGGCGCCCACGCTGTCTACTGTCTGCTCACATCACGCTTGTCAATCTCTCTCCCTGGGGAACTAAAGATCCTTTAATACAGGCTCCGTTAAGTCAGCTTTAATCATGAGGGCCGCTATCAAATTCCAATTAAAATCGCAATTTTAAACGCATTTTCCGCTGATAGTCGACAGCAGCAAGAGGGGCAGAGGGGGTACATTACTGAAAAGTAAACAAGACTCGCTGACATGTCGCTGATTTGTGATGTCAGTCAAGCGCAGCTGTTACTACGCTCCATACACACAGTCGAGTGCCCCTCCACATCCCTTCCACCCATTGCTGTCACACGCATTTGAAAATTACAACAAAAAGTATAATGTGAAATCCAAGCATACGCGTGTAAAAAAAAAAACACATTCTCGAAAAAATACGAAGTGAACGGCACTCGCTTATTATTATTTGCCAGCAGCCCATCTCTACATCAGTATAAAAAAGAACACATTTGCTGCTCCTCATCCATTGTTCTCACATTATGTTTGACTGCTCAGAGCGGGCTGCACCCACGCAGCACTGCTCTGCTCTGTTCTGCCTACACTCACTCACTAACCGGGCCTTTTGGCGTAATGCTCTTCCATTTGCAGGTCATTAATTATGATTCATCAAGAGGCGGCGTGTCGGTAATTACCGAAAAGGGCGATGTGACAACCTCATTTCTGCTCATACAGAATGCAGATCTGGCCGATTCCGGCAAATACTCGTGCGCCCCCTCCAACGCAGATGTTGCCAGTGTGCGTGTGCATGTTCTAAATGGTAAGTACCTACCGACACTACCCGACTACCCGACTACCCCACTACCAGACTACCAGACCTCCAGACTGCCAGTGCAGCTCACACCTACTAACGCACACTAACGCACTAACATCCTCCCACACACAAGCACACGCACTCACACAGATTTTAACACTAATGTATGTACGTGCAGCTACAGTCTGTGCGATGTGTAAAAAAAGTGTTGCATGCTTCTAGGCGCCGCTCGTAACAGCACAACAAAGCCTTGCACAGTGTGGGATGTGTGCGACGGACTGACTATAAATGTTGTGTTAGTGTTACAAAGTGATTGATTACCTTTGCATATATGTGATGATTGCAGAAAGATTGGGTTTATTAGCAAAAACTATCGAATAATTTAAGGACAAGAACTATTCTAGTTGCAGACACTCTGGAATCATTATTTCGTATATATATATATTTATATATATATATATATATATATATATTTATTTTTTTTTTCTTTTTCTATCATTCGATTAGAGGGTATTCTGCAGCCCACATTGAAAGTGGTAAGCGCGTTACATTAAGTGCCAAAGTAGCAGTCGAGGCAGCTGTAGTCATGCTGCATGCCTCTGTCGCTGATGTTTTTGGCATTTTAGCAAATTTGTGTGCAATTTCCAATGGCGCAGAGGCACAGGGCTGAGAAGAAAGCGGGCCACAGTGGACATGTTTTTGGGCCCAGGGCCATGGGCAATGGTGCATGTATATCCATGACAGCACAGCGGCAACCGCAACGGTGGGTCATTTTATGAAGTCACAATTGCGTGCGACGGTGTTGCATGCACTTGTCATGTGATTGACGTTGCCGCGAGCTAAGTGGCAAGTCGTGCCAAGCGCCATGCAGCAGGCGCCAGGCGCAAAGCGGTAAGCGGCAATCGCAATGGCCAAAGACAATAGATACAAATCAGCTTAAGGCAGATTGGGCGGATGCGAGTGTTGTTGTTGCTGCGGCAGACAAATGCCACAAAACACGACTTCCGCTTTCAATTTGGCACAGTTCCGACATCTTGTGGCAGCTAGCTGGGCAGCTCGCCGCAAATCTATAAATTCAGCAAGACGCCTGTTCAATTCGTTTGATTTCCACCCGGACTGGCCGCAAAGAACTGCAGCACATAAATGGGCAACAGCAACAGCAGCAGCAACAGCGAGCGAGGCAGCCACGAAATGGGGCAGCAATATTTCGAAATTGTGGCTTGATGTTGCCCAAGGCGCCAGTTGTTGCTTGTTTTTGGGCACAAATGAAACACATAATCGCATCAATTATGAGCAAATTAATTAGCACAGTGCGGTTAATTGGCGAGGACGACGACGAGCACAAGACGAAGACGAGCAGCAGCCACAAGCCAGCCAAATGAGTGGCAGGGCTGATGGCGTAGTGGCCATTTGGGGCAAGAGCGTATGCGGATGCGAGCGACGTTTACAAATTGCAATCGGGACCTGGGATGGCTGGCAAGGAATTGTTGCAATTTGCCAGTATAATCGCTGTCGATTGGCGTGGATTTGACACAGTTAAAATAAATTACGTAATTGTGAAAGGAAAGCAACAACAACAGCAACAACAGCAACACAAATACAAACAGCAACAACAACATCGAGTGCAACCACACAACAATACAATGGCAGTGACAGCACACAGAATGGCATGCAATTTAAGCCGGTGCACACAGCTGGCAATGGGCTTGGCCTGAGGTTAGAGTCTCGATGCCCTCCATGCCCGGGACCGAGCCCGGCCCCGGTCTGCCCAGCTAGCACGTTTTTCAATCATGCTAACGGCGCCTGGGTGACCAAAGCCCGCCTCGCCTTTAGCCCTCTGCCCTCAGCCTGGCTGCCCGCAGGCCGCAAATGGACCGCAAATGGCAGCGTGCGGAAATCCATGCTGCAGCTATTGTAAACGTTTGCCAGCCATTATGCATGAATGCATAGAAATACGTAGTGTCACACTTACCACTCACCACACCCCCGCCCACTCGCCCAGCCAGTCGCTTGCAGGTGCAGCTGGGCGGTAACAAAATAATGAAGTGGCTGGCAATGCAAACGACCCACAGGCCACACTTTTCACTCTTCCAATCGCAAATACCACACAAAAATACAATGCTCTCGATTTTCACCACACATCGAAATGAATATACTCTGCCCAAGCTGTCAGTTAATAGTCGATATTAGGGTTTATTTCGAATTATATTTATTTATTAAAAACATTTTTTTTTTCTTGATACACAAATGTATTTTATGATTTAAATATTTAATGCGAATTTTCCATTAGTATTTTAATGTTTTTCTGTTGGCAGTCATATCTGTGTGGTTAGCATAATCTTTTAATTGCCATAAGCAGTTCAGACAGTTTCAAGTTTGTGTTCAACTACATCAAATATGAAAATATGAAAAACAAAAATGTAATTTAAAGATTCTTATTTAAATTTCATATTAATATATTCACAGCTAGCCAAGACTTTTCTAATAACAAAAAATAATAATATTCTATTCAAATATGCAAATTTTGTGTGCGAAACGTGCGATGTTATCTATTGTTGCTGCTGCTGTTGCTGCTGCTGTTGATGTTGCTGTTGCTGTTGCTGCTGTTGCTGTCCTCTTGATTGACACCACAACCAATGGCATTTCATGGCTAAGTCGATGACTAACAACAGCAAAATCAGGCTAACCCTCAAAAGCTGGTCTATAGTAGTGGGGGATGTCGCTCTCTCTGTGTGTGGGTGTACGGGTTTTTGGGCAACAATGTGGCTGCGATTGCTGACAGCCACTACAATTCACGCGTTAATGGCATCAGTAGCAACAGCAACAGCAACAACAACAAGGGATAGCAGAAGAACGGGCCCAACAAGGGCAACCCACAAGTTGTGACAGGCAAACAAAACGGAGCCTTCTCTTTGACCAACGTGCAACGTGGACGTGGCCCGACTTGTTAGCCATGACTAACACACATATACACATACATATAGACCCATACGCACATGCCGTTCATGTCACTACGCAGTTGGCATAACAAACTGCAACAGATAGAGAGACAGAGAAAAAGAGAGAGTTAGACAGAGACAGTGAGGGGGGCAATGGACAGCGAGCGTTATGGTATTTTTGGGGGTCGTGTGGCATGCTACACGCTTATTGCCCCACAAAGTTATGCGTAGCGCTCGCATGGAGTGGAGCGTATTGAACCGTTGACACAAAGCCAATGTATGCAAGCGTATCAATAGTATGGAAATGGCCAACTGACAACCTATCTACGTCACTCACTCACTCACTCACTCACTCTCTCTCTCTCTCTCTCTTTCTGTCTCTCTTTCTATCTCTTTCTCTTGCCTGTCTGTCTGGCTGAGCCAAGTTAGCCTGCAGCTGTTTCATTTGCAGTCAATCTGCGTGTAGAGCTTTGCTGTTTGAATTCAAATGCTGCTCGTGAACTGCAAAGGTCTGTCGTAGTTTCTTACACTGTACTACACGCGCTCATTTTTATTCACTATCGATCAAATTTGACTGAGTTTCAAGCGAATTTTTTAAAAACTGCGAAGTATTTTCTGATTAAATTTCTTTTTTTTCCTAATTTTCTTATGTTTTTTCCTTTTTGTCGACATTCCTTGTATTTGTATTTATTATTATTTAATTAAAGTTCTTTGAATCGTTCTTAATCTGTTTTTTAAATTAATTCCCTAACTACAACTTTTGTTTCCATTAAAATAATCAGTTTCGCCTAATTTCTAATGACTTTTTAAGCATAATTTAAAAAGTTTTTCTTTGTCATTATATAAAATTTATTTGCATTTGTTGTTTGTTTGGCGAATGCTACGCAAATAGATTCACAACTAGTCCAAAATGGCTTTAAATAAAGCTGTGACCACAAACAAAAAACAACTTCGACATTTTAATGAAGCACAAAATAAACAAAAAGTTTTTCTATGCAATTGGATTTCATGATTAAATGGAATTTCTAACCACTGTGCGTTGGTCGGACCACCTGTCAAGCTAACCAACAACAACAGGTGAGGGTGTATGCGGGCAATCGACTGTTGAATTCAGCTAGCGCTTGCTTTCACCTGCTTAAATCGCTGTGACGGCTCTTCAATTTGGCTTAAAATTGAGCATAATGAAAACATGCAGCACGGTCTTTTTGCTGCCTGCTCTCTGCACCTTGCCGCTTACTGCTTACCGCTTACCTATTGCTGCTTGCTGCTTGCTGCTTGCTCCTGCCTGTTGGCATAGCGCGTGCTCCATTCAATTAATGTCCTTGCTATTTTAGTAGTTTGGCGCATGTGGCAGCTGTTGCGGTTATTTGTAAGCTGGGATCCTTGCTCGATTTCATATTGATATTTGTGTGACAGGGCATAAAGTCTTTGCCTGGGCGTAGTTTACACTTGAGAAATCAAACGAAAACCCCTGACCGAATACATATAACATTCGATGGCAATCAGACCCAGAACAAATGTCCTGCCAGCTGCTGCTGCCGATGCCGCTGCTGCTGCTGCTGCTGCTGCTGTTGCTGCTGCCAGCAACAACAAAAGTTCAACTTTCGATTTATTTATGTCAGTTTGAAATTCCTTGGCTATTTGTGTAGCGCTTTTGTTGTCGCACAGCGTTTCCTGTGTCCTGGCTTAACGGCCACTCCAGCTACTACTGCAGCACCTGCAATAAGACCAAGGGCTCGCCACGCTCATCAAATGCCAAATGCCAAGGAGCCATCGGAGCCGCAAAGCCTTGACCTGCCTACTAAGACAACGGACTCACGGCAAGCAGCAGCAGCAGCAGCAGCAGCAGCAGCAGCAGCAGCAGCATCAGCAGTGGCAGTCAGTCCAGTTCTCATGGTTCGCTGCACGTATCGAAGTCACTGGCTGCTACACTTGAGCCACATGGCCACACACACAAATCCTTTGGCCAACTTCAGCTCCGCTTGCAACCTTGTCTCTCTGTGTGTGTCCGTGTGCCAGTGTGGGGATTAGCTTTGTATTTTGTCACAGGAAATTACATTTCGCCTTAAGGATGCCAGAGCGCAAAAATTTCGCTTCATTGTTTGCCCCAGTGTGTGAGTCTGTGAGTGTGTGGGAGTCTAGATGTGTGGGAGGTCGCAGTCCAAAATAAGGTGCATGTCCTGTGCGACGCTTAAGGATTGCCACTACGACTACGACTACGACTTCGACTACGACTATGTTGTCGTTCTATCTAATCGTGTGTACGTGTACAAATGTCGTTGTGTGAGCTCAGGTTCGTTCCGCTCCACTCCGATTGCGACCCAACTGGCCAACATCCTTTTACCTGCAGCAAACGTAACTTTGGCTCCATTAGTATTTACACTACAACTTCCAGTTGGCATATATACATGCACAGGTAATAAACACAAACACACACACACACACACACGAGCGCACACATACAAATTCAACCCTTCCTGTGTGTGCCTCAGTGTCAGCTCACGTGGTTACATCTCCTGGGCCAAATAACGGCATGTTCCAGCTAGCTGATCTAGAGACAACTAAACTTCGTTCAGCACTTAGCTCCAGCCAGAGCATCAGAGCCACATTGCGTTGTGTGCGTGTATATTTAAATGACTCAGATGCCTCCGTGTTGATAGATGCCAAATAAGAAATACACTGCCCGAAAGCAACTGCACTTTAATTCAGATGTGACCTGATAGCTGAGCAAATTGGCATTGGAACAGGGATAAGAATGATGCAAAGGGAATGTGTGTGGACTGTGAAA
Organism: Drosophila hamatofila; assembly: GCA_035045345.1. Taxonomy (NCBI): domain Eukaryota; kingdom Metazoa; phylum Arthropoda; class Insecta; order Diptera; family Drosophilidae; genus Drosophila; species Drosophila hamatofila. The sequence goes on along the minus strand of JAWNPA010000052.1, from coordinate 9,387,570 downwards.
TATGAGGAAATCCATTTTAATTACAGTGCTCCGTTGGAATTTCGAGTGGGAAGCAAAATACGGTGGCACAAAGTGTATTTTAAAATCCCGTTGAGTTATTAATTAATTATGACAAATGAACCAAGAGTGAAGGAGTTCGCTGAGATGGGACTTACAAGTAGGGGAATATTTAAGTGCCGGAAGTTGAGTTGAAGTGTGGGCAAAATATGGAGGAATTTAAAGCAATCAATTGAAACTAAACTACTTGGGGAAATAGCTCTAGGAATCATAATTTCTTGGAATAATAAAGATTATTAAGCAGAGCAAGTTAGCTGGCGTATCAAATTATTGCTTTTAATTTAATCATATTACGTTTAGCATATCCAAACGTGGACTTTGCTGCTCTTCTATAAACTTATAGTCAACAGTAAATGCTATCTTGTTAGCATGTTTTCTTTGAGTGTATCATGCACTGCTGAAGCTCTGGCTAAAAACTTTAGCCATAAGTTATGATAACATATCCGTGGGCGTCTATGCCTCAGTCAAGCTGCCTATGCGGCCGCCGCTCCGTCCCGCTGTTCATATGAAGTCAATCCTAGGAGATTGCCGTCTAACTTAATTCGGGCCATGTTCAACGAGCCACTGAAAGCCGCAGCTAGTCTATCCAACTCCTTCATAGCACACGCACGCTTGCACACACACAAAACACACACGCATACACTCACGCACATACTGGCATAAATCCGCAGCTAATAATATACGGCTTTTGTTTATTAGATTCATACATTTTGCAGGCAAGTTGTGTGAAGCGTGTGTGTAGTGTGGGTGGTGGAGTGGGTCGTGGTGTGGCACTCATTATGTTTGCTTTTATGGGCGCACTGCGTGCTCCAATAGGGCAACCAGCACCTTCTAGCTTCACAGCAGCCGGGCCCCTTTCAACGCCAGCTTCTGGATGAAGTGATTTTAATAAAATTGGCAAAGCGTGTAGCTAGGTAGGTAAAAACAACTTGGCTAATATAACGGAATGAGAGATGGGTAGTGGGTGGCGAATGGCGGGTGATGGGTGGTTCATGGACTGTGGCAAATGGCATGTAAATCCTGACCAGAAATCGCTGCCGTTGGCACATTTTTTCGGTCTATGACGAAATCGAGCACAAATTGCATGATTTACGTAATGGAATAAATAAAATAAATTGCTTAATTTACTGATAAATTACTTCAACACACACACACACTCAAAGGCACACAGCATAGCACGTAGGAGAGTGTGTTCGGTTGACACACACACACACACACACACACACACACACACACACACACACACATACACACAGCCTGCTTATTAAACACATACCTTGTTTGTATGTGCTGTGGTTGGCTCCTTTGGCTTTTTACTTTGGCACTTTTTGTGAGATTAATTTTGGCTCCGGGGCAGGTCCTAGCAGTGCAGCTGCCGAACATACAGAGAAGTACAACCACACAGCCACACACACAAATCCACACACGTATGGGAATGTATAAACTACGTCTACTTAAACTACAAACAAGCAGCTCTAGGCCAGGCAGGGACATGTATACACCTGGCCACAGCCAGCACTGACCTTATCCTGGCCAACTACCAGCTGGACGACGCATTTGTAGAGCCAGAACTCCGGTCAAACAGCCCGCACCGCCGACCAGGCTCGTATATTTACAAAAGATTTATGCCAAAAGCTAATTTCATGGAAAAACGTATTGTTCTTGCCTGTTAGCGTATGTATGTGAGTGTGTGTATGTGTGTGTATTGGTGTGTCTATGTGGGTGTGGATGGTTGTGTGTGCTCATGTTTTTAGGTCGAATAAAGGCAGTTTGCTGTTTAACTAAAAACAATCTGTCCGCTGTGAGACTTGACTCGAATCTAATTATTTATGTTAATCGCTCTCTAAAGACGTTCAATATATCAAATTTGCACAGATTTATTATGTGCAGCCAGATACAATATAGAATTTATCTACTCCATAAATGGACGCAGGTGTATATACTCCTGTATATGTGTAGGTATGTGCGTGTGTATGCAAAATAAATTTACGGTCGACTGCCTAATTATTGTAATCCCTATATTATGAAGCACTATCACGGATTACTTTCGAAGTGGTTCATTAAAATGGATTATAACAAACGGTGCGTGCGTTGGATAAGTTGCTATTCATAAGGTTAAATTATTCAAGTATATATTTCACTCTAATCAAATGGGTCGTTAAGTGGGTCATTAAAGAGTTGCAGCTGCCAAGAGAACTCAAAAACACTGTGATTGGGCACGCTCACAGCTGACTGGAACCAGTGTGACTGGCTAACAAACTAATCGAAAGCCAGTAGGTCACTGCGCTGCAACAACTGCTGCTGCCAACAACAACAACAGTAAAGTAAAGCAAAGCAAAGCAAAGCGAAGCAGAGAGCTTGCAATTTGCCCTAGCTAATCTCAAAGGATATAAGCTCTAAAGCAGCTCTCTGGCTGGCACACTGCCACCCTCGCCCACTCCCTCTCTTCCACTCTCCCACTCTCTCTCACTCCCTTACCCAATCTCCTTTTTTCCCACTTGCTACAATCAACTCCCTCTATAAGTTTGAATTTTCAATTGAAATCTGCTTTTAATATACCCCCAACTGTGTCCGCTTATGAGTGTGTTACATATCCAAATGTGTGTGTGTGTGTGTGTGCGTGGGTTGGTGTGGCGCCCATTCCGCAGTGTATGTGTCACAGCCATTTGACCCCAAGCTGATAACTGAGAACAACACGATTCAAAAATATACACAGGTGAACTCATTCCGGGACGGCCAAAGCGGATATCAAAATTTAATTAAAAATTTCATTTTTGCAATTTTTGTCTCGCAAACTGTGGATGCCTGAGCCCGGTCGTACCACGATACCTCTGCATTTTCCAGTATTGGCAGCATTAAGCAGCGGCTCACCTTCATTTCTATGCACTCGAATTTCAGTTGCAGCAGTGCGATGCGGTGCGGTGAGGTGGTGCATACACTGAAACTCAATTATGACAACTCATAGCATCAGCCAGCACACTAAAATGCCAAAAAATTCAATTATCTTCGGTTCGGTTTGCTCGCCAATGCGATAGATCGCGCTGGCCACGCCCACTCTGTGCACTCCATCCCATTGCCAACGAGCATTTTGTCATTTCCAAATTTGTCACTTGACATGCGGCAACAGCAACAACTATGGTATCTGGACAGCGGCAGCGACGGCGACGGCGACGGCGAATGTGATTGCGAGTGATGTCAGTTGTTGGTGTTGGTTACATGGCATTCAGTGGCATAATGTTGGCTTTAGCATTAATGTCAGTCAATTCCGTGGCGCAGAGCGCGGCAACCAGTCTCTCGTACTCGTGGGAGATATTCACGAATGTGATTTGAAAATCAAGTTTTTTTTTGTATTTTTTCCGCTTTCTGTGAATGCGAATAAAGCGTATCAATCATTCAGTCAAGCATCAAGTGAGCTGAAGTGTATAGTAAATGTCACTGGCATAGCCAAAGGCCAAACCCCAACATGCCACATGCCGCACGCCGCATGCCGCATGCCACATACCGAGTGACTGAGGGAGACTGAGACTGTGGAAGACTGGTTGCCCTAACCGTGTCCGGGCTAGTCGAGCAATTCGACTTCCGTTTGCACAGGCATTTCCGTTTGCCTCCAAATGACAGCTTCGACTCAATGGCTTCAATCTCTAGCTGCCAGCTATGTTTATGCGTTAGTCCTTGCTACGTATTACAAATTGAGTAGCATTACGAAGGGTATGTGTGTGAGTGTATGTGTAACTACAAAGTAAAGATGCTTATACCCATTTGTCATTCTCTCAGTGTTCTGCCAAAAGAAAAGGATTTTTATACTTTATAACTAAGATGCAAAACTAAGCACACAACATATCTTTACAAATTCATGACATTGCAGCACATAAACCATAGCCAAAGGCGACTTTTACATGTGTGTTTGAATACACTTAAAGAAATAATCGAATGTATTTACCTTACACTTTTTGTTCAGATCTAATTGATGCGCAAAATATTCGTTCATTTTCTAGCAGTAAGCGATTCTAAATATTTTTTTAGTTATTTAGAATTTGTGTGAAGTAATTGATATATACTCTTGTCTTAGTCTCTTTGATATTCTTGTGCAGTTTCCTTTTCTGTATGTATTTAATATTTGTGTATGTCACCTTGCCTTTAGCCTGGGGCCAGCAGTTTGTGTCCTTCTGTGCCTGCTACCCACCTGCTGTGCACCATTTCGTGGAGACGTTTCACCCTAGGTGACATATTCATTTCTTGGACATTTTGATTATTTCAAACGAAGCGAGAAGCCGTTAGAGAATTTGTCATTTTGACATGTGCCAACTCCAGACTTCTCTCTCTCTCTCTCTCTCTCTCTCTCTCTCTCTCTCTCTCTGTCTCTCCCACTTTCTGTCTCTCTGCATGTGTGTGTTGTGTGCTAAATGGTAATTTGTCTGGCAGACTTGGCTCTTGTGTGTCTGTTTTGAGTGCTGTTATTGCCAAAAATTGCATTTCGTTTATTAATTAAACACCAATTTAGCTGTCGCAATTCAATTACGATCCTCTCAAGCGTCCATTTCGCTGCAGTTGGTGGCGCAACAACAGCAACAACAGCAACGCCAGCAACGCATAAATTCACAAATTGCTTATTTAGTATGCGTTGTCGCATGGGTAACTGTTATTTTATTACCATCAATCGTACTGCCCAATCAATTAGGCTTTGGATAAATATGAAAGCATAATACGTATACGTAATTACGAATACGCATTATGGTTTATTATGTAGAAATAATCAGAGTTTATTAAATAGATTCTTTTCTCTTACCTCATGTATTCAATATTTCTTCTATTTGATATATATACTCTCAATAGATAATTCTTTTTTATACTCTATCTATCATCATCGCAATTGACATTTGTTTGAATTTTTGAACATATCCTAAAACAGCGTTTATCTCAGCTTACATTGTATATCGTCGCTTTAAACAAATCGTTGTATTACAATGTTTTTTCACTCATTTTTTAAGGCATTTTTGTTTTATTTTTATGTTCACACTTAACTTTGCGCTCTTGTTTGGCTTTAATCAATTTTGACGCCAATTTGTTGGTTGATTCACAAAAACAAAACAAAAACGAGGAAATGCCGTTCATTTAGTTAACCCAAACCCTACTTGTTGTTGGTACATTGTCTATTAAAAACCCCAGGGACCCCTGTCCCCATTTCTCCTTTTTTTTTTAACTTTTACCCTAGCAAACCGTTTTCAGCAATTTTCCATATCGTTGTGTAGTCACAATCCCGAAACAACAACAAAACATAAAGTAACAAGAAAAACAACAACAAAAACGTGCAGCGAGCATATTCAAAATTGAAACATGGAAAATCGCAAAATGTTTTTTAGCTGTACTTTCGCTCAGTTTTTGTTCAGCTCAATTTTTTGTTGTTCACAAATGGGAATAGGCGGGTCATAGTTCATTGTTTTACGTGACGTATTGTTGGATAAACAAATGTTTATGTTTTTGCTTACTAAGCTGTATATTTGTTAACACTTTGTTGTGTCTGGTGGTGCGTCGATGCCTGCAGCTGGCTGCAATCTTACTTTTTTGATTGGACATCGAGCAACGAGCAGCAAAATGAATTTATTTCAACGTCAGATGCTGAGAGCGCTTTTTAAAGCATGGATAAAAAGCAAAATTCGTGCACTGCTGGCGAGAGGCGCCACTCGCCCATTGGCCCATTGAAAAGTGAAAACTAGTTTTGACGGTCAGCTGGCTAATTGAAGGTTGCCCCACTAACTGTAGATAAAAGTGTGCTGCGCGCTAAGAGTCGAGCTGCCATTTAAAGCAACTGCTACTGTTATTGCTTCAGCTATAGCTGCTTCTGCTGCTACTGCTACCGCTGCGTGCTACACGAAAAAATTTACTTAAACTTAAAAGCATTTGCTTTTAATTAAAAATTTCCACTTGCCGCACTTTGCCACCGCACTGGGAATTACTTACAAAAACTAACATTGTTTATACACACACACACACCCACACATACATTCTCTTACACATAATCAATTTTGCTATGCAATTTTAATTACAAATTGTGGGCGTGGTGGTCAGCACACTGTCATATACACCCACCACCAATACACACACACACACAGACACACACACACGTGTACGCAACCCATTGGGCATGCCTGGGCATGTGTAAATAGCTACATAATGGATACGCAGTTGTGTCCCAGAGGCGTGGCCACGCCTCGTTGACATTCTTCGAAGCTGGCAGTGATGCGCAGACAGTGTCTGCAAGAAGTTAATACACATGACGTGCAACAAATTATATTTATCGCGCATCGCCAAGCATCAAATTATAAGAACGCAACGGCAACGGCAACGGCAACCGCTGTCGCAGCCGCAGCAGCAAGAAGGACCTCAGCGAGGCTGTTGCTGTTGCTGCTGCTGCTTCGGCTGTTCCTGCTGCAAATTGATGCTTAAGGACAATTTTCACTTCATTACACGCTGCTGCTGCTGGTTTTCCTTTTTTTTTTTTTTGCGCTACCCCTAGTTACAACTATTTTTCAAGGAAATTTTTTCTCCGGCTGTGCCGCCGCCGCTGTTTGCCAGCTCGACGATTAATTCTCAAGTGTTGCTTAAGCAGCAAAACATGCAACAGCAACAGCAACAACAATTGCAGTTGCTGCCACCGTGAAATTACAAATTGCGCCCGGCGGCAAGAGATGGCGCCAGTGTCGCTGTTGCTGCCGCCGCAGCCGCAGCCGCTGCCCGCTGTGCACCTTTGCATGCCTAATTTAATAAGAAAAAGTGCCAGCCTGTACATCATTTAAAAGCAACACCTCCACACATACACACGCCCATAATTAATTGTGATTGATAGAAGAAATTAGTTGCCAGCGGCTTGGCGGGTTGCTCTACCGGGCTAAAACAGATGGCAACGGCAGTAACAGCGGCGGCAGCATCAGGCCAAAAGGCAAGATGAAAAATCATTTTACAAACTGTCCCAAAAGTCAGCACACACACACACACACACACACATAAAAACTGATCCGCACACCTGCACACGGCAAATGGGACATCATAAAGAAACTCAATTTGTTGCCGCTCGAGCGATTTGTTTGCCACGCAAATGAACAAAACGAGAAACAAGCAAAATGGCCAAAAATGTAGGTGTTACCTTTGCTATGTGTGTGGGTGTGTGTGTGTGTGTGAATATGTAAGAGATTGCATATGCAGCAAAAAAACCGTTGGCCATTTTAATTTATGTCGCCTGGCAGCGCTTTGCTAAGCTGCTTAACATTTGGCCCAAACGCCCGAAGGGACACAACCATCTGCCTCCGCCCGAAGCGGCTACAGCATAACCTTAAAATATAGCCAAAGACTAAAAACAACGGCTTAGCCGTAGCACAGCAATAGCTTTGCTCACTTTCTCGCTCTTCCTCTCTCACTGTGTGTGTGTGTGTGGGTGTGTGTGTGTGTGTGTGTGTGTGAATATAATTCGGTAGCAAATTGAAAATAAACGTTCCGCGCTGACTAAAAAACGCGCTGCTACTTTTTACATCGTTTATCTAAATGTGTGTGTGTGTGTTTGTGCAGGTGTGTGACTATGTCTAGGTATGTGGCTCCTTGTGCCATAAGCCCTTGCAGTTGGCTTAAAAAACGAAAAGTTTCTGTGTAAAGTTACTTGCCAATATCTCACTGTAATTTGCTAGAAGCTTTGACCTGTTTTTTTTCTTATTTTTAATTTAACTCTTTTTTATTATAACCTAAAGAATGTTGCATATGTATGTATATAGAGTTACATATATATATAAACATGTATGCCTATAGATATATAAACATTTTAGATTGTAGTTCGATTTACAATTTTATTTTAAATAATACTCGAAGACAAAATTCCGTTGACCGAGTTAAAGCTAAGTATAACATTTTATTTTTAGTTTTTGAGATTGTAATAATGTTCATAAAATTAGGTCGAAATTCGCATTAGATTTCATGAATACAACTCGTTACGTACGAGCTTAAAATAGAATAGCAAGCCAGCTTAAATGTAAAGATAATAGATTAATGTGTTTACTAACACTTGTATTAGCAGCAGGAAAAACTACAATTTAAACGTGGGCAGAAAAACTGCAATTAATCTGAAAGCTCATAGCGTAAAGAAATGATCAAAGATATATATTAGCCTTATCTCCTAAATTATTCATTCGAAGCGAGAAAAGACTTTGAAATAACAATCATTTTAAAAACTAATATAACTTTTCTCTTTAGACTTGGCCTATAGCAGCAACCAAATAGTCCATAGATAATTATGAACATAATCATTAGACCTCGATTAAATTTACTGATGGCAGGCCAATCCACAGCTGTAGAAGTTCGCACTAAGTTGATCTTTTGTATTAAGCTCCAGCCATACATCACAAAGCTCTGCTTGAATAGCTCTACAAATATGCACCATCAACAGACAACAGCCAAATATTTTTGCTATATGATGCAAGTAAAAGCCAAAAATGTTGTGCCTCACAGAAAAAGCAATTTGGGCTTACATACTATTGCAAAATTTAATTTTGCAACATTTTTAGGACTGGCCACAAGAAATTTTGAATGAGGAGCTCAAAAGCATAGTTTGTTTTATTTACAAGTATCTTGGATATTAGAAACTCTGAAATGTGCATCGACTCAGATGCAATTGCAAAGTTAAAAGTTATCACAGCTGCACCAACTGTGAGAAGCTATGTTGATTGTCTAGAGCTCGCAACGACAAAATATGGGCATATCGAGCACTGGCTTCATATATACAGCATCATCTGTCGTCATCTTCTATCCGATGCTACTGCATTAAATTGTGCTCCATTTCACATAAATGTCGTTTGGTTGATTGCAGTTGAAATTGCTGTTGGCAAATGTAACGCAAATGTGAAACTCAACTCTCTCCCTCTCTCTCTAGCTCCCTCTCTTTCTAATTTATTTTTCTTTCACTTTACGGCTATGTTGTTTTCTTCCAACTGGTTTTCCCGTATCAAATTGTTATTTCGTTTATCGATTTACCTGTTGGTCGCCAAGTTGCCGGCTCCGATTCCAATTCCAAAAAATGAGCTTGGAAAACCTTGCCCGATGATACGTTGAGCATTGCGTTAAATAAATTCAAAGAAGTTGAAAAATGTTAGACAAAACTTTTATAATTAAACGCTAAGCTCACTTGGATATTACTTTACACGTAATGATACGAGTGCGTGCTTTTTCTATCATATATCAAGTTATTTTTTACTCTCGCTGCTGTTTCTGTTGCTTTTGCTGTTACTGTTCGAGGAATTTCTAATTTAAAGTTGCAAAAAATTATTGCAGCTGCAGCATAAAATCGCACGTTTTGGCCAAACTTGAGTAAACAAACAAATGCGCTAACATGGCTGAGGGCCATCAACTCGACCACGCCCCAACGACGAAGCCTGACTGCACTAGCTGGAAGCTAGAAGCTGCTAGCTGGTAGCTGCTAGCTTGGCAGCGCGTAGTTTACGCTCATTACATGCCACCAATAACTAGACACTCCCACACACACACACACACACATATATACATATATATATATATATCTATATATATAGAAGGGGCAACACTTTGCCAGCAGCACTTAATTACAAAATGGTTTTTTGGCCAAGAGCGTAAGAAGCAACAGCAGCTGCCAGAAGCCTTAGGCAAGCATCTCACTGTGTGTGTGCATGTGTGTAAGTGTGGGTATCTGTGTGTGTGTGTGTGTGTATGTGTGTGTATTCTTTCGCTTGTCTGGTCGCTTTTGTGTTGTATGCAGCTGCAGCTGCTGCTGCTACGTCTTGCTGCTGTCAATTGCAACATGCGACGTTGCGCTTTTTGTGCCAATGATGATGGGTACAAGTTCCTCCAGCCGGAGACACACCCACGCCCCCGCCCACTCGCCCAGCCACTGCTGCCTCTGTTTGAGCTGGCTGTCACAGGCAGCTTAATAGGTTTTTGTTGTACCCAGACATTTATGCAAGCAGCGCGCATACAGCAAGTTAGGTCTGCCAGCCCACCTAACCACCCAGCAGCTGGCTTTTTTTTTTTTGTTTGTTTGTCTACTTCACTTCTCGAGCTTGGTTTTTGTTTGGTTCTGTTGATGGTTTTTAAAATTATTACATCTTATTTACAATGTGCGAGTTGTGGTTGTGGGCCGCCCTGAGAGGCGTGGTGGCGACATGTTGTTGCGCCTGCTGCTTGTAACAAAAGAAATGTTGCAAATTAAGCGCTCGGCTGCATGCGCCGCACAACTTTCAAGTGCGCCACAAACAGAACAAAGCAGCTGCAACAACAACAACAACAACAGAAACAAATGCAATTGCAGTAAAATTAAATAAAAAATGCTCATGTTTCTTTATGTGGCATGCAATACGCACACGCACACACACACACACACACACACACACACAAGTATACATGTTGGTTGGCTCGCTCGTAATTGTATTTCAACATTTTTGCCGTACTTTGCTGCGTATACGTGATATTTTATTATGTTGCTGCATTTTTAATGCCACAACAAGCACTGCGCGAAAATATGTCATCGTTTTACAAGCGCTTTAACCGCACAACTCTTTTCTGTTTCGTTTTTGTTTCGCCTTTATTTTATTTGTTACATCAACCCTGCCGCCCCCTTTCTGCAGTTATTCAAGTGCGGCAAACTCATTTTGCGAGTCGGTTACTTGAAATTGGATTAAAGTTGCTTGGGCGCTGCTCTCAGATTTTTATTTGCTGCGCTGCAAACTTTTTAACAGCATTTCGCCTGAAGTTGGCTTTAATACATGTCCAGTTAACATGCCGGTGGCCAAAGTGGGCGGAGCTAAAAGGCAGCTGCTGAGTGTCGAGTCTCATTTCATGCACACGACAATATCAGTGAAAATGCCGGTAATAATATTTGAGGTGCTCCGCAATGGCGCCTGCTATGGCATATGTATACTGAGCGTTCCACTGTTGGACAAGCCTGTCGCCTGCCCCTCCCCCATCGATTCCTGCCTCCAGTTGCATGTCTGCCACTTACACGCTGCCTGGCATTGCCCACGTCGAGCAGCTCCCCAACGGCCAACGGTCCGCAAAAGCTGACCCAGAATGCAACTTGTGCCGGTTAGTTGGCTCTGTGTATGCGTGTGGGTGTGTCTTTGTATGTGTGTGTCTGTGTGTGTTCTGTGTAAGCTGAGCTGAAGCTGAAGCAATGTTTTACTAACCACAAAATGCTGTAACTAAACGCGCTCTCACACTCGGACTGAATAGATAGAGCTAGGCAGACACAAAAACGTACAGCACTACTTATGGACCACTTGAGGCAGCTGCAGCAGGTAAACCTGCAGCTTCTTTCACACAAGGCTCACTTTCGGAACTTTGCCACACCCACTTACACGTCTATATATAGTCGCCCACAACATATTGTTATGGCTATGCCAAAGTTCTTGGCCCCAAAAATTGTCAACGTTTTTAGTTGCAATGTTTAGCACATTGACAGCATAAACTTTAACTAACATTTTGAACGGGCAGCCGCATCCCAAGGCGCTGGCACATTAAATTGTTATAAATGTTTGCCAAATAGTTGCTCTTAAAGCCAGCAACTTTTCCTGATGTGAAAATGAAAATATTGAGATTTTTATCCACAAAGTATTTTGCTCTGAACGCAAATCTAGAAGTTTTTGTTTATATTTTGTTATATTCTTTTAATTACATTTTAGATTCACAGAATTGCTAGAAACATAATGAAATTGGGCTAAAAGTTTTGCTTTCTTTTTTGGTTATATAACAAGCATGTCTTTTCTTTATTATTTTATTCACTTTTTGCATTCATCTCAAGTCCCAATTTATTCCTAATTGAAAGCATCTCCGATTTAATAATGGAGCAATAAGTAATATTTTATATAAAACTTTTTCCACTCAACTAGCAAGTCCTGTTGAAAATATTCTAACCTGATTTTAATTGTGTTCAACTTTTGAAAAGCCAAAAACTATTTGTAACCGAAAATAATATAATTTGGCTTTTTTAATATTCGGCTTTTGGGCTGCGGCTGCTCCAGTTGAAAACTAAGTGGACGCTAAGTGCACTTTTGCCTAATTTGGCAATCATTTAGGCACTCAGTGAGTCAATCAGCCAATCAATCAGCTTGACATAGGCCAGGCAACATAATCCTAATTCAATTGCCTGGCCACGTAATGGGAAAAGCCGCACAGCATCAACTCGACTGGCAGAGCGTTACGTCTGGTCGGTGTAATGTAATCTTGTCAAGCACTGGGCGGCTGTTTAATCAGGCGTCAAACATCAAAAAAAGTAATTCGAAGTGTTCGCACTGCACACAGCGCGTGTGAGAGATATTTTGGTGTAAAATAAAAAGGATTTGGCTTTGCGAGCCAACGATTTGGAAGCCAGTGAGTGCGCATCTGCGGTGCTTCGATAAAATTCGTTAGATAAATCAGCAGAAAAATGTGGGAGTGTTGGCACAACCCTTTGAGCACTTGCCAGGCCAGCAAAACTAATTGAAATCCAAACGAAAACTCATTTATTTGCTGGCCAAATTAGAAATCTTTGCAACTGTCAGGCAGCCAGGCTGCCAGGCTGGCAGTCGGACGGCAGCTGGCAGCGCAGTTAATTTAAATATAATATTTGAGTTGAGGAGATCGATAAAAATATGAATAATGCTTACTTTAAATTATGCTTCTATTAACATATTCGAATATTCCAAGTCTCATGCTGACGTGCCAAATAAAAGTCGAATTTCCAGCTTGTCCTTTCTTGCATAATTCCTTTGCTGTGGGTGAGCAAATCCGTTCGATAACGAAATAAATTGCTTTCGGCAAATGCTTAGTGCTTTGATTAATAGCAACAAGCAGCAGGAGCAGCAACTGGTTCTCGAATAAAGCAACTTCTGTCCGCACTTTGCTAGCTGGCTGATTGCTCCTTGTTGCTTCTTCTACTTTATTCCTTGCTGATGAGCGCACATTTACTTAAATGTGTTGCCTGTGTGTGTGTGTGCGAGTTTGTGTGTTTGTGCCGTACGAATTTAATTGAGTGCTAAATGGCACGTAAACTGATAGGTCAACACATACACACATACACACACACTCGCACGCACACACATCTGGAGCCAAGCAAGCACAGACGGACGCCATAGACAAACTTTTGCCACCGAAGGCGTTGCCAAGGACATGCGCTAGAAAGTCCAAGTATGTGCATCAATGGTACACGTCTGTCAGCAATCGACGGCAAGGACAAGCACTTTTCTCAAATTGTGTGGGCGTCAATTAATTTCTTTATACATAATGGAAACTTTACATTTGTTAGCCCGGCCCGGAAAAGTATGCAACACTTTTTCGATTTTCGCCCTTCGTTCGTTTTGTGAAATAATTCGCTTGCCGAGTTCGTCACATTAGCAGCGCAATTTGTTTGGTAATCCCCATTTGGCAAGTCTTTGTGCTTGAATGAGCAGCAAGGCCTTGTCGGCCAGCTAATCCCTAGTGTTGAATGAGAGGTTCATACGACGTCAACACGTGCAAATAAAGCATTCAAATTGAAGTCAGAACAACGTCAAAGGCGCCTTGACCGCAATGACTGAGCTGAGGAGCTGAGGAGCCGAGGAGCCGTTCAGCGCTCTCTGTCGCTCACTTTCAATCTCAGTGTGGGTTTGACTTATACAAACAGTAAGCCACACACACACACACACTCACACAGTCACACACACCACATGCCACACATTAGCCACACACATTAAACGAGCTCAGTCACCGCACGTCTCAAGTTTATCAAAAGACAGAAAAAAGAGGAGAAAAACTGGGAACGAGAGTGAAGCGCGCTAAAGGCAAACAGAGTACAGATGAATAGGGTTATATAGATACACACACATAGACAACAATGGAAAGAGATAGCACATTGAGAGAGTAAGAGCCACACGAACATAACCTCACTTAATTCATTCGTGATTTATTTGACTTACTTTCGGAGACTTAAAATGTGGTTGTAAGTGGTCTTCGGCATTCCGGTTTTGAGCTGTTCCATAAAAAGAAAAAAGCTAAAACGAAACTATTTTTGCGGTCTGCCCAAAGCCCACCGAAGTGCTAAGACTTGCAGTCGTGGCTCTCAATTAAAAATTCCTCTTGAGCTGCTCAGAATTCAATTCAAATTTTCGGCACAGATTCTTGTAAGCCCTGGCAAAAGCCGGCAAAACCGCTGATAAAATACGACAGCAGTAGCAGCAGCCACACACTCACATACACACACACACACACACACATTGCTAGAAAGTTGGCTAAGCCATGCAAAAGCAAGTTTCAATTTTTTGGCTCGAAACGGCATTTTGTCACTTTGACAAAATTGTTGTTACTTTTCGAACAGCGGCTTTAACACAGGGGGCTCGGTCTGGGGCTGGGCCTGGTTCGGGGCCCAACTTGTCGTTCAAGTGACATTCAATTATTATTTCAGGCAGGGCTAAAAGTTTTGTAACAAAACGAAATTTAGCTACAAACGAGCAACGACAATATTGTTAGAATATATAGTATTACGAAGCTGAGAACTGTAGGCCACTGAGGCAGCGATAGCCGAGGACACAGAAACACGAGCAAACAGTCAGACAGACAGTGCGACAGAGAGACAGAGAAACAAACAGAGAGACAGGCAGGCTGGCAGGCAGGCAGGCAGGCAGGCAGACAGACAGAGAGGCAGAGAGACATAGAGACAGACAGACAGTTAGATAGCTAGTTGGATAAGAAGAGAAGCATAATGCGTATTTGCGCATTAAATGCAAAACTTGGCAAATAGTTTGTGTGCCGAAAATAAAATCAAAACAAAATCTAACAGAAATAAACGGAAAAAAATTAAAATTAAATGAAAATCAAAAACTTTTCAATTGCATTTGATGAAAAGCGAGCGACAGGCAAGACAACGACAAGCCAAGCAGCATTAAGCATGAGGAAGCTCAACTTTGTTTTAAGCTTAGGCCGACTTTTAAACCGAGAAAGTTACAAAGATAAAAGCATTTAAAGTTTAAGCCTCAATTAAGCCTCAGGCGAGGCAGGCGACAGTTGAAACACGAAAAGAAGAATATGAAAGGAATGAGATACACAAGTTGAGAAACCTTGAAGATGCTCTAATTCATGTGAAGCGAAAGTTGTCTTTCGTTTTTACAACTCATTAACAAAAGTCAAACTATACGTGATATATGAGGTATATGTAGAGTCTTTATAGGTAGATTTTAATGCACATTCACAAAAAGTTGTTGCACATGCCAAATGGCTGGGAGGCAGTGGCGGTGGCGGTGGCAGTGCGAGTACGAGTGCGCGCAGTTTTGGGCAGAGCCAGAAGCATGCAGCTTAAAATTAATGACAGCGAAGTAAATGTCAGCGCAGAATGAAAAACAAGCCCGAAATGCCAGGCGCAACTTTGCCAACCGCGACGTAATTGTGTGTGTATGTGAATGTGTGTGTATGGCAAAAACAATAACAGGACGTGGACAAGGATGTGAGCGTGGACGTGAACGTGAATGTGACTGTGACTGTGAATGTGAATGTGAACGTGGCTGCAGACAGGAGCGGGCAACTTGAGAAGGACGCTGCCGACTGCGATGCATGGCTTCCGGTTTTTGTTCGCGCGCTGGTATTTTCCGTGCCTTGCCGCGCCGTTCTACCACGGCAGCCGTTGCGTGCGCGAGTGTCGCATATGCACATTTTATTTATAAACTCACAGCAAAGTAGAAAATAATAAAAAGCGTCCAGCTTCGAGCGCTATGCACCTCAGCGGATGGCAGCTCGCGGCCATCCCGGCGAGAGCTCCCTTTGGGTATTGCATGTGCAGCGATAAAAGTGGTAAAATGCTTATCAAGCTCAAGCCGGATGTGCACAGTGTCAAACAGTAGCAAGCAGGAGCTGCACGAGTAGGTAGCAGCAGCAGCAGCAGCAGCAGCAGCAGCAGCAGCAGCACCAGCTGCAAATAGTTTTTACGGCCACTGTAATATAAGCGGTAGTTTAATGCATAATTGAAAAGCACGCAAAGTTAAACAATAGAGCGCCCAGGGAGACCCTGTCACACTAAACACAAGCTGACTACAAAAAGGGTTTACACTGAGAGAAAAAACAGCGGACACACTAAAGTGCACTCGCAATGATCAAAATTATAAAATCAAATGTAACTGTAAGCACTTCCGACCTTTAAGTAAGGGAGAGATATTCATTGTAATATGAAATCGAATTGAGCATATATAAAACACAGCGAAACCTGTATACCTTCAGCTCTTCTAGTTCAATGATTAGCCAGTCAGTTTTTTTAGCTTAACATTTGTGTTGACCAGTGTTAATCGTGTTAAAGGGCACCACATCGCTTCACTGACCATTTTGCTCGTATTTGACTTAATTTACGAGTCACAACACGACAAGCAGCGGAAGAGGAGATGGAGGGGAAGAAAGGGGCGCTGCCAGCCAAGGAAAAGCTCTGGGGAAATTTGTGTCAAATCACAATTTAATGGCAATCAACATTTTTGCTATTTCGCACTTGCTTGCACTTGATAATGGTAATTATTTAACAATAAGAGTGCGATGGAGCACGAAACAGGAGCGTTAATGAACTGTGTAATGTTTTTACAATTATAAGCGTGAAAAGAAATTGAAAATCGACACATTGAAAGAAAGAAAGGCGAGGCTAGAGTGGGACTTAAGTGTGAGAGCGAATATATATATATGTATATATATATATATGCATATATATTATATGTATATATATGCTAATTGAATGCCCACTTAAGCCAAATCAGGCCAAATCGGCGCTTTGTGTCACACTTGAGCTGCACTTAAAGAGCGCTCTCTCAGCCGTCAAACATTACTCGTCTTCATCCGGCGACTGCACAAACAAAACGCGCTATAAAATGTAAAAATACTGCCAAAGTATGCAAAGCTCCTCATAAAAACACTCAAAAACTAACGTGCATTGCAGCCAGGCAGCAACTGTTGGATGCTGCTGCTGCTGCTGCTGCTGCTGCTGCTGCTGCTGCTCCAACAACCATGTCCTTCGTCCTTAGTCGTCCTTCGGCCTTCCTCCTCTGTGGTGTGTGCTGTGTGCGTGCTTTTGTCTGCGCTACGGTCTATGTCTGTGTCTGGAGCTACTTGCTTAGCTACTTCCTGCCGCCTCTACATGCCCTAGCTTCCTTCCTGAAAATCCATCAGCGCTAATTTTGCATATTTTACTTTTACTTTATTTTTTTATCTCACACTCTACGTCTCTCTATCTCTCTGTCTATCTCTGTCTGTCCCGTTCCCACTCAAGCATCTCTCCTGCTCACCACTTTATGCGCTTTTATTTGCTTTAGCCGGCTTGTGACTTGTGTTTTCATAGCCGCAGCCCAAAGATATTTTAGCTATGCGCAGTTGAGGGCAATCCGGATTCAGTGGCCTTGTGTCTGCTCTGATGATGAATTATGTGCGCCACGTACGTTATTAATAATTCCTGTCCTGTCAACAAATACATTGTTACATTTGCCCACACACCAGCCTTCATCACGCCCCCACATCTCGTCAAGCCAACCAATCCTCATGCCTTTCCTAGCCGCAGGCTCTGCTCACATTGCGTATGCGTAATATGTTTATTTTCAACACTGCGGCCAGATATTTATTAAGCAGCTGCTGCGCAGCTCCAAAAAAAAAAAGAATAAACAACAAACAATGCTTTCAAATTGAAACCTATGACCAGCTGACGGGGAAAAAGATCTCTGCAGAGAAATACGGCCATGACGCAAATCACGTTTAAAGCAACACACAGCAGATGACGAATGCCATTTTGTCAACTCGGAGGTCAAACAGTTCGGGGACGCAGAAAAAACAACAGCTTAAAGCTTATTAAATTTATTAAATTCAATCAAGCTAAACGTCTGCAGCTAACACGATCGACTCACGTAACACGCAGCAGCTGCGGCATTACGCATACACCGCGTGTTGCGTCATCGCTGGGCCAAGCCAAGGGCCGAGGGCTGAGGGCTGAGAGCTGAGGGCTGAGGACTGAGAGCGCTTCCGATGTTTGTTTGCACGTTGTATTGAGTTTCAAGTGCACAAGTTAATTGCTTGAAAAATTGAACTCAATCAATTACAAGGGCACGCTACGTATGTGTGTTTGTGTGTGTGTGTATATGTGTGCATGCATGTGAGTGTGAGAGGAGGAGAGCAGTCAAGGCGTTGGCTGCCGCGAGCAACTGTTTTATTATATGAGCACGCCGGCACACATCGCGTGCATCACACGCATCGAGTGTGTGTGTTAACACTCCACTTAATAACGGCAATTAATTATATTATGTTGCATACTTAAGGGCGCGGTAGATATTACATTGTTTTGGGGCAAAAACTTGAAGTTGAGCGCATTTAATTAAATTAAATTTGCCAACTCTCAACTCACAGCTCTCAGCTTAGCTAATTATTAGTGCTGTGCCGTCATTTGCATTTAAATAGCTACAGCACAACTGACGTCAAATCAAATGTCGGCACTTTTGGGTCAAACTCTGGCCAGGCCAACGCAAACAGACGCTGCACATTAATTAAATATTTATGTGTGCTCCACACACACACACACACACACACACACACACACACACGCCCAGACACTCGCAAACAAATAAACACTTATATGTGCTAGAGCCAAACAGAGCGCAACAAATAAAGAGACAAACAGCAACAACTACTTGACTTGATAGCAAACTTGCTACACACACAAACACATTCGCACACACACATCCTTATTCAGTCACTTATTGTTGAAGTACAAATTTAATATCTAAGCTAAAGACAATGCAATAAAGTTGAAATTAGTTCGGGCCATAATTTCAGGTGAACATCCGGAGGCAATGCAAACTGGCTCATCCGGTTGCCAGTACAATTGGCTGACAATTGTCATGCTGCTGGGCCTCGTGCTCGGCTACAGTCAGAGGCAGCAGCAACATTGTGGCACACTTGCCGCACCAGCCACTTGCAACAGAGGCGGCGTCACGCTCGCGGCCAGTGAAAGTGACAGACGTAGAACAGCAGGAGCAACGACAACAGCAGAAGCAGCAGCAGCAGCAGCAGCAGCAGCTGTAGCAGAAGCGCAACGTCCTGCTGCTGGCCATGAGGCTACGCCTGCGGTTAGCCACAGTAACAGCAATAGCAGCAATAGTAACGATTACCAGTCATGCCACGCCCACGCTCACACCCACGCCCACGCCGAAGCCAAGCGTTGCTGTCACAGATGATCGCAAAACGGCAGCGAATGTGGAAACTAAACAACGCATGTAAACGTGTTTGTGTGTCTATGTATGTAAGTGTAACTCTAACTCTGTATATGTATGCGTATGTGTCTGACTGTCACGGCTAGCTAAATATTGGCTTAGTTAAGCAAGCCAAGCCAAGTCCTGTTTGCCAGTTTTAAACTAGCAATTCGCAACTTTCCCGGCACCCGAAGCGAATGGATTAACATTAAATGTGTGTATTTTGTATAGTTTAAGCAGCGTGTAAATAGCAAACGTAAACTTATTAACGTAATTGCAACATCAAATGTATCACATTACAAACAAATGCAACAAAAACCAAAGTAAGAAATAAATTAAAGTAAATACAAATATAAATACAAATATAAATATAAATATAAATTAATGTGAACATAAATACAGAGATTTTTCGCAAATGGCTCTTTAAACAAACACATAAATACAAAGTCAGAGCGAGGTGCATTAAATAATTAGATAAAAAATGCAGCAGCCACAGCAGCAAATA
Source organism: Drosophila hamatofila (assembly GCA_035045345.1). NCBI lineage: Eukaryota > Metazoa > Arthropoda > Insecta > Diptera > Drosophilidae > Drosophila > Drosophila hamatofila. The sequence continues at coordinate 9,367,794 of JAWNPA010000052.1, read as the reverse complement.
CCAGATACAAGAAGAAGAAGAAGTCAGAAGCGGATGGAGAAAAAACAGCAACACTCAGATTGAATTGCCGTAAAATATTTAAATTAATTGCTATATCATGATATGCAAATATTTGAATAACGCAATTTTTTCCCATTTGCATTCGCATTGGCATTGGCAACTCAAATGTGATTTTTTTTATTTGCAAAAATATTCAGTTTTTTAATTCAATAAATGACAATTATTTTGAATTCCAATGTGGCAAAAAGAGCTTGAAATACTTGGCAAATATTCCTTTCTCTCTCTCGCTCCCTCTCTGAGGCATCTTCAAGTAGATGTGAGCTGCATAAATGTGTTATTGAATATTTGCTCTGAGGCCTACTTTTTACAATAATTGAATACTGTTGCCGCAAAAATATCCAAAATTATGGCTTTAATTTCATTTTATTGCATTTCTCTCGGAATTACATTTTTTAATTATATTTGCTCAATTAATGTGTACAAAAAAATGTTTATATTTTTGCAATTTGATTTTATGTTCTGTGCGTATGCAAATTCGATAAATTAATTTAATTTAAAGCCACTTGACGTTTGCATTTCTATTTGACAATACCAATTGCTGACTTAATAAAAAAAAACTGCCATAGAAAAAATGTTTGACTTTATTTGCTCAACACAAACACTACAATGGCTCAATTATTGGCTACAATGCGATCAAAAATGGGTAATGTAATTAAAATTGCATGTCGCTCAGGCTGCAGATGTAGCTGTGGCTGTGGCTGTGGCTATAGATGCACGCGGTAATTCATATTGGACGACAATTAAATTATAATGAAATTTAATCTAAGGCCACATTATAATTTGTTATCAATATTGTTGCTGTTTGTGCAATGCAGGCAAGCGCTCTAGCTGTAATCAGAATAATTATCTTACTAATAATAACAATTTGTTTCATTCCAATCAATATAAGCTGTAAAAAATAATGTTAGTACTCTCTACATATACATATATAATACATATATATATAGTAATTATAAATGTCTGCTTAATTGCAAACACGAAATACGATTAAAACTCTTCAGTTTTCCAAATTAATAAAAATAATCAAAAAATCTTCCTTTTTCCAGCAAGTGTAAGCATTAAAACTCGTCTAAACATACTGCAAAATGTTTATAAATTATACATACATAGACTATATATATATATACATATAGTAAAACACAGCCAATTTGTGTATGTTGCTCAGCATTTATGTTATGCTGTTGCCCAAATGCATCTAATGGCTACGATTATAGCATTAATTCCAGTTATATTGTAGGTCATCAGACAAAACAAATTCCTGTACATTAAAGTTAATTAGTGAAACTTTAGAGCGATCGTGAGAGAGTGTGAGTGAACGTGTGTGAGAACGTAATCCCTCAATAAGCCATATAAACTACATATACTTAAACTATTATTAGATTTAAGCCAACAAAGAATATGCATCTGAATAAAGCAATTGAATTGTGTGAATGGAAGCTAACTATACATAAATATACGAGTATATAAACCATAATATACTTTTAACTGTTGCATTCGAATACAAGTAAATTGATAAATAAACAAACGTAAAACAATTGATCAAAGTGTGTATTATAATAGCATACCATAGAGCATAGTACCATTTATAACTGGGCAGTCAAAATCAATAGCAAAAGCATAAACATAAACGTAAACATAAACATAAACAAATGTGCACACGCGTAAGCATTGACATAATATAAGAAGACTTAGCAGAGCATATTACAACAATAACAGAATTCATAGAAACAATAACAAAAGCCATATGCAAATGTTGTCAGCAGAGTAGAAAAAAACAAATGCAAAAGAGGAGATAAAATAAAACAGAAATTGTAAACTGCTGTGCATGTGGCACGTGCCACTGTAGCAACAATAACAACAACAACAAAAACAACTATGTACATTAAACAGTGCAAAATGAAGAACAATTAAACATTTTTTATTTAAAAAAAAAAATAAAAAAAAAAAAATCTTTACGTGTTTTGATAACTTATGAAGGGGATGCTTTTGCAAACAAGTCGTGCGTTTCTTTTGCAACGAGCTGTTCAATTATAGTATATGCAAACTACCTAGCGCCACGCCCGCCTGTCCGCACCTCCACCTGCCCTCGACGACAGCCCAAGAAATGAAAAATAAGCTGCAACGTATGCGTGTGTCACATGTAATCTCTGGATTATAGACAGCAACAGCCAGGCAGGCAAGCAGCCAGCCTGGCTGCCTGGCTGCCTGGCAACCATGGGCAGGGTCCTTGCCCAGGCACTGAGGCACGAACATGGCAGATGGGCACTTTTTAAAACTGGGTCAGCGTATAAATCGAAACGGCTTAAGCTGGGGGAAACTAAGGCATCAATATTGGCACATCGAAATATTACATGCTCTTTTAGGTCTTAATTTCCAGATTCAAATCTCACTTTATTTACATACTAAAATTATTTTATAAGACTTGAGCAAGGTCCCATTGAATTTCCATTCCATTTTGAAAATCAGCCAGCGTAAATAAACCAAATGGTCAGCATGAATATATTTTCGTATTGAGGCTGAGTAACAAAAGGAAATACGCTGCGCACTGCTTGGCATGAGCTTAACATCCGCTTGCACTGCTTTCACACTGCTTAGCTACAGTGGCTGTTGAAGCTGTCTTTGCAGCAAAGCTGATTACACAGCTATTGTGGCCTGATGTGGCAAAGAGTATCCGGTAATTCCGTTCGCTGCGAACTTTGACAGAGCCTGCAACAAAACACGCATACCAATTGAAAAGCCTCATTAATTAACACACACTGCGAATGTGAGGAGGAGAGACACAGAGAGTGGTAGAGAGAGAGAGAGAGAGAGACAGCAAGCATACGACAAACAGAAATGGAATTAAAAAAAGGAGAAAATGAAATTGCAACAACAATTGGCGAATGCAACGCACAATTGCAGCTGTAATTCTATTAAAATTCGCCACAAAGCGGCGCTAATCCTCATGCATGTCCGCAACCAAAATAATCAAGCTGGCCGCATGCAAACCAAACAGCAATGAGCGGGGCTACGAAGGGGCCACGTCGCCAGATTCTGTTGGTTTTTGTGACTGCGTTGGCATAAAAATATTTATACGCTCGCTTGGCCTTTCGAATTGATGCGCGCTGCTTATGCAAATTTTCCTATTTTTGCTGCTTTTTGGGGCTCGGTTGTCGAAGCCACGTGGCCGCTGTTGGCCTTGTCTTTACGCTTCCTGAATGGACATGCCCAACAGCATGTAATTTGGCCTGATAGATTTTATTTAATAGTCTAGCATTAGACACATTTGTTGCCCCGCAGCAGCAACCGCAACAGCAGCAGCAGCAGCCACAGCGACAGCAGTCGCAACAGCAGTCGCAGCATTTTCGATATATTGATTCAGGAGCAGCAACGGGACCAACATTTTAACTTTGCTTTTAAAGCGCGACGTTCGCACACGTTACAAGTTTCCATCTGACATTTATTGTGGCCACAATTTAGCGGATTTTATGCGCTAATTTTGCAGTAAATTTTTTTGGTCTAAGCGTTGAAAGCCATTTACGACCTCTAATATTAGCAACAAAAGGGAGTGAAATGTTGCATTTAAATAAATGACAAGAGAGATAAGCGGAATGGGTTAGGTTAGTGGGACAACTCGAATGAGCTCAATGAGATGAGAAACAAAAGTGTTTTAAGCAATTCAGGTAAGTAGAGTATTCCATGTAGCTTAGGCATTGAGCTGTAAAGAAATTCTACCAGCTATGGAATAGTTTAAAGAGTTCTCTGAACTATCTGCAATATGGTTTAGGTGAAGAGGCACAGCAAACCCATAAAAGTTGGTTTCGTTTAATGAAGCTAGCCAAATTCCAAGTTTAGGTTTTTACTTTTCAACTTATTTAATATCACAAACTTTTTATGAACTTGAATGATGAACGAGTGGCAAACTAGTAATATCTATAGCAAACAATGTGCAACTATTTTGCTACCAGAGTAAACTAATATGATTCTAAACGGATTTTTGCCAAACTTCTGAGAAAGCATTTCTGATGGCATTTCGAAGCTGCCACATGGCTTGAATTGGAAACTTTTATTGTAATTAGAATGTTGTAGAATCACAATTTACTACAAATTGTAATTTAATTTAGCAAGACAATATCGGCATCTACAAAAGTGATCTTTTTGAATTCATCTTTACTATAGAAATGATCTTGTTGAATTCATCTTGCTTTTCTCTACGAAGATAAAATAAAGTTTGATTTTGTATAGATATTTTATGAAATTGTATATATTATATTTAAGTCATGTATTTGATATATTTTTATTTAATTTATTACATATAATGGTGTATTTTAATATCTATCATGAATTGAATATTTTCAAAGGTGTTCTTAAAATGTTTTGCTTGATGTAGTACTTTCAAAGTAATGCAGACGAAACAAAAGAGGAATTTCAGCTATTTCAATATATTAATAAGATCTATGGTCCTCATTTTCCCTTTAAGGACGTCTCAATCTTCCCGTACAGTCTTCTGGTGTTCTCCAATTCTCCCCATCAACAGATTCTCAGCCAAACAGAAACCAATATGCTTTGCGTAGCGCAGCCGTTGATAAATATGCTTGATGCGATAATATACGAATTTCTAATAGTTTTGAATGCATTTTTACAACAGATTTATGGTCATTGTGTGTGCGTGTGTGTGTGTGTGTGTGCGTGTGTCGCACTTTGTCAAGGACCGTTGATGTTGTTGTTGGCGGGCGTGGTCAGATAGACAAACGGGAAAAAGTGGCCGCAGGCAGAGCCGCATGAAATGCCAGTTGAATTATATAGACCATTTGAATGAAATTATTTTAATTGCGTAAATCACTTTGCAGCCAACCAAAATTCAACAATGCTGCGGCATTTACAACGACTTTTATATGCATATTTATATGTGTGAGTGTATGTGGGTGTGTGTGGGTGTGTGTGTGGGTCACTTATTGGCCCATTGTATGCGACGCAACTTTGGGGTGCTTCACTGCGAGCAGCAAGAGGCAATGCATGCAGCAAAGAGGAATGAATGGAACAGAACGCAAAGAGCAGAGATGGGATAGTGGGAGAGGTGGCAGTGGTGCAGTGGTGCCGTGGTGCAGTGCGCCTGCAGTTGTGAATTGGAAACTAACGAACAACAGTACTCGAAAATTTAAACAAATATTTCAGCTGGCATATTTGCACTCCATTCCAAAGTAATTGTTTTCCCTAGGTCGCCAGTACAAATAAATTTTGGCAACAATTGCCATGGCAAACACTATAAAAACAAGCGAGTGCGAGCAAGCGAGCATAGCGCTTAGATACCCTGCAATAGCAAGGGAATGGAATGGCAGTAAGCATGCAGAGAAAAGAGGAGTAGCTAACAGATTTCAATTGATGAAGTAGACTGATGAGAGCTGTGCTTGCATGCAGATATACCCTCTTCAGCTCTCCACTCGAGGGTATACGGAGTGCAGTCATGGCAACAGCTCCACTGGGATGCAGAGCAGTTGTTGGTTGGCTTGTTCCATTGTAATTGCCACCATAATTTGTCGAAATTATCAGTAATATTATAAATTAATTTCAGTTTAGTTCCCAACTAGCGGGACATTTGCAAATATGCTGTAACACGTGGCGTATGCGCGCTATCAAACAGAAGCACACATGTTGCGACACCTAAAAAGGTTGATAATAATTTATGATATGTTCGCTGTCACTTTTCGGCAACTGCATTAATAAAATATGCAGTTAAGCTAACAATCCCCAACAACAACAAAAAGATAAATAGAAAAAAATAAAACATTTCCATTTCCATTTCCAGTTCCAGTTCCAGTTCCATTTCTGTTCGCAAGCTCAACTTTTTGCGCTGACAACAAGTTAAAACTTGATTTGGCTTTTGCTCTCTGTTGCAAATCCTGCAGCCCTGCGAGGCGTGACCCATTGAAAAGTTTGCTTTGAATATGAAATAGCCAACAGAATATGCGTGCAGAACTAAGCAAGCACTTTGGCACTAACAGCTCAAGACGCCAAGACCCCACACATGCGCTAACAATGGCCCGCCCCATCTCCATCCATCTCCATCCAGCCCGTTCGATTGCTGTTGGCCAAGTATATTTGACTTGGATTTGTTTGGCTCTCAAGTGGTTATTGTTGTCGCTGAAGCATAATGCATGGTCGTGCGCTATAAAGATATGAGCTGTGATGCGATGGGATGCGATACGACGCGTTGCGATGCCGCCAGCATGATAAATGATATGGCTTAGTCGCGCTCAGTGCGCCTCCAAATAACGTCTGAAAGCCTGCCCATCTGCCTTGCGAACTATTATGATGTGCTTAGAACCAAGTACTTACAACATATTTGCTGACAACAGAAAGGCAGACGACAGACAGCAGACAGCAGCCGACAGACATCAGTTGCACTTAGCGCTAAGTATTTTAGCAATAGAAAATGATTTCAATCTGCGCCAAAATCCACTTCAGTTCAGCTTAGTTCAATTAATGTGAAGAACTGTTAGCGATAACATATTCCTTTCGACTGCTGTTAAACTAATTACAAAAGAGGAAATTATTGAGCATGATAGGTACTTTTAATTTCACTTATTTACAAATACCCCACTGCCAATTCCCTTTTCGACCTATTTAAGTGTCTTTAAGAAGACCATATTTTTACAGGACTTATTGTTATATAGCCAATACACAAACTCTGTTAGTTGAGGTTTGCAACCTTGCTAGAATAACAGCGTGATTTAACGAAATACACTTAACGAATGTTAGCTGGCCAGCGAGTTTAGCTCATTTAACGTAACGTTAAGCTATACTTATTTAAAGTGTAGCATACTCTCGGGCTAAACATTTCTGTTATATCTGTGAATTTTGTATACGAGGACTTACTTTCATACAGTTAATACACAAACCATTGCTACGGTCAATTTAATTTTTTTTCAACTGTGCGAAAAAGGAAATTAGTAAAATGTTGTTAGTTAAAGAACGCTGTTAAATTACAGTGCGGCCTATGTTAATTTTAAAATCTTACATTTTATGTTAAGTTTACTCTTTAGTAATGATTCCTAAATAAGGGATTTTGATGAGAATTCATTTTAATTTAATACTATTAGAGAGTAGCATTTTCGAAGATATTACTCTGTATATTATTTACCGTTACAAAGCACTGTTCTGTATACCTGCCTTAACCCTTACTACCTGTTCCAGTCGAAACTGAACCTTGTCAAACTCTTTTGCTTCTTGGTAATTTTTATTATGGAATTGAAATCTGTTTTGCGCAGCAACTAATCAACTCTGAGCACAAAACGAGCTGTTGGCTACGCCCACTGTTGGCGGCGTAGATGAAAGAGAGGCAAGAGCACAATGCTTAAAAGTGTCCTCGTAGATCACCGTGCTGCTCGCTCGATAGCTCGCTGTCGGAGAAGACACGCTTCACTATGGCTTAATTGCTTTGAAATAAGCCACACCCACGGTGCCGAAAATTTCATCTTGCACGCACATTACGGCTGTCGTGGGGCAAGGGGCGGTCCGCTTTGATCTGCAGGATCAGAGCGACCGGCGAGGGGCGCGCTGTCAATTGCGGTTGGCTTGAAAAGCGGTTTGGTTACGCTGTTGACGCTGTTGATTCTGTTCCCTTGGCCCAGCTCTTACTTATCCTAGACTGAGAGAATGAAGTGTGTAATTCGAAATTAGCTGAGCTCTGCTCAGCGGCACCTTTGTGCGCACCTGCTGGCAACATGTCCTTGTGCTCGGCTACTCAGTTACGCATCAGAAAAAGAAACAAAGGATCGCCGCTATACGTAGCAATATATCTATCTGCATACATACATATATGCACATATAGAAGACATATGGTTATTGATTTGTTTGCTGCGGCGACTTCATTCAGTCATCGAACATCGATTTGCATGTTTCGAGTTAATTCGTTACCGATTCAAAAACGTAAAGTCAAAAGCAGAATTTATAACCGCACACATCTGTATGTACATTTATAATCTGACTAATTTTAGGATATTCATATCAAGAGTAAAAAATACAAATAAAACAAATCAAATAAACAAAGCTGAACGAACCAAGTCCGCCTGCATAGACGACTGTGATTGCTGCTAATCAGGTTTTCTTCTCAGCCAAATTAGATTTCATTTTCATATTTCAATTTCGAAACAGTCGAACCGTCGAGCAGCCGAACAAAATGCAAAATCAGTAAGACCAGTAGTCGCGACATGATATAAATTAACTGTTTTGACTTTGTGAAATGAAATGCGGCCTCTTTGAAATTCCAATTCAAATCGATCTCTTGCAGCAGCCCCACTAAAAAAAAACAGTGGGTGACCGAAACACAAAAATAACGAAAAATATCATAGCTGACATGACTATAAGATACCCTAGCAAGAAGGTTCCTACAATAAATATGTATCAGTTGTAGATACTTTAATGAAGCTATAAAGATATCAATATATATATATATATATATATATATATATATATATATATTTATATATATATATACATATATATATATATATATATAATATATATATATTTTTTTTTTTTTTTTTTTTTTTGCATTGAACTAACTTTAGTTCTCCAGAGAATATTGAAAGGAAATATGCATGCACATATAGGGCCGATTGAAATTGTTATACATGTATACAGACAATACATATATAATCTAACTATATATATATCCCTCTTAAGGCTTCTCCCAAACACGCTTGAGGATTGAATTGATTTGGAATTGAAAGCATAGATTTTTAGAGGAGAATCGTATAGACATTTCTAGAAAAATTGATACTTTTATTCATACTTTTGTAGCTGCATCTACAGATTAATACTATTTTTTAAAGGTCCCATGAAAAAGATGTACATATTTATATGAATATCAACAGTACAAAAATTGATGATAATTACGTGTAGACACATTTTGATCTATAATCAGATATACATTCTCCTCATTCAATTCTGCAGAAGTCTCTTGATCAGTAGAGACAAGAATATTCATACATACATACATTAATTCTCTTTAATAACATTTGTATTCTTAGCATAGTTCAAGCTCTGACCATTGCTTATGCTATTAAATTAGCCAAGCTTAGCTCTAATCGCTATAGGGTATATCATATGTGATATTTAAAATATCATTAAGAGTAGTATTGGGCTTTTTTGGTTGGGGTGCTGGCCATATCTTCGTATCGTTAGAGTTACCAGCGCACCGATTTCTTTTCGGCTTAAATGGTTTATGTGCGTTTGCAACCAGTTTAGGCCGTTGCCGTAGCCGTTGGTGCTGCCGCTAACGCTGCTGTTGCCGTTGCCATTGCTGTTGCTGTTGCTGTTGCTGTTTTCGTATTCAATTTAAAGTTTTAGGTGGGCCGTGGCCGGCGCCTTTGAAGCGTGCATCTCGTTTACCACGTGCCGTGCCCCACTCAAACTGAGAGAGTGAGGCTCAGATTGAGTTTGAGACGAGCTTCCGACTGGGCTTTTGCGTCAGCAGTCGCAGCAGGAGTTACAAAATATGCCGACTGATCCAATGATCCAATCAAATCAGCGACAAAAAGCGCCATTTGAATTAATAAACAAAAATGTTTATCAATCTATAAATATATATGTATACACAAATATATAGAGGTATATGTATGCATATCTTAGTTTATTATTAATAAATATGCATTTTGATATTCGGTCTCTCAAGCCGAGTAGCAATTCAAACGATTTTAATGAGGTGCTCAGCATTTTATGATTTAATTAAGCCTTCATTTCGCAGTTGTTGTTTACTTCGATTTTATTATGAGTATCTAGTATATATCTATATATATAAATATATATATTTATATAGAGCCTAAGCCCCATTTGTTGTGCCTTAATTATGTACGTTTTAAATTCTTAATGAATGCCCCATTTGGCGATTGTCGATGGCCGATTGCCGATTGCCGATTGGCCTCAGACGGGGGTGTTCGGCTTCTCAGCTACTTCAGACATGCGACAATGATTTAAATGATAACGAAACCCATCTGCATAATATAGTAGGAGCCCCTATTTTGGCATTACGGAAAGTTTATATGAGAGGGAAGCCAAACTGGAACGAGCCGGAGCATGGATCCATTAGGCAGCTCAATAATTATATACGAAACTATTCCGACGCTGAAATAGCTCAATAGCAATTCAGCGAGCTCTTTTCCAAAGAAATTTACAGATTAGATCATTTAAAAGTCCCACGAATACTTAAGCCAAAGTTTGAATTTCTTTCCAAACTCCAGTGCTATTATATATGTAGGTAATCTAGGCCTTTTGTCATGTCACAATATCTATCAAGCCCTCCACTTTCCGTTAATCCTTTTAACCACTCAGTCACTTCCGCATGCCCTTAACAAGAACAACTGAAATTGTTAAGAAGCGTGTAAGAGCTGCCTAAAGAGAGCTTCGACATGGCTGAGCGGCCCATGGAGGTCTGTCCAAAAGGGGAGCTGGCGACATATGTAGGTTGCGTTTTGTAGCTTAGAATCAAAGTCGGATCAGCGCAAATCTCTGTGATCTCTGTGAATGTGGATCTGTTGCCTTCGCTGCCTCTGCCGCTGCCAGCGTCTCTGTCGCTGCCGCTGCCTCTGCTGCTGTCTCAGTCGCTGCTGCTGCCGCTGTCGGTTGAACACTTTGATGTCCTAATTGGTTTATTACTTTGTCGGCATCTCGAGTCTTCTTTGTGTTTTTGTGTTTTGTATTCTTTTTTATGCTGTTGCCTGTTTTATTTATTTCTTTATTTCTTTGGGTTTTCATGCGGCCGCTGCGCTGCATTGTGTAAAAAAAAATAAATAAAACGCGCCCGTTGTGGCTCTCGAATCCCGAGCCAAGCTCCAGCCTCAAGCCCCAAAGCGGCTGAGCACGCGCACAGCACGGGAATGGGCAAGGGGGATGGGCATGGCCCAAGGGGCATGGCATACACTCCAAAAGACCCGCCCCGCCCCACCAAGCCCCCCTTCCGCTCTACCGCCCCTCTGCATGGCCTATGCTTGTTTACAATGTTACCGCGTGTGCGTTCAATCAACATGTTGCGATATCAGCGCAATTTGTCATCCCATAAACAACAATGCAACATGGCTAAATGCTTGCCCCCTATATCATATGCCAGCCGAGACAATAATCGGTTGCGGAAAGACTATACTTATGCGTGTATGCAATGCTCAGGCGAACAAAGGGAAGACCTACCTCAACCAAATACATTGTAGCGCTATCATAAAAGGTGTGCGTTTTGAGCAAAAGTTACAAACAATCACTAAAGTCTTTCAAAATTTGATGCTTTTACAAAAGTTTTTATAAATTCATCAGAATATGTATATATAATATATATAATATATCGACTTTTTCTTCACTTTATTCATAACTTTTTCTTACTAAAACTATAACTCTACACAGTCAAATTTTTCTTCCTCATTTTCCACTATTTTTGTTCAGTTCAGCCAGTTCTTGCCTGAGTAGTCGCCGTAGGCGTAGCAGACGTCGACGGAGCTGCTGCCGCCTGCGACGCTGTTGTCTAAGCCGTTTTAAGCGTTGTCGACGGGCTCTTGGTGATCTGGTGGGGCTGTTGGGTCCAACCGTGCCGATATTAGCTGTGGTGCTGCCGATGCGAGCAGTGGTGTTGGGAGCTAAAGGTCTTGAGGGTGTTGAAGCTCTAATAGTAGTATCGTCGTAGTTGTAATCAGGATTAAAATATTCATATTGGCTGTTAACCAACTGAGCCAGCAAAAGGCTGCAGAGAAGTCCAAGAAGTAGAACAAACGTCGACCGCATTGTCAAATGCCAATGATACGACTTGATAGCCCATGCAACTTATATATCAAAATAATTGTTTGTTGAGTACCTTGACTGAACAGCTGTTCTTAAAGGTGTGCGCAGTCGGCTTCTGTTTATTCTTTACAACGGATGTCGGAACTTACTTCCGATCGTACGTATTTCTGTTACAAAAATAAAGATAAATTGTCAACATCACAATGGGTTTTCATATCTATTGTTAATATTTGTTAAATAAAATATTTACACTGAGGTTCATTCCATTGTCATTTGTTCATTTTTTCAATGAACACATTATACATTTGTTGTAAAAGATGTTTGAAATGGGTTCGGCATTTTATATTCTTGTGATATATCTGTATATCTGATTCAGTAAAATGAAGCTGATAATATATAATATATATATATATATATATATATATATATATATATATATATATATATATATATAATTAAATATAATAATATTTATATTCATGACCTGCTTCAAATCTCGTTAACCTAAAAAATCAACTGAACCTATCTATATATCTATTTTCTTCATTTGGATTATATTGAAAATGCAAAGTTTTCAATAAATTAATATAAATTCTAAATAGGAAAATAAATATTTATTTATTTCTGTAGTTTTTATGCAAAGTAAACTTTTTGAATTTCCTCCATTTCGCATTTAGCTTATGGTCACCCACATTTGGCTTAGCCTCTGCGCCTGCGTCGCTGCTGCTGCTAACGTCGGCGTTGCTGCTGTTGCAGCTGCGGCGCTGACGCCTGCGTTTCTGCTGCTGCCGTTAGCTGTTGCAATGCCTCATCTACATTAGCAGCCGCTGCAGACGTATAACTCTGTTGGATGTTGTTGATTCTTCCGTTGTGGTTGTTGCCGTTGTAGTTGTTGTCGCTGCTGCTGTGTCCGCTACTGCTGTGTGCGCCTGGACCCGAGACAGGCAACAAACTAAGCAGAAATAACTTAGAAAATCGGCATAAGTTTAAAGCTTTTATAGAATCTATAGACCATATAATAATCTATGTCGTATAATGCTTGTGACATAGTGAAAGAGCTGCTACCTTATAAACTAAGGTGTCTTTTTAATTGATGTTAAAATTATTAAATCAATATTGTCAGTAGGCTGAAAGCTGAACTCTGTTTGGGTAACTAAAAGGTGAATAATCTTATGTAGCTAGAAAGTGTTTGTTTCTACTCAGAAGTTACACTTAAAATTTATTTCAAGAATTCTATAACAACACAATTCTCAAATATATTACAGCTTGCCAGTTCATATGAATGACTCTTTAAAGTTATTCCACGAATCCTTTTCCATAGCGAAGTCCCAATAATTTTAAGATTTCGGCAGCAAAAAGTCAGTAAACTTCGCCTGCCGTTAATCAGTTTTCCGTGCCACAGTTTTGCAGAGGCTGCGGCAATGTTGCAGCACTCAATCAACATGTTGCGATATCAACACAATTTGTCATTCTATAAGGAAGAGCGGACGTGGCCATGGCCATGGCTCTGACTGTTGCTGCTGTTGCTGCTGTTGCCGCCACACAGCGTAGAGACAATGTTAACCGAAATCTCACATCTACCATGTCGCATCTTTGGCAGCTCTGGCCCGCTGTGCTGCCAAGTTTCGTAAGGTGGTCCTGTCTGATGTTTGCCGTATTCAAAGCATAAGAAAACTCAATCAAGAGGCTCGTAAATCTTGGCACAATTTGATGAGCGCTCAGTGGGAGACCCGTCTCCAGCATCGTCTGCGTCTGCGTCTGTGACGGTGTCTGTGTCTGCGACTGCGACTGCGACTGCGTCTGCATCGTCGTCTCTGTCTTCGGCTCGTGTAAGAGGTCTTACATTTCTCGGCTTATTGATTATCAATGCTGGTGCCGCGTCGGGGACCATTTCCGATTCGTCATCATGAGACGAGTGAAGTTTCAATCTGCTCTGAAATATAGTATAAGAAATATATCTATATATATATATATAAGAACTCTGATGTACGCCGTGTGTGGCGCATTCTGAGTGTTTTGACAGCATGGCACACACACACACACACACACACACGCACACATACTGTTACCAGTTCCACCTAAATTTGATGCAGCACAAGCCCAGGCGACGATCACAGGCGACTTCAAAAGTGTGCGGCTGAGCGTTATTGATCGTCCATGTCCCGCTGTTGTGATCCGCTCCCAGCATGAGGCATTACAAAAGGCCCAGTGATGGCAACAATGCCGCTCGTTGTCGCCGTTGCAGTTGTCCATAATCTACGCACGCACACATTGACAAAGTCGGTCCTTTTGAAGGTCCTTTTGGCCAAAGTTCCCGAGCTCTCACACACACACACACATACAATGCTGGCTGCGCTGTATATGCAAAACACAATGAAGTTCTTTGAAGCGCAGCGCGTCAGGTAAGCGACAATTATTTATCTTACAAATTTACCTGAAATTAAATACTTACGCTGCGAAGCTAAAGTGCTTAGCGAAGCAATGCCACACACGCAGATACCCTGGAAATGGAAGAGGAATGGAGCAGGGGCAATTTTACAATTCAGATATATATAGATACAATATACATATATTAGTGTTACATATTCTCACAGCATCTTAAATGAAATAATTTTCTGTGTCTGCCTTCTGGCTTCATACACCCAATTTGTACATTTGATGTTAACAGGGCAACAAAAGGGCGACAAATTCCCCCTTTTTAATCAGCGGCACGCACTTTGATCACCTGACACACACACACTCATACACACACACACACATACATGCAGACAAGGCCACAGTTTCAGTTGCAGTTGCTGTGGGAACTTACCTGGCCACAAGGTGTGACAAGTCAGCGGATTTGCGTGTTTTCCTGCGAAATATTTAAATGCAAGATTATCGCCACACAGGTAACAGGCAACAGGCCACAGGCAACAACTGTTGCCAACAAGAGGATCGCTAACTTAATCCTGCGGCCTGCCCTTTTGATCTGCTTCTGTTCGACTGGCCGGAGCGTTAACTAATTAGCAGCTGGACTGGCATTTGCCTCATTTCCGCCACAAAACAATTTCGATTAAGGCAAACTTAAAGCAAAAAGCTACCGACAACAACTAATCCAATCATAATCGCGCAATCATAATTACAACAATCTACCAAATGAAACGCAGACCCAGACCCCAGACCCCAGACAGACCAGCCAAGACAAAGACCGATGATGATCGAAGCGGCTGGCGAGTGGTCAGCCAAGCAACCAAACTAACGGACACAAACGAAACCCACAGTTCTGGCCAGCATTGACTTCTATTGCTGTTGTCGGGGCAACTGCACACAGCAACAACAGCAGCACCAGCAGCAACAACAACAACAACAATAACAAGCAACAAGCATCGACAACAGGTTGCCGCTGCCTGAAGTGCTTCGTGGCCAGACAAACGTTAAGATTGTAATAACCATGTTAAAAGCAATTTACGTTTAAAGTGCTACTGTGATACGCCGCCGATGCGTTTCTTGATTAAGAACCCAGAGACGCAGCGACGAGAGAGGAGGCACACACACACACACATACACAGAGATATGAAGACTGGACAGTAAGTAGAAGGCTGCAGGAGCTGCCTTGTCTGCTCGTCTGCATTTATTTGGCGGCAAAAGTTGTTTTTTTTTTCGAACTTTCCTTTCATATTCACAGTCCACTTAACACGCGCGTCGCACAATGCGCCTCAAAACACAAATGAGCAGCAGCAACAGTTGTTGTTGGTGTTGTTGTTGTTAGTGCTGCTGCCCCAACGGTGGCGGCAGCCTCAGAAATCTGTGCCTCGGTCGGCACGCTTTGATGTTGGGAATGGCGTGTGCCCAATGCAGAGATTCCGCTTTGTTGTTTTGCCGACGCCAGCGACGTCGTCGTCGTCGTCGCAGTCGTCGCCGTCGTCGTCGTCGTCGTCTTCGGGCATGCAACAGCAATTTGCCGCCAAGTGAGTCGCAGCAAGCGTGGAGCGTGGAGAGCATACACAAGAGATACAAACAAACAGAGACTGCGAAAGAGACACTGCGATGGAGAGCAAAATCGACTTAAACTCAACTCCCAAAGATGCCCAAAGTGCCCAAGAGTGGCTCAGCTCCTACAAACACTACATACTCTGCAGTGTTTGCCGTTATTTCCCATATAGAAGTTTGTTAATTTCTTATGGATTAAAATGTCATAAAAGTTCGCAAATCTCTCACAAAAGCAAATGTCTACGTGAATTAAGAATTTATTATCGAGTATCGAATATATTTTAAAAGTCTTATGGATTGCCAAACTCTGTAAATTATTAAAGTGTTGCTCGCTCATTAAAAAAATTTATAAATATGCCCCAACTCTCCCACAACAGTGTAATATTATTTTTGAACATCCATATATTATTATATAATATTATATTATATATTTAACGCAAAATATGTCAACTTGAAAAATAACTGTTTTTGAGTCTAGATTGACTTAACTTGGATTTTCAATACGCTAAATTTGAATATTTTTGGCAATATTTATAACTTGTAAAAATCTATACTATTCTTCGACCTTCCCAAATATTATTTACTATTATTATGACTAAATTTTATATAAAACCTTAATTTTCTCAAAATCCCGATATTCTACTTTTAATGATTATAGCTCGTATGAAGGATGTATAATTTTCAAGGAGGTCATACGATTGTCTATCATAGATTATTGTGCAGGTATAGCAGCATAATATATTTTAAATAAATAATATATTTAAATCAATTCCATAAATCTATACAAAATAATCCAGACTTGATTAATATTTAAAAAAAAAAAAACTAATTCGTAAATTTTACCAAACTATACTACACAGCTTCTACTATTATTGTTAAATAAGCTCGGCTAGTTTTTCTACTTCTTTGCAAATAAATAAACTCTTTTATGCTCAATTTTATATGACAGAACTTCAAACTTATGCGAAAGAGTTGCAATTATGATGATAATCTGCTTAAATGAGAGCGCAAGATGAAGAGCTGACTGGCTGGCTTGTATAGGTATGTCTCTGGCTGTAGCACCTGTTGCTTTTCCCACACAATGTTGCAGTTTGCAAATCGACAGCTGCAACAGTCCACAGGATCAAAGGCAGTTACCGTAACTCAGTCGAGGTTGAGCTGTATGATCCGTTAATAAAGTTGTGCGTCTTGGCTGAAATTTTAATTGCTTATCGAGCGCGACCTGAGCACATCTGTTGAAAGGTTAGAGCCAGAGATAGAAGACGAAATAGAAAGAGAGGCAGAAAAAGAGAGACAGAGAGAGAGAGAGAGAGAGAGAGGATGAGAGAGAGAGATAAATATAAGCTGAGATTCCTTCGTGTTGCACGATTGATGTCAAGCGCTGCGACTGCGGCAACTGAGACTTTAAAGATTATGCCGAAAGTTATGATGGTAGCAGCAACAGCAGCAGCAGCAGCAGTGGCAGCGGCATCAACTACGCGGCTCCAGGTGTTCTGGCCTAGCATGCGAAATTATATGGCTCAGTGGCAGCAACGGCAGCAGCAGCAGCAGCAGCTTTAACTACGCAGTGGCTGCTTCTTCAACAACATTATGAGCATCAGCATGATCACCATCATCGTCATCAGCTGCTGCTGCTGCTGGCGTCGCTGGGCAGTGCGGCAAAAGATGAAAGGTGGCGGCAACACTTTGATGCGGCCAAGATCAAAGCTGCCGATTGTTTACATAATAGTGGCCTTTGAAACGGAACAATAGAATGCCAGGATCAAAGACACCGACCGGTTAGTGCGCTTAAGCGAAATGAATGTCCATGTCCCGCATCAGCGAGGGGCCAACGCAACGCAACGTAACGCAACGCAACGGCAACGATCATCTGTTTCTCCTGTTGCTGCTGCTGCTGCTGCTGCTGTTGGGCAAAAGTAGCACTCGTCTTCATCATGATCATCCTCTCGAGCCGAAGACATCATTATGCTCGGCTTTCAAATTGTGTGCAAGTCGTGTGCGAGTCTTGTAATTGTTGCAAAAGAGTTACAGCCCATGCCCACGGTCATACCCCCCACCCCCCGTCCAACCTCGATTACTGTCTCTTGCTCTGCCCAGTGCCGTGCTCCCTGCTGATTGCGCGTTAAATGTTTATGGGCATTCATCGCGTGCTGTTCGGCGGCGTTTTAATTGCCCCCAATGCTGCAGCAGCAACAGCAACAGCGGCAACAGCAGCAGCCACAGCCACAGCCACAGCCACAGCAGGCACAGCAAGTGCCACACGGTGCGTATGAGCAATGCGAGCATCCAATAATCTCAAGAGATGTCGCCGCATAATAATTGCGTACTCGGTCTCGTACTTAATGCAAAATTATTGCAGCGCCTTTCCAATTCTCACTTTCAAGTCGCCGACAAGTTTTTGTTTTATGTATTTATGTATTTTGTGGGTCCATAGGCCTACAAATTTCTCTATTAAACAAACGATCAACGATGGAAAATAAAATTAATTTAGTCCGTGATAGTAAAAGAAGCAGCAGAAGCACCAAATAAAAACATTTGCAAAATACAATTTTATGGCTACTAAATGCGCTCATGGAGGCCGTTAAAAACAAGTATGCGGCGTTGAAAGATCGTAAAAGATTGAAATATTTCGATTTCGGCAACGGCATATCAAAGCCAGAGATATTTTTGTATTTAATGATCGGTCATTAATTGAATTTCGTATAGAAATGGAAATGGAAATGCGTGGCAAAGGGCCATATGGATAAAGTCCCTGTAGACCAAGAAGAGACACATATATATATGCATATGTATATATCCGAGATGATTTCTCTCGCATTTCGGCAGCAATTTCGTATGGGAATTAAACTTTTTTTTTTTTTTTGTAGATTTACAATTAGATAAAGTCGCGACTGACTACTTTATTGAGATTTTATGTGCTTAAGCCGCCGTCCCACATATTCCAAAATATATATCCCAGGGCCACGGCGGCTTGGGCTCTTTCCAAGAAATGCCGCGCGATCATAAAACACAAAAATGCGCCGCATTAAAAACATAAAAATACATATATATCTATATAGGTATACATACATAAATATATATGAAGATGGGCGAATTATTGAAGCTGACGTTGCGGGTGCTTCTGAGCGCAGCATAAAACGTAACTGCATTCAACATTTGCAATTACACTAAATTAGCATTAAATATGCCATTAAAAAGTGCGACAAAAAAACCAGCAGCAATAAAACAAAAGACTTAGGCAACGAACTCGCCCAGCGCAAAAGATGGCGAATTAAACAACAACATTAAACCAAAAGCAAAACGAAAACTGAAATTCGAAATCCGAAAAAAATGAAACCGAAACGAAAACCAGAAGCCATTTCGGCTTTCGATTAAGCAGATCAAAGGCGCTGATAAAAGCGTAAGACGATTATTAAAAAACTAAAAAAAAGGAGCCAACATCGACGTCGACGCCGACGCAACGCGCTCTGTGAGCGAGTCGGAGAGTGAGCCACTAAAAAGAGAGAGAGAGCGCATAATTCTTTCAAATTGCATTGCCTTGCAGTTTATTATTAGTTTTGTTATTATTTTGCGTATTCTAAACAAAAACGAAGACCACGCCGAGCACGCCAAGTGGTTGGCATGCGAGAGCAAGCGAGCGAGCTGAACAGATAGAGCGCAAGAGAGCAGCGTATGAGCGCACGTGAGCCGCAGCAGGCAGCGACGCTGACGGCGACGTCGCTGCCGGCGTCAGCGTCAGCGGCAACGCTGCCGAAGAGCGACAACAAGGCAAGGTAAAAATTTCATTCCGTTTCGAGCATTCGACGTGTGCGGACGTACCAACAAGTGTCTTCCCAGTCTCAGTCTTAGTCTCAGTCTCAACTCTCTCACGCAGTCGTGCAACGGGCGTTCAAAGTGTTCCCAAATCAATATATACAAAAATAATCACAATTAATATCAAGCATATAGAATGAAAGTGGTTGCCGAGTGTGCATGGCAAAACATGGTTAAATATTTGCAGAATGTGCAACAATAAACATGCAGTGCTTCAAAATTGTGCATTGATAGCAAACAGTGCTTAACAACTTGATAACTGAAAGGAGCAGAGCAGCCAAGCAGTTCAATAAAGGCTATAATCATAATTATTTATCATTATCAATACATATATATATATATATATACATATGTGAGCCATGGCAGCTGTTCAGATACAAAATATGCCAGCCGCCACAAATAAATGGATTAAATACAACAACAACAACAATCACACACACAAGCAGGTGAGTTTAACCACTGAATTTATTGGCTAAGCCATACAGTAGCTGCAACAACAACAGCAATAACTTATTAAAGAGGGCCGCGAATATCAAAAGTTGCCGCTGAAGTTAAAGAAAAAAAAAAAACAGGCCAAAAACAACACGAAAAAACAGTAGCACGTCAATTAAAATTAATAGCTTCCGACTTAAGCCGCCCAATCGAGTTGACCGAAAAACTCCAACAGCAGCAGCAGCAACAACAACAGCAGCAACATCTACAGCTTTATTTACGACATTAGCATATCGCAGAAATCGAAATCAATTTGAAAATCCTTTGCAAGGGCATAAAAAATCAGCTTAAATTTGCCTGTGTGCGCAAAAGGCCAACAACAACAAAAAAGAGTTACCAAAAAACATATACATATATATGTATGTAAAAATAAATAAAACGCAAACAAACCAAAAGTCAAAAGGCCGACAGAACGCAGCGCAAAGACTTTTTTTATTTAAGTATAGCTAACCAAAAACCCTCATCAGCAACAACAACAACAACAACAACAACAAAGTGCAGGCCGCTTTCGTGCGCTCCACTTCGCTTGAAGCCACAACCACATCCACATCCACAGCTCCACAGCTTGCAGAGTCCCAGTTCGTATAGCCTCCACGCCATATAGCGTATAGAGTAGTTGGCTACTGTTTTCAAAGTTAAGATCAATGAGTGCGACGACTGCCTTTGGGTACGCTCGTACGTTCGTGCGCTTGGGCCGAACTGGTTGGCCGGCTGGCTGGCTGACTGGCTGGCTGGCTGGTTGCCTGGCTGCGAGATCTGCTTTGCAGCATGCCGCAAAGCGGCATTGGCCATCGGGGCGGCAAAGTACAAAGCTGAAAACGGCACGGGTTTAGCGCGCTCAGAGTAAAAAGCGATCAGCGTAGCCGCTCGGCAGACGTGCGCACATCCCACAGATACAAAGATACAGTCACATATACACACACACACACACATACACGGTGAGAGCTGTGGCCGGTCTAATAACGATGCCTGGCACTTGGCTACATGTTTTAGGCCGCGGCTTCGGCCTTTTGTTGTTGTTGCTGCTGCTGCTGTCGCTGCTTGCGGCTTCATTTGAGGCTGCTTCCGAATTACCTGCGTGGCATTGCAGTTGCCGCAGCAACAGCAGCATCAGCAGCAGCAGCCTCAGCAGCCGTTGCGTTATTTCCATGCCATAAAAAGTATTAAATTGCTGCAAACAGGTGTATTTTATGAATGCCTCGCATCAGGCAGTTGTTGGCTCTGTTTTAGGAGCAAAGCCAGCAGCAGCCAGGCAGGCAAGGGCAGACAGGCTAGCGGACCAGTCTCTTTGCTGTTGACCATTGCAGTTGCAATTATGTTGCCTAGTCTTACGCTCAAGCTGCAAGCTCTAAATGCAACAAAAAAAATATAAAGGTCAATTCAGCAGAAAATATAAATTATGATAAATGAGAGATGAACTAAAGATAAAAATAAGAATATGTTTATATTTAGTTAAATATGAAAGGAAGCTAATATAATTGTTATGCAAAATGTTGAAGACTTTATCAATGATTTTCATAAAGACATATAAATAATAAATAATTGATAAAAATATATGTCTGCAAGAAGGCAATTTCCTTTGAAATCTTTAATTTCAAAAGGCCGCAATCTCTATGATTAATAGAATCCTTTAATACCTCTACGCAATAGCCCAAGTTTTTAAGCTCCTCAGTTAATCAAAAGCTCTGCCCACGCTGCTTCCGTTTAAATTTAACGGTTGCTCCACTATAAGATTTGCATTTTGCGCGCGTTTTTCATATTTTGCCTTCGCCGCTGCCGCCGCCGCACGAAAATCAAACAAACTGGCAACAACAATGGGACTAACAATAAACAACAACAAAAACAATGGCAACGGAAGTTTATTTATGCCTGGCCCGCTATTTGTTTAAGCGTATACGATAAGCCGCGTGAGACAAAGATAAACAGACGGCCGACAGGGAGAGGGAGAGAGAGAGAGAGAGAGAAAGAGAGCGAGCGCACTGTTTAGTTGTTGCTGCTGTTGCAGCAAGTGCTGCGGCTAATAACTTGATGCAAGGTGAAGGGGCTACAACAGAACCAAAAGAAGGCAAAAAACACATATAAACTCAAACCACAACATGCCTCAGCACACGACCCACTTGCCCCACACACCCTCAACTCTCAGGTTTAGCCGAGCGCAGTCATTACAGTCGCTCGGTTCCTTTGATTTGACAAGGTCGTTATTGATTATGTTTCATATTTGAGTGCAAGTGTGTGTGTGTGTGTGTGTGATGATATTTATATATGTGTGTGTTTATGTGTTGAGACGCTTGTTAGCATGTAATATGTAAACGAACAGGAAAATACAACGTAGTTTAAAAATATATTATATACAACACTTTCTTAAAGGATGCTTTGACAACTTTTATATTTCGATTAGGGCTATCTATAAAATACACTTAATATGAACTCAAAGAAAACTAAAGTTAACTTTAATAAGTTAATTTATAAATATATCGCTTTTTGCTTCTATCATCTATATATCTTTAAAAAATTTATACTTCGTAAATTACATTAAATATAAAATATTATTTTATTCCACTTAGCTTAAGTGAATTTTAATAGGTAAATTTTTAAATATATTGATTTTTGCTACTCTGTTCAACAGGTCTGTCCGAAGATTATAAATAATTATGAGCCATAAATTGTGTTGCCAATTTGTAAAGAGATTTGCAAATTTTTAAATAGATTAATTCACTTAGTCAGGCATTTAATAGTAGTCTAACCTGTAAAAGCCTAATTGCATTACAATTAACACACACCAGCACACACACACACACACGCACCATTCACAATCGTATCAAATTAATTCAAGTCACCACAGGGCGTATGCTTAATTTATTATAAAAACTAAAAAAAGTATATACATATATAAATAACAACAACTAAGCGCTTAGCGCCAGCGCCAATCACTAAAAGAGAGAGCGAGAGAGAGGGGGAAAGAGAGAGAGGGAGAGCGAGAGCGACTTGACTATTTGCAGCAATTAATAAAAACTGACAATTTAATCGTCGCGACAAGTAGTTGGCTGCCAGCCAGCCCCCAGACAGAGCAGCTGCCTAAACTCTGCCCGACACCGGGGCGAACGGAGCTTGGGGTGGGTCGGGCGCCTTTGTCGGCATTACTGGCCGCAAGAAATCGGTATACTAGCCCGACCGAAAAGAAAGAGAGGGGGCCAGAGGGAACGAGAGAGAAACAGAGATAGAGAGAGAGAGGAGTTGCTACAAGCCAAAAGCAAAATATTAATAAGCAGTGCCCGCAATTAATAGCGCAACTTAAGACGCTATATAGGGTAATTAAGCGGCGCTTGTGAACATTTTTTCCTTTGGCGTAGCCGACGACGACGACGACGGCGGCAGCGGCGACAGAGCAGCTGCCGATGTTGTTGCTGTTGCTGTCGGCGCTGCCGTTTTTTCTCTTAACAGGTAAACAACAAGTGCAACGTACGCTCGAATCTAAGTATCTCTATCTTCACTTGTGGCTGTATGTGTGTCCGTGTGTGTGTATGGGTCTGCGTGTGTGTGTGTGTGTGTCTGTCTGTGTGTGTGTTTGTCAATGTGGGCACGCGTTTTGTTTACTCAAGCGTAAATCCGCGCACACACGTAATTTTTGTTATATTATTTTGTATTTTTGTGGGTCTTGGTTAACATTAGAAGATCGTAGGCGCAGCCCCAAAACTAAATTGTCAAGCATGTCAATAGGCGAGGGTTGCTTAAACACTTTGCAGCAGCTGTGAAGAAGACTTTATTTTATATATATAATTAATATATATTTTTAGAAGAATTATTATATAACTGTTATGTAATTGCCAGAGACATAAATAAAGATGTCTTAAGTCCGATAGTTATATATATATATATATATATATATATATATATATAATTTAGTTTTATTTTTTGGTCTAATTCGGCGCATTAATTCTCACTGCTAACACTGTTTGTTAACTTAAGCAAATTTCACAACTCATTGAACAGCTCTCGCAGCGTTAGAATTCTTGTCAATTTGTTAAGCGGCAAACATCAGAGAGTTTTGTTTTGTTTTTTTTTTTTCGTTTTTGGTTACTTGAGTTGTGTTGTGGCAGCACGATGGGGGGAAGGCCTCCACTAACAGACAGGCAGCAATCAAAACGGCAGCGATAGCAAAACTGAAAACTGATTGAAGAAAAGTCGCTCAATTTGTGTGTGCAACAAGAGCAGAGGCAACAACAGCAGCAGCAGGAACCACAACTTAAAGCTAGATGTCTGACAGCTTAAAGCTTTAGCCGGCGGCTTAAAGCTTAATGCGCTACCGTTACTTCAACTTGTTGAGCAACTGACCAAGTTTTGTGGTGTGTGTGTGTGTTTGTGTGTCCATAATTGTTCTGGCTGTTTTTGTAGGCCTCCTCTCAAATTGTCCGTGTCATTTGCATTTTGTCTGCAAATTGTCGTCGCTAGAGGCAGAGACAGCGGCACAACTTCAAAGCCAAAATAAACATTGATTGAAGATTTCTTTACGATTTCTGAATGGTTATTTATGCAGAGACAGCGGCGCAGACAGGCGGACACAATTGACAGACTGACACACTGAGACACTAAAATCGTTGCCTTTGACTTGTTGTTATTGTTGTTGTTGTTGTTGTTGCTGTGGTTTGTGTTGCTGTTCTTCTGTTGTTGGCGGCACGCGTTTTGTTGTTGGCATTTAGTTGTTTTTGTATCATTTACAAATTGCTGGAAAATAGCGTAAAATCAAAACAACAACAGCAACAACAACGAAAACCACAAATCGCCGCTGCTCATTTGATTGATGTGCACAACCGACCTTAAGTTCAAAGCCAAGAACAGCAACAACAACAACAACAAGACCAAAACTGAAACAGAAACAGACGTCGACAACGCTGATTACCACGCGTCAGCGGCCATGACAATGTGAAATCCAGCTGTATGTGTGCGTGTGTGTGTGTGTGTGTGGACCCACGAGGCGTATGATTAATATACAATTGATGTGTGTAATAACAGAGCAGTTCTCTAGCCCATGTTTGACTAAATAGTTGGCCCTCACTCTGGCACTCTCTCTCTCTCTCTCTCTCTGTATTTCTGTCTCTCTTTCTGCCTCTCTCACCATGCGCTAATGCGAACAGCAAACAACAACAAACAGTGCACAACGTAAAATAATAACAACAAAAACGTAACGAAATACGCGGCAAAAATTTCTTTGATCTTATCGCAAAGCTTCTTGCTCGCATTTTGATCAAAGCAAGTTTTTCCGCCAAAATACAAAGACAACAACAACAACATCAACAGAAAACCACAAGAGCAACAGGCGGTCGCAGCATGTCAGAGCGAGAGAGCAATACGCAAAGAGAGAGAACAACTGATATTACGACGACAACAACAAAAAGTTGTGAATGAGTTTTGAGTTAACGCACTGTCGGAGAGAGAGAGAGCGGGAGAGCGGAGCGAAGAGAGAGCAGTCGAGCGCGTGCCGAGTGCAGCTTTAAAGCTTGCATACAAAACAGACTGGCGACAAAGCTACTGCAGCAAGAAAGCTTTTCGAGCTAAACTTAATTTGAATACGAACTCGTGAGAGTAATTTCTATGGCATTTTCCAGCTATACTAAATATAGAAATTCTTTCTCTTGCAGTCGACGACGACGACAACGACGCAACTGTGCTGTCAGCTGTCGCTGTTGCTGCCGCTGATTGCACTCAGCGCATTGCCGCACGCCAACAGCAACAGCATTAATAGCAGCAGCAGCAGCAGCAGCAATTCAAACAAAAACAACAACAACGACAACATTGAAACATTTGGCGTGCGAAAAGCTCCATTGGAACTGGAACTGGAGCAGGCGGAGGCCAATGGCAATTCGCTGAACATGATACAGCGCAACTACATGATCATGCACCCAGCGGGGGCAGCGTCTGCGAACAGCGATGCTGGCATCGATCACAGTCGATCGCTCAAGCGCGCCTCGCTAACCAACACGAGCATCACCTGCAACGATGGCACCCACGCGGGCTTCTATCTGCGCAAGCAGCCCAACTCCAAGAAATGGATCGTGTTTCTCGAGGGCGGCTGGCACTGCTTCGACAATCGTTCGTGCCGTGCGCGTTGGCTGCGTCTGCGGCATCTGATGACCTCCTCACAGTGGCCAGAGACACGAGATGGTAAGTCAAGCCTCAAGAAATATCTGTTCTCTGTGCTCTAAGCCTAATCTTGTTCACTCTGTTATAGCTGGTGGCATTCTGTCTCCCCATGCCGACGAGAATCCCTACTGGCACAATGCCAACCATGTGCTGGTGCCCTACTGCAGCAGCGACTCCTGGTCGGGCACACGCATTGAGCGGGACACACGAGATCGCGATAACACCTGGCGCTTCATGGGCGCCTTGATACTGCGCCAGGTGATTGCCGACCTGATACCCTTGGGTCTGGGCCGTGTGCCCGGCGGGGAGCTGCTGCTGGTGGGCTCCTCTGCCGGCGGACTCGGCGTCATGCTCAACCTGGATCGAGTGCGCGACTTTCTGGTCAACGAGCGCAAGCTGCAGGTGACGGTGCGAGGAGTCAGCGATTCGGGTTGGTTTCTGGATCGTGAGCCGTATACACCATCGGCTGTGGCCTCCAGCGAGGCAGTGCGTCTGGGCTGGAAGCTGTGGCAGGGCCTGCTGCCCGAGGACTGCACCAAGGCGCATCCCACAGAGCCTTGGCGCTGCTACTTCGGCTATCGCCTATATCCTACACTGAAAAGTGAGTTACTCAAAGAAATCTTTCAATCGACTCGATTACTAACTATTTGTATATTGTTGCAGCTCCACTCTTTGTGTTCCAGTGGCTTTTCGATGAGGCGCAAATGCGTGCTGACAATGTGGGCGCGCCCGTCACACCCCAGCAATGGAACTACATACACGACATGGGCGGAGCACTGCGCTCCTCGCTGGACAATGTAAGCGCCGTGTTCGCGCCCAGCTGCATTGGCCATGCGGTGCTGCTGAAGCGCGACTGGGTCAACATCAAGATCGATGACATTTCGCTACCCTCAGCGTTGCGCTGCTGGGAGCATTCGACGAGGCAGCGACGCAAGCGCCACGACAAGCTGAAGCGCAGCACGGAAGCGACGACAACGGCGCTGCAGCAGCAGCAGCCACATCCCAATGCCAACAACCAAAGACATCAGCGACATCGCCAGCGGACACAGAAGCTGAACAATGTGGCACAGGCGCAGCCGACGCCGCAGCGCAAGCGGAATCACCTCAGCAAAGAGCAGCGCGAGGAGCGCAAGCGTCGCCGTCAAGAGCGACAGCGACGCAAGCAGCGACGTCGCCAGCAGCAGCAGCAGCGCAAGCGCGAGAACGAGGCAGCAGCAAGCAACAGCAGCAACAAAAACAGCAACAAGCAACGCCGCCGTCCCCAGCTGACCGCCGAGCAGCAGCTGCAGCGCAAGCAGCAGCGCCAGCAGCGACGCAAGCAGCAGCAGCAGCTGCAGCAGGAGCAGCCGAGTGAGCCGCAAAAGCGACGCGCTTCCAACAGTGCCACCAAGCTGAAGCCGCGACAGCGTGTGCCGCGCGTGCCCGAAAAATGTGGATTGCGGCTGCTGGAGCGTTGCAGTTGGCCGCAGTGCAACCACTCCTGCCCCACGCTCACGAATCCGCTGACCGGCGAGGAGATGCGCTTCCTCGAGCTGCTCACCTCCTTCGGTCTGGACATCGAGGCTGTAGCCGCAGCACTCGGCGTCGATATGCACACGCTGAACAACATGGAGCGAACGGAGCTGGTGAATCTGCTCACACAACAGGTGAGCTGAAGGAGCAGCGTTTTTAGGTTTTAGTACATAGATACCCTGTAAATAGTTGGCCTGTATATAGATATAGCCATAGACTGTATAGTCATATATATATATATATTTGTATATATATATGCATATATCGGAGCTATTCCAATTCCTAAACCAAGCAAAAGACATGCGCATAGTACCCAGTTATTAAGCAGAATTTATTTATATACATATATATAAACACACACACACACACACACACATACGCATTCAGATGTACTACTATGCGTATACGTAATTCGTATTTATTCATTCGCATTCATTTCTGCGTAACGAGAAACTAACACAAATGCAACCACAAGACTGTTTTTTTATGTTTTCTATATAAACATAATATTTTTTTTTTTGTAATTAATTAAAAGTTAAAATTATATTTATTTACAATTATTTATAATGTATAAGACAGCAGCTGTATGTATGTATGTATGTATGTATGTATGTATGTATGTATGTATGTATGTATGCATATATGTATGCATGTATGTATGTATGCATGCATGTATGAAGGAAGCTAGACTGCTTCAATTGCCCGATGCCAAGTTTGTTAACAAAGGAAAAGAAAAGAAATATAAAACAAAACAGTTTACATAAAAAATATATGAATATGAAAAATTCAAGTTTACAAATTACCTACCTCAGGAGAACAGAGAACCATGAGAAATTATTAGAACCAGCTGCCTTGAATAGCATTGCATTTTGTACCTGTGCAAATTAAATCAAATAATTAATTAACATTATTTATTTATGTACTTTAGCAACATTTATTTTTTATTATTATGATTTTTTTTTTTGTTTAGTTATGCGCATTCCGTTCAAAATAATTGTACTTAACTTAATCTTATTATTAACTGGCAACAATGAAGCAAACCGAACAACTCGAATATTATTATTTATACATATGCATAGTCCATAAACTAGATGTAATATATACATATATTAATATAGATAGATATAAGTAGCTTTACCATATGTAATCGAAAATATCAATTAGCCTGTACAGAAACGGTTAAAGTTTAGCTTAAGAATTGTTGTGCTTAAATTAAGTTAAGCTAGATCTTTAGAAACAGCAACTAAAAAAAATATGAGTCGAACAAACAGCTTAAATCATTGTTACAATTTTCATTTACATAAAAAAGAAAAAAAAGTGAGCTAAAAAAAAAATTAAAAACGATTATCAATGAAACAAAAATAAATGAGAAAATAATTTTTATAAAATTAAAACAAGTTTTTCTTTTACTGAAATAGTTAAAAAATAGGTTTTTTTTCAGAGAATTTTTTTATGACTATGCGGATTATACGAATATCTTTTAAAATTAAATCGTTTTTTCATTAAAATAAAAATATCTTTCTTTATTTTATTTTTATTTTTATTTTATTTTTTTTAATATAATAAATTATTAAATTATTGATTCTGCTTTGAATAAAATGGGGTTTAAATTTAAATAAATATTTTTATTAAATATTAACTATTTTATTAAAGTCTGTTTTGAATTTATTTAAATTTTAAAACTTTATGATTTTTTTATAGTTTTTCATACCTTCAAAGTACTTTTTAGAGGATATATATTTTTCTATTTTATAGAAAATATCTTAGAACAATTTTTCTTGGGTTATTGAAACCACTGAATTAACTAATCAAAGATCAAATCGAATACAACTAAAAGAATATTTTCTGATCTTCGCATTTCAAGAATTTAATTCCTTGATATTAATATTTTCACCTCTATACATTGAATTTCCTTAAAGAAAATTCATTGCCAAACATTTTTGACATGTTGAGAGCATATTTTCGCATCTCACAGTTCTCTCTCTCTCTCCCTCTCTCTCTCTCTCTCTCTCTCTCGTTCTCTTCTTTTGTTTTTTCTCTCTCTCTCTCTCTCTCTCTCTCTCTCTCTGTTTCTGTTGACACGCCGCCCACGCAGCTCAGCATTCATTAGACTTAATTGAATGAAAGCTCAAAAAAATTCGAGATTTCGCTCAGTTTCATAGGTTTGCGTGCATTGTGTGGAGGTGGTGCGCGGTGGTGCAAATTGAGCCACAAAAGCAACAAATTTCTGGCTCGTCTCGTTTTCAATTCATCGCCAGAATTCGAGCAATCAAGACGCATAGAAAATTCAGTGTCAATTGTGTTGCTGGAGAAAATGTGGAAAATTATTCTATTTGCGGTGCATTTGCACCTGCTGGTGGCACCGCTCTCAGGTGAGTGCCGTAACTAGGCTAATGGCTAACAGCTAATGTCTGATGGCTGCTGTAGCTGGCTGTCCCATTTTCCTGACAATTTCGCTGTCTGGCAAATCGCTGACCGATGCCTGTTTGGAGATCAATTGGGGACCCGATTGCTATGCACCGCCCGAGTGGGTGGGCATCTATCGTCAGGATCCGTCCGTGTCGAACTTTCAGCCGGAGCTGCGCATCGACGGCATACGCAATCGCACGGGCAAGCGACAGACGCCCATTAAGCTGGGCAAGCTGCAGTTTCCAGGCGGCTGGAATCGGCCCACAGCGGGACAGACCACGGCCACCAAGTACCCGAAGGGCAAGTGTTTGCCCTACTACGTGGCCAGCTACAATGGCAACGAGCTTATGACTATCGATTGCCTGAAGATCCAACCCAATTGGCTGGCCCATCTCAAGGATGCGGCCGGCATGCCGCTGAAGAAGCTCTTCCTACCGGGCACACACGCCTCCGGCGCCTACATCACCAACTACAGCAAGACCAAGTCGCTGCTGATCAAGGACTATCTGGTCGCTCAGCACTTTGATGTGTGGTCGCAGCTGGTTTTTGGCATTCGCTATCTGGATCTGAGCGTGGGGTGAGCTGCTAGAGAAATGTCCAATATTTGCTGTTCTAATGGCCAGCCTCTTGCAGCTATCGCTATAACACGGACAGCAGCAGCGAATCGGACAGCTTTTGGGTGGTCAACGAGAACATGTTCATCAATCCTCTGATCGATGTGATACGCGACGTGCGTCGCTTTGTGGAGCTCTCGAATGAGATAGTCGTGCTGGACTTCAGTTCGTTTCCCATTGGCTTCTACAAGCACCCGGAGATCTACAGCAGTCTCTATCATCTCATTCGGCAGGAGCTGGGCCAGGTGCTCTACGAGCGGAACGTGAGCAGCACTGAACACTGCGCCGATCGGAGCTTCAATGATCTGCGTGTGCTCGGCAGGCAGGTGTTGCTGTTGTTTCCCACAGAGGAGCTGCCACATCCAGAGAATGGTATATATACACTTTAAGGTATCCGTTAGCCATTGAGCACATCTTGCTTACAGAATCCGTGCTGCTGTGCCCGCCCTGGCAGCGCTTCAGCACCAGCTACATGAACATGTCCCAGACCTTAGACTATATGCGTCTGCTGTTCAGCCGAAAGCCGGACTCACCTGTGCAGGACGATGGCTGGATATTCCATGCTGTGATGAGCATTGAACAAGCGCTCAACTCCCACAAATTGCAAACGGCCAAAGAGCGAGCTGCTGTCATCAATCCGAAGGTAAATCAATGGCTCAACGGGCCTTGGGGTCTGAATGCGAATGTCGTTGCCATGGACTACTTCAGCAACACCAATCTAATCGATGTGGCCATACATGCAAATGTGCACAAAGCCTTCCTTGCGGCCAATGACAAGTTTGTGAATCTGGAAATATTGAGTAGACGTTAGAAATTGTTTTTTTTTTTTATTTCTTTTGAAATTAATGAAACAGAGAGCTGGCAAAGCAGCATCTGTTTCCATGTAGTTGGCAATGCGTTGCATTTAGTCAGTGCACACACCAAGCAGTTCAATAAGCAACAAGCAGTTGAACATATATACTCATCTAAAGCAGTGCACATAATAAATAAATTAGTACGACAAATAAATAAAAATACTTTTGTATTTACTTCTATTCAAAAATTAAATATAATAATCTTTTCCTTATGTATATATAATATATAATATATATATGAGCTGTGTATATATATGAGCTGCATATTGAGTTGGCTTTGGTCATATAATTTTTTACTAACATAATTTCCGATTTTTGTTAAAACTTTTATTTTCTTAGAGTATCCAACAGACAGATATATCCCAATAAAGCACACTTAGTTAATTGCAATAGCAAACGTTGACATTTATCAGTTAAATTGATATCTATGTATGATATCACTTAAAAGGCATGCAGACAAAGTTCGATATGAGCTTTTGATTCTGTTTATTGATTTTACTTTATCAATAACAAAATAAACTGAAATAAACAAGAACAATGTGAGTTTTTATTTTGATTATTTTAGCTTTGTCAAATCTTATCAATTTGATTTTCTGTAGAATTTACTTTCACTTATGTATTTCCGTGGCTTTATCTTTCTCCCAGATTGAAAGCCCTCAACACCTGGCGAACAGAGTAGTAGATGTTCATTCACGGTCATACATGATCCTCGTGCCCCCATCATTCGATCTCCACCTTACAGAAATAGCATCCTTATTCGTATAGAACATTCCAGTCTGCGCCTGCACATTCTTATTCTTATTCAGCCAGGGAAAGGGCCAGGACACGAATATCTTTAGGACCTTAGCCTACCGCTTTAAGCTCACTGATCTAATGCAGTTGCACCTCTTATTATCTTTGCTTCTGTCATAAATAAGAATTAAATATAGCTTAATTTGTCCCATGCGGCATATTGATATAGAAGCATTGTTTATGGTAGATTTTAGCTGTTTCTGCAGCGATTCTTTGTGCCTTTTATAGCAATTGCGAAAGTAGCACAAAATTGATTCATTTCATTATCATTTTATTTTTGATATTGTACTCCAGACTCGTAGCGTATATTTATGTTTATTTTGATTTTATATATATATATATATATATATATATATATATATATATATATATATATATATATATATATATATATATATATATATATATATATAATGTATATGCAAATTATTTCATCCACAAATCACCGTATTATGATACGGGATTTATGGCATTTATTTTAATGTCAAAAAAGTGTAATCAAATCACTTCATAAAATCCAAATAAAAAGCTTTAAATGTAAGGTGAATAAAATTATTGACACAAAACAGTTGTATATAGAAGTAAAAAGATTCTTTTTAAAATGAAGCCTCGACGGCACTAAAAATAACCTCAAAAATAGGACAAGAACTTAAAAGTTGCTATAAAAATGCTCAAATGGCATCACTGCAACAGAATGTATTTACAAATATATATACTTATATATACCTTAAGATATATGTATGTACATACATATATATTAATGTGTGTGTAAGGCCTGCTGCAGCTGTTCATACAAAATATATTACGTATACGTAATTCGTCACTCGAATCTTATTTGGCTGTCATTTGCGTGTCAATTAAAAAACTTGCTAAATATAGCTATTCTCAAATATGTATAGCAGAGAGACTTAAAAAGAGTGATAGAGAGAGAGGGAGGGAATTTTAAAGTGATTACGAAATTCGAAATATATATATATATATATTATATAGAAATATAGTCAAATCTTCTATATATAAAGCCATGATCTAATAGAAAAAACTTCAACTATTTGCTGCATGCGATTTAAACTTGTTTAGGTTTAAGTCTATATAATTATTTTGATATCTACATATAATATATATGTATTATATATTCGGCTTGCAATCAAAAATTCTAGTTCGACCTTCAGTTTAGCATAGCTTTACATTTATTGGCTAATTAAAAGCCACACGCAAGCTAAGGTCAGCATTGAATTTCTATAAAGAACGAAGTGGAGCATTCATTGATTTGCATCGATTCAAGGTATGACCGAATCATTCGATACTCTATATATGTGTCTTTACTTCACACAAAAATACTATTCTAAGAACAGTCAGCGTCAATGATGATTCAAGGCGCTTGATTCACTCGCTGCTAGTTGCCACCCACATGCAATGTGCCACAATCGGAGCTGATGCAACGCCTTGGATGACAAACAGCTGCTGATTGCTCAAATGCCCAGCCGTTGGTAGTGACGGCGTCTAGCAACCGGATCTAGCTAAAAATATGAATTGCAGCCAATCGAAACGTAACTCGAAAACTTGAAATGCCAAACACTTTTAGCCTGGCCAAGCAATTGACTTGGCGTCCAATTAGCCGCCTGATGAGGTAGACCAACTTCAATGCCCGTTGCATTTGCTGTTGCAGTTGAATGAACTTTATTTTACAATGTTGTTGTTATCAGCCACACGCGTACACTGATCACTGATAACAATTTACAAAAATCCAGGTTGCGAGCTAATTAAGAAATCGCCGAGTCTTTGTTGACGGCACAAGTCCAATAAAACTGCAATGCGAAGTTCTTATTAGCAATTGCTGATTGTTGTTTAAGCATATGTGCTTGAAGCAGTCATTGTACGTATTTCTTACTCACTAAGCAATAAAGATACAAATTCATTGCACTTTGGATACTTCAACAGATTTATAAAATATATTGGTAAGTATATATATGTATAAGGTTAGCCTCGCTAGTACGACAATATTAGCAGTTCTAAGTTTCCAATCTAAGTTATATTGATATACATATGTTATACGATTATTCTTATATTAAGCAGGCACTGGAAGACTTTTATTAGCGATATGAAAGTGTAATCTGCACTACAAAGTTTCCATTCATTCATTAAGCTCTTTGCCGATCTTAAATTATGTAATAAATGGTATTTGTTGCACTTCAAATTTATCAAACCAATCACATGACGCAAGTATATACATACATATACACATATATTATATAAATGTAAATATGTATAGTTGACATACAAATATATATATATTTATATATATATATATATATATATATATATATATATATATATATATATATATATATATATATATATATATATATATATATATATATATATATATATATATATATATATATATATACATACATATATATATACATATATATATATATATATATATATATATATATATATATATATATATAATGTATATATAAATACAATAAACCCACATATATATGTATTTTTAGCTGTATATATGTGGGTTTGTTGTATTAATATATACATTTTTATGTCAACTATTATACTTCTGCGGTTGAAACTTGCGACAATTATTGGCTTAGTTTGATGCATAAATATTTCTAAGTATTATTAAACGTCGTGTGTGGTTGAACAGCAAATTCAAAGGAATTCTCAGATTAGGCTTCACTATACTACTACTAGCTCTTAAATTTTCAACGTCTAAATCATTTGTATACTGATTGAAAATGGCTGTGCTATAAGTAGATATATTCTTGATCACGATTCACAGCCTAGTCATCTGTGTGTCTGTTCAAATGGACTGAATTGATATCCCAAAGAAGAATGAAGAGACTGCTAAAGGCTTGAAAGAGTCTGCAGAAACACTTTTGTTTCGTAGATCTAGTTTCAAATCAGCGATAACATATTTAGGGACACCTCCCATAGGCCCCAGCATGTGTTGTTATTGAGCAATCAAGTTTAGCGCACTCTCCTTCTGCCTGTTCATGCGCAATATGTTGACAATATATATTTTATATAGCTTTCATAACAAAAACAATACAAAAATTCTATTGCGCGAGTAATTTAACTTCAATATCATTTTTATGGCAGCCTTGCCATAAGGTGGGGCCTTTTTGAACGCCTATAACAACGTAATTTCCAAACAGTCGCAGTATTTGATCATATAAATATATAATAGAAACAAGGGTATTTTGAGTTGAATAATACAGCGTTTGTTATCTCATTTTTAATATACATAAATTAATGGTTTATTTGAAAAAAATAAGATTAATAGGGCAAACTATGCAAATTTATGTATTACATTTATGTATTTATATATATATATATATATTAAACATCAAGTGTTTGCCGAAAGTTATTTATTATTACGAATATGTTATTGAAACTTTAGTACAACTATACATTCTAGACTAAGGTGTCCACATCATATGTCGTGTAACGGCCAGCTGAACTTGAAGGATGAATCCACGAGTCCGGCTGGCCGTTACAGCCGAGGCGGCGGCGTTTTTGGCTGTTGTGATGGCGGCGGGCGGGTGGTGCCTTGTTTCAGATAACGGCCAGGACAATTGGCCGCGCTAGCCTCCTGTGGACGTCCAGTATAGGTTAGGATGGTGGAGTCGATGCCATTTAAGAAAAATATACACGCATGACATCGGTGAAGGGTTTCCGGCAGAGCGGGCATTTGGTCACAGACGAGGCGCACTTGGCGCATGCCACAACATGCCCGCACGGCAAAAATGCGGTGTTGTACTCGGCCGCATAGCAGATCTTGCAGAGCTTCTCCTCGGGCACGATTGCTGGTGCGCCAGGCGCTGTCGCTGCCGGATCGGATGCACAATGTGCCACTATTTTGTCGTAGATGCGTGTGGCAGCTGTTGGCGGCACATCGCCCTCGCTGGCCGCAACCTCTGGATGAGGAGCACCAGCAGCAACAGCAGCAACTGCAGCAGCAGCAGTAGTTGGAGCAACATCTGATGAAACGACCGTACTGCTGGCTGCGCTTCGTGTTGAATCGACGCATTGACTTTGCGCCTGTTCCTGCTCTTTCGCCTCGTCTTGCTTGGCTGCCTCGGCGGCTGCTGCAACGACGCTGTCGATGTAGAGCTGACCCTTGATCAGCTTGACGAAACGACATTGTCCCAGCCAGAGAGCATGCTGCTCCCAGGGCTCGTCGTTGTCGTCCCAGTCCTTGAGGCCGCCGCCGCAGCTGAAACAGCGTACGCGATCGCCGACCCCAGTATAGAAGAAACCCGCCTCGGCGAGCTGCTGTGGCTTCTGTTTCATGTTGCGCGGCCAATCCTCGAAGCTGCGCAGACGTGCCGACTCGATGGCATACTCTGGATACTCGGGAAAATAATTGCCGCCATTTGAGCTGTTCGTTGACGCTGGTGTTGTCGACGCGCCAAGACTTGCAGGTCGCGCCGGCTGGAAACTGTTCATGCCCGTCGACTGTATAGATGGTAAGCCCTCAGAGTAGGCATTCTCGCGTATATCCAACGAGGATGTATCGTTTGATCCGCACACATCGAAGCTGGCTTGTGGCAGGTTGCGATCTAATGCTTCCGCATTTATAGGCAAGTTGTTGGTGGTGCGACGCCGCAGTAGCGGGCAGTTGGGTGACCAACGCAGATGTTCATTCACGGGATGATCCTCGTGCACCCAACGTCCGATCTCCACCTCACAGAAGTAGCATTTGCACTTGTCGTCCTCATTTGTATAGAACATACCAGTCTGCGCCAGCACATTCTTGTCCAGCCAGGACAAGGGCCACGACTCGAACGTCTTCAGGCGCTCGTCCTCCCGATGGTATTTATCATTCATTCTGTTGACGAACGACTTGAGCAGATGCGTTGCTGTGCTGTTCGTGCTGTTGTCCACCTGATCCAGAGCTGTTGCTGATGCAGGTGCATAAATAGTGAACCTTGGCTGCGTTGCTATATGCGCCATCTTGTTGATATGGAACTGTTGCTCTTTGTCGCGGTGTTGTTCCTTTGAATCTTCAATTGCAACTAGAAAAAAAACCAAAATACAAGCAAGTTAATATTGATTTTACTGGCGAAAAGATAACGCTATCACTCAGATAACAAGCTTATAGAATCATCGCGAAACAGGTGGGGTTTACTCGATGTGTGCGCACATACTTTAGCTCAAAGGCAGTAAAGTGGCATATGCCACCCTACAGCTTTGTTCTAACTGAGCTACAACTTGAATATTTCACTTAATTTAACCATAATATGTACCCGAGAAATGTAAACAAAAGAAATATCAACAATTCATAATTTTATGACCGCAAGTTAAAAGTAGTTATTTGTAGCATATGTCTGAAAATCTTATCGTTTCGACAGTTTTGATACTTATAAATCGATCCATTTTATAATCAATTAGCTCATGTGCTATATATAAATAAAACATATATATATATGTTTATATATATTTGCATTTACCTATGCTTCTGTATAATTTTGCAAGTTCTGCACAACAATGAACTTTAAAGCAGCCCTTAAAAATATGGGAAAGCTGTCTAGCAAGCGCCGTCTCGCTCGCACCTGCAACATCTAATGAACAAGGGTAGTTTTTTTTCAGACGTTCATGGGGTTGTATCCAACATGCTGCAAACGTAGCGTAGTGTACGCTATCTTACAACTGCGTGTGGATGCAATGCGCCGATGCGAGCCTGCACCACAATAAGCCACGCAGCAGCAGTCAACACAGCTGCTCGATTGAAAAACAGAGAAATAAAAACATTTGACTATGCATCATGACGTGCACACTTTTGTGGATGGATGGCGCCTACTAGGTGTTATGATAAGCCCCAGTCTGACTCAACGCACTCTCCATATAATTATAATGAAATACACGTAGAATGACGCAAAATAGAGGAAAAACAGAAACGGAAGTACATATATCATAGATAACACTTTCAAATAAAAGTACATTCTGAAGAAAAAAGTATTATTTGTTTTCATGAGAATTTCAATTGGCTTCCAAGAATTTTTACTATTACAAGACATTCCCTATAATCAGGGTTCAACTATTATCAGTGTTATCAGGAGTCGCGTGCAGTTTTATTGAGATAGATAAGTACATACATATAGTAGATTCGTATGCATTCCTTGCTTAATAGTTTAACTATGCCGTTGGCGTTGAACTGTTTTGGTGGTCTTTTTTTTAAAGGCATCCAAAGAGATTGTAAGCCGTTTTTTCGACATTTACTTCACGACAAGCGGCATGGGGCACACGGGATGGGTGGCAGGCGGCAGGCGGCAGGCCCAGCAGCGAGCACGAGCGCCGTGTCGGGACATTGTACAAAGTCCAAATTTAAAGCCAAGCCAGGGCAGAGCAAGCCAAGCCACAAACCAGCCAAACACGCCAAACAATTGCAGCACGACGGGGCAACGACTGCTGCTGCGGCAGAGAGACAGAAAATACAGAAAGAGAGATAGACAGAGAGAGAGGGAGAGAGAGAGCAAGGGGGACTGGGTGGTTGCTTGGAGCTGGGGCTGTGCCAAGCACTCGTCGTGCGGCTCACAGTTTGCCCGACTGTGAGAAAGTTTTAATGGAATGCAGTCAAACGACTTCGCGGCGGCAGCAGCCGCAAGCAGCGCCCCACAGCATAAAAAAGCAGTGCAGCATAAGTGCAACGATGACGGCGCTGCCTTGTCGGCCAGCGTGTGCGACTGCAACAGCAATAGGCACCCAAAACCATCAATGGAAAAACAACTATGCACGTATACAGTCGTACACACTCGCACACACACACAGACATATATATATATACAGACTTTACACAGTTGCACTGGTTGGGTGCAAAGAAAGAGTGCAAAAAAATAAAATAAAAGGAGAACAGAAACGGGCGCACAAACCAAATGCAAAACAAATAAAAGCATAAAATAAAAACAAAAGCAATTGTAAATTACAAATGGCCGAGACGTTGGAGCTCTCTCTCTACCCTAGAGATTGCGCATTGTTTTTGAAGTGGAGCAACAGCAGTGGCAGCGGCAGCGGCAGCGGCAGCAGCAGCAATACAGCATCAGACAAAGATGATAGCTTCGAGATGCTGCTGGATGGTTGCTACAATTTTTCTTCTTCTTGTTATTGTTGTTGCTGTTGCTTCAATTGCGCTGCTGCTGCCAAGTACAAAGTGCAGAAGCTTGCAATTACAGCTGGCCGCTGCTTTTGTTTTTGTAGTTGTTGCTGTTGCTGTTGATTTTATTGCTGTGGAATGCATGCCCATTAACAATTGTAATGTAAACGCTTTGGCATTTTGTGTTTTTGTTGAAATGCATTGCTTTTAGCAGGAAATGCAAGCAAAAGTTCAATATGCAGGCAGCAGCAGTCGATAGTGTTGCCGTATGTCAAAAATAAATTTGCATTTATCATGCATGCAAACACTTACCAGGGCTGCAGTATTATATACTATGCATGTATCGATAAGTTCAGCACAATATTACAGTTTTTATTAAATAATTGAATTTTTAACTACAATTTATAAACATATGCGCTTGTGTGCAGCAACAAATGTGAACTGACGGCGCAGAAGCGTCTATACAGAAAAGGGCCTCCCGGGCGCATGAATGACATGAGAACCTAGAGAAATACCAAAGTGGAAAGACACACACACACACACACATACGCATACACAGAGAGAGACTGTGTTGCAAAGCAAAGAAAAATCATAATCAAAGGCCAGACAGACAGCAAGAGCCCAGGAGGCAAGGCAACAAACAGAGCAACAGAGTGCGCCCCATGCAACACAGCCAAACCAAACGAACCCAACGAGGCGCGCATTGGAATGCAGTTGAACAACTTTTCTACAAACTCTGCGCCACGCAAAATGCAAACAACAAACAAAACAACACCAACTGAAGTTGGCTGGTTTTCTGATTGGAAACCAAGCATAGCTATAAAGCTGGGCTTGGGGATTGGAGTTTCAATGCTGTGTTGTAAGTGAAGGTAACCGCAGTCAGCAAAGGTCTCTACTGTGTGTGTGTGAGCGTATCTCTCTGTGTGTGTGTGTGTGTAACCTCAGACTGTGGGAAACTATTATAAACACTTTACCATTCTTTTTTCTCGGATGTTGTTGTTGTCTTCTAAACTGAGATTGGAATGCGGTGATACCAGATACGAACGAGTGGAGCAACATGAAACGAACGAGCGAGCGAGAGGGATATAAGGAGAGGGAGCGACAATCAAGCATGAGTCGTCGTCACGCAGAACTTGAAGTACAGAGTGGAGAAGGACATGGGGAGAAGAAGCGAACGACGCCAACAAGAATACACAAATACAAACACACACACACATGCACAAAGAATATGATGTGCGTGTATGTGCTGTGCTGTGTTGTGTGTCCTTCCAAGAAATGCAGCAGCCAGAAACAACAACAAGAACGAAACGACCGCCGAAGACGACGTCGATAATAATAATAAAATACACAAGATGCTGGCTTGCTGGCTGGCCTGGCCGTGTACTTAAAGAATGCCCAACAAAGGGCAATATCATCCGTAATCATAATAAATGCGACTGAGCCGCTGCAAGCTGCTGAGGAATGCATTAAAGCGCGGCCTACTGCGCTCTCCCTCTCCCCCTCTCTATATCTCAATCGCTGTCTCGCTCTCACATATTGAACATTGATCGATTGCCCAAAAACCTAACGGCGGCTCAGTTCAAAGACCCGTTGCCCATAGTCTTGTTCTTCATCTCAAACCCAAAGTCAAGTCGTGCTGTGTTCTCTCTATCTAACTGGCAGCATCTATGAGACTTGGAATGTGGGTACGCTCTCATGAAAAACACACACACACACATACATTTACACAGACAGACACACGCATTAAATGCGCCTTGTTAGTGTGTAGAATGGATGAAAGGTCGTTTTTCACGCGGCCAAGACTCAAAGGTCGTCTCGCATTCGAGATGATTCAGCCCAGAGAATTCCGGGAATTCCAAAGTAATTTTTCCTACATCTCTACATCTCTTCAGCGCTCTGCTGCCAGCATTTATTTGTTCTTCAACCTCTCCTACTCCTTCTCATTTATATCTCTTTCAAGGGCCGCCGCGCCCTGGTCCATTCATGCTGATTGCCGTCGCGTCTGCTGGCGATAGCAAAGGGACAAACACAAAAGACAATATGAAATCTTTAGAAAAAAAAGGAAAAAATACTCGAAACTACTTTACAGAATTTCCTTGGTTTTCCAGCTATACGTGAGAATCGTTTATTAAGCGGAGTTATCTATCGTTTTATTGGTGAAAAGCGTGGAAAACCTAGTCAACAGTTCAGTTCAGTTCAGCATTGTAAGCGTAGGCGTAGGCTATGCCATCGACCACCAGCGTCGGCCCCGGGCCGTGTAGGCGTCGGCTTGGTGCGGGTGTTTTTATTGTTATTCCAATAACAATAACAATCAAGCGTAGCCCCAGCTTGAGCTGAAAAAGCTTGAGTTGATACTTTCTCTTTGTTGCTGTATTTATTTTCTTCTGCCTTCTCTTTCTCTCTATCTCTCTCTCCCTCTCTCTATCACTTTTTTTCTTCTGCGAATTGAGCGCAAAAGTTCAAAGCAGTGGAGCATAAAAACTTCAAAAGCCATTGTGAAAATTGGCAACAATGCAATGCGATGGTTGCTTGGCTTGGTCTCTTTGGCCATGGTTTATGTGTTCTGTTCGCTGCAGAGTGAAAAGCGGCGCACGCATGAGCGAACCACTTCCGCTGCAAACGGAAATGAGGAACAAAGCAAAGAAAAACAAAAACTCTAAATACTTCTTTGCTGGGCTTGGGGGATTAAATGAGTGTGTAAAGGAAGTATGTGTATGTGCATGTGTGTGTGCATGTGTGCCTACACACTCATCGGATGTAGTAAAAAGTGGAGCCAGAAATGACGCGTCATCAGCTAACAAACTATGTTTATTATGATGAATGATGCGAGAGAGTAAAAATACTACGTAAATAACAAATAGAGAGAAGACCAGAATGTAAACAACAGAATAATTAATCTAATTAGAACAGCATCGATAGCTGAACGTGTGTCATCATAGCAGTTGACCTTCTAGCCTGAAAATATTAATTGGGCAACATTGTTTTGCATACTATAGTCATCGGTTAAATATATAGACAACAACAACGCCAAAAATGGCGTAGTCGAAAATTCCAACGAAAACAAATAAGTGTCTGGCATTGTGTATATTCAGTACCCACCGATAGCCCCTCCTCTTACACTCTCTTTTATACACAATCTTCTCTTTCTCATAAATGCGAATGTTTTTTTAAGCGCCAGCAGTGCTGATATCATTCACAATGAGAAAGGGTTGCCATCATTTTCAAAATATTTGCTTTAAGAGTCACAAATGCTAACATAAACAGTGTGTCATAATTTGCTCAATATTAATGGAAAATACATTTCACGAAGAAAAATTTCAAGTGATAAAAAAAGTAATTTTATAAACAAATTTGTATAAAATCAACAAAAGCAACATTTAGCAACTCTGCAGCCGCCATCTTTTTACGCAAACGACCTCTTGCCTGTCGAATGTGCGAGAGCGAGAGACCAAAAACGGGAACAACATTGCACAGCCGGCAAAATTGTCAAAAACGTTTTACTCTATATGAATATACTGAAAGCTATATCGCTTAAAATTTTTACGAGTTTACTAATTATATATCCTGGTTTATAGTCTAAAATTAAGTTTTTGAATTAGATGACTCAAATCCGATGATATAATTTATTTTTGTTTATAAAGCAAAATGATTCTTTCTGTTTTGTCTTGTGCACGAACATAATACTCA
The DNA here is from genome assembly GCA_035045345.1 of Drosophila hamatofila. NCBI lineage: Eukaryota > Metazoa > Arthropoda > Insecta > Diptera > Drosophilidae > Drosophila > Drosophila hamatofila. The sequence goes on along the minus strand of JAWNPA010000052.1, from coordinate 9,324,601 downwards.
CTAGCACTCGTTTGATGGTGTGTGTGCGCGTGTGTGGTTTTGTATGTCTGTGTTGTATGTTTGTAAGCTGTAGCTTTAATTAATGTACATTGTGCAGGCAAACATACATACATATATATACATATGTACATACATACATAGAGGAAAAAAACAGCTTTAGCTTTGTGATGTCACGTTTTCGTTTTTGGGGTTATATCTAAATTCAAGTTAATTTAAATGCCTTATAAAATACAACTTCAACTCACCTTGACAATTTTTCTCTTTTTAATGAAAAACTCAAGTTCCCCTCACTTCTTGTTATATTTAATATTATAGTCTTTGCTGAGATTCGAGACGAATTTGTACTTTCTGCTTTATCTCGCTTTACGATTATTGATTTTCGCTTTCCGAGAGACGAATTGACGTTGACGTTAACGGAAAAACACACAAATACGAGACGCAGACGTTGGTGTATGTATTTTTACTTTATGTAGCTTTTTTGTTGTTGCTGTTAAAATACTACCAATATCACAATTTAGATTGGAGACCGCAATACCAAAATTAAAACACTTTTTTCCTCTTTATTTTTGATAGTAGATTTCTAAATGCATTAAGTGATCAAAATTGTTGCGTATCCATAGCTTCTTTACTATTCGAGCTTCGAAATTGAACTGAAAATGAACCGAAAACGTACGAGCGACTGCAGCCAAAACGAACGACACGAAACGACCAGACTCGACAAGCAGCGAGGCAAGCGACAAGCAATGCCGATAGCAACCCCGACAACAGCAAATGCTGGGCGAAAGAGAGAAAAACAGATGTACGTGAGCACATACATACGTACATACATAAATATGTATGTATGTATGTATATGCATACAGGCAGCATACAGATGTTGCTTGGAAATTTGTTCATACATGTTTTTTGGCTGCACTTCTTGGAACTTTGCAATTTTGTTAATTTGTAAAGGAGCAAAAACATTTAAGTGATATTTTAGTAAAAACTATTGCTGCTTTTTGTGTCTGGCTTGCCATCAGAAAACCATAAAAAACATATTTATGTATGTCTGTATACATATGGACATACATACATACATACATACAAATACAATAGGAGGTTGCCAGCCCGCTTCGCTGTGTCCTCATCTGACTGGATGGCTGGCTGCATTGGCTTCACAATGATGCCCCCAATACACCCGTACAACTTCTACTACGGCAAGTATTAGTACGCAAGATGGCGTACCGTACAACCGAACAACGGGACTGCTGCACTACAGTTATCCTTTTCCAACCAGCGTTAACTGGCTCGCCTGCAACTGCAACAGTCTAGGATCATTGATTTTTGTTAGCCATGGCCCAGGAGCATGCGCCTGGCAATTCCATCGGCCTCGTCCAGTCTTTGACTCTTGGCGCGTGTCAATGCACCGTCATGACACGTCGTTGCAGCCCATCATTGACGCGCACCTTCCAGACGCAGACGCTAACACGGACGGCGGCGCTGGCAGAGCGACGTCGACAGCAGCTGCTTTTATGTTTATGTATTTACTGTGTGGTATGTACATACATACAAACATATTTATGTGTGTGTGTGTGTGTGTGTGAGTGCATGCACATATGCTCCACTGCACTCGCTTACCTGTCCTGGACCCGGCTTAAATTTTGTATACATTTCTCTTTTAGACATTGGCAGCTGCAAATAATATCAATAACGCGATAAAAGTTACAGCCACGAAATCAACTGAGCTGATAATGTTCCATGGCCATAGTTTATTAATTCCTACATAAACAAGTCGAGCGTAGGCGATAACCGATAGGGATGTATGAGGAGGACCTATAGCAGTATGTAATGTATGTATGTATGTATACATGTATAAAAAATTATATATATGTACATATGTGTTCATCTAATGTTTTTATGTAGATACATAGTCTATCGATTTATCAATTGATTATAACCGGTAGTCAATACCCTAAGTAAGTTAGACAGCATGCATATACCCATAGGATATAGTATCACATATAGATACTCTATAGTATATGTAACTCTTCTGTATGTAAACAAACAAAATTACTTACAGACTTGAAAATTATAAACATATTAATTGACTACGATTAATATAATTGATAAACGATTAGTCAGAAAGTAAGGGAATTAAATGTAAATCATTAAAGCTGCCTTTTAAACTTAATTGTTCGATTATATTTGAATCAATTGTTGAAAGTGATAAATGCCAGAATGGATTGCAATAATTATGACTAAATGTTTAATAACATACGGCAAATTTCTAATTTACCAGAAAAAAAACATTGTATCTAATATTTAATCTTAAAAAAAAACTTTGTTGTTTAATCAATTTCGTGCTTTTTGTTTTGAAGTTAAGGAATGACATTTGAACTAATCTTTAATTGATCTATAGCTTATATTCCTTAAATTATCAACAACTATAAAAAAAATAGTCTTTGTTCTCATATTTCATTCCAGCTAGTGCGATAATAATTATTGCAAAGCGGGTTTTTTTTATATGTGTATATGTAAAATTTAATGAAAGGAAATGCCAGCACGTATTTTCATTTCACATACACTCACAATAAGCAGCTGACTAGAATTATATTAAATAAATAAATAAATAAAAAAAATGCTGCAATCAAGCAAAAATGCAGACTACAGTGCGATTCATGTGCTTAGCAACCAAACGGTTGCAGAGTCAAAATTTGAACTTTGATTTTCTGTTATTTTTGTTTGCTTTTATTTTTATAAATAAAACGTGGCTAAAATTAACATACGAGACGTCGCGACGCATTTTCCAAATAAAAAAATAAATAAAAAAAATAATGTAAACGATGTCTAGACGCTTGGCAAGTACAAAAATCTTTTCTATTTCTGTGATCATACAAAATTCGTTCCATAATTCTGCAGATTCAAAGATCAAGCAAAACCCAATCAGAATCGAGCTTCGACTCTTGTGGTAAATGTTGCTATAAAAACGGCCTTGCAAGGCCTTTTAAAGTTGTTGCACTCGCGTCTGATTGTTGTCGTTGTTGCTGTTGTTGTTGTTGTTAGTCAGCCACAACTACAAACGCAACTCACCTGCGCAGCTCAGTGTTTAGTAATACATTTATACATTTTGTTTCTGTTTTAATTGACAGTCAAATGCAGCAAAACCAGTTTCTTATTGGATTTTTTTCGCATTTGCTACTTGCAAAAGGTGTCATAACAACAACAACAGCAGCAATAACTAAGAGACTTGATTAGTTTGCCTGTATTACAACATCTGTTTTGCTCTCCCTTTGGCAGCTGGCATTGGCTGGCTCAATCAGAGCGCAGGACATTGAAGGACGTGTGCCGGCAGCTGAACGCCGATAGGGATCAAAAAAGGTGCGCGCAGCTGTTGCCTGATCCTGTTGTATCCTTATTGTGTACGTGTTCTAGGAACGGGGCACAAGACGTCTGCCAGCTGCCAATTGTCAGCTGGCTGAACAGGCTGCAGCCTGCAGGATCTTTAATGCTTGAAAGACGCAACACGAACAATTGACGGCAGGCCAACAGCAAGACTGGAGACGTACGAGTACATATACATACACATGTATATATGTATATACTACACACATATTAATGTGCAACAACTCACGCAAAGATAAAATCTTTATGCAGCGATCTATGTAGTATATTTAAAAGTATACTGCTTTGTATCTGTCTCTTACTGCTTGCAAACTGCTTTGCCATACCATAACTTACCCATTGCACATGACTGCTTGTACACTGCTTTGCTACGATTGCAGCAATACAGGTGCAATACTGAAAACCAACTGTGCAAACTGTGTATAAAACTAAGTGTCATTCTAGCATGTTCAGTAAATAAATATGTTGTTTTTTTTTTTTTTCAAAAGCAGCTGACAAGTCTTATCAATTTATGTGCATTAGATAAGAAAAATTTACTAGGTAAGAAAAACATGGAATAAATATGAATGAGTAAGAGAATATTTTAAAATATTATATCTAGTTTAAAAAATGTACATGTGATCAAAAGAAGAAAGTTTGCGCCTAGAATTTTCTCGCAGTGTAGGAATTCCGCCCATAATAGTTTCGAAAGCCTTTAAAACCAGATAGTCAACACGCTCACAACTTAAATAATGAGCTAACAGCTGATTAAAATAGTAAAACAAACAGACAAAGCTGTTGTCATTAAGAGCATGTGCAATAACAACAACAACAATTAGCAAATATGACATTGGGCGGCAATTACAAATGGGAAAATTCTGCGAAATGCGAAACTACAATTCACATCGAAGTGGGCGAGTGGGCGGACGGGTTGTCTAGTGAACCTAAGGGGCGGGATAGGTGAGGCGGCATGAATGAAATGCAATGAGCTAAGCATTGAGCACAAAACTACGTAATGTAAAGCGAAAATAGATGCGGCGAAGCGAGACAGAGACAGCCAGACGGAAAGAGAGATAGAGAGAGAGGGAGAGATGCTGAGAGAGGGTTGCAAATGGAATTGCATGGCATTGGGAAATGGAATATGGAGGACTTCGCATCGTATGAATGAAGTGCAAGCGAAGTCAAATGCGAATATCCTTTTGAAAGCCACTCTCTACACACACTCACACACACACGCATACAACTTATACTACGTCTTTTGCACTCACCAAATTCATTTTGACATCATTATCTTATCGGCGAAACTTTGCAAAATTTGTTGGGCTTTAAAAAATTCCGTTATTACTTTTTTCTTTAATTGGCTTTGCTTGTTTTTTTTTTTATGATTATTTTGCTAGCACTAGATAAGTGTACAATGTGTTAATTATATTTTTTACGCCCGGCAAAAAATGCTCGACAATTGCTGCGACTGTTGGGCCTGAGTGTCACGGTGCGACTAGCAGAGAAAATTTTACGGCTGGCGTAGCCTATTTTGTTTTTCTATTGCATGGTTTTGTTTTGCTTTCTATGCACGCAGCGGGCTGGAACGAGAACGAAAACGGTATTGTAATTGCGGAAGAGAACTGCGCAATTATTTTTGGGTGGTGGGTTTTTGGGGAGACTGCGCTCTCCAAGGGGGTAGCTAGAGTTAGAGGGAGAACGCGGATTCAAATAAGAAGGGTAGAAAAATATTGCTCAATTCGATAGGCACCGTTACACAGCTCTTGAATACGCGGCAAATCGACATTTATTTGAATTTATCCAATGCAGCCCTGGAAGAGTGTGGCCCCAACAAATTAATTTTTGCCTTGTGCACACACTGTTCTGCAGTAGTGGACCATATTGAGTAGATGTTGAGGCAACATGTGGCGACAGTCACACTTTCCGCTCACAAGCAACGCGCATTCACCATGTGCAGCAACATGTCACACTGACAGGGTCGCTCTCTTCTCTCTGTTTGGCGCTGTCTCTCTCTTTCATCAGTTTCATTTTAACCTTTGTCGTGGCCGCACGGAATGGCACGGATTGGTGAACGAAATTAAATTATCAAATTTATCCGAAATATGCACAATAAATTGAATTATTGTGCATTGCACTGTCTAAGCGTCTGAGCACTAAAGCAGTGCCCATAATTTGCGCGTGCCGAATAACAAAGTAAGTGCGTTTGCCTCTGTGCTTGTATCGGTTTCGATGCCGTTGTGCTGTGAAAAGTTTTTACTGCAATTTATACATTTTTCTCAACGTTTGCGTATGTGTGCGTGTTTGTGTGTGTGGCTGAGGATGGAGGCGCTGTTAAATGCCTTTACATAATTACGCGCAGTATATAAAGGCATTATAATTGGACTAGAAAATCCCATTATATAAAATAAAGGCGAATAGATTGAGTGAAAATATCGGTTTCCATCTTTAGTAGCGTACTTCGTTCTATTTACCCGCGTACCGACGTCAGCGTCGCGGCTGTTGAATTTATGTCAAATTGGTAACATACACACACACGCACACAGTGTTGCATATTGCGTGTGTATGTGAGCGCGAGAGAGAGTGTATGTGAGTGTGTGTGTATGCGTGGAAGAGCAAGCGAGGCTGAGAGAGCGCGTGAACATACGTGCAATGATAAACAAAGTGTAAAGAGCAGCAGCAACAAATGTTCTTTATTTTTTATTATATGCTCCCATTAATATTTGAAACTATACCATTGTGCGTATTCTGTGCTAAAATATAGTGTGCGAAGTGCGACAACCCTGCGCTACGACTGCAACATCAAAATGCCAGCAGCGCCCTAACGTCAACGTCGTTAGCGGCAGAGCGACAGAGCGGCTGAGCGTCGACAGTGTTGTGTTTAATGTCAAATATATTTACGCGCAACTTTTGGTTGAATTTTTTGTTTCTTTGCAGCCAGGAGCAGCAGCGCAGCATCGCGCAAATGGATACAATGTTTGTTTTTAATGTTAAGCGAAAACTAAGAATCAAAAAAGAAGTGTGATAAATGCTAACACGAAAATTGTTTTGCAAGCGTGTGTAAGAAAAACGTTGGTGAGAACGCGCCAGCCTGCATGCGCGCCTCTGTGTGTGAGTGTGTGTGTGAGTATGTGTCCGTTTGTTTGTGTGCTTGTGCTATGCGACTCTCCTCTGCTCCCGGGAGCGTGTGAGTGAGTGTGCGTTCGTGTATGCGTCTCTAAGTGTGCGTGTGTGTGTGTGTGCAGTGAAGTGCAAAAGAAACACGATAAAAAAAAACACGCCAAGCAGTTGCGCCCGTTTTAGCTGATAAAGCGTATAGAAAAAAGTACAACAACACACACAAAGCAGTAGGCACGAAACGAGTGAAAATAGAAAATTAATAATTAGCTAGAAGAAGCAGCAGCACCAGCATTCACACACAGACAATTTGTAAGTGATCAGTGCTAAAAAAAAAAAATAATAATAATAACGAAATTAATGTAAAAAGTTTTTCTATAAATAGTGCAAATCAAAATTCTCGGTGCAGCGAACAACTGCGATTGCAAATGCAATTGCAATAACAATAACAATTACAAAAGCAACAACAAAAACAAGATAATCAACAATTAAATTTTAAGTGCAACTGTGTGGCGCCTCAAGCGCCGTTATTTAATACCAAGCACCTCAACAAAAAGCCGTCAAAATGTCATCGCTGGAGGTGCGCAACAATTCGGCCATGATGAAGCGGGCTGAGCAGCTGAAACGCTGGGAGGAGTCGGACACCAATCGAGCCGCTCCCTCCCCACGCCACGAACACAGCCGCAGGATCAAATTCAGCTCGGGCTGCGTCTTCTTGGCCGCCTGTCTATCGGGCGACAAGGAGGAGGTGGTGCAGCTACTCGAACAGGGCGCCGACATAAACACGGCCAATGTTGACGGGCTCACGGCTTTGCATCAGGTGCGTATTACATATAAACATACATACATACATATACATTACCTGTCTCACTCTGCCATACATTTGTATCGATGATAAACTGTGAAATATATAAATGGAGCACATTACGTCAGAGATTGCAAACACGCGACCCCAGCAGGAATTGTAGCAGTAGCAAGTGTGTGGGTTGGGAAGGGGTGTTTGAGGCAGGGTGTTGCTTTGATTTCGAAACTGTTGCGCCGCCCAACTGAGCAGCGTTGCTAGCGTCGCAGCTGGCGTGAACGTCGGCGCATGCTACATATCTTTGATACTCTTTGCTAGCAGAGAAGGGGTGTAATGATTTTTAACATATCTTGGATACGCTTCGCTAGCAGGGAAGGAGTATAATGAATTTGATACCCTTTACTGATTGATCAGGTGGTATATAAGTTTTTCATTAAAATTTCTTTTTATTTACATTTTTGATACAAATATATTATGTATTATATTACAAATTTAAATAAAAAGTTCTAATAGTGTGCGTAAACCAAAAATTAAATACTAATCGGGAGTTAGCAAATTCAAACTTATAAAAATAGCATTAACCATCATCTTCCTCGGTCGTACTAGGCAGAGGTCCTCTATATGGAAAGAGTGTTTCCTATATAGCTTCTGTCTTACATATAGGACATAGAAGGTATATCGGGCATTTCCCTACATACTAAACATAATTAGGGTTACAGGGTATTAGGTATCCGTTCAATTAATTGGTTTTTGTTACGGCGTATTTCGTGCTCTCGGTGCGGTTTCCAAAGCACCGCAAAAACCACTAAAACATTAACAAATACATTTCTAATGCAAGCCGACGATTTACAAGTCGAATGCCCGAAACAACAACAACAACAATTACAACAATAGCAACAAACAGCAAACGGCGCAAGCATTAAATAAGAAAAATACAAAAAAAATTTCTATTTTTAAATGCCAAGAAAAATATACAATATACACACATATATATACATATGTATATAGATATAGACAAATGAGCGTTGTATATAGAAAAGATTTTCGCAAAATCATTTTCATTTTTCTTTCAAATTCGTTCGTTTGTTCTTTGAGCCACATCGCATGAAAAATTTATACTTAAAAACAAGAGAAAGAAAAGAAAAGAAAAAATGAAAAGCTATAGCGGAAAACAAAATTGAAATCTTTGTTGAAATTTATTTCATATGGCGCCTTTCAATGTAAATACAAAGACATGAGACAGTTCAATGTATTTTAGCGAGAGAATATTTATAATCTATAAAAGATACATAGCAATACTTACTCATAGATATGTATATTGGAAAATTTGGATATAGAAGATAACTGAAAGTAGCTAAAAAAAAATCAATTCGTATGCTTAAATGCCAAAAGCAATTTGAAATATTGTATATACAAATATAATATATATAAGAATATATAACTTATACAAATATAATATATCTACAAATATATAATATATGCTAGTCACAGTTTGTGTGTGCGTGTGCACATACTTTTAGCAGAAACTGTCTTTTTGTTTGCAGTTAATTGATTTTAATTATGCTGCGCCCGCTAAGAGTCAGGAGATATTTTCACCGTTTAGTTGCGGCGCACTTGTTAACCAGATGTTAATATCTACATAATCAGATATCGGGTAGGCTGAGGGCTGAGGGCGTAACTGTAATTACAGCAATAATAACAATGGGAACTGTGTAAAGTCTTGAATTACCTGCGGCTGTTGTTGTTGCTGCAGCTGCTTCTGTAGCTGTTGTTGTTGTTGCTGTTTAACCGCAAAGCTGTGTTTCTATTGCATTTATTATATGCTGTAAGTATTATAATTAATTAATTCATCGCTGATTTCGTTGATCAAAGTCAAAGCGAAGGCTTCGCTTGTATGCTTTCTTTTACAAGTGAAAATTGTTTGTTTCGGCTTTCATTCATAAACAAGCAACAAGCAAACAAGCAACAGCAGCTACAACAACAACAATAAACAGAGCCAAAACACCTGGCTGCCATTTTCAATGGCAAAATCCAAAACGGCTGCCACCTTCGGCTATGAATGATGATGACAAACTGAACGACGGACGGCCAATGCGATAGACGGACGGACGGACAGACAGAGAGACAAACTCTTGGGGGCGGTGCGTTGACATTCAACTCGATGAAGAGAAAAACAGAGGTTGCAGCAAAATGCTTTACGAAAACTGTAATAAATTATACTTTGTATATTTACACATGTTGTAGATTTTCCTTACACATTTTCCACATTTTCAGTGTTCTTAGTTCAAGGATAATGCGATTTTTATAAATATATATTTGCCGCATGGCCGCATGTATTTATTATTATTGCTATAATTAAAGTGTGTTCTCTTATTTAATTGGGCTATAAATTAGGTAAGCTCTGCGGACAAGGCAAAGTTCATGGCCTAAGAAAGATACAGTATTCATATATGCAAAGAGCTAGATTATATAGCTCATTATTTAATTTGCATTACTTTTATTGATGTTTTTGGTCTAAATGCAGATTTTTGCCTTTTGTTTTTTGAATCATATCCTCTAAACACAATCTCTTTATTTTATTTTGGCTTCCGCTGAAACCGTTTTTATAGACTTGTAGAAAGAGTATTATAAGATTATCACTAAATATGTTCAACAAGAGAATTTGAATATTAAAAGTCAAGTCTATAAGCAAAGTCAGGCAATATATTTAAAATTGTATTCAAATTTAATTTCTTTTTCAGAATTTCATTTTATTATTAATTTTTATAGAAGCAATAGATACAGCGTATATCTAACAGGGTATTGAGTCTTCGTTGTGCTCAAGATATTCATTCTTTCTAGTTTTTTTTTCGTTACTTTTTTGTTTGTTGGATTATAAAAAACACGCGTTTGCACAACACTTGAACCGTTATGGGCACATTATAATTAAGATGTCTTTTAGATTTCGGTGACATGTGGCTACAACAACAAACAGCAGCAGAAAAGCCTTGAAATAATGTATCATAATTTAATCGTAAATGCTGGCCAATTAGTTTGATCCATTTGCAATTGACAACTGGCTGTGGAGTCTGGCTAAATAAATTGTCGCATAAATTAGCTAATTATATTGTCAAGCTTGCAAATTGAGCGATATCTCAAATCGAAGCGAATGCATAAAGCATTATAATAATAATGGCAACAAATCATGAACGTGATCGTTAGATGACCCCAAATTCATATTCAATGTGATCGCTGTCTCTCTTACTCTCACACTCTCCGTCTCTTTCATGCCGAAATCCTGTCTCGGAAATTGTTGTTCGGTTTGTGCGTGAGTTTTCCAAAAGAAAAATCAAAAGCAAAAGCAATAATAATACAATATTGTTGTCTTGTTGTTGTTGATATTGTTAACGCGCTTTATTGACGTGTTTTGTAACCTTGGCCCGGTTCTAACTCTTCGATCTCTCTATCTATCTCTCTCTCTCTCTGTCTCTCTGAACAACATGGCAGACGGACAAACGGGACAGGCGGACATCTAAACGCACTGACAGATACGCGCAATATACAGCAAAACAGAAACAAATCAAAAAACATCCTCAAGAATTCACAGCGCGTGTTGCATATAGATAGATGTATATATACATATATATATATATATATATATATATATATATATCTGTATACATATATACATATATAAATGGTTTGCTGGCTTTAGCTACATTTGATTTGATTTATTTCTCGTTTGGTGTTTTACACCCAAAATAACAAACGATGCTGAAAATCTTGCGAATTGAGCAAAACTGAAAAATCATTCTATGCGATGCGATCTCAAGTGTGTGTGTGTGTAAGTGTGTTTGTGTGTGTGAAGAGTGCATTGCATAATACCATTTCGAGCAAAATCTAAAATAACAACAACTGCCAAATGTACATTTAGCCATTTAATTTTTGTAGATTTTACAACTGCCTTCCAACTAGCTCCCAGTCTCCTTTCAATTGTATTATTTGAGCTCATTTTATTGCTCACAAAGATACACACACACACACACACACATAGACATACAGCTAGGAAAAACTTTTCAAAAAAAGAACTAATTTTGAAAATTTGCTATTGCTTTTGAGACGAACAATATCCATGACGAAATGGTCACAAATATAGTTCATTATATATCATATATATATATATATATATATATATATATATATATATATATATATATATATATATATATATATATATATCATATATATATATATATATATATAGATCTTCGTCTAACCGAGCAACCTTAATATACAGATTATATATATATATATATATATATATATATATATATATATATATATATATATATATTGATATATATATATATATATATATATATATATATATATATATATATATATATATATATATATATATATATATATATATATATATATATATATATATATATATATATATATATATAATCTGTATATTAAGGTTGCTCGGTTAGACGAAGATCGGTAAAGATCTATAAAGATTTGGATTGTATAATGTATATAATTTATAACTATGAAACACACTTCTATTAGTTGTCTTATTTGTGCTGTTCAGTCCAATATTTTATATTTATATATGTACAAAAATATGTTTAATTTTATGCGGTTCAGTCTAATATTTTATGTTTATATATATACAAATAATCATCTCCATTAAACTGTGCTGATTAATGTGGCCCACTCGGACATTCCGAGCAATCGTAATATCATAAACAAATTCTATGAGCTATTTTTTGCCTCAATACACACAATTTGTGATCTTAAAAATTATACAGAATTTGTTTGTGCCGTCCATTGTGTATACATTCTTTGTTGCTTAATCATGTCCAAGCATTTACAATAGCATTTCTATACACATATAAATAAATATATATATATATATATATATATATATATATATATATATATATATATATGTATTCCTATTGGATTTGCCAGCACGTGGCTTTGCTCCAGTCCAACAAGTATCTATTAGTAAACCTAGCTGAAATTACTCAACTGACCAACTGACCAAAAATTCGAAGAGCCGAATGGAACCAATAGACGTCGCCCCGTTTCTATCGCTTCTGATTTGTAGAATTATTTTTTTGGCAGCTAGGCGAGGGCGAGGCATTCAAGTGGCACGAGAACTTTCGCTCAAAAAAATCGAAAAAAAAGAAACTAAAATTATTTGAAATTATGAAGGCTTGCCATGAGCCATAATACATACCATTTAGCCATGTGCCGCGCCATTGTGTATCCAAAATGCGAATCTTTTGTATATATTATATAGTCGCATTGAATATTGGACAAATGCCTTGAGGCATACGCTGCTAATTCAAATTGTTTTAGGCAAAACAAAAATATATCTTCAAGTGCTTTGCTTATCGCAATTACTATTCGCTAAAGCGATTCATTAAAATTACATTTCAGTAAATGGATTGATTTTTGTACTAAGGGGAATGATAAATTTATGCGTAATACATAATTGGAATTCATTTTTTTGATCATGCGCTACTTAAAATAACGTATTTTATATAATGCCAAGTATGAAGTTGTTATTGTTATAGTGTGATGTCTTACTCTCTTAGCATTTCCTAGAATTCACTAGAAATATATTTTCCTAGAAATCTTACATACCTCTCTCTCTTTCTTTCCTTTACTAAAACGTATTTTAGATAATGCTTTCCTCTGCAATTATTATGAATTCAAGTATATGAAAATTGTTTTATGTTTGGTCTTGTGATCTTTTCTTTTATTAATCTCTTATAATTTTCCAAAGTTTTCCTAGAATTCTCTCTATTGCTAGAGTTAAATCTATATCTCTTTATCATGATGTTGCTCTCCATATTTTGTATACAATACATTACAAATTTCTATGTGTTGCTAAACTTCCTCCATCTTGTTTTCTCGTCCTTGATTACTCTTTTTCTTTGTTTCATGATTGCTCTAATAATGAATCTCTCCCAACCTTTGTTCTTACTCTCCTTTCCTCTCCTCTCTCTTGATTATTTCTCCTCCATATGCATCGCTCATTGTGCGAACTATGCTAATTAGTTCTGTTGAAGCTAGAGTATATTCTAGTTGCATTGTAATGAAAACTTCAACAGCACTTATGAAGAAGAAGGAAGGATGTTGGCTCTAGTTGATATGCAGCTTAGTGTAGCAAGAGGGCGCTGGGTTTATGAGTAGTTAAGCGGCTTGTTGCTGCCGCGCAAAGTCGTCTCAACAAGTTGCTGCTGATTGCAGTTGTATGCGACGTATACGTAATGCGGCGGGGTGAATAACATTTCATACAAAAAAAAAGAAGAAAAAAAATGGCCAATAGAGGGACAGGGAGGCTGATAGCGTGAGAGGGAGATAGAGTGAGTGAGAGGTAATAGACAAAATGCCGCTCAATGGCGTGCCAAAAACAAAAGGCTAAACTTAGCATGCGATTCGCAGACCGATTTTCGCGCTGGCCAAGAAAAAAAATTCGCTTTCAATGCAATGAAAATAGCACAGCTGAATTCACTGGTGCTGTTGCGACTGCTGCTGCTGCTGCGGCGGCTGCTATGGCTGACATTAACACCAGACCAGAAATCAAAAGTCACAAATTGCCTAGCAAATAGCTCATGTCAAATTTTGCATGCCAAAGTTGTTGTTGTTGTTGTTGTTGTTGCTGCTGCTGGGATGGTAACGCGTGGGCGGGCCGCCCATCGCTGTCGTCGTCGTCGTCGTCGTCGTCGTCGTCAGTTGTCGCTGTCGTCAGTTGGTCAGTTTATCAAAATTGTTCATAATTAATTAATTGGCTGCGTTCCAGATTTGCAAATTGCTCTCAGTCTCCCTCTCTCCCTCTCTCTCTCTCTCTCTCTCTCCCACCTAGTTCGCTTAACTTTGGTTTTGTTTTGTGTTCCGCCTTTTATGCGTTTTACTGCGAAATGGAAATTGCTTTTGCATTTGGCCCCTTAAAAATAAAACAAAAAATCTTCTAAATTAACATATGTGGCGGGACTATAAAAGAAATGAATTAGGAAAAAAATTTGATTTTGAATACCCCACACGCGCTTATCAAATGGCAACAATTGAGCAAATGGGTATTCCAGTTCGTATTGGTATTGGAGCTTGAAGTTCATGTTGTTCTCTTTTCTATTTTATTGTTAAGAATTCTTATCGGCATTTCACTGCCCACTAAGCGCCGCATTGTTGTCGTCGTTGTTGTTGTTGTTGTTGGGCGGGTTTGTCGCTAGATAGCGGCATATAGAAGCCGACGGAGTTGCTCACGATGATATCATCGCCATCATCGGCTGTCGTCGTTGCCGTTGTCGTCGTTGTCGTTGTCGTTGTCGTCTTCATTCTGCATACGCAGACTGGCGATGTCTTGGTTTCAACGGAAATCCGCATAAACAACGTTGCCCATGTGCCACAGTCGGTACCAGTTCCAGTCTATATATTTATCTATGTATATGTAACACTGAATTGTGTATATGTGTGTGTGCGTGTGTTTACTTTAGCGTTTTTAGCAAGATAAACACAAATGTAGCAGAGCTATTAAAACATGGCACAATTACTTATACAAAAACATGCCCCGGCAGTATAAGAGTCGATAAACGACGCAAAGTCGGATCCCCAAAGATAAAAATAAATTCGCACAATATACATTGATATTCCATTGTATTTAGTCGAAGCTTTAGCATAAGCAATTGCCAAACAGTAAACAAGGGGGTATATGTAAATTGATCGACTGTGAAGAAATGCAAATTATATCAAAAAGCAGCTTCAGATAATTGTTAAATTATTCATTTTCTTTTGTCTGCGCCTCGGAATGTATCGAATGTAACAACAGAGGTTCATTGGCCAAATCAATTGAAAGTATATGAATTTTTGTTTAGCTAAATCATTTAACTATTTAATTTTGTATTTTTTTTTTTTATATAGCATAGTTATGGGATCATAAAATTTAAACTATACTAAATAAAAAGATATTGAATTAAATAAAAATTAAGTTAACATAATGTGTATATGCAGTATCAAAGTCTATTTCATATAGAAAGACTCGAGAGTCTTTTTTAATTTATACAAGCTCTTATACCACTTATACAAGCTGCTATATATTTTATACACACTCGAATACAGTTCATATCAATTCTTATACTGTTAATGCGATCTCTTATACACTTATCGTACGTATCTCATATACATACTTTTTATACTCTTATACAATTATTATTAATACTCTTATAAACCAACGTAAAGACATTCATCATTATAAAATTGATCAAATTTACTAATCAAAATATTTTTTTTCAGGCCTGTATCGATGACAAACTCGACATGGTTGAGTTTTTAATAGAGCACGGAGCCGATATTAATCGTCAAGACAACGAGGGTTGGACGCCACTGCATGCTACCGCCTCCTGCGGGTGAGTAACCATTCAACGGCATACGAACCACCTTCACTAATGAAACGCGTTTCCAGCTTTGTTAGCATAGCCTGCTACCTGGTAGAGCACAACGCAGATGTGGCTGCCGTGAATAGCGATGGGGATCTGGCATTGGATTTGGCAATCGATGTGCAACATATGCCTATGATTAACTATATGGAAAAGGTGGTGCAGGAGCTCAATATTGATGTGGATCAGGCACGCAGAGCCGAAGAGCAGGCCATGCTGAAGGATGCGAAGCGCGGCGATTTGTCCGAAGTGGATCGACCACATCCGAAAACAGGTGCAACAGCGTTGCATGTGGCCGCGGCCAAGGGCTATACGAAAGTGCTGCGTCTGCTACTCGCTGCTGGCTGCAACGTGGATAAGCAGGATAACGATGGCTGGACACCATTGCATGCTGCCGCACACTGGGGCCAGAAGGAGGCGGCTGAAATGCTGGTGGAGTCACTGGCCGATATGGATATATCCAATTATGCTGGCCAAACCTGTATCGATGTAGCCGATCGCAAAATGGTCAAATTCCTCGAAGAACTGCGCGCCAACAAGCGCAACAAACGGCGTCCATCTAGTCAAATCAGGTGAGTTTAAAATGATGCAATCAAATCAATTAAAACCAATTAGAAATAATTCGGTCTCTTACAGCAGAATCTCAGATGCGATTGAAAATCATGTGGACAAAACACGAACGAAACTCGTACGCGTTGAAGTGAGAACTGATACCGCTAAGGATGGTGCGTACAATTAACTGCAGTAAAAGCTTTCAGAGATCCTTCCACACAACCCAAGCACAGCCGCTGATTTGCATATTTTATATAAAAAGTTTTCTTTAATTTCTATGCCAAATTTTGTGCGTGTCTTTGTTTGTTTTTCAATTGTGTCACTCAATTAGGTTCTCATGCGCGTTAATATTTCGGTTTAAAGCATTTAATTAGAAACACACTTGTCACTGCCTTTGTCCAACTCCACGTTCCTGTCCACGTCTCATCTCATCTCATTTGCAGCTGCCTGCTTTGTATGTTTTGCGTCTCATCTTTATGATCATCAATGTCATCAAACTCGTCATCTAGTCAACAGTTTGTGTAATGCTCTCTCTTATACTCTCTCTCTCTCTCTCTGTTTCTCCCTGACTCGCTGCTTGTTACCTCTCTGTCTCTCTCACTGCCTCTACCGTCCGCCCGCCCGCTCTCACTCTGCTGTCTGTCTTTGCTCTATTTGTGTCTTGTCTTTGTCCACACCGCACACTGCAGCTGCGAGCGGCTCGATTAATACCAGCGCTCAATTGGCGCCCGAAGATGTTGCTGCCATAGTTGAGACTGCTGCCAAGGATCATAATGATGATGTTGATGTTGATGATAATGAAGATGATACCGATTCAGAGCTCAGCGATTCCACAGAAAGCTCACACAGCACAAGTCTAACCGAGAGCGAAGGTAGTCGCTAAATTGTTTAGAGCCTCAGTTACTTACCCAACCCTCAATGTGCTTAAAGCCTGCATTAAGCGAAGACTAACCGATTTATATTGATATCTTTGTATATATTTGTATATTATATATTTATAATAAATGCATATTTGCATTTACAGCTGAAAATGTTAAGCCCAATCAGCATATTCATGCCGCCGAGCATTCTGGCGAGGAGGAGGCGCCCTGGCGACGCAAAACGCTGCGTACGCCCAACGACAGTCCCACTAAGAATCGTACGTCATATACATTACTAATTATTAATAGTTAATAATAGTGTATTTATCTGACGTTACAGAAGTTCCTGACAAAGAGCTGAGCGGCAAGAGCGCCAATGAGACCGCCAACGATGTCATCTTGCGACGCACGCAAAGCTTTGAGAATGATCAAAAGTGAGTTCAGCGCACACATACATGCGCACACCTTGTATAACTAGACATAAATGCGTGCCACACACAAACACCAACACATACACACACACACACACACACACACACACACACACACACACACACACCTGTCACATATTCATACACACACACATACACTGCAAATTAACCCGCATTTTACTACTATATTTAATGTGTCACAATTTGCACAACACTTTCGGTTAATTTTGCTGTTTGTGTTTCACTTTTTGCTGATTGCGAGCCGCTTATCAATAAACACCTCACGCAGCTTACACACACTTACACATAGCTCCTCACACAGACACGGACACAAATTCACTTATTTCTATGTGTATTGCCCATTATCGAACTTTTTAAATTTAGCCACACTCTCAACTGTTCAACTGTTGCTCGAACAGCCAGTGAATCAGTTATAAAATTTCGAGAATTAATTTATTGTATAAATGGTCAGCGTTTAGTGTTCAAATTCTCTAGAGAGCATTCGAGTCTCTGCTGCAGCGCAGCGGCGAATTGTGAAGCACAAACTATAAACAACAGAAAAAAGCTTACGAACTTGAAACAAAATTGTATACTTATTTTTAAAACTTGATTTGTTTTGCTATTTATTTTTTTATGTGTGTTCTTTTCCTTATGTGCAACAACTACTACTACAACAACAACAACTACAACTATTATTCACATCGCACCAATTCATCAAACGCTTATCAAAAAATCCAATTCTAACCCGCCCGCCCGCCTGCCAACCACCCCGCCTGCCCGCCTGTCTGCCCGCCCGCCCGTCTGTTCGACCTGATCCGCGCAGATTCTATCAAAAATACAATGAGCTGCGGGCACGCATAAAGGCGAACTCATGTCCCATACTGCCAGCGACGACGGTGGCGAATGCTCTGCCCGGCAATAATGCTAATAACAACAATAACCAAAGTAGCAATAACAACAATAATAACAATAACAACAATAATAATAATAATAATAAGAGCGCGCTGCTGTTGGGAAAGACTGTGAGCACAACCAGCATCAGCAGCAGTGGCAGCAGCAGCAACAACACAACAACAACTACAACAACCACATTCAACACACACACCAACAACACAACCACAACAACTGCAGCAACAGCAGCTACTACAGCATACCCAAGTCAAATTTATAGCGTACAAAGATCGGCATCCCTCAAAGATAACTCAGTATATTTCAGGTTTGTTTTGTGCTAATCGAAGAAAAAAAAAAAACAAAAAACAACAACTCTGTAACACCTCTAATCACAACTCCCTAACTAACTGTAATTAACTAGCAAGTAATTTATATAACTATAAAACTGTAAACTAAATGTAATCATTGCTTTTGCTTAGCTTCTATATGCATATATATATAGTCTATATATACCTATATATGTATATACATATATCCTCGACAAATTCTCATTGCACCAACAACAAAGTCTACTTAACATTTATTTAGGCAATGCGCACTATGTCGTCTATCTCTCTTAGATGTGCTCTTGAACACTAGTTAGCGATTCTCTTTAATGATGTGTTCTCTCTTCATCTCTTCCTCTATTTCTTTCTCTCTCTCCTCCATCTGAATTTTATCAATTTGTATTGCTGCTCTCACAGGAAACCAATTGCTCCAGCTACGATGCTTACGGCAGCAACAACAACGACTACAACCACAACAACGACGCTCAGCTCACCCGCAACAACTGTGCTCACCCCACCTATTCGCAGGTGAGTGTAAATGCAGCGAATAAAGTTATGAATTGGAAATTAGAGATTTATGTTGTTAGGGATCAGATATTTCAAGTTTGTTATACCTAAAACGAAATCTATGAACATAGAAATTGTTATCGTTTTAACAGCGAGATCTAAATTAAGGATATGATATTAACTTACTATACTCAAGCAATTCAAAACAAAATTTAAGCTCGTGAAAAAGAAAGAAATATATAGGTTACATATCTAAATGTTTGTTGTTTTCGATTAAGAGTTATCGATAACTTCAAATCTTTTTAGTCACACGATATATTTTAGTTATTACATACAGTTATAATATCAATGATAATTCTAAATATTCAACATCATTCATCATAGTTTTGAATCGAATATGTGTATGTGTATATAGTATATACAGTCGTCATCATGTTTCAATATGATATTTTAAGGGAATACGTTAGTTTTTTTTTGATTTGCGAAACAAAGTCATAAATCAACAACAATTGACACTATTTAGAACCTAACTTCGATCTTTCTTGTACAAATATTTTAAGTTTAATATTTTATCATCGGTTTATTATATATACCTAAAAATTCGTCAGCAATCCGGCCAGCAACAACAGCAACAATAATAATAACAACAACAACAACAACAATGGCAGCTCTACCGCCAGCGCCAGTGCAAGCGATGTGGAGACCCCGAAACCCAAGCAATCGGCTAGCAATATATTCAAGAACTTTTTCAAGTAATGATCATGAAACATAACTGTTAATTGGTTAACAACTGTTGTATTGCGCTAACCCGAAAAGCCGTTAAAATCTGTGCTAGCTCTGCTAACTCTCAATTCTGCCCCGCCCCAACACGGCAAAAATTTGCCTTGCGTAGCATGTGCCGCGAGCTCTGAATATTTTTGTTGTTGATGTATTCTTGATGATTAGAAACTTAACTAATCTGCGTATATCTTTTCTCTGTGTAGATCCTTTGTGCCGCCTGTGCGTGACGAGGAGAGCGAAACTCAGCGCAAGGCTCATGCGAAGCGAGTCCGTGAGACGCGTCGATCCACACAGGGCGTTACGCTCGAGGAGATCAAGAGCGCCGAGGAGCTGGTGAAGAAGAAGAACCTGGGCATGAACAACAACAACAACAATAACAACAACAGCAGCAGCGTAAGTACTATGTGGGCCCAAGAAAGAAAAAAGAAACAATTTAGAAACAAATCTCACCCAACAAATCCACACACATCGAAATCAAGAGATCGTTAGCGAATATCGTAGATCAGCCAGAGCCATACACACGTAATCATCCAGCATATATAAACTAGTTGTATATACAATATATTGTTATGTTATATGTAGTTGAAAAGGAGTTTTCATTTACACACACACGATGTCATACAACACCAACACCAACAACAACTACAACTGCTTATGGTTATGGTGTTCCCATTAATGTATTCGTTCTGTTTTGTCTTCCCCCTAAATAAAGAGTGTGTGTGCGTGTGTGTGTGTGTGTGCAGCTGTGCACCTCACTTTCTCTCCCTCCCTCCCTGTCAGTCTTCATATACCTATATCATATCATTGCAGTCGTTTAGTGTTCTCACTACCCACATTTCAAATATGGTGTTTGTCAATTTCATATATTCCACCCACTATAGATGTGCGAATGTGTGTGTGTGTGTGTGTGTGTGAGCATGTTTATTCAGCCTAGTTTTAAAGAAATTAAGCTTTATGGTAGCACTTAGTGAAATTCAAATCTGTTTTCCCAAGCACCATGCAACCAAGCGACACTTGAGACGCTCTTCCAGGCACATGGTCTGTTTGCATAGTGAGTGGGGAAATTACAGTCAATCTAAACTGTAGTTTAGTTGCTCATATTGTCAATCAGCGCGTTTTCTCATCAATCAATCAAATCAAATCAAAGCTGATCAGTCAGTCGATCAATCAATCAGCACTCATTTAGCCTGCGTTCAGCTGCAACAAATTTAACAATCAAAACCGAGCGCCAATCAAATTGTGTATTTTACTGCGTTTGCGTTTGCGTTTGAGATCGAGTCTGCATCCGAGTTCATTTTCTTTGTATTCTTGCGCCGCTGATCAAATTGAAAGTAAATGCCTCGCAAACGCCGCCTTCGCCCGCCACGCCCAACGCCCGCTGCCTGCCCATAACGCCGCGTTTGCAACGGTTCATAAAAATCAAAATCAAAATCGAAATCAAAATTTTCATTTATGTGCAGTTTTTTCGTTTGATATAAGAGTAGCTCTTATTCTAGTCTGATTTCATCAAAGCGAATAGTGTAATTAATTGTATGTACTTTAAGTTATTTTATTTTTACTATTTCTTATATACTATATATATACAGATCATACTTATGTATTTCTGCATGTCGCAATTTGCATGCGTTTAGAGTTTTTTTTTTTTACAAGTATATTTAAAGTGCCGGGGCACTCTACCTACGTATGTCGTATGTATGTCTTATATCGTATATCGTAAACTGTTTATGATCGTTAGTGTGACCCTCAGCCCCTATTACCCAGATTACCCCCTAAAACGAAAAGAATCTCATCCAAAAACGTCATTTGATTTTTGTTTTTGGAGACAACGCGCAGGTCAACTGTTTTTTATTTGTTCCACAACTAATATTATTAACAGAATGAAACAAGCTCCACCACTACAACAACAACTACAACACCAGCAACTCCAAGCACAACAACTGCAACAACAACAACAACAACAACAGCCAACAAGAGCAGTGAGAACGACATTGACGACAGCAGCCAGCAAGAGGCGCAGCCCCCACCACCGCCCACAAGTCCGCCACCAGCCATAATACCCAGGACAACAACCACAGCAGATGATTCGGAAATAATTGAAGCTGTGGTTGGCAGCGCCGATACCACCGCTAGCTTCACACTTGCACCGCCAGCACACACACGCATATCTGGCGGTGCTGCTGGCGAGGAGAATGACCAGCAGACGGCGGTCAGTGCCAGCTATACGATAGTCTCTAGACGGGAGAAGCCTGTCGAGTCAGAGACCGATCAGCAGAAGAAGAAAGAAGATGCGGATGAGTCGAGCAGCCACAAACAACTAAAGACTGACCCAGTAGTTGCCAAGCTAACACGCTTGACGAGCACAGAAACCAGCAGCGAGTCGACGCCAGTTCCTGCAAGACCCACAGAGCTGCCGCTCGCCTCCGCAGCGCCAACTGAGAGCAAACCGGCGACAACGACGACGCCCGCAACAACGCCCGGCACTCTAGAGAGTCCTGTGCGATTGCGTGATAAGCGCAATCTGAGCAGCAGCTCAGCTGCCGGATCTGCTCAGGATGCGGATGGCAAGTCGGATACGGCCTCGCCAGTGGCTTCACATGCAGATTTTAATGCGCGCGACTCGTTGCTCAGCTTGTACGCTCGTCGCACTATGGAGAGTGGTGCAGGTGGTGCTAGTGGTGCGGCGACTGCTGCTGCTGCTGCTGCGCCATCGACCTCTTCCTCTTCAAGCACATCCATATCAGCAGCTGAGCGACGTCCGTCTTGGCGTCTCAAGTTCGATGCGGGCTCAAAGGTATGCACACAACAACAACAACAACAACCAAGAACAGCAACAACAACTGACCTTTAATCCAACTGACCTTAAACAACTACCTTTTGGTACGCCCAAAAAACTATTTCGACTGGCTTTAATAAAAAAACAACAGTGTGCGATATTTGTTAAGCTTTAAGTGTAGCATGATTTCTTTAGTGTAGAATATCTAAAATTATTAAAACAGGACTGCAAAACCAAACTCAAATGTGAAGAATTTCCGTTGAAATCTGAGTTCATATCGGTTTACAGCCTTGAATAAATTCATCTAACTTCGGCACACCGAAGTTGCGTTTGCCCTTACAAAAAAGAAATCACATACTGAATGCAATTATAGCGTATTTAAAGAAATGTACAAAAGATAAAATATTTTTCTACTGAATTGTAATCGTATGTATATATAAAAGTATATAATATTCATAATATTGTTTCCATATCAATAGAATTGCATACAAAAGTAATTGTGAGTTTTTTGTAGTCAAGGGTTTCGCAATGAATGAATTTGTTGTTTGAATTTTTATTGTAGCTGTTATACATTGTTTTATTTTTTATTTTTCTCATAAGTTATATATTTGTCTTTTAATTGAAATTTTTATTTGATTATTCATGAACGCCTGTCTGTCAATTGCTATGCATCTGGCTTTTAATGTTAATAACTATCCTATGTATAAATATGTATATGTATGTATTTATGTATTTGTTTTTAATTGTAGCACTCTATAAACAATATGCCATATACTATATTTACTCTCCGAAACATGATATCGCACATTCGGTTAATGAACATTATTTTTATATATATAATATATAAATTTATATACACATACATGCCTAAATGCGTCTGCTCCATTGAATATTATTCATTAATTAACGCTTATTAACTTTTTAGTTATGTATGGCTTGCTTTTTTTTGTTTAATTAAGCATTTATATATATGTAGTATGTTTTTATTAATATTTATTGACGGGGAACTAAAATTGCTTATAATATTTATAAATTATATGAATATTGTCGTTGGGTTTAAAAAGCACAGAGATATAACTTTTAAGGAACTAAGCTTCGATAAAAATGAATTTAATATTATTTAAGATGCAAAAACCTTTCTAACTGGAACGATTGCATGATAGCTTAAATTAAAAATTAAAATAATTTATAATTTAAATTACAATTGTGAATCTTAAGCAAATGAAGGTTTAAAGCTTTGGTATTAATAGTAAGAACTGTTTTGGAATATAATTTCAAGGTTTCTGGCGTCTTGACTACTAAATTTTGTACTAAAAACAACATTATCGATAACAATCAGCAATGGATTAATATACAACAGATACAACATTACCAGCATAGCTTTAAAAAGAAAAAAAAAAAAACAACAAACCAGAAAACACATGCACACAAACAACAAAACAAAACACTAAATATTTATATTTGATATACAAATGAACTTTATCTAGAAGACATTCCAGAAAACATAATTAATACTTGTTTACTTCTATAAACTGTGCAGTTCAAGCTGGAGGATATCACCAGTGGTGGCACCTACCCGCCCAATCAGAGCACCATCATACCCAGCGCGCCAGCTGTCATGGCAGCGGTCAATTTGGCCAGCACCGTGGGTAGCCAGCGTCGCATCAGCAGTGGACCCAATGCGCGTAAGTTAACATATAACTGGGATAAACTCATATTTAACGTGCAAACTTCTTACAGTTAATGCTTCCAATCAGTCGCTCAACTCGGTGGGTCGTCCAGTCTCGGCGCCTAGTGAGAGCATTAATAATAGCGCCTATGTAACGCCACCAGCGCGCAGATATGAAACGTCTACGCTGCCGGCAACTGCCACAACAACAGCAACTGCAACAACAGCAACAACAACTGCCACGACAGCCAACAACTCTGCAACGTCTGCATCCAGTGCCAACCATGCAACGGCTACCAGCCATGAAGATAAGGGTACTCTAACAGCGACCCAGCCAAAAGACATAGTTCATCTAATCCGAGTTCTCTCTCTTTCCTTAGATAACGACAAGGAGAATGATAATCGCACACAGACTGTTATACAGCGGCGTCGCAAGCCCAAGCGCAGATCCACGGGCGTGGTGCATATTGATATGGATGTAAGTGAATCTCATTCTCTATATCTCTTAGCATCTCTGTCTGCTAATTGCCAGGCCATTTGTCAAACTAAATGAGCCATGCCCGTCTGTCAACTATATTTAGATCAAATGCTAATTAGTCAAACTAATGTGTGTAAATCTTTTGCCAGGAAATCGATCCAGAGCGACAACATGAAACGGCTAACAATGACAACGAGGATAAGGAGAAGGAGGTAAATATAAAATAAAAATAAATAGATATAGATAAATTAGATTATTATAACATACGAATTTCGTAAGCCTCTTCCGAATTGCGTAACATTTTAATATGAACTAATTTAAAGATAGATCAAGTGAAATTCAATTGATTGCTCTTTGAAAATAATGAAATCGAAAAGCAAACCCATTTAAAAATAGTTCACATATGTCGAAAATTCAAAAATCTTAAACAATTTGAACAATTCTCGGAATACGTGAAAGCTTTTCATTTTCGTTTGCGAGCGCTTTTCAACGAATTCGCAATTCGGAACATGGCTAATTATATATTTGTAAATATTTTTACCTATACACCTATACAACAACAACAATATCAAGAACAATTGGAACATATATTTTAGTACATAATTATTTTCGCACCTTGGCAAAAATTGGGCGCACAACAGCTGCCCTGTCTTCTATCTAAATGCGTAGTCAATACTGCAACTGACACATGCACACTTATACTCACACACACACACACACACACACACACACACACACATATATACACACACACACTTATATATTCGTCACACCTTGTCACAATTTTAGACAGTCCCGTGCGTCCTTCAAAGTAGCTGCTGCTCTGCTCGAGCTCTGTCCGTTCCAATTAGCCGGCGACCCATTTGTGCAAAAATTAAAAATGAAAAAAAAAAAAAAATTAAATTATGATTTCCATTAGAAGTAGCGCCGAGAATAAGAAGAAGCAGCAGCAGCACTAGCACATATGCACGTGGCATTGTGAATGCCATTGCTCCAATTGTGAATGATAAGTGTGCAGCACGCAAATCCTTTCATGGCCGAGGTCGAAACTATTAGTGCACATCCAATTTGTGACAATATTTGAGAATTTGATTTTCGTTTCTGCTCAGCGAACCTGTTAACAATTTATTCAAAACATTTGACCAAATGCCGTTGTTGACCATTAATAAAACTGTCACATTTTCTAAATGCATCTATTCGAAATGCATTGGGGTCTACATATTCGGCAGACAGTTTGTCTGGCTGCCTGTCCATCATAAAATCTGTTTGCGTGGCACATTTGATATATAATATATGAGGACGTACAATATACATAAATATATGGGAATATATTAAAATTTGATTCGATTTCATGTTTTTTTTTCTATTAGATTTCTGCATACTTTGCTTGCTTTGTCGATAGCTGAGCTTTGTTTAAAAAGCTTAGTTTCTTTTCAAGTATTTTATCTATATTGTCTTGATAAGCATTGGGTTTTCAGTGCTTTGTCATGAAAGCTAACTATAAATGATTCACAATTCGTAATGAAATTTGGGTTTTTTTATATTACGTTTCAAGATAAATATATTATTTATTATCGATTTACTGGAAAGAAAATATATGCATTCTAAATACCTTTCAGAAGGTGTTCTGATTAGTCAATATTTTATGACTAATACAATGTTAGAGAGCAAAAGAGTTGAAGCACTTGAAACAGCGAAATTCTTATATCATGTAAAAATATCATGTTTTCCAATTAGAACCATAACTGTGTTTTTCGAAGCCATCAAGCAATATCGAGATATCTCCATTTAGCTTAAATCTCTTAGATTATATTTAAACAGTATTGAAGCCATTTCATTAAATTGCAACCCTGGTTGCTTGGTGTCTGACGAAATCCGCTGTGTCTAATCGTGTCAACCATTAAAGCTGATTGACGACGTCAAGTGTTCTTTCGACATATATATATATATATATATATATATATATATATATATAGACACGATTAAGTATGAGTTGTTGCTAAAAACTATTAAACACTTTCACAATGCGCTTTTCACACAACAAATTGCCCACTTAGAAGTGCCGCACGCCCCAAACAGCATCGCTCACACGTACATTGAACTTTGGTTTTCGCCGTGGCATGCCCCCTTCCTGCTCCACTCGTCTGTCTTCTGCCTTCTGGCCTGCCACAGTATTGTGCCTGAAGAAATGTACAACATTTGCGCCGCATTTGTCGCTAAATTTATACATTTTGCAATTTTGCATTTCGTAGTTTTCGTTTGAGCATTTGTTTCCTCATTCCCTGCCGGGTGCACTTTCCTCGCAGAGAGAATCTTTGCGAGGAGGTAGGAGCAGCATGCGATAGGGGCAGCCGTCATGTGCTATATTTAGACGAAACGCTTTCGTTTCTTCTTCTTTTTTTTTGGCCTAGTTATGATTGTGTTCTTTTAGGGTAGGAAACGGTGCAACTTTCAAATTTAATTTTAGTTACATGCACTTCACTTCACTCTCCGCTTGCTCGGTGTCTGTCTCTCTTGGTCGAGTCTGTCGCTCTCTTTGACATGTGTCACGTGTCGTTGACTGTTTCGCCTTTTGGCCCAGTTGCTGTCTGGGGGCTGACCCCAGCATAGTTTAGAACACTTGCTTCTCGGACATTGGGCCAAATAAGTGTGCGATTTACTAAATTTAGCTGCCAACACACACACTCACAGGTGATACACATAGACACACACACACACTAATACACCTGGTGTGCGCAATTCAAGTGAAACAAATAATGTCCATTGCTGCCAAGGCTTTTTCCTCCCAACAGCTGCAACTCTTTGTTTTCATATTTGATAGACGCACATACGTATATCTTTATAGCATATAATAATCATTTTCTTCAGTTTTGTCAGCGTTTTTCCGGCTTTTCTTGCGTATGCTGTGCACTCATTCGAATTCTCTTAAAGAAAACTTCTCTTAACTTGTGACGTTCGTTCTTTCCCTCTCTCTCTCTCTGCCTCACTCACTCTCGCTCTCTGTTGCGTTTTACTATTTCTGATCGTGCGCCAAGTTTTTTTTCGGTTTTCGAATAAAACATTTCAATACTTTGCTTGGCTCGCACAGTTGAGTTTTATACGGCTAACGTAACGGATCAATAGCCACAGCAACAGCAACAATTTTAACAACCACAAATTCAAATTAATTTATTATTTAAAAGTAAATCACAATTAAATACGGACGAGTGCATTGATTTAACCTAACCACAAGCGTCTGTCAAATGTGTCAAAAGATATTTGCAATATTCGCTATCAGTTTACCAGAGACCCGAGATCTAATAGACTCAAGACTCGAGACTCGAGGCTCGAGACTCTTGAGAGTCGCCACAAGGGGGGGCAAGTTATATGTGTGCTGCCAGTTGTTGGTCTTCAATTGAACGAACGTCTTGTTGTTCTTCCCATATTTGGAGTATTGCGCACAAATTTCGTTTTTTATTTCATTTTTGTTTTGGGCATTTCAAGTTTTTAAGTTTTGCTCTCTATATATGGTCAAATATTTTGATCAGTTTTTAATTTGATTGCGTTCGTGCGCGTGTTAAAGGTTAAAGTTGAACAAGCATTGCATTGAAACAACTATTTAACAAATGTTAACAATTTGCACACAAGTTTATTGCTATTAGAAATATCAAAGAGAAGCTCATTATTTAATATAATAGAATCATACAATTTATTCTATTATTATTTATTGACTTTATAAGTCTCTTAATTGAGCAATTCAAATATTTTCAATTTTTCATTTCAACATTTTTTTTGAACATTTTTATTATTTGTAAATCATTTCATAATCCCATAGAACTTGCCCCTTGATCTTGGCATCAATTTATTTAGTGCCATGAAATGTTTTTTTAAAAATGTTTTATCTGCTGTATTAGCCAAGTTAAATTGTAGAATTACTACAAAATTGTAAAAAGTCTGGTCGTAAAAACAAAAACTTTTCCATATTGTTGCAATAGGTCGTAAAATCAGTTTGTGTCTGGCATCGCAGCTTCATTCATGGACAAAAACTAAATTAGCCAGAGATAGCTCGATATATATGAGGAAACAGCAGCAGAATCATAAATTAAATGCACTCGACATTTTGATTAAATGAAACGTCGTTGTACCCTGTGCTATAAATGTGATGGGGTATGCTGTGTGTGCTAAAGTTTAGACAAAGAAAAGTTTGAAAATTCAAATTTATGTGTTTTAGATTGTTTTCCATAGAATTTGTATTGTAGACAATGAGTGCAATATATGTATACAGGGTATTTCTCAGTTGCATAATGCTTCTTCATAGCCTCTTCAGCTAGTTAGCCTGCTGTTTCTCATGTCTGCTTCACTCTCGCGTGGGTGAAGCATCAACTTAAGGCATTAACACCACACAGTAAATAAACAGAAACGCCAGGGCGTCTCTCCTGCCCATAGATTAGTGCCTGCCTTTTGTATGTCTTTTCAATATTATTATAAAACTTATGTAGGAACAAACACAGCAGACCTCCCCAAACACAACCAAAAACACGCACATACACACCTTGGGGAAACGTTTTTTTCTACCGCATTGCGGCAAATTTAAAACAGAATGTCAAAATTAATGTCTTGACGTCATTTTCTTGATCGATGGAGGATGGGAGGGAATTGAAGTGTTAGCGGTTGGGTTTTCCACATGTCAATATTGCGTTTTCCTTTTCGAATTTAAAGATCGTTTCACTTTATACAGCAAATTTGTTTGTTTTTCCACTTTTGTTTATGCCAAAAGAAGAAGAAAGAAAACGAAATTCACGAACATTTCGTACGCTTCTTAATACAGAATTGTAAAAATTTTTAAATGGAAAATTTTAAATTGCAAAAGTTCAGTTGATTTGGTGCGCTTTCTGCTCTGGCAAGCTGTTTTTGAAGCGTAATTGCAATTTAGTGGTGTCGATTGATTAATGAGTCTTTGTGGGCTATTAAGCATATACTAAAGACCGATTTCTTTATAGCCAGCCTCTGTACATAGAGTGAGAGGGAATTAGTGAGTTTGTGTACGTCATGTCTTTTCGCTCGAGATCGCGCACTCAGGCGCCGCTGCCCAGTCGACGGCGTTCGCTCTCCTCCAGCTCCCGAATGGGAGCCTCAGGTGTTGGGGGTGGCAGCTCCTCGACTGGCGGCTACAATTACAATGGCAGCAGCTACAATTCCCGACCCCTGAGCACGGGCTACTATCCGAGCAGCAGTACTGCTGGCAGCAATGGCAGCTACCAGAGCCCCTACACCAGCATCTATAGCTCCCGCGAAAGCCTCTACGGAGGTGGCGGGGGCAGTAGTGCGGCTGGGCGTGGCTCGTCGGGCAGTTACTATACAAATGGTAATGGAAGCAGCAATCGCTATGACTACATCAAATATCATCAGCCTTATCAGCCGCCGTCAGGCAGCTGCTCATCCGCTTCTACATGCTCATCCGGAGGCAGCGCCTCCACCGCCAACTCGAACTCAACTAAAAGCAATCATAGAAACGGCAGCTACTACCAACTGCACCAGTTGCAGGCTTCTTCAGGCAATAACCAGAATCACTACCACATCGTAATTAGCAAGCATAACGGCAATAGCTATGGCAAATCTAAAGCATCTGCTCTTTCCAACTCCACTTGCCCCACTTCCAACTCGTCCACTGGCTGCTCGAATGCCACAGCTGGCGGTGGCTACGAGAGTTCGCGTTATGGCTATCCCAGCGCTTCGACATCCAGCTATGGCAGCGATCATCGTTATGTCAGCCCCTACTCTAGCAGCTATGACAATGGCGTGACCACCGCCTCGCTCAGCTTTAAGTCACCTGGACTGAGTTCCTCCAACTCGTTCAAGGGCTCGGCCAGTGCACGGCTGCTGAAGACCAAGTCACTGTCCACATCCAACAGCAGCCTCAACACGGGCAGCAGCACACCGACCAGCGCGGGTGCCACGGTGGCAGCCATTGCAGCCACCCGCAGCAACTCGCTGCGGGAACAGGAGCGCAAGTCACGCAACCGCACTCGATCTCGCAGTGCGGCTCAGCGTTCGATCAGCGCCTCATCGGAGAAGAGCGAGGGCTACGAAGTAAGCAATTGGGTGAAATGTTCTTGAATGTTGTTGCAGGTGGTAAAATTATTGATTATCATTAGTTAATATACTATCTATAGTCTATTTAGAAAAGATTGGATTTAATATTTTGTATTTTTGCTTTGCAGAGCGGCAGTGAACGCACCTCACGCTCTCGCACTGGAAGCACGGCGACAGCGAGCACCGGCAGCGACTCAAAGAGTTCCAGCAATAGCGACAAAGCGGAAAACGGCGATGGTATCGATTATAAAGCGCTCTGGGAAGCGGCCAAGTGAGTATTTTGAGCAGTAGCTAGGGCAATATAACTAAGCTTCGACTATTGATTCAAATCACATTCTATGATTGAAAATATGTCAATGTATGATGTCATTTAGCTGTTCGTTAATTTGTAATGCATGACTCCATTCTATACTCTCTTACATATATGACTCATCTCTCTGTTATCTCTCCTTTAGATTGGAGAACGACAAGCTCAAGCAAATGCTCAAGCAAAAGGACGAGGAAGCGGTGCAGACGCGTGCAACGCTCGAGCGCTTTGCCAATGCCGTAAGTAAAAAGCCCACTAACATGCCACGCCTACTACAACAACAACAAATACTACTCAATAAATGAAATACGAAATAGTATTTTGTGAAAACAGCAAACAGCAAATACCAAACAAAAAACAAAGAAAAACTCTCAGCAGTAACAGAGAAAACAACGCACAAACAAACCACAGCTCAATTTCTGTCTAACTCTCTTCTGCTGCCCGTCTGTTGGGGCTCGGCTGTGATCTCTTTCGCTCTTTTGCTATCACACACACACACACAGACACATACAGTCACACAAAGAAATTTTTCTTATACACTCTCCTCTTCATCAACCCAGCAAAATATTACTGAGTTGCTTTAGGACATGGCTCAGATCAAAATTTTTGCCTGCTTGCCGCTCGCGCTCTGTATCTTTCGCTCTCGCTCTCTATCCAAAAGTAAAACAACACCACAACTGAACAACAGTAACAGTAACAGTATGACACGATACCGTTATCCCACATGCTTTAGTATATTGAATTGCAAGACCAAACGCCAAAATTTGTTCCATTTCCACATTCGCAGACCACTAAAAATTCGCTCTCTGAGATTGAGAAACGTGAGAGAAGAGCTATGGAACGCAAGCTTTCCGAATTGGAAGAAGAGCTCAAGGTAATTACAAATGTGTTCCAAATCCAAAACATTCCCCAATGCCCACCCACCGATAACAGTTAACAACGTCTCCCGCCTGAATGCTGTTTGTAATTTGATTTGATTTGATTTCACTTTTGTTTTTTTCTGTAAATGGTATCCCAGGTATCGCAACCCGTTTCGTTAGATGCCATCCATTCCGGGACTGTTTTGATTTCTGATTTCTGCTTTTGTTTTATAATTTGGCCGAGAAAGTTTTATACTTTTTTTTTATTGATATTTTTCATTACGTTTAATTTTGATTATCCAAACACCTGCCGCATGTTGAACGAGTTGGCTAAAGCGGCCCTCTTCTGATCCCCCTTGCTTATCTTTTTGATCCCCTACCTAACTATTAATTTCCCACTGCAATAACCTTAACACAATTTCTAAAGCAATTCTGTTATAGCCGCACTTCGTTTCGATTTCCCCGACCATTTGTTTCGCACCCAGTTAAAAGACGTCCCGATCGTACAGATGCTACCGATCGTATATGTATATTTTCATTATCTCTCGCTTCATAATTTTGGCCACTTTTGCAATTACGACGGCACCGTTGCGATTGTTTATAATTTTATTATTTGTACTAGAGATAGCTGCACATAAGCTGCTGGCTTGATTAATTATTTGTTTTTCTTGAACCACCCAACCGATATCAAAAAAAAAAAAAAAAAAATCATCTGTACAATATCATCTGCATACATGTATCACCAAAATATCTCATTGTGTGTTTTGTTTTCGTAGAACAACAAAACTATTCATCCATATCTCATTGTCTCATTGTTTCATATGTCCATATTGTCTCATTCTCATTCTCACTCACTCTCACTCTCTTTGTCGTCACATTGTCAGCCATTTGTTGTTATGATTTGGTCACACACAATTCATGCGTTATACGTTTACCGTTATACGTTTACGTTTTACGTTACTCATTTGGCGTGCTCTTATTTTTTGTGGCACGCCATTCTCTTTAATATTAACGCAATGCGCTCATTTCAGAAAAATACGCTCACTCAAATTTTGTTTTTCTTTTCTCTCTCTTCCCACGCGCGCCTCATCCATCGAATCGAAACGAAACGAAACGAAATGTATTGAAAACAAAAAAACAAATACGATAATCATATTTATATATTTATACAACAAACGTACAACAAATGTATGTGTGTATCATTCTCTGTTCTTCTTCTTCTACTCGCTGTTGTGTCGTTTTAGCTCTTGCAGAAGCTAAAGACTGAGAACGACCGACTGCGTGCCGAGAATCGAGCCCTCACGCGTGTCGTCTCTAAGTTAACAACGTCGGCCCAAAGCCAGCTGGCTAAAAGCAAATAGGCAACAGTTAACAGTTTACAGTTACTTAGCCCAGCCCACAGCAAAGAGATTCAAATAAAACACAAACTATATACATACATATAACTAAATAAATATTAGAAAACAGCAAAATCAAATATCGTAATCGCAATCGTCATCGTTATCGTTTCTTTATATGCATACATCAATATACACTAAAGAGCAGTACACCTAGCATAGTTAAAATTATTTATCTCAAAGATACTCGGACACCACCATTTGATGTGCTAGCTAGCGATCAACTAATCAAAAAACTTATTAGATTCTACTATTATTATTATTAAATAAAAATGATTATTATTAAAGAAATTATTTGCATTGTTATATTGAGCGCAACGTGTAACAATAATTAAATGTATTCTAGTTTAAAAATTAAGTTTACAACACTTTTTTGCGAGGGGCAACTGAGCACTTTTGCGTAGCCTGGCACTGCTGTTCTATAAGGCCTGAAGCTCAATCGATATAATATTATATATAAATATATACAACACATACATACACTTTAGCTAATATATTTGTTAATGGAAAGCATTCAGTAAGAATATCGCTACAGCATATGCATACATATATATATCATAGCACATACATATATCCACAAAATATCGCATATACTCGTAATCAAAATCATCGCAACTTCAAGGATTATAGCCAAAAAGCTCCACAAAGGCTGACCAACAACAACAACAACGACAACTACTACTACAACAGCAACAACAACAATATTAATAAAGAGTCGCAGCACCATCAGCACAGATCTAGTATCTTTTCTTATATGCAATGAGCTTAACGGTAATTGATCCACACTTGCACTGAGAAGAAAACCTGCATCATATATATGAGCTGACTGTTGTTTTGTTGTTGCATAATACCAATAAAAAATAAATATATATCTATATAAAAACAAATAGCTAAACTAAATTTTCTAAGTCAAACTAGTTATAATATTGTTTTATGTGGGGAGTGTTTCAAACATTGTTTTTTACAAAATTCTGCTCCTATTGTCATACACATGGATTATTGGATTACTTTACAGTTTTGAAACACTCGACTGTATATATATATACCTACTTTAATGTATAACTATACTTACTTTACTCTATGCCAAAATTGTTCCCTTGTTGTTAATATTGTTAAAATGTTTTTTGCCAAACAAATTTTATACTCATGTGTCTGTGTGTGTTTTATCCCATCAATCTATATCTATATAACAGTTATATCAGAGTTACGAAAATAAAAGTTTGACCATTTGTGATTCCTTGCAAAAAGCTGTTTTTTGTTTGTTGTCCTTCACTTTGAATATATCCACTTTTGTCAGCTAGACAAATATGTGTTTCTGTGTTCTACATTTCGTATTTGGCAACAGGAAGCAAGCATCCTTATCGTACATGTGCCTCACACCCATATAGAAGCATCTATAGATCTTTAATCTTAAGTATTTATGATTTGTTTTCTGGGTTGGGTTGTTGTGCATGTTGCTGTCTGTTTTCCTAGGTCGTTAATTTCCAAAGAGATAAGGTTCCAGATATAGGTATAGATATAGTTATACATATATGAATATATATTATATATATGTATCTATATCTAAATGGAGTTACGTTTTAACTAATTGTTTGTTTGTTGTTCTTGTTGTTGCTGAGTTGCTTTCAACTAAATCGCATGATATATATTTTATATATATTTTCTTTTATAGATAAGCTATCTAATATCCATATACCCCCTCAATTGTATTCTTTCAATGTGCTGTTGCGCTCCTTATTTTTTATATTATTTATAATTGTTTTCACTAATTTTATTTAATTTTCTTTTACTTTCGCTGCACTTTCCACCAATCCAAATCCAGCAACTCGATGCCTACAAATCGGACAATGATCGCCTGAAGGAGGAGAACGCAGCGTTGATTAGAGTAATTAGTAAATTAAGTAAATGAAATTATGTCTTAACTTAAATGTACTCCAATCAAGAATAACAAAAACAAAAAGAAAAAAAAGAAAGAAAAACAAAAACAAGTAAACAACGTCAACAAAAAGCAAATTCAACAAAATTGATATAAAAAAGCAAAGAAGAAAAATTCTGTTTAATATTATTATAATTATTATTACTATATTTTGTGTGTTAAGGCATTTAAGCGCAAGTTGGAAACCATGTTTCGAAAATCGTTGAAAATTGTTTTCTTTTCTTTTTTTTTTTTTAATCCCTCTGTCTCTCTTCCAAAATGAATATTATACATAATATATAAAGAAGTTGATGAATGGAGCATATATCTGATTTCTATATATGTATACAAGAAACAAAATAGTGAAAATTATAAACATCAAAAAAGAGGAAAAGTTAATTATAGATTATAGATGTTGTATATCGTTTAATTTCAAACAAAAAGGAAAAAGAAAAATCTTTACGAAAAACTGAGAAACATATTCATCAAATGAGCCCCTAGTTACAGATTAGTTTAACTAGATACATATATTGCATTCATATAAAAATATATATTTTTCATATATACATATAAATTATATATACACACACATACATACATACATAAAAAAACTCATACAGCTAAAAAGTAAGAAAATAAATTGTTTGTGAGAAATGTTTTTGAAAGAAGCCCACGCAATGTAAACGTAATTAATTTATTAAAGCTGTAATTGTTTGTAAAGAAAAAAGAAAAAGTGACGAAACTTAACTCATTTAGTTATAAATTATAAATTTTGTAAACAATCAGTGGATATTCATATGAGAGTTATGCATATGCAACAATACAAGAAATATATGTATATATGTATATTTCGATTGTCATATGTATGTAAACCATGGCGCTACAAGCTGTATATATCTATATATACTCCTAAATGTATGCTACAGAATGTTGCATATGCATATAGAAACTTGATTTAAATCATTATGTTAATTTTAAGTTGTTCACTTTTTGGAAACGTATTATATATATTGTCGTACTATACTTATTTGAATTTCGTTTATATATGATTATTGAAAATTCGTTTAAGAGATTTTTGTGTTACTCGTGATGAAACGACAAAGCAAACAAACTGAGAAAACAAAACAAAAAAGAAAAAAAAAACAACAAAACAAACAAGTGAATTGTGTAATATGTAAAATTGTGAGAAAAAATATTCAAATACGAAACTTAATAAATGTGATCGCAAAGTAAATGAGAAGTCTATTTCATTGTTAATGCTTTCTGAATCAAAGTCAGAGCTATGAGATGCTAAAAATACATGTGTCAATTGGCTAAAGTATACTTGTTTATAAATTGAAAAGAGTATATTGATTTTTAGATATCGTTAGCCAAACATGAATGTCAAGGTTATATATAAAAAGTATATTAATAAATCTAAAAATATATTTCCTAGTAAAAAGGGCAGAAAACCTACATATATCTGTCTGAATCTTTGAGCTAGTAATACCCAGTATTGAAATGTGAATAGCTGTTGATCTTCTCTACATTTCAAACATATAAATTTAATGAGTTGCAGTCGACTTCTCAAACGTTTTACATCAAGATAAATCTTAAATAGGTAGGAAAAACACACTCAAGGCTAACAAATGCGAATAGCTTTGCATTTATCTATTGTAATCAATCTACATAAATTATTATAATTTTTTTTTAACTTTTAAATATTAGGTAAATCTATTATTGGCCACATTTAGTTGCGCCAAGTGAAGCGAAATGATGCATGAGAATATTTACCGTACTTATTGAGGCAATGACATCAATGGACGGATTTGAACAATTATTTTGCGATTATTTGCGACATTTTAAATAATTATGCAAATTGCAGAGTCCAACCGAAAAAAAATCGTTATTAGCCAAGAACAAGAGTCAGCTACCTTTATCTAATAAATCTTTGGTACACAAAAACAGATTAGCACGTATAGTAATAAAGCTTAAAAAGCATATTACGAGAGGCTGACGCACTGCTTAAGCTGACTTTAATCTCTGAATAGTATACAGTTTAATACAGTTCTACAGGTTGCAAGAAGGGTTAATGGAAATGCCTTTGCTATGGGCAATTAAGAAGTCAACGTAAAGCATTGTGAGTGTAACTTAAATGTACTAAGTGTTTATAATGAATACTAACAAAAATAATTGTGGAGCGTAAAAATATATACTATATATAAATGTGGGCATAGGTATATCTATATATAATTACGGCTGACGACAAATTTATGTTCTTATTATTTCTCGAATTATGCTAATGCATGCATACGTATGTACGTAGTTGGACTGTGTTTAGACTTAAGCACGCACTACCATGTTCAGTGGGGGCTTATTGATAATTTGGCCTCTGATGTCTAACCTGGTTAAAAATATAAAAGCCAAAATGATAGAGCGCACGTCATCACAGACCAGAAATAGAAGCAGGAGTAGCTGCTATATTTAAAGTACTCGCATGCTTGGCCCACGGTGCGTTTCGGCTGCTCAGACGCCCGCCCAAATGTCACTCGACTCAATGTGTGCGCCGCCAGCTGCTCAAAAGCCAGTTGAGTGGAAGTGCGTTGAGCGCGGCTTAAATAAGTTTTCAGTTAGCCAAAAAGCGTCAGTTTCGCTCAAAGCGTCTCCACGTTCACAACGTTCGTCGTCGTCGTCGGCTGGGCCACAAAAAAAGAAAAGACAAAAAGCAAATTTAATTTATTTAAGCTGGCCCATTGCAACGCCGCGGCGCACAAGTAAACCATATTTATATAAGTTTTTGGCGAAGTTGTGAAATTAAAGTGTTTTAGCCAAAAACGCAAAAGCCAATCAGTTTGAAACGGATATCTAAAAGTGAGTTTATGTTACATCACTTACATAATAGGGGAAAGGATATGGACAAGAAAAAAACTCACACCTACACATACAAGAGAAAAATACAAGCAAATACGAAGCAAAATTGAAGCCGAAGAAAAACTTTCGCTTTCACCGAAGCACCGCATGGCTTGGAGCTTTTCTCAAGCTTCAGTCAAGTCAGTTTTTTTTTTTAACCATGCTGCGACATCTGTGCGGAACAGATCATATATCAAACTGAGGTTCTGGGCAATTGTTAGGCCTGTTCTTGGCTTTCACTTTCAGTGTGGTTACAATAAATTTCGTCAAGTGTATTTATCGCTTATGTAATACGGTATTTCTGCATATCTGCGATCTGGTATTGGCCAATAGCGGCTGTGCGCTTGCTCAACCGACAAGTCAATTAAAATTACGCGCTAGTTGGTAATACGTTATACGTTAACTTTTTGAATGCTAAGCCAAAGGCCCGTGCGGCAAGGCCAACGCTATTAAAAAAAAGTAAATAAAGCATACGGACGGATAGTCTATGCAATCAGCGTCTATGTGACTTTTCAGTTATGAATACCCATATGTATATAGATACAATTGTGTGTATATAGACACACATGGTATTCATTGATATTCAACGGCGATCACAATTTAGCAACTGCATTAACGGTCACACTATTGTGACCTCGCTGTGCGCACACCATTCGCATACAGACCCCCAAAAGAAGAGTCGACAAACATTCGAAATTTCATATACAATGTCCCTTGGGGGTTTTTTTATATAGAGTTCCCAATCAATAAATGTTATGAATTCGTACAGTCGAACGTGTTGTGACTTGACAATTAACACTTTTAGCTGGATTTTCTAATGATAGCGATTCATTTAGTTGCATTCTAATGATCGAGAGATTACGTACTCGCGCCTTAAAACCACTTGTAGAATTAGTATTCATGTTAAAAGGTTTCCACTTCAATGACAAAGTGTTAAATATTAGTATAGCTGCAGTCGAAATGTTAAGTGGGAGGCTTAATGTGAACTTACATCAATATCCGGCATATGCGATTCGAGCTAAGGTTTGAGTGAGTTGTAAGTCTGGAGTTGAAAGCTTTGGCACAGCCAGAAACTAGTTTGGAGTGTCTTCCGCTCGTGCACTCTCGCTCTCGCTCTCCCTCTCACTTGCTCGCTCACTCTTCTTTTAGGCTGCTGACGCTGTGTTGATTGACTTGAGTTTTGTCAGATTTTATGCTATGATGTAACCACGAAGCTAATTGGCTGAGCGGATGCAGAGAAAGAGCGAACAAAAGAAAACACAAATTGCACGTCGCAAAAGCTCAGCTCGAAATTTTCGCTCTCCTTCTACTGCTGTTGCTGCTGCTGCTGCTGCTGCTGCTGATGTCTCCTGCAGCGCATTGAATATGGCCATATGACCCACAAAAGCATTCGTCAATAACTACACACACAGACACTCACACACACACGCCCATATGTACATAAGTATGTAAACTGAGCATAGTCAAAGCAGGGCATGTTACGAATTGAAGTTTTGTTGTTGTTTTTTTATTTTTTGAGCAGTGTCAGAGCCCCGCACTCTTCCTCTCAGCTCACATTGAAATCTGTGTGAAGGCCATGAAAGTGAAAAAAAAAAACATCAAATAAAACTTGATTTAACGTCGTCCACTGTTATGGCCATCGCTATGGGAGTCTGCTCATAAACAGTTTGTTGACCAAAAACGGTCCGTTTTCTTTCTTTCTGTGCTGCGGCGAGCCAATTAATATGGCCATTATTACCGCGTAGAGGCAACGCTTTATATATCTCAAGTATATAGTTTCAATTGACCATGCTCAAGTGGCCCCTGGCCAATGACAGATACAGTGCCTGCAAGCAGTTGACAACTGCTGCAGGTGATATAATCTTCTGCTGCCTTTATCTCTTCACTGACCTTCGAACTAAATGGGTTTTTGAGCATGTAGAAATTTAAATAAGCGATCGTATGTTCAGCTCGCATCGGTGTTCATATGCAAAACGAACTGTCCCTTCATTTTGGGTCATGGTCAACGGACCGGTAGCTAGACAAAAAGAAGCCAACAGCCAGCAAGCAGCCAATCACCTGTGGCTATGGCTGTGGCTATAGCTGTGGCTGTGGCAATTTCAGCCAGATATAAATCTGCAGCTCTCTTTTTAATCGATGCTTTGGTTTTTTTTCGAATTTGCCAACTCTGAAGCTGATCAACATATGCAGATATGTAGATGTTTTGACACTGACTAATGAGCATCAGCGTGAACCCACGCAACATGGATTGCCACAAACCTCAACTACAACTCACAGCCAAAGCCAATGACCCAAGTCCAAGAAAAAACAAACTTGAATGCAGGTGGGCCTCTATGTATCTGTGTGTGTCTGTGTGAGTGCTGGTTAATGTAGGTTAGTAAACAGTAGTAAATACCTAGAGAGTTCGATGAATTTTAACATTTTAACAACGGCTTCTCTGGCTGACCAAGGCCAACTACTCAATTAGTAATATCTACTGTATACACCGCGTATACGTAATAAATCGTTTTGAGTTTCTTTGCTTATACACATTAATTGGCTTACAGTGGGTATAATAAACATAATTGAATCTATTCTTACAGTGTTGGAAACTGAGGTGCGGCAACAACCCAAGCTCAATGGAACCTCATCGAATGACAAGGACTTTGATCCGTATGTTTGCTCTCTGAGCGCTGATTTGAAGGCAGTGGCCTGGGAGGAGCTGCACGAGGATGAGAATATCCGACGACAGGCCTTGGCTCAGTTTCGCGAGTGGATTGCCAAGCATCCGCACATCAAGAAGTGCCGCACTGATGCGATCTTCCTGCTGCGTTTTCTGCGCACCAAGAAATTCTCAGTGCCCGCAGCCTGCGAGATGCTCGAGCGTTATCTGACCATTCGTCAGTTGTATCCCCAATGGTTCCAGAATCTGGACATCAATGATCCAGCCATCAATGAGATCTTCGATGCTGGCTATTTGGTGCCGCTGCCGCAGCGCGACTCGACCGGGCGTCAAGTGATCTTCTCGGTGGCCGCCAAGTTCGATCCCTACAAGTTCACATCGGTGCAGATGGCGCGCGTGCACAGCCTGATCTGTGAGTCGTTGCTGGACGAAGAGGACTCGCAGGTGTCGGGCTATGTCTATGTGAACGACGAGAGCGGCATGAATATGGGCTTCGTGAGCCTCTGGTCGCTCACCGATCTGCGCAGCATCATGAAGTGCATTCAGAACTCGACGCCCATGCGCCACAAAGAGACGCATTTTGTCAATATACCCCACTATGCCAATCGTATCATTGAGCTGGGCGTTTCCATGCTTAGCGACAAGCTGAAGAAGCGCATAATTGTAAGTCAAGTTGATTTCATATATATTCTTATTAACTACATTAATCGTTTCTTCCTCGACAGGTGCACAAGAACGTGGACGCTCTGAAGACGAAGATGGATCCCGCCATTTTGCCCAAGGAATACGGCGGCACTGTTCCCATCGCCGACATGATCCGCGAGTTCAAGGCGAAGCTGCTGCAGCGTCGCGCTGCCATTCTCGCCCTGGACGACATGCAGATCGAGATCACCAAGGAGGCGGCCAACTTTGCGGGCAATGACATTGGCGACATTGATGCCGGCGTCGTGGGTAGTTTTAGGAAACTGGAGGTGGACTAGTTTTAATGTCCAGTTGGGCTTTAGATTAGGCTAGGCTAGGTCAGAATACCATTGAGACATTTGACAACACACATACAAACACACACATACACAGTCGAAAGGCAATCAAAATTGTTTCGTCTTTAGGCAGCATAAACCCTAAATTATAAATATACAATTATTTACGGCCGGGACTGCAGCATCAAGTTTGGCACAGATACAGGTACCGGAATCTGAAGTTGTAGTTAACAGTTGTTTCTAGTTATATACACATACACATACACACATACATATTCATGCACACCTCTATTGTGTGCATGTATGCTATTTAAATATATTTACCTTGTTCAAATGACTGTCTTGGCTCTTTCAATTGTTTGCTATAAAGAATTCGTGTTTATTTCAGATTGCAGACATTGCTTAAAGAGGTATGTAAACACACGTTTATGTTCCGAGAATACTTACAAGTGGCAATTTATCGTATTATTATTAATTCGAGAAATTCCATAGCATTGGAAGAAATCTAAACGAAAGTTTACAAGAAAATTAAAACATTTGCAAATTTAATCTAGAGAAATCAATATATAGTTTAAATCCAGCTCAGATATTTCCTATTAAAATTGTAATAGCTATGTCAAATTTATAGCAGTCTTAAACATTGCAATGTGCATCGGAAGCGTATTGAGTATACATTGACTAGAATTTATATATTTTAAAAATGTATTTTAAAAAGTAAAATTAAAATTTTTATATATTTACAAAATGAAGATCAATTTTTATCAACTTTTGGGAGCTAAGGCTACGGAAATTTAATTTACTTCGGACTTTAAAAGTTTAATAAGAATTTTGATAAAATACATTTAAAAATATTTGATTACTCAACTTTAATACCCAATCAATCAAACGTCAATTTATGTTCTATAATGTATACCTCATATAAATGCCTTGACCATGATATTGAATTTTGAAACATAGGAGTGGCATTTCTCACAAAACAGGCATATTTGTTGTCGAAGATTTTGACAGACATTTTGGAAAGAAATTCCAATACGTCTGAAATCAATATAGATAAACAATTAATTAAACAATAAATTTAATAATAACAGTATATAGGAACGAATGCTCATATACTTTGAGCTTAAAATGAGTGTAGTCAAAATAGATTGTCTTAAAATAAAATGGAATAGAATATTATTATAGAAACTTGTACATAAATTCCTAATCATGAAAAATTCATAATTTTAAAAACTAAACCATAACAAAAACTGTATATCTTTTCAAATGAAATCTTATCAAAATCGTTTCACTTTGACCAAGTTATAAATTAAACCGTGCAAAAACCATTGTTGTAGAATGTCTAGAAAGAGCTGAGATCGCGACGACCCAGAACTTGTTGAACTCATTGTAGCGCATTAGAGAGTCGCACAAGCTCAGCCGCTGAGAACTTTTGTTGTGCCCATAATTGTTGTTGCGATGCGATAACGGTGACACAGACGACGACGACGGTGAGAGAATCTTATTGCATTTTTGAGCAAGAAAGCAACGACAATCAAAGCTCGAGGTACGAAAGCGTAAAGTTCATGTGTGTGTGTGTGTGTGTGTTTAAGTATGCTTGCTTGTACTCAATGTTTATATGAGAGAATGTGTGTGTGTACAAAGTTGCGAGAATGTGTGTCGGCATTATGATTGTGTATGGTTTATTATTATGACCGCATACGAAATAATTTCCAAGTTTACATTTCAGTTGAGCGTTGGATCAGCTGGAGAACGGAGAACACAGAACGCGAGCAGTAAGCAGCCAGCGTGGAGTGGCTAGCATTGATCGTTGATCATCTCGAGTTGTTAATTGTTGCGCTTTGTGACCGTGCTAAATGTTTCGCTTTGTGGCCCGGGCTTAGGCATGTCGACATCAGCTGCCGCCGCCAGTTGTTGAGCAATTGCAGAACATAGACCGACACAGTTATTCTACGTATATAAATAGACTAACAAACGAGGTCTTCTTTAAACTCTGTCTTTGAATTTTTCGCTGCTTCTACACTGAATTGACAATTCTATTGATAAAGTGTAAGTGCGACAAGCGCCACGTGCGGAACGTTCTTGCGGCATACGGGGGGTATGCGCAATATTATTAATGTTAGTCATCAGCTGTGTGTGTTTGTATGTCTGTAATTTGTTATGGGGTCAAAGACTTTTGGCCAAAATCATCAGCTAATGAACAGCTCAGATTCTAAAGATAATGCCTGCATGCATATTGTATTCATTTGCATATGTAAATGAGCATATGTATGTGCTTTCGTTACACATGTGTGCATGCAAGTTAAACAACCTGCCAGTTGCATGCCAGCAGCTAATTCGCTACTGGGCACTTGCACGGCACGAGCGGCTGCTCTCTGAGC
This sequence comes from Drosophila hamatofila, assembly GCA_035045345.1. Taxonomy (NCBI): domain Eukaryota; kingdom Metazoa; phylum Arthropoda; class Insecta; order Diptera; family Drosophilidae; genus Drosophila; species Drosophila hamatofila. The sequence continues at coordinate 9,280,171 of JAWNPA010000052.1, read as the reverse complement.
ACTGCAAGAGAGCGCTGGCGCTATCAAACTGTGAGCATTTGGAGCGAGGCGAAAGCTTTGCCGTGAACAGCTGTTCGTGTGTGAGCTTATCCAAACGTAGCTTTCAACTGGCTTGCGCCGGAGCATGTGATAAGTGGAAGGCGCACTGGAAGCATACACACACACATACATATATGCAATTACTTCAGTTACAATTGAGAGTGGGGGAGAGAGAGAGAGAGAGAGCGTGTATGTGGCAATTGAGCATGGGCGGTCGAAGTGGCGTTGGCGGCTCGCGTTTCGCGTTTAGCGTTTATCAATACGGAGTACGAGTCGTAGATAAGAACTCTGAAATCATTTATATAAATTGAATTATCACCTCTTCCTTTCACACATTCGCATGGAAAAGCACAGAAGACAGTAGTGCAGTGCAGTTGAGCGGCGACGTTAACTGGAACAACATGAACAAATTGCGAACTCTGCTGCCGGGCCAGCATGCCAAAGACTCAGCGCGCAATTCGGTCGCCCTGGAGCCGGAGATTGGCTTCCAGATAACCATAGAGACACACGACCCAAAGGAGGGCAGTCAGCAGAGCTTTGCCGCCTCAAACGGTTCGGCGGGAGTGCCCGAGCTGAATGTGCACCTGATTGCGGCGCGACACCTGCCTTCCCTATTCGGCTTCAAGATCGTGCAGGGCTATCTAATAAAGGTAATTAAAAGCTTTTTGTCTTTAGCCTTCGATTGTATTTGTTTATTTAGAGTGAGAATGAAAACATGTCTGAAAAAATACTATATATACTTTATATAGACTCTATAAACTTTATCGCATTTTTGATTTCTTGCAGGTTAAATTGTTTCCCGGCACAAAGCGCTTGGATAGCAGTATTCAGACCAACACATGGCCCAAGTTCAATGAAAATTTCAAGTTTCCTTTAGTGCCAGACATTAAGTATGTATGTTAAGATGGTATCAGAATCAAAGCTATAAAGAACTCTTCTGTTCCAATAGACCCTCCTTAAAGCATGGTTCAGCCTTCTCCTCCAGACGACAGGTGCAGAGACGCGCGAGTGGCGACATTTCCGCACCTGACGAACTTTTCGCCGGCCAATTTGTGGTGTTTACTGTCTATGCTCTGCTGGAGCTGCCTGCCGCCGTAAGTCAACAGTGGCTGTTGGTTTTTCGTCTAATTTGTATCTATGTAGGGTAAACAAATAATGCCTTTCAGAGTTTCAATCGATTCAACAAGACCTATCGCTCCCTTAAAGATAAGAGCTCCACTTTCGTGCAGCGGCTCTCCTCGGGCGAAGCCCAGACTGAAAATGGGGCAGCGCAAAAGAATGGAAAGAGCAAGAAGACAACAGAAAATCCTAGGGATGCCATGCCGCCACTAACAATAAGTGAATCACGTAGAAATATAGGTTTGTATATAGTACAAAAAATATAAATTAATATGACTAATATTTAATTTGATTATGGTTTACTGATATAAGTAGTTGTATATATACATACATTACTGTTTTATATTTCTGTGTGTAATTTGATTTGTTGTAGGTTCCGTCACTTGTTATCTGGAGCCGAAGTTGTTTAAACGCAATTCTCGCACCGGCTGCTATGCGACTGAGGAGCTCTGGCTGCCCATTAAAGATATAACCACAACCGTTTCAAAGACAACGCCCAGCAACAACAACAACAATAGCAGCAGCAGCAGCAGCAGCAACGTAAGCTATCAAAACAAACAAGTTGACAGGCAGATTTGACCAAGACTTGACTTAACTTTATATGTTGATATATACATACATATGGATGACACCCGGGTGTCGAGTGCATAACTTCATAACTCAAACGAGTATAAAAATGAAATTATTATGTGCATTTAATTTGGCCTAGAGAAAGTTGGCCAAAAGTAAATTGCGATGACTGCGTAACACACAAGACAAACATATACAGAGACAACGAAAGCAGAGACTGACCCTTGACTCGCTATTATTTGCTTTTACAGCTCACGAATGCGCCAAAGGGCGTGGTGGAGTTGGCGCTAGAGGTGCGCGATCTCAGCGAGAGCGAAGCAACGGGGCCCGGTCCACAGCCCATGGAGACGAAGGACATTGCAGTGGCGCCTGGTGCCAACAATTGGCAGCGCATGACAGCCGAGGTGAAGCGCAAGATGGGCATCAGCAATGTGGGCAATGGTGTGGGTGGTCCACTCATGTTGCGGGTAACGACTGCGCGCATGCGCTGCTCCAACAAGGTCAAGGATGAGCTGGAGGCAACGGCCAGCGGCGGTGTCTATGTGAAGACCACCGTGTTCGAGCATGGCATCTATGTGGATGCCTGGAAGTCGCCCGTGTTCTTTCCATCGCTATCCACCAAATGGGATGGCTCTGGCGGCGATGAGGCGACAATTTGTGTGCCATTGCGCAGCGTGGAGCAGCTGGAGAACATTGTGATACGCATTACGCTGGCAACGAAGCTGAAAATGGCCAAGAAGCTGGTGCTGGGCACGGTTATAGTCAGCGGCGCTGACAATGCCTCCGAATCGGGCATGGAGCAACTGCGTCTGCTGCGCGATTCCCCACTCAATGAGCGCGTGGCCACATGGCACTGCTACCACTAGCTAAGCTACCCAATTTTAAGAATAGTTCCAAATCGTAATTTGTGTTTAAGTATATGATTAAATTTATATGCTCAAGTTTTTATTGTTATTGAAATAGTATTTGGATTCTCCGTTAGGCGCTGGTTTATGACCATGGCCATATTTAGGGACTGGCTACGGAACCAGGTCGACGCTCTAAGCCATTTAATGCTCAGGGGTTTTCACACTTTTTGCGCAGTATTCCCAAAACCAACGACGAACGTCTGCGGCCCACTGTGCGAGCGCTAAAAACTGCCACAGTGTGTGTCGTATGTGTGTGCCTCTCTCTGTGTGCGTGTGTGTGTGTATGTGTGTTTGTGTATGTTGCGAGGAAAATAGTCGCTGGCAGCATCGAACGCAACGTTTGAAGCGCTCGGCGTTGGCGTTCAGTTCTCGAGAAGACGGCGTCGCGATCGGTTGTGTGTGTGTGCGTGCTTTATTTGGGCAGCGAGGCTGAGGCTGAAGCTGTAGCGAGTTCTTGGTCTATATATGAAAATCCAACCAATGTAAAAATATAACAAACAAATATTTAAAAACCACTAAAGCAACAACAAAACGCGCAAAAATAGAAAACTAAAAAAAAAAAGTAAAAAAAGTTCAAAAAAAGAAAACTAAAAACTTTGCAAATTTTTGGCGGCAGTTTTTCGTGGTTTCTTCAATTGGTTCAGCGCACCCTGTTCGCAGATATTGGCCAGGTAACCGGCAGGCAGCCTTAGCCTCTAATTGATAGGCGCCTTTCAATCGATTAGCATGCAAATAATAACAATAATGGATCATTAAACGTACGCGCAAACCAACGAATTGTTCAATTGAATTGCGATCAAAATCGCAGCGACAATATAAAGATGCGGCCTTAAATAGATGTCGTCATTCCATTTCATTGAGTTGACGGATATATACAAATATACAAATATACAAATATACATATATTTATAAATTTATATAAACATACAGATATGTGTGTATGTATTTGTGTGCCTGTTTACATATATGCACATATGTACTCCCAGTGCAGCGCCAGTTATGAGTGCATCAACAGTTTCATTCATAATAAAAAACAATATGCAAAATCATATACACACACATGCACATATATGCACATGCATATATCAGAGATGTGTGCATTAAGCGCATGTGTTATAAATATGTTGCCTGGGCGCTTATACAGGGGGTGGCGACGCATTTAATGTGGCATCTTAGCGATTGCAGCGACAGCGGCGCCGAATCATGATTTATGGCCAACAACATCCGCCTTATATACTTACATACATATACATATGTATGTGTATGTATTCATACCATAAATACATAAACAGTTGTGTATAATTTTGTCACCAGTGTCTAGTGTATTTACTAAAGGAATCGAATAACGCATCGAATTTCAAGTCGAATATAAACTACATATACTATATACTATATATTCGAATATGATTTTTAATTTGTCACTAGTGTTTACTGAAAGAATCGAATAACGAATCGAATTCGAGCTTGAATGCAACATGTAAATTAATTGCAACTATAACTGACAACTGTTCAACTTCCGTTAGCTGCTATCAGTTATCGACTTCGATTTCCAATTCATATTAGAATTTGAATTCAAATTCAATTTAGTTTATTTATTTATTTTTTCATCCTTTGTACAAACACGCGACTAATAAATAAACTGCAGTCGAGACTTGACAACTGCTCAACTTCCGTTGTGGCTGCCCATCTGCACATGAGTAGCAGCATGTGCATGTGTGTGTGTGTGTTGTGTGTGTGTGAGTGTCCACACACACTTATAGTAAGACGAGAACTGCCCACGAGCACAGCAACCGCTGCCCACTCGAGACATAAACAACAACAAACCCCCACATACTAAAAAGCCACAGTAGCGGCGATTCGGCTGACTATATTTTTTTTTTTATTATATTTTTCGTAAGCGTCATTAAAATTGCATTTCGTTGAACTGGCGCCCCGCGGTGCCCCTCGCAGTCTCGGCTGCCGCTCGTGCATCCATTGGCTGCCACGGGCGGCTGTGCCAGACTTGGCGGCTGCCTCTAGTGGCAGGTGGTGCGGCCAATTCCGATGACTATCGAGCATTTAACTAACGCGCTGCTACTGTTTTTTCTCTCTCTTTTTTGTTTTTATTTGTTTCAGTTCTTTTGGTTTTTGGTTTTGCGTAAATTTTCATTCATGAAAAGCTCATTCGAGTAAGAGTGAGCTGGTTGAGCGTCTATGCGACTAGCTGATGCGCTTTAGGCAATTTATTTATATTATATATAATTTATATTTTGCAATCATTTCTCAAGTTAGGCTTAGAGAATGATAGAGATATAAAGAGATACATAGAGAGAAAGAAAGGGATTGAGACAAGCTAAAAATGTTTGACAGAAGATATATTCATAAAAACATATAGATAATTACATAACAAAAGAAGTAGTTTCATATCACATTCAACATACCCAACAGTCGTAGCTACCCTATGCGATCCTTAAGCATAAACATTCCAACTAAAGTCATAACAAGTGGTGTCAAGTTTTCCATAATCTTTGCTTTGTTTATTTAAGCCCAATGACGACATGTCAAGGAATTTGGCAAATGTTTTTCATTGTTAATCTCGCAAAATTGTAACATTTTAATCCCACTTAGTCTAGGTGGGGTATTCAGAGGTGGGGGCAACTACAAATATGTATAAAATGACGAACGGTTTGTTTACACGATGGCTGCGCATCCGCGTCTGCGTCGACAGCGAGTGCTGCTGTTACTGCTGCTGCTGCTGCTGCTGCTGTTACTGCTGCTGCTGCTGCTGCGGGTGATTTGCGGTCGCGCTGCGTTCTAAATTAAGAAGAGCCGTTTTTTATGTGCATAGCTACATACATACATACATATATAATATATTTATATACATACATACATACACAGACAGATAGATAGGCATGTCGTCAGGTGTTTAAGAATAGTTTTCTGTTTTCTGATAATGCTGAATATTCCCCAGAAACACACACACACACACACACACACACTCACACATACACCCAGTCACGCATAAAATAATAAAGTGCTGCTCTGTTACTCAACCTTAAATTATGAGATCGCTGCACATATGAGATGGACGAGCTGACAGATACATAAGCATGTTTGGACCGCCAATTAAAAAATGAACCCGTAAACATTGTTCTGTTATTTATGACCCGGGCATTTTCACTCTATGGCAGCATTATTTGATTGGATGAAATTCGCAAAGAAGGGCGAAGAAATTTTTGAGCATGGGTTAACGATTAAGAAATGGAAAGATAATGAGAAAATTTAGGAGTAAGCGACCAATAGGAGAGAGTGCTGGAAAGAAGAAGAATGAGAATCAGAAAAACGAAAGCTGGAACAATAAATAGAGAGTTGAGTTTAGGGAGAGACGCAGGAAAGGATTATTATAGAAAAGCCATGTTATAGAAGGAAATAAGAAACAAAGGGCATTAGAGATGAACAAAAAGTTATATTGATATATATAAAAAGAGAGAGAGATGGCTCTAATAGCTTATAGTGAACTCAACTAACAAAAGTGAAAAACTAGAAGGAAAGCGATATGTTCGACTCAATCATAGAGTATAGAGTGACATTATAATGGTTTCAGACTAAATTCCTTTAGCAGAAAACACTCCCCATAATTTAATATCAAAGAGTTTGATGGAAATCCTTGAAAAAGTCATTTATTCCAAGAGTTGCATTATTGTTAAAGCTGAAATGGAATTCAAGCGTAAAGAGTAGCAAATACTATATGCCTCGGAGGTAGCAAGTACACTTTGTGAATATGATAAATGATAAAGCTGATTTTAACGCCCAGCTTTGGAATTTCCACAGCGATACGCTCACATTTCTATTGTTTAACTGAACTACACAATGTGTATATTGCCAGCATCTATTTATCGATTGCACATTGACATATGAATGGCTCGTTCATGGATTTTATGGTCATTATATAAAGGGGAGTGGGAATGGGGCTAAAACCAGAACGGTGAAGCACGACTGTTTTAGTCAGGCAGCCTGGCTGGCTGTCTGTCTGTCTGGCTGTCTGTCTGTCCCTAGTGCCATTTGGATGCACGTGTCGCCATAAAGGGCCAGACAACCCGTTGCCATATACGCGAGCAGCCAAGATTGAGATCAAGTATATGAATGCATGTGCAGGCAAGATGTGATTGAGCAGGGGCATCTGAAACTGAAGCTGAATCTGAATGTGAATTTGGTCAGCATTCGGCATTCAGTATTCAGCATTCGGCATTCACTATTGACGTAAGATCAATTGTACTTGCTTTTATAAAAAAACAACAAATATACATTGTTTTTTGGCATTTACCAAGTGCTTCTGTTGCCACTTTAAATTCCTCTGTGTAACTCAAAGTCGATTTTAATAGCGAACTTTGTGCTCAGGTCCGGGAATGTTTTTTTCTTCTTTTTTCTGTATTTTTTTTTTTTTATAAATAATGAATATCTGTGTGTTTTTAATTTTTGTTTTCTGTCTGTTTGTAATTACATGTACATGAACATGTAGCTAATTAATTTCACTTTTATTTCATTTTCATTTCATCTGCTGCCCACGCGTTTGATTGCCGTTTAGTAAGGTCTCTTGCAAGTTCAAACATTTTTGCTTTGTAGTTGCGTCAATCTGCTCTACAAAACAAAATAATATATAGAAAACATACAAAATCAGAAAAATCAAAAAATAAAATAAACCATTTCGGAATTGTTGAATTGTGCGTAGAGCGACGATTGTGTCTACTTCTGTTGATGTACTTTGTGCGCAAATGAGTCGATTAGTTGAGCCAAATTAAACGAGTTAATTGCCTCTACAGAGCATTGGCGAATTTCCTATGTGACTGCTTTAGATCTACAAATAGCTCATTGCGAATGGCTCATTGCGAATATAGTCTGTTGCCTAATCCTTAACCCAGTCAGAGAAATTAGTTTAAGTTTTAATTTAGTATGACTTAACTTTTAAATAATTCAATACTTGACTTTATTATTCACAGCGAGAATACCCTTAATCTGCGGGAATGCGTTTGATTTGCAGCTTTATCAAATGGTTGGCGCTGCTGCAGCTGCTGGCTCCCTGTCAGGTGGGTTTGATTTTATAAATGATATAAACATATAAATAAATGATTGGCCTATCCCACTTGACATACATATACACACGCATACACACACTCACACACACATAATGATGTCAATCGACAACAATTCCCTCGACAATTTGTCTATTGACTGCGACTGTGAATAATTAACAAATTTGTTTAAGCAGTATCAAACAATTATCTGTGGCCAAATAAAGCCAAGCCATTGTGACCTTTTTCCGCAGTCATTGATATATTAAGTAGTTGACATGACCCCGGCAAACGTAACGGTAAACTTATGCCCTTGAATGATATTTCGAATAGTTCGCATTTCCGCTTGATTGCATTTGTTAGTGTTACATTTAGACAGTTAGTTAAGTGGGATGAGAATCGGGCTGAATATGTCTTAACTAGGGCTGACTTATAGGTGACAGTCAAATGGAATTCCAGGTGCAGCCTTGCCTTATAGAGTATTCTATATCCGTGTAGACTGGCCAATTAAACGAGTTCTTGTAGAAGATTTGTATATACAAACAAACTAGTCCCATTGGCGATCTACCGCAGCAGTAACGGCTGAGCCAATTTCAATGGTGGCGGTGGTGCTGGTGGTGGAGGCGTCGAAACCTATTTTGGATAGGAACGAGACAGGAAGAAGGGATATGCCAGCCGACGCTGGCAAAGCGAAATTGATGTTATTTTTAGCGATGAGGCAGTGGGGAATGTCTTCGAACTGGAAGCATAACTGCAACAGTCTGAGCAGACGAGAGCAATGACATCTCACACGAAATGCAGCCCCTGCATCTCACACACACACACATAGATATATTTTTACGCTCTGATTTATCCGCTGTGATAAAAGTGTGTGTGTGTGTGTGTGTGGTGCAGAGAGCGTTGGCAGACAGATTGAAATGTTGGCGACTCTTTTCGATGTTTGATTTTGGAGCCGGCTTTCGCTAATTTGTCTTTGTCCATTCGTCTCTTGACAGAGTGGACACGTGCAGGAGGCCAAGCGTCACCTACGCGCCGAGCTGCGCGACGTCTTTGGCCATCCCAGCTACCATGGCAGCCATTGGCACAATGGGCATCGGGTGCACAGGCTGCGCATGCCACACGCCCATGAGAGATGGACTGGCCGACAGCGCTCGATCAATCATCATCATCCCTTCAGCCGCTGGTCACAGTGGACAACATGTGACGAGGATTGCATCAGGCGGCGTGAACGCTTCTGCAAGGCCAAGCGAAAATGTGGACACACGAAGCACGTGGAGCAGCACAAGTGTTTGCAGTGAGTACTAATTATGGCTAATAAAAAGTAAAAGTGAAATAAATTTATTACTTATATTTATGTTGTCTTGCAGTTGTCATCCGGCAGTTAAGTGGCATTCAACAAGCAATGTGCCGCACCACAATTTGCAGCAGCCCAATTTTCCACCGCACTATCCCAATCCGCAACCAATTATTATAAATGCTGCAGCAGCTGCAGCGAGTGGGCCACCCTATCAGCCGCATCCAACTGCAACGTATGCCCCACCACAGCCTGCACCACACCCGCCACCACAGCCGCCATCATATCACGAACCACACCCCCAGCCACATCGTCAGCCCCATCCGCAACCACATCCCCACCCACAGTCTCCGCTACATCCCCTACCTGATCCCTATCCCACTTCGGATGAGGACTCTGTTGAAGTAGTGCATCGAAAGCCGCCACATTTTCCATCAATTGAATCTAGCATAGAGGAGGAGGAGGAGGAGGAAGATGAAGAGCAGCCGCCTTTCCATGACGATGAGGGCGACTTTTTTGTGCTGAAGCGACATCGACGTAGACAGAGACCAAGACACAGCTCGCGGCATAGCCCGCAGCATAATTCCAGGCAGAGAAACAAGCAAAAGCCAAGATTCGATTACATTGATGACGACTCCAGGCAGAGGCATAGGCAAAGGCCAAGATTCAATTACAATGAAGACGACTCCAGGCAGAGGCATAGGCAAAGGTCAAAATTCGATGACATTGATGACGACTTTGAGGATTACATGGAAGGCAAATCGTTAGATATTAGACATCGTTCGTTGGGCAGCGTTGAAAATGGTGGACTAGAAGGCGATATATTCCAGTATGAGGATTTTGACTTCGAACCGGAAACCCAATATCCAGACTCGGAAGAGTTTACAGATGCGCGTAACATTAGCTGGCTACCTCCTGCAAAGGAGCGAAATACGCCAGATGGATTAATGCCACGTCACAGGCGCCTCTACTCTAAGTGGAGTCGCTGGACCAAGTGTTCGCCCAAGTGCACCACGAGGCGCTATAAGTAAGTGTTGTCAATCCCTCCTATTTATTTTCATCTAATCTAAACTCTTTTGCAGAAAGTGTCGCATCAGTGAGCAATGTGGCCGCGAGGTGCTGCGAGAGATCGCCTATTGCTACACGGAGAACAGTTTCTGTCAGCAGTGGCTGCAGGCCCAAGTCCAGAAGGTGCCCGCCTACGAATCCCGACCAGTTACAGCCATGCGGCGCATGCACACGGAACCGGGTTCTGGGGCATTGAGCCGAAACGATGTCAATGTCATCATGAGCGGCAAAGGCTATCGGGGACCGGAGTACACTCCCCTGAAGCTGCAATGTGGTTTGGTGCGCACTGGACACCGCAACATGTACAACTTGCTGAAAATCATTGGCGGCAAGGCTGCACGCAAGGGCGAGTGGCCCTGGCAGGTGGCCATCTTCAATCGTTTTAAGGAAGCCTTTTGCGGCGGCACGCTAATCGCACCGCTCTGGGTCCTGACCGCCGCCCACTGTGTGCGCAAGGTGCTCTACGTGCGCTTCGGGGAGCACAATCTGGACTATGAGGATGGCACCGAGGTGCAGCTGCGTGTGCTCAAGAGCTACAAGCATCCGAGCTTCGACAAGCGCACCGTGGACAGCGATGTGGCTCTGTTGCGGTAAGCAATCCTTGGGCTCTTTAATATATATATATATATATATATATATGTATATGTTTATTGAATTTTATGGCAGTCTGCCCAAGCCAGTTAACGCCACCAGCTGGATAGGCTACTCCTGCTTGCCGCGTCCCTATCAGCCGCTGCCCAAGAACGTGGACTGCACGGTCATTGGCTGGGGCAAGAGACGCAACCGTGATGTGGTGGGCACCAGTGTGCTGCATCAAGCAGATGTGCCCATTATACCCATGGAGAACTGTCGCAGCGTCTATCACGACTATACCATAACAAAGGTGAATCTCCGTTTGAGATATTTAATTATTTCTACTATAACTCGGAGTACTTTTAGAATATGTTCTGTGCTGGTCATAGGCGTGGTCGCATCGACACCTGTGCAGGTGACTCGGGCGGTCCGCTGCTGTGTCGCGACTCTACCAAAGCGAATCATCCCTGGACCATCTTTGGCATCACTTCGTTTGGCGACGGCTGCGCCAAGCGCAACAAATTTGGCATCTATGCCAAGGTGCCCAACTACGTGGACTGGGTCTGGTCGGTGGTCAACTGCAACGGCAACTGCAAGTTGCACTAGTTTGGATGGTTAGATTAGATTCGTTAATCCTTGCCAACATAGTTATATTTATTTAGACCGTAAGTCGTTATGTTTCAGAGGCTGTGAGATACTTATTTACTTTTAAGCCCAACAGCTGGGCCAACTCATTCTGTAAATACAAATAGGCACTCTTCTAAGTATCGTACGAATAATGTTTTCTTTTCTCTAACTAAATGTAGTTTATTTATTATCTCTAACTATAAACAAAGCATAGCTTAATGTGAGTCAACTATGAGCAACAGAATTTAACCTAATATCCGAATGCAGATTGCGAATTCTGTTTAGATTGTTAGTAAACAGAGAAATTCTTTTAGAAAATATTGCATACGCAATGCATGCGCTTGTTTACAGCAACGAAATCTTTTCTGTTTATTATCGGATTCACATGGACTATATACATACATATATATATATATATTTATGAACAATTGGTGCTACTGTTTGTCTGCAACTTCTGGCATGCCAGATATGGGACACCCCTTTAGCTTGTGTCTATATATTGATTCGAATGAAATTAACAAATTTTGAAAGAATCAAAAATCTGAACTTAACCTTTGAGTCGATACGCTTCAAGTATAGTAATACCCTGTACAAGGTTTGTTCTGCATTAGTTTAGTTTATTACATTAGTATTAAATGCTGCCCGTTCAGGCTTTAATAATATAACTATATAACGGGACATTTTTACACTTCTTCTACTAAAAGTAAGAGTACACCTTGGTTTATAATATAATAATAAAAAAAACCATCACAAGATTTATGTTACGCCATATCAAAATGGATTGGGCTGTGTGTTTTTGTGTGGTGTAATGGTTAGTCGAATATGCAACCAATAGCCAGCTTTCAGCTGCCTACACTATCCGTTCATTGTATAATGGAGAGCCACCGAGGCAAGCAGCACTAGGAGAGCCACCGCAATGCCCACCATATAGAGACTGCGGGACAACTCCCGCTTTGGCATTGTGCTGGTCAGCCTGCGGGTGTCCTCTGCTTCTGTGTCTGTTTGCATGGAATTAAAATTCACATCATCTGGCAGCCCCTCAGCATCCAGATAAATTGTCTCCGGATCCAGCTCGACATCAAGAACCTGCTTGGCCTGAGCTACGACCACAGTGGGAGCTTCACCGCGGAACAAGTATTCTGAAAATTGAACCGAGCTAGCCGACGTACTGCTACCATCCGAGGGTATGGCGAAGAACACGCGTCTCGGTGGCTCGCTTATGTAGACCGCCTCGCTGGTAACGTGTGGATCGGTCAGACCATCGCAGTAGACCTGGATGCGTGTGATCAATGAGCGCAGTACATCGTCGCGCAAATAACGCTTCACGTCTGCCATGCTGTTTCGTGGGTTGCAATAAACTCGTGAGAAGATCATGCCGCTCATGCGCAGAGTCCCACTGAACTCCCGAACTTTGATGTCTTTCGGATCGTTCAGCTGACACTTGACGGGCATTATAATGTTGGCCTTGATGACGCCACCATTGGAACTCTCAATGGGCGATAATAAATGCAGTGAAGATGCAGTCGAAGATGCCGATGGGTTGGCTGCAGCTCCAGCTGAAGTGGTCGAATTCGTTTTAAGCTTATCATTCTTAACCTTTTTCTTTTTAATGTAAGTCTGCAAATCCATTGTGTCGTCGACTAGTTCGTTCTGCAGGAATACCTCGCTGGCGATCAGATATTTGCGAATCGTCGATATAATGTTTTGAAACTGTTCCTCAATGTTAATGCGCCTCGTTGTATCCACAATGGGTATGACATCATCCAAGTCGTAATTGCACTCTAATTGAACCCACTCAAACGGCTTCTCAACGAAGCGAAAGTCCATGCTCGAAAATGTGCCGCCGCTGGAGGGGGATTAGAAATATTAATATATATTAATAAAGTAGTTCAGGGCACCGACGGGCAAAGCTCTACGAATAAACAACATACATATGTATCTAGAGATAAACCGAAACACGTAAAATGCAATCCATAAAAAAGTCGTACAGCTACCAAAATCAACTATGATATATACGAAATATACGAAAAATATAGGCCAAAATGGCCGAAAAAACATTCAAAAGAGATGTGTAAGTACTTGAGTTTCAACATTTGTTATTTACCATATGATGCATTTAATGTTTGCCGTAAAATACGTTTTTTTGCAATGTCTATTTTAAGCGGGTGGCCAACAAGATAATTGATAAAGAAAAGATACATAAGTCAACAGTGGCAGTTCAGTGACAACCTAACCCGATTAAATCTTTATATATACATACAGATCCATAGATATGGATTAATATTCTCACTTACTTTCCATAGGTATAGTTCTTGCAGAGCAGAGTTTTGTCGGCCAAAGAGTAGGAGAGGAATACAAAGTCCGTTTGTGCCATGTCTGTGGTGTAGACTCCAAAGGAGTTGTTGGTCTTAAGCAATAAGCTGAAGGGTTACGAAGGAAGAAATTTAAATTAAAATCTGATTTTTTTCAGTGAGTTTTGATACTCACTCGTAGACATCAGAAAACACTTTTTTGGCATTCTTAAACTCCTCGCTCCGCTCATTCGCCACATCCGGACGCACAGAAGCGATGAATATACCTGGGATGAGTAGTAATGTTTGTTAATTGGAATCTATGACACCTATAACACTACTACCCACCTATGACGTCGAAGGATCCGGGACACATTTTGCTGGCGCTCAGCCATTGGGACGCCAGAGCCTGGGAGTTGATGTCGCGTATGGTTAATCGCACGTCAGTCAAGTCTTCCAGGTCGGCATCTTCCTCACTGTTGCGGGCCAGGTGAACAACAATGCTTTTGCTGACATCTGCTTGCTGCAAATTAGGGAGCGGTCAGACAACGATATGTACATAAATGCATGCTGTCAACAAAATAAACCTACGTGGCGACGGTCGGAGCAGCAGGCGCATACTTGTACTTACGTGACCAACGATAATTCCGTACGAGAAACTGTGCTCCTGAGCGCACTTTTCCAGATAGAGCTCATCGGATTTGCTCAAAAGCACTGTGCGCATTATATATTTTTAATTTTTCCAATACAAAATTTTTTAGCAGATCTGGGCTGACTCTAATGTTGATGATATACGACTATCGATATTATTGTTTTGTGAATGTCACGTCAGGCAAAGCTATCGATATTTTTGTTAAACGATAGTTTCGTTCACTTTTAGGGATGTGAGTGAGAATGTAAGTTGGCGCCCATCTAAAATTTAAAATGAACGGTCTTAATTATATTCAAACAGGTGTTTTGTAGAGCAGGTGGTGTTAATAACGAAATGTAAATTTGAAATGAAATGGGTGCTGAAAAACGCGAAGCTGATAAAGATTATTTTCGATAAACATAATGAAAGCTATTGTATTATTATTGCTCCTACTATATATACATCTATTATTTACCTATTGATATATATGAATTGAATGCACCTCTCCCAGCTTTTAATTTGTTTTTACTTGAGCAACTATTATCTTCCGATCCCAGCTGCATTCAATTAAGAAAAGTAAGAGTGAAAATGATGCAATTGGAATTTTAAGCTGAGAACTTTGCCTGAAGTTTAATGATAATGGCTTTTTGAGCACAAAAGCGTATTGATGAATAATTTCAATAACCAAGATGCACAGCTGTTTTAATTTTCCCTTTAATTGCATTAAGACACAAGAGGAAGCGTTCCATCTGCATGCCACGCACGCCCATTCAGTGGAAGGCTTCCACTTGCGAGCGCTTGAATTAAGTCAGCAACCTTATTACTCTGCAATGATTGCTTGCTCGAGGAGCACGACGATCTGCATATTGTATGAATGTATGAGTGTGTGTGTTCATATATGTGCCACCCAAATGGTCAAGTGTTTTGTGGATTATGGCGAACGGACGCGATCGGTAATCGAATTAGGTAAACAAACACTCAATAAAGCGAGTGTTCGTTGTGCATATGCACACACACACACACACATACACATGCACGTATATTTATTATATGTGTATCTATCTATATAGATATCTACATTCAGGCGAGTCAGCAGCAACAGCAGCGATTGCGATTGCGCCGTGATGACAGGCGAAAAGTAAATGAAATTTCGTTTAGGTGGTCGCTGGCGGCTGCGAACCATCTGCTTGTGTGAATGCTTGATTGTTGAAGTGCCACTCGATGGCGCGAGGGCGCACGCTACTCTCGAGCCCCGACTCTAGCTCCGTCTCCAACTCCAATTTCAACTCCAGCTCCAGCTCCAGCTCCAGCTTCGACTCACGTCTTATTTACATAGTAAATTATTCCTGTTCGATTGTTTGCGTTTGCTCTGGATCTCTGGCATAAAAGCACTCGAGCGTCATCGTCAGCTTTCATCGTCGTCAGTTCATTCATGATTTGCCTTTCACAATTTGATGTATGTATGTATGAAATACATTGATATGCACATTCATATATACATATATGTAAGTGTGTGTAGCTCATATTATTGCTTAACCGTTAGCGAGAGAACTTGTTAGCCATTTGGTACATTATTTAAAGCATTTTCCGATCTTTTAACTGTGCAGATTTATGTTCTATGGACGACAGGTAGGCAACTGGTAATTGCTTTTTAGCTCGACTCAACTTCGAATTACGCCGCCAGCTAGCCAATTCTCAATTCACAGGTATCGATGCAATTTGGCTTCTGTGTAGGCACCACTGTTGCCACTGCCACTGCCACTGCCATTGCCCCCAACGGGCATTCTGTGTGGCTTGAACATCACGCCAAGTGTAGCTTAGTTGCAGTTCCAATGCAGCTTTGAGTCGCCTTGCCCAGGCAGCGCATCAATCATTCAGCACGCACACCAAAAACCACAAAACGCCAAGGAAACACACAAATCTGAGCAACTTCGATGTCTGTATAGATGTGTGTACATATGTGTCTGCTTATCTCCTTGCTTGTATGTGGATGTATATGTGAGGCAGCTCATCAAAGTTGCTTATGAGTTGTCAATCACGCAAGTTCCCATAAGGTAAAAGAACTTTACAAATTTATCTCTTTGTTTATTGAACTTTTGCAGAGGCAAATCTAAAAAATTGAAGTTAATCCAGTTTTTTTTTATAGATTCGTCTTTCCATGGCAGAATAAATACGGTACAGTATTTAGAAAATCCTATCGACTTAGATCTGTGGTTCATTCAAGATGTTTTAGATAGCTTTACTATATTCAGACAATTTCTTTAGATGCGACTTTCCATTGGAGAAAGAATACTTTACAGTCTAGCTAATGTAACCACTATTCTTACAGTTAATTGTTAATAATAAATTTAATACATACTAAATTTATTATGAATTAAAAAATAAAATTTTGTTTAAATACTTGACGTTAAATAAAATAAATATATTTTTTATATTGATTTAATTATTTGAAATAAAATCAAATCATAGGTTGGATTTATTTAAAAAAAAATTATGTTATCCAATACTGTGAAGTTGCTGAATTTAAATAAGTATTATTTATAGTATATAACAACTACTTCATATTCGTATTTCAATAGAATAAACCATTTAGTAATACGAATAACTTCAATTTTATGTGTCTCTACTTGGCTATCTGTACTTTCAAATAATCTTCGTTTATAGAAGTAATATTTAATAATATAAATAGTATATAGGTATAAAAGTAAATGTGCATGAACTACAATAATTGTTATATAACAAATTAGGTCTTTAGAAAATGGAAAATTTGATCTATTATCTTCAAATAATTGTCAGCTATTGATATATTGAAAATCGAATTAGTTGCAATGTCTGTAATGAGTCCAGTTGAAACTTTTTATGTACGTAGTTAAATATGCTTTAGTTCTTGCAGATACTCCATGACACTAGTTTAGTGCACTTTGAACATAAGCAAGGCCTTATCATAAATAAATTGCACTTCCCCTTGCACATGCGGACGGGGGTTGCCTTCCTTTTCCTGAGGCTGGTTGTTTATACGCTTGGACGCAGTCATGAGCGCGTTGGCCACTGCCTACTTGGCGCGCTCCGTTTCGTCCAGTTATTGGTGTGAGGGGGAGAGGCATGTAATTGCTTGAACTGTGTGCGCTAGATGCACACCACACTGTTGTCCCGCTCGCACGCTTGCGGCTCATCAGACAACGGCCGCCATTATGAATGTGCGCCGAAGTTGAAAAACCGGTTGGCATGCCAAAAGCACTCAAAGGCATTGAGTGAAACGCTAGCTGAGTGGAGAGGCCGACAGCAGCAGCAGCGGCAGCCAGTTCCAGGTGAAATTCAAGCCACTTGCGGCTGCCACTCAGTGTGCTGAGAGCGGCTTTCACGTGAACAACGTTCAAACGGAACAACGTCGACAACAATAACCAAAACCAATTTTGAACCCATCATTTCGGCTGGGCGATGTACGCGGGTGCAGTGAGGAGCACGTTATGAATTTAATTGGCCGCATTGCGTTTCCGTTTGCCACCGAGACTGTCTCCATGACCAGAGATTTGCGTGTACGTGACTGCTCCACAATCAATAATTGCGACGCGTCTGTGACTGTCACAGTGACCGTAACTGTGTCACTTAGTGCTGTGTTGTGAAAACTCTCGAAACTGTAAAGCCAACTGTATCCAAGCTAAACGAATCAAATTTATAGCTAGGCGACCAAACGCTGCTGACATGTTGATAGAGCCGAGCTTGAACCGTGACTTTGGCTCGCTAACTGCTGCAGGTTCTAGCATTGCGGCTGCACACTGGAAAATGGAGCCACATCCCCAACGACTGTCATCGCTGGCACCGCACCCATCCAGTGGTAAGATTTGGACACAATTTGAAAATCGACAATTGCCGACGGCGGTTTCAAAATTTCCTGAAACCAATAGCGATTGGCGAAGGACACTTATTTGTGAAGTTTTTAGCTCTTGGTTGAGCTGTTCACAAATGAAAATTAAATTTGATAAAGAAATATTTTAACATAGCCAAAGTCTTAGCCATCATTTAATTTTATAGATCAGATAATAATAGCCCCATTTGCAGTCCCCAACAATTAATTCATTACGTTAACCTTATTAAACACATACATTAAATTATAAAAATGTAAAAATATTTTGACATTATAATGAATTGTTTTCGATAAGCAAACGCAGCTTAAACGGAAATTTTTTGCTTTGTTTTCTAACCGTTAATTGACAATTGGAGGGAAATACCGAAATACGAAAAGCTGGCGCTAAGCGGGAGTACGGGGCTCTGCACGGGACACGAGCGAGACATTTGGAATAAATGCGAAGCAAAATAAAACAATAAATATTAGCGCTAATACTATAATATGTGTACCTTAAATCCAACAAAAGCTGCACAGGTTCTGTCTGCGACAGCTGATTAAATATTTTAATTTTAATTTTAATTTGGTTTTTATGACGCTAAATTATGTCCAGGAACAGAGTTTAATCTGTTAAGTGTTATTAAAGTTGCGTTCCACACAAATATTAGTTGCTAATAAATATAAAAACAAGTATTTGCTTTAGCCATTGACAATTGAGGAACGCCATTGCTGCCGTTGGTGTTGCTGCTGTCGGCAGCAGTTGCTTTGGCTCAGTTTAGTCAACGTCAACACAATTAACCGTTAATTTATCATAATTAACCATTGTGGCTGACAGTGACAACAGCAAACCATAACAACAACAACAGCAGCAGCAACAGCAGCAATAACTAAAACATAACAATAACAACAACATCTACTCCTATAGGCATAATGATAACAATGGCCAATTATCATTCAATTCGTTCAATTGCAGTGGCGTCGGCTTCACCAACAGCCGCAACGACAACAACAGCCCCAACAACTGTGCAAATACCACCTGGTTTCGTTGCTGGCAACAGCGGTGGGCCAACGGCGGCAACAGCAGCCGCCGCTGCCGCAGCAGCAGCAGCCACTGGCAGCACGCTCGGCGCTTTGATGTCGCAGCATCGCCTCTTGGAGTTCTCGCGCTTTGGCGGCCTGCGCGGCTACGACATTGCCCAGCACATGCTCACACAACAGGGCGCTGTCTCCAAGCTGTTGGGTAAGTAAATTCCACAGCTCATCTCTCTCCTCTCTCCTCCTCATCCTCCTCCTACTCCTACTCCAGCTACTCGCACAATCAGTTAAAATATTTTGTATTCGATTTGTTTGCCAATTTTATTGATAAACACAATTATTTATAATGTTATTATCCTTGGCCGGTGCCCCTGTCTGGCTACGCCTGCTGCCTGCTGCCAGCTGCCTGCTGTGGCATGCGTAATTTGGGCACTTAAAATTGCATAAACGCCTCGAACGACTCGAGCCGCGGCTCATTAATCAAAAAAGGCTGCCCTAATCGACGCGCAGAAGGGAGCAACGGGATCGTGTTGTGTATAGGGTGCAGCGTCGCTGATGTTGTTCTCCGATAAAGCTATTAAATGAGCTCGATAAGCTGGGGCAGCTCGCTAACTACCGTAAACGAAAGCGAACTGACGATTGTGGGTTGCATCCTCGATTACCCCCAAACATAATCCATAAGACATAACTCATTTCTCATCTCTATCGCTCCCTCCCTCTCTCTCTCTCTTTCTTTCTCTCTCATTCACACCTTCACATTATCTCTAACAATTGTCTCGCTTGCACACAGGCTCCTTGCGTCCACCTGGTCTAATTGGTGGCTCCAAGCCAAAAGTGGCTACGCCAACAGTCGTCTCCAAAATCGAACAATACAAGCGCGAGAATCCAACGATCTTCGCCTGGGAGATACGCGAGCGCTTAATCTCTGAAGGTAAGTCGGCGAGGGGTAATTGCTGCTGCTCAAATCAAGCCATCCAGACCCACACGGATAATATCCACTGTGATCATCGATCAGCAGCGGCGGCAGCTTTTGAGCTGCGCATCCGCTTCTGCTCTGCTGCTGTTGTCTACTAATTGCGCCCTCTCGCCTTGCAGGTGTTTGCACGAACGCAACGGCCCCCTCGGTGAGCAGCATCAATCGCATCCTGCGCAATCGCGCCGCTGAGCGTGTGGCCAGCGAGTTCGCTCGCACGGCTGCCTATGGCTTGTATCCGCCGCCGCCGCATCCGTATGGCAGCTTCACCTGGCATCCGGGCAATGTGCCTGGCGGCTCACCTGTGCCTCCGCCGCCTTCCGCGCTCTGGTCCGTGGCCGCGCCCACGCTGGCCAATCTGCCTCCCAGTGCGGGCAGCGTCTCGGCTGGCAGTCTGAGCTTGAGCTCAGCGAATCTGATGGGCAGCGCAGCTGGCGGTGCAGGCGCGCCTCTGAATCGCGCCATCTCGCCTGGCTCTGGTAGCCATGAAACTCTGGAGTCGGCGGATGAGAATCGACAGATCGATTCCGATTACCTGGACGACGATGATGAGCCCAAGTTTCGACGCAATCGCACCACGTTCAGTCCCGAGCAGTTGGAGGAGCTGGAGAAGGAGTTCGACAAGAGCCACTATCCGTGCGTGAGCACGCGTGAGCGACTCTCCAGCCGCACCAGCCTCAGCGAAGCGCGGGTGCAGGTAAGTGAAAGCTGTGCAACTGCCCCCAAGCGGCAAGCCTAACCATAGTCGCATCTCTTTTGCTTGTTTCTTTCAGGTCTGGTTTTCGAATCGTCGTGCGAAATGGCGTCGCCATCAGCGCATGAATCTGCTCAAGCGCCAGCGCTCCAGTCCTGCCAATCCCATACACTCGCAGCAATCGAACGATGGGCCAGCCAACAGTTCTCCTACGCCGAGCTGCCACAGCAACGCATCGGCGCCAACCACGCCGCATGGCCATTCATCGGTGCTGTGTGCGGACTCTCCGCTGGCGACGGCGCAGTCTCCGCCATCAGTTATGATGCATCCACTACATGCGCTTCCGCCCGGGCCACCAGGACACCATCATCACTTGCCCACGCATCCAGCGGCGCTGCAGCTCTTCAACCACTACCACCAGCAGCAGCAACAACAACAGCAGCAACAGCAACAGCACCAGCAACAACAACAACAACATTCGCCCACATCGGGTGGCGTCTGCGGCAGTCCAACGTCCAGTCTGTCCATGGGCGGAGAGCGCAGCGCCTTCCGCAGCCTGGTGGGCTCGCCCTCGGCGGCGGCCTTTGCTCTGGGCCTGGCACGTCAGTATGCCGTTGCCGCCTCCCTGACCGTTGCGGAGGAGCAACGCTCGCGCCTCCATTATGCCGGAGAGTGTGCAACGGTGGCAGCAGGTGCGACGGTCACCGTGGACAACTCGTCGTCAGACTCTGATGAGGAAATCAATGTGCACGACGACTCCGATGCTGAAATTGAGTCGCCAGTGGCAAAGGTGGGCCGACTGTCATCCTCCGATGCACCCACCACGATGCAGCTCCTAAAGCATGACCGGTAGGGGACACCGACAGAGACAGAGAAAGAGACAGAAATAGCAGAGAGAGAGAGAGCGAGAGAGAGATTCTAATTGAAAACTTGAGTTGTGTGCGCGCTTGTGATTGACAGCGACAGCCAGCTAGCCAGCCTCCCCACCAACCCACATCCCTGCCCCTCTCCATCCTCTCCACCCATCCCGCCCACCGCCCGCTCAGCTCACAAGCGGGGGCGGTGACATTCGTGTTGTGCTCTGTAATATGAGACTCGGCGACGCTGGCAAAACAAATTGAAAACCAAAGCTAAAATGCTGCTCACCCACTTGGTTGCGGATCGGGCTGCAGCAGCGAGCTGTATTAAGTTGTGCGGCAAGCTGCAACATGTAATTGCAACATGCTGCAATTACCTGTGTATGTGTGCATGTGTGCATGTGTGTGTGTTTGTGTTTGGACATGCCTAAAATTAAACTCAAATTGTAACTAATACTTACTACTAGTTTGCACTACTTGCTCCACTTTGTTCACTCACCTTTTTTCCCCTCTATTCCGGCACTCGACGACGAATACAATTTTATTTATATGTTATTTTTTTTATCCATTGCCGGCCGTAGGTCGTCCGTAGCTGCTGCCCGGCTTACCTCATCACCATTTAAGGCTATAGCGTATGCAATATTTATCTGTAACTTAGCCCTAGCCTAGGCTTAAGCTTAGCCATGTATGCTCAGATAACTATATATACATATATAGTTATATATATATATATATATATATATACACGTATGTGTGCGTGGCGCGTGACTGTCAATGTCTATATAGGCGCTACTATTGTATATAGGCAGCTATGTATTAGTATTTGGTTGCGTTTGAACTGATATTGATACACTCCGATATAGCGTAAACTTAGCTTAAGTTGTCGTCACATGTGTGCGATGTCTCAATTTAATTATATATAATGTCTCTCTCAGCAGAGACGCAATAATAAACTGTTGAAAAAATTACATATAATCAGAGCACGCACAATAACACTTATCGGCTTGCACATGCACGCAATTCGTCGGACTTTAAGTAAAAAAAAAAAAAACCAAAACGACATACTCCGATTTTGTCGTTTTGGTTTTTTTTTTTTTTTTCGTTAACGTCCGCGCCTTTGGCCTTGAGTGTGTTGCGTAGACGTCCGAAAATAAGTACTAAAATATGAGTAGAAAATATAAACGATATTTTTAAACGTCCGCTAATTTTTTTCCTGTTTCAAGCCAAATAAATACGGTTGAGTCCGGGCTTGACGACTCTCTAGGGACCGACGATTTTACCAAAAGGAATAAATAATAATTAATAATAAAATAAAATAAATAAAAATTTACACAAATTAACTTTTTATTTTAAAAAAAAATATAAAAATATATATATATATATATATATTTTAATTTTTATTTATTTTATTGTATATTATTTTATATATGTATATATAATATATATATGCAAAAACATAAAAGAATAATATGTTATTCATTTTATAAATTTAGGAGATAGCATAAAGGAATGCCCAAAAAGTACTGAAAAAGTTACTGAAGTAGGTCACACTTGGGAAAAATGGACAAAAAACCGCGCAAAAAGTACTGAAAAAATGCACTTTTACTCAAAATGGATAAGAAACCTCGCAAAATGCACTAAAGTAGATCACATTTACACATCAAATGCACTAAAAAATGTCAAATTCCTCAACGCAATTCAACGACGCAATTGATCTGCTTAGCGAAAACCACCCCCGTATATGCAAAACGCATGTACATATATCAGTGAAGAGTCTGTGCCAGCCTAGCCTGTTTCAGGCTAGATCTAGCTTATTTGAATATGGAATGGCCTATAAAATTTATAGGAAAAAACCTAAAAAAAATATATATATATATTTTCGTAACATATTCTTTTTTCCTTTTTAATATAGATTGCTTTCCAGCATTTTCCCTTAATTTTTATCAAATTTTTGCAACTTTTATCCATAATCTAGCTTGCTTTTGAGCGCAGCAGCGGCAACACTGCTGTATTGTGCATGCAACGTTATGAGAAACAAAAAAAAAAGTAAACGACAACGTCCAACGTTATTAGAAAAAAAATAAATAAATAAACGATAACGTCCAACGTTGTCGTTTACAAAAAAACGTCCGAAAATAGTACTTATTTTCGGACGTTTTGCGTAAAACGTCCGAAAATAAGTACTATTTTCGGACGTTTTGAAATACTCAACGGATATGTGGGAGCTCTGCATATAATTGTTTTCTTTATCTAAATTGAGCTGGATTACTAAAATGACTTGATATTTTGATACATATATTTATATTTAATATCAGTTTGAAACCTTAGAAGTGAGCTGGTATAAGAGAGAAAGCTTTGAATAGCTAAGCAGGCATACGATTATATATGTATATTGTCGATCAATTGCTGCTGGAATCTTTCTGCATATATCAGTTGTAAAATTTATCCTGAGTTATTACAGAATCAGAAGCTATATATATTTGTAACATATTCAACACCATAAATATGGAAGCTATAGCGTTTTGGGCTAATAAACAAGTTTTTATTTTCATTACTCAATCAGCCACTTGATATTTCATAATTTATTTAAGAAGTTCTTTAAATACACATATTTATGCGTTTGGACAGCATTAACACGTGAATACAAGAGAAGAGGCAAACTTAAAATCGATATCTATGTATGCATATAAGTTTTTTGTTCTAAGCACACACAATTCCAAACAATCCAAAATAATCAGCGGCACGAATGGGGCTAGCGGGTTGGGGTAAGATATATATGACAGCTACAGAGAGCACAGCCAATGAGCATAAATAAACATTTAACACTCGAAAGCTTCTTAAAACGTTATTAAATATTAATTTAATCAATATTCATTGTGTTGCCGACAGAGCGAATGAAATAGAGACATAAACAGAAACCGTAGTCGAATGGAACAGCGCACGAGTTGGAGAAAGAGATGGGAAATGAAATCGAAATCAAAATCAAAATACGCGCATAGAAATCGCTTAAATTTCGAGTGTAATGGCCAATATGTCCAAATCGGGTTGATAACATCGACATTTTAATTATAACCAAATGAAGCCGCGCACACAAACACACACACACACACACACACACACACACACACACACACACACACACACACACACACACAGACACACATAGGCAACATGAGAGCAACAGCAACAGCGAAGAGTTGGGGCAGGGGTAGGAGCTGGGGCAGCTTCGGGCTGGTGATGGCGACGGTGACGATGCCCGGGCTAACCGATTAAAAATGCAGAGTCAACTAAGCACATAAATCAATGTAAATTATGGTGTTAACAAAAGGCGAACTCGGCGCGTTCGGATCACAAGCATTGCGACTGCGGCTGGTTAGGTTTTTTAGGCTCGTTCTGGCTCTCCGGCCGAGATTTAAATGAGGAGTCGCGCGCTGAGTATGCTGTGCACTCGTATATACGCATTTCTCAATCTGATAAGAGGCCGCTTTGCCTCGTTGTCGATACTTAGATGCAAATGCTGATGAGGCGTCTCGATGGTCCCAATTCAGATGCTCGCTCAATCTGATCTGTGCAAGCGTGCGCTCAGTCACACACACACACACACACACACACTGATTCAATTTGCTTGAGTTTTTATGAGCCAGCCGTGGCCCGCCCCTCTCGGCCCCTTCGAATCGGACTTATTCTAATTTAGTGCTGTGTGGCTGCTCGTAAGCATTCCTTTAATAAATTTAAATCACCTT
Organism: Drosophila hamatofila; assembly: GCA_035045345.1. Taxonomy (NCBI): domain Eukaryota; kingdom Metazoa; phylum Arthropoda; class Insecta; order Diptera; family Drosophilidae; genus Drosophila; species Drosophila hamatofila. The sequence continues at coordinate 9,254,854 of JAWNPA010000052.1, read as the reverse complement.
CTATTGAAAATATTTTCACCTCTCGCTCCATAAATTATACCTAAATAATACACACACCTGTGTGTGTGTGTGTGTGTGTGTGTGTGAGTGTGTGCATGCATTTATGCTGTATGGGTGTGTATGTCTCTACATATATATCACCAGACAATCTGTTGTCCGCTTGTTGTTTTCCAATTTGTTGCCTGGCCGTGGCTCGTTTCAGGCTTTGTGGCAACCCCCTTTTGGCCAGAGCCCAGTCCCAGCACGCCCCTGGGCTGATCGAGTCCAGTCCATCAACATCTCAGCTCCAGGCCCTGACAAAGTGGCGCTCTCATGAGCGCCATATAATCGCAGTCAAACATTTTTACGATCGGCGTCGCAGTCACAGTCACCGAAGCTGGACCTGGAGCTGGACAGTTGGCTAAATTTCAGGATGTGGAGTTGTCTGTTGTCTGTTGTATTTTTACAGTAAAATTGCTCAGCGCTTGCAACAATGTTGAAAGATCTTTCTGCCATTCTTCTGTTGATCACTGCGCACAGTTTTTATCGTTTGGGTTGGCTGAAATCGATGAACTTTACCCAGGCTCTAGCGCGACTACCTGCGCTCCCCTCTGACCCACTGGCGCTTGATTTGAGCCTTGGGTCCACTGCTTTCGGCCAGCACCACCCGGTCAGGGGCCCGGTGATAAATCTGTTGGCAACGCCGACACAACATTTCCATCTCACAGTCTTAAATGGACCATAAAAGCACGAAATCGCAACACGCGCAATAACTAAAGTTAGTTACGTTAACTAATACAACAACATTGTTGCCACTTCCCAGCCCTTGCTAGAGGGCTGGTACAACAGTCACCTACCTCACCTGCCCAGCGGCCTCGAAGCTTATAGAATGCTTGCCAAATTACTTCTCAACGAAAGCTGGCTTAAATATTTATGTATGTGTGTGTGTGTGCATGTATTTGAAATGAAATGAAAAATTGCATTTTAATGGATTTGGGAATTAAAATATTTGTAAATTTGGCGCATCTGCATATTTTCTACATTAGTTCGGAAGCTGTGAGGCTTTTGGTGCTAAAGCGTGGGCAGTTCAAATAGTTAGAGACAAAACCTTCGTAACTGCAACAATAGTAGGCATACTGATAAATACTCTCCTCTTTAAAGGTTTCTCGAACTGCCGTTGTTAATGAGCAAAGTGATTAAAATGTGTGCATTTGTATTTGTCCGCTCCTTAAATGAGCTCGCGCTTTCAACGCGTTGCGACCGAGTGATTTTGTCTCGTTGTCATCTCATTAGGAATCGGGCGATAAGACAAATTTGTTTTCTTTGTTTATAACTTTATGCAGATACAGGTTTCCAAGCCGAACTACGCTGTACGCTGCGGGCCACTCAGCACGCCTGAGCAGTTGGCAATGCATGCGAGCGTAGGGTATCAAGAGTGCGGTGTGGCCGGCGAGAAAGGTCTAAGCGGTCGACCAAAAGAAGAGTTATATATTTAATCTTTGTCGCTTTGGTCGCTACAAACAGCCACCACAAAAATGGAATGCTAAGCATTGATTTTGGATTTTGAATTCAAATTGGTTTTGTTTTGTGCGTCTTGTGTTTCACTGTGCCGCAGCAGCAGCAGCAACAGCAACAGCAACGGCATCAGCAGCAGCAGCAGCTGCCTGACATCTTCATTAACGAGGAGTGTGATCAAAAGAGTAATGAGGTGTTGATAGTGCCCCAAAGCCAAAGACATTCTATGCATTCCCGTAGGCTTAATTAAGAATAGCAGCGACAGCAATAACAACAACAACTTTATGAGCAGCAACAGATGGAATTGGACTTGGATTTGGATATGGACTTAGACTTGGTCATTGAGTTTGGGTTTGTTTAGTATTTTGATGAAGATGTTAATATTATTAGTGAAATTATAATATAGTTATAGAGTTAATTATACTATTATGTGACTAAGTAGAACATAAGAAGAACTTATATGAGGTAAAAAAATATATTCTTGTGACAGTATCTATATCCATACATATGCATACATATATAGAACGATCTGAATATACTATTTAAGATCAATATTTTGTCTGCCTAATTACTATATTTTTAACTAGAGATATCTGTAGATCTAGAATGATCTTTAAATATCATCTTTGTTTTCTAAATAGCTTTATCTATATCTAGTACGAATTGTATATATGTTTGTATTATGTTCTAAGCTATTTTTTATTTCCATTTGCCCCACTTCAATGAATGCGAATTGTTAGCTGATGCTAAACGACCTACACACACTTTAACAATCCGCACACTTCACATTCACAAATTAACTTTGATCCAATAAGCGTTTATATTACGCTCTGTCTATAATCAGGGGAAAACCAATCTGTAAATCAATAATAAGGCTTAAAGCACAAATAAAAGCTAATACTTTATCAAGAGTTAAAGCGTCTATAGTATCTACTCGTCTTTGAATTTGAATTCTGGAATTTCTCCTTTTGTCGATTTGCATTTGATAAATTTGTGTTAATATTTTGTTAAATTTGTTTATTGTTTAGGCTCGGACCGTGCTCAATTTTGTTGTATTGTAAAGCGTCCAATTAGCGGACGGCTACCGAATTATGATCAATTATTATGAATTGATTTTGGGCACTATGATTGAAAGGCGCTTTGTTGCTGTATACTGATTTTGCAGCATTGTGCAGGTTAACTGGGGAATGTCTGAGTAGAAAGGGAGCGAAAGAGAGAGAGAGAGAGAGGGAGAGAGAGTGAGAGATAAGGGAGCTAACAAAGCTATATCACATGAGTTATTAGCGGGATTAATGCAGACCCAAACAATGTCCAATCAAAGAGTTAAGGCGGCAGCTGTCACTGCTCCACTTCGAGCCACTTCGAGCCACTTCGAACCACTTTGTACGCGCATAAACCTCGGCATTCTAATGGCCCGGGCGGAGGCGCAGTCACAGTGCGGCGTAATTAACCAAAAGTTATGTTGCTGCGCGTAATTAAAATGCATTCCCGTGCCTCTAAACTACGGCCTATTGTTCTCCGTTTGCCTAGTCTGGTGACAGTCTTAAAGCGCGACTACTACCAAAAAATCAAAAACAAAAAAACGAAAAAAATGTTAAATGGCATTTTTAGGTTGCTTGGACGTAAGATTTATGGCCTGTCCCAAAATCACAGAAGACCGTTGTTGATATGGCCTGTTGTTGGCTGCCGCGGTCAAATCAAACCAAACAAAGGCCAGTCCGAGTTTAGATGCAGCAGATCACGTTCCAGCAAATCACGCATAAATGAAGCTGCCTCCCCCTCCCACCACACACACATTAACGCCAACAGCCCCAGACAGACAGAGTCCCAGCCACCTTAGCATTAGCATTAACATTAACGTTAGCCTTAACGTTGAGATCAACGTATTCATGCGCCTTACTCGCCCACTAATTGACCCAGCAACAACGACACGGAAACCAAAAGCCAACCAACCTACTGATAAGCAACAAAGCAGCGCTCCAGCTCCAACTGCAGCTTCAGCTTCAGTTCTGGATTGGATCTGGACACTTGGCGATCGTTATTTGTGCTGCCGTTGGCTAAACCTCCATTTAAATGAAGTTTAGAGCAGGGGGGACACGGCGGGCGCTTCTCTCTTTTTTCTCCACTTTGGTCTGGGTCGGGGTGATGATGCCTCATAATGCATACAATATGTCTCTATAGGATTTCAGTGGCTTCATTGATTCTTATCACCCTATAAAATACATTTCGTTTGATTATTTGTATTTCTCTCGCTTTTTATAAGCCTTCCACTTTGCTGTCATGTCGTTCCTGTTGTCGCCATTGTGGCTCAACGTTTTATTTTTTATTTTATTTGTATTTTTTGTCTCTGTGTTCTGTTCGCTCAAGAGACAAACATAGTTGGTTGCTTTTTATTTGAAGTTCGGTAAGACGGGCATCGGGCATCGGGCCTCGTCGTACGCATAGTGCGATTCGGTGTGTAATTTATGTCTTTATTTAGTAAAGATTTCGTTTCCTAATTTATTGTGATATCTCTTTGGGCAAACGGGCATCAACACAGCCACAGCCACAGCAACAGCCTAAGCTCCTCGTGGCCTGGAGTCGTCTTTTGCTGCCTTTCTCGACACCTTGCCAGTCGCCCTCTCTCTCTCTCTTTCTCTCTCTCGTGTGCCGTCACTCTCACTCTTTCGCATGCGGCTGCTGTACTGATTGTGCGCATGCGATGTCGTTTGTGCTCACCTTTTTGACCACTCATTCGTTGGCAACCTGGTCACCATCACCGTCACCTGTAGCCGTGTCAATGCTTGGCTACTTTAGCCACTGTCCCAACGACCGACTGTCTGTGTGTGTGTGTGTGTGTGTAAGTGTGTCGGTTGTGGCCGCAGGCTAAGGTTCAGCGTTGTTCCCATTCAGTTCCCATTAAGAGCGTGAAGTGATCCCAATTTATCTGCTATCGCCAGATAATGCTCATCGAACAAAGTGAATTAAATTGAATTTGAAAATAGCCGCAACGCAGCGGAGGAGGAGGAGGAGGGGTAGCAACGGTACTACCAGCCCATCCCATACCTATATCCAAATCCAATTCCAATTCCATTTTCTATATAACATATTTATATATTTAGTTGTTCCATATGGGCAAGTGCAGCTTTTGTTATTTATGCTCTGTCGCAATTTATTTATTTTTTATAGCCCGATCGGCCGTGAGTGACGTCAATATGGAGCAGAGCCGCCACAATGCCCGGGGCCAACTCCGAACCGAAAACATCTTCATTAGGAAATGGAACTGAAGCCGTGGCCGAGCTTGAATCTCTGTCCTGGTCTCGGGCAGAGCTGGGCTGGGTTGGGCCGCAGCTGGACTGACCGGCGACAAGTGCTTTTTCTTGTACGAAACGTCGACGGGGCTAATTGGATTACTGGGCGAGGAGCAGCGGAAGAGCCAGGCAGAAGGTTTTTAGCCGGCCTCGTGTCAATTAAATCTGCGAACGAAATGCTTACATAAATTCAAAAATTGCTTACGGTGCGCATCGATTTAAATGGAAGAGCAAATCGCGACTCAGACAGAGACTCAGACTGAAACTGAGGCAGCGGCCAAGGCAGCGCAGTTGCTGCAATTTATATGCAAATTTATTAAATGCAGCCGATAGCTTTGGCGCTTTGGCCAGACTCTAGCTGGCCAGGTGATAACGACGGCGTCGTAACGATATTATGACGTCGATTATGATTGCGCCTCAGCGAAACGTTGGCATCGACGACGTCGACGTCGACGTCGACAACAACGCGTCGACGGAGACAAAATAATTTGCATACAAATGGTGAATGCTCGTGCTCAGTGTCGGTTGCGCTTCGTGATTTTCCGGCGAGATTTGGCGGGATCGACGTGGTAATTAGATTGTTAATTTATGCGCCGATCGGGCAGCGGCATATGAAGGTAGTCGATTTTTGTGTAAGCTTTGCGGAATTCGATCCAGATTCTGCGACACCAAACAACAAGCGTTAACACTGTGGGCAGCAATGGCCAAGTACTCGAGTAGTGCGCCCAGCAGCCAAGAGACAGTAGCTAGCAGCTAGCAGCCAGCAGCTGGTTGCAATGCAATCCTCATGATTTATAGCTGAGACGGCCCGTTTTATGTTTTATTTGCGCTGTGTGACAATCGCGCGACACCGACATTTGCATGGATCGCTTGTTGCACCACTGCACCACAGCAGCACTCGTGAATCGAGAATCGAGAATCGGCAGTCGCCACTCGGCGAATGCGACATTAAAGGGCATTCTGCTGTCAGGTTTGCTGCACACTCGCGGCTGTCCAGCTGCTTGACACCTGTGAGATTCGCCTGATGTGACTTTGGACTCGAATAAGTTAGCCAACAGACTTTATTAGCAGCCAAACAAATACACACAGAGATTGGCAGTCAGCAGCAAGTGCGGATAGATGAACCACTGCCTCTCTCTCTCTATGTCCCACTCTCTGCTGCACCACCTCTAGCTGCTGCACTAATTGTTGGCAATTAATTTACACGCGTGTACTTTACACATTTGGGTTATGTGCTAATTTCTACACAATGTGCATGACGGATGGCGATAAAGAGGCGCTGATGATGCAATGACATAATAAAGACGACAACGACAATGGATATGCCCGGCCCGTTGTCCCTTGCCCAGAGTGCTGGAATATGCAAATAGTATGCGCCGATAAAGATCACGCCGTACAAACAATAAACAGCGGCAACATCAGCAGCAGGCGACAGCCTCAGTCGCAGCAACAACGATCGCTGCTAACTGTTGTCTGTTGCTGTCATGTTGACAATTGGTCGTTCGCTTTGTTTTGGCCCCGTTGCTCTTATTGTTGCAACAATTAACACACAATGCTGGCTAACCAAAAGGGTTGCCGCTGCTGCCACTGCTGTTGCCGTTGCTGCTGCCATTGCTGTTGCTGTTGCTGTTGCTGTTTCCCCTGTGTGCAGGTGGTCTCTTTGCTGCTGATATAGCTACTGCCACTGGTCCTGTTGCTCCTTCCACTTGCCACTTATGCAAAACGAATTCAATTAACACCTTAGCATAAAACATAAAATGTCTACGCTCGATTTGAATGTGAATGCTGTGCGCGGTGGCACGCAGGTCTCGTTGCTTTCGTCACCCTTGTCCATTGGTCAATGGCCAAAACTGAAAACTGAGGACCTGCGCAGCGGGCGACAACAACAATGCGAGGACAGCAGAGAGCAGGGGTAATCGGCACGCCAACGCCACGCCACGTCCGCTGTAGCGGCCACCAGGAAGACGAGGCTCACCTCCACACGGCTCACCACGACAGGTGGAAACATGAAAGGAAACTTCAACTTCAACTTCAACATCAGCTTGAACAGCAGCAACAACGACTCTAGGGGCGCCGCCTGGCCATTGGTGCTCGTGAGCTCCTCGCCTAGTTATTTATGTGACAAAATTTTGCAAATAATTGGATTGACTGATCAAAGCGATAGGCAGGCGAATGTCGAGAGTCGAAGCCGAAGAGTTCTTCGTGCCTCTCCGAGAGCGAGGAACTGGAACAGGAATTGGAATTTAATTCAATTAAATGCGTACTGCGCTGCAATTCCTCAAATGGCCTGCCAGTTGTTATTGTTAACCAGTTAACCGAAGCACAGACAGCTGACCCAGCTGACCCCAGACAACGTGAACGTGAACGTGAATGTTTTGTGATGATGTCTTCATGTGGCCGTTTCCGTGATGAATGACCAGCTCGTACCTGAATGATGAGTGCTCATGTTTAGGCTGACGCTTATTAAATATGTGCAGCGGCTGCGACAACTAGCAGCTGATAAGCTTTCGAAGATCGCAATCGGCTCAAGCAACGACAAAAGCGTTCCCATAACTCTCTCATAATACGCCGTCTCTCGAACTCTTTATCCACAATAACGCAGCCTAGCCTAATTGGATTAAATGAATCCAATGAAACCGAAAACAAAATCAAATCCAAAATTTAAAGTTTCTTTTTCGTTTTCCATTATGTTTGTGTTGTTTGTGTTGTTGTTGCTGTTACGCGAATCATGTTTGTCATTTGGATGCTGTGCGGCAGCGGTTGGGCTCCAGTGCGTCCCGACATTGAGTTTTACTTAGAAGTGTCTCATTTGAGCCCATTTGCTCAGTTGAGCGGATCGTCGCTGATGTCGAAATCTATGAGATTCACGTCTGACTTCGGCGTAATAGTGATATCCATGGGAAAGCATTTATACGCTCACACCGGGACCATATGGATGGCCACTGAGTCACATTAGCCGTATTCGAATCGAGTCGGGCTTACACATAATTAGGTCCAAGAAGTCGCCATCAATATTTTAGAGTTGTGTAAATATCAGTTGGAAATACCCATACAATAGAAGGCCAAACCGAAAAGCCACTTGAGTGTGTCCCCCGAACTCAATAACCCACAATTTGTGGCCACATCCCAGGTACATTTGTACGTTTACATATCTAAGTAAGCATTCTACTATATAATTTGTGCCTAAAAACACGTATTCATGTACTTCTGTTCTTCACGTGCAGTCGAGAAGCCAGAGTCAGACTCTCGGGCTTCTGATTTTCTTCAAAATGCAAATTATTGAATTTCAAATGCAAATAATCATTAAATTTAAATTGTGGTAAACTCTGCGGCAGGGTCGAAAATTAAGCCAACCAAAACGCCAACCGAAATTTCAGTTTGACTGTGAATGGAAATGGTAATGGAAATGGAGCTGAAGCTACACCGAGCTGGGGTAAGTTGAATTTCCATTTCGAAATGGCATTTGGGTCTCGCTTCAATTATACGCTCGGTCTGCGTTTTTTCGAGGGGCGGTTTTTGTTTCTTTTATTTTTTTGGTTTTTGTTTCTTGTGCTGCGTGCCACTGTTTGGAACTCGGTCAAAAGTCTGTCAACCCTTTCGGTCAGCAGCCGAGTCAATGGCAACACCTACCGAATTTTCACTGAAGAGCCGCATACATAAACCAAAAAGTGGTTGCGCTTCACTGGAATAGTTAATAATAATTAGCTGGTTTTCTTCCACTGTGAGCGCTGGCCTCTTGACCTCTGGCTGGCATCACCTGGCACTCAATCCTGTACAAGCATTTTGAATTGTGGAGCTCTACAATAAATAACTGGCGCATGATTACACTTGCTGTGGCTACTGCAGTGGCAATTGCAGTCCGGCTGTGGGCAATTGCAGCTTGACTCTGCTTCTGCCTCTGCCAGTGCCTGGTTATGGCCGTAAGCTGTAGTCGCACTCGTAAGTGCGCTGATCGCCATCGCGAGTGCTTCCTGTGGCGGTTATTATAGTCTACACACACACACACTTACATAGTCTAGCAGTTAGAATGGCGGATTTGGCCCAGTCGGCGCATTGGGTGCAGCTCACCTGGACACGAAGGCGTTTGCGCCTGTTAGTGGTCGTAATCGTGTTCGCTTGGCGGTCGCGTATGCGGCATATAATGACCACATTTACCATTTACCATTTACCAATGGTGCATGTGCTTCTATGACCATGCCCGTGTGTGTGTTAGTGTGTGTAGGTAATTACGTGCAATTTTCACTCCTTTCCAAGCGCACAGCCACAGGCTGACTGGCTGGGTTGTCCAGCGCCAGATGGCCAGATGGTTGGCAACTGCGGCCCCTCCCCTGACGCATTACACAACCTCCATTGTTTCCGTTTTCCGCACAATTATTACTTATACAATATGTATAAATTTCAAAATGTTTTTTTTTACAAAAATATATATAACACTGTGGAAAAAAGAAGGTGACAGAGACGCAACCAAGTGCCGTTGCTGCTGTTGCTGTTGCTGTTGCTGTTGCCGTTTTTACGGCCACTTAACAAATAAATAAATGGGCTGCAAATTGCCGGGCTAAAAAGCGTAGCAGGAGCAGAACACAGCTAACCACAGCTCGACCCCAGCTCGAGCGTAGCCAAACCGCCAGTTTGGACCAAGATTAATAGCTGTAATTGTTATTCATTGAGCGCCGCGCTCTGCTATTGTCTCAACACTTGGCCGGCAGTTTGAGCCGGACCCGTACCCGTACCCTAAACAGCTGCCTTTTTGGCTAATATCTTCAACCGCAAAGTCTGCCAAATTGCTGCATCTCGGGCATTGCCAAAACCAAATTGAAATGTTCTTCCCTAACTGATGCGATAATGTTTATTAAATTTACAATTTTATTTACATAAACTTGAAGAATATAGAGCCATAAGTTGAGCTGCTGCCACAGATCGTAGGGCCTGAATTAATTGTATAATTATTGGAAATTATTGAGTATTACAGGAAATTAATTTTAATTTGTTGGACTAGCTAGAGATTCCATATATGTCTGTTCATATATGTTCTTTCATAGAGAAACATTCTCTTTTCTAAAGTACTCTCTCTCCCTCTCACTCTCTCTTAATTTTTGATTCAATCTCTCTTGATTCTAACAAGTTTTACATAAAGTTTTGTTATATAGACTAATAGAGTCTTAACATCTCAAATCCCTTTTCACTCAAATCAAAAATTGTAGACTGTCTATTCGATTTGCATCGTTTCAAAAAGCTATAAGTTTACATGGTTTTAACTACTGTTCATATAAAATCAAAGAGGTCAACAGAAATGGCAGCAAAAAAGCTAAAAAGACTTGCAAAGAGACGGGTCGAATATTTTTAAGTGGGAGGGGGTAGGAGGGTGGAGGGGTTACGCAGGGTCGGCTGTGGTTGGGTCGGGCGCGGATTCACGGACGTGCTCGGCTCAGAGCCAACGAACAATGTGCAAGTGAAGCCCCATAAATATTGTTTAATCGATGTTTGCTCTACGTTTTATTGCATTTATGGCGTTTTTAATGAGCGCGCCTCTGCGCTCGTTGGCCGCCAGCGGCGGATGGGGCGGCGCGGAACGGTATAGTGCAACATTTTAATTTTATGCCTCGCATGGCGAACGGTTATGGTTGCCCGAGTGGCCAAAGGGGCGACTCGTAAGCCGCTAACGAAAGCGGTCGCCGAATGGCAGAATGGGCAGAAGGGTGCCAGCAAGGGGCTGTAGGTGGGTGCAACAAATGCGGCCGCGGTCGCTATCGCTGCCGGTGTCGCTGCCTCCGTCGCCGTCGCCGTCGCTGCCAATAGGCTTACATCGTTTTTGCCAGTGACTTTGAACCGAAGCTCCAGTTGTCGTTGGCGGAACGATGGGAGACAGGGCGGGGTCAGGGGTGGACAGCAACGTCAATAGGCCGCAATGTATCCGTGTCTGCGAAATTGACATTCATCAGCAATTAATTTTGTGCGCCTCGGCAACAATGTATTGGCCGAGGCAGGGAGAGCGAGTTGGCCGTGTTCCGTGGTGGAGATTGTGTTGCCAATTGGCTCGTAAAAAGCAGATTATGCTCGCCGCATTTGCACTGTTGTGGATGCTGCCAGAGTTGCGGCGGGCCGACTTGGCCAACTTAATCTTATCGTTTTAACGGTGATTTAGCACGCCAGAGAAGCCAACGTCGCCGCCTCCGCCTTGGCCACGAACTATGGCTCCAACCGAGCTACGTATCCTGCAGACGCGGCCATTAAAGTATCTCATCAAGTTTTATCGACCATTAAAATGAAATCCGTATTTAATTAACCAGCCCAAAATGTGAGCATGAATTGGCCTCGCCAGGCGCGCACAATTCCAATACCAAGCTCAATCCCGATCCCCAAATCGAGACTCTGTTGCTCCCTGAGCCGCGCTCTTCCAGTTAGTTTGTTGCCGGTTATGGTTATGGCTATAGCGAATGTTATGGCCAAACATGCTCGTTGTCGCGCTGAGCTTTTGGCCAGGTTGGCCAATACCAGCGAAACAATTTGGAGTGCTCGCATATCCAGCTCCATTTGTGTAACCCCTGGCCCGGGCGTGCCAAATTGCTTAACCTTAACAGGGCGGACGTCTGGGACCATCTGACAGGGTGTTGAGTGGCAGATTACATGCATTAGGCTGCCACTACGCAACCTCCCGCCATCCCTTCTCCGTTGCAGCCGCTGTTGCACATTTATCGCGCCTTGACAAATTTACGGCATGTAATTGCAGTCAGCTTGAAAATGAAACCGTCGAAAAATCCACAACTTCATAAACACACAGACAGCTCTAGAGCTCCGCAACGTACGCCGTCAGGCAACTCCTGCCCGGCCGATCGTTGGCCAATTGTCGGCCTCTGTCTTTTCGGCCGCTTATCGCCAGTTGGTTTTCCGCGCGCGCTACCCAGCAATTTGTGGCTTTGGGTTTCCTGCAAGCCCTGCGATCGGACTGCAGATTCCAATTGCAATGCGCCTCCTTAGCCTGTGCCGTCCAGCTCAGCGTAGTTCAAGCCTCAATATCCAGTAGGCTTGATGCTCACACGCCGCCTTTCACTGCCAATTCGAACTGAATTGGACCCGCATTGAATGGATTGTTGCTGTGGCAGCGGAAGTTGTGTGCCTCTGTGTGTGTGTGTGCCATAATTTATTTGTCAGTGTAGTCGGCCAGCTGGCTGAGCAGCCAACTTCAGCAGACCCACACACATACCTACCCCCCTGGGCAGCGACTGTCTGACTGGCCAGTAAAGGCAACGGCAACAGCAACAGCAACAGCACCAGCAACAGTAGCCACACAATGCGCCCACACACACCCTCATTTCGGGGATGCGGGTGCGCGTGCTGATACCGGCCATTAGAATGCGTCAGCCATGTTTCGCCCATTTGCCTTTGTCACGGGTCCACCCTAAGTGGTCACTCCAACTGGAGCCGCATGCAATTACTCATACTTCAACATAACTCAAAGATAAAGAAATATATATATATGTACGTACCACAAATAAAAACATTCTTGACTACTTAATAGCAATAAAATTGCACTACTCTAAGATAGATAAAGCAGAGCACAAGACCAACTCAACTTTTTTTGTATAGCTCAAAAGTTTATTGATCAATATACATATATGTATTTATTTAAGAAGAAGAGACTCTTTAATAATATTCAGTATATAATTTTAACTCTATACCTGATATACAGAGTAAGTTCACAAGGAAATGTGGTTTACTTCAAGTATTATATCTTATCCAATAAAAATCTATCATACAATATCTATCTATGAACATAATCTAAACCACCTTTCATTAATCTAAAGGAATATGACTTTGTAGTTTAAGCATAAAATAAAAAAGAAAGTGTTATAACCGATAATTGGTTATGTAGGGAAAGAAAACACTCTTTGTGCTGAAAGCCGCAAGGTGAAGTGCGAGTGCGCATCCTGAAGCGATGGCATCTTCAACTGTCCATGGTCTAGTGCTGGCATAAAAAATGAAGACGACGTGATCCACAAAAACGAAAAGAGATGAGAAATGAAATATGAATTGCAATTTAAAATGTGTTTTGTTACGTACAACACGGCGCTATCTCCGACCACGGGCTGATTGATGGTTGCGCACCTACGCAGCAAAGGCCAAAGTGAGCGGGGCAAATTAAATGGTATTATTAAAAGGTAACAAGCTAAACGCCTTTTAAAATTTTGGACACCGAACTTAAAAACAAGGCAACCAAAATGAAAGAGCTGCGAGCCTGAAGCCGAATGCGTTATTTATGCATTAGCCGCGAGTCGCTGCACCTGCCAAAACGAAGGCGACGAGCCCCATTGCCAGTCGGAATATTTGAGTGAGTGACTGACTCTCTGGCACACGGGAGCATGCATCCCTTAGTTGCACTACTGTAGATTTAAATAAATTCCAAATTAAGAAAAACACAGCCAGCGCAAAGGGTTTCCACTCCACATCCAGACCCCATCATCAATTCATCAAAACACGAGCTCGCCTTCTGCAAGGGGTAAGCGAAGGAGCATAGCGCGGCAGCTCGACTGCTGATTAAAACAAAAAGGACGATAACCAGCGGAAAAAATTAGAGCAATGTGCATAAGGTCAATATGGCATAAATTTTGGATGCGCGTCTACAAAAAAAAAAAAATTAATGCGAAGAAGGAGACGATCAACTTGTGTTTCTGATAATGACGCAACATTTGAGGTTAATTTTTTGTGTTTTTTGGTTGTTTTTTTTTTTTTGGTGGCCGGCGGAAATGCCACGACAGACAGGTGAGTTTTTGAGCTCACACAGAAAAAACTAAACACTCTCAAGTGATAGATGCGTATCCAGGTCCTGCGCGTGTTCAGCATGCGCTGCCCATGAACATTTGGCCCCCGGCCTCCAAGGCGGCTGCAATCGCGTGCGGCCAGCAGCTTCCAATGTGTGACATGGGCAGCCGCCAACTGCAGCAAGGTGTGGCCGTTAGCTTCACATCTAATCGGCTGCTCTAATAACCTATCTAGCCAGTCTCGGCCTTGCATGACGTCTCATCACCTGCCTGTCGGATGAAGCAATCGACCTTTGTGGCCTGACTGTCTGTCTCTCTCTTTTGCGCGCTCGCTCCCTCTTCTTCTGTCTCCTGCCGCATGGAGATTATATTTGAGTTTGTTTGCGTCGCGTGATTTAAGCATTTGTTTCCTGATACACTTTAATTACGGGTTGCTCTGCTCCTCGCCTGGCGCTTTGTAATTGCAGCATCTGTAGGTTATAGAATCGCAGTTGGGGCACGCAGCAGTTGCTTCGCATTGAAATTGAATTCAATGAACTGCAAAATCATCTGGCTGATGAGTTTTCAACTTGAAAGAATTCTACAATTGCTTCAATTTTACAAGCTTATAATACCCTGAAAGCGCAGATGGGGTATAACAGACGAAGAAGAAGATTCAAGATACTAAAACTGTAATGTTGGGTATAGTACTCAAGAAGAAAAGTACATATATTACAAATATGCAAATATTATTGTAAGAGAAATACTTTAGTCATAAACAGTTGCAGTGTACTAAATCTTTCACTTCTATACTCTTCAGTCAGAGAAATTAGTAAAACGGGCATGACTCGCCATTGTAAAAATTTCAGAAAATGATGTAATAAATAACTATATTTATAATTTGTGAGAAATTCTTCTCTAATATACAAACAAAAGAGTCTTGAGAACGTTTTCCTTTGCTTATGTACTCTATTCTATTTGATGTGTTCTACGTATTTATTTACCGTGCATTTATTAGCCTGTTTATGTTGTTAATTCGTCACGTCTCTGACTAAATGATGAATGTCTGTCAATTTATGTGTATAGGCGATCGGGTTGGGGTCCTGAGACGGCTGACGGCAGCGGCAAAGGTAGCCAGAGTCGCGCGACCCATCGATAATCAACGTCAATCGGTTAGTTAACATATATGCATGACAGAGTGCATGTGTGTGTGTGTGTGTGTATAGGTGTGTATGTGTCACGTAGCTCATAAGCAGCAGCATTATGAAGATTAATATGAGACCTAATCACGTGGTAACATAAATGAATTGTCATTATATTACACTAACCGTTTCTCTCCCCCCTCTCTCTCTCTCTCTCTCTCTGTCTAGCCCTCTCTTTCACTCTTAAGCACACAAATACATGTGTGGCGGCGACTAGGCGACAAGTGCGGCAGACACTTTAAAGCGACTAATTCCATTTTCCAGGCACCCCGCTGCCTATCCTTCTCCACGTTTTTCTTTTATCAGCTCTGGCGGAAATCTCTAGCTACACCTTAACCCACACACACACACATACACGCGTTATGCCGGCCTGTCCTTTGTAGCCGCTTGCTACCTCAGTACAAAACATCGATCGCTTTTTGATGATGATTTTTGATTAAGTGGCTGCGATTTGTCAAAATATTTCACGCTTGCTGAGCCGCAGCGTCGAAGTCGGAGTCGCAGGGGCTGGGGAGTCGCACGTGAGCGAGAGTTGGGGTGACTGCGACTGATGCTGCTGATGCTGCTGCTGCTGCTGCTGCTGATGCTGCTGGCAATGGGACACACAGTAATCAGTACTCAGTACTCGATGTCATCGTCCCATCAGCGTTGGCGTTGCTCAGCTCTGGCTTGACGCGGCAACAAAAACAAAAGCAGAAACCCAACTGCAGAGAGTGACAATCGGAGGGCACTCGGCTACCTGCAACTGTGCGACTCCCAGTCGCTGACTGGGATTGGATTGTTAGTTGTCGCGATTTTAAGTCGTCTAGTGCAGCCAGCACCTGACAGCACCTGACTTGTAAGCAGCGCTCTGGCTTCTGTCAGCATCGGAGTTGACATTAAAAAATGCCCACAATGCGTTATGTTTCAATAAATGGCCGGCAAGACAATGTCGAAATAGTAAACAGTCTACGGCAGCGACTGATAAAGATAAAGATTTCGTGAGCAGCGTGTCAGAGTGACTAATTGACAGACAGGCAGACAGCCAGACAGACAGACTGAGAGTCAGTTGGGGCAGCAATACGCACTGCTGTATTGATCTGAATTATCAACAATTTGTACGAATACGTGTTGCAGATGTGAATGGAACTTGGCTGGTTGGTTTGGGCCTGGTTGATGCCCTCAGCTGGCAGCTAATTGATGTGCAATAATAAATCTGACAAACTTTTCAAATAAAAGTACAACAAAAAGTGAAAACAAAACAAAAAATAAAACACACACAGTCAGACATTTCGCTGGAAAACCATCGCGGACTTGTTTCCGACCAAGTGCTAAGAGACAAGCCAATCCAATTACGAGCGACTCGAGAGCTGCAGCTAAGTGAAGCTAAACTAACTTCAAGTCTATGGAGCTGCAGCTCCAGCTCCAGATCCGACGCCAGTTTCAGCTCCAATCGCGGAGCTGCAAAGGGAGCGCCAGTTGACACATGCGAGCAACTGCAACTCGTCTGGGCCCCCAGGCCGCGCCCTGCTGCTGCTGCTGCTGCTGCTGCCCGCACTATCTGCTGCCATAAAAGCAGCAACAGCAACGTGGATAACAGTTGGGAGAGTGCGGAGTGGGATGTGGGCAGGAGGAGGAGCTGCCTGCCTGCCTGCCTGGCTGTCTGGCTGACTGCAGCGACAAAGGCAGAACGGCAGAAGTGATGACCGGACAACAAACTACATTCAACAGATAAATACTGAATTTATGACTTAATTTAACTGCGAGCCAACGACAATTTTGATGATACCGAGCTGGCTGTCGGGCTTTAGCTAAGGAGGCGAACATGAGTGGGCAGTGGCAGTCACAGCTCGGCTGTGGCCTGGCATTGGGATCGTACATTAGCCAATCCTGGTCGCACATCGCTTCATTCACAGCCAGCGACAAACATAACTCAAGTTGAAAGTGGGGCTGGGGCTGGTACAAGGGCTGGCAGCTGTAAGTACTCTGGGTCTGGGTTTAGGGTCTGGCCTGGTTTGCTTGATGTCTCTATTGGCGCATTGACTAAAATAAGAGAAGCTCAGCGCAATTTGCGTCACAGCCAGCAGCAAATTGAGGAATTGAGAAGGTGGAGCTGGGGGCAGCAGAAGGAGCCAGCCGATGGTTATCAATTGAGCAACAATGTCGCTGTGTGTGTGTGTGTGTCTGAGTGTGTGTAGTTTAATGTGGCTACATTAATTTATCGCTGCACTACGCGCACAAATTGTTGCCGAAGGACATCAGGCGATGCTAGATGCAACCACATCTGGCAGCCCCGAAATCAGAGCACCTCCGTGATGGAAACTCTTCCCAGCAGATGGGCAAGCATCAGACAGCTGTCTGTTTGGGCAGGCAGCCAGACAGCACAGCTCGGCAGGAAGGAAACAGCACTTGCACAACAAAATAGGCTCTGCACCTCCGGCTGAACTTGCGTGTTTCGTATGCCAAGCGAGCTCTTAATGATATTACGCGTAGCTGCGTACAAAAGATTTCCAATTGTCGGGCCCGGGCAATTCGACTCAACTCGAACTCGACCTCAACACAGACGACTTTGTGACAGCAATTAAACGTATCGCTCAACCTGGGTTTGCCTTTCACCCGGCGTCTTCTTTCAGCCAAAAAACCAAAAACCAAATGGTATACACCTTCAAGTTGTGCTGTGCGTGTTGTAGATATCTAGGCATCCATGAGTAGCTTTGGAGTTCACACACCAGGCCAGAGCCAGGCCAGGCCAAGCCAAACGAAACGAAACGAGACGAGACGATAGCGTTTCGTGACCCAAACAAATTATTAATTATTAATTGGGGAAAATATGCTATAATTGTGGCGGTCGCTTCTTTTTTGGCCCAAAAATTAAATGAAATTAGCCGACCAGGTAATTTCACTTTGCATGTGACGAATTTCAAGCTGACTCCAGTCGACGAGCGACTCGTCTCTAGTCTGGCTGCGTGACCCGGGTCGCTGGTTACTGGTGGGTGAACCATTTGATTGGGTCCATGCGGACAGCTGGAATGCATTTTCCTTGCAGGCGATAATTGTAGTGCTAAACGCAATGACCGAAATGTGAGACAAAAAAACATTTTGAAGATTTTCTTTGTCCTCCTCATCGAGCCCAATTTGGTTGGGCAGTTGTCACATGTGAATGCCGGTGCAGGCCAGCCCAGGCCAGGGCAGTCCAGTTCGGAACAGGACATTCTGACAGACGGACACAGACAGACAGACAGACAAATCAGCAGTTGAATGCATTTAACACTTCGCAGCGGTTAACAAGTTCAGCTTTGACCATTGCTTTGGGACACAGAACGATTCCGATGGAGCGCATCGCGGCGCGACGCTTCGATAATTTTGATTTATGTGGGTAAATCATGAAGGGAACGCAAAGATTTACGACAGATCAGCCGCAGATTTATTACTTTTTGATAGCGCTCCAGAACAGACTGCGAAAAAAGGATTCGCGGCTGCACCGATGCCGATGCCGATGCCGATGCCGATGCCGATGCCGATGCCGATGCCGATGCCGATGCCGATGCGGATGCGAATGCCGATACCACATATATATGTCAGTATAGCTGCAGAGAACGAAGCTGTACTGGGCAGGTAAATGCGCTAATGCGTGCCGCCGCGTTTTTAAGTTGTTCTAATTTGCCAGCGCCTGTCCTCCAGCCAATTCCCATACAGCTAAAAGGTGTCATCGACATCGTTGCAGTCGCCGTCGCCGCCGCCTCTAAAATAAAGACAAAGGTCTTCAGCAAATGGCAGCAATCTCTTCACATTAACTGCGGATGCATCATTGCTAGCAGGAATAAAACATTGATCTGTTAAAGAATTAAAATCAGTAATGTGAAGCATATTGACGGCAGAGTTGAAATGAATATTGTTGAATACTTTCTCATAAATGTTAACAAGGTAGTCTGAAAAATTCTTCAATTAAAATATATGTGCATAAAAAGTCTTGAGTTCATGCCAAACTAAAATATGTACATCCTACAAACAACTTAAATCAACTTAATTTTGAGCACGAGAATTTACAAGGAACTTAAGTACCTTAAAATAGTAATAAGACTTAAAATAGAATAATAGAATAGATCGTAACAATAGAAATTTTTTGAATTTAATGTCCAGAGGAAAATCGTAGATATAATAAATATATACTAAAAATTCAAATGTATATTCTGTTTCAAGAAGTTAGTTCCTTATATTTATAATTGAGGTGTAGATTGAATCTAAAAATCTAACTAAGGTCGACAACCCATTTTTAAAAAATCGGATTAGTTTCGATTTAAGTAGTGAGAGTTTAAGAAGTAGAAAGGAATTTTACTATTGACCTAGTATTTCTGTAATGGACATAATAATCGATTTAATTTGAGCAACTGAATAAGTAAATTGTTCACATTAATGTCTATATTATATGAATTAAAAAAAAAAAAAACAATTTAAAAATTATATTATTATAAAAGCATTTATTTAAAATTTTAATAATAATAATAAATTTTAATAATTTTTCAATATCCTCAAGCTCTTTTCCCACATCAATCTAGATATCAAACCATTTCTGTAGAAATCTAGTTTTCACCAACTTATATAGTTTTATGTCTAGGAACAGCATTTAGCATAATATATTTATAGCATATTTTATATATTCGTATTCTTCTATATAATTTTCCTAATTCAATAACTAACTAACTAGTTCATTCACAGCATTCATTACCTTGTAGCATAAATAGCTTGTATTAAGTATATGAGAGTTTAGAAACTTATTTCCCTGCGATGAAATCATTTTGTGTTACGCTGTGGCTCCGCAATGGGAAAGTTGGATTGTGGGGCCATCTTCGTTGCCACCTGGTTGCTCTTGTTGGCAGTTTCGATTTACTTGCCACAGTGGCAAGAAAAAAGAAGAAGGCAAACGCTAGACTGGAGCTGGAGCTGGAGCTGCAATCGTGATTCGTAGCTGGGCTTCGAGCGCAATTATAACGGTGCAGCGTGGTAATTACCTGTGAATGGCATTTGCATAATAGTAGCAATCACCAGGGCGGCCGTCCTATGGCGGCGACGGCGACGGTGGTGGCGGTGGCCGCCAGCCCGCCAGCCAGACTTGGCCTGGCCGCGTTTCTACAGCTCGGACAGAAGCCGAAACAAAAAGCAATGCAATTACGTGCATAGAGCTCTACCATCAGGCAACGCCAGCTCCAACACTAACATCTCCCAGTGCGCTGCCCAACCAGCCCAACACGCTTGATGGCACCACCACCACCACTAGCACCAGCAGCAGCACCTCTGACTCCAACACCAGCGACACCACCGTCGCCATCTCCGTCTGGGTCTGGCTCTGGTGTTGTTGCCACGCTCTGACGGCTCTCGGCCGCCATTTTGCTGCGTTTTCCGTGACCGTCGGCCTCGCTGCTCCTCCTGCCCACCACTCAGCGCTCCTCAGTGCTGGCAACTGCGCTTCGCTACTCGTGGCTCGTAGCTCGTAACTCGTAGCTCGTAACAATGTAACAAGTCGTTGTTGTAGCTGTTGTTTTTAGTACGCTTTCCACACGCCCCCTGCCGCCTCCACCATCTCCACCGCCGCCCAGCAGTTGCCCTACTCCTTCGCCCTCCCACGCCGGCAGCTCGTCAGGGAGTCGACAACAATGTTAATCGGTCTTATGGTTTGCTCAAGATTCGGGTGACTAAAGACGTTGCTACGTCCATTTATATGCAAATTGCGGTATTTATCGCCATTTTGTTTTTCATGTTCGCTTTGTTTTTCTCTTATTGCGCTTTTTGTGCAACTTCTAATTGCAGCCGCATTGGAGAAACTGCCGCTGGCTGGCTGGCTGGTGGCTGGCTGGCTGGCTGGAAATGAAAGCGTAGTTGTAGCTACTTTTCCGTGAAGTGGAGCCGCACTGGGAATGGAGCCCATCGGATGGGCCTGGCTGGGGAGTGTGTGGAGCATGGCCTGTGTTGCATTTAATTAACCTTATAACGGTTCGCTAACTAAAAGTGCCTTTCGATCGTTTGAATTTGAATTTGTGAATTATACGTTGCGGTCACTGGACAGCCTCGATTTGAATGTGAATGCAAATGCTGCCATCTAGTGCATACATAGCAAATTGGGAACTCAAACTGGCGCTGGCGCTGACGTTGCAGTTGGAGTTGGAGCAGGAGATGGAGCTGGAGCTGGAGCTAAAGCTGATCGGGTCATCAGCACAATCATCAGCGAAACTTGAGTTTTACTTTGAGCAATCGGAAATTGGTTCGTGACGTGCGGCGCTCCTGTTGCAACCTGCCACCTGCCCCACCTGTCCTCCTCGCTCCCGCCAGCCAAGACAAACAGTCAACATGTTTTTGAGTCCAGCTCGATGGGGACCGGGTGCAGGAGCGCCTTTTGTTATCGAATGCAAAACTATTTAGCCATTGCATGTTGTTAATAATTTTAAAATCAGATTTCCGCAAGTTTGACGCAAACACGAAGGTAGCCATAGCTGCAGGAGTTTTGTTTTGTTTTTTCCTCTTCGATTTTTTTTGTGTTTTGT
This sequence comes from Drosophila hamatofila, assembly GCA_035045345.1. Classification (NCBI taxonomy): domain Eukaryota; kingdom Metazoa; phylum Arthropoda; class Insecta; order Diptera; family Drosophilidae; genus Drosophila; species Drosophila hamatofila. Next base: position 9,233,618 of record JAWNPA010000052.1, on the reverse strand, counting down.
TTTCTTGTTCATGACGTGTCCGTGTCTTGATTGCGGTTGATGCAATGCGCCCTTAAAGCCAGCGACAGCGCAGCAACAGAGGCTGCGACTGCGACGGCGACGGCGGCAGAGGCTGAGGCTGAGCCTAAGACTGGGTCTGAGACTGGGCCTAAGACTGGGACCTGACAATTGTTGCGCAATTACACAGAAGACCTATGGGCACGCAACTTTTCGACGGTTTTGCGGCTGCGACTGCCAAAGAATATCTACAGAATGCGAGTCCAATCCCAACTCTTAAACTCGGATCACGCCTCAGAAAACTGCTGCTGCTGCTGCTGATGTTGATGTTGAATGTGTCTGCTGCTGTTACTGCTGTCCTCAGCTCTGGCTTCGTCCTCAATCACGCCATGCACATGAACTACTTTAGTCCGTCTCCGTCTCCACCTCCGTCTCCACCTCCGTCTCCACCTCCGTCTCCAACTTCGTCTCCGTCTCCGTTTCGGTCTTCAGCTGCTTTGCCCTTCACTTCGTCCGTGTCATCATCAGTTGTTGTTTCTGCAAAATCAATGTTGACGCAAATACGTGTATGTAGAATCATTTTACCGACAGTTCGGACTTATTTCTTTCGCTACCGAATTTAATTGGATTTTCTCCCTGACTTAAGGGCTTTAACTGCTGTGGTATGTGGAAATCATTTCTGCCCCAGACACGCAATGCCTGGCTTCCAACTCAACTGCAGCAGCAGCAGCAGCTGAATTAGCTTGTCGCAGGAGCTCTGCATTAAGAACTTGCCCCGCGTGGCTGCCCCCAGTGCTTCCCCATGCACCCCACCCATTCCCCCTCTGGATCCCTAGTTAAGTAAAAACTCACTTAATTTAGCGACGGCGAGGAGTTAATCATTACATTTCGCCAGTCGCCGGCAGCTAGTGGAGGTCATCTCCTGTGTGTGTGTGTGTTGTGAGTGTGTGATGAGAGACAAGCATGGATTTGACTATGGGTCTCTATCATGTAGCATATGACATTAACATTCATAATAATATGACATATGTTATAAAAAATGATTTAAAAATACATTTTACGGTTCTCTTTCAGAGATGAATATCTTTTGAGTTCAAATCTCTAAAAGCTCTTATACAACGTTTTTATAGTTTTTTTTTTCAGTTTATTTGTTTCTAAAAAGCTTTAATATCGAATTTCAGTTGCATATTGACTTAACATTGTTTATCACAAAATTCGTAAAATTCGGTAGCAAAAAATACATATTTATGTGTTTTTTTGTGCTCTTTTTTATAGACTTGTAAAACTCCATTTGTGTCCGCCTTAAAAAGAAGGCCGCAATAAAAACAATCGATTAGTTAGTATTCAAACTAGAAGCTTTTGGGCAGCTTTGCCTTTTGGCTGTGGCCAGACAAAGAGCGGAACTTTATAATTCTGAGCAGGCGCTAACCACTTCCTCAGATGGCGGCCATTGTCGAGCGGCGACAACAAAAACGAGAAGCCCGAGCTCATTTCCGCTGACTGTGGGTCGAAAGCGCTGAAGAACTTCGACTGCAATTCCCCAAATGAGCTGAGATGTGAAATCTTCTATTGGCCGTTAATACCTCTGCCTAAATTCCGACTGCAACATTAAGTATTTCTAATTACAGACGTGTATAATTCTTAAAGAGCTATGAAAAAGCAAAAACAGAATACGAAATGAAAAACAAATATTCATCAGCGGCGGCAAATTTCATTTTTACGGTTCACAAGGTTTGTGGCCATTGTGTTATTGCCCAAAGAGTATCGCTGGGAGGGGGAATACATATGAATACTGATGCGAATAGCCGCATAACCCCTTGGTTAGACCATTACACACACCCGCAATCGCAATCAGCATATGCATATGCCTACATATGGGTAAACATCACCGCGCCGCTAACCAAAGGCACAAAAAAAGCCCACAACAGGCACTTCTTGTCTATGTTGCAGACGGACAGACAGCCGGACAAGCGGACAGGCGGACAGCCGGACAGCTGGGCCCGCCAAACAAACAAAAACAGGAAGCGTGGCTACCACAAATATGCGCGGCTCTGCGCAGGAGGGCTTTGACTTGGGTTTGGCTTTCGGCTATGTCTTGGGTTTTGGGTTTTGGACTTGGGGTTGGGTTTGGGCTTGGGCATTGAGCATTGGCTGCCACTTGCATGTAGATACTAGATCGCTATCTGACTAGGAACTCTGCTACAGAAATAATAGTGAAATAATGTTAAAATAATGGCGGCGGCGTTGGCGGCAACGGTGGCGGCTGGCTGTCAGGCGGCCATAATTAATTCCCCATACCCAAAAAAAGGCGCACGAAACGCAATTAGGCGCGAGCATAATTTGTTGGCGACGTCGGCAGCGACACAATTGCCAGGCAAATGGCGCATAGAGCGAGCTCTTTGTGAGCCCATTAGATACAGTGATAAATGCTTAATTAGGCGCGTAATTAACGTAATCAATCATGCTGGCCGAAAACAAAATGAAAATCAATCATCAAGGGGCCAGAGGGTGGCTGGCGGGGCGGTTTGAATCGACCGAGCGCCATTATCCAATCTGCGGCAATCAACTGCAGTGAGAAAAAAGCCAGCAATAATGATTTTCTATAGCATTACCAACCAACTCACACGCACCCACACATACATACTTACATGCATATTCTGTGCGCGGCTCATTCGGAAGCGTTTACATTCCAAATGAGAACCTACAAATCGTCTTTAACCGTTTAGCGGGGGTTCAGTGAGCGGCAGTCGCGATCGCTCATTGGCTGTTGAGCGCATGCGGCAAATACATATGCTAGAGCGAGATGACTGCTGTGCCAACAGCTGTAGCAGCATTGGTGTGACTGGCACGCCTCTGCCATATGCAGCGCTCTCACTCAAATTGAGTTCGACTCAAACTCAATTGAGCCCGTAATTATGACATGGGCATTTTGATTATGTAAGTTGAGCTGCAGTGTGAAAATGAGAAGAAAAAGCAACAACGGCATTTAACTAAAGACAAATTTTGTGTTTCTCTCTCGCAGTCAAATTAAACATTTTTCAGTGAAACGCAACTTTTTGCTTAGTCGTTTATCTTAGGAAATAAACAAATATTAATACTGCTAGTTGATTGTGCGCGTGCGTGTTTATGTATATGTATATGTCTGTGATTGTTGTTGTATTTGCGGTGGCTGTTTGCCGGTTAAAGTTTGCCTTTTAATTTGAATTATTGTTGCTTTTGCGGTGGCAAATTACAGCCCATTAAAATTGATTATTTTTCATTATCTGACAGAGGGCTAATTAGCAATCAATCCAGCTGGTCATCACGCCCCACTGAGGGCCTCCATGTTCTACATATAATAGATAGTTTCGACCAAAAATTGCCATGTTGCTGATTGCGGTGGTTGGCTTTACAGAAGTGCGGCCTGTGCGACACTTTTGCTGCATTGCGACGCCTTCAAAGTGGACAATTGGCTGGCAAAACAAACCAGAGCTTCCGCTACACAAATGTATACATATGTACATGTATACGAGGCAAGAAAAGCGCCGTCTTCAAAGCTGCACAGGCCTACACAGAGTCACGCACGATGAGCGGCACTCCATTTGCCATAATCACAACAGCGAGAACGAGAAACAAGAGCTACCGCAGTTCGTCCGACAGCCATTACTTAAAAAAATACTCGTACTCAACATACAAACTTACAAAATTACAGACATACATCCATGCAGCCATGGGCCGCAAGGGCACGACAATCCAAAGCAAAGCCAACCAGCGTCGTTGCCTTACTTACATGCATACACATACATATGTACATATGGATATGTATGTAATGGAGAGTGGAGGACTTGTGGAATGGGCAACGGGAATAAGCTCGGGAATGAGCAAATAAATCAATTAGGCGCGTCGCGTCGCATCGGCCACTGTCTGTGTAAGTGCGTCTCGCTCACACCGCCACTGGGCAGTAGGAGTAGGGTGGATGTGAACGTAGAACGTAACACCATGATTTTTGCTCGCTCGCTCTGCCCAACAACGAAAGCTAAGTGCATCCCTCTCGCACTGATTGTGTATGTTTTGCGGTGGGGTTGGTTTGAGCTTAATCGGTTACTGTTACTGGCTAGCCAGTCGCGAATTCTTGGCTTTTTTGCCTGGACCTGCCATTGATGTCTGCCTTAATGCGTTTTTTGCTCACCCTGGCCCGGCCTTCATGCAGTTGGATGGCTCCTGCACAGCGGGCGCCCACGCTGAGCCATTGCAAAGCCAGTCCGCAGACAGCCAACGGACAGGCGGACGACGAGGTCCGCAGTGGCAGACAAGCAGCAACCATGAATGCCCTCATATATCATAATCAAAGTGTGCGATTAACAGCAACGGCTGCCCGGGCTTCCGTTTGCTTCACAAACTTTTCTACCAGCTCCCCCAAGCAAGCAGTTGACAGAAAAAGAAATATAAAAATGAAATACAAAAAACTTTTACCATGTCACACATACGCCCCGTATTACAAAACAAAATCACTCATCAATTAAACTGGCCGAAAAGTTTTTGAGCGGCAGAGCTGCTGCTGTTGCTGATGGTGCTAAACAAAGCAGCGCCTGCTTAGGTAGTCAATTAATTATTGAACTTTTACTACTGTTTGAAAACCGAAACTCGCCGAAACGCTCAATTGTGCGCTCTCTCCCACACACACACACTCACTGATTCACTCACTCACTCACTCACTTACACACGTGCGAAAACGAGTAAAACAAGCAGAGCTCCAATGCTCGCTCGATGGCAACCACAGCTACAAGCAAAGCAACAACGACAGTGGAAGAAGAAGACGAAGCAACAACAGTCGAAAGCGAAGAAGAAGAGGAAGAGCTTGAACTGTAACAGACCAGACCCCGATCAGCTGCGGCAGAGAGACGACAGGCAGGCAGGCAGGCAGGCGGCGAGCAAGCAAGCAAGCAGGCAGGCAGGCAGAGGCAGCAAGCGCGCCGAGTCAGTTTCTGTCTCAGTCTCAGTCGACTCAGTCGGCGTCAGCCAACAGCGTGAGTGAGTGCGCGTCGAACGGGAACGTAGCCCGTTCGCGTTCGTTTATATTTTCTGTGCTCCTCTCGAGCGTGCATGCATGTACATGTTTGTATTTGTCTGTGTGAGTGTGTCGCAAGACGAGCTCAAAAGGCCGACGGTTAAGCAAGGCCCATGTCAAAATTGACTGCAGCCAAAATTATATAAAAAAAAATTGCATTTAACTAAGCACGCGCTCAAAATTAAAAATAATTTTAAACTTTGAATCGGCTGCCGAAGGATTAAGAAAAGTTATCGATAACCAAAAGCGATTACTGTGTTATTCTGAGTTATTGTTGTGCAAGTGGGGCATGGCTACAACGGGGGCGACAGCAGCCACCACAAGGACCCCCAGCAAAAGCACAACAGCGGCTCAACCGCCGGCCGTCGATTATTCAACCGTAACGCCCACTTGCACCACCGCCACAGTTGTCATGCCTCCTGTAGGCATAGCGGCTGGCTTGCCCGTGGGCATGGCAGCTGTGCCCCATCTGCCGCTGCTGGGCGGCTGCTTGGACAACACGGCCAACAAAGCCATTGCAACGGGCAGCGGTGCGCAGCCGACGGCAACCACAAATCCCAGTCTAACGGCCGTTCTACCCACGCCCACAGGTGAGTCTAACAATTGGAGTTAGCTTGACCCTTGCCCCGCAAAAGCTCGCCAAGTCTTACCCGGCTCAGCACCTTGCTGGTCCAAACAATTCCCTGAATTGTCAAGGATATACAATGTAGCTGCCAAAAAAAAAAAAAAAAAAAAACACAGAGCCCAGGCGACAGTCCCAAATTAAAAATTCCTGACCGAGCCTGAGTCCAAGACTTGGCCATTGGAAAAGCGCAATGATTTGGAAATTTCACAACAGCAACAACTACAACCACAACAACAACAAGAACAGCAACAACAACAATAAGTTGACTGCCAACTGTTTTGGTCTTTCGCACATCAGTGGCAATTTGTTTTGCACAAGTATGGGTTGTCAAATAAAATTAGTTCATGTCGGCGGCCAAAGCGGCCATCGAGTGGCCACGTCGAGATGCGACTGCCACTGGCGGCGTTGACTGCCAACTGCTGGATGGCGGTGCAGTGGGCGGGGGGAGCAGCGAATGTGGTTGCAGGCCAAAGCTTTGACTTGTCTCTAAAAGGTGTTGGAAGTTGCACAATAAATAAATAATTATAAAAGAGCACAGAGACGGAAAACCAGCAAAGGCACACACTCAACACACACACACACACACACACACTCGCACACACACGCACACTCACTAGCATCGACAGACCTGGGCCTGGGCCTGGGCCTGGGCCTGGGCATGGGCATGGGTACATGGCATACATTGATGTTTAAGCACTGGGCAGAAACCATACTTAAGGGTTTCGAATTACTTGATGCGTGTATTCGCATTATTCTTAGAAAGCCGACCGTATAAAAGGTGTGCACAATGATTTTCAAGTGTACATAGCCCCAGCTAAACCGATGCTCATGATGATGGCCTGCATTTGAGTGCCATCCACTTGGTTATGATGTTTATGCCATTTATGTCACCCGACTTTGAGCTATGTGGCAAGCACTAAGCAAAGCCACTTGACCGGAAATTAGCTGTAGCAACCCTTGACGCACTCTCAATGTCCATCAATCCGAATGATGTATCGAAAGAGATACAAGATTCTGATACATGCATATAATATATAGGCAAAGATGTATGCTGAAGGGAAAAGGTGAAAAGGAAGTATCGAAAGAGGAATTACAATTGAATATATCCGTATTGAACTGAAATAGAAAAATACTTGATAATAATACTTGATCTGCTTAAGATATTAAAAATAGTTCTTCATTTCTAACGATGAATTAATTATATTTATATAATCAATTTTATAGAATATAAACTGAAAGACTGATCATATAGAATGATAATTGATTTGAATATTATTGAGGGTCAACTTAAATGTAAATTAATTCTTAATTTAGGAAATCGAAATGAATCTTTAAGACCAGCCAAACCTACTTCCTCATCAAGTATATATAATGCTGGTCAAGTATATATAATATTTTTTTTATAGAATAGAATCGCTTTTAGCAACATTTTGACAACAATTTTTTATTCTAAGAGCTATTTACGTCTATAGGATATACAAATAATGAAGATAAAATAAGAATTTCCCAAAGAGCGCAGGTGTTTTGAGTTTAAAAATAGCAAGTCAATATTGTTATGCCAAATCGAGCGATTGAAGACAATTATAATCAAGATAAACAAAGACCCTTAAAAAGTAAACATAGCAGGATAAAATTAATTTACAACTGACTTTACCAGGCGCTTTATGAAAATGCTAAATTTGCACAATAAGACAATTCAAATATAAAATTTAATTATAAAATTTTGAATTGCCTTATAACACCTCGTAATTTACGCGCTTATAAATTCTATTGGTTATTAAGCTTTAATTAATCCAACTGGCTGGCAAATCTCATTGCAAGTCGATCAGCTCGATCGCTAGTCGAGCTAAACGTGTGAAGATCACAATATTACGCATTAAAAACCAGAAGCCCCAACGAGTAATGTGCTGCGCGCGACAAACAAGATCAGCGAGCAGTAACTGTGGAGAGAGACAGACAGAGAATGAGTGAGAGAGAGAGAGACAGCACAGCGAGGATCTGCTGGTGGGGCAAAGCGCTTAGTGAGGGCTGCACAAAAAGCCGCCAAGTTTAATTTATATGCAGTGCTGGCAGCCGCTGCGGCAAAAACTTTACCGGTAGCAATAAATCAAACTATCAATTGAATTCCGAGGCGATCATCACTTGTGTTCTCCCTCTCTCTCTCTTTCTCTCTGTCGCACTTTCTCACTCTCTATCTGTCATTCCTTTGCTCTCGCTCTGTTGCGGCGTCGCTTCTTGTTACAAGCTGCGCCAAGTCGTGCGATTTTAAGCCGATTTTGCAATTGACTGAGGTGCGTCGAGGCAGCCGTAGCTGTCGCATTGCTCGCTAAGATCGGTAGTAAATCATTTGCTGTAGCCAAGTTGCAAGTTGCAAGTTGCAAGTCTCAGCCTCAGTCTCAGCTATAGCTATAGCCAGTGCCACAGCCGCCGTTGACATCCGTGGCATAAGCGCAGGCAGCGAGTACTTCGCGTCTAGTGATTGGGCTGGTCGTCAATTGTTTGGAGCGCAGCATAAATCAGGCATAAGCATAACCAAGCAACCACAACAATTGGTGCAACTTGTGGCGGTGCAACAAATTGCCGACTTGCTCCCGAGCAGATCAGCAACACGGCTTTAATTAGCACAACTAGCGGCCTAGTCGAGGGTCAGAGTCTCAGAGTCTGTTGGGCATACCAACGCATCTGCAACTGGCTAAATGCCATTGCCACACACGCAGTGGTGCAGCGGTGCTGGCATGCCAAAATAAAAAAATAAAAACAGAGGTGTTAAAATGTGTGCAGTTCTCGCGATCAGATAAAATGTCAAAATGAACATAAAAGCTTCTACATCTGAGGAATTGCTAATCGGTACAGCTACCCGAAGAAGCAGGCCATGCTCGATCCCAACAAATTGCCAGCGGAGACATCAGGAATTTCATAAATTCCAGCTCAAATTAGCTGTTGGCAGTTGGCAGTCAGCAGTCAGCAGTCAGCAGTAGTCGGCAATCGTTGGCCGTGCCAAACTGATTCATGGACGGGACGGTAATGGACCACACCACGTCCACTTGACACGCCATTATGACCATAAACGTTGACACTTCCGCCAGCAAAACGGCAAAGCTTGTAGCACTCGTCGTCTGTGCGCTGTGTCTTCGCTTCAGTCTTTGACGTGTTCGATCAAAAACAGACCGAAATTTGTCCAATCATTGTTACTGCCTGTCAGTCCCTCCCTCCCTTCCCTCTCTTCCCATCCGCCCTGTCCACTTGACTACTACAAATTTCTTGGTGTTTGGCTGCCATGCGCGGAATTCTGGCAGCAGCTTCGTTTAAATTCCAATTGACATTTAATGATTTTGATCACCCCTCTCACTCACTCACTCACTTACTCTCTTTCTCTCTTCTCTTCTCTTCTCATTTCTTTCTTGTAGCTCTGTCGCACAACCACTGCCCGTCTACAGCGGTGCCAGCGGCTCCCACGTTGGGCCTCTTCGGTAGCACGGGCAGCTCACCTCAGGGCACAAATCTCAGCGCTTTGGCCTCCCAGCATCGGCTACTGGAACTATCGAGGTTTGGCCTGAGGGGCTATGATTTGGCACAACATATGCTGTCGCAACAGGGCGCTGTATCCAAGCTGTTGGGTAAGTACTTGGGGGCGTAGATGGGTGGGTGGGTGGTTGGTTGGTTGTAAGGGCTTGCACGTCCAGCCTGACCAATGCAATCAGCGACAGCGTCGCCATGACGCGGAACCACGAAACACGCGCTCCAAATCCAATTGCCATGTGTCCCGCTGAATTAGGGACTCAAGCGTCTGTAATCGATTTGCTCAACTACTGTAACTCTCGGCGAGACAAGTTGGCCGGCCACGTATACACGACAAATCGATTGCACCTTACCATGCCCAATGCCTCGACACCTGGCCAATAGCCAATGCTCAGCAGCGAGCCGTCGCACACCTGTTGCCAATTACACACACAACTCTTTGCGCTCCAAATTGCAATTCTGCGCGCCTGGCGTCAAGCGACGACCGAAATTCCAAGGGGGCACTCGACCGAGGGAGGTTAGCTGTAACTTTGGATAGATTAAGGCTGTGTGACAAAGGCCAGGTGTTAGCCTGGACGCCACTGCAGCCAACTGCCATACCTTATTCCAGTTAGCTAAATCGAAGCCTCAATTTGTTCAGCTCAAGTAATTTTCCTTTGTTAGCATGATCATCCCACTTGAGTAGGCTAATCACAATAAATCTTTGGAGAATATATTTACTACTTTGCTACCTTGATCTCTATACGAGTTAATAAATGCGCTGCTCAATTCGTTCACCACAGCCATTCATTGAGCTATCTTTGAATCACACTCACAAATTATCTGATCAGTGTGCAGTCGGCGGAGCAATAATTCATTCACAGTAGTTAAATAGACAAAGGGCGGCGTAAGGGGTTTCGTCGCTAGTTAATTTAAACTGTGTAAATGTGTAAATAATTTCCGTTTTACTATTTTTTGCAAACTTAAATTTACATAAGCGCAAATGCATAGAGTATGAGTACCTTTTGCCACTCTCACAATGTGTACTCAATCAATGTGTGGTATACATACTATTGTTAACCACACTGAGAGAAATGAAACGGAAATGAATGACAATGAAAATGTATGCTCATTGAGTCAATTGTAAATTTGGTATTGAAGGTAGCAATGATATAGAAATTATTAGTTAACAAACATTAAAAAATTATTAGATAATAATTATTAAGTATATCGAGATGCCGACTGTTATTTTAGATATTCATCCTTCTGTGTTATTTGCTATAAATGTTTTCGGCAGGTCGCTTAAGTACATGCGTTCTGAAAGTTAGCATTGCCCAGCCCCTTATCTCCTCTGCCTTTTAACTTTCAATCTTCATTAGTTTTCATTAGTCTCTGAGGGCGATCTCTCTTTCTCTCTCTCATCCTCTCTCTCTCTCTCTATCTTTTCCACTTTATCTCTATCTCTTTCTATCACTCTCTCACTCCCTCTCTCTTTCTCTGTATTTCTGTGTGTTCGTTGTATATTTTTATTCTTAAGTAATAATGATATTCTAAAAAATGTTTACTAGTCCCCAAAGAAAAGATCACTGTTGACATAATCCCCCTATGCCTTTCCTCATTTACCCCGCTCCTATTCTCATAATTTTCTTCCTAAATTTTAAATATATATATTATAATATATAAATTCATATTATTTATGGATTGCTATTTATCCAACCTGCTTTTGGCTCTTCTCTATATCGCCTTCTCCTTCTCTCTCTTTCTTCAAAGTATTATCATAGCTTAAATGTGAGGTATGCTAAATATTTTTAAAAATTTAATTTTCGTACTGTGACTAGTCAAAAGTACTAGAAGTAAAATATAAAATATATATTATTATTATTTATAAAAATTATATATTAAATATTATTATATATTAAATCATAATAGGTTTTTCTCTAGGTGTGACCCCTTATTTTCTAACGCCTAATTCACAAGATAAACAGCGTGCGCCTGTCACTCGCTTCCGACAAATTATCAACGAGAAGCTGCGCTGATGCTGCTGCTGACATTGTTGTTGTTGTTGCTCTTTCTGCTGCTGTTGTTGTTGCTGTGCGAGTTGTACAATTGTGTCGTAGCCAAATATTCAAATTAGCGCGCCATTGAATGGCGGAACGCGCCTTCAATTGTCTAGTTAGTTCGTCAGTCGGCGGCAGCTGGCAGCAGGTAGCTCGCATTGTGTTGGCAGCCGGCGGGCTTTTTGACCAGTTCGAACGCCCACACGAGCCCCCAGTCGACGGTAGTTTGATAATGTGAAAATTATGCCACTAGCCCCAAGGCAGGCAGAGCTCAACATGTGATAGTATAATTTAGCATACAAAAAGGTTTTGGTTTAGGTTTAGTTAATGTTCTTGCTCTTTCTCTTCTACATTGCAGGCACATTGCGTCCGCCTGGACTGATTGGAGGCTCGAAGCCAAAGGTGGCCACGCCGACAGTTGTCTCCAAGATCGAGCAGTACAAACGCGAGAACCCAACGATATTCGCGTGGGAAATACGCGAGAGACTGATTAGCGAAGGTGAGTACCCAAAAGCGGGGAACAATGCATTGGCAATGCCAATGCCAGCAAACAGATGGGCAATTGGCCAGGTAGCCGGGATCAGGTAACAGTCCGCAGACAGTTGAGCTAATTAAAATTAACTGATGGCAGCCCCCCCAAAAGCGAAATTGCAGCAGGCATTGACAAGCAGCAGCATCAATGAATGACTGGTCCGAGTGCGTCTGGGCGGGCATAGGGTTACGCGCAGCTCCAGCTCCAACCTGAACTCAGTTCCATCTACAGCTCCTTGAGCAGCTGACAGCATCAGCTTGATGTGTTTATGGTGCGGTTGTCAGTACTCGAGCTCGTAATGCGAATTAGCCAACAAAAGAGCTGCGTTCCTTGAGAGTTTTGTGGTTGCAGCCTCATTTAATGTTGTAAGCGAACGCAATGTGAGTCGGTGTGTGTGTGTGTGTTTGGTCTCTGTGGGAGAGGGAGATTTATCGATTGGCTAATTTATGAACATCCGCTCCTGGCCAGAGTCAATTGATATGTAAATGTGCTCACATTTGTGTCACTCAACGTTGAATACACTGCAGATACCCGCCGCACCAGTTCGCTTCAGCTCTCGTCTCTCGACGCTCGACGCTCGACTCTCGGCGCTCGACGCTCAGTCTGTCAATCGCTCGCTCTCTGTGCGATGAATCGTCCGATTGCCATCGCTCACATGAGACGTTCGAACACACACAAAGACCACTCTTCTGGCCGCGACTGACTACTGACTACTGACTACTGACTACTGACTACTCCAAATGTAGATCGCAATCGCAACTCGCAACTGGTCTGCTCATTACAGTCAATCTAATTTGCGTCAGCCGGTATTTGGGTTCATGAGCAGGTCACGACGCACTGCATCCGGCGCCCAGCTACTCGTTATAATAGTTCTCCTCTCTCTCTCTCTCTCCCTGTTGCTCAGGTGTTTGCACAAATGCCACGGCGCCCTCGGTGAGCAGCATCAATCGCATCCTGCGCAATCGGGCTGCTGAGCGCGCCGCTGCGGAGTTCGCTCGGGCTGCTAGCTATGGCTATGCACTGCATCCCACACATCCGCACTCGCATCCGTACACGAGCTTTCCCACCTGGCCGGGCACGTTGCCGGGTCATCATCCGTTGTGGGGCGCGGTGCCGTTGGCCGCCAGCAGCGCCATGCCCGGCAGCAACAGCTACAACAGCGACGGCAGCTCCAATCCGAATACCAACAACAACAGCATCAGCGCAGGTGGCGGCAGCAGCGCGGGCAGTGGACGTTTATCGTTGCCAGCTCTGTCGCCGGAGTCGGGCAGCCGGGACAGTCGTTCACCCGACGTGGATGCCAATCGCTTGATAGGTAAGTGAAGAATGCCTTCTCAGTCTGGCTGATCTGTTGAATGATTTGCTCTGCTATCGCAGACATTGAGGGCGAGGACAGCGACTCGGAGGACAGTGACCAGCCGAAGTTTCGGCGCAATCGCACAACGTTCAGTGCCGAGCAGCTGGACGAGCTGGAGAAGGAGTTCGAGAAGTCGCACTACCCCTGCGTGGGCACACGCGAGAAGCTGGCGGCGCGCACGGGACTGAGTGAGGCGCGGGTGCAGGTGAGTTCCGTTTGATACGAATGCCGTGTACAATGGACTGTGCCCGATTATTCTATTGTTTTGTTGCCCTACTAACCACACATCGACATTGACATGGACACACAGACTCGCTGGCTCCTTTTTTTATCAACTAACAAATTGTCTCTCCGTTGATTGATCAATTAGGTTTGGTTTTCCAACAGACGAGCGAAATGGCGGCGTCATCAACGGGTCAATTTGCTGAAACAGCGCGGCTCCACGTCGACCTCGCCCATACCAGCTCCAACGCAGCAGGAGCCCAGCCTACAATATGCTACCCGTTCCAGTGTTTACCACACCGAGGGCAACAACAACAGCAGCAGCACCACCAACACCACCAGCAGCGTGCCAGCCAACACCACCATCACCACCACCCACACCAGCAGAAGCCCTACGGGCCACGGCCCCGACCCAGTGACAGCAACAGCGCCGCCGCCTGCCTCAATCACAGCATCAGTTCCATTATTAATGGGCGGTGAGCATAGCGCCTTTCGAGCCGCCCTGCCCTCTGCCTCGGCATCGGTCTCCGCCTCCGCCTCGGCGTCGGCAGCTGCATTTGCGCTCAACTTTGCACGCCAGTACATCTGGCGACAAATGGGAGGAGTGCCGCCCAAGGAGCCGCAATCGGAGCTGGACGAGGAAATCAATGTGGATGCAGAGACAGAAGCGGAATCGGAGGCTAATTAAAGAGTGCAATCAACATGCTGTTATTCCAGAACTAGATACATACCACATACATACATACGTATATGTATATATATGTAAATGCCTATATCTAATCCCAATCTAAGAATCATGCATGTCTACGGATTTGGATTTGTCAGTTTCCTATCGCTTTAAAACGAGAATTTAGTGCAATTTTTAACTTAATTTATTCAATTTGCATTCCAAAACACGTGCTGAGTACAAATAAAGACGGAATCGATATATACGATATATCGTTATATCTCGTATATGTTTAAGACAATATATAAGAATTGGTAATTTAATTGGGCGGGTTGAATGTGTGTGTGAAAGAGAAAAAGAGAGAGAGAGAGAGTGAAGAGTGGAGGGATTGTGGGATCATTCAGATATATACGTGGGATATTCAGATATTGTGAGCGTGAGAGAGACAGACAGCGAGACAGAGAGGGAGAAAGACAGAGAGAGGGAGAGACACGGAGAGAGAGAGAGAGAGATACAGAGGAAGAGATAAGGGGCGAATGCGATAAGAAGATTAAGACAGAGAGAGTGATATTTTTGAGAAGGGACTCAAGTAGATCATATATATTATACAGTTCGATATACTATTGATCTATTAATATATCCATATACCTGGTATATGTATAACATTTTACACATACACATACATATATGCACATATATATGATTTGTGAAATTCTCACGGGTTTCGTATAATTGGTCGGGAATTCAGCAGTTGACACCCATTGACTTGAGAGAGAGAGAGAGGGAAGGAGAGAAGAGGAGAGGTGAGGTGAGCGACTGAGCGTGCGAGTGAGGGAGCTCGACGTGCATTCAAAAATAACTCAAGTGGACAAATCTGACAATTTTGTGGCTACCAAGACGGAGTCAACAGCAACAGCCAACAGCTACAGCTACAACTACAACAACATCTACAAATATAAATACAAATACAGAGGCTCAGAGTCGGAGGCTGAAGTGGCTGCGAATGTGTTTGGTGTTTGGTGTTTGGGCCAGGGTCTGGGCTTGCGGACCCGGCTCTGGGCCTGGATGATTAATGTGGCTTTAATTACATGCGCTGAGAAGTCGTCGACGTCACCGGCCTCGTTGTCGTCGTCAATGTGTATGCTCGGATGGATCACTATAATTATATAGATGGCCGAATTAAATTTTAATTTAACGCCTGTCAAATCAGAAAACCACTTGTATAATCGTTCGCTTAAGCGAGCCACAGCTTCGAGCTTCGCTTCTGGCTCCCAAAAAACATAATTCGACTTGCCCGACTCCCCAACAGTTATTCATTTCACTCCATTCCATTTACTGTCCGACCGCGTTCCTATTGAAAGAAAGAATCAATTGAAGCCACAGCGCCAGCTGCTATTATTGATTGTAATGAGCCACCGAAGGCGTCAACTTCACCAGCTCGACGCGAATCCAGCCAAAGACGAAGAAAGAAACGAAATTAAAATGAAAGAAACCTCTTGCACCATCCAGAGAATGAAAACAATTAAATCCATGAAATTTACATACCTGCGGCTTTTGATGAGTCGCTGAAAAGCATTGTGCGCTGCCCAGATTCATGAATCTATATATATATGTATATATATTTGTATATATTGTGTATGGGGCACGCTTAACTACAAAGCGTGCGACTACAGTGGCTGACCGATGTGGCCTAGTTGGTTGGCTGCTGCAGCATGTGGCGATGGGATTTTCTCTAAAGACTATAGAGGAAAAACTGTTTCATCAATTGTTGTCTGTTTTACATTGCAAATATTTTTGCTGGTTGTTGCTCGATGTACTTTAGTTGATATTGCATGTGAAGCTAAAGCTTGGAATTGTGTATTTAGAATATTTTTAACAGTCGGGAAAGTATAACTATTTAGTCATTTTGGCGCCTACGTTAGTTTCATTGCAAAAAATTTCAGCTTAGTTTGCTTCCAGTTGGTGGACAAGGTGGTAAGGTGGTGCTATTGTGGTTTTGCCAAAAATCGAATGTATGCAATTTGATAAAGGTAAAATATATAAACTCTCTATTTTTTCTAAGTAAGTCTCCTAACATTCTTCATTTTCCTCCGCAGCCAAGACTCTTAGCAAGTTAGATCAAATCCCCCATTCTAGAATTGGGAAGATTCATGGATCTTTTATAAATTCTTAAGATATTGTCTTTCAAGACTCACAGCAAGTTTGGTCAAATCATAAGTTCTAGAGTAGGAAAGATCTTTTTTATATTACTTAGATGTTGTCCAATACATTTAGCAAGTTTGGTCAGATTTGCCAAACTTTCATAGGATAGATCTTTGAATTTCACTTACATTATTTCTTAGATCTGTCACAGAAACAAATAAAGTCCCTATCAGCCTCAATCATGTATTTGTTCTAAGCCATGTAGATGACCAATTATTAAGTATAACTAAAAACAATAGGCCATCTCAGGTCGAGCGCATAAGCTCATAGCATGCAAATAAAGACGTCACCAATGAGCATCTCCTGAAACCAGGAACAGATTTTGAGCTGAATAATTTATTTATATGGATATATGTATATGTAGATGTATATGGAAAGTAAAAGAACTGGGCTATTCGCGCATTGGAATGTCTCTGGCTGCATCCTTGCCATAGCTGTGGCTCTTAATTGCCAAAGGCGTTAGTATTAAGTGGTTTTCGTGCTTATTATAAATATCTCTTAATTTTTGCGATCCTCACAGTGAGTGTGTGTGCATGTATGTATGTGTGTGTGTATGTGTATAAGTGTGTATGGCAAAATCTTGAAATGGCAATCACCGACTGCTTTAGCCTTACTCCAGAGCTAACCAGACAAGTGGAGGACGTCGTTGCTCCTGTCGTCGGCTTTGTTGTCATTATGTTGTGTTATTTGGCACGATTTGTTGAACTAAGGAGCTGACGCTGAATCGTCGTCGTTGTCGTTGTTGTAGTTGTTGCTGTTGTTGTTGTTGTTGCTGTAGTTGTAGTTGTTGTTGTCTGTGTTGCACAGACCTGTGGCTGAGGTTGGGGCTGTGCGCGGTTGCATGATGCTGCCGATCGATTGAAAATCGATCAGCAAACGATCGGCAAAGGCGGCAATGGAAATGGAAATGGGAACTGGTCAACCGGCAGCAGTAGCTGCTGTCTCCGACCTCAACTGCAACTCCAATTCCAACTCCAATTCGAAATTCCCATTCCAACTGTGACTGTGCCTGTGACTCGGCTGTAAGTGTAAATATCATCCTTGAGTCTTGCTCTTGCGGCAGCTTCAAATGCCCCCAACTCTTGCATGGTGTATGGGAGCGGGAGCCAAACTGGCGTCGCCTCAGTGGATATAATTGTCGCATGCAACATCGCGGCTATCGCACACATTTATACTTTAGCACGATGCGAAAGAACACGGAATTGGCCAGGTAGGACAGGTAGACATGAAAGGTAACGCATTGCGCTGCCTGAGTTCGCTTCGACCGTCGCTGTCGCTGAGAGTGAGAGAGAATAAGTAATTCACTTAACGCTTTAATATCGCTGATAAATGCCACAAGGATTCGCCAACACATTGCCCACTTAATTGGTGCAATTTTCAACGATTTTATTTTATTTGCATGTGTTTTATTTAAGGACAAGGCACTGAAGAGAGGTGAAGAGGGGGGAGAGGAGGATGAGACATCTGTATGCCTGAGCAGACTTTATGGCAGCGGCGTGCGAACTGAGCTGAAACTCCTTTACATACCACATCGTTTGCCTCTCTCTCTCTCTCTCTCGATCTCTGCCTCTCCCTCTCCCTCTCCCACTCTATCCTTCTCCCGCTCTATTTATATAGATCGCGTTCGCATGGCACATTGGAGACAGCTGCTGATTAGTGAATGCTGCGGCAAATGAAGTATGAGCCGCACAATTGGACCGGATGCCGGGCATGGAAGATGCGACGCACATGCTTAGCCAAGATCCAGCCAGGTCCACATTGACCATTCGGCATCGACGTCTATGCGAATTTAATGCAATGGCTAAGCCTATAATTTGATCATATCCACACTATAACTCAAAGCCCGGCCGAGGCTGGTGCAAAATGCCCAGTGGCAACGACCACGAGGCGTGCCCCACACCAAGTCCCGGCCAGGCAGTGACAGAGCGCGTATAATGGATGCGCAGCAATGCCATTTCTGGCAGATCGGGCTGCAAGCAACGGCTTCTGATAAGACCACCAGCAACCACGGGCCACCACCGGCCACCACCGGCCAGCGTCGAGACTCTCAGCAGTAGTTGTTGAAAGCGTCGAGTGACCAGTGGTGTGTGGAGCCGAAAGCCCAAGTTGCGCTCACTTAGCGGACATGCGTCATAACTTAGACTGCGGTCAGTGGTCGATCGGATTACCCGGCAGGCATTTCAATTCAACACATCCTTTGCTCGCCTGCCCAATTATACTGCAGAGCCACTGCCACGCCCACACCAGCGCCCCTCGTTTGGGCAAGGGGGCGTGCGAGATGGTGACGCAAATTATAGCAATGCGCTGACTTAAATAAATGCGCAAGTTTTAAAATTGAAAAGGAATTAACGGTGGGCAGTGCATCGATTGCCTGGGCGCGGCTCCACTGACTTTTCAGATTCCCATCTCACTGGCTGAATGGCAAAAATATTGTGCATAATTATATGCTAATGCTCCCATTGAATTATGGCTGTCTGCATGCAGCTATTGCCCTCCCTCCCTCTCCCTCTCTTGCTCTCTCTGCCTTACCTGTACCTAATTCCAGTGGAAATTGTTGCTGCCGGCGCCATCGCTGCTGGCTTTCCAGTAAATGTGACCACACACGCTCCGTTTATATTCGAATCACTCATGTAATTGCATTATTTAACGAAAATTAATAATAAATTGCAAAGAAATTAACGATGGTCATCCAATGAATGGCAAACGTATTGTGCATAATTATATGCACATTCATATCCACATTGATTTACTGCTCTGTTAATTCCCTTTCTCTCTATTCCTCTCTCATTCATGCCAACGGTAAGCATCTGTGTCTAATAGCGAAGGAAATTGCTGCTCCCGGCGCCATAGCTGCTGGTTGGAGTTCCAACAACGGGACCACACACGGATCGTTTGTTATTGGAATCGCTCATGTAATTCCAGTGTTTTTTGTTTACCGACAGTGGGATTGATTATTGTTAGCAGGAGTGTGATAAATCTCTGTTTTTTATTAACTTTCGGCATGACGTGGCGGAATTTGTTCATCGAGTCGGAAGAACATGAATGAAATTAATATGAAAATCAGATCAGCATGATTAGTTATAATTTGTAAAATAACACAACCTTTACGTATACCAAAATTCAACAATAATTAATTAAATTTGTTCGAGTGCTGATCGAAAAGGTATGCACAAGCACATTCAATTTACAATTGATTTTAAATGCGGATGAAATATTTATGCATATTTATGGGTGTATGTATGTATGTGATTGCATATGTATGTATGTCGCCATTGTCCTACTTAATTAAATAATAATCTACATACATATATTTAAACAAGTTACCTACGAATACGTTACGTTCATTACGTATTTATTAACATTTACATTTACATATGTGTGAATGCACATACTTTTACTCATAGTATTTTTTTTGGTATTTAATGTTATCATGAACGCAACATTTATGTCAGCTGCACGCAAAATACAGCGTAGTGGAAACACGCTAAGATTCCTAACAGTGTTACCACATGTATTTTTTGGTTTATAGCTTGGTATTAGTTTTGGTATATTTTATTATATTTTAATTTGGCAAATTGTTGAGCTATTAACATAACAACAAACACAATTTTAGCCAAACCCGCTTTGCATTATGCAATATACATATTATTTAAAAAGTTATACTATTTAAATTGCAGTTATTTTCAATTTTGTTCACCCAGAGCAGGTAATGAATAAAACACGCATTTTTAAATTTGCATCGATTTGCTTTGAGCATTTTTGCAGTTTCTTGAGTCAGCCACACTTACAATGAGCATTCCAAGTGGAACTCTGTATTAACAATTTTTTTGGGCATTTAATTTTTATGACTGCAATAAGGGCGGAAAAAACAAATGCACAAATTGATTAAATGTGTTAACTTAGGTGAAACTAATCAGCGTTAGCTCCCGTAGTTCCAATTTGCATGAATGTGGCACAATCGCAATCTAACGATTGCAGCCATCGTCAACGTCAGCAAAAATCTTTGATATCAACTG
Organism: Drosophila hamatofila; assembly: GCA_035045345.1. NCBI lineage: Eukaryota > Metazoa > Arthropoda > Insecta > Diptera > Drosophilidae > Drosophila > Drosophila hamatofila. Next base: position 9,213,398 of record JAWNPA010000052.1, on the reverse strand, counting down.
TGAAGGCGACGCAGTGTGAAAATCAGTTTAAAGACGCTACTTAATCCACAATAATGGCTAGCCCGCGAACACGACGAGTGCTGCAGGAGCTGAAGCCCCAGGACGAGAATTCGGTAAGGTTCACCCAGATACACATTTCAAATGAAAATTACATATTGAACAGGTTTTGACGTGTTTAAAAAAAAAAAAAATGTATTTCTTTTTATAGAAATGCTTTGAGTGCGGCACTCACAATCCCCAATGGGTGTCGGTTACTTATGGCATTTGGATATGTCTGGAGTGTTCAGGAAAGCATCGCAGCTTGGGCGTTCATCTCTCATTCGTGCGCTCCGTGACCATGGACAAATGGAAGGACATTGAGCTGGAGAAGATGAAGGTGGGCGGTAATCGCAATGCACGTGAATTTCTAGAGGATCAGGAGGATTGGAACGAGCGCGCGCCCATAACACAGCGATACAATACCAAGGCAGCAGCTCTGTATCGAGATAAGATTTCAACTCTGGCTCAGGGCAAGAGCTGGAATCAAAAAGACGCCGAAGCACGCTTGAGCAGCAGTAATTCTTCATATAGCTCCAACAGTTATAGTGGCTCCAACAACAGCTCACAGAATCGATCAAATGCAACAGGTTACAGTGGCAACGGCAGCGGCGGAGGCTATCAGAATGGTGGAGGTGCCTACAACGAGGCTGGTGGCTATCAGCAGTTCCAGACACAAGAGTTCAAAGATCAGAAGGAAGAGTTCTTCAGCCGTCGCCAAATGGAGAATGCATCTCGGCCAGAGTAGGATCTTGTTTACTGTATATGTATAAAGAGCTAACAATTTTATAATTCATTCAGAAACTTGCCACCAAATCAGGGCGGTAAATATGCTGGATTTGGTTTTACACGTGAGCCGCCACCGAAAACACAATCTCAGGAGCTGATTGACTCCACGCTGACCACTTTGGCATCCGGCTGGAGTCTGTTCTCCACAAATGCGTCCAAGTTGGCTAACACTGCAAAAGAAAAGGCCGTGACGACAGTCAATTTGGCCTCGACCAAGGTTCGTTAAGAAAAAGAGAAAACAGCTGTTCTTTGTTTTGTCATTTTTTATTTATTTGTTTAATTTTGTATGAGTTTTTGTTTTCCTTTTATTTTTGGTTGTAGATTAAAGAGGGCACTCTGCTTGAATCGGTTCAGAGTGGGGTTACAGATGTGGCCTACAAGGTCGGTAGACACAAGCACAGCCTTGTTTTTATTACACTTATATAAATACCCATTTACTGACAACTTGATTCTCATTTAAATCCTTAAGGTTACCGACATCAGCAAACGTGGCTGGAACAACTTGGCAGGCGGCAATAGCTCGGCGTCTCAGGGCGGCTACAACGATCCCAGTCTGGATGACAATGGCTATCAGCGTTCCAATTCGGTGGGCGGCAACTTGGCCGGCGGTCTGGGACAACAGAGTGGCGTTGGCGATAGCGATTGGGGTGGTTGGCAGGAGAACGCCAATAACAAAACGCATCTAACTAGCTCCAGCTCATATCAGAATCAACTTAGCAGCAATGCCGGCGGCACACCCACTGGCGGCCTCACCCAAGACGACGATTGGGCTGGCTTCAATTCCGCAAACTATCAAAATTCCGAGACTTCGTATCAGAATACACCGTCTGGCGGTCAGCCCGTTCGCCGCAATATGAAGCTACAGGAGACTTCGCAGAAATTGAGCGAAGGTTTCGATAATCTGGATGTGAAGAATGTGAAAGCCAAGCCAGCTGCCTCGTCGAGTGGCAAAGCGAGCGCCGAGGATGATGCATGGAATTTGTTAATGAATTAGCAAATAGAAGTAAACCATTATTGAAGTGTATTGTCAGATAACTTAACTTGTTTTGTATTATTTTTTTATTGTTGTCATCTTTTTGTTAACGAGACTTTAGCTTATTCGTGCGCGCATTTAATGTAAATTTACGAATATTATGTTCCGACTTATTTTTTACCGATTTCCAACGAAGAGAAGTTATAATTTCCATTATTATTTTTACAGGTTAGACCAATTTTGAATAGAAATAATACAAAGCGAATTAATATGCAAAATATATATATATGTGAATTAAAATCTAACAATAATAGTTATTCATATTAAAATGGGGAATTTGAATAAGAATTGAAATTATTAATAGCGATATCGATATCGTTCGTATTTTGGAAACTAGATATCATTAAACACATATCGATATATCGATATAATACACGAAACTTTCTGTAATGATTTCTCTTTTCTTTCATTCTTTTTCGTTTGAACAAACTGTGTGGACGCGTTTTTATCGTTTTATCGTGTGTCACGACATACGAGCTGGCAGTGCGCGCAGTTTATTCGGTTAATTAGGACCCAAAGTGAATTCAATCATTAAATTTTAAAGTTTTTCATAAATAATTCATTAATTTTATAAAATTAACAACGTAGGTAAAAAGTCGCCAGCCGCTACTGCTCCACACGAAACTCGCGAGTTTTCATTTGCATTTCAGCGTGCTTAGCTGTGTGTGTGTGTGTGCGTGTGTGTGTGAGTGAGTGTGTGCCTAAGTGAGTGTGTGTGAGCATAGAAACGCGTACGCAGAAATTTAATTTTGCCAATTTGGCATAAAAAAGGAAATATCTGAATGTGAAATTTGAGACTCGTGCTCTACAACAAAGAACTGAAGGCCAATCTGTTTAAATGAGTGTATTTGTAGTTGTATCAGCAGCAGACGCAGCTCTCACACACACATAGAAAGAAAGTTCCAGCATCGTGCCACCCACCCACCCGCCTCTGCTAGTTGCGTGGGGAGTTGTCAATTTTCAAGGCTTCACCTACTAAACTTCCGATTCAGCCTTCTTTAATTGTGAACGAAATAAAACTGTATAAAATCAATGATTCACTAGCAGTCGCGACTGCCCAGCTGGCAGCCAGCAGCCGCAGCAGCTCAATTTCGTTTAAATTTAGTGAAAGTGGGCTCATCCATGAATGACTTCATTTTCATGGCAACGATTTTGGTGCGAGGCTCGCAGCTGATTTGCTGCTCGGGTGGGGGGAAATCAACACATTTGTAATAGAATTTATGCTTGACTGGGATTTATTTTTACCTTTTTATTTTGTTTACTCTAGAATAAATACCTTTCAATAAACGTTCAAGCGCACAGATATACATATATATTCTGTTCAATCTATACTATGTGAATAAGCAAAAAATTTCAATTTCTTTATTTATAGACATTATAGAAAGTGCGACGCCACGCCCCGCTAGACAACGGCCCATCAGTTTTCAGTTCAGTTGTGTTTTTATCTAGAAAACGTTACCGAGCCCAGAATCAAAATGTTTCAGCCATAGGAAAAGACGCCCGTTTAAATATCTAAATATATATATCTAAACTGAGACAATTGTTGGGCATTCTAAGGGATCTGACAAAAAAGACAACAAAAACTAAAGCAAAAAAAATATAGGAAGTACTCTCACTGCATTTGAGGACAGCGTCTGAAAAAGCAAGTACAAATACTTGAACAAACGTTAAGACGAGTCTGGAGAATGGTTAAAAAGCAAGTCGGTTTAGAAAACAACGCGTCCTTAGTATTAAGTCAGCAGTCTGAGCAGCAGCCGGAGAAGCAGCAGCAGCAGCAGCATCAACAGCAACATCAACATCACCATCATTATCATCATCAAGCTGAGCAAACGCAACGCATTGACATTGATTTGACACCGGAGGAGTCGAGAAACGATTTCAATTTTGCTCGCCAGGCAACTACCACTTATGCGCCAATAAACTCAGCCAACAGCCCAAGCTATGAGAGTTTGCACAAGCTGCACCTGCAACATGCCCATCTTGCCCCAACGAAGGCCTACAATCTCGACACTGTTCCACCACAGAATACGGTGGCAGTGCCCGTATCGGGCGTGCCACTCTCCATCATGCCCAACGAGATACCTGCTGAGGACGAGGAGCGGCTCGAGCGGATCTTCAATCAACTGGATCGCGATGGCGATGGCAAAATCGACATACAAGACCTGTCGGCGGCCCTGCACGAGTTCGGACTCTCCAGTGTCTACGCGGTGGTGAGTGAGAATGATGGCGTAAGCATTTGGTGGTTTGCCATCTAAATATATTACTATTGCGAATTATTTCTTGCAGCTGTTTAGCATCATCAAACACGCTTTTGCATTAATTATTCATTAACAAATACTTTGTAAATATTTTGTAAAGCTTCTGTTGTTTGCCAACATTCTGATCTTTGCACACCTCATTGTCCGTCTGTCTGTCCGAGTGTCAAGAGCGCGATATCTTATGTGCATAAAGATGTAATGAAATTTTGCATAATTGGCCTCTGGGTGGCTTATTTTTATGGCTTCAACCAAAAGAAATATGCATATCGCCTCACCGGATCCGCGTATTGTTTGATTCTATTGATTTTGGCAAATGGGCTGCTGTTGTTTTCCTTCTTTTTCGACAATTGTCGGAGGCCAAGGTTAAGCAATGCGGATGCCAACTAACTGGGTCACGCGTGTATAATTTGGCAATTGTTGGCTGTGCTTTGAATATGACTAAGTTATTAATAGGATTTATTGTTTGATTTTGTATAGAAATTCCTGCAACAATCGGACAAGGACCAAAGTGGGAATGTGGGTTTCGCTGAATTTCTTCATTATGTGCGAGAGCATGAGAAGAATTTGTGTCTTCAGTTCTCGCATTTGGACAAAAATCGGGATGGTAACTTGACTTGACCTGGTATACATATTATATATGTAATATTGTCTTTTGTTTTGCAGGCAAAGTGGACTTGGAGGAGCTAATATCTGCGTTCAAAGATCTGGGCCTGGACATTGACGTTGACGAGGCTACAAAACTGCTTGGCAGGTTGTAGTTTTTTTTCTTATCTTATCGATACATATTCATGATGATTCTTCTCACAGAATGGACAAGGATGGCAGCCTAAACATAAGCTTTAACGAGTGGCGCGACTTTATGCTACTGGCGCCCTCGACGGACATTCATGATCTGATCAAATTTTGGCGGCACTCTACTGTAAGTGAAGGGGCTCGTTCTTCTCATTTAGTTTGTACTGTAGCTGCTAGTAATTGAATAGTGTAAGCATTTATCGCTTTATATGGATTTGTTTTGGCTTTTAAAACGGAAAGCGAAAAAGTATGCACATGCAGCTGCCCGTGTTTATATTGTAAGCGGAGCCAGTGCAAACTTGGCTCAATTTCCAGTTACAGCCAATACCAATTTGTACTTTGCTGTGCTCCGTTGTCTAGACACTTGGACACATTTATTTAGCTGTTTATCTTATCGTATTGCATTTAAAACTAATCGTTAAACCTTTTTACCCTCCTCGTTTCGTTAATATGCGTCTATACAAACAAAAAAAAAAAAAAAAAAAAAATCAACATTTTACCCATATACCAAACATATCTGTGTACTATATTGCTTTAAAATGTAGTTCCTGCATACACATCAATCCTGACTAACTGAGGAAGACTTGAAGGTACATATCGTCAAAGTTATCTAATTACAATTAAACATAAAATTATTCCTATAGTCGTATGTAGTCGCTAAAGGGCACAAACATATCTCTCTCACATCTTCATACACATACACACACACACACACACACACACACAAACACAAACATATCAGAATTGCCTCTTCCTGTCACCTCGTATGGCCCACACTCACACTCGCTCATTATCAGCAACACTTGACATTCAAAACCCAGTCATGGCAGTTCCCTGTTGACCCAATGAACACTTGTATCTTTAGAGGTCAGCGAAATAAAGAGTAAAAAGCTCTAGCAAAAGCTCTACCACTCTCTTTGGCATTTACGCACGCTCTTTTTCTCTCTTACTCTTTTTCCAATTGGCTGACGTAAGAAGGGGGCACATTTCATCATTTAGTTAGAGCTTTTTACTAGCTTTTAATGATCGTGTCTAGGTTCGCCGTCAACTGATCTTTTATCATGCGCTTATCAGTCAATTTCACTCTTATATGATGAGCTGGCTGCTCTGGCACTTGTTTATGAGTCGAGGCGAGGGTAATCCATTTAAGTGACTTTGCTTTCTGCGTAATCATTTTGTTTACATGTATTTTGTTGATTTTGTTTACATTGGCATTCGAGTATTTTATTTCTGCTCGGTATAATATATAATTAACTGGAATCAAGTGGTTATGATTTTCCATTTGCTAAGCTGCCTTCATTGTGCTATTACATCTCTCCTGAACGGGGCTTTTCTTACATCACATTTATATAAGTAATATTGGAAGCTAAACTCACCCAAAACTCTTTTTTTTTTAGTCTGCCTGTCTGCTGCAGTTTATTGCCCGCTTTGTTTGACTCTTAAGGTCAACCAGTTTAAACAGGCCATTGTGGTATTTGTACCTGTCTGGCAGCAGAGACTGCGACATAGGAGGAGAAAGATAGGAGCTGAATCCGCACAGTCCGGTTCTTCGTTGCTACGCAATCATTTTTTTTTTTAGTTAATGAGCAGCCAGAATTGAGCTTATCTTGACATTTGCATTTAGAAAAATCTGAAGCGTACAGCCCGAATACCCTAGAAAGTTAATTAAAATAATTGCTGTGGAAACTCATATATACATACTTATAAAAAATTCCACAGCGATCGAAGAGTATTTGAGTGTATTTCTGATAAGGGTATTTACTATGTCGTTTGGCTTTTGAGCAAAATATTTACGCTATAATTGTATATGTATTATAAATAGTTCCCTTGTTGATTAAAGTCTAAGGCTTTAAAAATCGTCGCGTGTCTGGAAATTGTAAAAAAAAAAAAATATTTCTTTCCACATTTTTTTCAAGGTGCTTAATCTGCCCTATGAGGTCTTTTCTATATTTATAGCAACATATGGAGAATCTATAATTACAGTATGTATGAACTGTTGCAATTTATACATTTCCTTAGCAGTCAATTTCAATTGTTGTTAAGTTCCTAAACCATATGCCATTGATCTGCATCTGTTTCGTCTGACAACAGATAAACAATGCAATTTCGTACATTTCTACTATATAAATTAATTGAGAGCTATTGCAGATCATTTCGAAGTTGACTATGCAAAGACAGTCACAAAAAAAACTAAATAAGAGCAATCATTTTTTAATTTAAAATTAATAGTAACCTTCAAAATTTCTCGTAAAGTGTTTTAGCTGTTTCTAAATACAAAATTTGAGTTATTTTGCAGCTCTTTGCGAAATCGACTCTTAAAAAATTATATTTTAACCTGTTTTCGGTCCCCTATCTAAATTTTTCTTTTTTGTTTTTACTTTTACATAATGTCTATATATGAAATATACATAATTCTTTTTGACTCAATGGAAAAACAAATATTAAAAGTAATTAAACACTTGTTGCCCTATATATCTTTTTTTTTTTGATTATCCTATAAACACTTTGGTACTACGTCATTTGTATCTTATACCGGAAGGGCGATACGGAAATCATCTTTATAGATCGGAATAGTTAAATGTAAGATATTAGTCCCTCCTTTTGTTAATTACGCCATCTCGAAGCAACTTTGCTTTAGAAGAGTTTGGTTTCAACTACAACACTTTGCACCTGTTTATTAATTTTAGTGTAAACATTTTCCCCATCAGAACCAAGCACTTGTGACGTAGTAATGCAATCTGTAAAGTTTCCATTGCAGTAGATAAATCTCAAACGTACTGGAAATTCGCTGTAAACATTTTGGTCCGCTGATACGCAATAGTCCGGGTTGACAGAGCGTCATACGCTCGTCATGTGGCTATCAGCAAAAGCGTCTGCCATCGAATCTTTCGTGTGCGCCCTTGATTAAGTGTGAAATCGGCGCGAACTGGTTAAATATGCGAATATACCGGGCATCATAACGAAAAGAAACTACTAGTAAACAATTCAATAAGTCGGTGGAACAATATAGCTTAGCTAATTTAGCTGTCGGACTCTTCCATTGTGTTTCTCTGTATTGCTGCGCTTGTAGGCGACAAATTGACATTAGCTTATGCTATCAAGAGAGGTGATGGGAGAAGAAAGGAGAGGAAAAATAAGAGAGGGAGGGTCGCTGAGTGACTGTGTTTGGTTGGTTGACGTTAGAGGGGGCTTTACCATTTGTGCTCAGCTTAACTGCAGCAGACTGAAGAGCGGGGAGAGAGAGAGAGCCACGCGCCACAGCTGTTCGATTGAAACGACACCAAACCGAACAACGCGTCGCGACGACTTGCACTTTGTGCGACGCGAGCAGCGACGCGAGCAGCGACGCCTTGCGACGATCGTTGTGTTGAGCGCAAAAGCTCTCAGTCTTGTGGCAGCTGGCTCACGCGTAGGTTGTGCCCGCGTTATTATTCAATTCGCTCCCATAGCGCTTATTATATAACTCTACTGAAGCGGATTAACTGCTCTGCGTTCTTTCGTTGCAACGGCAAACGCGAATTTTTATCAAGCGTCGTGTTTTCTGTGTGCGAATCAAGCAAAGTCTGAATTCCGTTATACTCAACCAAATATTAATAAAATAAGAAATTTGTAACCGCTACGGCGAGTTACCAGTGAAAGTTTGCAATTGTTTGAAACAACAGTCTGCAACAAATTAGTGAAAGCCAACTGAGCTGCATATTAACACACTCGCAAACCGCAATTATAAAACGGAAATCGGCTAACGGAAACGTTGTAACGAGATTTATACATAACAGTGACTTAATCCTCACACACACACCCGCAGCGGGTGTCTGATGAGCAGAGTGTTACCTTGAAATAAAAGAAAACTTGGTCAAAATGTTTCGAAACAATACCTACCAATACAATTTGCCAGTCGATTACCACAACATACATCAAATGGCAGTCGCTGGTGACATGATGGAGGATTTCGTTGTCGTATTCCGCGACATGATGGGACGGGTAGGTCGATATAGAATACTTAATATAGTAAATTAACTAATGCAATTGGCAATAACTGATTAGAGGGAAATGTTTATCCCCTCCCGATACATTCATACATATGTATATACATCACTTTTTATGGTGTTGCGATTTCTAGAATTTACTGATGACTCATACGCGTCTATAATATTTGCGAATTTATCTTATCAGTTCCAGTGAATTGTGTTCTCGAGCTACGCTCAATCTAGTGTTTGATAATCTTTGTTGAGCATAAGAAATTGCCAGCACATGCTGTACTTCGCTTCGATGTCGCTCGCTCATTCAGCAATGAATGCTGCAATTGTTGGCTGCACTTGTCTTGTGGCATCTAAATTCAACTCTCTACAATTCGACGCGACTCGCTTTCCGTTACGAGGCAAGTTGAGCGCATGGCAACAGCGTGTCGAAAACCGAATCTAAAAATGCGACGTTGTTGAGCAAAGCGCTGATATGGAACCGGTTGACTCCCCATTACTTGCCTTACCCCCGCGACACCATTGCCCATGACTTCGTCTGCGTCTTCGCGTTCGTGTGTCGATCGTAAAAACGTGTCTACGACATACTTAACCACAAATACAATCACATTTGCTCGCTCACAAAGACAGGGAGGGACAAACGCACTTCATGCTGATTTGGTTCGCTCGACGGGCGCCTTGAGGGGTTTCGCTTCGCGGCGGCAGCGGCTGTTGCCAAGCGCTCAGCGACGTCATTATGATGTGCTCTTGGCCAACTTTAGCCAGTTATGTGCACTGAGTCACGGCTGTCTGTCTGTGCACGTGTGGGGGTGTTTATTAAACGCTGTGACGTCAAATGTTTGTAAACTTGTTGATCTCTTATTGCGTGGCAGGCACTCCGGCTAACGTTTGCTGTTTGCGTCATTGCTCCGGCTGGATTGTATTACCCATTGATTGCATTCCATCTAAAAGCACACTCATGACTCAACTACCTTATTTTAGCTTATCTGGTTTCAAGCTGCACCTTCACGATCATCATCTTCGTTGTCTAAGCTGCGTCTCCAAGGCATTTGCATTGCTTGGCCTAGTTTACCTTCATGCCTTGCATTTGTTAAAGGGGCCTTCGTTTGGGGTTTTTCTCTGCTATTTACTTGCTGCCCCATTGTTGTATTGAGTTGTGTAAACTGGTAAAGCCCGCAGGGCCATCAAGTTTTATGAATAAACCAACATTGATTTTTCTTCTATTCACTTCTCATTTATACTTATATATTCACTTCATTCAGACATTCCACAATGGCTAGCGATAAGAATTTTAGCAATGGTATAAATAGACTTAATTTATAGAAAGCTTTTCACTGTCATGTGCCTCGTTTATATATGTATTTATTTTGATTTCCGTTCCCCAGTGGAATTAAAAATAAAAAATACGATAACGAATGCGTAAATTGACAATTTTCTAAAAGGAAAATTCGCGAAGCCAAAGTCCACATGATCGCTTAACAAAGTAGATCAAGGAACATATTCACAAAATAATTATCAAATTGAAAATGAATGCAAATAAATGAATTCAGACATTCGCGTTATTCCGTCAATTTACAAAAGCAAAGCAGAAATTTTTTTGAAAATATTCCAATGGGGTGAGAAGATGCTAAACATGAGAAATGAAATTTTGTTTTTAATATTTTGTACATCCTCTTTTGAGTGTCATTCATTCGCACATACATAATAAGTGAATGTACATGCAAAACGAAAATTTGATCGTATACTGTATAGAAGTTTAGTTTGTTATATACACACATACATAGCTATATAGTAAGTATTTAGTTTTAGTATAGCAGACTTTTAGATTTTTTGGCAAACTTTACCTTCTGTGATGTTTGCACTCGCGGATAGATCACATTCGGAATGTGTCATTGAAGTCATTTTGTTTGTCATTTTCGCTCGGAGGCAAATGAACTTTGAAAATAAAACGACTTCAATTGCTTTATCCTTGAACTGTTGTTATCTGCTCATGTTAATGGGTAATTGTATTACAGCTGTTTACAGCTGTGGACAAAGCCTGCATATTCTTTTGACTCTCATTTTGAATATTTGGTTTCCAAGCATTCTTTTGTTGATGAAAAAGCTTTTGAAAATCACAAGACTTAGCAACTTGTTTATCACCTTCAGACGGCTTTGCTGACATTTCGTTCAACTTTGATGACTTATCAGGCACTTATCAGCGCCACGCAAAAATAATAATGAAAGCAATGAAGCCTAAGCGAATATTGAGCGTAAAATAAGCCGAAATTGAATTACATGACATGCGCCGAGCACATTATACATTATATTAGCTAATTACGTAACGCAGTCGTAAGCGAGAAGGGGGCACGTCTCTCTCTGACAAAACAGAAGCTAGAAAACAGAAATCTCGCAAATTGGTATTACATACAATAGTATTGCACAGACACATCTATATATACCCATAAACACATAGAGATAATATAATTATATTCCCTCTCACACTATATATGCACAGTTGGCAAAACGCATGGGGGCTAGTGGGCAACGGGAATTGAGGATTGGCTGGCCTGGCACAAGTGTTTGCTGTCGCTGCTTTTTGCAAAATTTTCTTAATTTAGAACTAGTTGCGTGTTCGTATTGAAATGGTCTTCCGCATTGCGTTTTAATTTGTTTATTTGGCTTTGGCTTTTGTTTTGTTTTGTTGTTGCGTAGAGGGCGAACGGAGGAGGACACAAGAGTAACAGCTTATTTGGATAATCTTGTGGCAGCAAGATGTCTTACGTTGCCTAGTTGTTGCCGTTGCTTTGGAAACTCGCAAAACATGATCCAAAACTAATGGAATACTTACAGGCGGGCGTGCAAGGATGGCTGATGTCGGTGATGTTGCTATTGGGCCAATATGTAAAGCTCCCGGATACGGAATTGGTCTGATTTGAATCTTAGTTTGTTTATTTTGTATGCCCGTAGCTCGATTCAAATTCAGTATCTTCTTCTTTCATAATCCATGCCCCTTTCTAAATAGTTATTAAAGCTTAGAATAAGCATTACGCCAGCATTCAGCTTATTAATCGTTTACAACTTTAATCTGTTACAGTACCTCGACATTGGCGAGGATATGAACGTACCTGATGACTTCACACAAAAGGAAATGCAGACAGGTCTCTGGTGGCGACACCTTGTTGCCGGTGGCTTCGCTGGCGCCGTGTCCCGCACATGCACAGCTCCCTTGGATAGAGTCAAAGTGTTTCTGCAGGTAACATACGCAGTGAAAATACGATAAGTGTCAGTTAACACTGATCAAATCCTCTTTCATCTGTTGTTTGCAGGTGCAATCGTGTAAAATTGGAATCTCAGATGGTATGAAAATGTTGCTTAAAGAAGGTGGCGCGAGCAGTATGTGGCGAGGCAATGGCATAAACGTTCTCAAAATTGCACCTGAAACAGCGCTTAAATTTGCTGCCTACGAGCAGATGAAGCGACTAATACGTGGCAATGACTCGACACGACAAATGACCATTGTTGAGCGCTTCTATGCAGGCGCGGCAGCTGGAGGTATCTCGCAGACCATAATATATCCAATGGAAGTATTGAAGACACGCCTAGCGCTACGCACGACTGGCCAGTACGCTGGCATAGCCGATGCGGCGACCAAGATCTACAAGAAAGAGGGCGGCCGCAGCTTCTACCGTGGATATGTACCCAACATTCTTGGCATCCTACCTTATGCAGGCATCGATTTGGCCGTCTATGAAACGCTCAAGCGGCGCTACATAGCTAGCCATGATAACAACGAGCAGCCCAGCTTCCTGGTGCTCTTAGCATGTGGCAGTACATCGAGTGCGCTTGGTCAACTGTGCTCCTACCCACTGGCTTTGGTGCGAACGCGGCTACAGGCACAAGGTTGGTTTTGAATTACCCATATTTTATTTGTGGTTCTAATTGAAATGTTTTTCTTTTATTTAGCCGCCCTAACGGTAGCCAGCCAGATACGCAAAACACAAATTCCATTAAAAAGCTGCGATGCGGGGAGCAACGAAGAGACAATGTCCGGACTGTTCCGCAAGATAGTGCGGCAAGAGGGAGTTGCGGGACTGTATCGTGGCATAACGCCAAACTTCCTGAAGGTGCTGCCCGCCGTTTCCATTAGTTATGTTGTCTATGAATATACAAGTCGAGCACTGGGCATCAAGATGTCGTGATTTGTTTACCCCCTCACACTCTCTTTCGTCTGCATGGTCGTCTGCAGTGCGGATGGCGTTATTATGTGCGATGTGCGAGTGCAAATGCGTGTGCAGTTGACTCTAGTGCTGTGCTCTACTTTTTATAGTAGTGGTAGGTGAAAAGATTCGCTCTCTGCTGCAAATGCCAGACTTCTCTATAAGTTAAATGATTAGATGCTTTCATTAAGTGTAGAAAAAAAGCCTCTTCCATGCTCTTGGTATATATTTCTGATAATTTATAGTTAAATTAGTTTTGATTACTTTCTAAAAATACAAAATAAGTGATACTATGGCTAATTTATTTATAAATATGGAAGATGTGAAAATTGAGATCGTGGAACAGGGCATGAAACAAATCCCCCAGAAGTTTCTTAATTTATCAACAGTAGGCTCAAGCCGTTGTAACTTTAAGTGCTAATTTATTTAAAAAAGAAGAAAACAGGTAGATGACGCCAGAGAGCAGTTTCGGATAATTCATGCGCTTGCAATGCTTTATTTAAAAATACCAAAAAAAAAAAAAAAGAAAAAACGAATCGAGCAGTGCAGTTGCGAGAGATGCCGATGAAGCGAACCGAATCGCAACAGAAGGTTTTTTTTTTGTGAGCACTTCATCTCCGTTAACTGTATAATCTGTACCGTGTCTAGACAACTATAATAGGCTACAAGGTTTTTACCGAGTCCAAGTGCTTAAACTGGGACAAGCGTAACAAATAAATGCATAAAAGTTAAACAAAAAAATACAAATCGTGGGGAGAATTAAACGAATGAATACTTGGGAGCGTTTTAAGCTTGTACACAAAAGACATTTGTTTAGCATAAAATTACAGAAATAACAATTAATACTTAACGTTTGAAATGTGATGATAATAGTTTATAATATACATGCATATATATACCTTACCTACACATACATACATATAATACAAGGACCGACCTATGCGCTTCTAAAAAGTAGTCGCAGTTTTTTGTTCGACGGCGAGGCTGAAATTTTGTAGCATTTTATTTGTTAAGTTTAGTGACATTTTTTCTTAGATTGTATTTGTGAGAGGTGCGAGCGAAGCCAACGAGATTAATTGTGACTAAAATTAACAAACAAAATCATATTTATTTAAAATACATATATGAATGATATATGTATATGTGTATCACAAAGAGCGGAAAAAATAGTTTATCCTTGAAAAAAATGTAAAAAGCAAACAAACAACAATAAGTTAAAATATTTCTAAAATTTATTATTTTGTACCTTACGTTTAATTAGTCAATTGAATTTTTTTATGTACATTTTTAGTGAAAATAGTACTTCATATTGTGAATTCTCTTTATTAATTACTTACGCATTTTTGTAAACTGTATGCTGAACATCATATTCAGGAACGAAAAGAAAACCCAACCATTTCACCTATTTAATTAACACTCACCTTTTGAAATCACAGACAAGTTCATATGCATTATTTAAAACAAACAAATAAATACAAACTTTAAACTACAAATATACTTTTTTGTTTATCGTTCAATTTGCATATTCGATTAATATAGAATATACATAGTTCTAGTCATGGAATGGAAATTTCTAAGCGAAATATGTTATATTAAAACAAACAATATATATATTATCCGAGTTATGCTCAATAGGGTTTTTTTTTATTTCTTTAGATAGCAAATATATGTTAGACATAATTCCAAAATAACTATTCTTAAAAATATGAAAAGTCTCTTTCCAAATATATAGTTGCAGATTATATGAATAGAAACATAAATCTATGTATGTTTAAAATCTATCTAAAATATATATGGATATGCCAGTCTATAAATTTAATTGATATTGATATTCCACTAAATTACTGAATTGAATTCAACATTAACTATTTAATATAATATATGAATATAATGGCATATATGGTACATGCATACATATATATTTATATATATACATATATATATATATTGTTATATTTTTGTACGTTTAGCTAATTTTAAAAAAACATTATTTAATGTGATTTGTATGCCCTACTCAAGTTACAAATATAAACGACATATAATAAATGCAAAGCATACTCGTATATACGTATTCATTTCTGGCATACGGACTACGTGGCGTATGCGCAACGTTTCAGCACTTTAGCGATCTCTAGCGGCGAACTGGCGCAACTGCGGGGCAGAAGACCGTATTCAAATAAAGCGAAAATGAACCAGCAACCGGTTCGAACACGAATCTGAAACAATTATTTTTAACGCGGCGAACCAAAAGTTCGGTGCTATTTTTGGAGGGCATCTGCCCGCCAGCTGTTTCCAATACTCAGCAGCGGAAAAGCGAGACGTCTCTGAAAATCTTTCAGCTGCCATTGCAACGAAAAATCATATTGCATTTTTATATAATTCGAGTGTGAGACAGTTGTCGAAGTAACATGGAGTACGATCCGGACTATCAGAAGATCTGCTCAACACGGACCGTGCAGTCCGATAAGAAGGGTTTCTTCAACGAGTTCTATTTGGATGTGAAAGATGCATGTGGCGACAAGTGGCTGCAAAACTATTTCGGGAAGCTCAAATCGAATGCGGCACGCATTTTGTCCATATTCAGTGATCGAGAGATCTGTGATCCTGTATTGGGCGTCTTGGAGCATGTGCAGCCGGTTTTCAAGCAGAAAGACGTACTCCTCTCCTCCCAGCGCCGCGCGCAGGCTGATAAGTTTTATTTGATGAGCAGCAATGCGGAGGTTGAGCAGGATCGCAAGGAGCTGCTTCAGCAGGCGCTGATGCATGCCAATCTGGCTGTAATGCGAGCACCTGCTCCAAATTTGGACACGAGTGTCGATCATGGCTTGACCCTGGCCATGGCCTATTTAACGCGTGCGAACATTCTCATCAGCCAGGGCGAGGGCGAGGCTGCTCTAAGTGATCTCAAGCTGGCTGCCAATTTTGGAGTGGAGTCCAAGCAAAACGTGGACTACTACTGCAAAATGGCCAAAGCTTATGCAGGCAAGTATTTGGAAATCTCTAAACAGGGCTAGTTATCAACCAATTAATCTTATAGCTATGGCCGAGGGCGCACGCGCTGAAATCTCTTTGAAGATAGCAGAGAAGCTGGCAGGAGAAAATACTGGCATTATAGCTATAACTCGAAAGGAGATTGTTCTGATCAAGCCAGCCAAGCGAGAGCGGCTAACTGAGGTGACTCCCCAGTTGACGCATGGCGAGAATCCTGAGCTCAGCGGTGCAGCCAAAGTGGTTAAGCTGGTGGAGACAAAGGATAAGGGCAGATTTGTAGTGGCCGATGAGGGCTTGAAGACTGGCGATGTGGTGCTCGCTGAGGATCCCGTGGCTGCATGTCTTCTGCCCAACTTCTTCGGCACCAATTGTCATCATTGCTTCAAGCGGTGAGTGAAAGCTGGTCTGCTACATTGAATCTGACTAACCATAATCAAATCTTCAGCCTGCACACTCCTGTGCCCTGCTTGCACTGCTCAGGCATTGCCTTCTGTACCGCTCAGTGCATGGGCGAGGCTTGCGAGACTTATCATCGCTTCGAGTGCCAATTTATGGACTTGTTCATCGGGTCCGGCATGTCCATACTTTGCTTTATCGCACTAAGGATCTTTACACAAGCCCCTAGCCTGGAGGATGGCCTGGCAACGGCAAATCTTCTATTCGAGCACCTGTGCTCCCATCAGGATGTCCGTGAGGCGGATGACCATCTGCAACGTTCGCTCATGGCAGGATTCTTGATGCGCATTTTACAGAAGGCTCAGTACTTTGGACGACGCAAGACCGAAGGCGTCAATCCTACTGCTGTGGAGCTGCAGGTGGCCACCGCTCTGCTAGGATTGCTGCAACTGCTGCAGTACAATGCACACGAGATCTATCACACCATGGTGACCGATGAGCACTGCTTCGAAGGCTGCAAGGTGGTGTACGTGGGTGCGGGATTATATGGCACTGGCTCCTACTTCAATCACGAATGCTGGCCCAGCGTAGCAGGCTATTTTGTGGGCAAAAAGTTGGTCATGTCTGCCACCAAGCCACATCGGCCAAACGAGATAGTTGCCGTAAATTATGGACCCATATTCACCAAGATGAATCTAAAGGAGCGTCAGCGATCGTTGCGTGGGCGCTACGCATTTAACTGTAACTGTATGACCTGCCAGGAAAATTGGCCCCTGTTGCAGAAGATCGACAAGCAAGTCAGATTTTGGTATGTTATATTTATATGTATTTAAATAAGTACTTGTCAGCTTTTCCATATTCCAGGTGCACCTCGGCCAACTGCGTGAACTTGCTCAAGTTTCCCAAGGACCTGGCCAAAGACGTTCGTTGTCCTCGCTGCCGCAAGAATGTTTCGCTGAAGGAAAGTGTTGCCAAGCTCATTAAGATAGAGGAACTTTATCGGGAGGCTGCAGAAGCCATGCAGGCTCAGAAGACAAATGAGGCAATTGAGCTCTTCAAGGAGGGAATCGATGCATTCTTTCAAATAGCGGCACTCCCACACAAGGACACTTTGATTGCACAGCAGGCTCTGCTCAAGTGCTATGCCAACACGGGAACTACGTTCAAAAAGTAATACGTTTTATAACATCTTATATTTTATTATATTTTCCTATTTTTGTGTTGCACATCTGTCCTAAGTGGCAATAAGTAAGTTTTATATGAGAGATTATAGATAAATAAATTATTTTCACAAATTTGTAGATATTCTTTTGAGGCACATAGACTGGACAGCTAGTACAACATTTTTTGACGAAGAAAAAGAATGCATTACATATTTACATGTAACAAGGGCCTTTAAGTATGTGTGTGAATGCCCGTCGCATCAACGCTTTCATACCCTTCCCACAAAAATTCAGTCTTCAAATTTTAAACGTAGATTAATTTGTATTTTACGAAAAAATGGAGACATTTAATATTAGTTTACAAAGTGAAAAACTCATAGGAAATTGATTTTATATATAGAGTATTTGATTTTATGTAAAGCTGGTTAGAAACATCTCAAATTGTATCGATTTTTTTTAGCTCGTGAGTGCTCAACTAAGAAATACCCTTCATTCGATGGAAATGTTCTTAAGTAAGTGTACATTTTTTGTGAAAGTACTTGCGATAATTATTTTGAAAATATAAATTTTCACGCAGTTAAAGTCTTCTAAGTTTTCTAAGTCTTCCTAATTTTCTAAGTCTTCTAAGTTTTCTAAGTCTTCCTAATTTTCTAAGTCTTTCTAATTTTCTAAGTCTTCCTAATTTTCTAAGTCTTTCAAAGTTTCTAAGTCTCCATAATTTTCTAAGTCTTTCAAATTTTCTAAGTCTTTCAAAGTTTCTAAGTCTTCCTAATTTTCTAAGTCTTTCAAATTTTCTAAGTCTCAAGTTTTCTGAGTCTTTCAAGTTTTCTAAGTCTTCCTAATTTTCTATCTTTCAAATTTTCTAAGTCTTTCAAATTTTCTAAGCCTTTCAAATTTTCTAAGTCTTTCAAGTTTTCTAAGTCTTCCGAATTTTCTAAGTCTTTCAAAGTTTCTAAGTCTTCATAATTTTCTAAGTCTTTCACATTTTCTAAGTCTTTCAAGTTTTCTAAGTCTTCCTAATTTTCTAAGTCTTTCAAAATTTCTAAGTCTTTCAAATTTTCTAAGTCTTTCAAATTTTCTAAGTCTTTCAAATTTTCTAAGTCTTTCAAGTTTTCTAAGTCTTCCTAATTTTCTAAGTCTTTCGAAGTTTCTAAGTCTTTCAAATTTTCTAAGTCTTTCAAATTTTCTAAGTCTTTCAAGTTTTCTAAGTCTTCCTAATTTTCTAAGTCTTTCAAAGTTTCTAAGTCTTCTTAATTTTCTAAGTCTTTCAAAGTTTCTAAGTCTTCCTAATTTTCTAAGTCTTTCAAATTTTCTAAGTCTTTCACGTTTTCTAAGTCTTTAAAATTTTCTAAGTCTTCCTAATTTTCTAAGTCTTTCAAGTTTTCTAAGTTTTCCTAATTTGCTAAGTCTTTCAAAGTTTCTAAGTCTTCATAATTTTCTAAGTCTTTCATGTTTTCAAAGTCTTTCCTCTAAGTCTAAGCCTAAGTCTTTAAACGATCACTAACATTATATCTAAAGCTGCCCTTATAATTAATATTTAAACAATTCTTAAGAATTATTTATAACTATTACAATTCTGCTTAAAGTACTTAATATTATTAATAAATAAAATATTTACATACCTGACCACACCACACGTCACTTTCACTTTCACTTTCACTTTACTGCACTGCACACTTGACCCCCACCGGGCCTGGACGACTGAAGAAATGCTGCAGCTGCTGCTCTTTATATAGGGCCACTGTCACTCAAACTCTAAGGCGAGCTCAAATGTTGAGCCTGCGTCGAGTTGCGGTCGCTGCAGTCGATCGTTAAGTGACCAATGAGAACACTCTCTGCTGCTTCAAGCATTCTAAATGAGTTTAACCTTAATGTAAATGTAAGCAATATTGCTGAATACATAAAGACAACAGAAATGACCTTCTGCAGCTCATTTTCGCTGACAGACAGACAGACAGATAGACACACAGACAGACAGACAGACATTTTTAATAAAAATTAGGTATACAAAAGTGTTGTGTGTTTTTTTTAGTTATATCTGTCTGTATACTTGCAAATCTGTGTGTTTCTCTCTCTTTATCTCTAAGTCTGTCTGTCTGTCTGCCTAACCAATGCAAGCAACGAAAATGAGCTGCAGAAGAATTATATTTTCTAAATAATTATCGCAAGTACTTTCACAAAAAATGTACACTAACTTAAGAACAGAAGGGTATTTCTTAGTTGAGAAATTTTGTGCTAGCTGTCCAGTCTATGTGTTGTGTGGTTAGTGATTTAAATTAAGTGCAAAAGCAACAGCCAGTGCTGGAAAACAGTCTTCCATGTAGCGTTCATCGATAGATAGAGTATCGTGTGAACTTGGTATATCGATATATTTATTTTCAGTATAAATGCAAAATTATAAATACTTAAGTACTTGAGGATAATAATAGTTGACTTGTTTTATATGCAAAAAAAAAAAAAAATAAATAAAATGAATGAAACTTAAATTTTATTAAAATTTTATATCTTTTCGATTAATTAGATGCTGTAATAATGTTATTGCTCATCTCTATTGCAGCGTCGTGCAGCCAGCTGATTTTGCATTCGCATGCGGCTTTTGAGTTTTTGTTTGGAATAACAACAAACGTATAATGTTTAAGAAACTTAAGCCTGGAGAAAGTGAAGATGATGTGCTGCGTATGGCAGAAGAATTCAATGCAGAGCGGAAGAAAAATCCCAATTTTCAACCAGCAGCAACAGTTGTGCGTGTGGACAAACGTGAGTCTGTCGATGTCATATCCACAATATAAACATAACATTAATTTAATTATTATAAAGCTGTCGGTAAATCATTGTTTGCACAAAAGCGAGAACTCGCTAAGCTTAAAAGTCAAGGAAGTGTCACAAATTCTCCAGGAATTACTCCGAAGTCAACACATATTGTTGAAGATGCAAAAAGTAAACAAATTCTGCTCGATGAAATCCACGAAAATATGTTGGGAGATGTTCGTGGAACTAAGGTAGATTTTGAGCTGATAAATAATGTGGTCGGTGAAATTGTAGAAAGAAGAGAAGGAGCGCCACGGCAAGTTGTGAGAGAGCGTCAGTTAAATCAGGTGTGTTTTGAAACAATCAGGTCTTGTGCACAACTTTAATCATCTTTCTCCATTAAAGCAAAACAGCAACAAGTCAAAGAGTATTTTTGCACAAAAATTCAGTACAAATGAAAAATTAAATGCTAGTAGCAGTCACTCTGATTCACAACATAATGAAGTGCTGATGGAAACTAGTTCTATAATCCAAGATGCCGAACTGTCAAAGGAAATACATGCAGAAAATCAGAATCTACTATCTCAAATGCGCGAAGACGAAATCCAGGCGGAGCGTCAAAAGTTGCTTAGTTCGTTGGGTAAGAAAGAGCACTACGTTACTGCTTCTATATATTAAATTTAATTCTTACATCATCAGATCCCGCTCTAATTGAACTGCTAACTAAAAAACGTGCTGTCCAAGCGGCTAATGCAACAAAACCAAAGCCACCACCCAACAATCAACAGGATTCACCAGTCATTGCTGGCTTAAGCGATTCTAACCCAGCACACGAGTTGCTGCAACAAAGTGATGAAGGCAATTGGTTGAATTTTAATTTAGTCGAGGAACACAAACTGGCATGGATGCGTGATATTCCCGCAAGAATAGCACAGCTTAAGCCTGGTCAGCAATTCAATGCACGCTTCGATTGGAAAGGCGTTTTGTTGCCCCATTCACTTGATGAATTGCCACAAAATACTGATGATCGGGATTTGTATTTGCATGGTGAAGAGCCTGAGCGACCAGGCTATACGTTGCAGGAGCTATTTCGTCTGGCACGGTACGTTTGGCTTACCTATACGCTCTATAGCTATTACAAAGAAATTATTCTGTTTTAGTTCGACAGTGTTGCAGCAACGCATTTCGGCTTTTGGCGCGATTGCTGGCATATTCAGCATTTACAATCAGGGCTTCTACGATCAGGTGCTCACATTGCCCATTTCCAAAATATTCTTTCTGCTGCGCTTTGGCCTAGATGACAATACACCAGCACAATTGGAAGTGGTCAGCAGGGCCTTGGCTCGTCTGTGCTACAATGAAACGGATGAAATTTTGCTCGATCATATCCATGAGAACGCCTATTGCCATTGGCAACCAACGCTGCAGGTGCTGACAGATGGCGACGACTCGAACGATCCGAACTCTGTGGCCTTTCTGCAACGCTACATGGCGCTGTTACGCTCCAACTCGAAAGCTGTAAGCGCAGATGTTGACGACGATCAGTCGGATCGTGATAGCCGTATGTCCATGGATGACTTCCAGCTGGCCGAAACGGATCTAATCAGCTGTCTGCTACGAACGAATATTCTGCAGCGCATTAAGTATGCATTCATTTCTTATTAATTTAAATAAACTAATGCATTTATTCTGCTTAAAGATTCATATTGAGCTCAGTGCGTCCAGAGAACACTACTGTCGAGTCTTGCCTGAAGATACTCATACGCATCGCTCGAACAAACTTGTCTACGGCCAGGCAATTGGTACAGGAAAAAGAAATGCTAAATGTAATTTTGGTCAACTTCTTGCCTAAAGCACGTAAGACTTGTACAAATCATTTTCCCCCTTAGTCTATAAATGTATTTTTTCATTGACAGCTGCTACGGGCACAACAGAGTCTTCATTCTATGGCTATCCTCAGTATCTGTGCCTAAAGCTATTGCGTGTTTTGATCTGCCAACATTTGGATATAGCTAGACAATTGGTGGACGAAACATTAATTCAAAGATTAAAAGAGTTTTTATTCAATCGTGATAACGTAAAGGTAGGAGGGCTCTGCATATTCTATAATAATGAATTTTTTTTTGTTAATATTCAATTTTTATTGTAGGGCAAATTAATACGTGTTCAAATCGAGGCGCTCCGCATATTGCGTTGTGTGTTGCTGCTGGGCATCATAGATCGGGAATCGTTCAAGTAAGTTTTCTGCTAGCCGAGTAACTCGGTGACGGTAGCTTTAATGAAAGGTCCATTCGTAGCGATGTAGCATTCGATCGTCTGATATGCGGTATCGCAGCCGTCAACGCCCTCTGTAGTCGAGTAGATAAAAGAAAGTATTGAATTTAAAATTAACAATGCGATTAAATATAGTCGTAGTTACTTTTTGTTCCACATGCTGCTACCAAAGCCATAATCTTCTCATGTATTTCCTCTGGCAATACTTCAACCAAAACCTCCAAGTGCATAACATTATCACTGTCGATCTATTAGAAATAAACTTATATAAAATTTATTCTAGAATCTTGTGTATGATTTATATACCAATCCGAACATATCAAACATGCAGTGCAGAAAGCATTTAAAGGCCGGATCGTTTGGCATATTTCCCTTGTGGGCCTGGTCCATTAGCTCTGCAAGCGAACAAGTTCTCTTAAGCGAACTTTAAAGTTAGTTTTGTTTACCTTCACTGACGCCTGTTTTGACCATGCAGCGCTTATGCACTTTTTTCACTTGTTTCTTTACCACTTCAGGTATATCCCACTGTGTGGGAGTTTTTCTTATAAAAAAAATCGTATGATAAACTTTTATTTAATAAGAACTTACGGCTTGATGTGGCGTTATCTCGCAGCACAAAACAAGCAATGCCAACGTTACGCATAACGTTTTGGAGTACATTGCAAAAACCACCGAAGTTTTACTACTGTTCAATTTGTCCGGATTAAACTCTCAAACAAGTAGCTATTGCCTGTCGACCCAAAACTAAGGCTTGCTTTGAAATATGTCTACTTATATAGCTGATCATCTTGGCGTTGTTAAATGCCTAAAGTATAATACCTATTATTCTACAGACAATTCCTGCCTGCGCTCCGTCAGATACTTGACTGGCACTTTAATCACTGTGTATTCGAGGTGGGCGGTTCGGCGCTTCTACGACAGCACGCAGCTGCCGTGGTCGTGGCGATTGTGGCGAGCGGGGAGTGTGGTGCATGCGATATTGAGGCGCAACAATTGTTCTTGGAGCCATTGCACAACTGCTGCTGTAGCTGGCTGCACAAGGCAACGCGTAGCAACGGTCTCAAGGATGTGAGTGAAGTGTTCTAGATGCCATCAAGTACTATTCTCATTTTATATCTATTACATATAGTACACTCAGCTGACGCTCTTGAGTGCGTTGCTGTATGCCGTTAGCTGGTTCTCTCGTCATGGATACCTGGGCACCGCGTCCTTTCCACAGTTTCTGCGCAAAATTCTCCCTGAATTCGTTTGTTCAGCTGGGTTTGTTGCATGTGTGCAGCAGTTGACGTGAGTAACTTGACAGGTGATCTCTTAATTAGTTAATCAGTTTTAATAACTACCTCTCAATCAAACACAGACGCAGCTCTATAATTTTACGCAGCTTCAGTGATCGGCGCAACGTGCACGCCCCATTGCCGAATGTGGGGGCGGTGTTGATGAACGACTATGGGCCGCAACTGATTGTAAGCGATACGTATCCAGTGCAGATGCTAAGTAATGTTTGGGCTCTGCTTGAGCCACCACTGGAGGATGGCATGAAGCCACTATTTGAAGCGCTGCTTCAACCTGCTGTGCTGGAGCCCTTGGCCGAGTATTTAAAGCAGTTGAGCACACGTCTGAATCGCTTTCTGGCCAGCAACTTTTTTGCTCGCAGCGAACTGAAGTTTGTCTATCAGCTACTGCGAACCGATGGCTTTGAAACTTATTTGTCACGCACGCAACTGCTTCAGGTGGTTTATAACTATCTGTGCTCTTTAAGCGCTGCGCAGGCCAAGCCAATGAAGAGCATATTCCATCGGTACATCTTTAGTGGGAAGTATGTGGAGTTAGACGAAAAGTCTTTGCAACTGCTACAAGAAACCTGCATGGAAGTTGTCTACTCGCATTTTATAGCCGTGAGTTTTTATTGAATGGCTGTTTAATGGCCTCATTGACTATTTCTCTTATGCAGGAAAACAGGGATCCCACGTTGACACTCTGCTATACTCAAGCGCCTGTGTTGATGCCTGACTGGCCTTATTTTCAATTACGTCTGCTGCTTAACAATTATTTGCAAAATGTACAGCAGGTTCCTGCGGTTATATACTCAGGTGAGTCAATACACAAATTCTAATTACTTAGCTTTAATTGAATGCCTCCCACAGAAAATCAGGTGGTACGCATGACCTTCAGCTTTGTGCAGCAATTAGAACAGCAGGGTTTGGAAATTGTCAGCCCACTTGAAAAGTTAATGTATCTGATGATAGCCTTTATGGGTCCCGATAGTCAGTTTCTGGAGCCAGAGCTGCATAATCTACTGCAGACGCAATTGCTCGATTTCTACGCGCAGAATAAAACGCACAATTTTGACTTTGAGGCTACATTTGAGGACAAGGCCAATTTCGAACCACTATACTATCTGTTTGTAAACCACTTCGAAGCGGCAAGCTATGGCGATGAGCTATTTAGCTCGTTAGTGCTGCTCCCGCTGGCTCAGAAGTATGATAACAAGTGGCGTAGACGCATCTGGTCCGAGCATGTGCAGGCAATGCGCTTTTTGAATTGTGATGAGAGTTTGGTATGTGCTGGAATTATCTTGTATTTAAATATTGTCTAATACTGTTCCACTTTCCAGTTGATTGGCGGACTGGATGCTTATCTACAGCCCATAGAGGAGGAGCCCTCACTTGTAAAACTTTATGGAGATGCACTGCAGCGTCAGCTGGTTCGTCCTGGCAGCATAGCCCACACAATTGCCAAGCATCATTTTAACAATTCACAAGCCATACAGAAATCCAAGTTATTTTGAGCATCTGCACAGAAATTGATTATTTATGAATATTAGTATTGGCTTAAGAAACGTTTTATTGGGCTAATTAAGTTGCCGTGATATAGCTTGTAATTTCTTCAAAGCAAAATGCATATGTATAATTGAATCATAAGCTTTTATATTTGTTGTCTGGCTGAACTGCGATTGTGTGCCCACAAGGCCCACTTAGATTATGAAAACAATTAATATTGCGGTTTAGTGTTTTTCTTGAGTCAGGGATTGTAATTCAATTACATGCTTGAGTGGACCTACTGCACTATTACGTAAGAAAGAATGTACAGCGACAGATATATGTGCAGATAAAGATATATGTCGTTCTTAATTGTATGCGCGTTAACTATTAACTGTTTCCAGCAGGTTAACTGTGGACGACGGCACATAGAGAGAGCTCCACTATCACCCACAATTAATTAACATCACTTGACTTATTGACAACTGACAAATGCCGCACATGGGCCCCGTCTTGGTCGTAGCGACTGTCGTCTACAGTTACCCACGACTGCTGATAAAAATATATGTAATTATAATGAACGCAATTGAAAGGCCACAGCTAATTAAATTATAGGCCGTATGTCAGTATGTGTATGCCGAATGTGAGTGTGTGTGTGTGTGTGTGTGCATTCATATTCAAACGTAACTACAGAACTACAGTCAAATGTCAAGTCATAAGGTCTTCGTGTCGCATGCAGCGTATTTGTAATATATTATATGATTTCTACACCCAACAATCATCGTATTAAGCACTTGTCGGTAGATCTTCTAAGTTAAAACAGGCGTTCTTAATAAATTTAAGATTTTCAAATGCCAAATAGGTCATTAACATTTAATTAGTATTTTTGAAATGGAAGTCTCCTCAAGCCATACGAAAATTGTGTTCCTTTGTACAACACACATATACTCATACATACACACATACACCCACGCACTCTATGCTCATTTGTATGATGTATGCCTGTGCACATATGTGCTCTTGGCCCCCGCATGTTTGCCAACGTGAATTGCGAAATAACCTCAGGAGTTTTAAGAATTATATTACCTAAAATTTATAAGGGCATAACAGATTTTGTTCTTGGCTGCTCTGACTGGCGCCCATTCAAGCCGTGGAGTTGCTTCAATTTGAGTACATGTGATGGATGTTAGGGCATATCTTCTAGATTTGATATGTACCGAGGCGCTTGCACCAGTTGGGTCTTGTGCTCAACATGAAAAGAGTGTGTGTAATATGAGTAAACATTTTGAGTTTGATTTATTACCATTTTTTTTTTTTTTTTTTGTAATTTCTTGTTTAAAGAACGCCTTGTGGTCCTCAGGGGTTGGATTGGTAAGAGAGAGAGAGACCTTGATCTCGAAATTAATATACTAAAGTTTGTTTTAATTAACAGTATCTGGCATTATCTGTTCAATAAATGGGCAAAGTATATCGAAAGTAAACAATTTGAATATATAACTTCTCATATCGCAGGGGAAGCACTTCATATTCCATTGCATATTTATTTGCATTGAGACAAAACAATAAAATATCGTACAATATTAGTTAATAAATTAATTTTGGCCTTACTGCCAACAATTTGAGAATTTAAACAGGACTCAAGTGTGCAGCTTTCAGTACATAAATGACGCCACATGAATAGCAATGTCCATGAGTGCATGCAAGGGTAAAACTAAACTAACCACCCTAATGGGTAGTTGGAATTCATTTATGAATCAAAGTGGTGATGGTGATAGAGACGGGTAGTCATAGTTATATGCATATACGTACATAGACATAGATATATGTACAAATATGTACAGCTGTGGGGAGGCACATTTTCACTCCTAACTTCATCCACATTGAGTGGAAGTTTCAGTGGTGTTGCACGTTTCAGCGATTTGTCATCGATCACGTCACAGCTTTGCCGGCGAGCAATTGCCTGCTACAGCTCAGTTGTTTTTGTTGTATTTGTATTTGTATTTTTTGTTGTTTTTTTAATGCGTTTGGGTTCGTCGGCTCGTTTGTGCCGATGGAACCGTCCGCTATATACAGTTGCTTTTGCTGATCGCGCGAACGTTTCGTTTCAGTTGCTCTTTGGCTCTCTGCACGTGCGGTGCCTCCGGCTTGGTGTCGCCTTTGCCAACGTCTGAGTTTTTTTGGCCACGCTGGCTGTATTGTGTGGCTGTGTGCTTGAAGTACATTTCAATTTCTTCCAGTGAATAAGAAATCATATAAATAAAATCGTTTTATTTTGGGTAGCTGCTTAAAAAATAGCTATTTACACTTTTGCATGAGCTCTAGCGGCCCATGTACACATGTACCTGGCTATTTATTTTTGAAACGAGCCCCACAGTCGGCGGTGGGTGGGTTTTGTGTGTTTTCTAAGTGCTATCTTGAAAGCATACTTAATTAGTGGAAAATGCATTTACCAGCCAGCTAAACATATTTAATGCATGAGTAAAATTTTTAAGTGCGACCGCGTTCCAAAAGTTTGCCGCGTTTCTTTTTACAGTTTCGTATTTCAAAGATTCACGTTAAAAAATCTTTACTTGCACACTCATCTACAATTATATGAATAAATATGCATATTATAACTATATAATTATATACTTGGCCACTTGCCTACAGCTGATAATAGGTTTTTCTCGGTATTGAATTGTGTTTCATTTGGACAATCTGTATATATTCATATACATATACATATATATATATATATATATTGTTGGCAGTATTGTCTCCGCCATGCAGATAATAAAACTGTTTGCATAATTTTTTGTGTTTACCTTTAGCTGAATAGTTTATTTACCATATCAGTTGGTACACAAATATTACACTAACTTCATGGAGAGGCACAATTAACCGTCTTCAAATAAGTACACAAAAAAAAAACCAGTTAATTCTCTATTGGATTTTAAGCGCCTTTAACAGCTCTCGGTAAGTTATTTAAGACTTGAAATAATTAAATTAGTGAGTAGCTAAAGCCTCTTAAAGACATAAATTGGCATTTATGTATAATTTGCTTAGTTGTTTTAGATTATGGTCATGTGGCATTCCATCCGGTGTGTGCGAAAGAATGTTTATCTTTTAATTTTGGAATTGAATGCTTAAGCTTTTCAGATTGCTCGTAAACAAAAACAGATTTTTATTGGATTTTTCCCGACCCGAAAAAGTTCGCTTAGCTTAGCATTCTTATCAAAAACAATATTCGCGATTAAAAGAAAGCCTGCTCACGAAAATTATACCTACTTAGGCATATGTAAATTAGCTGATGCAAATAAATGCATTTCTATATATGTAGTGAATGTGTACATTTTGTATTCTGCTTTAAGTGTCTCTTAGTTTAAAACGCACTTGAACTTGAATGCCGTAACAAAACTATGTAATAATCGCGTTTTGGCGCTCTGCTCAGATTCTCCCGACTGAATGTCTCTTCGCTTCGTTAGACTAGCTCTTTGCTGTAGTCAATGTCTGGCATAAATCATTGCAATATATGGCCGTGGTACTCTTTGTACGTCTCAGAGTATTTGCTAATCGGACTGATCTTAAGTGCTTCTAATGTGTGGAATAAGACGAGGCATAGTTTACAGTCACTTGTTGCAGGAGAGACTTATATACATACTGCATATTTATATCATATATGCATGTACATTTATTATAAATAATCTAGTCTCCGGTTACCTCGTTTTCTATGCACTTTGAAATGCAATATAAGCTGCGGTCGCGTGTCTAGTTTCATTTTGACACTATCCGAAAAAATAGCGTCATATCTTAGTGTACAAATATTTCATATTTGTGTCAGGCAAAGCTCCTCTGTCTCATTATGTTGACTTTGAACATTACAATCGATTTGGGGCTGTACTATTACTAATTATGATCAAGGAAACATAGTAGTGATAACGAATTTCCTATAGATAAAAATGTTGTATTGATATCAAATTGATACGAGCATTCGATAACTCATTGGCTCGAATTGCATAGTATTTCTGATATTCATATTTCGTTATAGTTTAAAGAGTCACCTACTTTTTTTTTCAGTGTATGTCATTTTAAGAACATAGCGCCATGAGTACACCTGCTGTCAACAAAAGTACACAAAGTTGAGTTTCAAGGTATCAGCTTTCCTGCTTTGACGGCATCTGCTGTCAAAGGAGCTGCGCATGCGCTGTTTACCCAATCAACCCTAGTTGCCATTGAATGTGACGAACCTTTTTAAGGGGTTGCATTTAGGGGCTGCACCCTGCACAAGCATGAGAACATTATTGTACAACCAAACAAATATATGGTCTTGTGTTGTCGAAAACTTTTGTTGGTAATGAGTGCAATGTGTTCCACTGTGCAAAGCGAGGTCAGAAAATCTAACTGGTAGCCAAACTGGAATATGAATTCTATATCAGAGAGAAATCTAGTCCGCAGCCAATTCGATGTGCATTCGTTGACCGACCTATCGACAAAATACACCAAACGCGACTGATGGTCTAATAGTTTCTGACTTTTGACTTCTCAATAAACTGGCTGGGGACGGCAAAAGAGCAGCAGAGCAGAGCAGCTGAGCAACATAACGACATAGCTGGGAAAAGGCGAACAAGTGGCGCTAGTGTCGTGGCTTTTCATGTCAGCAGCAGACAATAAATAATGAAAATATGACATTGCGAGCACAAAGAAAAGTCATAGGAATGTTCGGACTCTGGGAGAAAATGCAAAGCCGACTACTAAAGTATTAAATCATTGACCTTGTGAACCTTGACAAACCGAGAATACAGAGAAATACCCAGTCGAGGCGCAAAAAAAAGAAAAAAGAACACGAACAAACAGACTGCAATCGAAGATAAGTGAGGTGGGTGTGTAGCCGGATGGATGGGGAGGGCAGGAGACGGGGTCTAGTCACAACGGAAATGCTCAGAAAGCGACTTGGAAATTACACAAAAGCCTTCAAGCTACGAAAATAGCAATCGCTAGCGCTCGCTGAAACGCGAACAATTTTCACCTTTTCGCCACATTTTCCGCTTTTAATCAAGATTTATGGCAATTGACAGAACAGACAGAGTCCAGAACTGATGCGGATTGGGGTTAGGTGGTCAGCAGTCAGCAGTCAGCGGTGCTAAGCAAACGGCTCGTGTTTCGCTAAACAAAGCGGTGCACAAAAACCAAATCTTCTGGTACTGGTAGCGGCTATTAATTGAATACGACTTTAATTAAAATACGCGTAATTCACGAAGACTCAAGGAACCTGACCTCAGCGAGTGCCCAGACCACTTGAAGATTAGAATTTGGTGCTTTGATGTGTGTTGTGGGGTCTCAATTTGCGTCTGATTGAAGGGGCAAATTCTTTTTTTTTTTCTTTCTGTTGTTTCTCAGTTTTGTATTTTTAAAAGAAGGTCTGCCGTCCGCAATAATTTTAATAAAAATACACTTTAACTCTAGCGAAATTTGCAAACGAGCTCGTCTTGTTCTGTCCGCTCATAAGAATGTAGTCCGAGTGAGCGCATTTAAAATTAATGAAGAGCTTTGTGCAGTGGACCCAATCATTGGGCGAATGCCTACGATTCCCCTGAATATACCATTGTGTGCTGAACTGTAAAATTATAAGATGATGTGAGTTAGACCCAAACATAATACCATAATTAAAAGAGGATAGCTGTCAAAGATGCCAGACCGATTTACAAATACCTCTGGGTATTATCTGTTGAGCTGCAGATCAAATATGAATTGTGAATTGTTCAGATTATGAAGCTACTCGAAAGCATTTTGCTATTAGCTAGTTGAAGTTCAAGTCGCTGATTAGCTATCTCCAGACTAAGCCTTGAATTAGCTAACATGGTGTTTGGCAGCTCGTGCAAATGACCCAATTAACATTGGCTTGAGCATGATTATGAATAACTTTCTAACTGTTGCATGCTTGAAATTATGCTTGTTGCGTGCCTCAATGCAGTTTCCATTCACCATTACTGGCCGAAATTGTGGCCAAAGTATTTAGCAAGTAATTAGTATATAATGCTAAATACTAATTAAGTTATGAAAGCTCCAAGCAACCCCGGCACATGACTAACTTGTATACATACATACATACATGTATATATATACCAAAATATATATATATAGTTTAGTATACGAGTTGCATACGTTGCTCAGTCTTCGGCTGGAGCTTGTGTGCATGCTTCAATTCATTTTTGGCATGAATAAAATTAATGTAAGTAAATTTGTATGCACTATTTTTTTAATTTTTATTTTTTGTCTTATTATACATGAAAAAATGCATTTATGCATATATTGGCTTACGTGCGCCCTTGGGTTTTAAAGACACTTTAAACAATGTGAGAATTAATAAAATCACCTTTACGCTTGCCTTTTGTGTGAACATTTTTATAGGTGCTTCTGGACTTGAAATGATGATATTTTAAGTACTAATCGGTTGAGCTCATATATTATCGTTTTACTGTTAGTTGCACAAAACTGTCGTAAAAATGTCGTCAATAATATTTACTGCAGTTGCACGAACCAATATCGCATAACTCGCCTCAAACCTGAAGTCGATTGGCACGAATCTGAAATGATTTGATTGAAATGCGTCATATTTGGGACGTAGGCGAATGCGTAACTTATTTTGTACCCACTTTTATTAGAAACGATTTTAGTTTCTTAAGTTATGGCAAACTTGCATGGAATTTACTGGACGGCCGCCTAATCGTTGGCACTTTTATGATTTGCGATGAATTTCGTAAGAATTATTTTTTGTCGAGCTAACTTTCTTTACTGCGAAGCGTTGAAAGCGAACATAAAAACGAATTCGAATCACATTGGCATTGATTTCGTCAAATCAATTTTCCTTATGCTCGTAATACTTTTTTTTATTGGAATTTTAATGCCGGCAGCATTGTTTCGTCCTTGTGTTACTTATATATGGATATACGAAGTACTTATATATTTGTTTTTGTAGATTTTTGCACTTAATTTATGTTGCCGCAAATGAAGCAAATAAAATCTGCAGTCACAGCAAACACCCACACACAGCTCAGCAGTTGAGCAGTTGAGCAGTCCAATGGCCCGCATCCGGGGACAGCCGGCTCTTGGCTCTTGGGTCTTGGGTACTTACTGAATGGCATTCCATTTCTGAGTCGTAAATATATGCTGCCGCAATTTTACGACTTTAAATCATAAAAGGAATACATCGCTTATTGGAATCCTGCTCTCCCAGCAGACCAACAAAGTATACATACATACAGACAGGCGGCCTTCCCTTGACATAAAAACTCGCGAAATAATATTTATGACACTTTTCAATGCAAATTTACAGCCCAGAAATAATATGAAATACTTGTACTTACATAAACAAATGCCAGGCATAAAAAACACCAAAACTTTTCCAACTTCCGAGTGGGCAAAGATGCCATCAGCTTTTACGCCCCTGCGGTTATTGAAAGAGTTGAAACTAATGCTGCATATCAGATGACTTCTCGGGCTGACATATTTCGAAATATTTAAATTTCTCTCACAGACAGCTGCCCTTGACAGGAAAGGCTTACATCTTGATTTGAAGGCTTTGAAGTAACAAGTTTTAAAGTTATTCAATATATTAAAAAGAAAATTTAAAAACGAATATTTATTCATTGGCATTGGAAAGCCAAATGATTGTGACTAATTTTTTTTGGAATTGTAAAAGGTTAACAAACCTAGCAAAATCTATGATAAATTAAATTTGAAGTGCTTGGGAATTGTTTTTATGATGTGGCTTCTGAATCGAAGTTGAGCTTAACGCCGAAGAGACGCAATTAAATTTTGTCTGCGGCTCATGCTCTGAGAGAAACCTGTTTAATGATTTCATATTTCGTTCTGATAAAAAATAAACTCATCTTTATTCAATTTCTTGGAACATGTTTGACTCGAAACATATTGAAGCAATTTCTCAATACACTCAATAGAACTCGGCTGAACAGGCAACAAACACGAATCCCGATGTGCTTTTTGTTGCCACGGGTTCTTCAAGAAAGAAACTTGAGCGCTTTTTCAACAGGGTGTTTGTCGCTTCTACGAAGTTTCAACTTTAGACATGAAGAAACTTTTGCTGCGTACTCGTATGACAATTAGGCAGTTTCTGTGGGTGGCAATAAATATTCGTTTTAAAGACTTTAATTCCTTGTATAAAAGACGAACATTTCTCTTTTAGGTACGCTTGGTTTTCAATTTCACTTCGCTGTTTAAGCTCACACTAATCGTCATAATTTGTAAAAGTCAGTTGAAATACGTATCAGATTTTCAGATGTTAATTGGTCGAAATGTCAAAGGATTTCACTTAAGCTCGTCTTTGAACTTTGACTGGCTTTGTAGGCGAATATAACAGGATTTATGTATTAGAATGTTTTCGCTAGTTTTCGGTCCAGCTTTATTTAATATTAAAGTTTGCTTGCATTAAGTTAATCGAGCCACGCCCCATGCCTCTGTAATACTGTCCAAATCAGCACACGCTTGACTTGTTTGACTTTTCTTGTATGTTTTTGACACTTTTTTTGTTGCCATACTGCCAGCTTGTTGTTCTCTATGTCAGTACACAGGAGTCTGACTGTTAATCAGCTTTGATGTGCATCACGGATAGCCCTGTCCATCCAAACACACACACACACACATACGCATACACGCATACACATAAACAAACACACAGAGACCGTGGCTTATGTGGCCACAGCACCACATGGAACATTTAGCCACGTGGGTGGCTATGTGCTACATATTGTAGAAGTTGTCCCTAAACAACCGCTGGCTGTCGGAAAGTTTTCGGTTTTGTGCGTGCCGTCTTACTGATTACCATTTGGACATGTATCGCTTCTCATCTAGTATAAAAACGATTGATATCAATATTAGGGCATAAACTTTGGGCCTCAGTTCGACACGGAAAGCACGTTCAAACGGTCATCACAATACACGATTATCCATGGGCCATGGTCTATGTTTTCCCATTGTGATGATGTTTTGTCATTAAGAGCTGCTGCCTCAGCATTGGCAGGTCTTTACATGAGCGTCACCATATTTTATTGTTGCTCTTTTTTGTATCGTCTTATAATTGAGGTCATGTAATAAAATTTATATATATAAAATATACATATATATTCTTTATTTGTATGGCTGTTCATGGTCAAGGTAGAAGTGTGTACTTGCGATTTAATAGCGTGTATTCACATTTTTGATGGTGAGAATGCCAGCAAACAAATGCCCTAAGTGTTCTGCTTACGGATGATATAGAAGAGGCAATTTTTGGCTTTATAGCCATATCCTTTGACAGGGCTATTCTAATTTCGTTCCCTTGAAAAAATCGCAACTCTTTACGACTACGTTACAAAGTTAAATTTATCTCATGGCCATTAAGCAGGCAGCTCCCAGCCTACATTTAATTCGCTCATATACCAGAGGGCGTAGATCCGGCTTTATATGGTATATCCATGCCTTGGGGCGCACAGACCACCAAAGTAGTAAAAATCTTATTTTATTGTAGCAATTGAAATGCGAATGGGCGTTGAATTGAGCCATGAAAAGAAAGCGTAGCAACGCTTAAATACGCATAGGCATAGTCCAATCACAGCAGAAAAATGCGAAATAAAAAAACAACCAAGTTAAAAGCTTGAGAACAACAGAAAAAGTAATACAAATACAAAGGCAGCGTGAAATCACCAACGGAAGCAATTGGCCCATTGTAGGGCCATTAAAAGGGGCCCGCCTGGTGGGTCTCAGCCGTCTTCGTGGCTCGGACAATGGCAACAATTATTCAGATAAGTTTTTTACAACTTTTTCTTGTTGTTTATGCGATGCCTTTTAGCAGCTGTCAAGTGATAGCGTGTGGGGGAGTCGAATGACCGGCGTCTTCTATCTACTCGGCGCTTAGCTAAGAGAAAAAAGTTAATGGCCCCAGCCACAATATTTGGGTTGCGTTGACAGAATGCAAATGAATTTGTTTATAGCGCAATTCATCAAAACTAAGTCAAATCATAAATCAAGAATCTCCATTTAATGTCATCATTAGAAAATGTTTTCATTACAAAGAGTACTCCGCCTCGCCAGCCCGCTAGGCAAGCTGCTGCTGCCAAAACCCTTAACTCCTTCGCATTTGTCGCCTATCAAATTTTCACCTGGCTCTTTTGAAGGCCGTAGGTCAAGGCAAGCTTGCCTTCTGTCGCTAGACGATAAGCGGTCACAAAGTTGTTGGTCCTAAGGTCAAGTCCCGTAGGCCTTGTTGCTTGTTCAACTTACTGTGTGTATATCTGACTGCCTGCCAGCAGCTGTCGTTTGTCCCTGGACACAGCCCACAGCCCGCAGCCCACAGCCCACAGCCCACAGACCCCAGTCCGCTTGGCGTGTGTTTATTGAATTAAGCGCTTAATTGCCTCAATAAATTTGAGCAAATTTTACGTAGCTCGAGTGCAAAGTTCCCACATATTTCACTAAAAAAAAAATTGCATAATTGGCGTAATTATCTCGCGTTTTTATTTAGGTCTCTCGTGTGTCGTTCGCTCTGCCTTAGTTTGCCTCTGACATTCTGTTTTCTAATTGCTCGTGCTGTTTATCTCCTGCATTGACCCACTAATGCTAAGCTGATGCTGCTGAGCCGGAAGACTGCGTGAGAAATTACCGACGCTTTGCAATCAAGTGCTGTAATTCCCTACGAGCTGCCATTTCATATCCTTGTGAATGCTGAATGCAGGGCGCATCGCGCATACGCCAGGTGTGGCTGGGTGAACTGATTCACATGGCAACCATTTTCCCATAGGATCAGAGAGCCCGTTAACCATGATTAATTTGCATCAATTTGTGTTTGTGCTATATTTAGCAAACCAATTTGTACCCGAACACCGATGCAGAGTACTCGGGGCTTAAAATTAGCAGAAAAAGCAGAAAAACCACAATACTTGGAACTGGTTTCACTGCAAGGGTAAATGAGTTGGAATGCCACGACAATTTCGGAAAGCTGCATTCGAATAGTTTGCCATGGAAAATAAATAAAATTTGAATATTCAGCTGAAATCAGTTAAATATATACATATACGTATAGCGCCACATTCTGCTTGCCAATATATTATAAGGGCAGGTTGTCATACCGCCAACATATCACATTTGCATTGTATTTATTTTTGAAATTATTTGTACTTTATTCGCAGGAAAGTAATTGTGGCAGAGCGGGAAAATATTCATTGGTTTGAGTGGGAAAACGAAAGCCCAAAGTGTGTCCTTGATATAAATAGACAACGGAACTAATATAGCTGAAGTGAAGTGCTTGTGTTGAGACAGCAAAAAAAAAAAAAGAATCAACGAAAAGTTGTGGGCATTAGCTAACCACAGAAACCCAAAGCAAACCACTCAAAACGGTATTTTAAGACAAGGATCGACCCAAACGCACACACAGAGCGACATGTCGGATACAACATCGTTTGAAATGGCCTCGGTCGACCGGCCTAACCGTTTCCAAGTGAATCCTGTTAACCATCACAAGAACAACAATGATAACGAAGACCGCAAATCACACGAGCCCCCAGCCGACGAGGTCTACCGCAGGCTGACCAACATCGATGGCGAGCTCCTCGAGGATGACACTTTCGATGCGACACAATTGTTGAACAAACAGCAGCCCAGGCAGCAGAGGTAAGCCCCCATCTATTCCACTCACTTGTGAACATTGAAACTTTTAAGAAATTGTTCATTTTCTACGAAAAGTTGTGTCGTTTACTTTGCCAGTTACTTTCTTGTTTTCATTATGTTCTGATTTCATAAATGGCCTTTTTTTGTTAAACTTTTGAGCACATTTTCTCATGAATATGTGCACGAAAGGGTATTGTATACCCTTTAATTAGCCGCAATTGCCTAGTTGATATAGCCCACAGTTCATTCTACTCTGTGTCGCATACATATAAATTACATCCATGTTGACTCAATTGAAATTGATTTCGATAAGAATAATATTGCGAATTATTATTGTATTTTCTTTTGGCCATGTAATTGGATAGGCAGCCATTCTAAAATTGTTTGCCTGGGCATTGGCTTCGATTTGAACTTGTTGCATCTGCTATCTGATTTGAAAGTTTGTCGACCTGGCTCGGTGGCCGTAGCTTGGAAAGTTCAACAAACAGGCCTTGTCTTAACGCTTCGAGCAGCAGCCTCCAGAGAGAAAGAGACACAGGTCCCCTAATTGAAATAGGAGGCGATGCAACGTCAGCAATGGAACCAATCACAGAAAAAAAAAGAACAGAAGAACAATCGGTATATATTGGCATCCGATGGATGCAGCTGACAGAAGGAATAACTTGGCGTCCATTTGCATTCCCAGCGGCAAATTGAAAATGAGTCTTTTTTGGTCCTTTACTAGAGGTCACGACTGTTAATCAGAGCCAAGCAGCATTGAATTGTGGGGTGTTGAGTGTTGGGTGTAAAGTGACTTTGACAGTTTATTGGTCTGCTGTTAGGGCAATAAATTACAAAATATAAGCAGAAGCCATAAAATAAGAGCCATTTGCATTATTCATTTCCAAATTTATATGCGGAATGAATGGGACTTTTAAGAGTCCACATTATTTCTCTAATTGCCAATTGGCATTTTAATAATTGGCTGCCTTTATCCTGCGACAGTATTAAATGCCAAGGTAGTTAAATATTCATGAAGATTCAATTGAAAATTTTAGAGCGAATCTATAATTAAATAAGCTTAGCCTTAGCCATTGTTATAATGCCTTTCAAATTGATACAATTTCGCAAATTACTTCGATAAGCCGCTTGAAATTGATTCGGTAGTATCAAATGCTCAATATTGAAAATGTACATATTTACACGAGCTCATATCGAGCGCCTTTGGCATTTACGTTATCCTACCGCGTAGGCCTCATAATAGACATCAAGATTGAAGTGTGAAGGGCAGATGTATTGCTCCTACTCTTCTTGCATCCGTTATCTTTTTCTCCATCATTCGTTCATAAAATAGCTTCAAGGCTTAAATGCATTACTTAAGTTCATAAGTCAAGTAAGACGGAAGAACGTAAAGTGGTTTTCGCATTTCTATCTTAACAGGTTTAGCTGAATTAATTAAATCAAAATCTCTTACGCCAACGTATGACAGGGCATAGCACAATATTTAGTCGGAATTTTCAAAGTAACCTCTCTCGTAGCTTCAGGCCGCTGTTAAAGCCAATTGCTAAAACCACGTGAGTGCACATTAAACAGAAATCAGTAGGGATTTAGTCAGTCAGTCATGCATCGCATCATCAGCAACAACAACAACAACAGAAATAGCAATAGCAACCAGCATAATAATCATGTAAGCCAGTCGCCGGTTTCAGGTTCTGTCTGCTCGAGTGACTGTGTCCTGCGGCTTTGTGAAGCCCACATGGCCAGTACACCTTGGCTAAAAAGAGCAGCAGAACTGAAATTGGTCTTTTGTTCAACGAGTTCAAATGGCGCGTAATGAAATTTGTTTCACTTAAATTTCAAAATTGAGCTGTAAATGAAATAAAAATCAGCAAGCGCATAGCATGAATAGGACGTCCGACGCCAGTTTCCAAATGATATGGATACGATTGTGTATGTTAAAGAGAAAACTTTTTGTAAAATTTGCCCAGGGCTGCTTTTCTGTTCTGCCCAACTTTATTATTTTTAATGTTAAAGGTCTTGGCACTTGGATGTTAAATGTACATTTGTCATGCCGAAATGAGCAGAGACCTTTTTAATCTTTTTTAAAGCGAACTTTGTTTTTGTTTTGCAGGCAATCCATCAAGAGTAGTTTTCGCGATAAGGATAAGCCCTCGCGCTTTAAGGACTTGCAGACAACAACGCGTTTTCAAGTGGAGCCACAAAATGAGGAATCCGACGGTTCGAATGATTCGCAGGAGGAACGTGAGCTGCTGGACAATGAATACGATACAAAATATGGTAAAAGTTTTCGGTAAGTTCATTAAATTTTATTACATTTATTATTCTTGTTAATTGAATTTTCATTCATTCAGGCACTTTACACGCGAGGCCCTGCCACGTCTGGATAATTATCGCAACATGATGTCCATACAGGCCGCCTACCGTCCAACGCTCGACGAGCTGCACAATGCAACGCTGACGGGGAAAGTGAGTATCCTTTAGAGCCCTACATCGCCTCCGCTGTCCTGGCTATCTCAATTTATATTCATATAACGTAAATTTATCGCCCCATATTAGGTGCTAGGGGCAAATTTAAATTTAAACCAATTCGTGAACAATTTAACACCAGGCAACGGCCTGGCATCGAGACGGAAAATTCACAGCCGTTGCCAGAGCATTTTAACCTACTCCTGTGCTTGACACTGCAAATTGTAGCTGCCACGAGAAGTGTCAAGTAGCCTGTGGCACTGTGCTCTCTTCTTCTACCGCTCATTCGCTCTGTGAGCATTTTACGTTGGCAGCAAAACAGTCAACA
Source organism: Drosophila hamatofila (assembly GCA_035045345.1). Lineage (NCBI taxonomy): Eukaryota > Metazoa > Arthropoda > Insecta > Diptera > Drosophilidae > Drosophila > Drosophila hamatofila. The sequence continues at coordinate 9,173,552 of JAWNPA010000052.1, read as the reverse complement.
GTTGGGGTCATTAGCATAGTGCGTGGGTTCGAGGAACGTTCTGCTCTGGTGCGTCCTCGGTAAACAGACGAAAGCTGTTGATTGTAAGAAACCACTGCAACCACTGAAACCGCTGCAATCTTCTAGACTGAAATGCAGCTTTTTTGGATTTAATTAAATGCAAACTAAATACAACATTGATTGCTATTTTTCTGGATGGCACTTGAACGCGATTTTTCCGACTCTTTGCACTCGCCTCACACTCGGGAAACTTTTAGGGCCGCTGACTTTTCAATTGACTTTCGCGTTTGGCTTTTAAGTTCACACGTGCGGTTGGTGGGTAAGACAAAAAGCATTACAATGTGTCACTGCTTGTTATTCTAAAAGCGACTTTTTTTCTGACGCCTTTATCTGACTCTGTCGCGACTTTGAATTGAAAGTCTTTTGTCAATGCCAGCCGAGTGTTAAGAAGTTAAGAGACGTTTCCTTCTGAAAATTTCACTTCGCCTTTTGTGTAGACTTATAATAGACTCGTATATGAGTTTTCATTTGTGTGTGTAGCCATCATCAAATATACGCAATTTGTAATGCAATCAATTACCACTAATTGGTTTTCCACTTTCGAATAATTTGTTCTGCGAATTCGTGTTGTAGTGGGCGTCAATTGAAATTGAAATGAAAAAATAATCAATTGTTTTAGAAGTTCAAAATGTGAGCAATTGTTTTCGAAGCCATGAACCTTGATTAAATTGTCTTAAAAGTTATCAAAACGTGTTCTCGGGAGTTTCTCAAAGCGAGAGAAAAAGTTATGCTGTGCGCCACATGCGTCTGCGGTTGCGGTGGCGTATGATTAATTTGATGAATAACTGCAAAGCTGTCAAGTGCTATAAGGCAGTTGACCTGCTGTTAAGTTGACAGGCAACGCATCGGGCGTCGGGAGTCGGGAGTCGGGAGTCGGGAGCCTTTGAAGGGCAATCCCACATACAACCCACGAGGCATCATCTATCACCGCTAGGCAGCTTTATTGAATATGACTTTGGCTTTTCTCTTTCGCAGAACACGCACAGCCTGCAACGCAACCGGGATCCGGAGGCGGATAACACGAACGGCCTCCTCAAATTTGGCTGGATCAAAGGTGTACTCATACGATGCCTGCTAAATATATGGGGTGTAATGCTCTTTCTGCGTCTCAGCTGGGTGGTGGGGCAGGCGGGCATCATCGAGGGGTTTATTCTAATACTGACAACGACCGCTGTCACGACCATAACAGCGCTGTCAATGTCGGCGATAAGCACGAACGGCGTCATCAAAGGAGGTAGGTCCCGTGTCATTGTCAGCTGCGTCTGCTTAGTTGTTTTTAAATGATTTTTAATATGTCTGCCTAGGTGGCACCTATTACATGATATCCCGCTCCCTGGGCCCCGAGTTTGGGGGCTCTATTGGACTAATTTTTTCGCTGGCAAACGTTGTCGCCTGCGCCATGTACGTGGTTGGCTTCTGCGAGTCTCTGCAGGCCATGATGCAGGGCATGGATGTGTCAATCGTTGATGGTGGTGTCACGGACGTGCGCATCGTCGGCAGCACCACCATACTGCTCCTGCTGATTATCGTTGTGGTTGGCATGGAGTGGGAGGCAAAGGTGCGTATGATTAATTTTTGCCGCCTAATGAATTCCGCTCAGTTGCGCTTCTATTGCGCCCGCACAACATCCTTCCTTATATTCCTTAGGCACAAATCGGTCTCCTTTTCATTCTGCTGGCTGCCATTGCTGACTTCATCATTGGCAGCATAATTGGGCCCAAGAACGAGGGAGAGCGGGCCAAGGGCTTCATCGGCTACAATGGTGAGTAACAGCCAACGCGTCGCCAATGAACAAGCTTTTAATCAAATCTAATGTAGCAACGCTATTCCACACAAATCTGTTTCCGGACTACCGCACGGAGGGTTATGTCAGTCACGATTTCTTCTCGGTGTTTGCCATCTTCTTCCCTGCCGCCACCGGCATTTTGGCGGGCGCCAATATTTCGGGCGACTTGAAGGTGCGTCACAGATGCGTCTCTAACAATTTATAAGCCATTCTCAGCTTCTTTGTATTTTAGGACCCCCAAAAATCTATACCCAAAGGCACCATTCTGGCTATCGTTATCACAACGGCCACCTATATGTTAATGGTTCTGATCTGCGGAGGCACCGTGGCTCGCGATGCCACCGGCTATGTGGTGGATGCTCTGAACGGTTCCCTCGCATTTCTAAACTGCTCTTCAAGTAGGCTACATTGTGCTTCCGGTTCGCTTAACGAAGTACTCTAATTAAATTTTGCACAGCGTCCACAGGCACTTGCCTCTATGGACTACAGAATTCGTTTCAGGTAATTGAGTTAGTGTCTGGCTTTGGGCCTCTCATCTATGCCGGTTGTTTTGCTGCCACGTTGTCATCAGCTTTGGCCAGTTTGGTTTCTGCCCCAAAGGTTTTTCAGGTAAGTGTTTGTTGACATTGTTCGGGCCGCTCCAATAGCCTTCAAAATTTGCATCTGTTGGCAGGCTTTGTGCAAGGATGAGCTGTATCCAAAGATCGTTTGGTTCGCAAAGGGCTACGGCAAAAACAACGAGCCAGTGCGTGGCTATGTCCTAACTTTCTTTATAGCAATGATGTAAGTAACTTGATTAATGTGTGAGCGAACGAAAACTGAGTATAATGAGAATGCATCTGTGTTTGCATCTTGTAGTTTCATACTGGTTGGGGACCTCAACTCGATTGCACCGCTCATCTCCAACTTCTTTCTGGCTGCATACATGTTAATCAACTTCAGCACATTCCATGCCAGTTTGGCCAAGCCTGTTGGCTGGCGGCCAACATTTAAGGTGAGTGCTCGTGTTTGCCAGGTCCTCAGATTTCTTGAACACAGTTCCCCTTTCACCTCAGTATTACAACATGTGGCTGAGCCTTTTGGGCTCCATACTGTGCGTAGCGGTCATGTTTTTAATTTCGTGGGCCACTGCTCTCATCACCTTCTGTGCGGTGCTGGCATTGTACTTAATTGTTGCCTACCGCAAGCCGGACGTCAACTGGGGCTCCACCACTCAGGCGCAGACGTACAAGAACGCCCTGATGTCCGTGCAGCAGCTGAACAATGTGGAGGATCATGTGAAGAACTATCGCCCGCAGATACTTGTTCTGTCCGGCCTGCCCAACACCCGGCCGGTGCTGGTGGACTTTGCCTATATGCTGACAAAGAATCTTTCGCTGCTGGTTTGTGGACATGTGCTGCGCGGATCCGGTTCGCAGAAGTATCGTAACTACCTGAAGGAGCGCGCTTCCAACTGGTTCCAGAAGCATCGCGTCAAGGGCTTCTATGCACTGATCGATGGCGAGGACTTTGAGGCTGGCACCCGCGCCCTCATGCAGGCGACGGGCATTGGAAAGCTGAAGCCTAACATTATACTGATGGGCTACAAAACCGACTGGCAGACGTGCGACCGAAAGGAACTGGTGCAATATTTCAATGTCATGCACAAAGTGAGTGGCAGCTGCATGAATTGTCAAGTTGGAAGCTATTTCTATTTGATGCTGCTCTAATTTCGCCCACAGGCTTTGGATATGTATCTCTCAGTGGCCATTTTGCGTGTGCCCCAGGGATTGGATTGCTCGCAGCTGCTGGGCTCTCCGGACAGCAATTGGACGACAGCCAACTGCAGTCTGGATGTGCCACGAACGCTGCAGCCCAATGAGAGCTCCAACGACTTGCAGGCTAGCGACGCACGGCATGTTCTCAGTGGCAGCGTTGACTCATTGAGTCGCAATGTATCTCAGGGTAAGTTGGCTCCGGCTTCCGCCAGCCATTTATTAATGCTGAACTTTTTCAATTACTTTTGCATGGACTTTCAAAAACCAAATGCGCACCTGTGCACAATTAATCAAATTATAATTTACAACCACAATTTATCAATGCACCACCAAACACAACCCAACTGCAACTGCAACTGCAACTGTAACCACAAACTCTTAGATGCCGCAAACAAGTTGGCTTCCGCTGGCAATGGCCTGAAATTTGTCAAAAGTAAGTATTAGCTATGAAAGCAAGGATGCAAAACTCGATGTTCTTTATTTCCATAAATATTTGATGCTGCGTTCCGTTTGTGTGTGTCCTACCTGTTCCTAATCCATTCTCTGTTTCCAAATCCATTTCCGCTTTATTTTTCTATTGCTGATTCTGTTTCTATTTCGTAGTACGGTTCAAGCAAAGCCTACGTAGAATACGCTCTTGGGCAGGTGATATTGAGTGTAAGATCTATTTTACGTGTTTTAAGGTAATTGATTGGAATGTGAAGTGATGTTATTGTAGGGTTGCTGTCAGTAGGTAAATATATACATATGTATGAGCAGACTCTAGGCCAGAAAGCGCCAACTCCCAAAGCAATTCCACACCTCGCACTGTGCATGTTCTGCATGCATAATGGCTTAGCTTCCACCCTTGACTGTCCGCTCTGTCGCCTTTTATGGCCATATTAATTGCTATTGTCGCATGCAACAAATTCATAACTAACTGAAAACTACTTAATGTAATGATTTACCAACCAACCACTGACTGCCAACTTGTTCATGTCCCAGCAACGTGGAGGCATCAACGTAATCGGGGCCGTAAACGCAGTCGCAGTCGCAGCCGCAGCCGCCGCCGCAGTCAGCGCCAGCTGTGACAAAACCCTTTCGGCAATTTGTTGCGCTCAAATTAAGGAATGCCCGTAAATTTGAATATAAATTTATACAATGTCCCCTAAAAGCACGAGCCCAAAAACTGTGCGGACTACATGTGGAGTCGTTTCAAGGCCGCAGCCCGAAAAATGGCGCCAGGGGGCAGCGGCGGCGGCGGTGGCATCGGGGGTGACACAGCACGTGCATGTTTTAAGCATTGTTTTGCATAACATTTCCCAATTTGAAAATAAATTGTGTAAATATGAGAATGGGCCACAAAGAATAGCATAAAACTGTTTTGTTTATGGTACTTACTGAAACAATGGCAATGTGGCCTGGCCCTAATAATTCATGCTAGTTCTAATTGACTCTGCATGGCCTTTGTACTGCATTCAATATACCCATATTTATGACGTTTGATATATTGAAATATTTATTATTCCTTATTCCCATAGCATCCAGTACCAGTGACTTATCATTCATAGCAGGCAACCAGGTGAAGGATGTGTCCGGATTGCCCGATCCCCTGGATGCCAAGACAACAAATGAGCTGGTAAGTGGGACAGATCATTTGGAGATAAATTGTGCTCAATTTGCCAACATATACACCCTCACACATAGCCCAATACACTGAGGAAATCTAAAGCAAAACACGACGATCCCGTCTCGCTCTATAGAGGACCAGGCGGCGTGGAGCTTCCCAAAGATGTGCTGGCTGACTTGACTCAATTTACGCGAAAACGTAGCCACGCCGTCATCGATGTCTGGTGGTTGTACGACGACGGCGGGCTCACCTTGCTGCTGCCTTACATCATAAGCACTCGACGCACCTGGCAATCATGTAAATTGAGGTAAGCTGCAAGTGAGGGCAAGGCAACCATTCCCTGCTGAAAACCACATTGTTTGCCTCCCAAGGCGGTTTTGAAGCCTGCGGATATGCGAGTGCGGATTTATTTGGCATGAATTGAATTTTATTCAAATATGCCAGCACGAGGCAGGACCTTTTCGCTCATGACAGGATACTTTTCCGTCGAGTTCCATGGGAGTTGCGCGTTGAAATAAAAAAAAACCAGGCATGCACAATAAGTAGCTTCAGCAGACTCCAGAGTGTAGTAAGCATGCCTAAGGCAGGTCTCAGTTCGACTGACTGACTGACAGAGGCAATGATTGTCTATGAGCAGATGCCTGCCAAATAGGTCAGCACGATAGCTCTCCACGGCTGTTGCTTTAAAAATATACTCAACCAACTAGCAAAGAGACTGACACAACGAGATTTGGAGAACCTAATCGCAACTGGTCTGACTCAGTGAGGCGTTAAGTATAATATTTGGCATGTCAAGCGTATCGAATGATTTGACTTCTCGTTTTGTACAACTCATACTATATTTTTCATCGGCTGCTGGGTATATGGGTCTAGCGAAAAATTGTATATTCTCCAACTGAACAGACTCTGATTGGGGATGTTATGTTTCACAGCTATCCATAATTGAGTGGCTGTAACTGTAGAGCATTTTCGCATCTGGAACAGTCCCCGTTCGTAGCAGCTTTCAGCTACACTGCATTTCCGTGTTTCATTTCGGCTTTCTGCGCGAATGAGTTTTTGCAGATGAAAGTTTTCCGAGAAATCTTTGTAAATTGGAATCGTCCACAATCAACATATTCTATCGAAATTAATATTGCTCTTTCACAAACAGAAAATGTATAAATGTATGTGTATGTTCTGTTGTATCAACAGGGTCTATGCATTGGCGAACAAAAATTCGGAATTGGAGTATGAACAGCGTTCTATGGCCAGTTTGCTGTCCAAGTTTCGCATTGATTACTCTGATCTAACATTAATACCGGACATCACGAAGAAGCCGCTGGAAACATCCACGAAGTTCTTCAATGAACTGATTAAGGACTTTGTTGTTAGCGATAAGGAGAATGGCCACAGCAGCAAGGCGACGCTGAACGAGGACGAAGGTAGGGTTCATTGATCAACTACTCAGAACTATATAATAATTGAGTAATTTACATTTGTATTACTCCAGCTCTCATTAGTGACGATGATTTGCTGGCCGTTGTGGACAAGACGAATCGGTATCTGAGGCTGCGAGAGTACCTGCGGGCGCAGTCAACCAAGTCGGATCTCGTGGTAATGACGCTGCCGATGCCACGCAAGAACATCGTCTCGGCACCCCTCTACATGGCCTGGCTGGAGAGTCTCAGCAGGGACATGCCCCCCTTTCTATTTGTGCGAGGCAATCAGACGAGCGTACTCACCTTCTATTCGTAGGCGCGGAGCCCGTCTCTTATGTATTTTTGCTTATAACCGAAAGCCCACTCTTCTTAGTTCTACAAGTACAAGAATTTTATGTTATTCTAGTTGTACCATAATTGTATTTATATTTATATAGACATAAACGTATACGCGCAACCGCCAATCCCAACACCATGACGCACACAGACGATTAAATTTTATGCTGACTTGTATACATTCCTCGTTTTGTATTATATTTGTGGAGAATTTCCTAAAAAGATATTTTGGTGTTTTTCCTTTTGTTTTGGCCAGTTACGTGCGTGAGCTTGTCGCTATTAAACATTGTCGGCCTATCTGTTAGCCCCTAAATACGTGAACTTTCACGCAGCTCACGTTTGACTCTCAATTGCATTGGCGTATAATTGAAATAATGTCTACCTCAATTCGCGCTTGAGTCCTACTTGGCCGAGCAATACTTAAGGCCTTTTTGGCTTGCCACTCGGCATATTAATTCCTTCATTTTGCATTTAGCTGTTGCGATTGTTCCATTGACCATGCCCCTTGCCTGACCCGATACAGCGAATTCCGAATGCTATTGCGATTCAATGGGCATGACAGCCACAGCGGTTGACCCCAAAAGAGCAGTTTGGTTACGACTCGTAAACTCGCAATACAATTTATTACAGTGTAACTTTGTTTTAATTTTAAATGTGAATGTCGCCGCAGGAATGTTATATTCAAGAGCTGGGCAGTCAAACTGAAATTTACGCAGCTTTAAGTATACTTTTTCAAGCTTTAATAAGCAGCTCCTATTCAGCGTTGACACAGAGATTATATTATATATATTACTTTGATTTCATTTTAAATGTGAATGCAGCCGCTGGAATATTATATTCAAGAGCAGAGCAGCCAAATTGAAATCGTCAAAGCTTTATGTATATTTTTTCAAGCTTTAATAATCAACTTTATTCAGAATGATTTTTCTATGAAATAATTTTAATTTAATTGATTTAATATTTATGCTTAAATGTAAACTGAGTTAATTCAGTTAAATCAAGCGTCTATCTTTATATTCATCATGTTCATCTTGCAAAAGCTCATGACCCGACATGTCATCCACCAATCAATCTATCTGTTAATTACAGTTTACGCATGTCATTGCCTATTCTTTCGTAACAATTCGTTTGGTCACGCTCGCTGAAGAGATTATTCAGTTGAAAGTAATTTTACTGGTTGGCTCTTTAAGTGCAACGTCAATGGATGTCACAGCTATACACAACTATACAAGTATATCAATTTAATTATAAGCATATCGTTGCCATTGGTGCACTTTACAGTATTGGCATTCTGTCATGAAAATACACGTGAATATTTTTATGTATACATTGCAATTTCCCGTTAATTCCGTAACATAATAAACTTGTCCTTTGACCTTTAATTGATATAAATTTGATTATATAATATATTCCGTTATTTACTTTGTATTCAATGCACGAATGCACTACTGATAAATATTTAAATTGGTCAACGATTGCACTCAATCGTTTGTAAATTCATATACAATTTATGAGTAGCTTTCAGATATTTTCAGACACTTTAATCGCTGTCCACAAAACCTGTCGGGGTGTGTAGTATTTATTTGTCTGGCACATTTTCAGCTACTATTTTCTCTATATATTATTGGTTTGATGCGAACGCACACAAGTTTAATTTGTGTTAGCATCACACTAGAATACAAGTATTTTATCTCACTTTTGGTGAGCCCACGCCACGTATACTTAACATATAGCTTCTGGTGCAAGTGACGCTGAGTAATTACCGCCATTGCTTGGCACCTCAAGAGGTAATTAACTGCCGCTGTGTGAAATGCTTGAATACATACAATGCTGAATACGTAGCCACACAAACATGATACTTGTATACAGGGGCAACTAAACGCCTCAAAGTATGCAGCATATAATAAATTTAGCCACACCCAGCGCCCAACACTCAGAAACTTTATTACAACATGTATGAGCATGTGCGGCTGTGTGTTTTGGCGTCTAATGAGCTAAGTTTCACATGCGAGCTACCGTCATTTAAATCAATTAAGTTTTTCCAAGGTCCACAGTGAAGTCGTGCGTGCCAAAGTGCTTGTTGAGTGTGGCTGGAGCCTCTCGCTCATCAATTTGGACAGCCGCTTAGGCATTAGACGTGATGTATTTGTCGCGTACTGTTAAAGCTAACGCAACTTTGTAATTTGATTTCTAATGCATAGCTGCTGCTTGATCCAGATAAAACCTCTTGAAGCAACTCAAAGAGCTCGCTTCTATTGAAATTTGTTTCACAATGCCAGGAAGCTTTAGAAACTAACAAGCGGTTAAGTGAAGAGTTTTGTTAAATCTAACATCACAATCCTTTCACTCGTAAATAAGTTTACTCTTATTGTTGTGCGCAGCTGAGGAGTCCTCAGGCTGAAGCTCATGACAACTTCCAGCATTACTAGTAGTATGAGGCATATATATATATATATTTTACTTTGTTGTTCTTTAGGCTCAGACAACTGTTGCCCTATCTCATTTTCCGCCTGTGTGTCTGCAGCCTCCTCCATAAATCGCAACGAATTGCTGCTGCTGCTTAATTTAAACGTGTTGTACACATGTCTATGGCTGAATGACTATCTGACTCTGCCTTATTGTATGACAGCGAGTGCTTTGGCTTTATGGCTTTTACGAATGAAACATATGTGCTCGTAGCAATTGAGGTTTAACGCTTAAATTATATGCAAAATGTTTTGACGCATTTATGGGGAAGATACTTTATTCCAAATAATCGCTATAGGCTGACTAATTGCTCTTTTCCATCAGCTAGCTATTTGTCTTTTAATGATTTGCCTATCGTCTAAGTATAAGTATTTAGCTCGCAAAGCCGCTTAGCTCACACCAATATAAAAGCACTGAAATTGTTTGTCCTTGGTGTTTTTTTTAAACATTTTAATCTTTTTATTGTCACAAAATTGTTTTGTAAGCCGCTTTGGAAGACTTGTTAACGATAAAACGGCAAATTTTCTACGCATCACAATTGCAAGCTCTCCATACTCATGAACAAAATTTGATTGTTGTCGTTGAACAAAACGAATACCATAAGCCTTTCTATCACTTGTTTAGTCTTAGCGCTGGATCAGGGCGTTAACTTCCAACTGGGGACTGGCGATATGAAGGGCCAAATCGATACAAAGTTAATCCTATTAGACAGTTATTATTGCTATCAGGAGCGTACATGGTTAAGTACTTCGGTGGAAGAGCTGAGCTACAAGCCTCCTGTGTTTTTCTGACTTTATCTAGAAATAAATGACTGAAGGACTTTCAATATCACTGAACTCAAGGAATGCTGCAAATAACTATATTCTTCCATTTGAGTTAAAATTAAGTTTCAGTTTCTCTTTCGGGCTTTCCGCACGAGTGCCCGATAAGTTTGAAGAATGCTGTCCGCACTAAAGTCCCTCGACTGAAGTTAAATTCGTTGGACAGTCCAGCTCTTGCATGTCCTCTGACCTACATCAATAACTCAGTTTTTGTGGCTGGCATGGTAATTAAAAATTGAAGGCACGCATGTAGAACGCACTTTCGGGCCGAGCCCTCAGTACATAAATCAAACTGGTTCCGCCAAAAACCACGTGCAGCTCGTAAAGGCTACCGCCGCATTGAGCTGTCAGCACGACGCGGCCGCAGCCATAATTACAAATTCTAGACCACACATTGTAGTCCTAAATCAAACGCAATGCGGAAACCTTAATGTGACCGCAATCGCGGCGAGTTATCACGCAACTCAGTCAAAGGGACTGCGGAGGCCGCGGGACACTTCGCGTCTATCGCCTGCAGCACAACACGGCGTATGCGTATCGGCTGAGTGTTAAAGGCGAACGGCAGTCTGCAAAGTTGGCCGCCGCTGTAGATATTGCGCCAATGACTTATGAAAAATTGATGCCTTAACATAAACTTCTAAATACTTTGAGCCGCAATTAATTGGGTGGCGCTGACTTGACGTATTGCCATCCAAGTGATTTGGCAAAATTTGCGCATCGTGTTAAAGTGGGCCGTAACAAGGAAGCGCTTTAAACAAAATAAATAAGCATTCCTCTTTGTGCCCACAATTTGCCTGCCCCAAATGGCTTAAATAGTATGAGTAGGGGTATTCTTATGCTTGAAATCTGTGGAATGCCTTAAAACAGCTCCCAGACTCTAAAAAATGCCATTCCCAACGACTGACAGGACAGCAAACTTTCCTTAGCAGCTATTCTGACGCTGGTTGGCCGACACCTCCACGATGCCTCGTGCAGTATTTTATATTCCTAGGCGTAGCATTATGTTTCTAAAATTATATTTGACACGCGTTTATCGCATAAATACTGCGCGTGTATCTAGCCCGCTGTATATGCGGCAATACATGAGCACACATATATATATATATATATGTACTTATATATATATATAGAATATATATATATATATATATATATATATAGATGTGCACTTGTATGTACTACATATCGGTACATGCGTACTTTTGGCCAGCTTACCCTGCCCGCTCAAGTGGCTGTCCATAAACGTGCCTTTATTTACTGCCACCATCATCGAAGCGTCGAGGAAGCGTTGCTCTCTAACCTTTTGTATCTCGGCTACAGCAGAACAGGACAGGACCTATGTCCTGCAGCCGAATGGGTCGATAGCGAGCACTCGCGACGCATCGTCATTTGCTGCCTCATAAAGCAACGTAGTTTGTTTGCTAAGCTTTAAGCATCGCCGCAACAAGGCAGCCTAAATTATTAACTAAGCAGTTACATCTTGCTGCTGCGGCCATAAGAAGCATTGGGCGCTCCGGCTGGCCAAGTCATGGTTAAGGGTCCGCGGCTGCTGCCAAAAATAAAGCACTAAACATTTTTAATGAAGCTCGAAAATCGAAAGTTAACGTTCGGCCGCTGCGGACAACAAGACTTCACGCCTTCGGGGACTATCGCATCGAACAATTTCCAAAGACAGCGACAATTGCAAAATTGTGTGTCACGTGTACACAATAAAACGTCGTCGCCCGAGCACTCAGCGGCGTGGCGTGGCAAATGTACGCATGGAAATTGTAGAGTTTACTTTTCAAAGCAGCAATTTGCAGGGCTCGCATGGGACGAGAAATGAAAAAGTTGTAGCCAAGTGCTGTTGGCAGGAAGAACGGCAACGAACCTGAAGCGGAACTGACATTAGCTAAAAGTTATGGCAAATTAGCAAGACGAAGACACAGCTCTCTTATTCAGCGTATGTATGTGGTTGACGCATCTTCCTGCCTATACGGCGACGACTTATGGCTACGGCTCAACTGCTAAGCCTACTCCAGCTACATATTTCTCATTTATTTCGCTCGGCTTTAACAATTTAAAGCAGGAGCAGCTACTGCGCAGTGGAGTCTGGAACGAGGACAGATGAACACTCTTATTTAATTTACTACCGTAAAACTCAATTACTTCCCATTTACACCGAGCTCGGAATGTATAGTTAATGAACGAAAGCAGCTGTTGACAAAAAGAAATGTGTTAATGCTTAAAGTCTCTGTGTTTGCTTCTCTACATAAATATTCAATTTTGGAACACTTTTTGGCTATTTAGCAAAAAGTCAAGCAAGACTTTCTCTTGTCCTATTTAAGTTTGTTATACTGACATTTACATTTTCTATTCCTCCAGGGAATGCCAAGCAGCTTAACTATGAAATTATGACTTTTGCAGAATTGGCAACACAGGCCAATTTAGCTGGCTAATAATCTTTTAATGTGTCAAGGGTAACTGAATGTGCTCAGCCAGCGAATTCAACGGGCTAGCTTGAAATATAGTTTAAGATTTTTGGCAAAAGCAGATGAAACGAAGTTGTGCATGGCTCACACCTTTGCTTAAGCTTAGGCCAACAATGAATTGGTATTAGCTGCTGACGGCTAGATGTAGTCTTGCTACCAACTAATCACCCGATGTCACGCGAGCCTCGAGCCTTACCAAATATTTGTGGCAAATTTGTGCCCAACCACATTAAAAGCCGCATAGAGGAGCACATCTAAAACAAGCCGGAACAATGGCAATGTGGTTGTTTCATTTAATTTAATTTAATTGTGTGCCATAAATGAAGATGCTTCCAAGTGGCACTTAAGGCGTATGGAAAAAGCCGCAGACCATCCTCGGGGTATCCCAATATAAATATTACGTATACGACGTGTATGCAACTGTTTTATAACAGTAAGCTTCTGGATAAAGTTCCCTTGAGTAATTTGTTATAAAAATAATGTAAATTAATAGCCGTTAGACGGAAATGTCCAGAATCTGCTTGTACGGGCTAGTTTAACATGCTTTTGCCATCCAACGAGCGGTAATAATAACCATAATTTTCTCTGCTAACATGCTCATAATAAAGCCCCCTTAAATTATACAGAAAAAAAAAAAAAAATAGTAAACAAATTAAATTGTTTCACTTTAAGATATGCTAGAAAAATATTTAAAAAATGTTCATTATGAGCAAATATGCGATATATGGGGGCGAGGATAAACTTAAAAAGTCGCATGCAGATGCGGAAAATTATTTCCATGCGAGTCACGTTGCCCTAAAAACTTTCTTCAAGGCATTTTATTTATTTTAATTTCACATTCGAGCTTCCTGTCTTTTATAAATAATCAAATAAATAAAAAGTTTCGTAGTAGATGCTGCAAAGGCGCCTTAAATTCAGGTTTGCTGGCCACACTTAAAGGGCACTGCAGGCGCAGTATTTTTCCATTTCAGCTGGCACAATTAATAAATGTTATTAATTATTGTGGTCTGGTTTATTTAATTAGCAATTAGCATTGTCTTTGACATTAAATGAGTGGCCGGAGCATTAATCACGCCCACAGCGCTTGCAGGCGGCCACAATGTATTTATTAGCTTTTTAACTAAATGCCACTAATTACCAGAAGTGGCTTTAACCAACTGACTTGGCTGCGTATTGCCTACATTTTTATAACGCATAAAATATTTATGACCGGCCAAGCTAATAAAATGGCCGATGTCGGAGGCGCCACACTTGACCAAATACCAAAACACTCGCCAAGCTCGTAAAAGCCCAATCCCTAAGCCCAATGGGTAAACTGAAAAGAGGGCGTGGTCAATCGTGGTCAGGCTATGGTTGTTGTTGTTGCTGCTTCAGCTACTGTTACTTAGTATGCGTCACGTTGTTGCCGTTTTGTTTGCAATAAATGTTTAAATTCTGCATAACTTCTTAATAATTAAGCAATGGCTATAAATAAGGGGCTTAACCGAAGGGACAGCGGCAACAGCGGCAACAGCGCCAGAATCCGCATTCCATTAATTAAATCACAGCATTAAATATTATATTATCTTGCTCGTTTTGTTCCTCCCGTATTTCTGGCATTTTACATTCGTGCACATTTGTTGGCTTATTTATGTGTTTGCCTAATTGGCTTTGAGGTGCTAATCAAAATGGTTTGCGGCGACCGTCCGGCGCTTGGTATAAACCCATATATCATCTGCAGCAAGGCCACATGCATATATATTAATGTATTTGTTAGCAAAGAAGTGCCAACAGCTGTCAAGACTTAAATGAGCATTCCAAAGAACCCACCATGTCCTACCTACAGCTTTCTTTGAATAATCTGATTCGCATGTGCGAACGGGGTATTCGACCCTTTTGACAAACCGCCAACCACCACGGTGTTTGTCTTTTGCTCCGCCTCTAGCCGCCTCACAAGAAACACAAATTCAAACACAACAAATTGTTTAAGCAAGTCCACAAGTTCAACAGCAACACGAAGAGACTCGCCGTTGAACAACATAAATAACAGCAAAGCAACAGCATAAACAACATGTTTTACTTGGCTTTGTTCCGAGCACCTGTTTACCTTAAATCCTAACCAGTCACGGGTGGAACTGTTTGCGGCTTGTTGTTTTGTCAGCTGACGAATGTCTTTTCATGGTCCTGACAACTTCTGTTATTAATGTAAACCCTCCAAAATGGCTGACAAATATTTGTTTGTATAGCATACTTTGCAGCGCGCGATGTGTGTGTCTGAAATCTGTCCTAATGGGCTTGTTTAACTATGTGCTATTCAAATAATAGTTTGAATAAAAAGAAAGTACTTCGACCAGAAGATTATAGCATTCAAATCCCAAATCCGCTTGTTGCTGCCACTTGAATATAATATCAAATGCGAACAACTATTTGCATAATATCACATAATATCTTGAATTACATACTCGCATTTGAATATATAAATAAATATCTCATAGTTTTTCTTAATATCCTAATCCCAATAGGCTAATATGAAAACAGGGTATAATGGTGTTACAAGTATGTTTGTATCGGCTAAAAGAAATCTTAGTAAAACTTTGCCAATCCTTACAGACTGCTGACTACGGACCTATCCTATCTATCTCAATAAACGTTAAATCTGATGCAAAAAAGTTTTCGTTTTCAATCGTAAAAAAAGAGTCATCTATGTAGTCCAAAATCACTTTAACTCCTTGATACCACATTGGCAATATCTGCTGGTCGATTGGTCCTGACTAGCTATTTTTTTTTTTTTTTTTTGTGTGTTCTTGAAAGTGAACTCAGGTTCCTTGAACCGGTCTGCAGTTCATGGCGCCGCCTATCTGTTAAAGAAATCTCACTCACACACCTTTTCACAGCTAGGAATTTGGCCATTTGGCGAGAATGCAGACAAAATTGATTTCTACATACGATATACACATGATAACCCTACATATATTTCTATAGCTTTGTTTTCTCGCCAGCTACTCGAGTCAATTTGATTGTTAGGCTGCTCCCAGGATGCGAGTCCTTTGTCTAGTGTACTTTTCCGCTGGTTACACAGCCTGTCGGATGGTACACAAATAAAAGAACCTCCATTGCAATCAGTGTTAACTATTTACAGACGCATGTAAACACACACACACACACACACACACACACACACACACACACACACACACACACACACACACACACACACACACACACACACAAATATAGACATAAGCCCGCCATCCATACGAGCACATTAAGTATGCGCTGGTATTCGTTGGATTTAATGGCTGCTCTGGGCCGAGCTGCGTCGCTTTAGCTGACCGAGAAGTGTTTTATTAGTGTGTTTATTTTCTTGGTTGGCAGCGTGTTTTGATTTAACACCTTTGCAGGTGCTTAAGTGCTATGAGTTCATATTGGGCGCCGCTACTTGGCTTTTTTTTTGCTTTTGTTCCGTTATCGTGATTCCCAATTTTAATGCTGTAGTTTGCACGTAAACAAGCTCATTAACGAACGCAACTATCAAATGCCCAAATATAATGTGTTGAGATCTCGATTACCCTGATTTGAATGGCATATTATGAGTGGCGTGTGGTTGACCTGTGCCACGGTTTTGGGTAAGATTTCCATAGTATGCGAGCATTCAACTCACTGATATATTCTATTTATTTTGCCCTTCTTCGAGGCGTGTTTTATTTTCTTAGCGTAGGTGCAATCGTTACCATCCCTTCGTGGTGGCTGTGAAATTGATTCAAAGGGACACTGAAGCTTATTTTGCTGCAGGATTTATTTGAAAAAAACGTCATTAATTTATTTTCTTTTCACAGCCATTTCTTTGATATCAGTTTGACTTGATTCGGAAAAGCGAAATTTAAGTGGTTTTCAATTGATTTATTTGCTCTTCTGTCAGATGCTGCTGGCAGTGGCCCTTTTAAATCATGGCTTTAAATCTTAACGTACCGGCAGTTCAGCCAGTTCAAGTATTTGGGTTCAGGTCGCTGTAAAAGTTTATCAGTTCAGTCTTATCCACTTGGGGGCATCCGAACTGTAAACATTTATGTTGACGCGATTGGTTAAAAAGGAAAGTTTAGCCGGACCTAAGCTCAAAAGCAATGGCTTATTGAAAACCAGTTGTCCTTCAACTTGTTGTCTTTCAAAAGCCGCTTACAATTGCACATTCGGGTCGTGTGGCATCATCTAGTTATCACATGTCCGTGTTTCACTCTTGACCTGACTCTTGAGCTCACCTGCACAGCATCAGTCTGATAGGACCCACTTCCAGTTTCACAAGCCTTCTGAGCTCTTAGCTACTTTCATCCGAATCTGATGACTCCACCAACTTTTTGTTGTTGCTAATTTAATCTTTTCATTCAACTCCACAGAACTGAACTGACTTTAAGCGCATTAAAAGCGTTTGTAGCATTGTCCGTTGCTGCGTAGGGGAAAATCGTATTTATAGAGAATAAGGGTATTAAATGTGTGGGATTCGCAGTCGCAGAGGGTAGCTATTACATCCCGAAACCTAAACATGTACATAATCCCTGGCATGTGTGACGTCTATATATATTTATTTATATTATTGCATATCTTATTATTACCTAACTTCAAACATATTAAAAATTTAAAGCTCTGCGTACTTCCTGAGCTTCTCTGAGCCCGGATAAGCGCTAGCTTATAGTGCCCTAGCATCCTGCAGCTAGAAATTCGTACTTGATATTAGTTTTGTCTGTGAGCCGATCAAATTTAATATGCACTTGCCTGTGCTGCCTTTCCGTTGTTTTCACTAAAACTTTCACTCGTCAGCTGTTGCTTTTGTTGTTTGGATTTGGTTGCGATGCCCGATTTACCCCAGGCTTTCCCATTGTCGCACGCCATTTTCGCCACATTGGGCAGCACGTGATGCGTGCCACATCTTGTTCTAGCCTAGATAGCTTGCCACAATAGAGGGCATAGCATATGCACGACGCCGTCCAACGCCGCTCAAGCTGGTCGACATTGTTGAGTTAGTTGGCCAAAAATCTCAAAGAAATCTAAATAGAAAACAAAACAACGGAGAGAAAAGAATCCATTTAGGCAGAAAATCAATACGCACACAACATGGCGCTGGCGATAAAGCAAGCCATGGCTTGTGCCCAGAAAGCTGCTCAATAATTGAGCATATAAATGCCCGACCGGGAAGTGAAGTAACAAAGCCTGCCCGGGCATAGATTGTACTTTCGCAAATGGTTTACTGCTGTCGCAGCTAATTCTTTATTCATTTGGCCTTTCATTGAATGTTCCCTCCGAGAGTAACGCAGAAGGTGAAACTGGAAGTGAAAGTGAGAGCGAAACTGAAAGTGGTACTATTTTATGTAACCATGTTTGTCTCTCATACTTTGTTCAACCTCTCAGATTTGTGTAACTATTGCACGCATTCAATTATGTATGCTCCCCCTGGCTGCCCTGCCACGCCCCACCTGTGCAACACAATGACCATGGCTTAGGCCACACCCAGGCAAAAATAATGTCGGGTGCCACATGAACAAGTGCCACTAAAATTAGTCGTACCCCAGCACACAGCGACAGCCATTCACGTTTTGCCTTAATTAATACATATGGCTCGGCGACTGACTATTAATGTTCCCTAATTGACGAACTGTTTTTCTGAGGACTGGGACAGCAGACAATTCCATCATTAGAGCGCGTTAAATAATTGTTATTTATTATTGAGCCATAAACTGCTTAAGTTTGTGGCGACGCTAAGTGTCGAATTTAGTTCCCGCTTGACGGACAAGTGGGCCCTAATTACGGACAGGTAATCTGAGAATCTGGGTCATTTTCAGTTCCAGGCGCTTGAATATGGACTGCGCCAACATTCACTTTAGATCTGTTATCTTTTAGTGCTTCAACAAGTTTCCGCAATTCCCAGAATGGTTTGAGCCAAAGGTAAACATACGAGCGATACGAAAATATTGTTCATTTGTAGGCTTCTGGCCTACAGCACCAGGCTGACATTTTGTCGTCTGTATGTTAAGAGCTCGGCCACCTTTTCGGCGTGTGCTAAAGTATTTGTTATTTTCTTTTGTATTCGATTAAGACGTTGACAGCGAGGACAATGAATGGAAAAGACCATGCGACGCAAAAGAAAGCATAACACAGGTCTGATTCTTAGCTGAAGTTCATTTAACAGCACTCCCATGCCAGGTGCTGTTCGTGGCAGGTGAGAAAGCTCTTAACTCAAACGACATGGGTGGCATGTGCTCTGCATCGTAAGCTGCGCATTTGGTTTTGGTTTTGGTTTTGGGTGTTTGCACTCCATTCAATATAAATTCAATATGCTTGATCACAGTTTAAACACGGGGCGTATGATTAATGAGCAGAGTGAATAACGACAATCCGGTATGCTGTCATCGCTGTCGTTGTTGTTGTCGTTGTCGTTGTCATGGAAACGTGTTAATTTGCAACTATGTGCGTTAGTTGAAATTGATTTGCCAGCTGGATTTGGAGCATTACGCCAAGGACAGCTTAATCCACAAATCCACTAAGGTATCAAAATCAATTCCGTCAACTCCGCTCAAACAGATTGTCCTTGAAATGGGTTTACGCAGAATTTACATCATAAATTTGCTTTTCTCTACATAGATGAGGCTAAAGAACCCTTTTGTTTTCGGAAAAGGTCAACGGGACCTAAACGAGGCACAGACGAAAATTATGAATGCGAATTGTCAATTTTGTCGACGTGCCGTCGCATTTGCTGTTTATTGACTGATTTGGGTAAGTTTGACATATTTAGAGGGTTGACTGGCCGACTGCCCCAGTGTAAGCCCCAAAAACGGGAAATGCCGTTCATGTTATTTACGTCTGTATTGAGGCACAATTTTAAGTTCACTTTCGGTTGCGACATTAGCAAGGCACTTGCAATCAGAGCACGCACTCCATGTGCTCTGTGAATGCCTTACAAATGTTATTAGCCAGCATTTATGACGGCTTTATTTGACGGGTCTTAAAAATGCTTAATTAGCACTTGGCAGTCAGTTACCCAAATGTTTTTATGAGTATACACGTCATTTAGTCAACTGCGGAGCCATAAAACACAAAAATTATAACAACAAAATGGCTAGAAACTCCAAAGTCTGACGTAGAATATATTTCTGAAAAGTCAATATGCTAAAAAAAATATGAAATATTTTTAGATTTTGTTCTTTTAATGGACATATAATTATCGCACAGTCTCATAGAAAATTCCATCAGGCTTTTGATCTGTGTAAGAAGCGCGCGTGACAGTTGAGCTCTCCGTTTTAATTATGTGAGTGCCGTTAAGCTATTAAATGTTTAACTGCTTTATAAAGACGAGCTGAGATGACATCAAGCAATTCGTGTTGTATGTGACACTTTTTTAACTTTATGCAGAAGGTATTTTTGCAGTTAACCCAAGTGGATGTGAGAAAATGTAATTAAATTTACCAAAGCACTTCGGAATACACCCACACAAACACAAATGACACAGTATATCCTGATACACATTAGAGTCCTCTGCTACATATAGTAATTTCCTTTTCTTGTGCTTAAAGCATCAATTGTTGCGGCTGCATTTAATTCGTGTCTTGCTTTCAGTTAAGTTCAAGCAAAAAGTACTATAAAAAGGCAGAGAGAGAAAGAGAGAGCACAGATTTTTCTTTGATTTTCCTGCATTTAGAATGTTTCTCTTTTCTTGGAATTGAACTGATTTAAAACTGCATCTAATAAACTCAACAAATTTTATATATATTTGGGCTACAGACTTCAATGAGAGCTTTCGATTAATATCACATTATATTGAGGCACGAAACATGTTTACACGTGTGGAATAATATATGGCATGAAGCAGGTATCCACAACAACGACCATGTGTAATGTCTCTGCTGGTAATTGAAGTTTTTAATAATTTGTAGGCCATGCGTGAACTTAATTTGACTTTATACCAAGCACTCAACGTAAAAAAAAAGAGAAAGAGAGAAAATAAAACATTTAAATAAATACTTAAAGCACCGTCTGCAAATTGGGCAAGGGTAAGCGTGTTTATTTAGACTATATTCTCTTCTTATGTTTAGCATGGGCCTTAAAGCTGGCCGGCACTTCAAACAAACAGTTATCCAAATAAAGTAGTTTGAATCTGACAAAAAAAAACCCCAAAAAGAATATACGAAGCAACCCAAAACGGATCCAGCAAATGAAAACAAAGTAAAGCCCCGCTTGGGTAGAATAAAAATATGTTGAAATACTTAAGAAAATGAGCAGCGCTTGTGCCGGAATGTTTCGAAATGTGAGTAAATGGAAGCAGACAGAAGCAAAGCTGAGGAGCCATTTCGAACGGAAGGCAAAGGAGGAAAACAAGAAAAAATCATGATAAAAGCGAAAACGCAAGTGAAAACCATTGCTTACCTAATGCATGAAGTTGTGGCTGCCAGACCCAAGCCCCTAATAAGTGCCTGCGATACCGACAGTTACAGGCTAACTAACTTACGGCCGAACGCTGAGCATTTGGCATGGTAAAATCAATTTGTTGGGCGTAAATGATGTTTGGGGTTTTGTAGTTTTGGGTTTGGGGCTTGGCGTTTGGGCGCGTGTTTACAGCGTCAGCCAATTTGGATTTTTGCCACTGGTCATGATCTGTATTATTTATAAGAGTCTCTTCTTGACAGCGCGTTAGTCAAGTGCAGCACGTGGCAATAGCATTATGAGAAGAGGCTTTTGGGGTAGGGCTTTAGGTGTGCTACCCACTGTTCATGAGTAATCAGCAAAACTTCGGCACAAATACTTTAGTCCAAAGTGGACACAGGAGCACACACACATACTTAGTCGGCCCGGGGTAGGCTGGTCATATTTGTCATCACATAAATATATACATAAATACATAAACGAAAGCCTGCTTTGCATGAACACACTATAGATTACGCAAGACTGTCAACTTTTTTCCCACTCATTCATTCAGCATACGCCCATCTCCCGAGGCTCTTTTCTTGCTTAGGCACAAAGCAATAATCCAGGGCCAAGTCCAAGTCAAGAGCTGTGTCAACTTTGGCCAAAAAAGAAATAAATCACCCGAGAAATTGGTTGTTGCCTAGAAGCGTCTTCATTCCCGCCCATAATGCCGTATGCCAAATTATGCATTTGTCCGCGACCCAGACGCACACACATGACAGGCCCTTTTGTGGTTTAAACTTAGATATTCAAAAAAACGAATGCGGAAGTCGAGGTAGCTGCGGATGCGGATAAGGAGGCGGATAACTTGGAGTCTGGGGACTTTAACAGCGCATACTACTGGTTATAATTTTAAATATTCATGCAATTTAAATTTGGCCTTGACCACAAAATAGTTTTGGTTTACGTAACGCAGAGAACGGGATTGCCAATGGGTAAATATGCATATATATATATAGAGACAGAGAAAGATAGAGAAAAAGGAAGAAAGAAACCTAAGATGACAGTAAAGGAATACATATAAAGGATTAGTGGGGCAACTTATACGACTGCTGTCAGCTCACTATCAAACGGCCGCTGCTGCGGTTGACACAACTCTAACCAGCCGGGAACAGCTTTTAGCGATAATGATAGCGGTTGCTTACACAAAGGTCCTGGCATTATCTTGCTTGCTCGCGCAGCTTCCCAGAAGCATCATTTGTCAACATTGCCTGTCGCCTGAGAAAACAAGTATTTTGATGAACAGTCGCCTCTTGGCAGGTGTATCAAGCGTAATCCTATTAAAAGCAAATATTAAACGTTGCCATATTAAAACAGTGTTCTTCAACCAACGCATTGACAAGATATAAAGTGGGGTATATTAGCAAAAATACTTAAACTGCTTTGGCAAAAATACCTAAGCTCTAAGGAGCGATGATCAAAAATTCGTTGGAAATAATGTTATTTCCCTATTAACTGCGTGACGCACTACAATCCGCACACACATGATAATATTTCGGTATACTTACTTTTGAGGGTACAACATGTAATTATGCACGCTTGGCTCTGCTTTATTTTGGTTTACTGAACAAAATGTGTGCCACTCACTTATGCAGTGCCCACCACAAAACCAACAACGAAAAGCTCTTACTATTTAGCATGTGGGCAGGATAATTCAGTTTGGTTAATTAATTTGAATGCGCGTGTGCGGCAGACAGTAAATTGTTTGCGTAGCGCTTTAATTAGTTAAAGTATATATGTATATTACGTATATCAAAATGAAGCCAACAGCAGTTGTGGCCCAAGACAATTAAATAGTTTGTTTGCTGCGTTATTTTGTCGTCCAATCATAAAGGGAGAGCAGCAAAGTTATTTTCAAATACATTGTCCCCAACTCGCCTAAACATAGATATGTAAAAATAAAAATCAGAGATGTTGGGCCACGTATGAGTGAGCCAACAGTTATTTTTGTATATCAGGAAGCTTGACATTGAGACTTGGCAATACGAAGACACTGCCAACGAAGACATTGGACACACAGAGCGTATGAGTTATGTCTGTCGAGCATTGCCCTTCGTAAAAGTCTTGTAAGCGCGCCAAAAAGTAAATGAAAGCAACGCCAACATGTTGCATGTTGGATAACGATTCCTGCACCTGCTTGCTGCTTGCTGCCTGTGGTTGAGATTTTATGAATGAAAGAGCTTGCGACCTCAGCACTGCAAACAAGTTCGAATGGCGCGGCTGACCGACCGAGTCTCGTGCGTAGCCCGAAGAACAGTTCGCAACGAACAACTGAACTGAACGGATCGAATCGGAACGTCAGTCGCCAGCTGCCAGTACTCGATGTGGCGCAACGGTAGTCGTGTCGGTTGTCAGTGATATGCAGCAGTGAATGCGCCAACTTCATACCGTATTGAAGTTGGTAACAGCAGCGAAGACAGTGATAAGATAAGATTTCGATGAGTGCCAATAAAGAAGAAGTTAAAGTTGTTAACAAATGATTGTGTGTTAATGCAAGTTTAAGGAGTTCTATTTTGTTGATTAAGTGTACAAATTCCTAAAATATAAATATAAACACTTATTGAAAGTTCAAAGTTTACTTGTTACTTAATACCTATAATATCAAGTTGTGAAAGTTTGTGATTGTGCATTAATTAAGCTACCGAGCAGAGCCAAATCTGCATTAGCCTAATTAGAACTAAAAGTAATTCATACATATACAATAATATTCACATTAAAATTGAAATTATATAGGCCTGCACATTTTCAAAGGCAAGTGGCTCAAGAATTAAATTGAATAATTAATATGTTTTCGTAAAATATTAAATGCTTATAAACTGCAAATTTGTGTGGGTGTGTATGCGTGTGGTTGTGGTTGTGGCTTTTCAGTGAATTCGCATTTCTGCGCCGCAAGCAGACAAAGCGAACAGCACAAATTGTGCAAATATTGAAAACGTAAAATACCAAATTTCCAAACTCAAATGTCAAAAATGATTAACAAATAGATATTTGCTATTGCGCTTAAGGAGTCAAAGCGAGAATAATTCTCATATACATATATATAACGAACGATATGTTAATATTTGAATTTAAAACATACGCTGCTTGTGGCTTTCTATGCGCTCTAATGCCAAAAACACATTAAAATATCGCATGTATTATCCGTATATACATATATCAAATTTTAAGTGTGTGTATGTGGTTGGTTCTTTGTGCTGCTCAAGTGTGTGTTGAGTGTCTATGTGTGCGAAGCGGACAACTGTGCAAACAAGCCGCAGTTTCGACTTAGTTAGACAAAGCCCAAAAGTCAGACTACATATCATCCAGAATAAGAGCAAATAAACGCGCAGCGTGTGTGTTAAAATTAAAGAAGTTAATGTGCTTTTGTCAGCTCGTCTGTTTGCCAAAGACCAAAAGAATATTCTACTAAAAGCATCATGTTTTTTTTCTCAGTGTGCTTGGCCGCGAAGTGTGTTAATACTTGTCGGAGCCGCGGTAGCGCAAACAATTGACGCGCTGCATCAGTTTGAACTTTTCTCAATTTGTATGCCAATAGGAAAACAGAAACCTACTAACAACAAAAAAAATTAAATAAATAAAATAAAACAAAAACAGAAAGAATTTCGAATTAATTCAATCTCAGCTAATGCCCAAACTTTTTTCAGACTAAGACAATTCTATTCAAAGTTGCTCTGTTCAAATTGCTTGTATATTTACTCTTGTATATATACTTACTGGAACACAATCGCATTTATTGTAAGTAGGCTCCTGCCCTTACCTGTCCGAGAATAATAATTAGTTTAAAAGTCCTGAGTTGTTATTACTGCGGTGGTTCCAGACAGCACCAACGCTGAATTTTAATATTTTCATCCAATTTTCACGTCAGACTAATTAATTAACTAATTATCCATACCATTGAAAATCATGCTTCCAGTTTGATATTATAGAGCTGACCATAAGGTAAGGCAGTGGACATGTATTACGCAAAGGTCATGACACCCGCAGCTCTGTTCTGTAACTTTGGTTCAAAATAATAATAGCTGAGATATCAATTTCAACAGATGGCACGCGGAGAGAGAAACAGTAGAGGTCTGTGTGCCAGCTGACCTTTCGCATGGCAGTGTGGTTTTTGAGGTTTTGCTGATCCTAATGCAATCAACTGGATGCAGATTTTCGAAACTTTGCGGCTTCAAAATGAGTGTTGGCAAAGCAGACAATGCGAAAAAGGTTTAGCATAGCCAAAAACTTTCTGCTTACAGAAGACCGCATATAATCACCACTTAAAGTGTCCTGCGGCTAATCTATTAACAATGCCAATGCCAATTTGTGCTACGCCCAGCATAATATGAAAACTTTTCCACAGTTGCTTAAGAAATGAGCTGGTTATCTTTGTTGGGCCACAACAATAGCGAGCGCTCTTTAATTATTTGCTGGGCATTGACAGACACCATATTGCGTATACGCAGCGTATGTCAGCTTCAACAAACGAAACCTGCAGTGTTATATGACATGGACACTTAAATGACATCTGCTGTGTAGATTATTAATAATTGAATATAATTTTTAATTATTTATCAGAAAAAATTGACTGATGACGTATGTTCTTTAATCGTATTTAAAATTTTTATCACGTCATTGGAACGTTACGAGTTTCGACGTATTCATCCATCTCACGGGGTATATAATACGTTTCATACGAATAGCCCTAATTGGCGCGTTCTTAGTTGTTAAGCCAGTTTTTGTTCAGCGCGCCTTTCAATGTCTTAAGTCCTTTAAATGTCCTGTGCTTTGGCAGCTGACTTAGAATGCAAACATCGACTGGTCCAAGGGTCGTCTAGACATTAGACTGAAAGAAGTTTCGCCTCATTTGGTGCTCTTAGGCCTTCAATTTTTGACACATTATATGCAAATCGCATTACTCTGGTGCATGTGCTGCTCAAGCTCTGAAACGATGACCCTGGGGCTCATGTGTATTTCATTTTGACTGGGCGGCTGGCTCGATCAATCAAATGCGCATTTGTATATTAATCGTGTTGATTAAGCGCCACAAGAATTTTAAACTTTTTCCATCCAAGCACGCGGCCAACGTAAACTGATTGACAATAGAGGCTACTTTTCTTTTATATAAGTAAATATATATATGTATTAAATATATGTATATGTGTATAAACGATTAAAAGGCAATTTAGCAATGCAGCAATATATCAATATAACGAATTGTTTACGAGCATTAGCTAGCAATTAAAGTCAATTATACAGAGCCAGAGTAAAACGTAAGTCTCGAGCTCGTTTGTCAAGCATTCATTTTTCAACAAAAGTAGTTTTATCGCTTATACTCTGATTTCAATCATTTTTGTAGTAATTATTTGTAACTCAATTGTCAATTAGCGATTCTTCTGGCTTGCTTTCATCTATTGTAATCTAGTTAGCAAGTGAAGAAACACTAGACCAGGATAAAAAGAATAAAAATGACAGCGACAATTCATGGTATAGTTTTATGCTTTATTTTTAAGCTTAAAATAATGATGTACGTATTGTATGCTTTGCTTCGCATTGCTTGCTTATTTTTCATTGCCACGGTGCAGGTGAAATAACAAGGTACTGTCTCTATTTAATTTATGTTCATAAATTATAAAAGAAAATTAAATTTTATGGAATTTTACTTGGAGCTTGCACTGCAACACGACGCAAAGTCGCATTTCCGTGCGGTGTCTTGTCGCCGTGGTGTATCTATTAAAGTTAATGCGCGAGCTTTGGACTGAAATGCTCGGTAGCCTCACTCAATCGCTATATGACCCGGCAAACAGCAACCAGAAACCAGCAACCAGCTACCAGTAACAAACAGACCGCAGCTAGCAATCGCGCTAAGCGGCATTAACCACTTTTACTTAATGAATGACTTTGTAATTACGGTCGGGTAATTGTGTGGCAAAGGTCAATGACGGCTCCGATGCTGCAACACTGAATATTCAAATTGACTGCATCAAATTGCTTGGAAACTTAGGTCAATAAATGCTGTGTTAATTGATTTTTAGCTACGAAAGAGGAGTCATTTGTATTCGCGTTAGTAGCGCAAACCAGAAATAGGAAATTTAGAATTGAATATGCTTGCAGTGCTGTGATAAGAAAGTATGGAAACAGTATACCTAACGGTATTATAGCTTTTATATTCAGCGTTGAGTTGAAAGCATATTTAATTCAATAACAAACTAAATTTTTACTATTTTATTTACAGAATAATGTAAGCTGCATCCCACTTCTATTACTGTAACTAAAATGTGTACTCACACTCATCTGAAGTTAGAGCTTAACATCCAGGAATAAATATAATTTTTAATATGCAACCAAGCCAAGAGCATAAGAGCTCAAATCT
Source organism: Drosophila hamatofila (assembly GCA_035045345.1). Taxonomy (NCBI): domain Eukaryota; kingdom Metazoa; phylum Arthropoda; class Insecta; order Diptera; family Drosophilidae; genus Drosophila; species Drosophila hamatofila. Next base: position 9,146,049 of record JAWNPA010000052.1, on the reverse strand, counting down.
ACAGGAGCACTACTAAATACCACCGAAACCACTTAGCTCGTACTGCAACAAAGGAAGTATTACATACACACATAGTAAATAATGGATTTTGAGGATTCTCCACATCTGCGATTGCCTGTTAGCAACTCAACTGCTGTGGCTGGAACTCCCGATCTGCTGGATAATGCAGTATATAATGAAACGGATAGCAATTGGTCCACAGTAGCAAATTTCACACGGCTTTTTGTTGCAACAGCCACGGAAGTGGCCCCCAACATAGCCAACTACACGCTCAACATACTGGATGCTGGCATTGCATTGGCCACAGAAGCCACCGCCACCACCGAAGCTGCGGTGGTGGACAGTAATGGGAAATCTGAGGCAGCTTATGCCATTATGACCAACTCACGCCTGAACAGCTCAACGCTCGGTCACATCAACAGTCTGCACGAGCTAACGCCGTTGGCGGAGCAAGTGCCGGAGCATGTAATGGACCATGCACCACAGCTGTCACGTTCTGGCATGCTGAAGGTTTATGTGTTGGCGGTGATGGCACTTTTCTCAATGCTGGGTAACCTTCTGACCATATGGAATATATACAAGACTCGTATCACGCGACGCAACTCCCGCCACACATGGAGCGCCATCTACTCTCTAATGTTTCACTTGTCCATTGCTGATGTCCTGGTCACCGGCTTCTGCCTAATCGGCGAGGCGGCCTGGAGCTACACGGTTCAGTGGCTGGCAAATGAGCTCACTTGCAAGCTTGTGAAGCTGTTTCAAATGTTTAGCCTCTACTTGTCAACTTATGTGCTGGTTCTCATCGGTGTCGATCGCTGGATAGCTGTCAAGTATCCCATGAAGTCACTCAACATGGCCAAGCGCTGTCATCGGCTGCTCGGCGGCACTTACATACTCTCGCTGGTGCTCAGCCTGCCCCAGGTAAATTTCCATTTGGCTTATCTCGCTCAGCTCTAAATTGCAAAATACAACTTCAAATCCAAAGACCAAATAGAAATCAATTCAAATTGATTTCATACACATTCCTAATACTGTTTGCTCTTTATCCGACGCTTTCATAACATTCCGCCCACTGAACAATTGCCAACTTATGCAGCAATTTGTCGCCTGCCATCAAGTCAAGCACAAGGCAGCAGTCGGGCCGCGGGCCGATGCTCCGCCTCTGCATCTGCGCCGAACTTGGAGTTATATGTTTGCTTTATGGCACGCATTCGCCCCGTGGCAGCGCGTAAATAGTCCGAGGAGGGCGTCGGGGCGTGGGTAGGCATTAAAACTGATTGCCTGTTGGATGTGAGTTAGCTAAACGTTGCTTTGGGTATCGGCACGCCTACCACACGTGCTCCGGCACCACATATCTCTCACCAGCTGTGCGACCTTTCCGATAGAGTATATTCGACTGATTTGGCAAAGGGTTGGCCAACAAACGCAGCCCCTGACCGGGAAACTGTAAACATTCACGCGCTGACAACAGAAATGAAAAATTTATTTGCTCCGCATACTTTCCAGCATTCCGGTAGATTGCCTCCCATTGCTGCCCTGTGCTGGGTGCTGCTTATCTGCTTGAATCCATTTCCTTTTACTCATCTTTAATCATAAAGGAGCGAAACAAAAAAAGTCAACAGAAACGAAAGCGGATAAAAAAATAAGCAAACACATTTGACCATTTTCTTTTTGTTTGTTTGTTGTTTTGGCTGCTGTTCCTTTGGTGTTGCTGTTGTTGTTGTAATTCTTTATTTTCACACTTTCATTGCATTATTTATTTGGTGTGCTTTGCCTTTGTTTGTCGCTCGATTGCATATCTAATTGAGTTGGCCGGCAGATTTATGGCCCGCTGGCATTTTAATAGCCTTTGAATCTGCGAACGATAGACCGCAATCTGCAGATTAGTGAAGCATTCATTTTGGTCATGCGATCTGCTAGTTTGCCATATCACAAAGGATTACTTGACTACGCAACGAAATATTTATAATAAATTGCCTATCTGAAAGCCAAAAGCAGAAATTATATTCATAGTTGCCCTGTGTTAGTCATGGCAGTAGTCAAGGGAACAGCAGACTGACAAATTTCGGGGCTTTATGCCGATAAACTGGTTCCACCTCTTTAACGAACTGGTACGTTGATTAATTATAGTCGCTTTGAGCTTGTGGTAAATTTAAGCTCAAATCAATTAGTGTGTTCCTTTTAATATTATCACTTTTTTTTACAATTTATTTTTATTCCCCAACTACCGAAATAATGCTTGCTAATTGGAAGCGAATGAATATGGCAGACAAAGGCTGGCATGAGCTCTTGCTTCATCGAGCATTTCTTTGTAAATGTTGCCATCGTTAACATTTGTTCAACTATTTGATATGCAGACGAAGAGTAGTAAGGGAAACGCGATGAATAGTAAATACAAACCTTGTATCTTTCTGCAGTGCCAGAAATGAATGGATGCTCAGTTTTTGCAATGGATATTTGGCTTCATTGTGAGGACGGAGTAAACCCTAATCTGATGGTAACTACGCACTTGAATAAACGCACAGATAATACCATGCATGAGATTCAAATAATACCTTATTTAAATGTCAAATCAGCAGACAACTCTTGGCTCTAACTGGCACGAAATTGGCAGTTATGTGGAAACTGTTTTATATTTATTTTTTTTTTCGTCACAAATTGCTTTTAAGGTAGGCCCTTTTGGTCTCCAGGACGCCTTGAAGAGGTGCCTGACATTCATGTTTTTGTAAAAACAATGCAGTAACAGGACCCTTGACAAGAGATTACGGAGAATGTGACCTTTTCTTTTTTAAGCAAGGTGCCGCTAGGCTATCTGTTTACACATGTGGATGCTGAGGCCTGTGAAGCTAAAGTAGCAGTGAATTTCATGGAATTCTCATGCTTTGCACTTGCATTCTTCTATCGTTTTGAAAAGACTTCATTCTGGCTTGTCAAATATTTATGAACGAAGAATACTTTCTGCTGAAATGCTGAAAAGTATGCTATCCATTTCGCTAAATACGTCTTGACTTTCATGCGTCAGCATTAGTGCATATCTACCAGCCTTATCTCTAATCACATAAGTATGCATGTGATACCTAATTAGAGGAGTCGTGATTATGTTTGCATATAATTAGTCGACACATTGCACGGCATGGGTGAGTGGAAGTGTGTCTGATTGCACACTCACATATTTAAATGCCATACCACGCATTAGGAGTAATTGCGCTTTTTATATCTTTAAGGCTTCCGGGCGTGGGCACAGAATCCGCCCAGAGATTACGCATAAGTTGAATAAATAAACACACTCGATGCGACTGTTTCTAGAACGTGACAATCAGCAGCTTACGTAAAGAGCTTGTAATTCAAACTTGCTTAATTTAGCTACCTCACAGACACACACACACACTCACTCCCACTTACACACACAATTAAAGTTTCCCCCACCGAATATGTTACATAAAAGGTAATGCGATATTAAAACGTGATATTTGACACCGCATCTTTCTTTGAGCTTGGCGCCATTTGCTACAGCTACTATTGCATAATTTGAAAAGTTCTCGCCAAACAACTTTTCGCAGTTTTCCACGTTTGTCCCGTTATTAAGGAACTCACGCATTCAGCTCGGTAATCAATAAGCAACGTTTCAAATTCAATATATGATTCCCGCTGTGTGGATGCTCCCCCTTCTCCCTATGTATCTCTCTCTGTTCTCCAATTCGCGCGTCTCAAATAATAAAACAAAATGAAAATTTACTTTCACTGGCAATAAACAACAAATGTTGAGCCCCAGCTCCAGCAGCTGTGCACATGCGTGTGTGTCCTTCCGTTCCTTGTTTTTTCTTCTTATTCTTTTTCGTTTATGCTTACGTCTTCCATCTTTTATTACACTATGCTACAGTATTTTGACTTTATAGAGCTGCAGGCTTTTCATTTTAACGTTCCCAAAATGTAATTCAAATGAATTCGGTTTTATTGGCTTATTTTCACTTTTTACATCAGCATACGAAAAACATCAATATACACGAAGATGCCATGCATCACAAGTAAGACAGGCATGACAAGGTGCGATGGGGACTTTAACTGATAGAGCATCTATGCTCAGCAGACAGAAGAAGCAGTTGTCCTCACATAGTCTGCATTTATATCTGCTCCAGCAGCTTTAGCAGTATACTTAATTCTATGGTGAAGGATCTGTTTATTTGTGCTGGCCCTGTCATCATTATTCTTTTTCATTTTGGCACATCGTGTCGTTAAATTGCGTGGAAGTTATAAATGTACGAAATTAATAAAAATCAGTCCTAATACCGATGCCAAAGCTGATGCTGATTCTGATGCTGATGCCGATGTCGATGCTGATGCTAATGTTCGCCCACATGCTTTTAGCGCTTTAGTTTTACTACTTTGGCGTTCAGCCGTCCTTGCAGTCGCGACAGCTGTTGACCCAGCCAATGGCCAGAAGTTCGAGCTGAGCTTCAGGAAGTCATAAACTGTTCAAATGAACAGACTTTTAATGCATTTGTTACAATCGCAACTGCCCTCCACGAACGCACTTTGGCTAGATTTATTTATGTTCAACAAGAAAATTGCATAAATGTTATGTGTGTTGAGACTAATGAAATTAATGCTTGTAACAGCGGACACTGCCTTTAAAGGTGCAAAATGTGCATGCATGAGATGTAATAAAAATGAACAGTTGAATAAATAGACAGTTGGTCGATTTTGCATGATGAATTCACTATTTAAAACACTTTTTGATAATTTAAAAATAAATTACTATCATTGTAGTGCAAATTATTCATGCGCATTACGCTAATGGAGCTAATGAATAATTGATGATTGGGCCAAACTAAACGTGTTGCAAAATGTGAATTATGTATGCGAACACGAGTTGCCGCTAGGAGATACAAGTTTTAAATTTGCATAACCAAAGCTAAGTGTTCTCTTTTACGATAACAATCGACAATCAAATGCTGTCTAACACACTCAAACAAGCACAAATACACATGTCTATCTCGAATTCACTATTTCCGTTGTTAGCATAGTTGACAATGTGAAAAGTTTTTTGCAATGACAGTGGGAAAATATCTGAGGGATGCAGAAACTAGGCGCATAACATATTCTTGTATATCAGCAATAGGTAGTTATCTATGATGTACGATATTAAAAATGATTGTGGGTAGACGTTAAGATTTTGTAAAAGTAATCAGGAAGATAAATATCCCTATTATTCCACGATAAACACAGCATTATGTAGTCGGTGCCTTTCCCTCAGCGTGTTTATTGTGATTGATGGAGGCTGAAGAGCCGATATTATTCAATAAAAAAAAAAACTCTTGAATATTTGTACTTTTGTGCGAGCGAATTTTAATCAAACTGCTTGTGTCATCATTTTTAATGCTCTCCACCCACTCCGCTGCTGTCAACCACAATCTGGCACCCGGCATTTGGCGTCGGCATTCGGAAACTCGGCAACTCGGAAACTCGGCATTTGGCATTTGGCACTCGCAGTTCTTCATTTTCCATGTGGCACGAGGTCCTTTCGTCGAGGAGTTTTATCAGTGTGTAACTCACGGCTTCTACACGGCCGACTGGCAGGAACAGATGTATGCTACCTTCACGCTCGTCTTCACTTTCTTGCTGCCCTTGTGCATACTCTTTGGTAAGTACATATGTATATACACATACATGCATGTTGAGGTTGAGGAAAAGTTGTCCATCTGGATGCTAATGAAATGTAACAAATTTAAATATTTCAGGCACCTACATGTCAACCTTTCGAACCATCTCAAGTAAGTGGATTTCCAAATGAACATGCCAGAATGTCGTGTATTTCAGTAGAAACTATGTTAATGCCGGTTGGCATTTATTTTTGTCTTTGCTTTCTCTTCTACCTTATCAGGCAGCGAAAAAATGTTCCAAGGCTCCAAATTGGCAAACTATTCGACAACGAAACAGCTGCCCACGCAGACGAACCGGCAACGTCTCATACACAAGGCGAAAATGAAATCCTTACGAATCTCAGTGGTGATCATTATCGCCTTCCTCATTTGCTGGACACCCTACTACGTAATGATGATTATCTTCTTGTTCTGGAATCCAGATAAAAAGGTAAAGGGAGTAAACGAATGTCAATGCCTGCTTGGGTCACTTCTGTGCCAAGAAGCTGGCTATTTAAAAAGGGTTATATTTTCAGTATATTTTCCTTTAAAAAAGCCTGCCTAGTTTGTGCCCGTAAGGCAAAAGGGAAACATGAGCAAACGCAAAATATTTTGTCGCTAGAAAACCATAACAAAACAACCAAAATAAATATCTAAACTTAGCTGAGGTGTTGGCTATGTGCACTAGGCTAATTGGAATTTAAATATTTCATGCATCCATCACGCTGCTGGTTCCAACGCCGTAGGCGTTCGAATTTGGTAAAAAATGCCTGTGATGTCCTCTTCATATGCTAAGAGGAATACCCTGTAACCCTTGCCCAATGTGCGCAAGAAGTTCTGCGAAGGCATTTCACAGCACTTTGAAGGCACATCAATCAACTGTCGATCCCTGCTGTGGGCGGGTTGAGTGAGATGCCGTTTTTTTTTATGCTTCGTTTGGCGTGCTTTACGTTCTGGCGTGAGCCAGTTGAAAATAAAATGAGCATTTTGCTAAGAAATGCACGGCAAGGGGCTGCACGGCTGCAAAACAATTGATTCAGTCAGCAGCTGTTCCAACATCGTTTTTTTATAGCTACATTTTCTCGTAATTTCTTGCCGCGCTTTCAGTGCCGTTGCCAGACTGGGGCCTAGAGCACATTTGAATTATTTTTTATGCTCAATTTTTAATTAATGGTCTGGGCATGTGGCTCCGGTTTGTGGAATTGTTGACTTGGTTACGGTTGACCGTAAAAGCGTGTAGTATTAGGTCTTACGACGGCGTAAAAAGCGCAAAAAAGAAAAGGTAAAACCAACAACGACTCAAGCTGCTGTCGTGGTCGGGCTGGCAAACCACAAGCAATAAGAAATTTAAAAAATGACTGACATATTGAAATCCTGTCAAAGGACTTGTAATTAATTTGTATTTGACTCGCTTGCTTGCAGCTGGGCGATGAACTTCAGGATGCCATCTTCTTCTTCGGCATGTCCAACAGCCTCGTTAACCCACTCATCTACGGCGCCTTTCATCTCTGCCCCGGCAAGGGCAACAAATCCGGAACAGGTGGTGGAAACAACAATGCATACAGCTTAAACAGGTAAACAGTCTGTCGGGTCGGATGTTTCTCTTTCGATCCAACCGAGGATTAATTCCCTACTTTTACGCTTATAGAGGTGACTCGCAGCGCACTCCCTCAATGTTGACGGCTGTTACCCAGGTGGATGCAGGTGGCAGCGGAAGGCATCTACGCACCTTCCGGCAGCAAAGCTACTACCGTAGTTCAAGCAACGGCACTGCCGGTGGACCATTCAAGGAACAGGTGGGCCTGTTGCAGGTCGGCAGTGCCTCAGGATGTGCTGCCACGCCCCAGATGATGAGGAAAAGCTCAACCGTGCGCAGCCCACATCCGAATCACAGCTCTGCCATCGCTTCCCGGCATTCAGGCTGCCTGAGTGAACAGGAGCAGCTGCTGCTGCAGTCGACGCCGTCCACGCTGGTGCTCAACTACGATAGCCAGCGCGGCGGCGTGGGCGTGGGCGTGGCCAATGGACACAAGCTGCTGACCGGTATCAGCCACCTGACGGACAACAACGAACGGGTGTCGAGTGTGTGAGCAGAGCTAGCGGCGATGGTGACGGTCGAGGCAGAGGTGGGTGCGACAATGCGCGCGGTGGAGGATGCATGCTCCTGCTGCCGTTGCCTGAGCCAGGAACTAGTGCGGCGCCAACAGGAACTCTTAGAGTCAACCGGCTCGCCCGCACACTAAACCAGTGTAAGCTGCTGTGAAATGTACAGTTAAAACGCGACCACCTGACGTGATACGCGACTCTTCCAGTACTCGAAAGGTTGTTCAAGATTGCGTTGCCAGCAAGGTGGAGCGGGACGGGGCAGGGCGTTGCCGATGATCAGATCATCGGGCCGTGCAACATTTGATTAGTTAAACTAACTGAGAGTTAAGTCTTTGAACACTGTTCGTGTGCGTAGTCGTAACTGTAGGCATACTTGAATAGCGAGTGTAGGACATAAGAGTGTGGCTGACAACTAACTAATGACAAGGCCAGAGATGCTTGCCGGTCCATAACTATATTTACATATTCAATTATATATGTATTTGTGTATGATTGAGTGAGTGAGTGAGAGTGTTTGTAAAAACGGGAGTCTAAATGTAAATTTGATGATATTTTAATCGCCACAAAGCTCAGCTGCGCGAGAGTTACTTTCGAATGCGGGGAAAAAACACGTTTTATGCGATGCCAATTTATGTATATGCAATTTTAATTACTTAGTGACATCGCTACATATATATATATATACATATATATATATATATATATATATATATATATATATATAATATACAATATAAGCAGTATCAAATGCAGAGCATAGGCAGAGTAGTTACTAGGTGAAGCCGGACAAGGAACACAGAGCAGAACACCATACAAGCTACCAAAATTAGTTGTAATGTTATTGCGAATTTTAGCTACCCGTATTAGTGCGGCAGCTGTAATCCAAACAGGTTAATTACATCGACTAAGTCTCTATAATACTTAAGATGTGTGTACTTAACTTTTCTATATAGGTTTACTCCATTTGTGCATACAGACAAACATTTATATGTATATATGTGTTTGTGGTCAAAATGAAAAGCTGAGTGTAACAGACTGACCTTGTTGAAAGCTTGATGAATGCCAGGAGGATTTGTTTGAGCTCTCAATTAACTTAGTTTTTTGACAAAGCATCCATTATTAAAAATGGTATTACGAGTGGCAATATAAATGTCTGTTTGTATGTACATCTGCTCCATCTCTTTCTATATGTGTGTTTTTCTTTGTACAATTTAGATAATCTCTGTAAAATTTGTATAGTTTATTTTTTAATAAAAACCGAATGAGAACATTGCAAAAAAATTTTATGAGCAAACTTTTACGCAACACGCACAATTCAACACGTTGATGAACTAGCGCCTGGAATCCCAAAATGCCTATTCTTATGGCAATGTCTGTGCTTGGGCTCGTAAATCTAGCTAAACTCCAACCCATCGGCTGGCATATTACACTTTTATGCACAGCTCAGTTCGGCGGTGGGGTGGTTGGGTAGTTGGGTGGCTGGGTGGTTAGGCGGGAACAGAATCCCTCGTTATTTGTACCCACACCCCAACTGACGCAGTCGCTGAAAACGACAAACTGCTCCAGCTCACTCACTCCCCGGCGAACAGTTGGCGGGCTACATATTTTTTTTATAACTGCAAAGTTCGTGTTCAAATGCAAAACAAAATGCTGGGAAACGACCAAAGGAATCAACTTCACTGCGTCCAAATATTTACTACGAAATTTTTGTTTAGCTGCTGTTTGATAAAAAAAACAGTCGAAACCAATTTAACAAAATAATGGAAAACGTGGATAGCTGGCGGGTACATGGGGCGGATACGAAAGCTGAAGCGGGGGCTGAGGCAGGGTGTTTAATGGTTGACCGAAGTTTGTTTATTGTTTATGCGTACTGTAAACTCCACAGGAGGTGCGCTGGACACACCACGATGGCCATGTTCACTTCTACGTCCTCAACGTCCCCAGGCAGAGGACAAAGCAGAGTGACACGTCCATCATTTGATGGCACGATATCTCACCAAATAATGCCCTAAATAGGCATCTGCTTGGTATTTAGGAATCGCGTTGACAATTGCCAGCTCGTGAATTTAAATTCGAATGTCATAAAGTGTGTGCACCCCGAAGGCGAGACTCTTTTTTGTTTTAGCCCACACGTTCATCTCACGTAAGACAAATTCCAAATTCTACTTGACAACTTCCAGCATTTGCATCCACAGTGATAAATAGGCTTGGATATGTCAAGTATTTCGATTGCCCACACAGGTTAAACGACGATTTAATGACATGAGCTGGGACAAAAGCACAAAGAGGTGGGTCTTTAAGTTAAAACAGAACAATCAGAGTAATGAAATTTAAAATTCTTGTCAAGAATTAATTCAACCTCATGTCATTAGCTTTAATGGAGCGCAAGTAGACAAGTATGTGCAGCTTAATTCCAATACACCAGCAATACATGGTCCTTGTTTTGCTTTGACCTAGAAAGATTTCGTTTCTCCTGCTGCTCCGTGGTACAGACAGCCTTTTATAATACAATTCTCAACGATTAATGCCATTCATGCGTATACCAATAATGATTTCGTAGCTCATCAAAACAAAAACATAAAAAATTCACATATAAAGGTTGCATGGAAAGCCCCAAGTGACTCATCAAAAATTTATGACCCGTACATAAACCAAATGTATGAGTATTACATATGTACAAGAATGCCTTCATTAAACCGAAGGCCTCTAAAATATTCCATAAATAGAATATCGTTGACCTAAAGGCCTTACAAAATTATAATAGTTATTTTCTATTTTCAATTAAATTTGTTGGCTTATTTTTGTTATTTTTTTCTTTTTTCTTTAACAGTTTTTCTTATAGATGTAGGTCAGAAACCAAGACAACTCAATGTACATCGCGTGCTGGGGGACTTTCTTAGGCATGGAAATTCAGCTTAACATATATGTAGTTCGTACCATAGACTTTCGGTCATATTTTATCTCGTGCTAACCACTGCCTCCTTGCGCGCTGCGTCCTGCAGGAGCTGTGTGTCCACCTCGTCGCCGGGCAGCTGGACATAGCGGACTACAGAGCCGCGTATGAAGCAGTTCTTGACGCTCAGCATGTGCGGGTATTTCTCAGGATCCGTGACGCTGATGTCTGTCAGCTTTATGTTTAGATATTGGTCCACGGAGTGCAGTGTACCGCAGATGCTAAAAATTAGCCGGCTTTAGTTTTATCTTTATGGATTGACACGCGCCAAAAGCGGCTCTTACCTTAGGTCATTTTTCAGCTCGACCACGACTTCTTTGCCCACCAGCGACTTGAAGAACGAATAGAATAGCTGTATACGGAATGGATTTGCTAGTTAAATAGTGTTATTCACATATATTCATTGCTTACCATTGCAAATAAAAAGATTTTAGATTGTTTATTAAATCTGCTTCTTCTTCCGTCTGGCGCTGGTGTTTATCAACACTAACGCTGCCAAATTTGTGGGCACCCTAGAAACTTAACAGTTGCTAGGCTGTTATTTACAGCATGCAGTAACAGACGTCGCAATTTTGTTAACAGCACACATCGCCATCTATTGGCCAGAAGGCCAACGTGCACTGCTTTACGTTGGCTGAATGCAACTAACATTTCACTTGCGGAATGTTGGCACATCACAAAATAATAATGACTTCTAGAAAGCGCCACTGGTAACAACAAAAATCACCAATAGAGGGCGCTACCTGCGCAAACCAAAAATAGTTTGTCACATAATATACAGAACCGCTAGAGAGCGCCAGCATCATATAGAAAAACTTGTATGCTGAGTGTTAAAAGTTTAGCATCAGCAGCATACATGATATTCTGCTGTGACAAAATAAAAAAACAAATTTAAAAATAATTAAATAAATGAATAAAAGTAGCTCATGCTAAAAATATTAAACTAGTAAATTCAAAAGCTGAAAACATATCAACCACTAAAAATTGTTGTATTTATGAATATTTAATGAATATTGATAACAAACTGATTAAATTGCACTTGCTAATACATAATTTATTGACGTTTTAATTTAAATTACATTTTTATAACAATTTTTTGGTTCTAAAACTATTTACAAACATAGGCTCACATTGATTTTATCTTTCGGTTTCTCTACTTATTTACTTAAGTCGAACTAACAATAATTCTCGCATTACATCTCATTTATGTCGCTGTAATGCAATTTTCTTAAAACTTCGTTTATCTTAAAAATCACATTTGATCATTTTTACTTAAAATCTCAACTTTGCCACCACAAAAAAAAGCCGACTGGCGAAATGACTTAGTTGTCCGTTAACTAAGGAGTTACAATGCCTACCAACACATGCTCGCAACTCTAACGCTAATAAATTCGTATGGCTACGACTCTGTCTCTGTCTCTGTCTGTCACTGGGTCTCGCTCTAGCTGTGTCTCTGTCTAATGGTCCGAGCTGAAGTACGAGTTCTGCATGAGATACAGCTTGTCGATGGGGTTGATAAGGCTCGTATTCAGATTGGCCAGCATGTCGTGCGGATTCGAGTGCTGGTTGTGATTGCCCGACGAACTGGTCGACTGCAGCTCCAGATTGTTCAAAGACAACGAGTCGGCGTCATCGTCCAGCTGGTCGAAGTTGCTGCCGTCCAGCGAGAGGTCGGAGCTACAGAAGCTGTCATTGGAATTGGCCGGATAATCTGCAGAAAACAAAAACAATTAGCTTAACTAGAGCAAAGTAAAATACCACTTAGTTAAACTTACCATCCGGTGAGAAGGGCAAGTTCGGATTGAGCGGCTGGCTGGCGAACGCGCTGTCCATGCCACCCAGGAAACCCACATTGTCGACGCCATGCTCCTGCTTCACGCACTTCTCATCCTTTTCGCTGGCATCCTTGTCATCGGAGGCACCGGCGCTGCTATTGCCACGGCCATTGCCTGAGCCGCTCGTGCCACCGCCATTCTGCTTGGCCTTGCGCTGGATTTTCTTCATCTTAGCACGCTGGTTCTGGAACCACACCTGCACCACGCGCACCGACAGACCCGTGTCCTTGGCCAGCGCCTCGCGCACCTTGCGACACGGCTTGGGCGACTGATCGAACGAGGCCTTGAATTGCTTACGCTGCTGGGACGTCAAAATGGTGCGTGGTCGCTTTGGTCCGCGTCGTCCGTCCCGCGGCCGCAGCAGATCCTCCTCGTCCAGGCCGACGAAGCCACAGTGCTGGGCAGCGGCTGCCGCCAGAAACATCTCTTTGTCCAAATCGTGGCGATAGCAGAAGAGCTGGCCATCCCGCAGCATGAACTGCTCACCCTTCTGGAGCGGCAGGCGGCAGGCGTAGCACACGAAGCAGGGCAGATGGAATACATAGTTGGGTATGGGTCGCATTACCAGCTCCTGCGGCAGTATGGCATGGCAGCAGCCGGCGCACTTGACCCCGAATAGACGATCGTAGTCCAGCTTACAGTAGAGCTTCGAATTGCGCACATAGCAGGTGTGATGCAGCTGCATGCCGCAGTAGCAGCAGGCGAGGCACTGCTCATGCCAGTTGGCATCACCCACGTTCATCAAGTAGCGATCATGGATCTTCTGCCCGCAGCCCTCGCACAGCTCGTAGTTCTTCTCGCATTTGATGTGGCCAACCTCTGCAAGAGCAAATCAATATAATGCTTGTTAGTGAGCCATAAAATCGATTTCCTACCCCACTGCATAGCCGAAAGGAAAAGAAGAAGAGATGATCCCCTACGTGCTGGCAGCATATGTCGCTGCACAAGCTTCAGCAGGACGCGAATGAAGCATGAAGTATGAAGGCGAGTACGTTGTCAAATCGTGTGAAAATATTTTCTCCTTCTTTTTTTTGTTTTTGTTTTTTTTTTGTGCCCCGCCCGTTGTTGTGCTTATGCTCATTGTTTCGCACTTCTGGCGCCCGGCAGTCACAAGTGAAGCAAAGGAGAGAAAAAAATTATCTGTCGCTGTCGCCGTCGCTGTTGCCGTCTCCGGCGCGGTAACAGCTTGTATTGATAGCTCCTTGATGCGTAATTGAAACGTAAAGTTTGCTAAAATTTTGCCAGTCTGAAATTGATGAGCCCCAAAGAGCCAATAGAGCGCGCGCTTGCCATTGAAAGGAGCTGTTAGAGGCATTATAAGAATATATGTGATTGTCTGGGTCGGCAGGCTTAGGCTTAGGCTCCATGGCAAGCCAGGATGCTTAGACATATGAGTATTGGTGAAGGTTACGGTAAGTCTATTCCATTAAAAGTCAACTTCATGTTCGGCTTAGATTCCAAATTCATGTGAATTACTAACCCTGGCTACGCTTTATCAGCTTGTCAGTTGATTATGCGTCACTAATAACTATATTCAATCTTTTGGCTCTTCTAGCCAGCTAGCCAAATATAGTCTAGAATCTAGTATAACAGAAATGGGCAGCAAACACACACACACGAAGATTAATATGCGTGTGGGAGTAACTCGACTAATCTCTGCACATGCACGCACACTTCAGACTGTAAACCAGTCATAAAAAGTGGTAAAAAAGAAAAAGAAAGAAATAGCACAACAAAAGCTGCAGTAAACATAAAAAGAGAAATGACGAGCGCCACGAGAGTTGGTTGAAAGCAACTGAAAAATAAACGACATGGAGTCAGGGTAGAGGACACAACGGAGCTGCTTCCATATTATATGACTGCGGCTCACTGGCAGAAAAATGTGTATGATTTATGGTTGGCACAATGGCAGCCCCCAGCCTGATCTACGAGTGTGTGTGTGTGTGTGTGGGTGTGGGTGTGTGGAGGGCGCTAAGCGAGCAGCAAAAGCAGCTCAAAGCCAGGGCTGTACAACTGCCTGGATTGCTAAGCCAGCGCAGCGTTAAACTGACAACAGGAGCAGCAACGTTAGCAGCTATATGGAAATGGAGCAGGCGACAGCTCTGCTGATGGCGATGGATGCGAATAGCTGTTGGCATATCGTTTGCTATATCGCGCGCCCTCAAAAGTATGCTATAAAAAGCAGCTGCAATGCGATGCGCTGCTTTAATTGTGTGTGTGTGAGTGTGAGTGAGTGTGTGTGTGTGTGAATGTGTGTGAGTGAGTATGTGTATCAAATCGCATTGGTGATAACGCGCATATATTGCTGCAGGCACGTTTTGGTCGGGGGATTTAGGATCATTTGAAAAGTCCCATTTTGGCAATTCCTTTTTTACAACTCGACTGTGTCCTGCGACTATTGTGAATGCGATATTGTGGTGTGTTTTGTCTTTTTGCGGTCCAAAACCCATTGACACTACGCTTTGTGTAATCTAATCGGAATTTATGACCTTTGCTGCAGTTTTATGGAGTTGCGATTTTTTTTTTTTCTGTTCCGCTGCAGTCAAAAGACAATTTCTGTGAAATGTGATAATACGCGCTGGGTATATGCTATTCAAATTGAAAAAGAAAACAAAACATAAATGTATTGACATTGTTCGCATTCGAATGAATGTACAATTGGAAGCGCAACAGAAGCTGGCGGCGGGGCTGCTGATTGATTAGCACTCGTCCCGATCGGGGCGAAACTTGTCGGCATGGCAAAGGAACAGCAAATACAAACACAAACACAGCTAAAACAAGTGCGAGACACTCATGTCAAATGGTGCGATTAAACAGCAGATAATTCCAAAATCAACTCGTTGATAAAGGTGGGCACCCATAAACATAGACAAACAGTTAATAGAGAACAGCACCCACAGCTGTTATCAGCTGTGATCGCGTTATCATTTGGCTTATCGGCGACAGCGAACGGCGTCTCTGATTAGGACAGAGGCAGGAGTGCCTGCCCTGCCATGCAACTCCACCCGTAACTCGGCTTTATGGCACATTTATTGACACATTGACAGGCGAGCGCGGGTCTATGATGATAAATTGACAGAGCGGCAGTGGCAGCAGCAGCAGCAGCAAAAGTTGTGGCATAAATTTTGAGCTCAAGTCGCGGCCAAATAGTCCACGTGGCACGGAGATTTTGGCAGACAGGTTGTGACAGCTCTTGATACGAGGGCTTTAATTACGGCGGCCGCAATTTAAAGCTCGCCCAGCCCAACTCCACGCAAAACTGCCAGCTATGCATATGTCACACACTAGCTGATATAGCTGACATCAGTGTCAGCTCGAGTCTGAAAGGTGGGTAAGATTGTAGCAACTTGACTGCAAACTCCTGACTGTGCCAGCACTTCAGAGTTTTCATTTCCGAAGTTTGGGGCTGCCAAGCGCCTGGAAATTCCTCAACCATTTGCAGCTGCCACTGCCGCTGCCGCTGCCGGTGCTGCTGCGTCTGCTGCGTCTGCTGCAGTTAGACTTTGGTTTTTGGTTTGGTTTTTGGCGTCAAATTCAAATTCAAATTCAAATTCATAGATGAGCAATGCTCAAGTCTGACAGTAAAGTGATTGGCAGACGGAAACTATTTGCTGCCATTTTAGCCAGGCATTAATAGACATTTCATATGCAAATACAAGCATAAAGCTCGCTCGTCCCACATCACAGTCGTGTGGTTGTGTGTGTGTGTGTGTGTGGCGAAATATTTGCGTGCTTGACAGAGCTCGCCCAGTTTGGGGTCCGGGTTCGCATATGCATGCACACATTGTTTGCACACTTTGCATTTTGGCCAGAATTTCGTAAAGTTTGCCAGCAACACTTTCGTTGCAGCTGCTAAAAAGTGTTGCCTACTTCGAGGCGCCTGCAATGAGTGGGTGTCTGTTCCTGTGTGTGTGTTCGTGTAGGACTCTGGGTGTGTGTGTGTGTGTGGGAGTCTGTTGCATGCCTTAATCGCCTTTTATTGGTTGCATGCACACATGCACACGCACAACGTGTGTCAGTCAGGTTCATTGTCAAAATTATTTTGTGGTCAACTTGCGTTCATAGTTTTGGTTATGCTTTTGCCGTCGGAACAAACAATTGTTATTATCATTCATTTGCTGCAGCCTCAAAGCTTCATTTGTATGTCTGTTGCAAATCAATTCAATTTTATTTGGTTAGGCCCTGGCCACAATTTCGGTTTATGTGTTTTTATTTGCAAACGTTTCTAAACACAATTTGAATTTTGCAAATTCATAATAAATATTTCATTCAAATGCTCTTAAGTGTTTGAATACTTATATACTTGTCATGGAAATCACATATTCAGAATTTTAAAAGAAAGTTTTCATTATTTCTTAATAAATAAAAATACAATTCTATGCACTTAAAATATAAATAAGTTTTTATTTTGCAGGCACTAAATTGTCCACAGAATTAAATTATTTCTCAATAAATCAAATTATTATCTTTTAAGTTCCCCAAACCGATTGTAGATTGATTCCCAAAATCATTGCTTGATGAACTGATGTGCAAACTGAAAGTGAATTAAAGGTTTCGAAGCGTCAGCCACATCAGCGGCAAATGCGAGACGCAGCCCCAAAACCTAGAATATCACACGCAAATTGCGAAAATAATTTGGGCCAAGTTTGAGTGCGGGCGGACGTGGGGCAGTGCGGGCCAGCAATGCAAACTAGCCGTAAGTTGAACACGTTGGACGTAGGGCCAAGCATATTGGGCTCGGGTCTTCGAGCAACGCCTGCATGCCCCAACGCACCGCCAGCAGCCAGCAGCCAACAGCTAACAGCCAGCCGGCTGCCAGAATCTGGCCATGCCCCACACGCCACGCAGCACATACAACTATGCCAAAAACGAAAAACGTGGCAGCCCCCAACGGAAACGGAACGAGCCGGTAAATGCCTCAACTGCCGGTGCAAAATACTTTTGGAACATACCTGTGCGTCCACTGCAATCGGCAGACAATTTCGATGCTGACGCCAGCGCCAAAGCCGACGCCGTCGCCGCTGCCGCTGCTGCCGAGGCTGCCGTGGCTCCACTTCCAGTTGCTGCTGACGATGGGGCAGAGACGGCTGCTGTTGCTGTTGTTGCGGCAGCAGTAGCAGCAGCAGCAGCAGCTGTTAATGTGTTGCAGGCGGAGTTTTGGCTCTTGCTGTTATTATTGTTGTTGTTGTTGTTGTTGCTGTTGTTGTTGATGGGACTGTGACCTGTGGGCGTTGGGCAGCTGTTAATTGGCGCTGGCGAGACCGCGTGCTGCTGCTGATGCTGTTGTTGGTGTTGTTGCTGTTGCTGTTGCTGTGAGGAAATTACAGATGCCGTTAATGAAGCTGTTGCTGCTTGATTGTTGCTGTTGCTGTTGCCGGAAATGTTTGCTGCCAAATTGCTGTTGCTGTTGTTTGTGTTATTATGGCCATTGTTATTGTTGTTGCTGCTATTGCTGTTGCTGTTGGGCAAAGAGGCAGTTGTCATGTTGCTGTTTACATTTGCCGTTGCACTGGGACTGTCCAGGAAACGTGCGCCTCCATGGTTCTGCTGCAGTGAATATAAACTGCCACCGACTTGATTGAGGTTCGTGGGCATTGGATAAAACTCCAACATTTTATTGACACAATTAGACGCGCGCACTTTTCCTTTTCTTTCAAGTTCAATTCAATTGGCAATTGCTTTTAATTTGGATGAGTGTGTTCCTTAAAGCACATGTAATCTATATAGAACGTTTCACACGTATAAACAAAACTCTAAACACGAACACTTGCACGAGTTGAATACTTCTATCTGCCAGATGCTGTGGCTAGCGCGCTGACAACCAGCTGAGTCCGCTGTCAGTTTGCGTGTGATCGAACAATCAGCGAAATCAAAGCATTTCACTTTGCCTTCAGTGCTCGATGCCGACTGCTGACTGCGGCGGCCAAAAGTCCCAGCCTAAAATGTACCCCCGCACACAGCACAGCACACTCACTCACTCACACTCAACGAGTTGCAGGCATTGCGCCGGCGCATGTTTACAAAAGCAACGGCAGCGACTGAGAATGAGACTGGGAAATTCCCAGTGCACGCGAAGGGTTGCATGCAACAAAGCCAGCCAATGTCCAACCCCCAAACCCTGTGCCCCTGCCGCGCACTGCGCATGTCTCAAGTGATTATTAGCAGCGAGGGAAATTTACTCATGCGTAATTTCCCTTCGCTCGCAGAGGCCACACCTCAGCGACGCTCTGATTGGCTGGCCGCTTCCCCGGCAACCATTTTCCCTGGTGCGCATGCCGTCGAAGCCCTTACGCAGGGGAATTGCATGAATCGTTGCCGTTGTTGTCGTTGTTGTCGTCGTTGTCGTTGCTGTTGCTGCTGCTGTTGCCTTTACCGTTGTCGTTGTCGTTGTCGCAGCCGTCATCAGCCACCGACTTGAACTTTTATTTTTTTATCGTCTTGGCATAAATTTCTAGCAAAGTTCTCAGTTCTCAGCTGGGCGGTTGGTCTGATGCTGGCAGCCGTGGTGGTGGCTGTGGTGCTTGGGTGTTTGGTGTTTGCCGTTTGGTGTTTGCTGATTGCGCACAAAGACATACTTAGAGTCGCGGCAACTTTGGTGTGTTCGTTGCACGCTGCATTGGCCATTTCTTATGGCTTTTTTTCTTTTTTGTGTTGCTGCTGCTGCTGCTGCTACGGCTGCTGCTGCTGCTGCTTTGAGTGGACCAAATACATGCTGCTGACGGTGGCCTTGTCTTTTTTGCCATTTGCCTTTTACTTTTTGTTTGGCTGCATAAGTTGGGCAACAGCAATGCCAGCTGCAACAGGGTGTTGCAAGTGGGCAAAGTCGAAGCATTGCTCTGGGACAAAGATATTGGCACTCTGTATAGTTGAATGCTCACAAAAACGCAGAAAACTGTCAGGCGAGCAGTCAACCAGCTTTAGCTCCTTGCTGTCGCAGTGGCTCACCCACTTACACACACACACACACACACACACATACACAGAGAGGGACTTGCAGGCTGAACACAAAAAGAAAGCCGAAGCAACAACAAAAAAAGGAGATGGCGGAAACTGCCAAGACAAACCAAACATGGCGCTGTGCACAAAAGTTTGGCTCTACTTCAGCTGCTGTTGCTGCTTCTACCGTTGCCTTGGCTTTGGCTTTGGCTTGGGCTTGGGCTTTCTTCTTTTGTTTTCTGCTTTTGGTAACTTCTAGTTGACTTTTGGCTTAAGACTGGGCTTTGGCTATGGCGATTTTGCACAAAACTTAACGTCTTTTTCTTGTTCTCTCTACACTTCTGCCTGCCTACTGCTGCTGCTCCTTGTAACTCCTTGTAACTGCTGCCAATGTAGGGTATGCTAGGGAAACTGTTAATGCCATTGAAGCAAGCCAGAGTGGGATTTTATAATGTTCCCCAACTGAAAAGTTGAGATATTCAAAGATACAAAGAACTCTTTAATGCTATGACTAACTACCTTTGCTACCCATTCAAAATATTTGCACAGTCCTGTTACGTAATTCACTTCAAAGTTATACATGTCGGTAATCTATATCAAAGTCCACATGTGAAGTTTTATTGCCTATTATTACTACTATTTTGTTTGGGGGTGTGTATAACTCAGACGAAGATCTTCCCTAAACCATGCATTTATCGTGGCCAAAAGCTGCAAATTATTATTTACGGTGTGCCATATAGATTAACTGACTCATATATACATAAATATACGTTTTGACTCATTCCGTATCTGCCAGAGATACGAATCAGCGCGACAATTCAATTAGCCCTAGCAACAATCGAATAATACCCTGGCCAAATACATACAAAAACCTACCTTTCTGAATAGGTAGCCATGATGATGATGATGACGGCGGCAGCGACAGAGGTAATGAAATCAAGTTGACAATGGGCAAAGAGTGGAAAATGTCACAGGCATCGACCGAAACAGGATTGCTTGTGCCCAAGCCAAATGTTTGGGTACTAGAAACAAATTTAATAAAATATCTAAAAACAAAAAATCGTAAAAAACGGCAAAGGGTAGCGCGAGCCTCATTGCACGCATTATTTATATGGCTGTGTGTGTGTGAGTGTGAGTGTGAATGTGAATGTGAGCGAGTGGTCGTATTGTGTGCAGAGTAATATTGAATAACCACAAGAACAGCAACAACAACAATAACAACAGCAGCTAGAAGAGTACGCTCGACAGCCCGAGGATAAATAGTTTTTGTGTGGCACTTCAATTACCATTTGAGCATGATAAGCGCTAAAGAGGCATCCAGAACAAGTAAACTGGCAGACCGAGAATGGAAAGTGGTAAAAAAAAAGAAGCCACTGGCAGCCACATAAGATGTGCCCGAGGATGCACGCAGCATGGAGTAGAGAGCAAAGTGAAGAAGACCCAGGACCACCTCGTGGCATTTGTGTGTGAAATCAAGCAGCAAACAGAGCAGAGTTCAGCAAGGAATCATCGATATATGATTAGGCATCGAGGCATTGAGGCAGCGAGAGATAGGGGTCTTTAGGGGCAGGCTCTCCGACCTAGGCAACTATTCATTCACGTCCACATGCCCATTGAGGAGCAGTCAAGTAGAAGGCTCTTCTCGGTTGGGGTGGGTGGTGTCATTGCTTTTGTTTGTTTGTTTTGCCAAGACGCACGACCCACTCCACGCGTAGGCCAAGCTATTTTTATTTTTATGGCCAGCCAACGTCTTGGCAACAATAACAACTGCAGCTGCAGCCTCTAACGACGAGAAGGAGTAGAACAGATCCATGAGTAGCACACGCGCTGAATGCCGGCCAGGCAAAAGAAAAAATATAAGTTGAACAAATAGGAAAAAAGGACACTGCCAGTCCTTGTAAAATGTGTGTAAACAAAGGCTGCGTTGCAGTAGTTGCACCCGCTATGAGCACGCTGCATGCCACGGCCTGAAGTGGGCTAATTTGACGAGCTCCTGCGTGGCGAGCGCAACCCCCAAGTCCAGAGCAGCGCGCTCCCAGCGTCCAAAAACAAAAGTGTTAAAGGATTTATGCGCGTAATTTTGCAGATGTTTAGATTTCAGATTTCAGAAACTCGCTCACTTCTGCCAAATTAGTTCCTGCCCGGTGTGCGGACTTGTGTCAACAGCCCCGATCTCAAACACCGATCCCCGATTCACGTTCCCATTTCCCAGTTCCAGTTGTAGCAGCAGCACTGACAGACATGCTGTCTGCTCGACAGACAGTCAGCAGAGTGAGCAGCGGGCCCTGTGTGTTGTATGTGTGTGTGTGTGTGTGTGTGTGTGTGTTTGTGTATGTGAAGTGGCTCAGCGTGTGCACAATTCACTTTCGGGCAGCATTTCTCTCATTGAATGCTATGAATAAAACGCTCTGTTTGCTTAATGTCAACTTTGCTGCACTCCCATATAGAGGCCGAGCAACTGCCGCTTGATCCGAACATATTAACTTCGTGGCCAAACGGCGCGATTCGAACTTTGTTCTGTTTCGCATCCAAAGTGTGGGAGTTTTGCACGCTGAGCTGCATTGTCGTTGTCTGTTTATTATTGTCGCACTCACATTTGGTTTGTTTAACTTGCGAAATACGATTTTTGCTTTTGTTTATAATTAGACTGTTCGATCGACTTGTCTGCTCTACCCCAGCCTGAAACAATGTTTATGATGAGCTGTGAAGCCAACTGAATGCAGCATAATTATATACAGCTTATTTTGTGTGAACTTTCAAGCTAATCTTTATACTCCACACTCCATCCACTCTGTCAGATTGTCAAATTGAAAATGATAGTCTTCCTCTGTATTTCTTTTTTTTGTGATTTTTAATTTGTGGCAAACCCAAACACGAAATACAAATATTGGCAATAGTTGGCTGCGCTGGTCGCTAGTCGCCCCACTTTTGGCGTGGCCAATATTCATTTGGCGTGCGTCGAAGCGGCAATAAATTGCTGGGCCCACTGGCAATCCATCCCAGTGGATACTGGCTGGTCTTTGGTTTGGTTTGGGGCTTTGGGTTTTTGGGCTCGTAATTCATATGGGCGCACTTTGAGCCGCATAAACCATAAACGCATAAAAATTATTTTTCAAACGGTCGCCGCTGCGTATCGATGGCTGCTCAAATTGTTTGCGTTCGGCGTTTCGCAGTTCAGCGTTCAGTGTTCAGCGTTCCGCGCTCCGCGTTCAGCTTGACTATTTTTCATTTCGGTGGCCATTATGGCCATCCGTCTGCACCGACTGCTCATATTTTCTTTTCGCTTGCCGGCACATTTTCCAATTTCATTTGCGCTGCGGACGCGGAATGTTAGTGCGTCCCCCGCTTCGCTATCGCTTTGAGGGTCTTACTGGGCGCATTCATCATGGACGGCACCAAGCGGGCCAGGGCCCAGGGGCCGTGGGTCGGGGGTCGGTGGCGGGGCCATCCAAGCGCAGTCATCATCATCGTCATCGTCATCGCCAACGCCAACACCATCACCATCGACAACGTCGGAGGGCAGGAGTTTGGCTATTTGGCTATTTGGCCGTTTGGCCGTTTGAAAAAGCAACATTTCAGCCATATTTTTTCTTGCTTTCAATTTGGCGCTGCCAGCTTTGGTCATTTTTCATAGGGCTTTTGATGCGTAACCCGCCAATTCTCGTGGAACGCCCCCTCAACTACCGACCTATATATATATACTTCTTTTTTTTTCTTTTTGTGTTGGTCCAAACGCGTTGGAGTTGGCATTGGTCGTTGCCTTTGAGCGATTTGAAGTCAAGTGTAAAAACCGTTTTGGCTAACAAAAAGCTGTATGCCGTTTAGCAAAGTCAAGTGTTTTTAAGTTTAATTTGAAAAATATTTGAATTTTTGCTCATTTCTTGGTTCACTGCGCCAGCCTCGCCTCCATCTCCATCTCCATCTGCTCCTCCCTACCAACTCCTGCTGCTTGGACAACAATTGGTGCGAAAATTGTGCCCCCTAGCAAGTAATGACAGCTATCAATGGGAAAATCCATTTCGAGTCTGTAACTCTATGATATTACTTAACCGTATGGAATAGTTGGATAGCCCACAAACGGCAAACATCAAATATTGAGGGCGGGCAACTCAAAGATCCGTCAGATACGTAGGCAAGTAGGCAAACAACCCTTGTGCTCAGTTTCCATTTGCCGCTTTCCACTCTCCAGTTCCCAGCTCCAATCAGCCACACAATCTTTGATTTTCTGATGCTGTTGCGATTGCCCTGCCAAAGTTTCAATATTTACACAAACTGCTCGTGGACCGAACAAATCGCAATTCCGACCGTACTTCATGGCCAATCTGCCCCTAAAAATTGTCATTACGAAGCAGTTGATGTGTGCTCAAGCCCTTGGGAACAATTTTGAGGTATGTTCTCAGTAAGCACTCTGCGACTCGCTGTCCTGGGGTCCGTCAGTATGATAACAATATAACTGCGCATCAGATATATATTTTTAGTGGGAAATTATTGGGAAAACAATAAAAATATGTTTTCAAAATTTGACTAGACGTATATTAAAGGGTAAATCATATTTTCCTATACATTTTCAGAGTAAGTTACAATTTCCACGACTTTTTCTGTTGACCGAAACTATGCAAATAGTGTGCTCCCACATGTTCATAGAGAACACTCAATGGTCAATAGGGCGCCATAACAGCTAAACCATCTTTGGGGTCAGCATTAAAATCCGGCAGCATCCAAATACTGACCGAAGAGTGTATAAAAAAAATACCAAAGCAAATACTTATTTTTTGGACAGTAGTTTTTGCTGGGCATCTTTTATGTTTGTTGTACTCGTAGTTGTTTTTATTGCCTACTATAGCTGGCGACAAAGCAACAAACCCAACAACAAATGCCCAATATGTACACACACACACACACACACACGCACACACTTACACCGAGGCTATCTCATACATATTCCGTTTACGTAGCCCGTTCGTTTAACTGTTGTTTTTATGCGCTGCAGACAAATATTTGCTTTCCGACAATAGTCATAAATACCAAAAGCTACATGCTCGGCATACTTAGAAATACACACACTCACGTACACACACTCACACAAACACACATATAAAGCCTTGGAGCGAGCGGGGCAAATAGAAATCGGGCAAAGCAAATAGCGAACAGGATATGGTTTTTGGCAGCAGCAGCGGCAGCAGCAGCCAGTATAGTCGGAATAGTGGCAAAAGGCGAGACATAGGAGAGGCAAAGCCAGCGAAAAATGCGACTGTGACTGCGACTGCCACTGGCCCATTCGATGGTGGCCAGTCGCACCAGAGGGCCAACAAAATGGTTGCGCAAAAAGCGTCAGCAGTCGCCAAAAATATTAGAAAAAATGTTTCAGACAAAATTGTACCAGCACACACACATATGTAAACACACACACACTCTTATATATACATGTATATGTATATTTATATGTATATATCGAGTACGGCCGCAGGGACATGCCAGAACGTTTAACGAAATGGCGACCAACAACTGTGACCAAACAGCACACACACACACACACATTTGCCAGTGTGTGTTCGTGTGTGCGTATGTGTGCTTGTGTTCTTGAAGTAGCCAACGCGATGTTGGCAACTTCAAAGCCTCGCAAAGTTTTTGATTCGCGAGCTGGGAAATGGGTAAGCGCCCAGCACGAAGTCACCAACCAAAAGCTTATCCATGTGAAAAATCTATGGCGCGTGTAGCGAGCACGCGCTGGTTGCCATCGCTGGGTGCCTTTGCAGCCCGTTGCCGTTGTTGCCTTTAACGCATTACACCTTCCTAGAGACGAGAACGAGCCAATAGGCAAACAAACAAATAAACAGCGCTCACGTGCCGCTCCGAGGATTATCCGCGCATCACAATCAAAACAACACCAACAACAAACAAACTACCCGCCGAGCATGTGCCTCCGGCCAGGGTCCGTGCACTGTGTCCTGTTTCTGTTGCCTGGCCTGTTGTTTGCCAGTCCAACGACCTGTTTGATTTGTACCACACCCGGACCCATGTTACGAGAGGCCGCTTTTTGCGATGCTAATCTACGCGAAATGTTACAAAATGTTTAACAATTAAGTACCGACACGCGCTGGCACGCTTCGAGTGTGTGTGTGTGTGTGTGTGTCCTTGCTCTACCCTCAATCGTTTTTTATTGACAGATATCGCTTTCAGATACGCGCCACTCGAGCCAATTGAGTGCACAAAGGCGGGCAGCACAGACCACTTGATGTCCATGTAGATCACATCGATGAGACATGCGAGCAGCTAATTTACAGTTCAAGTTATCCTTGCTGAACTTGAGTACAAGTGCTATTGAGCATAAATAAATGTAAATGAAACGCTTTAAGAATGTATTCTCCAATTGTGAGTAGTTCACAATACACATGTGCCTGAGTACTTAATAAATTAATAAAGGCGAAAGATTATGGACTATAAAAGTGAAGCCATTGAAAGGTTTATTAACATCGTCAGTGTAATCTGCAAATGCAATGAACTTTAAGTTTCTTGAATGGTTTTATATCACTTTCTTCTCACTAATAGTATTTCCTATCGATAAAGAAATGTATTTAGTCCTTATATCACATGCTCAACTTCCCGTCCAGATAAATGTATGCAGGTTATAGAATAGTTTTTTTGCACCATGTTTCGGGCAACCGCAGGAAATGTGAGCAACGAAAACAAGAAAAATAACATGGCGCTGATGGCTGGTGCAACAACATGGCGTATGCCGAATGTACGAGCCACTTATTAAAAATGGAAAAAGTGGCTGAAAAGCAGCAAGCAAACTAGTACGGCTACAACATGCACCAGCAGTAACAGCAGCAGCAGCAGCAGTAACAGCAGCAGCAACAACAGCAGCTGCAGCAACAACTAACAAAGTGACTGCCAGAACGAGGACCAGCAGCCAGTCAAGAGAGGACCCCTTTGGCTGAGGAGGTGGACAAGGAAACGATGAAAGCACCAAACGACAACGATGCCAAACGACAAAGTGCGGGAAGTTTGCACAAGGACATTGCAGCACTCACCACATGCATGCACACAAGGATATGAAAGAACACACAATGCCACAGAAACACATAGAATCACACACACACACACACACAAAAACACACACACACGTACACTCTCATGTAACCGCACAACACACACCAGCCAAATGACAATAACAACAAGAGGACGAAAAGAGGGATATACACATAGAGAAAGAGAGAGGGAGAGAGAGAGAGCCATCACAAACGAAGTGTTGCAGAGAAAAAAATCAACATGACAGCAGTGGAAAACAGTTAAACGGACACTTATACTCACGTACAGCTCACAGACAGCTGGAGTGTGTGTGTGTGTGTGTATGTGTGTGTGTTTGTGCCGAACGACCAATTGAAGCCTCATCTTCACTTGCTATGCACGCACGAACATGCAAAGAAACAGGCAACTGAAGCACTTCGTTTGCGTGCGTCCAATGTCAATGAGCCTGGCCACTTTTTGGCGCTCCATCGGCAGACCCCAGCTACCGCATCAGCAGCCACCAGGGCCACCAGCCACAGCCCACCCTAGAGGCTCAGTCCATTGAGCGTGCGCTTCACTGCATCCAATGACAAACCAAATATGTTTGGTGGTTTTTACGCAAGACTCGTTTCCAGCAGCACTCGCATGGACAATGACCAAACATACACTCACCCACACACACATACACACACAGAGACAAGCTCACACAAATGCACTCGAAATCAATCAGCATCACTGTCCACAAGTCCTGGTCTGCTCCCGGAAATCATTCAGTCAATGTAAATGTAAATTTGCGCCTCGTTGCATGCATTTCGTCGTCTGTCAATTCTGTGTCTGTGCCGTGACTTTTGTAATGAACTTGAAGTGCATGTTGCATGCATGTCATGTGTTCTTTTGTGATGGCCTCTGTTGACTTTTGAACGTTGCTGCAAGCAGTCCCCCACACACACAAGATATCCATAAAAGGCTGACGACTTTTCAATCTGCAGAGGCAGAAGCTGCAAAGGCAATTAACAACTCGTAGGCAGCCAACGATATTACGGTTGCAACTCGTCCAATGATATAGTTCTGCAGCAATCCTTTATGGCTGAGTGGTTAATGTAATCGAAATTTCGACAACTTGGTACAGCACTCAAATCGAGGACATATTGCATGCAATTTATGCTGTTTTTCATGTTGTTTTTAGAGCTAGAAAAGTTATGCAATTCTAAGTAACGTAAATATTAGCATGAGTTGCCAAAAGTACTTCAATATTTCGAAAAATAAACTCATGTTCGTTAGCTCGCCAGGAATCAATAAGATTTAGTAGAAGCCAACTAGAGCAGTCCTTTAAGACAACCTCAATGCAGTATGAAATGTTATTAAACTCATTAAAATTCATAGCAGAACGCCCCAGACGTGCAAAAAGGAAACCCATTCGGCAAACTAATGTTCGAATAAGCCAATTAAAGCACAGCCCTTGGGCTGCTACGACTTTCGACTTTCGAGAAGCCAGAGAGCTCAAGACGCCACAAAGGCGCCAACATAAACAAAGTAAATGTCTTGGCTCGACGCAAAATAAACATAAATAACAGCTAGCTGGCAACTGGCAACTGGCAACTGGCAACTGTGTGCTGAATGAGCAGCTCCTGGAAAAGGTGCGGATGAACATCAGCAGCGGCGGCAGCAGCAGAAGCCAGGATCAAAAGGTTTGCGCGCACACCATGACATCCTAATGATGATGTCATGAATAAATTAGTTGAGTTTCGAAGACGACTCTGCGGATGAGAACTACACGCGCCCAGAGCAAAAGTTAATGGCAAAGCCAAAGCCAAAGCCGATGGTTTATGCAACGTCTCCGCGATGGGCGTTGCTTGGTAAAAAATGGGCGTCGCCCACGCCCACAAACACTATGTGGCACGGCAAGTTTTTAGCGTTAATGACAAAAATGAAGTGAACCGCAAAATGTGGAATGTGGCATTGCGGTTACTCAGTCAAGAGGCGCTAGGCGCGATTCGGCCGCAAAGCTCAAAAAATGTGGCACACGTGTGAGAAAAGTGCGCTCAGCACACGGCTGAAACATTGAATCCATTTAAATTAAGTTGCAAACTATGCAAATGAAACGTGACACCAAAATGGAGTATATATCTGCCTGGAGCTACAAGGCACTACCAGCCGCAGTCGCAGCCGCAGCAGCAGCAGTTGCACGTGCGTCTGCTCGTTGCAGGTGGCCGGCAGCCACGCCCACTTCAACGCCCGATTGTCACACGCTTGATTTAATTAGTTGCGCCTATTTTTGCGATCAATCATTCAATTTTCTGCACCATAAAGCCAGTCAAACAACAGCAGAGAAAAAAAGATGAATTCAGGGGAAGCCGGCCACTTGTTATGCCACCTTGTTGCAGTAATACGTAGAAGCAACGCCTCCTTCCCGGCCGTCCCTGTGTCCAAGGACAAACTGGCTTGTCATTTATGTGCTGTTCGCTTTCGTTACGCTTTTTACGAAGCTGCTGCACCCTCCTCGGTCAATCTGTCACACGCTCGTATGTAAGATTATGTTGCGCTCCGGGTTCTGAACCGTAGAAGGTGGTTGTTTTTTTTTATTTTATTTTTTTTTTATGTTAGTTAAGGTTGTTTGGGCCGCAAATTGTTTTATATGAAATAATCTCAAATATTTGTGCCCGCAATGAAATTAGCCAAATTAACACCTAGATCCGAGAAGGCTTAGCCAAAAATAATTGAAATATTTTTTGTTTTATTAAAAGGACCAGACTGAATAAAGGCGCAGGCGACTTTGTTGCTGCAAATAAACCAAAAACAACAACAACAACAACAGCAAAATGAGAAACAACTTGTATGGATTTTGCGTGTGTCCTTTTCTGTTGTGTTCGCTTTTTAGCCCCACTCACTCAATTAGGCGGACATAGGGCAGTCCATTTGGGCCAAATGCTTTAAGCCATTTTAACAATTTCCATTAACAAATATGCACAAATTGCCTTTTGGCGGTTTTACAAATAAATTGTACAAAAAATATTTTGACAAAAATACTTACATACCCACACGCATATATACATACATATACATCTATATATCTGACTATATATATATATGTATATATTTTCAGCCGAATAATATAAAAAGCTGGCGAAACAAAATGCGTGTTTCAGCCATTTTTTGTTCGACCAAAAATGCATGAAATATTTTTGTAAATTATTTTTATGCACTTCATTAAATATTTAAACAATTTGGGCGCCAGCAAGAGTCGAAGTTGGAGTCAGAGTCAGAGCCAGAGTCAGAGGCCGTAGGGAGCCGTAGCCAAGCCATAGCCCAGAGCCACAGAAAGAGCACAGCGTACTTTAATCAACCGTAAAATGTTGACCTTTTTGTGGAGCGTGGGCGGGGGGATAGGCGAACGGTTTTGTAGCTGGGCCGCAACATGCTGTTGAAATTTCAACAGCAGCTTGCCGCGTGTGGTGGGCCTAATGGGCCAAAGCCTAGCCCGAACACTGTGTACACAGTGGAGGCCAAGCCAAGTTGTAGCTATTGTGGAGCTTGAGGTGGTTGTGGCTGTGGGTGTGTGTGTGGGGGGCGTGGTCGTGCACTGGCCGTGTGTGTGTGCATTTACATAATTTATGCCCGTGGCAGGCGTCTGATCTACAGTCTGCAGCCATCTTTGGACTTGCAGCCGATTTCATTTGTGTTTTCAACATTTCATTTTATGACATCCTGTGACATCCTGCCGACCGCTGCTCCGGCTGCTGTTCATAATTTCCACGTTCCTAGCAGGCGAGTGACATTTAGGCTTTTAATGGTAACTACCGAAAGTATAAATGTGTTTTACAATATCAAATGTCTGACGAGGCCACAGTGTCAGAGTTAAACTGTGACGCAGGCATAACATTTATATATATTTATATAGATAAAGGTTATATATTTATCATTTACTTATTATGCGCATACAAATGTATAAATTATTTCATATTCAATGGCCATTCACACACACTCAGGCTCTCGCATTTTATTTATGCATTTATGCACAACGAAATTCATACACATTTGTTGTGCAAATTTCTAAAGGGACAGAGAGCGAGAGTCGAGTCGTTTCTCACGCCTCTGATACCCTTGGCACACCCACCTAAGCAGTGCTGCTTGTAGTTTCGTCCACTGCCAATAAATTCACATCAAAGGTCTTTATTTGTGTTTGCTTAGCAGCGAAAGCCAAAAAGGATGAGTATAGCCATAGCCCAGCGTCCGTCCGCTTGTCTATGCGGGTCCCCATCTCTGGCGACGCCTCAGCCAGCGGCTGGGCCTGTGCAAATATCATTTTCATTTCAATTGAGCGGCTCGGCTTTAAGCATTACGGCCTGCGACTGGGATTGGGCGCTAACCTACGACACGCGTGTCATCAGCTAATCCCGGTGCTGCCGCTAAATGATTTTCTAGTTGCCAGGCAGTCCAAGGCAAGGACACATAGCAGCAAGCAAAGGCGACTACTAGGCGCACGTGTCGGTTGTTTTGGGCCCCGGAGCGGATGTGTGGCCGGGGTTGATATTGTTGTACTGCGAATTGCCGTGCGCCTTGCATTGCAATGAACTCGGCACTTGAGCCAACGCCCTGACAAAGTAACTCCCCGGCATTAGCCGAGTGACCGCCAATGGATTTTTAAATACTCGGCACACGCGTCGCCCGAGCGAGTGAGCTGCTCAAATTAAACGCCTCGACGGAGCAGCTTGAGCTCGCTTCTGCACCATTGCCAAATAAATAACTCAATTGTTTTGTTGACATTTTATTTGACACGTGACTTCGGCTGGTTAAACACACGGCCACACCGAAGCCAGGACCAAGACTCTGGCTTAGTGCTTTGTTCTTTTTGCGGTTCATGTGGCCGCCAACGTCGCAGCGTCGCAGCGTCGTAGCGTCGCAGCGCCGTCGGCAATTAATCTGAAAGGTGTCCATTAAGGCGTACACGCGCTCGTCGCCCATAAAAGATAGTTGCCCGTGCCGATGGTGGGCGGGTCTACTGCTGCTGCTGGTGCTGGTGGCTGCTGTGTAATACGTGTAATAGTGTCAATTTGGTATTTATGGCCAGCCAGGCAGCCAGCCCACCAGTCAGACAGTGATTTGTGCCATTTCAGCGAGGCTCTTGCACTTAACTCCTTACCTGTTTCCACCTTTGCGTGCTCAAATTTATTCATGGCACCCGGCCCCATTTGGAGCGCGCGTCAAGTGAATTGCGTAAATCTGAATGAGTGCTCGCGAGGCTCTAATGCAAATTTCCTCAGGAAGCATGTAAATGACAAGAGCGTGACACGACCGAATAGCTTTTGACACGACTCACACGTATGTGTATGGTAATTACATATACACACATAAAAACTCATTTATATATACATGTGTATATATGTATAGTATTTTGGAAGCATGTACACTAAACTACCATATAAAAGGAATATGATAAAATGACACCCTTTAAATGTATAATTGATATTGGGCATATCAAACTCATACAAGATTAGATATTTGAAAGGAAGAACATGTTATGTTTCAGCTCTATAGCAATATATTCTATTTCGACTGCATATACCCCTTGCATATAAGGAATGTAGGGTATTGTAATGTGCATGACTTGTTTAGTTTGAACAACTTTTGTGCCAACCACTGAGCCCGGTTGCCTATTTCAGAGCCACAGCCCACTGTTTGTTTGCCTGGCTGGCGTGCAAGACTTTTGACTTTCTTCTAAAACAATTTAGCTTTGTATAACGGGCTGTGTGCGTGTGTTTGGGTGTGTGTGTGCGTACGTTCATGTGGTTGCTGACACAAACCAAAATTTAAACAAAAGAAAAGCTCGAGCAGTTGAGCTCAAGTGCTCAGCACGAGACAAACCTACTAAGACTGTTGGCTAACGGAAACCGCACTCACACTCACACACACGCACACAGACACACACACCCACGCATACCAATACGTGCCCACACCTACACACGCGCACACAGACACAGACAACATATACGAGCTGCTAAGTGACTCTTGGCTTTTGTTATTCTGGCTCCGCCTGCCTTTGAAGCGGTAGCAGGCAACGGCAGAAAAACTGAAGTATATTGTTAACAGGATATATAATACACAAAATAAAGTTTTCAGCCAAAGTTACACAAAAGTATTTCGCAAGTTGTGCGCCCCATTCAGCACTGCTCCCGTCAACAATCCGCCCCCAACCCCCAACCACCTGCCTCTAGCCCAGCCCTCTGCCCAAAGCCCAAGCCAGAGCCCGAAAGCTGCATCACCTTTCACTTGCTTTGTGTGTTTGATTTTTGGTATTGTTTTACTTTTGTTGAAATAGAAATTAAATACAAAGGAAATGGCCCCAATTTTTTCAGTCAATGTATTTAGCTGCGCCCTCGAACACATTTAAGGTTGTTCAAGAATTTTTCAATTTTCACTAAAAGAGAGATTGAAATGTTTAGTTTTATTCGGATTTAAATGTGGGATAAATTAAAAACGTTGGTCAACTAAAAATCCTGGCTCAATAAAGAAATACGTAAACTCTAAATTAAAATTTATAAACCAGTTGCATTCTTGATCGAAATTTAAGCCAGTCGCATTGAACTGCGTCAAATTTACCAAATGCAAATATGTAGAAAGTTCGCTTATTCGGACACTGCTTTCATTTATCTTGAGAGTCCGCCAACAACGATGCAAAATGCTGTTAGCCAGCAATAGAAACCAAACTAAGGCAGGGACAAAAAAAAAAATAAATATAAGGAAAGGAAAGAAAAGAAAAGGAAACGCTCGTAAAACAGGCAATGGCAAAAGCAAAGAACTGTCAGTGGTGTTATACGAGAAATGTAGCATTTGTTGAGGGGCAAAAATAAATGTTTTCAAATGTTTGACGCGTACTGACAACAAATAAGCACACACACACAAACACACACACACAGAGGCTGAAGGCTGCTTGAGTAGCGTACAATACAGTGAGAGATATGTGCATACACACGCACACTCACGCATTTGTCTTGCTGTGTGTGTGCGTGCATTTAATGTCTGTAATTTACCGTTAAGTAGACAAGTATTAATGGTGAAATACCAACGGAATGCGTAGCGCTGCGCAACTTAACAAACATACAAAACGGCCACAGCCGGAGACAAGACGAGCGAGCGCCCAAAGGCAGCCATGGAGGAACAAGAACAGGAGAAGAAGAAGAAAAAAAAAACGAAGCCAGCTGAAAACAAAATGGCGACGACGACGACGACAACATCAGTTTGACTTGACGTTGAAGTTACATGTTAACTGTGGCAGTCCACCCCCACGTACAAGCACACACACACAAACACACACATACAGATACCCACACATAGACACAAATAAGCAATTGTCAATGTGGCGCGCGCATGTTGCCTCCCCAGCAGAGATGTCAAAAAAAAAAAAAAAAAAAGAAAAAGAAAAAAAATAAGAAAAAGAAAATGAAACGAAAAAAAAGCGAAACGGAAAAAAGAAAACGCCAACAAATTCCAAAGAAAACTCAACTTTGGATTGTTGGCATTTTTGCTGTGTGCTTTGAATGCTGAAAGCGTAACGGAAGCAGTGGGGAGTGGACCAAAAATCCACCAGGGCTCACACAAGCCGAGCAGAAAACAAGTATGAAGTCGCCCAAAAACGATGAACGGTAAGCAGATACTCTGTTAAACAAAATAACCCCATGCAATGAAGGAGAAACTATTTGCAACAAGACTTAAATGTCAATCTGAAGCTGAAAAAAGTTTTTAAAAGTTGAAGAGATCCGCGTCTGCAGTAATTACTTATCAGGAAGACCGATAAAATTCTAACTCTGGCATGCATTGACTACAGTTGATCATTGCCACTATGCGGCATTCTATGTGTGCTGGGTATAAAAAAATATTTGCGCGTTAAAATAGTAGATAAGGCGAATGGTAAGAAAGCAGGAATGACAAAACAAACGCGCCATTTTCTTGACGTTCACCAATTTGACATTTTACGTGATTTTTGGACCAGCGGCAAAAGCGATGGCAATGGCAATGGCAATGGCAAAGGCGAGCTCGCAGCTCACACCCGCCGCGAGCCATGTGACTTGCCATTTGCTGAAAATTACAAACTGCCAAACTCTGTCTGCGTGTGTGTGTGTGTGTGTGTGTGTGTGTGTGTTAGAGTGCGTTTCGCTTATGTAATTGAGTTCGAAAGCGGCCAGTTCAGAAGCCACCGGAGGAGCCACGTCGCAAGGCAACCCAAACCAAACCAAGCCAAGCGAGGACCAGCCCCGCCCAGCCCAGTCCAAGTCAAGTCAAGTCAAACCAGACGGGCCAGGCACGAGCACATTTTTCACAATTCATTTCATTTTGCAGCGCGCTCGCTGCAAGGCAACATTATTACAAAGAATATTGTATGGAATAGATGAAATGAAAAAATGGCAGCATAACTTAAGGCGCTTTAGCATGAGCACACAAAAAATAAAAATAAAATAAAAATAAAGCAAAAGAAACTGAAATTGGGAGCATCTTAAACAAAAAGACGAACAAATGCTGCACAATAATTTGGTTTTGTGTTTACATTTCTGCTTCTCGTTGTGCCAGCGCGGCAACATTTCCAAAGTCCTGCCAAGAGCCAAGAGCCAAGAGCCAACAGCCAACAGCCAACAGCTAGCAGCTCTGACCGACTAGACTAAGATGGATTAAGATTAAGCCCAAATAGCCCGCGAATTGCAGTCAGCCGCGCACTGCAACTTCAAACGATTTTTCTTGATTTCAACAGCATTTTGGGCTGCCAACTTTCATGCAGTTTTCAGCCATTTCGCCTGCCTTGCTGCCAACTCCTCAGCTTTGTGTGTCGGCGAGCATTAGAAAATAATATTTTATACGCTTCACTTACAATTTTTCTTGTAGTGCTCGCGCTTGGCTGCGCCATCCATTGCTCAGCTCCTTCAGCTCTGCGCTGCTGCTGTTGCAGACTCTACAACAGTGCCAGCTTGTACGTGTGTCTTTCTTTCAGCGTGTGTGTGGGTGTGTGTGTGTGGTTGGAGTAACGCCGCCATATTGTCGGAGTTGTTGATGTTGAAAAATGTTACATGCCAGAAATTGCTGGTTACCCACATGGAAATTACGTTGCATGTTTCATTGAGCCACCCGACTGAACAATCGTCTTCGACTTCTGCTCTGACACTGGCTGCGGTGTCAGCGGTGCGATATGCAAAAATTTAAGAACAGTGGTGCTAAGAAAAAGTTGCTGTAAAGTAGATGTGACTGGAAGTGGCGCAATATTTGCATAGCAAAAGTCAGTTGGCTTAGAGCTGCCTCATCTGCATTTCTAAATGATCAAAAGGACTTAGAATGTTGGATAATGCTTTAAGTATTCATTTGAATTGAGAGGGCGCGATAATCACAGCTGCAGCAGACCACTCTCTCACACTTAAACTAATGCCTGGCTATCACCCACTCTCATCACTGTTCACTATTCGTTATTCGCTATTCGCTATCAAAGGTACATATATGCCTTTGGCATGTAACAAAAATAGCGTAACTGCCGTTAGCTGGATGCGCGGCCAAAAATCAATTTTATTTGAATTTTACAATTTAACCATAAAACCACAGAAAGCATTTTAAACGCATTTTTAATAGACTCAAATATGTGTTTTATAAAAGGCGGCTGGCTCATCCTCTTCCCCTTCCGCCCGCGCTGCTGCCCGGCCAGCAGACCGCTGCCAGCCATGTATGCATGTATGTGTATATATTTATTTTGCTGCCTGAACGCATCAATGTATCAATATATATTTATATTGTTTGTAACAAAATTTGCGCATTTACAAAAGCCATTGAATGCAGCGGCAAAAAACGCGCTAAAATTATCGTTGGCTTTTGGAAGCAGCAACGGCATCAGCAGCAGCAGCATCAGCAGCCGCTCCGCTTGACTCTGGCATTTTATTTTGCTGATGGAAAATTAGTTTTTGTATGTTGTATAGATTTATCTACCATGTGTATCTGTGTGTGTGTGTGTGTGTGTGCGTGTGTGTTTGTTTGAGTAACTGTGTTGAATGTTTGCAAATAGTCTGCATACTTTCAGAGCTTATACAAAGTCGCGTGCCTTTTTTGTTGACGTGCATGCGAGTACGTTGCTGGCAAATAGCAAATAACAAACAGCAAATATTTGCAAAGACCGAGCATAAATTGTTTACGTGAATGGCAATTTAAACGAACGAACGAACGAGCTAACGATCGGAGCATTGAATCCGCTACTAAAAACTCAAATATAGCCAAATATCTAACCACTTTCGAACGATGATCAGATATCTACGCCTAATGCCAGCCTGTGTCCACCATCAAATAAAAGCAAGCATAACTCGTCGCCCAATCCTCTGTGCTGGCTTCTGTCATTGAGCACACATGTCGCTCGCTCGACCCCAAAAACCATAACGCCAACTGACCATGAAATGGAAGTGCATAAAATACATCAATGGGGCTGTAGCCGCTGCCAATTGCACGTTGTGTGGTCAAATAGAAGAATGTTGTTCTAAGTGCCATTGGCACTGCTGGCGACGGACATCGATGTGGCCATCCGGCTGACCCAACCTCATGGTTGGCCAAACAACGCGACGTTTGTTGGTAGCCGGGGCAACGCGTTAAAATGCTGGCACTTGGGGTTGGAGCCACGTCTCCATGGCTGAAACACGGGCTCAGTCCATTGCCGTCTCACCTTTAGTCCAGCGTCCCCCTTCGCTATTTGGGCAACTCCTGCTGGGCGTGCTCAAGGTCTCCAATTCCTTAAAAACAGCGTCCCCTGGTATGCCTGCTATTGAACATTTCCACTGGCGGACCTCGATACCAGCTTTGACATTCTGTACATAAACTCCAGCAATTTAAGCTTATAACAACTGTTCCAAGGCATTTTCCTCTTCTCTTCTTTTTCGGCTGGTTTGCGCAGCAGCTGTTGCAGGGTTCGATGCAAACATATTGAAGGGACGCATCCACAGTTCCGGCCAATGCTGGGGGTATCGTCAGCACCCCGGGTATATTGTAACGAGAATTGCTGGCTTGCTTAGTTCTTTTTTCTTCCTTCAGTTTTCAATTGTTTTAAGCATTGGGTTTGGGTTTTCATTTGGTGGAATCGCTGCCACGCGCAATATGTTCGCCAATAAGTATCTGTCAAACAGGAAATCGTTAAGTACGAAAGGCACATTTCAACGGAATTGCCATTTTTGTTTGAGTTTGATAAATGAAATAATCAAATTTTTCAAGCAGAGTTGAATTGAGCTTAAAAATCAAAATTTGTTAGTGCTTCGATTACATATTGAGTCGATCGAGCTAAATTTATATTGAATGCATATAATAAAATATTATATAATTAAACGAATTCAAATTCATTTTATTATCTGAAGTTCTCATTATCAATTTAATTATTCAGTCATTGTTTTCCATTATCTATGTTTAATCTTACATAGTTTTTCGTATAGTTTTTAAACGTCAACCGATTATCAGGATTCACACGAGTTAAAATTTATCTAATTTTAAAGAATAAATACGTGTTTTATCTTAGTTGCAGTCACTCTACTAAATCACTATGGCACTCTCACTCAATTGGCTCATTAATAATTTAAATAACTATAAATAAATCAATAGCTCACAGAACATTCTTTAATCAAATCAATGGAAAATCAACGAAAATCTAGATTTATTGCTTAACCACAATTGATAAAAGAGTATTAAAGATTTGCTATGGCTAACGTGCAGCATCCAATCGTAACGAATTGTTAAAGCCTTTGCTGCTTGAATGGCATCCTTTATACCGTCAAGTGCGAGCTGCCTGAATATGTGGCCAAATATGTAGTCGCTGCAAATCCGTTTACAGGCACAATCTAGGTAAATGCTTCCAGCTTACACACTGACACTTTGACTGGCGCCCATTTGCTCCATTTCTATTTCCATTGCCATTTCCTTTGCCATTGCCAGCATCCCCATTGCTCGATCCATGGCCATTGCTATTTTCTACGTGCCCGGCCAACTGCTGGGATGCCAGCAGGTGCAGGTGCTCTGGCCTGCTTAGTTGGGTTCGTGCGTCCGTTCTTGCGCTACTTTTTGGCCAGTCCAAGACCGAACGAAAAAAGACTGTTTGTGCTTCTTAGTTGAGATTGGGCCGGGACCTGCCTGCCATTGTGCCATTGGGTGGCGATATCAGAGTCGGAGTCATGGCCCTGGCGTCACGTGGTCACAACATAAAAACGTGATGAAATTTCACAAAAATAAAAGTACTCTCCTCCCAGCCCGCCCACCTCGCCCCCCAACAGAGGCCAGTGACAACGACAACGGCCAGCATTTGCTGTCGATGTCGAATTGTGGGCAAGTGGGGCCGGGGTGGTGCTCTGCTTTTACGAGCACGGCCATGCGATTGCTTGACATGGCTAAATGTGCCTTAGCAGCGTAAATAAGTAGTAAAAAATTTATAGGATTTGCGCTTTTGGCTTGGGAACAACAGTTGCAAAGGTTTTGGTGTGAAACAAAAACGCGCACAATTAATAAAAATTCTTTCGGGTTTGATAGAGAGTCGCCGAGCGAAGAACCTCTGTTTAAAGCCTGCACATCCCGACCGCGGCATAATAAACAATTACAAATGTCGCAAGTCCCCAAGTCCGGTCTTGCAGCCTCGGCTGCCCATCATCTGAGCTAAACTGCAATAAAGTCGCAGCTGCCCATAAGCGTGCAGCTCATAAAAGCCAAAGGCAACAAACAGCAATGGCCAATGGGGCAACATGAATAAGGTGGCGGAAGACGGGCAGAAAGAGTTCACCAACGCCATCCACAGTGCCTTACTCTATGCCTCTGCCCCTGCCCCTGCCTCTGCCTTTGCGTCGACGCTCGTCCATTTTTATAATCGCATTTTTATGATTAAGACGCATTTTATGGGATTTTAACTGCTATTATTTTCGCTTTTAACTGTCACAATAAAGTCAAAGTTAAAGACAGGAAGAGCGCCACACAGCACTCTCCTTTGTTTATGCGGTTCAGAACGTTTTGTCTGCCCCAAACGGCTTTCGAAGTGGAGGCCACAGAAGAGAAACGATTAAGCAGAGCCATTGCAAAAGACAGAACATTCAAGCTTGCCGGCATAAAGTTCACTATGCAGATCTTAAACGAGAGATTTGTGTCCGAAAATCACAATGGAATCATCACATTGCTGCAGACAAACAAATTACACAATGATTTCATAGTTGAAGGGATTCTTAAAAAGGCCATATATGTATATAAATATCTTAGCATTTGCAGCCGATTAAGCTATCTCTAGTTGCAAAGTCGATAATAAACGATTATTGATTCATTATTTAATCATCTCCTATAACTGCTGTGATATCCCCTTTCGAGATCAACTTTTGAAATGATCAATAATTATCGATAGCTGGCAGGATACGATACATGTTAGAGGAAGAAATATCCATTATTCAATTAGTACCTTTTTCTGCCATCTTATAGCTCTATCGCTTGGTAATAAATCGATTAAGCTTGGCCACAATTTACGGCTATGGGACAAAGTCAATGCCAGCCAGTGCCATTACTGGGTT
Organism: Drosophila hamatofila; assembly: GCA_035045345.1. Taxonomy (NCBI): domain Eukaryota; kingdom Metazoa; phylum Arthropoda; class Insecta; order Diptera; family Drosophilidae; genus Drosophila; species Drosophila hamatofila. The sequence continues at coordinate 9,106,037 of JAWNPA010000052.1, read as the reverse complement.
AAATTTAATGGCAACATTGCTGCAATGGCTCAACTCAAATACACAAATAAATATTGTTGTAAAAATTGATAAGCCCATCAAGCGCCGATGACTCCGAGCCAACAAAGGACATTAGCACAAAGTTTACGGTTCGGCATCAGCTTTTATGGGGCACAGGGAGAAAACAGTCAAAAGCGGCAACTCAGTCAAACTGTTCGGATATGAACTCTTTTTTAATGAGGTGCTAAAAATGCCGTTATTGTTATGACAGTCGAACGGGCATTAACGGCTGCTCTGGCCCCGGCGATGGCTTCGAATGCCGGCACGCAGAGTCTTGTGTGCTTTTCGCCAGGACATTAACGTTAAAGCCAAAGTTTTAATGCAGATGCGGTAAGTTGGCCCAACGGACAGCTCAAGCACAGTTTAAACATCGATTTGTAAATTGTTAAATGATTGCTGGCTAAATGCGCGTGGCTAATGCCCCGTTCCGCACGGTTTGCAAGGGTTGCTCGCTCGAACGGGCTGGCGTACCCGAAACCGGCAGGGTGAGGTCTGCGGGATGTGAATAATGTTAAGGGTATATGTACGTCTGGCTCGGCAGAACTCTCATGTATGCAGCCCCATCGAATTCCACGCATATTCGAGCAATGCGCGTACATTTTTTCTTTACGTACGTTGGCCTAGCAGCCGACGAAGTCGGAGACGTCGACGCGCCCTTGCATGTTGAGCCCTTTTCTCGATTTAAATACGCTATACAAAAATCTTAGGGTAGATTTGCTCTACTGAGCCTCTCATTAACTTGTTTAAAGGTGAAAGATGAAAAGTAAATGTCAATCAAATATTTCAGATAACTGTTGCAGTTGACAAATGTTGTCAAGTTATGTTCGCTTTTTAAATGCTGTTTTATCTTATTGTAAAAGTAATTCGAGCATACCTTATTTCATATCCATGCAGGGTATTTGAAAAGCCAACTATTTCAATTGGAGCATCCAAAAGTATTAGAATCGTTTTTATGACTAGCATATCTATGATTATGGCCAGTATTTCTGGCTCAGACCTTCTGAGATTACTGAAATTCCACTGGCTGCCCTTCATTTGGAGCGTCTTGAGTCTGCTCGTGCTTATTAAAACACTTCACCTACCGCCGTTCAAGCGTTTTGGCGGCCCCAAGTGGGACTTCAGTCCGAGTGCGGAAGTAGCCATTGAATATTCAAGGAGCCAACACTTGCGGCGCTTAGGCTGGGGCGGCGATGTAGTTGTCGCATTTATTCTAGAGGGTGCATGGAGCCTGTTTCATTGACGATTTTTATGAAACTTGAAAACATTTTGCCGTAGACTCTGGCCTTTTGGACAAACATAACACTTTGGCAGGCCGAGACGGCAGCAGTTGGCAAACAAATTTGAATTTATATTAATTTATTAGCATAGCAAAAGCGCAACATTCAACGCCACTGGACAGTGTGGCTAAGCCCAAGTCCCGGTAGCCGGTCCCGGTCTCGTTCCCGCACTCCGATCCGACTAGAGCTCTAATTTCGGGGACAGCAAGTGGCAGCCGCAGGATCAAAACTTTTCCAAAGCTGGCCCCATAATGAAAATGAAAATGAAAATGAAATGTAATTTCACAATTTCTAGCAATGAAGTCGCTAATTTGAAATGTAAATTGCCGTGCTAAGCAGTCGGAAATAAAAAAGCAGAAAGCACAAGTGCTTGCCTCTAAATGACTGCTGGCATACGCCCACCGTTGGAGAGTGTGGGGCGTGGCTCATCTACACACATTTATTAATACGCGCATTTTTCACACCGGATTTGCATGTGGCCAGGACTAGTCCGGAAGCCGAGCGACTTCATTTTGAGTTTTAAGTGTCGCCCACACAAAAATATGCAGCACTTGCGTGAAATATGCGACCGGGCCAAAGTAGCTGGCGCTATGCAAAATTATGCTAATGCCGCTGCCACAGCGCCCAGGTGGGCGTGGCGCCAGTTGCAGAACCACCTGCGTTTTATGCAACGAAATTTGCCAAATGTCAACCGGGGTTTTGGGGTGAGCAGGGTCGAAGGTTTGGTGGCTGTTGACTTTGGTGCGCTTGCAGCTGACAGCTCGACAGTTGGCAGTGCCAAAAGTCACAAAGGGGGGAGCAAACAGTTTGGCTCCACAAGAAAAATATATAAAAACAAATAAGTGCCTTAGAACTTAAAACAAACGCTTTTGCACTTTAAAGCCAAAGCAGAATGGAGCCTCCCGCCCGCTTCCTTCTGCTGGCAAGCGATCCACGGCAGCTTAACGTTTACCTACACACTCATAAAATGCGCATTAAAACATACAGCGCTGGCCGGGTAAAATCCAAAAGGATTTAGTTGCGCCACAGGAGGTGGTTACTTCACGTCTATTGCGCCATCTTTGCATACACACACACACACACATATATACACAAGCACACACATACAGTGGCACACATTGAGCGACAGCCAACCGAGCAACCTCTGCGCCCCAGCTGGTAACATGAATGGTTTTTTCATCCATCAAACATGGCGTCAAACGTCACAAGGCTTGGGAGCACAAAAAGGCAAGCCAGAATTCCCAACCCCAAAGCTCTATTGTCGTCTAATACCACAGCCCCGGCCCCAGCCTCAGCCCCAATCCCAATCCCAGACCCAGACCCAGACCCGAAGCCAGTTTCAGTGCCCCGCATAACCGACGTACCCCATCAGAGTCATGCATCACTTCCGCAGCCGCTGTTGGTGGGTGCGGCTGCCACCACGCCGTGGGCTACATAATCTTTCGAGCTTTATGTGCTGATGACTTGCTGAGCCTGAGCTGGCGATGCCATTGCTGTTGCTTTTGTTGTTGTTGTTGTTACTGTTGAGGTCGGAGCTGTGTGGGCTGTTGGGGTTTACTGCGTGTTTGGTTGTTCCGAAATGTGCTGAGTCGGTTTTTGTGCTTGGTCGGATTTTCTACACTTTTGTTGGCATCACCCAGAGTGCTGTTCTTGCCCATGTTGTTGTTGGCTCAGCATGTTGCTGGCTTCTAAATACATGGACACACACATACACTAACATAAGCATAGACATTCATATAATGCTTGTAATATTTGCGCTTAGCCTTTACAGGATAAGCGGGCCTCTGCCCGGCATCAGCTAGCAAGCAGCAAGCAGCAAGCAGAAGGCAGCAAGGCAGCAAGGCAACAAGGCAGCTGGCAGACGACAGGCAGCGCGAACGCCCCAAGTGTCCTTGGGGCTGCGCTTTCACATTTCAGTCGAGTTCAAAATGTTTATTTTGTTGTCCTTAGGTTAGTCGCTTGCTCATTTTGTGTTCCTAGCGCTTGTTTGCTGTATCTTGCCCAAGTGTATGTATGCTAGTATATATATAGATATATCTGTGTGTGTGTGGGTGTGTGTGTGTGTGGATTGCTTTTTTACAGCGTTTTTGTGTATGTTATTTGATTTGAACTGTTTGCATTCAGTGCTGTTTACATATCTCAGGAATATCTAGCCCGTGCCTTCGGTAAATATCCTTGATCCATTTGCAAACAGCAGCAACAGACTTTCGAGCTACTGAAGCTTTAAAAAGCGATATCAAGAGGTATAGCTGTATTGGAAATATTTAAAATATGTATTAAAATATTAACAAACAGATTAAACGAAAATGGAAGTATTTATAATTTATAAAAATGCAAAGAGAAGATTTGATCCTTTGCACTTTATCTGAGCTACACATGCAAAGCAACATTCCTCTCAGAGAAGAGTATCTTAAATAAAAAAGAGTTTACAGCGCAAAATACAAAAGATTGCGTTGACGATGATGGACAAAGCCTTTAAGATGGGATTTGCCATAATCGTCAAAACGAACACGAGAGAAATTTACTGAGCTAAACAACAAATCGGCATCCAGCAAAACTCGCGCAGGCCCTAAAATCTTATAAATTGAATACAAACTCAGATCCAGTCACATGCTGAGCGAGTGCAGACATGGGACAGGAGACAGGCGCAACTCGGCTGACGTTGGTGCTGATGTGACTATTCGATGCCCGACTCCCCCGAAAAGACGCCCTTAAAATGGGACAGTCCCAAGGAAGTGTTGTATTTGTAGTGTGCAAAACTATTTGTTTTTGCCCGCTGTGCGAAGCTGTGCGCAAATTTTCGCAATTCCGTAATGGTTATTGGAAACGCAGTCAGCCAGCCAACTGGCGGCAAATATTGACGCTGGCTGTATCCAAGTGCAAATCCTTTAATAGCGTTAAACGTTCCCATACAGGGATTTCCGCTTAAACTGCCGTCGCTGAGCTCCGGGCATTGTTTTCTCTCAAACCACACGAAACTCCCTAACAGTGGCGTCCTCTTTATGTATATTGTCAACCATAAACTTTTATTATGCCTTAAGGTGAATGATTTTGTTTATTTTTTAGGCCTGTTGCCGGCGTCGAATAACAACAAGGATACTCTCGACCATGGCGCTACGTCCTTGTGCTGGTCAGCAACGTACGCATAATTCTGCGTTACTTTCGGTCGCCACGCGTTACGCCCCACGGCGTTTGGCATCCTTTGGTGACTGGGATGGGGATGTCACTGGCGAAAAATCGCAACAATTTGTAATGCCAAGTATTTTATTTATTCAGCGATTTCTGGGACTGTATTTTTATTCTTTTTTTGTTTGCCACCATTAATAAATACATATATAAAATACATTAAATCGTTGGCTGACACGAGCACACAGACACGCATTAATTGTAATTATATATAATATATATGCATATATAAATGTCAGGTATGTTTTTGGTGAAGTACGCAATTTTTAATTTATATAAAAAAATTCATTGACATATTGAAGATATAGATAGGATTTTAAATAAAATTAGCAACATATGAACTAATTATAGCCGGTTAGTAATTAGAGTACAGTAAAGAATAGTGGTACAAATTTATCCAAATCCCTGACTGGAGTAATATATAACTTGGATGATAGGCTTACATTCAAATCCCTGTCCTGACGACAAAGTGACAAGTTTTGTAGCTGCTGTACGAAGATGGATCGACTGTCGACAGCCACTGTTGCTATCTGTGTAAGGCAAGGCGTGAATAATTATTAGTTTCTTGAGCAACAATAGACAAAGAAAGTAATTTAAATAACCCAATGCATTGGATCCTCAAACAAACAAATTGTCTATCTACTTATTTGAACATGCATGCCTCTGTAAAGTAGAAAATATGAACTAAAATATGTATATAATTTATATTTAAAATATATAAACAAAAATTCTATTTATGATTTTTTATTTACTGTTAAGTAACAGCCACTAATGATAATCTAGTATTTATAATCAGTTTACGAGCTCAAAAATTTAGGCATTTATTTAATATATACATTACGTAGTTGCGGTAAAGCCTCAATTAATAATATTTATATACATATTTACAAATTAAGGAAACTCTGTTTGTCGTTTTGCTTTAGTAATCCACATCGGTAAACTTGAAGCGAAAATCGATGGCTGGTTCCATAAGGAATAGTGATTTGTACGGCTTGGATGCATCGTAGTTGAACTCCACATAGAAGTTGCGAATGACTTTGGCCAGTGTAGTCTCCATTTGTAGATCGACAATCCGTTTGCCAATGCACTGGCGAGGTCCGAAGCCAAATGGTAGATACGTAAACGGAGTTACCTGGATCTTCTTGTTTGTCTTAGGATCACGTAGCCAGCGCTCTGGCAGATACTCATTTGCCCGTTCGAAATACGCTTCATCCTTAAGCAGAGCATTGGCAGCAACCAAAATCTGTGTACCCTTGGGTATATGATAGCCCGAAAGGGTAACGTCTGCAATGCACTGACGGAAGGAGCCCAGTCCATTGGGATAGTAGCGCAAAGCCTCTTTGATAACAGCCCGCAGATAGGGCATATCCTTCATACTTTCCTCATCCAATACAGTATCCTTGGTTGGCATTACACGCAGTAGTTCTTCGCGCAACTTCTGCTGCTTCTCTGGATGTTTGCTCAAGCACAGCAAGAGAGCAGACAAGAACGTGGAACTGCCATCGACACCTGCCATAAGCATGTCCAGACTCATAACAACTGCGACTTTCGGATCAATACTCATCATTCGATCCAACATGCTCAGTTGGCTGGACTCCTCTCCTGCCTGGCGGCGACGCTCACTCTCCACGCGAGCCTCTTCTATCAAACGCTGCGCAATATCAACGCTCTCATTTTGAGCGCGCATCAGCTCGCGATAGGTTGGCGTAGATACGAATTTCCATATAGAGGGCTGTATATCCAGCTTGAAAGATAACTGAAATATCTGCCGTGATATCTTAAACAGGGCCAAGGCGTCCTTATTATCACGCTGCTTGCGTATGATGCCCAGTTCGCGATTGAAGGCAATCAATGCAATCGATTCAAAGACCAATCGACTCATTTCCTCCTCAAAGTTGGCTGGCACTTCCAGAGTCTGTGGATCCCGTATCTCTTTAATACTATACCAAATACATATACGTCAATTACGATTGATTAAAGTCTTAAATAGTGTTTACCTACCGCTCAATGAACTCGTTGTTGATGTTGGACAGCGGTTGGTAGTACATTTTAAGACCCTTGGGCTGCATAAACACCGGATTTACAGCTGATCGGAATTTGCCCCAGTCCTCGTGTTGTCTGCGCAACGATGTTCTTTAAAGAGAGCATTTGATATAGACAACAATCTACTACTTACGCGGATATAAGGCCCTTTCTCTCTGCAAACACGTCCGGCCGAATGTGTTCGCGAAAGTAAACCAATGAATCGAAACCCGAACGATAGGGCCAAATGCCTTCATTGCGAAACACTGTCTCAATATCTTTGGTATTGAAGGTAGCCACCCAATCCTCGCGTCCCAATGTGCCGGGTATTATAAATATATTGCCATAACGCTTTCGCATAACATTGGTAACCTCCATAAACGAAGTATCGTAAAACTCTCCACCAGGCATAAAGCTGCGCATAAACCTAAATTTTCCCGGCCTTGGCAACTCTCTAAATGGACGCACCTGTGCAGCAGCCACATCATCGGGGGGCTGTGAGAGAAATGACATTTGTTTAATTTCGTTCAATTGTGCATTATCCATTGTCAATAGCAGCTCACGTTCACAGCTGTTGCCGTTTGCACTGATCTGACGCTGATCAGTGCAATTTGTCGCATTGTCAGCGGTGCTTTGATAAGGGCCATTTGAATATATTAACTATTAACTGTTATCAACTGCGACTGTTTGTAACCAGCGCGCAGCTAAGACTAAAATTAGTTGAGCGTTTCCATCAGCTTTATAAGCGATCGCAGCTCAACGTGCCAAATGAGTAAAAAGCATAACAAAACGAAATGCAAGATGAACAATTAACTGTAAGGCGTCGTTACTTACTCTCTTTCTCTCGCTGTATTTGCTTCTCTTTTATTCTCTCTCTTGCTTATCAACGATGTATGTATGTATATAAAAAGCTTTAGCCCACACTCGTCAGGTATGTCTTACGCTAGGCAAATAGAACAACTGGTTTTTTCTGTCATTGGCATAGCAAAAAATCAGCCTGGTCAGAATGATATAAAAATGCTATGTTTACATGACTCAGCAAATTTGATCCCTATTGTAACATACATATATGTATAGTAGATCGAAATACATAGAAACAAAATGTGAATATATGTATGTATGTATTGTAGCTTGTTTGCTTGATAACGAAAGCTTGCACACTGAAGAAAATAGGTGATCGTTAAACAATTCTTGGCAGCTGATGAAAAGTCAAGACGAGTACTCGAATAGATTATACTATAAATCGATGAATTAAGTTTTGTTGATCAACTATTAATTGTTACGATTATCTGGCTAGATATTTCAATAGTGCAAATATTAATTCTGAGCGAATTTAAATATTTACATACTGAGATTTTCGCTTAAACTGCCGATGTTAAGCTCCAGGCATTGTTTTATCCAAAACCACACGAAACTCTCTAGCAGAGGCGTCCTCTTTATGTATGTATGTATTGTATTGTCAACAATAAACATTGATTATGCTGTAAGCTGAATTATTTTGTTTATTTTTGGGCCGTTGCCTTCGGCCATGGCCCTTGTGCTGGTCAGCAACGTACGCATGATTCTGAGGTACTTTAATCACCACACGTAACGCACCACGGAGTTATCCGCTTGCGATATGGAATTGGTAGACAGATATCACGGGCACCAAATCTTAACAGTTAGCTTCTTTTTTTAAATTTCTCAAACACTTGTATTTAATTTTTTACCAGTATCTATAAATGCATCGAAGTATTGCCCGATTAGTTCAACAGGTTTTTAGGGGACTGATAGAGGATTATGAAATGCTCGCTTCATAAATCAATTCAACCTCGCACAGTCAAGAACTTGGGTGTTGCAGCCGCTTCATAAATGCATCAGCGGTGGCAATCGCAACATAATGAACCGACGCGGCTGGTAATTTGTCTATTATGTAGCATTGTTTAGCGGCCGAGGCTCCAGCTGCCGGAGCCTATTCACACTTGTGGGCGTGCGCCAGCGAACTGGAGTTGGGGTTACAGTCACAGCCACAGTCGCTGCACAAATGCATACAATGCCACACATGTCGCGCTTAATTAACCCCAAACAATTTCAGCTGTTTGGCTGCCTGACACCAATGCACACACTCGCACGAATACACACACACACACTCCTCATGCGCCAGTCCAGTACGTAATATACAAGTATCCTTTACACAGTTTATGCGATGAAGTTCAGATTTAATTATATAAAAAAAACATGGGTCCGTTGAATATGGGAAACCTCAGAATATGGACAACCCTGTATGTAAAATACTATCAAATGTACAGCACTAGATTAACATTTTGGATTACAAAAATATAATTAAATCACATATCAATTTAAAATGAAAAATTATTAGAAACATAGTTAAAACATAGTTTTATTGACTTTACTACTGGAGTCCATACCTACTTTAACTATCGAATACTTATAATATTTGTTTATCTTTTATTACAAATTTATAGTATCTTCTACACATATGCATAGAAATGTTAATGGCATAAACACATGGGTCACTGTATTAAATTTAAATTTGAAGGCACGAGCTAGGCACTCATAATTCCGATGCACGTTTCAACGGCAGCGCTGAGGGTTGAGTTGACGGCTTGTGTGGGGTGCAGCTGAGGGGCACAGTGACCCAAATTAATCTTATTCATTGGCGGCAGCAAGTGTGTGTCAGCAGCAATCCAGAACTCGGCTGTCAGCCTCGCATCCAAAAACCTTGACTTGTCTATGACCAGGCGGCGCGTCGACAAAGTGGCAAAAGTTTTGTAGCTGCTGTATGAAGAGGGCGCGAGCATCGCCTGTCGACAGCCAAGGCGAGGCGTGAAAAATTAAAGATTTGATTACATTTTCTATATAAAATTAGAAACCCGTATTGTAATAAGCTGGTTCCATATTCATATCTTTAACTCTTCACTCATATAAATACCTGCAAAGTAAGGTAAACAAAAAGCAATGTTTGATGTCTTCAAATGAAATTAAATAATATATAATAATAAATTAATAAATTCTTTTCAACCCAGAGTCGTAAAAAACAAAAATCAGAAGACCCAATCATCATATGCCGCGCCAATGATAATGAATCATAAAAAGTAGCTGACACATAATTATGGTGATTATCCAACGCCAAAGTGGAAAGTGGGGCAAAGCTGGCTAAGAAACTGCCACGCCGAGTAAATGGCGACTAAGTGGCCCGCCTGCACTAATTGTAAGTAACACGTTCACGTTTACAACTTTAAGAGAATTTCCCTCGGAAGACAAGAGACTGGCATGCAGGCAGCACCAGCACCAGCAGCAGCAGCAGAAACAGAAGCAGCAGCAGCAGGCAGGCAAGCAGGCAGTCAGGCATCCAGTCAACCGGCTAGACCATGCCAGACGAGACACACAGCCATTCCAGCTTAGACATTAAAGTTTGGCCAGCCAGCTCGTTAAATAGACCAAATTCATTTGGCCAAAGTTTAAAGTGTCGGCAGCGCGCGCGCACGCCGACATTTATCAGTCATTAACACGGCCAACTACACAAAACAAAAACAGCTGGGCAGAGGGCGAGGATGGCGGGGTGGGCGGGTCTGGCGGGGTAGCCAAACAATTAAAGCTGTGTCTTTAATTTCCTAACGGGTCTTGGCAGCATTAAAAATCAATAAATTTAAAACATTGTATGACAATAGAAAAAGAAATCAGCAAGAACGCACGGCCCTGCCATAGATTCGATGCTAGAGAAAATTCTCTTCAGGGATGTTCATGTAGCGGCTGTTGTTGTTGTTGCTGTTGTTGTTGTTGTTGTTGCTGTGAGACGTAGCACGAAATCGCCGAGCCAAACATCCTTTGTCAATACAAAATACGTACAACAAATCAAATAAAAGCACGCCAACAACAACATCAACATCAACAACAATGGCAACAACAAACCGAATGGCAACAAAGACAAAAGTCAAAAGTGCAAAAACAAAAGCAAAACGAACCGTTGCGCCCCCAAAATGCAAGCCGAGTTCCCAGCGACAGGCAGGAGAACGAGAACGTGTCCAGGCTCAGCGCATGCGTCGAATTGGCGAATCTCACGAAGCGGGGAAACCCACTTGGCTCTGTTTGTCTGTGTGGCCATGTGTACAAGGAGCTGGCCTGGTGTCGGGTGGGTGGACGGGCGCATAGAACACGTTGTTACAAACGCCGGATAAAATGGCGCTGCCTCGCTTTGGGGGCGCACCACCCATCCACACACACAACGATGTTTCTCCTCCATTTTGAGAAAATTTCCTGCTTCGAGCAGCAGTCGATGGCCATGTCTGGCCGAAGTGAGCAAATGATTTTTAACAAATTTCATTAACATCAGAGGTCCGTAATCATTCAAGCATCGCGTTTCGTAACTGGCCTGACAATACCTTTCCCGCTGGCCACTCTCATCCATTCGCAGGACACTCGATGCATATTTACCTGCACTACACCTGACGCGACTTCCAATTTAGCTTTAATAAAAGCCACGTGAAAAGTGCCCACAAAAAGTATTCCATAAATTCGTAGATAAACAAAATCTAGAGTACTTCTAAGCAATTATTGGTCGGGTCAGGAACGGACCTGTGATTAATCTGTGCATGTGAGCTTTGTTGGCCTTAGCAAATCAACAAAATGATCGACGAACAGCATCCAATGCAAATTGGCCTGTGTAAGTATTTTGTATTAACCGCAAAGATTCTAAAGCGAATGCCGTCGGTGTTTTAATAGTATTTAACTTTACCGACGGGTTTTTAAATACTATTATGAGTGCAATTCTTATTTGTCATCATCGACAACAATTCACAAATCATTAGACCTGTCAAAAGTTAGTTTATTATTGATATACAATTATTTATATAAGAAAGTATATTTTATATACAGTGTAGCAGCTCAATAGAGAATAAGAAATTTCTATTCTAAATTTATAAATTTTTGAGAAAACACAAAGGCAAACAATATTCAATTTATTTTACCCCAATCCTAAACAACATTTTTGATAATAAAACATGCAATAAATATATTAAAGTGCAAAATTTGTTTTTAGATAAAAACAAAATGTTCAGTAGAATATGTGTATAATCTTAAATTTATAAAAATATTATGTGAGCAAGTTTCGAACTGGAGTTTAATAATAGATATAAAATTGTCAACATACCTAACCAACGGCATATAAAAAAATTCAGTAGAAAATGATGTTAAAGGAAAATGCCATTAAGTATTTCATGCAAACAGAATATTATAAGCGTATAGTTAAGTCCTTAAACTATTAGAAATAAATTTTTTTACAACTAGTTTTTAAACTTCTCTATATAAAGATGTACTAAACTGAAACTATATGAAACCATAACTCAATCAATAATTTAAAACAATTATGAAGAACTGAAATTATGTTTAATATTATCAAGCGAATGCTTATGCTTCACTCTGTTCTTAAAGCGTGTCGTCATGGCCTCAGCATTGAAAACATATGTATTTGTATATGTATAGTATATGCTTAAGTTATAAATATACCTGATGAATTTCATATACATATATTTTGGTACTTTTGTTTTGTTTTTGTCAAATAGTTTGGAGTACTTGTTGTTCGAGTACGAACTGAGCGAAAACTAAGAACCACTTGCACAACTTGGCACTTGAGCTAAGTGTGCTTAAGTCAAGCTGGCAGCGAGCCAAATGCCAAAAATCTGGACACATTTTATAGTGGGCAAAACAAATGCTGACTTCTGTCAGAGATTAGGCCAAAACAAAGCATTTATGTTGTATATCGTTGGCACAACAGCAGCAACAGCAATAGCAACAACAATGCAAAACGGCGCCATAATTTCTTTGTCCGCCCAAATCCGATTAAATTAAACGCCAGTCGCCGGCAACAACTCGGCAGCGACTGACAAACGGCGGCAGCGGCTGCACACAGTATCCTGGCAAGGGTTTCCGCTCGCCCGCTGCTGCCGAAGACTGCCAACATATGCCGCCAGCAGCCGTAACCGACATAATATATCCAAGCCCCTGCCTCTGCCCTCGCCCCATGCTCGTCTCACCCCTTGACAGACATGGGGTGAGGTGTAGCGAGGCAGGCCCGGCTAGGGGTTGAATCTCTAGCTACTGATTCATTGCAGTGTCTCGTTTAGACCGCGCACGCACTACTCGTAAATTCTATTATAATTTAGTTATAAGCAGCGCAAAACTCGCCCTGCAGGGTGGGTGCCCGCAACCGCCCCCCTGATTTCTGCTGCACATTAGAATCTAATTAGTGTGGCGAAAGGGCAAAGCCAGCGCTATCAATGTCGCCTCCGCCTTTGCACTTGTCCGCGCAAATCCCTTGCTGCCAAGCGCTGACATGTCCAGCCAACATGCTGACATCCTGATAAGCCTTGCGGCAGCCAAAGGACAAAGCACAAAAGACAAAAGTCTAACAGGTGCGCCAGCTGAGCGGATTAGCACTGCAGCAATTCAAAGTAGCTCACATTGAAAGAGGTGTCCGAGGTTAAATGTATCAGCAAGAGAAACGAAACGACCTTTGAAAGCATGTGGCAGCAGTTGCTCGTGACAATTGATGTGAAATGCGAACCATATGTTTATGTTTATAGAAATAAGCCTATTCACTTAGTTATCCTTGTGCACGAATCTTTAAGCAAGCTGAACTACTAGCTCAGAAAGAGATGATGGGCCAGGGTCTTACACTGCGTGATGTCCTAGCTACTCTGCTAGCTCAGAAAGAGATGATGGGCAAGGGTCTTTCACTGTGTTATGTCCAAGCTGTAGGCAAGGCGAACTTAGACGGCTCAGTTTATAAATAAGATTGATAGTTTGATAAAAGAATATAAAGGCTTTGTAAAGGATTATATTGGGGAACCCATATATACATCTATTTTTAAAAATACCTTGAGTAAGTAAGAGTAGCTCAATCTGTCTCTGTGTCTATGGAAGCTTTGTTACTATTACTATTCTACTTCTCTCTCCTACATCTAATATAAGAATTGATGGCACTCTAATCTCTGACTAGCCACGTAAATGAATATTTTAATATAATATAAGCCCTCTTATTGAATAAACATGAAATTCAACAGTCAACCCACTTGTCATCTGTCTAAGAAGTGGGCAGTCGAGTGGTTAGATTTGAAGTGTCATTTGTGGCTGCATTTTAATCTCCACATGACACGAATTGTATTTCTTACACGTTAGACCGCAATTCAAATTGATAACGTAAATTACTTTAAAATGCTGCACATATTTCTAGCATAAATTTTGCATGCCACAGAAATTTTTGTGAAAATTTAATGAAATTACGCACAGGCCAAATCATTTAAATACAAAATGACAAACGCTGAATGTGATGTCAGACAGAGCTCTAAAGAGAATGTGTGTATGTGTGTGTGTGTGTACCTGCACACATACTCTTACATATCAAGTTAATACAAAAAAAGAACAGACCTATGGATAAGGGCAAAACAATAACAACTGAAAAAGCGCGTAACGAAACAAGATAAACGGCACTCACGCACACATACACTCTCTCTCTCTCTCTCTCTCTCACACACACACACACACTAAGAGGCAAACAAATTACCGTACAATTTCAACAATTTGCCATAAATTGAGACAACAAGCAACAAAAAGCAACAAAACAACCATCCAGCCAACAGCAGTAGCACAAATGCCACAAATGTACAGTCATTTTTTGCCACCAACTCGAACAACCGCACTCGCACAAATACAACACAGCCCAACAACACAATACGTATACGCAGTGTATTGCCACACACACACACACACATATTAATATATGTACATATATATATATGTGTGTGAAGGCAAGTGCGTGGAATTTGCAGTACGGCCAAACAGGCAGACAGAGGGACAGACGAGTGCGTACGGTCACGCACATATTTCGCTACAAAAGTCATTTCAATAATTGCAAAACCACAAATTTACTACAACTCGAAATGGTTGGCAAATGGTCACAGTTACAGCTACAGTTACAGAGTGGGCAAAAGTGCAGGGAACCACAAATGCAAATCCCGTTTGGGACATAGTTTTTGCCACGAACCACTGGCCGCAGTTGTAAATTGTGAGGAGGGCACACGACCAGCCGCAATTTGCATGCCGATGTGAAAATAAAAATAACTGAAATGTTTCTCATTTGCATGTTTGGGGCCTGGATCCACGACACAACCGCAAAAACCAAAATAGTTCCAATGGACATCAAATGTCAACAGCAACAGCAGCAGCACCAGCAACAGCAACAGCAGCAACAGCAGCAGCACCAACAGCAGCACCACCACCAACAGCAGCAACATTTATCTGGAGCTGGACACACGCAGCATCCAGCCGCAGCAGCCATTGCAATGGGGCATAGTCAACTGCTGTTGCACGGAAATGAGCGCATGTTAACAACACCAGCAACAGCAACAACAACAACAGCAGCATCGGCTGCAACAACAGCAACAACTGCGACCTGTCAGCCAGCAGGCAGCAAGACAGCAGCAGGAGCAGGAGCAGGAGCCACCAACTCCCACAATGACAAAATGGCGTCAGCTAGCCGAAATGTCAACGGAAGTTGTATCAACCACAGTAGCAGCATGTCCACCGCACAGCAACAACAACAACAACATCAGCAACAGCAACAGCAAGCTCTGACGTTGACGATGAGTAGACAGGGTCCCGGGCCGGGTCCGCCCATGCAGCTGAGTAACCGCATCACCTTGGGCGAGTGCAGTCTCAATGACTTGGATGGCTTTTCAGCAGCACCACCGGCGCCGCCGACATCATCAATCGCACCACACACACCACAAGCGCCTCAAATACTGCAGCAGCACACGGTGATGGGCATGTCCATGGCCGGCGATGGGGGCATGGGCATGGCCATTAGCATGGGTCCAGGACTCAACCAATGCACCTACTGCTGCCAGCCAATTTGTGATCGTTACATCATGCGCGTGGTGGACAACTCGTTTCACGAGGGCTGCCTCAAGTGCTCCGCCTGTTCGTTGCATCTGGTGCACTCGTGCTATGCGAGGGACGGCAAACTGTATTGCCGCATTGACTACGAAAGGTGGGTGTGGCGGCGGTTCAATATGGATGTCATGCAACTCAATGAAACTCCTATATCCACAGACTCTACTTACGTAATCGTTGCCTTGGCTGCGGCCATAAAATCGCCGCCGATGAGCTTGTGATGCGCTCGCAGGAGAACATCTTCCATCTGAAGTGCTTCGCCTGCGTCGTTTGCGGTGCGGTGCTGAAGAAGGGCGAACAGTATGTGGTCAAACAGGGACAGCTTTTCTGCCGTTTCGACTATGAGAAGGAGGTGGAGATGCTGCAGGGCTATGGTGAGTCATTAAATGCATCCCCTAGCTGCCACTTTTGTCTAATACCATATGCTCCTAGATTATTATGGCGATGACCTGTTTCCACCTAAAATGGATGGACGTCGAGGTCCGAAGCGACCGCGTACCATACTCAACACACAGCAGCGACGCGCCTTCAAAGCATCCTTTGAAGTGTCGCCCAAGCCGTGTCGCAAAGTCAGAGAGAATCTGGCCAAGGATACAGGCTTAAGTCTGCGAATTGTGCAGGTAAAGCGGATGCTTATCAATATCTAATTTTAATCTTTTCATTCTAATTTGAATTTTCGCTCAGGTCTGGTTTCAAAATCAACGCGCCAAAGTCAAGAAAATACAGAAAAAGGCTAAGCAGGAGCCGCCAGCGAAGGGTGTCAGCGACTCACACTCGCAGGACTCGCAGGAGTCGCATGACAGCAGTCTGACAACCAAAATCAAGGACGAAGCGCAAAGTGATAGCGAATCGCAACAAGAGTCGCCATTCTCCACAACCTCGGACGGACTGACAAGGCTGCGTTGCAACATCAAGGACGAACAGGAGCAGGGCACTCTAAGCTGCATGGAGACTAACAAGGGTAAGTACCAAAGAAGAAAAAAACGCAATTTCAGCAGAGGTCAGCTAAACATATTCTGTGACAATCAATAGAAAACTGCAACAAGAACAGCGAACCGATACTGAACACCATTCTTGGCCTGAGCTACGCCACCTTTCAGCAGCTGATGGGTCCCTTCACACAGACGCCAATGATCAATCCGATTGATCGACTCTACAGCATGCAGAGCTCCTATTTTCGGCCCGATGAGCTGGGCGCCTACGGCGAATGCGGTGGAGGCGGAGGCGGCGCCAAGGAGCCCATGGACCACTAATTTCGCCTGCAAAAGAAAACGTTTTAAGCCAAAATCAAAATTAGTACTTGTAAAATAAACAAAATGTTAATGTGCCATAAACTCAATTTAGATAGTGTGGCGAAGCCGTTCGCCAAATGCAGCAGCACGTGCAGCAGCCAACATCCCCGGTCCATCCCGGTCCATCCCGGTCCATCCCGGTGCAACCACCCAGCGCAAGGTTGCGAGTTTTTGGGTTGTCCTGCAGGTGCAGCCTCGAAATTCGTTCCACTCAGTTGACAAGAACAAAGCGCTTAACACAACAGCAGCCACAGCCACCCCGAGCCGGGCAGAATGCCCAAAATGGGCGTAAAATACCGATTCGTCATGCATTGTTCGCCCGAGTTCTCGATGCGCGCCCGATGGGCGACCCTGTTGACAGCGCCGAGCTGTCAGTGTCGCTGTCGCTAACTTAAACCGACCCCCATCAGCAGCTAGCTCACCCGATGGCTGACATCGGGGGCGGCTGTGCTATCCGTGGCACGCTGAGGCCACAGCTATCTATTGGCATGCGAATTGTCCAAGGGGGCGGAGCCACAGCGGCAGAGACTGCCGAACAGTGCACTTAGGATTTGCGATATTCAATGAAAATCTATAAAGAGCCTTTATTTTTGTAGTTGAATGGAAGTCAACAAACTTACTAAACATAAATATTTAGGTTATAAATAGTTATCATAGATAGGTATTAAATATCACAAACTTGAGCGAATACTATTTTATATAAATTATCCGCATATGTTTATGTCATCATTTCAAGCCAAAACTTTAGATATACCAAGTCATCAACATCTGTATTTGTATTTGCATTCTACAAAAAAAAATAATTATGCTAATGAAAAGAGATCATGGAAAAAGGTATACCTACTACAAACCTGATCAAGACTCTGTATTTATTGAATTCTAAAGCAGTGGTACACGTGTTTACACAGTCCAATGTGTGCCCCATTCTGTGTCCCACTCCACTCACACAGCATCCGCATGCAATTTGTCACAATATGTGTCACATTAGCCACAGCAATTGTGCTTAAATGTTGTCGTCGTCGTCTGCCCTTACTCGGTCGTCATCATTTGCGCCGCTAACCAGATTATACCCCAATTGCGACACCGCGGTCCGAAGCAGGGAGGCGCAGGCTGATGCTGTAAGAGTAGTTAAACAAAGGGAAAGGCCGCACCACCAACAACTCAGCTCATAGCCAGAGCATTAACAACCATCGAATCCTTAGAGCAGCAATGCAGCCCTCTACACACACTCACACACACATAGGCACATAAGTAATTTCTTTTACACGCTTTTAAAATGCACATCAGCGAGAAGTGAAACTTCTCTTCAAGCGGGCCCACATCGTTAATCAAATGCTGAAAGGACCTAGCTGCAAAACAAGTGCATGAACCACTGTGCAGTTGCAAAGAGAGAGAGAGAGAGAGAGAGAGAGAAAAAAGGGACGCCAATGCAAATGACTGGCAAATGTGTCTTGGGCATTAAGTCCTTCTGCCCATGTCCTGTCACTGAACTCACTTTTTTTCCACTATAAATAATCGAGTGGCATTTCCACATGCTGCGAAAGAGTTGACCGCGTCGTTTCGAGCATCTTGTCGCGCTTTTAAATGGACAAATTACGTAATTAATTACCGCCATATCGAGGAGCAATGAACGCATTTTAATGGCCATTCAGCCATTGTCTGGCCACAGAGCAAAATGAAAAGAGCATTGCATATGTAAATATCACAAAAGGTAAGCTGTGTAAACAGGCACGAGACAAGACCCAAAAAAAAAACATTTAAATATTGAAATGCAAAATAAAATACATAAATTAAATAAATATTTAGTTTTATTTTTACGTAGCGTAAAATTCAGGTAAAAACATATTTGATATGCATTGAGTGCGATTTAAACATTTATGAACCTAGAGCCAAGTCGTTTAACTGCACATTATGCAAATCGAATTGCCACAAAGCACACTCAAAGCATATAAAAAGCGAGTGCTCTTTGATTTTTATGGACAAGTCAACAAAGTAAAGGCTTTCAAAAGCCAATCAGCAATTGCAAATGGTTGACAAAAAGTAACTTTTCATAGTCATAATACATTTTTTGTTGAGCGCCTGTCCATGCTGTTATGGCTTTAATAAAATCAAAAGCCAATTGTGTATTGCCAATAAAAACAACAAAGTCAAGGGGAGAGCGGGAGAGTGAGGGAGAGCGTAATGCACATAAAAGCATGGTAAACGTGTACGCATTTGTTGTAAAAACAAATCACAGGCTGTCAAATGTCTCTTGTTTTATTATTGTTTTTAGCTCGAGAATTGGCTACGAAAATTGTGTAAAAATATATGAAAAATTATGAAAACATATTGCAGCCTGGGAAAATTTGTCGAGCTGGAAAATGACTAGCCATTGAGTAGCCATTAAATAAATAAAGCTTTGAAGTGATAGATGTTTCGAGATTGTTATTTGGAAGAGAAAAGTGGTAGTTACTCTAGAATGGAATTGGAATAGATGTATAAATAAACATATATGTATATATATATATCATTTGTTTTGAAATAATTCTGATCACAACGTGAAAAATTTATGAAACTTATTAATTTAAATACATTTTTGTACATTGTTAGACTAAACATCTTTATAAAATACAAGCCTATGCTCTGAACTTTCCTTCAAACTAGCAGAGACATATATATTTATTTATTTAAAAACAAGTTTATCAAATCTAATAGCTAATGGTCTATTATAGAGAGCTCTATCTATCGAAGATATAAACTTAAATGATAGATCTAAATATATGTCTATATAAATATATTTTCTATATATATTAACTAACTATATTTTATCATATATGACAGACTATCAGTTAGTCAGTTCGTAAAACTTGTTAGGGTGAAACTTCTACAACAATTATTTACTTTATAGAGAAACATATTGCCTAAACTGTTTGCATGTGCCCGGCTGCGTGACAAAGTTTAAAGTTTGCGCTCATAATTATGTTAATCGAAGTCCGTAACATGAACTGCGTCCGGTTGTTGAGTTGTCGCCGGGCCTACAGCTTGGCAGGCAACAATCATAAGGCGCAGATGTCACCCGATGTCGATGGCCGGACGACAGGTTCTGGCTGCACAGTTTGCCGACGCAATCTAAATGCAAATGGTTGGCTCAAAGGACCGTTTCTGTGCCCAAAAGGAGCCACAAAACCCATAACCAAGAATCTGGCGCATAATGCAGCCGGCAATCGGGGCGGTAAATGAGTGGCCCAACTCATTTGATGTGTAGTTCTGTGTATGTGTGTGTGTCTGTGTGTATAAGTGTACTCGCTTTAGTGATTGTGGTGGCACATAAGTAAGTACAAAGGAGCATTTCGGCTGCGACGTCTGTTTCAGTTCCATTTCGACATTTGGCACAAAATTCATAAATGCTAATTTCAACACATTGTGCATACGTTACAAATATGAATATTTACCATAACTAGGCACGCACAGGCACATGCACAGCCAACACTTCGATTGCCTGCCTGCCTGCCTTCGAGGCTGGCAACAGCCGCAATGGCAGCCATAGACGCAGCCGTTGCCAGAATGCCAGCCACCCAATAGCCCCATTCGCCTCGCCTGCTAGCCATCTTTATCGACAAAAGGTTTGCCATGGTTTTAGCTTTTAGCTGGGCTTGAGTTCGTTTCTGGTTTAATAAAAGCCTTTTGCAAAATGAAGCAATTGCGTGTGTGTGTGTGTGTGTGTGTGTGTGTTTCAGTTTTCGAGCGCAGGCTGACGCTCGCTGGCTGGCTGGCTGGCTGGTTAGCTGGTTGACTGGTTGACTGGTTGACTGGCTGACTGGCTCAAAGCCTTAAATGTATCTTGCAGCTACATTTGTAGCTCACTTGTCTGCCAACTGTGTGGGCTTGGCAAATATGCGTCAAATCACACAGACGCACTGTTTTTGAATACCAAATGGAGACTACAATCAAACACACACGCCCACTGAAACTAGTCAGTGCGTAGGCATAGTCTATATTTGTCTACTTGATGCCTTAGATTGAGATTGGTTTTGCGCCTGGACGGTGTAATTGGTTGCAAGTGGCGAGCCACTTGTCTGCCAACATGTTCGCTCTCTCTATCTCTCCTCTCTCTTACTTTGTCATAAATGAAAAATTTTCAATTGATAGCCAAGCACTGACCGGGGCAGCATTATTAGTTTAAACTGGGCCTAATCGAAACAACTAATGAGTTTCCAATAGGCGTTAAAGTGGCCAATAAGTGCACTAATGAGAAAAAGCGTTTCTTAAGCACTGCCATATGCCACAACACCCACGCCAGCTGCTGGCTAACAATACCCAGCCCAATCCCAACCCCAACCCCAACCCGTATCTAACCATTCCCCCAATTGCCTGCAGATAATTTGAATTGCAAAATCTTTTGAAATTTGTGGCAACAACTTACACTCACAATTTGGCTGAGGGGGTGTCGAATCTGGCATCAGGCTGAAACCAGTTAACACGACAGACATCAAAGAGGCGTAGTTCACGAAAATGAAAGTATCTGTGGCCACAGTTCACTGAAGATTAACTTTTGGCTCCTGGCCTGGCCGGGTCAGAAGCCAAATGCAAATGAGCGACATCATGTTTCTAATGGGGCGTAACGCCAGATATGCAAATGCTGTCTATAAGTATTTAAAGCAAAATGTTGCAGCACATTTCGAAATTTCGTATGCCAAAAAACAACGAGAAAACCCAAATACAAAAATACTAAATGCATTACATACTTTTGTGTATATGCAAGAGGAATGTTTTTCATTATGCTGCCAATAAAAGCAACAAATTTAGCACGCACATACATATGTATATATGTAGATGTATATGTATGCAAGCGAGCAAACTCGCGTGCATGTATTAAAAATATCTTGTAGATACTTTTGAACCAGAACAGCAGTAGCAGCAGTAGCAGCAATAGCAGTAGCAGCTGCCCCGCTGACTACGACGGGCTTTAGTAGCTCCAAGCAGTAATAGAAATCGGCTTTAGTAGGACGACGAAATAAAAAAAAAAATAAGACGTTGGCTGTCCAACTGCTGTCGCCTTTCCCGCCGCCGCTGCCGCTACTGCTGCCGTTGCTGTTGTTGGTGTTCTGCAAAAAATGTTTTTATTACATTTCGCGCTCGCGTATTTTGCGCTACTCACGAAATACTTGATGCCAACACAGCCGCAGCAACAAAGGCAGCGCTGAAAGCCAACTCAAAATAAATATCAAGCACTCGCAGCGGGTCGAAAGAGTGAGGTATAATTCCAGGCGCAGCTCAAGCCCCCGCAGTCCTCCCGCTCGGCCCACATCGTCCTGCACTTGCTTCTGAGCCTTGGCAAGACGGCGCCGGCAGTCACACTCGCACTCAAAGCCGCGCGCATCAAAGCGTATTCACAAGTGGTCCTTTGCGCTTTACTGATTTCGCAAAGGCTAAAGGATATTTAGCAAGTCCTTCTTGCTTGTTTTTTTTTTTTTTTTTGTCTCCTTTGCCTTCTGCAGATACTGCGCTGCCACTAAAGGAGTTGTCTTGGAAACTTTTCTGCGAGCTACTCAAGTCGAGCTGCTCAAGTTATTGTTGTGCCCAACAGCGCGGCAGGCGAAAAGAAAAACCCCATCAAAATCCACGCGGAAAAATTAAAAATAGGAAATTGAGAAGCGAGCGGAAAAAAATTGGAATTAAACGAAACCAGATACTTGGAAATGCCTGCCTCGGCTTGTCTTTGAGTAGCTGGCAAAACGTCTGAGCTTACAGCTAATAAAATGCCAATTTTGTATGCGTAAGATGTCTAAGAAATGAATGTACAAAGCAAAGTTTATTGATCATATACGTATTTAAAACGAAAAATCAAGAACCTAAAGAAATTGGAGTCTATAGAGGCATATGTGAATGCAAGTGGTTGGCAGCTTTAAATTTAAAGCTCTGAGTTTGATAACTTGCTTCTCAAATTTTTTATTATTATTATGACATACTCCACTTCCTATAAAATAAATCTATATATTTGTTATATGCAAAAATAAAAGGCGACTTGCACTACAAAAAACTTGAATTCTTTTGTGGATGCAATCAGTTTGAAGAATGCCCTTTGGGTCAAAGGTCTTGGCAATTTATAGACCACGTTTTTTTATAATAGGATCTTTAATAAACTAAACCTTTAAATTTGCATCATTTACAGTCTGTTACAGTCTCCTCATTTGCAGTCTGATACTGTACAGTCTGATCCCTTATAGCCTGCTTGTTTACAGTCAGATCATATGCAGTCTGGTCTGTTACAGTCTGGTTGCAGTCTGCAGTCAATCCAACAGTCTATGTCTTAATATACCTTTGCCATCTTTGCTTATTGTTATACCTATGCGTATTCCATTTGTAAACCTTTGTCGTCTTCAACTGTGTTGAAGAAATGCAATTCGGAATTGCAATCAAGCGTAAAGAAAACATTGTTTGGGTTACAAAAAGTCGTGGAATCTCTAAAAAATAAATAAAAAAAATAAAATAAAAAAAAACAATAAGTACGCATTTAATAAAATGTTAGCCGTGCGCTTGTCCCTCTCTCTCATCCACTCTCTCCCTATCGCACTCTCTCTGCCACTCTCGCGATATCAGCATGAGCTTGTGCGTTTTTTATGCATGCAGATTATGTTTTCATTAAATTATGGTAGCTATGGTTACTTTTATACAATCCAAAGCTACTTCAAACGCGAAAGCGCACGACCCCCATCGCCGACACGCAGCGCAGCGCAGCCCAGCCTCCCCTTCCCCCATGCCCCCACAGAGCACCCACTCCAAAGCGAAAAAAATATAACGCAAAGGAAAAGAATGCGCATAATAGAAAGTAATGTGTATCTGGCTATGGGGCATGCGACGTTGCTGTGAGTGGAGGGGCGCAGCTAAAGCTCTACTCGGCATAACTACTGCAAGAGTAGTCAAAGAAAATTGTAGTTTATTTTTATTGCATTTATTGTACGCTCGACTAGCTAGCAGTCATATATGTACAGCCGCGGACATGCGTGCATTTGCATGCAGCGTGACATGTGCGAGTGAGGAAAAGCGGAAACGGAAGCGCGCCATCTTTTTGGCTCTAAATTTACACGTATGCATTAGTGTGTGTACGTGTGTGTGTGTGTGTAGTTTCCATTGTTGCTGCTATTGCTATTGCTCTTGTTGTCGCTGTTGCTGCTGTTGGTCTTGCTGTTGTTGTTGTTGTTGTTGCTGTGCTTTAGTAAGGCACGTACATTTATTACTTTTTGCACTCACACACATTGGAGACGCCGGCACATGCATGCAAAACGGTTTTCATTTTTTATTGCGAGAATGTAACGTGCCGCATGCGAATTACTTGCTTCTCTAGCCCCAATCTGTGGCACTGCCACTCCCTCTCTGCCTCCAGCCCCCAACCATCGATGCTGTTTCGTGCTCTGGCTTTTCGGCCTTTCGCCACGTTTAATGTTAACTTTTCTTCTTTTCTTTTTTCTTTTTTTTTTTTTTTTTTTGTTCCTCTGCTGCGCAGAAAATATGAAAAATATTCGTAATAGAGTTGTTTGAAATGTACAATAAGCTTTCAAGTGGCTTCGGCGACTGCCAAGTGGCAGATGGCAGCCCTACCCAAAACCCATATGCAAAATGGGAACGCCGGCAGCAATGAGCGCTGCTTAACTGCAGAATCTTTTCATTGTTAACTATCTGACTGCACAGAAATGACCAGAGATAAGATACCCATTGCAAAATAATGTTAGCTAATGAATATGTGTGGGATAGGGAATCGAATAAATTAATCTTGAATTGAGATGAGAATATCTTAAAATATATAGCATACTTTCGAGGGCTGGAGAACTTGGGAGAGACCTAAATTGTCTCTTATTGGAACGCCATTTAACTCTAAGACATATTTCCATAGAACAGCTCACTTGCCTTCACAGTCAGCGTGTCAGTCAGTCTATCACAATTCATATCGTTATCCTTCTTGCCAGTCTGCAGTTACATATGAAGTATTTTACTGTCTGACGATGCGAGTGCCTGATATATATGCACTACATGCAGCTATGGGCGAAGGTACTCCGGCTGCCAAGGGGGTGGCATATGGGAAATTTTAATAATTTGTGCATCTTTCAACACTTTGAATAAAAATTGTTGCTTTGATGGTGGCAGCAGCAGTGGCAGAGCAGCGTAACTAACAATAAAACTTTTTAGTGTGAAGCGCCAAAAGAGACGACAAAAAATATGGACACATATGAAGTCATAAAGTCATATTAACACGTACGAGTGCGCACAGGATATTAATGTGCAGCACACACACACACATACAGGAGCACAGGCACACAGTTTTTATGCGCCAAGTTGGCTGACTTCAATGTTAATATAATTTCAAATATTGCGGTTAATTTTTCGTACGTGCGAAGCGAGCAACGGAAATGAGTTGCAAAATTGTTGGCACAACAATAACTAGCCAGCATTGCAGCATTTATATAATATATATATATGATACAAATATGTGAAATGCATTCCCAGTTGAGCTGCAAAAAACTAATTTCGGGCATCGCCTCAAACCCACTTTTAAAAGTAGGCACAAACTTTATGAATTTCGCTAGCAGCAACTGCCAAATGGCAACCGCAGCGCAGAAATTGCAATAAACAAAACGGTTATTGTTGCTGCTCTTATTCTTCTTCGTTTTTCGTTTTTTGTTTTTTGTTTTTTGTTTTTTAGGTTGAGGGTTGGAGCCGCAGCAGCACACTGACTGGCCAATACAAAGCCACTTGACTCATCCTTCGTGTTGGTCGTCGGCGCGTTGGGGCCCTTCAATGATTTTGGTCAATTGGATGACACCGAGACGCACTGACAAGAGTGCAAGCACACACACACACACACTCACATAGGGGCATCCTCATGTAGGGGCATGGTCATAACCACAACCCAACTGTTCCGGCTGCAGCGCCGCGGGGCTACTTATGGGACATGGATGTCGTTACCGATGTCGATGTCGATGTCGATGCTGCTGCTGCTGCTGTTGCCGATGCCAATCGCCATGGCAATAAATTGCAGTGCGTCCAACGTCCGCTCACCAGCGGCATCCAACTCGAGTTGAAATTGGTCAAAAGTTTAACATATTTGCGTGTGTACGGAGAGGGCTTTACGGTTTGAATTGCTGCATGCTGGACGCTGCAAGGAAGCAAAGAGGTTCAAGGGGCACATGCGACTCCGGCTGCTGCTGTTGGCCTTTTTGGCGCATTTTTTGGGTAAATAAACGAGCGGCTGCACAGTCGAGTGCCAGCCGCGGGCACATCCTGCCTGCCTGCCTGCATGCCCGCCTATTGGTTTGCTCTCATGCGCTCCGCTTATGAGTTTCGCTTTGTCGAGGACCGTCGCCCATCTGCCAATAGCTGTAGCTGTTATTGCAATTGCAAAATGTTAATGCACACATTAAAGATAAACTAAATATAGATACAAATAAATATATATATATATTATAAAAAATAATAGATTTAACTATTTACCAGAGCAAACTTAAAACAACAAAAATTCAACAAGCTTTAAATCATAAATATTTATAAATATAACAATTAACAACTGTTGTTCGCACAATACTATTAAATATTTATATGTATATGTATATGTATATATTTACTGCTATTTAATATTATTCACATTCAACTTTTCACTTCATTTATATATTTGCACTAAGTTATTAGCTAATAGATTCAACTAGCCTATACACTAATGCTTGGGCTATAATTAGATTCCATTATGACTGCTCCCCTATTTCGTAAGGAACGTTTTACATTAAGGCCTCAAGGCAACGGCAGCGCCTATCAACTAAATATATATTCGAACATGTTATCAAGTAAAGTATTTGGTATTCGACTACAGAATTTAACGACTAACTAACTATATGCTATAAAGGCCACACACAACCGTGGTAAAGCATTGGGACAGCTTATAAGCTGATTTGGTATAGTTAACATGACTAGCATTTTCACTGAATAGATTTGGATACATGTATATGTATGTATATATATATTAGTACTTTGTAGCTTTTACTGTATGGCACAGACAGCGGAGGCGCCCGTATATTGATTATTCAGACGACGACGCATGCCCTCCAAGTAAATGTCTCGACTAAACAAGCCAGCAGCAAGGGGTATACTAAAATAAAAACAGATATTTGAATTATTGTTGTTTCCAACTATTTGGCAGCCACTCACGCATCGGTGCCAGCACGGATGAGTGTGCGAAACAAAGCCCACACTGGCTTGTGATCAGATGTAGTTATAGACGGCACAGAATCGTACAGCAGACATTGGACGTAAGGCTGCGTGGGCGTAGACACACCCGGCACAGTGCTCTGTCGGCGTATTACTAATCCCTGCACCTGACGATATTTATAGAGAATGCGATCCGTATAAGCAGGCGCACGTTGCTTAGAAGACGTATCAAAGTTCTGACTGCCAGGATCGTACTGAAAATGAACACATATAATTATATACTGACTGCTGACCCCTGGCTTTTTAAACTCACCTTATATGTGGGAGGAAATGTAATATTTGCCTCCATGAAGCCACGGAAAGCAGCGCCATCGGCCAGCACCGACGAGAGCTGATCCGTGTGCATGTAACCATGTGGCAAATGCGAGGGTAGCGGAAATTTCGTATTCTGTATCCACTCGAGTAGCTTCTCACGTGGCTCGCCCAGCCGAAAGTTGAGATCGCCACACCAGAATACATTGTCGAAGTTCTGCGTAACATCCTTGTTCTTGTGACGCATGTTTGGCAGATTTTTGGGCAGATCCAATGCATTTATAATCCGCTTGACATCGGACACACGCTCCTTCACCTTCTGCTGGTGTGCGGTTAAATGGGAAGTCACAAATAGCATTGAGGTGCCGAAGAGGCAAAACGATATGGCCACAGCGCCCTTGGTGCGAAATGCCGAGCCCGTGCGCACCGACATCGAAGCATCCTCTGGCGCCGAACAATACCAAATGAGATCACGCCGCATGTAGACAGCCAAATGAAGTGTGCCCAGTGTCGTCGAATGGAAAAGCACGTGCGACGGCCCCAACGTCTCCTGCAGCGTCACTTCCCATTCAAAGCGATCCGGAGTGGACTCCTGAGTGCCCATAACAACCAGGTCGGGCACATGTTCCACATTGGAAGGTAACACAAAATCGTTCATTTGTCTAAAAAAATATATAAAAAATTAGAATTATGGAAATATCCATTTGTCCATTGGCATTTCCACTCACTTGGGTGGACTGTGGCCATTCATGTTCCAGGTGCCAACGAATATGGTGACCTCTTTTTGGGGTAGCACGCGACTCAGTTCGCTTGGCCCCAGCAACGAGGATGAGCCCAGACGTCCATCCAGATAGCTGCGCTCGCGTGCCTTGTCCGCCGGTATGAGATTCAATGCCTGCGCCGCCATCAGTGCCTGGCGAGCCAAATTGGATCCAGATCCTTGGCGACGCAGCGTCATGTTCTCGTGCGACATGAAACGCATGCCAGGCATCTCCTGGATGACCGCATCGAGCGTATCCGGCTGTGTGGCAATGTTCGGCGAGGACATGTGTTGCGGCGTTGTCGCACGCTTCAATGTTTCTGCACTCTCCTCTGGATGTAGAGGCGGCAGCTCCTGGCCAGGTGGAAACAACTTGAGACGCAGCCGCGAGCGACACGCAGACACAGCGATGGGTCGTATGGGCGCCCGATTCACTGTGTCACTCTTGTTGGACGAACTGGATGGAGAGTAATGCAAATGGTGTTGCGTGGAGCTGGTGGCGCTTGCACCGCTTTGCCCAAAGAAAGTTTTGCTGGCCACTGGAGATTCAGGTGCACTGGCGCACTCGCTGGATGGTCGCGGGCGCTGATACGAAGCAGCTCCTTCGCTTGAATGCGAATTCATCGAGCCCGAATTGTCCATCATGCTCCAGCTGAGCGACAGATTGTCTCGCCGAAGCACGTTGCTTGCCGTTGCATTAACGACGGCATCGGGTATCGAATTATAACGCACAGTAACAGGGGGCGTCATGGGCTTCTTCTCTGCCTTACAGCACAGGCTGAACTGATGGCTAAACCGATTGTGATTCGGCGAGCGCTTCTTAGGCGACTTGCGACGCATGACGACATCCGCACCGCCATCGCTTTGGGAGCCCGTGTCGCTGTAGCGATGTGGATGCCCTTTGCTCTTGGACGTTGGATTGCCGCGTCTATGGAAGCTTATTAGTCCACTGTGCGATTTGTCCAGCATCTGCGTGACATTGCAATTGGCAGCGTTAGCGGGCAACGTTTGGCTCTTGTGATTGTTGCTCGACTCCGCCGAGCATTTGGCAAAACTGACATCGTATTGTCCACAGGCGGACGTTGGTCGTCGCTGAGATTTTGGTGAATCAGGTGTTACAGGATGTGGCTCCACCTTGCTGGGCCGCTTGCTCAACAGCCCAAACAAGGTGCTGCCAGTCTTTTGTGCGCTGCGAGGGCTGCTGGTAATGCGCTCCTCACTGCCAGCTCCAGTCTGCTGCATGATGTACAATTATATTATATATTCGAGTTGTGTTTGTTGGGGATCCTAGGTGTTAGCTGCTCATGCAAGTCTCTGCAGGTGTAATACTGTGCTTCATCAGCTATTATCACATGTTTACAATTGTGCGTCGATTGTGTTTACATTTAGCGCCTTCAATTTAGCGTCTTGTGCGTATAAGCTGCATCAAAAATCTGACTACAATTAGTATAGGCTGCACTTCCATATGTGATGTTTAGCTGCTGTTTGTATGCTCAGCCCATGGTGAGCAACGAATTGTGCTGCCTTTACCTGCAAATACATGTATGTTGAAAATTTTATAATTACTTTTCTTTTTATAGCTAACCGTGCACGCAACTCACCTGTGATTTAGACTAATGCGACTTCTCCTGGTCATAAAAAACCACAATTTGCAGGAACAGCTGTGTGGGCGAAAACGAAAAGCGAAAAAAAATCAATATGTGTATATAAAGTGTAAGCACATATCGTAATAAAAAAACTGTCGCGGAGCTAAACACTTAAATCCACCCTGCCCGCTTGCTTTGGCGTTGCCCAGAGCAATGCTTGGGGCGCCAACAGACGTGAGCAACGGCAAAGATGAAAGGGGGGCGCACAAATGGCAAATAACATTCAAAAGGGGGTGGTGAAACGAAAAGAACTATATAACAACGACGTAACGAAATTGGCATCTGCAAAGCATGCTGCGATGTTGCGATGTTGGGGCTGTGACGTCCGCCCACGCACAATGAAAGCGCAAATAAAAAAATAAATAATAAAAAAAGACTGCTGCTGCTGGCGACATCACTTGATTTGTGCGCCGGTGCGCTCTTATGCTGGGATTTATAATTAGCAGCCTATTGTTGCCGCCAAACGAACGCGCAGTGTCTTTGCCTTGAATGCCTATGAGGCGAGGCGTCTGGCGAAGTCTCGGCCGACAGCAATAGAAAACAACAACAATGACAGCAGCAGCAGCAGCAGCAGCAGCAGCAAAAGCACACACTTTTTGTCACAACTTGTTTCAAGTTCAGGTTCAGGCACTTTGCAGCATTGACACTTTATTTCACGACCTTGTACCTTTTAGCACATTTTATGCCTGTTCCGGTGCCCGCAATCACTAAAGCAAAAT
Organism: Drosophila hamatofila; assembly: GCA_035045345.1. Lineage (NCBI taxonomy): Eukaryota > Metazoa > Arthropoda > Insecta > Diptera > Drosophilidae > Drosophila > Drosophila hamatofila. The sequence continues at coordinate 9,075,662 of JAWNPA010000052.1, read as the reverse complement.
AAATATTGTTTATTTGCTTAAGTTACTCGATACTCTAACAGTCAGTTACTCGATTCCAATAGTTTTAGACTAATATTAATTTGCTTATCGTCTATCGCAAGAGCATACTTAACATTGGATTAACATAGATATGTTAATTTTATTCTTGCTGATTCAAATTTAGTTGCAAAATGCGAAAGACTTTACTTAAAAATATATACTTCTTGATATAACAATGTTGTTTACTTATTGTATATAAGATAATATTAGTACAGGCAGATTGTGACCCACTTTAATTTATAATTTTAAGCTTATTTAAAAAGTAAACAAGTCAAACAGCTGACCGCGAGCTAAACACATTTTTTTCTGAAAGTATGTGGTCACACTTTTTACTCACTTAAGAATATATCGATAGCTAGAGATAATCGTATATTCGATCCACTCACGTATCGTTACAATAAAAGCGCATCCAGCACTAAGAAAACCTGCATTCGTATTTTGCACATTCGGCGGGCTGAACCTCAGACAATTTCGCCATGGCTATGCAGACAATACTTTTTGATTTTACCCTGGATGCTGGAAAAACAGCGACTTCAATACAACGCCAAGAGGTGGCCCGTATTGTCCGCAACGAGCTAGAACATGTGTTCACCCAATTGGAAGTTGCCTATTCTATGGAGTCCATGGATAATGGATATTTTTCGGTGCTGCATGAGAATAAGGAGACGATTATAACGTGCCGCATCTTCCAACAGGGTTTGTTAACCATCAATGTGGAGTATTACTTGCCAGCCGGAAAGGAGCCAATCTTATCCTTAGATGTATGTATGTATAAAATAAACACTATAGTTATTTTATGAAACACCAATTTTTGCACACACACACACACATTTATGTATGTAAATTTTTTTGGCACCTACACGTGTGAAAGTAAACTCACGGACACAGACATACAGTAAGACTACCACTAGCTGCTAAATGTTTGTCTGTGTGTGTGTGTATGAGAGAGGAACGGTAAAGGGTTTACAGCGCCAACGGGAAGTGAAATTGATTTTTCGTAACTGTATGTGTGTGTGTGTGTGTGTGTGCGAGGCCCCTTGGCGGGGGTGTGTCTCATGCACTTGACCGTTTTTTATACCCTGAACCCATTGAAATTGGATTTTGAGGGTATAATGGTTTTGGGAAAATCTATGTAACAGGCAGAAATAGGCGTGACAGTTCCCTTGAAGTATATATTATTAATCGGAACAATAAGCTGTCTGTCTGTCTTCAGCGACTTAAAATTTCGAAATGTATACTGGTTTTTTATTTTTATAATTTTTTATAGCCCTCTATTTCGCTATTTCTTAATACCGATCAAAATCGATTATTTGACCCAATTTTTTAAGCGTGGCTTATCTACCGTATAGGCTAGATATTTTAGATGTACTGTGTATGTGCATGTGTTGTTTAATAAAAGATGATTAAAATTACAGAGTATCTCCAAGTCGAGTAGCCTCGACTATAGCACTCTTACTTGTTTTCCGTTAACATTGGTTGCGCACCCTTCAAAAGTAGGAGTGGCAGGCGATAGGCGCATTTCAAGGTATTCTAGGTCCACATGGCCAAGACCTTACAAATTAACTATGTACACGTATACATTTGACTTGTAACTATTATATCATACCTTGTCTAATTTGTATACGCTAATAAACGGTATATACATTAGATTCAATTTTGACTGTTACTATATATAATAACTGTAGCTAATTCATTTGCCTTAAGTTTTATTTAATTTTCTTTGACGTAAAAGAATATGTATAGAGAGCGAGAGCGAGAGCTTTGTGTTATCTTGTGTAGGGTATGCGTGCATCGACCCGACAGCTAGCATGATTTCTATCTCGTTATCTCAGTTTCTCTCACTCACTCTCTCTTCGAAGCACGTGGGTGCAGGTTTGAGTAAATATGGGAATTCTTTAAATGATTTCTATGCGCTCTGCACTGACCAGCTGCGTTTCTCAGTAAAGTTTGCTATTGTTTATGTTTATAGTAAACTAAATCAGGAGTGAGCAGAACGTGTATGTATGTATGTGTGTACATATATACAGACGTACACCTGTGTATCGAATCGATGGTCTAGCCGGCAATTTAAGCTTATCGTCTTACATTTACTTTCGTATAAAGAGATATGTATGTACATATATTATAAAAAGCATATATGTATGTAAATCTGCACTTGTATAAGGAATACTTACCATTTTCGTATGAATCTACAATCTGAACTATAAATAGTTGTTTGCGGGGCTGGCTATAAACACACGTACATATAAAGATATATATACATATTTGCATATTCCACACTAACAAGGGCCGATTGAAAAGTTTGTTGCTGAGGAAAATTTCCTCTTAGTAGTTTGAATCTAATTATATATTTTGTTGTGTTCTTTTAATTTGCTTAACTAATTTACTTCATCACAGCATTTACATTTGCAATTTATATGCTTTGATATACCCAGTAGGTAAATAATATTTGGGTCATGTTTTTTAAGCTTAAATAAGAAACATTACAATTGCAGACCATGCGTACAATGGAGCTTATTCTTCGTCAAAAATTAGATTCCGATCGATCCAAGTATCTACCGCCGATAAAACGTGGTGGATATATTGACATATACATGACTAGCTCAGGTTGGTCAAATATCTATATTATATAAAAACAAAAATAAAAAACAAATTTAGTTTTTTTGCTAGTTCTATATGCAGTATCAAAGAGTTTCGCAATCCTTGTATTTACTCGTATATATATCTTCCTCTACCGAATTCTCTCTTCAAAATCAATTGCCAAAAACTTGCAACCTAAGCAGAGCAAAAAACAAAAACTATAATCAAACCAAATTTCTATTCACTTTATATATCAATTCGACAAATATATAAATCCATATTCATCAACTATTTGGTTGCACGGGCCCTAGCCATTGTAGTGTGGCTCTATAAATTCGCAAACGGCTTGTCAGTCACTCACACTACAACCAAAATCGTTTCTCGTTTTCGTTTTCCTTTTCGTTCACTGTAGCCCCCACAACATCCATGTAATATACAAACTATATAAATTGGTTTGCTACCTAGCTTACCTATAGCAATTGCCTTCTAATTTCGGCAGTTCTTGCATGTTTGTTCCGTCGAGCTAGAAATCGAATTGAAATCGAAAAAAATAAATTTAATTAAATAGAATAAAAACGAACAACGTATTATTTGTATTATTTTAAGAATTCTTAATTATTTTGATTTTTTTTCTATAAACTCTTTTTTATTTGCATATCCATGAATACACACAAACGAAACCTATGCGATGTCTTTGGTCTTCTCTTCATCATCATCAACATCAACATCATCGCCTATGATCATCATCTATGACAATCTTTTACAACCATGATCAAAATTTCTTCAACTATAATCAAACAAAATATGTAAACCAAATTAAATTGTACGTACGCTCAATGCACCTGTGTTCACCTGCCCCGCTCGCTCGCTCGTTCGCTCGCTCTCATGGTACCAACTACAACAACTACTACTACTACTACTACTACAACAACTACAACAACTCCACCTACCACCATGTACATTAACCACTCAACAACTGAGCAGAAGGGCAAACGCTTGGAAAATGCCCTAGCAAAAAGTTTGCAAGCCCTTTCGGGTCAAAAGATACCAACATTGAAGCGCGGCGATGTCGCTAGGTATTATCCATCCTCAGGTAACGTATACCGTATACTCTATTATCATAATAAACCAAAATGAAAACTATATAGCTAAATCATAACTCATAAGTAGTTGAGAGCAACTTTCGCACTGCGTACAAATACATGATAAAAGCACAAAGCATGTTGCATACTTACATTTGAAATTCGAATAATTTACTTTTGAGCAATTTATATTTATTATTTGGTCTTTTATTATATGTTCACTATTCTATCTGTATAATTTGTTTTTAATTGAGTTTGTTTAATAATTTATCTGTTTTTATTTCAGTTGATTTTGATGCATGTATGTTATTCTGTAGATATACGATCTCTAGGGTATTTGATTGCAGTTTTTGTGAATAGTTTGCCACCTTAATCTATATTATATTTAATCCTTGTGAACTTTTGAATATTGATTCGCAGATGAACGCATTATTGAATACGATATTGATACCCTTGTCTATGAGGCTCGTTCGCCGTTCCAGAAGATTCAAATCCTGCACTCCAAGACGCTGGGCAATATGCTAATTTTAGATGAGCTACAGAGTAAGTTGCACACATGCACTTGGTGCTATGGTGGTACGGTGGCAAAGGGTCACGGTGGCACTTTAATTTACAACCCCTGCATAGGCCGCGAACCATGCCACACAGATCAAATTAAGGTCAAGGCCTACTTGGTGAACGTCACGTGTCGCTGTTGCAGTCGAGCTGAAATAAAATCAATTAGGTTGCTAATGTTTTGCCATTGCAGATATTGCCGAATCGGATTTGATCTATACGGAAACCCTAATGGGTCGCGGCATTGAGAACTACGAGGGCAAGGAGATATGTATACTCGGCGGTGGAGATGGCGCTCTACTCTACGAGCTGCTCAAAGAGAAGCCCAAGCATGTGGTCATGCTCGAAATTGATGAGCTTGTTATGCAGGCTTGCAACAAGTATTTGAACAGCATTTGTGGCGATGTGTTGGAGAAGCGCAAAACTGATCAATATGAGATCATAGTGGGCGATTGTGTGGACTATATGAAAAAGTTCATTGCGGAGGGGCGAAAGTTTGACTATGTCTTTGGAGATCTAACCGATATACCCATTTCGGATGCACCTATTGGAGAGTGCTGGGATTTTATACGCACCATCTTTGAGCATTCGTTCCAGCTGCTCAAGCCAGATGGAAAATATTTGACCCATGGCAATGGTACAAGCTGCTTGGAATCGTTGCAGTTATTCGAGGATCAGCTACGTTTGCTTAAGCCGAAAGTTAAGTTTACTACAACCAAAGCTTTTGTGCCGTCCTTCATGGAAGAATGGCTCTTCTATCAAGTAACTTTCGCTTGACCAGCTCAAATTGAAGCAGTTATGCGACGACTACAAGCACCTCAAGCACAGCTTACGAGTAGTACAACAGCAACAACAACATCCACATCGTGTCTCCAAAATGCTACATCCTCCAACACGCAACTTGTTCTCACACCCGCAATACAAATCTATCCACTTGAGCTCAGCACCAAGGAGCCGCTGTTACTGCACAGCTACACCGTGATATTGCATGCTGCCAAGACGCAGCAGCTGCCACAGAATCTACAAAACAATATTTTGCCCCGCAAGAAGCAACGTAAGAAGCGTGTGCACTACCATCATGCCCTGGTTTCCTAGTGGAGGCTATTCAAATGTAACCAAAAAGACAAAGAAACTACTTAGCATCACTAAAAGCACCCAAAACAGTAAAATAACAAAATAGACTTCCAAGGGCTGTAACTAGCATCTGATAACCATACCAAAAAAAATATTTAGAGTCCAATTGATATAATTTAAGTTAGGATTTAGTTGTGTTTTACGTTCATTGATTTTAAAACTAAAACTAAGTCAGGCTCAAAGGCGACAAGACAAGAGGCGATAAAAACATGTGTTATGTATTTATTTGTGCTTATTTAATTATTTAACATTATAATTAATGTCTAGTATTTTCATATACATACAAAATATACTTATATATAATTAGAATTCATGTAAATTTTCAATTAGGCGCACTTAAAGGCGTGTTTATGAGAAATTGAGTGTTAGGAGTGTAGCAGATGGCTGATGTCACTTGATATGTTTGAATAAAAACAATAATAAAATGTCGTACGCAAAATAAACAATTGTTTTATTTTCTGATTTTTAGGTCTTGGTCTTCGTCTGTTCAGTAAACCGAAATTGACTTTCAATTTTCAATTTGGCGCGCACGAATACGCAAATAATTCCGATTATACTATCGATGAGAAGCAAGTGCAACAATCGACTGGCTATCGATTTCCACAGTGTAAAGCAAAATTTCATTCATAAGACGTGAGCCGCTGCTGCGGTACAAATTAAAGTAAAAATGGATCGCAAACTGCATAGTGCTATACACCATCCTACGCTACGACTGCTGCAGGAGTCTGGCTGTGAAATACTGCCATACAACTTGATGTATCCAGTCTTCATAATCAGCAACGACGATGAAGTGCAACCCATTGCAAGCATGCCGGGCATATCGCGATACGGACTAAACCGATTACGCGAGCACTTGGAGCCCCTAGTCAAAAAAGGTTTGACCTCTGTGCTGCTCTTTGGCGTGGTGGGCAGTGAGCAGAAAGATGATCAGGCCACAAACGCTGACTCGAGTGTGAATCCCGTGGTGCTAGCATTGCCCAAGCTGCGAGAATGGTTTCCCACTCTGCTGCTGGCATGTGACGTGTGCATCTGTCCGTATTCGTCACATGGCCATTGCGGTCTGCTGGGCGACAATGGCTTGGAGAACGAGCCGAGTATAAAGCGCATTGCGGAAATATCCGTGGCCTATGGCAAGGCTGGCGCACACGTCGTCGCCCCCTCTGACATGATGGACAACCGCGTGCGGGCCATCAAGCAAGCTTTAGTGGACGCGGGCCTCACCAGCGTTTCACTGCTGGCCTACTCTGCCAAGTTTGCCTCCAATTTCTACGGTCCCTTCCGGGAAGCAGCAAAGTCGGCGCCTGCCTTTGGAGACCGTCGTTGCTATCAGCTGCCCAGTGGCTCTCGGAACCTGGCCATGCGGGCGGTACAGCGCGATGTGAGTGAAGGCGCCGACATGCTGATGGTTAAGCCCGGCATGCCGTACTTGGACATATTGCGTCAGACCAAGGACACCTATCCATACCATACCCTGTACGTCTATCAGGTATCCGGAGAGTATGCCATGCTCTGTCATGCAGCGAAAGCGGGCGCCTTTCCACTCCGTGAGGCTGTGCTGGAGGCAATGAAGGGCTTTAGGCGTGCAGGCGCCGATTGTATTATAACCTACTTCACGCCCTACATGCTGGACATAATCAGCAACTCCGCTTAAGTTGAGATGAGGCTATCCCCAAGTAATGGTCTCTCTATATCAAGTGTACTTAAATGGGATCAGGAAATTATCTAGTTCTTAAGACAAAAGCGTGCAAATATTAGTAATAATCACAATTTTAAGACTCAATTTCAGTTTAAAGTTCAGCTTTTAGCTAATCATGATGACAATTTCATTAACTTATTCATTGCTATATATGTATGTACATAGACAATAAGCGATATTGTATACTATTCGTTTGTCATTCAACACTCAGCATTCAATATGCTTATCAGCCTGGCATATTTGGAAGGCAAATGCAAACCAACCCCATTTCACGGCGTCGAGTGCTTCCAACTTTGGCATTTCAATTGAGCTGCGCGCACAATCAGCGTCAGACGTTTCCTAACTAAATATTGAAATATATACTTACTACAGTGAATGCTCGCTAATTTCAACTGTCACAAATTCGACACAAACTACGATTTAATTTGTACTTTTGATTAACGTTTTTTATTCATATTTGTTTTTAAACTCTTTGAAATATATAAATAATTACATTTTATATTTTTAGCAAGTGAATTAAATTTATATTCAAAAATGTGTAATTTTTGTTTTGGAAATTGTGACAAATTGTACTTCTACATAGAACAGCGTTATATTTAGCGAGTGACCACTGTACTGGTCTTCAACCGGTTAATGTGAATGAAATTTAATGTCTCTTGGGTTGAAAACATGTGAACCGCGTACTTAAATCGTTTCGTTTTCACTCTAATGAAATATACAAATAGGTTTTGTTTTTGTTTTTGTTTTTTTTTTTGGTTTTTGGTTTGCAATATGGTGACAACGAAATTGGCCTAAATCTTAGGTGCTAAACTTAATGGTGTATTGTAATATATAGTGCGAATCTTAAGTCTTGGAATGTGATGTAAAAATCACAAAATAAAATGCATTTAGCAGTACTCAGGCTAAGTTTAAGTACATGAAACATTTTAGTTTTAGTTTTCGGGGGTACATATTGAAATCTTAAATGCATAGATTTGGACCACAAAAGCAGTAAAGTATGTGAGAGTAATGCCAATTAAGGAAACTACAGATACTATATATATATATACGCTAAATGTATATCTATGAAATACTGTGATGCTTTTTGAAACTCTTTGCGTTCAGTTGCTTTCGGTGTTATGGATTTTGCTGTGCTCGAGTATGTCCGTATTTTGCATGGGCTCCAGGTCCGTTTCGGATATAATCTCTGCCAGCCACTGCTCAATTTGCACCGGATGAAAAGAGTCTTCGTCGCCGCTGTTGGCCTCCAAAATGATCTTCAAATTCTCAAAGTTCTTCAATACCAAACGCTTGCCCGGCTGCAGCTGCGATGATAATGTTGTCTTGCTGGCCTCGCTGCCCTGCCCTGAGACATGGACCGGCCCGTCTCCTCGGCTCTGCTCCTCACAGCTAGAGTCGGCTGTAACAGGAGTTGGCTGCACTGCATCGCTGCTTGTGACTGTTGCAGCTGCTGCAGCGGCTGCTGCCTCTTGCTGTGCGGCTTCATATGTGCGTGTTGGCTTCTGCTTTAGGCTCTTTTTGATTTCGTTTAACAGGCGATTATAAAAGTCGCAGGTAACTTCATTTGTCTCCGTTGAGGTGGGCTGGGTTGGAGTGCTTTCCACACTCTCAGAATGTGGCTCCCTCTTGGCTTTGATTGGCTCCTCTTTGACCTCCGTCCTCTTCGCGCCTTTGTGTTTCTTTGACTGTGAACGAGAGCTTGCATTGCTGGAGTAGTTGGAGCTGGTGGGCGTGCAACTAGATAGTTCGGTGGCGGTGCTGCTTGAGTCCGCTGAGAGCGTTTGATGCAAATTTGTATGAGCTGCAGCAGCTGCAGCGCCATCGGTGAGGGGCAGATCAGCGCTGACAGCATCCTCGCTGGCACAGTTGATGGTGAGACTGGCGATGTTGCGCAGGTTGATGGTGCCATTGCAATTGTTGATTGTTATCTTTGGTTTGAAGCGGGGCTTGCGCGTCTTTGGCTTTTGCTTGCCAGTCGGTGGATCGGGGCAGTTGCGCCCCAGGCTTGACACTGCGTCGGCTATGGACGATTCCAGCTCGTCGTCCAGCTCTTCTAGATTGAGCGGTGGCACAAATGTTTCGCGCTTGATTTTGGCTCGACGTATCAGATCTTTGGCTTCCTGCAATGTGATATTGATAATGGAACGCTTGGCGTTGTCCTCGAGCAACGCCTTGTTGCGCGAAAAGTCCACCACAATGGCCTCTGGTTGCACCTCATCATTCAGATTGAAGTAGTTGCTGCTGTCCACCCGATCCTCCAGGCATTTGTACATCGTCTCATGGTCATCGACGGGCTCAATATAGTCCTCGTTGCGCAGACCTGCTGTTCTGTTGTCCTGCAGCCGGTGCAGCGCCAACTGCATATTACTATCCAGTTGGAACTGTCCAAAACTTCGAATAGCGGTCAGCAGCTTTTCTTCTTCGTCATTGTCGCCCGTGACGAATCGCACTTCGCACTTTTCCTTGTCGTTCTCTGTGTCATATTCTATGTAAACAGGCGCTGATTGTTCTCGTTGCGTATTTGCAATTACCTCCAGTTGACGGAGCAGCAATTTTTCACGCATATGTAATGCAGCCCGAATTTCACTGAATTTCTGCTGCACATTTGTTTTTACCTAAACAAAAATATACGCATTAAAAATTTGCTAAATTTCTGTACCACACCCGAAACATTTGCTTGGCTACTATACCTCTTCCAGAAGCTGATCCATGTTGGCTATGTGATATTCGGTCAATAATATGCTAAAGGAAGCACATTTTTATAAATTTTCTTTAAGGGTAAATGAAAAATATGCAAATTCTGTTTCTGTTTGATCGAATTTGTTGAGCGAACAGCTACGGCGAATAACGAACATCTGTTACACGGCGAAAAATACCAACAATAAGCTATCGATAAATAACAGACCCTACTCATTTGCAGAGTAAATATTGGCGCCAAGAAATGAAAACATATGTATCCAAAATGTAATAAGAAATATATCGATACAAAATAGTTTGTTATCGTTATTGACAGCCGCTCACGATTGAGTGATAGTAGGTTATGCAAAGCGGTCCGTTACATTAACAGTGAAACGTCACAGTTTCAGAAAATGTAGCGCGCGCGTTCAAATTTGTATGAAAATCAAGCAATTTTGACACTGTTAAGTGAATTAAAACCAGTAGACACAATAAAACGAGCTGGGATTCTAGTTACAAGTAGTATATAGATTCACGAATCGGACAATATAAGGGTTTTTGATAATTTGTATATTCTTCGCCGTTTTCTAGCCAGTTTTTGATGAAGCAATCCCTTGACCACTTTTACTTTCGTGTAGAATGGCTTTAACTTTATTATCTAAGTTTTGTATTTGTAAAAATAAATAGTATTAATGAGTATTATACGTTCCCCATCAATCCACATATTTATAACTACTACTTTTATTCATTATATTTATAATCTAATGGCCAAAGATTGGGTGCAGCATTCTTAGCCTCTGCCTAGGCTTCTGCAGCTGGTTCAGGCAAATTATTTGTTTTATTGGGCCTTAATACTCTAACTTATGCTCAGTTTTCACTTTTGTAATAAATACATAAATTTCATTTCATTCCACCGGATGTTTCCGACATGGCAGCAGGTGTGAGCATCACCTGTATTGATGCAGCTTCAACGTGTACTATATTTGAATATGTGGTAGGTGGATGGCACAAATAAACGTTACTGATGGCGAATAGTCAGTTAACTGTGTCCATCAACCATTCCATCTGACTTATTGGCCATTTTGGCCATATCGTTGCTGATGTCGAAAGCCACCCAGTTATTTCCATTATCTACTTAGTTTTTTTATTGCAAGGTAATCAAATTAGTGATTGACCATTTTTAAGGTGAAATTTGCTTATATATAGTTAATTTTGGTTGTTTTGGACCACTTGGCGGATCTCCGCTGGAGTGCCCGCCAAGCTTCAGCTAGGATAACAGAGCACAAACTGAAAATGTGACGTCACAACAGTCTGTTAGTTAACATTAGAAGTAACGGGACTGGTCTTTGCGCAACCTACTGTGTCTTTTAACAGTGACAGCCGCTTAAGCGCTCACATCTCTAATGTCAATTTGCCTTTTCCAGGAATTGCTTGCTGTTAATAACAGTCAGTCTGCTACTTTTGGCCGTCGTGATTTCTAGGCGCGGATAAATTTTTGGTGATCGCTCAATTTGCGCTAAATTCGAAAACAAGATTTCAAGAATATATTTACGAGTTTTTGACAATACGTCCGACATCGACAATAATAAGAACCCTATTAAAAAAGTAAATATTGATAAGTTCACCGTTGACGCAGAAGCTTAAGCGGTGCAGCAGCCGACGCCGCTAGCGTCGCATCACATTATTGTAATTATAATTGTTCTGTTCTCATAATTAGTGTGTATTTTGAGTTTTGCTAAAATTCTGCAATGTACATTTGTTTATATAAAAGCAACACTCGCCGAAGTGAATCATAATCATCGAGCGCTGGCTGCCGTGTTTTGTTGTTGCTGTTGTTGCTTGCCTCGCACAACTAATCTAAAATAGTGTCAGTGTGTGTGTGCGTGCGTACCTCTGTTTCTGTGTGTTTGAGTGTGTGCGTGTGTGTTGTGTCTTGTTTGTGTTTGCCAACGTGTTTTTGTTTTTCTTTTAACTTTGTTCGCATACACGTAGTCTCTGAAACAAAACACATAAAAACAACTCACTTAAAAATTGATTGTGCACGTCAATTGTAACAATTGTACAAATGCAACAAAAATAAACAACAGCCGCAGCAGCAGCAACAACAGCAACAATAGCGTAACAGCGCCAGCAACGTGGAGTGCAAAGACATAAAAAACAAAGGCAAAAATCAAAAACAAAAAGAATGAGAGAGCGCGAGCGAGAGAGCGCGAACTGTGTCAATGCGGCAACAGCAGCAATGACGCCAAAAACTTGAGAAATATATATATTCCAGACAGGCTATTAAACAAATGAAGCTATTTCTTGATTTAAATAAAGTCACTTTAACTATTTTTAATTGGATTTGTGCGACATTTGACATCGCTACGTCGTTATGCCTACGTTCGGCGTAACGTCAACGTCAACTCTTTTTTTTTTTTTTTGTGCTTCGCTGTGTCTGCGTTTTTATTGTTGTCTGTTGTCTTTTCATTTCTTTTGCGTTTGGCTTTGCCTTTGCATGAGTGTTCGAGCGAGGCAGTGATATTAATTGTATTTGTTTTGCTTCGTGACTAGATTTTTAGTTTAGTATTTGAATATGAATGTGAATGCATACGATTTGTTAGAAAAAGAAAAGAAATTAAAATAAATACGTATATGAATTAAATCTAGGCTTTCTTGTGGCTCCGGCTTTCCGGTTTCGGTTTCAGTTTCGGTTTCCATTTGCCCGCATTGCAGCGCTTGTTTATCTATGCGTTATTACATACAAAAAGAAAAAACCTGTTTAGCTCGACGTAAAATTTGTAGTTGTACGTTTTAAATAAAAATTACCTCATTTCACACATTGTGGGTTTTCATAGATTTACCTGCCTGCCTGCCCGCTTGCCTCTTTATCAAATTACAACTAATATTCTCTATTTATATATGATTCCAGCAAAATGTTTTCGATTTAAAAGTGCAATGTTTTACAAACATCAACAAAAAGTGTCGCGCATCAAATTTAATTAACGTATTCATTTATCGCACGCACCCCTCACACACACACACATACACAAACCTGTTACATATTTAAATTCACAATTCAGAATTCGCGTGTTTCCATTAAAAATACAAAAAAAAAAAACCCAGAAAATAACAAAATAAATAAGAAAAGTGTTTCGGGGTCAATGCTGTTTATTTATTGTGGCTGCTGTTAGCAAGAGACAGAAAGAGAGGGAGAGACACAAAACACAAACTACGCAAAGCAAACGTAAGTTAAGAGTTTTCTTATTGTTATTTAATTGTTAATTCTCACGTTTCAACAGCAAAAGCGTGAGACGAGATAGATAGCTTCGAGCAGCTCAGACTTAGCTGATCATAAATTAAATACTCATTTAGTTCAAATATTAAATAGAAACGAACTACTTGCCAGTAGGTGGGATTGTCAGTGCTTGTCTTGTAGTTAGTTTAATACTTTGAAAGTAGAAAGTTTTCACGGTCGCTCATTTTGCACTTAATAACATCGATTTCAAAGTTTTTATATTTTAGAATAATTATGCATTGAAAGCTTATTGAGAACTTTGAAAAGCATTTTATTTTTTAATTTTGTTGAATTATTTTTTATTTATTTTTTAAATTAACAAAATATTAAATATCTGGATCTTTTTCAATTCGCTGATAAGGCCGTAAACTTTCTTGCCTTGTTCTAATGTGTTCATATATGATATATTTTACTTAGCTGCAGTTACTTAAATTTTATTACAACTCTTATGCTTAAGTTTTCAAAAATTAAGTCGGAATAGCGGGAGCTATCGAAAGTGTTAACTAAGTCTATGCATAATTAGAGCCCAGATATTACATTTCGCAACTCTAACTCATATCGCTTCCGAGCTAGGCCCACATAATCAATGGTTAAAACGTATAAATAAATATTTGAAAAAAAAAAACAACAATTAATTGAAATGGAAATAGGATAAACTGTCAAAATAATTATATATTTACAAAGTTAAATATCCAAAAATTGAGCAAACACAGAGCTGGCAATTACAAATTTAATTAAGCCGCTTTTGACATTAATTAACACTTAATGAAGTGCTCAATAGTAATTGCGTTTTTTGTTTTGCAGTTCAAAAGTTTGCCTTGATTTGAGTGTCAATTAATTAATTTACTTTAATTGCAATGCAATGAATCACAAAGCTAGGCAATTGATATGACTAATTCTACGATTATATATTATATATTTATTTAAATATGACTTTTTATACCCTGAACCCATTGAAAATGGGAAGTCAGGGTATAATGGTTTTGTTAAATGTATGTAACAGACAGAAGGAGTCGTGGCAGACCCCATATGGTATATATATTCTTAATCAGGGCGACGAGCTTAGTTGATTTAGCCCTGTCCGTCTGGCTATCTGTCCGTCCGTATGTATGAACGCGTCGATCTAAGCAGATATAAGAGCTAGAGACCTCAAATTTTTTTTTTAACTAATGATGCTTTGCATAATATCCAAGTTTTCTAAGTCTACTATGTTTTCTAAGTATTTCCTCTAAGTCTGCCAGGTTTTCTAAATCTCTAAGTTTTCCTAATTTTCTAAGTCTTTCAAATTTTCTGTTTTTCAAGTTTACTTAAGTCTTCCTAATTTTCTAAGTCTTTCAAGTTTTCTAAGTCTTCCAAATTTTCTAAGTCTTCCAAATTTTCTAAGTCTCTCAAGTCTTCTAAGTCTGCCAAACTTTCTAAGTCTTTCAAGTTTTCTAAGTCTGCCAAACTTTCTAAGTCTGCCAAATTTTCTAAGTCTCTCAAGTTTTCTAAGTCTCTCTAAATTTCTAAGTCTTCAAAATTTTCTAAGTCTTTCAAGTTTTCTAAGTCTGCCAAACTTTCTAAGTGTTTCAAGTTTTCTAAGTCTGCCAAATTTTCTGTCTTTCAAGTTTTCTAAGTCTCTCTAAATTTCGAAGTCTTCAAAATTTTCTAAGTCTTTCAAGTTTTCTAAGTCTGCCAAACTTTCTAAGTCTGCCAAATTTTCTAAGTCTTTCAAGTTTTCTAAGTCTTTCAAGTTTTCTAAGTCTTTCAAGTATACTTAAGTCTTTCTAATTTTCTAAGTCTTTTAACTTTTCTAAGTCTGCCAAATTTGCTAAGTCTTCCAAAATTTCTAAGTCTTCCTAATTTTCCAAGTCTTTCAAGTTTTCTAAGTCTGCCAAATTTTCTGTCTTCCAAATTTTCTAAGTCTTCCTAATTTTCTAAGTCTTTTAACTTTTCTAAGTCTTTCAACTTTTCTAAGTCTTCCAAATTTTCTAAGTCTTCAAAATTTTCTAAGTCTTCCAAATTTTCTAAGTCTTTCAAGTTTTCTAAGTCTTCCTAATTTTCTAAGTCTGCCAAATTTTCTAAGTCTTCCTTATTTTCTAAGTCTTCCAAGTTTTCTTAGTCTGCTAAATTTTCTAAGTCTTTAAACGATCACTAGCATTATGTCTAAAGTTGCCCTTATAATTAATATTTAAAATATTCTTAAGAATTATTAATAACTATTACAATTCTGCTTAAAGTACTTAATATTATTAATAAATAAAATATTTACATACCTGACCACACTTCACATTGCTTTCACTTTCACTTTCACTTTCACTTTACTGCACTGCACTGCACTACTGACCCCCACCGGGCCTGGACGACTGAAGAAATGCTGCAGCTGCTGCTCTTTATATAGGGCCCCTTTGACTCAAACTCTAAGGCGAGCTCAAATGTTGAGCCTGCGTCGAGTTGCGGTCGCTGCAGTCGATCGTTAAGTGACCAATGAGAACACTCTCTGCTGCTTCAAGCATTCTAAATGAGTTTAACTTAAATGTAAATGTAAGCAAATATTGCTGCGTACATATAAACAACATAAATGATATTCTGCTGCTCATCTTTGCTCCTTGCTTTGGTTAGGCAGACAGACAGAGAGACGGAGAGACAGACTGACAGATGGACAGACATACAGACATTCATTATATATTTTATATACATTTATATATTTCCCATATATATATTCCTAGTTCTGTCTCACTCTGTGTGATCTATCAAGGTTGATATTTTTATTTAATGTTATTATCACGATCTGAAAGTTTTATGAAGATTGTACGTCTACAAAAAAGAGTTATTAAACAATTAAGTTGCCTGCTTATACGTGCGTGCGTATGTGTGTATGGGTGTGTGCATGTTAGGTTTTTTGCATAAGCAGAAAATAAGCGATGTATCACTAAAATTCCTAGAAGGGTTCAGGGGATCTAGTAGTCGAGCAGTCTCGACTAGATCTTTCTTGTTTCCATGTGAAATTATCCAAATAATTGTTTGACTTTAATTTATGTATATATATATGTCTATCTGATAATTTGAATTGATATTCAGTTTACAGTGTTGTGATTGGTGTGAATGTGGAAATCACTTTGAGCGCTGAAAAAATTAAATTGGAAAAACGCCTGCACAAATTCTAAACTGTAAATGCAAATAAACGAAATTGAGCACACAATAAAAAAAAAAAGAAAAGATATATGTACGCACATACATACATACATATGTATAGCTATATATTTTTTCGATATGCATTCGTATTTATAAATGCATTTTATTTTGTATTTCTAGCAATAACTTTTGTGCACTCTTCCGTTTAACATGCTTTGTAAAGTGGCTTTCAAATGTTTTGCCAATTGCTGACTTTTGAACTTCTGACGTGTGAGCCCGCCCTCTGGCTCAACTCACCTCACCTGTCCCGCCTCACCTGACCCTACTCAATAAATTTGCATGTCAAAGCCGCTTAGCCCAAGTGCTGTTAGCATATTTCAGTTTATATTCATGTTAGATAGTTACCTAGACAAATACAAAATTGGTAAAATAAATACAAAGAAAAGAAAAATTGTATATATTTTGTGTTCCATTGATGTATTTGTTCAATATGTATATATATAAAAAAAATAGTATGCATAGCATGCGTAAATATTTAGATATGAAAATTTTATCGTTATTTAAGCCGATACGTAATTCAAACATACATTTAAATAAAAGTTTTTATTAGTAATACGCAAACAATTCATTGCCTGCCAATAGCAAAATGTTATTTATAATCTATGAATTATGAATGTGATTAAACAGGTTTATTTGGGACTTATTTATAGGAGCGTGTTTCAGCTTTGACTTGATAAAAGAATAAATACTTTAAGTATTTGCATATTCATTCTTTGTAATATATATATATAAATATAAGAATTGCATGCTTCACACTAATTACTAATACCAAGTGCCAATTAACTACACTGTTTTAACAACTCATTATATTGTTTTTCTTTTCTGTTTCATGACTATATAATAACACCCTATTACTTTTACTTTGCATTTCTCTTTCGACCACTAAGTCGCCGTCATCTTCTGTTAATTTCTTTACTTGTCATTAAAACAATAACCAAATGACTCGCACAAATAAAAAAACATGAATTGTGGTTCCACAGAACACAAGGCTGGAGGATAACTGGGGGGAGGTCGCCTGTTAGCCTGCAGCATTTTTGCTTGTTATCTGTTGCAATTAAATTTAATCACTTGCTCCAATTAGCAGTGCAACTGCGATAATTTTGTATGTTTGCGCTTAACGCAATTATGCGGCTATATCACGGCCGTTCTGAAACACCAACAAACCATCATCACAGCACAGCACAGCACAGCAAGCCGCCCGCCCTCAACCCAACGATTCTCCCCTGCGCGTAAACATCAAATCAAATTACATTGCTAATACGCCACGTTGCGCGCGCCGTGCTGAGATTCAGAGTTGGCAGAGTCAACGCAAAACGCAAACGCATTCGTTGTGCAATTTGCTTGCATTTATTTACCCACTTTATGCTTGTGCCATAAATGGTCGAGCTTCGTGGCTAATGAGTGGCTCCAACTCAAACTCTCCGACCTGGACCGAACCCACCTCATTCGCATTCGTCTTAGTGTTCGCTCTCTGGTTATGTTTAATGCTTTGCACAATTTTTATTCAGTTGTCCTTTTTTTCCTTTTATTTTGTTTTTGTTGGCTTTATTTTATTCGCGTGCTTCCGACCTGCCACTCAGCTCCAGCTGTGAGTCATGGCAGGGCGGTCTGCCTGCCACGCCCCTACCCCTTGTCCACGCCCACTCAGTCGGCAATCCCCGTGCTCTGTTTTAGTGCTTGTGCATTATGAATTTTTTATAATTTCTTGCGTTTTTATTGGTCGTTTATTCGGCTGGTTATGTTTGGGTCGCTTAGTGCGTGTTTTCCTAGCTCCTGTTTGCATTTATTTTTTCCCTTTTTTTTTTTTTATTTATGTTCCGTCGCCTGCGAGCGTTTGTAAACAGTTTAGGGCAATATCATTGCAAATGTTTTTATTGGACTGTTGGGACAATTTGGTGCCACACTGATCCTGACTGCTTTGGGGCAGACAGCGACACAATGTTCATTAAATTTACCGTTTAAAATTATATTTGCTTTAAGTTGTAGTTAAATTTAGATTAGAAGCCTTAGCTCAACTTAAAGCAAAGAGCCAAGAAAGCCTTGCTAAACTAAATGTTTCCTAAGCCCCTCAATATATATGTTTTGCCATTCATCTTACTTTCATTGGCGAATCTCAGCGTATTGACTTTTGAGCAATTGGGCTTAAACCCAAAGACCATTTATAATAACGCAGTTATGACAAGGTGCTAATGGAACTGGCAACACAGTGCGCCAAGCCGAGCGTGCCCATACAAATGCCCCATGATTTATTAATAGCACAGGCTGCACACACACACACACACACACATACCGACATTCAGCCATACTCAGTGGCAATCCTGACTCAGATCTCAATGGGGGTCAATACGAAGTGAACCTAACGAACGAGGGGCACAGCGAGTAATCTTCTTAAAATGCAATTTGTTTTGTTGCAATCAACGATTTTTGATGATGACGTTCGACCAAGGACGATTGCCCACTAGCAGCTCCATCAGCTTGATGATGACGTTATCGATGCTGATGTTGATGCCGATGATGATGATGATGACGACGATGTTGATCGAATGCGAGTTGAGTAACAATTTGCAGTATAGCCAAATAAATTGCTTGTTATTTCTACCCTTAACCCCACCAAACACACGAAAAAAAAGGAATGGGCAAAAAAAAAATAGGAAACGGAACGAAAATAAAATTTGTAGCGTGCTTTTTGGGCTCCGTTTTTTTTTACGTGCGCACCACTTGACTCAAATTGGTTGGCTGCCACTCGTGATGCATGGCCATGCCAATGCGGTTTGAGCGCTGCGACAGCACTGACAGACGGATGGACAGACAGACTGTCAGACAGAACGGACGGACAGACGGACGGATAGGCAGCCCGAGTGACCAACGGCCAGTGCAATGAATGAATCACAAGCTAAACGGGAGCTTTAGTGGACGGGAGACGAGAAGGTGGAGGGTGAGAGGTGCGGGTCAGTAACAATGCACACACACACACACACATATATATATAGCAGACTCTTACAAAAGCGCAGCGTTTGCATTTTCGTGTGGCATGAGGCATGTGGCACGTCACTTGGGGGTCAGTTGATCAGACTGATGCTTTGGCTTGGCTTTGGCTTTGGCTTTCGCTTTGCTGCATACTTTATGGCGAGCTGGGTGCGCGCTGCGTGTTTGCCAGTAACAGATTTGTTTGCATTGCCAAACCCCGCTCACTAGCATTTTATTTGCTCGCACGTATCAGAGCCGTGTTTCAATTTGCACACACACATAGACACAGACACCCGCACTCACGCACACACACACAAAAGTTGCACATGTCGATTGCTACTCCATCGTTTTGTGTGATTGTAAGGATTGATTCCTAGCTTGTCAGTGACTTCATCTGTCTGTCTGTTTGTCCCGCTGTCTGTCTGCTTGTTGCCATTTGGTTTGCATATTTTTGCATATCTATCGCGTACTTGTATGCAGTTTTTTGTTTTGGCAGCTCGCTGACAAACTGGCGTCGTTGAGATACGCATTCATTATTTGGCCATTGATTAAAGAGGCAGTCAGTCAGCCAGCTAGCCAGCCAGGCCGAGATTAGCAAATGAATCCTTTGCCCTTTTGTGGTGCTGTGCGTGCCTTTTGGCGCTTTCTCGCGGCCTCGCTGAGTGGCTTGTTGTTGTTTTAGCTGGGTTGTATCTAGTGGCATGTACGCGGCTTATCAGCGACAAGCAAACACACTTCCACACAAACGTCAGACCGAGCCAAGCGCTGGTTATCAAACATTGCGTAGATAATTACCCCTGGAGCAGCAGGTTCGTCTCCATCCATGTCTCTGCCAGGTACGGGCGTAATCGTGAGTTTTGTTTTTGCAGCTATTTAAACAATTTACTGATTAGATTTTCTCTCTCACATTCCCTCTCTCTCTCTCTCTCTCACTCTCTCTCTGTTTTCTTGTGTGCGCTTCCCTTTCGCCCACACTTTGAACAGAATATCGATGGCAAAACAGTTGCTTTAGCTTCAATTTGTTCAGATTGTTCGCATTTGTGGTCGGTCGAGTGCGGAGGGCATGTTCATTGAAATATCTTTAAAATTGAGATTCGTTTGTGTTTTTTTAATTAAGTGCATATTTTTCAAATTAAATGCATTCTTGCCGTTTATTCTCTAACTTTTTGCAGGCACTGTTGCATGTCGAGCTTAGAGCTTGTATTGCAAAACCTGTTTAGATTCTCTATGTGCTTCTCAATTATTTGTTCTGTACGCTTGGTACCTTGGATTGCCTGTTTACCTGTGCGCACCTTGCGGCCAAGCAAGTAAGCAAGGAGCATATATATATATATATATATACACTATATCTGTAATATGTATGTACGTTTGTTGGCGTTGTCGTCATTAGCTAATCTCTGTTGTAGTCAAACTCAGCCAACACAATGCCATGACATTGCACTCGTATATCAACATCTGCCTTATATGTAGACACTATTTGAATTTTAAACAAATATATATATATATATATATATATATATATATATACATAAGTATATACCCTCTATGCCTTGAATTATGACTAAATGTTAAATTGATAATCTAAAATAGCGGAATATGACGCATATAGACTTAACCCGACCCTCAACTTCGCCACAGCGAAAGCTTTGTTCCAATGGAAAATTTCCTTATCTAACAGTCAGTGAGAATAAAATAAACAGTTCAAATGAGCTACCCGCACCCCATTCATATATATCATGCTCGATACTCTAAAGCCTAGTACTAAAATTCTTGCAAGACATTTACGACTCATCTAGCTAATTAACTAAACGACTGCGCCTGATAGTTGGCTGAGAATTTCACTAGCACAGAAGCCCATTCAGTGAGCTCGTTAAGCGGTAATATTATCCCACCCACACACACTTGTGTGTGTACCTGGCCATTATCTATTAGCTGCCATTAAAAGGGCTCATTTTGCATGCAGAAATTTGCAAACGAAGTTGAATGAGATGAGGAGCTCCCATTTGGGGAGCACTGTATGGGAATACATGTCATACTTATCTAATCATTCATATGCCAAATAAGATGACTGATTACGTCGCCACATGCAGGCCAGAGGAAATGTCTGTGTGTCTGTATGTGTGTGTGTGTTGGTTCATATGTATATGAGATGTGCCCGATAAGCAAGACAAATGTGCTGTGCGAAATCTATAAAGCTGTATGCCTAATAGCGACATGCACATGTCATAAAACATACGCCCAAATGAGAAATGTTGCCAAGTCAGCAGCCGGGCCGGGCCGGGCTGGGCTGGGTTACAGGCTGGGCCGGACACAGGAGCACAGCTAACAGCTAACAATTTCAATTCCAATCCCAGCTATGCTGCGTATACGTAATATATTTGCTAGCTTAGTGAAATCCGCATGCTGCATGCCAAAGATTGGCAGGCGTTGCCTTTGGTTTATTCAATTTATTTTATAACATTTTCTAATGCATATTTTGCGCGCGTGCCTGAGAGTTTTTTTTTTTTTCTTTTCTTCATTCCATGTGACTCGGCCATGGAATAATATTTGCTCTGTTGACATTTTGCTTCGCCCATTTCACCTGAACTTTTCTCTCTTGCGTGCTGTTGAGAACTTTTGTCCAACTATTTATCTAGTGCTGTGCATTTTCGCCAAGCCTGCGCAAATTTTTGCACTTTGCCAACTATTTTTATTTTTGTATTTTTTTTAGTTTGTTTCTTGCCGACAAACTTGGCTTGACAAACATTTTGGTTACAGCTGCCAGGCCGGAATTCAGCTGGCAAGTGAAGGATTGAGACTTTATACATTTCAGCTGTGGCCTCCCATTGAGCACTTGTACTTGCATGTTCTGACGTCTTTTTGGATTGACTCATCAAAGGTCAAACGTTTGATTTTTAGTTCCTTCGTTTCGTTAGTTTCTTTCCTCTGGCTTGGCTAGTGTTTTCGCTTTCAATTTGCCACGACGCCAATTGCCCAAGAGTTGGGCGACAGCTGCCTGAGAACCTAGGCATACATATATATACGGATATGTGTGTTTGACTGTGTGTGTGTGTGTGTGGTTGCCATTATGTGGCCATTTCCAGAGCAACCATAAAGCCCGGTGGCCCGCTTTTGTCTGCTGCGGCATCATTGCGGGTTAGGGAGGGGCTTTATGCCTTTTTAATATGGTCTTCCACCTCGACTACCTCGTTGTCATTGTCCGACTCTTTTGTTCGCCGCAGTGGCTGACCACATTTAGTTGTACATTGCTGTTATTCTCGTTGTTGTTCTTGTTTT
Organism: Drosophila hamatofila; assembly: GCA_035045345.1. NCBI lineage: Eukaryota > Metazoa > Arthropoda > Insecta > Diptera > Drosophilidae > Drosophila > Drosophila hamatofila. The sequence goes on along the minus strand of JAWNPA010000052.1, from coordinate 9,053,206 downwards.
TGTTGTTGTTGTTGTCATTGTCTAACTGGAGGCCTGAGGGGATCACATTCTATTCGCATCGAGCGAGTTCATAAGGTTCTTCCTGCGGCCATTGTTCACTAATTTTGTCACGTTTGCAGCTTTTTGTTAGCATTTTTGCTGCCATCTTCCACTTTTACTTACTTTCCCTGCCCTCACCATTTTCATTTTTTTTTCCTTTTTTTCCTTCCTCTTTTATGTTTTTTTGTCCTGCAGCGTTTTGCTCTTGTGGCGGCGCCTAATCCACGGCTAGTTGGCCGTCACGACGTGTCATTTCGATGCATTTGATTGATTATCAGGCTGGCCTTAGCCTGCTGGCCAGCAGCGTTTCGTCTCTGGACTCTTCCACTAATCATAAGCAAATACCTGCCGAAAGCCGCAGCGAAGCCAAAATGGGGAAACAAATGCTTGCGGGCCATGCGGGTCATTTTATAACAAAGCGTGTTTCCAGGTGGCGGCACGTGACTCGCACGCCTCTTGCCCCACTAAGTGTGCTGCATATTTTAGCGGCAACTTTTGGCCCCAACAGCAGTTTGGCTTTTTTTCTTTAATGTGCTCCGCTGCTGCTACCGCTGCTGCTGTTGTCGTGTGCTGCGAAATACTTTTAAGCGCATGTTTTGAATATTCCTGCAATATTTCGCTGTCTTGCTGCACACACGCTGGTGTTTTATACCCTGTTATTAAAAGTCGTAAAGGTGGCCTTGCATGTGCCATAAATATAAACAGAAGCCAGATAGCTTATGCAGCATGCGTCTATCCTTTATGTTTTAATGTGTTCAGATTTTGAGTACAGTAAAACAAAAGAGAACGATCGCCCATAGTCTGACCAACTCAATGTATAGGGTATACAGCATTTTAGGCTTGAGGCATTCGCATTCTCCCGTTCTTTTTTCGCGTCGAGTCCTGTGGCATTTCGAGTAAGTTGACGCAGCTTATCTACATGTCAGGTCGAGCCTTCCGTCAGCTCTAGTATGTGCAGCATATGCGACAGCTAGCACGTATGTATTCTGTGTGTCTATGTCTATGTATATGTATTTTTGTGTTAGTGTTTTTGCACATTTTTTCGCTGCTATTTTGCAATTTTGAACCATTTACCAAGGGGTATTACAACTTGGTAACATTGTTTGCAGCGAATGGAGCAAACAAATCTTGTAGAGAAGTTAAGGCATACACATATATATTTTCATATGCATATAGGTTATTCTTAGCTTAACTTAAAGTCATCTTTGGCTCATAAAATATACAAAGTAAACAAGAAATTTGCTGAATTTACAATGATGTTGTTATAGGAAAGACTCTTATGCATATTCTATTAACTCTTAACAAGCAAGCATGATTACAACTTGTTTTCTGTTTATTTTCTATATAATTGTTGTTTACTACCTTCCCTAGTTTCTTAACTCTGGGCATTAAGTGTTATTTATGGCATTATAAATTGGAAATTGCACAAAGTAATATTAGATTTGCAATAGGGTATTAAAGTTTGGCTGCTCCACGAATTTGTCCTCATGGTTTTTATTTGGTATTTCTATTTTTTTCTTTCGTTTTTTGCTGCCGCGATGCTTTACATCTTTTTAATGTTGAAAAGCTTTACTTACTTCCGTTGGCAGCGGCAGCGGCAGCGGCAGCAGGAAACGGAAGTTTAACTTTTGTGAACATTTTAGTTATTCGTGCGCAGACACTCGCCCACTGGTGGCACTTCGGGGCTAGCAAATGGGATTGGCTCTGGCTGGGATTTGGACCGCAGCTACAATGTGGGCTAGCGCACCCACATGACTGCATAATAATGAAGTTGCTGTTTAACCTGAGCCTGTTAACGACACATCATGGCCAGCACCTTCTGTATCGAAGGCTGCCACGAAAATCAAATATTATTTTAATACACTGCTGAAAGGTCGATGCCGTAGTTGAGTGCCTTTAACTGGCTATGGCAATGGCCGTACTGGCGGTAATAAGCCTCTGTGCTTTAATAGTTTTTGTGGCAAAACATTTCGTAATCCTCACCTGCTGCTGGTCTGAGCTGCTTATAACTTTGCAACGTGCAGTGCAGGCGTCGGTGGTGCTAGTTTGGCATCGTGCCTGGCCATGGGCTCCCATTGGCACTGCCACGCCCACTCGTTGGTGGCAAAAGTTGTGGAAGTCGGACTGAACGGCCAAACAAGCAAACTTTGGAAAGTAGCAAACTGCCGGAGCTCGCTATTACTATTATTATCTTTATTATTATTATTATTTTTGGCTTATTTAATGCGTGCTCCGTCCGAGATCCTGAAATCCCTCTCTCTCACTCTCTATATATATATAGATATATTTGTAGCACGCTTTTCTGCTCACTGTTCAACTTTTTTAACTTTTAAACAAAAGTAGTCTGCGATTCGGATTTCAATGGACGTCCATTGCGTGCTGCACGTCGGTAGCTTTTAACGGTTGCATGTTTGCAACAGTCACGCCCCCTTCACTAGACACACAGACACATATGGCGGAAATGCATTTTCAGTAGCCGCCAAGAAAGCAAGAGAAAGCAATTTCAGTTGAGTTTTATGAGCATTTGTTATCCGCCTCGCGACTGGCCATTCCATTTCCTCGCTCGCTGTTTCAATTTGTACACAGTTAAGGGCAGCATCAGCCCTACAGCTGCTGCAGGGGCTGTCGCCTCTGCTCATCTCGCTCCTCTACCCCTCTCAACAGCTCAACTGCTCAACTTTATCCTCGCATCTCTGACATCATGACATTGCAATGCCGTAAAAGCGTTATGGCAAATTGTTTTAAGCTGTGCGAAAATGCCATCAAAATCAGTTGACTATGCAAAGCAGCCAGTCTGTGCAGCCAGCCAGCTCCAGTGGAATGGCCAAGCGTTGAGTGGGCGCGCTGCAGGAGAGTTGAGTGTGTGAGTGAGTGAGTCTGTGTTGGGACATTTGTTGCTGGTGGCATTGCATTTTATGGCTTGTGCTTGTCAGCCATTATTGTGGCCCATCTCCTAAACGTTTCCTTTCGCTGTGGCTCTAACTTGAACTTTAGTGGCTCCCAAGGGAAACACGTCGCCGCCAATGGTCGTCCAGTGGTCGCCGCTCTGGTCAGTGAGGTCTGCCCCAAGTAGCACTGAGCAGACCTTTAGCAATATGCTGACAGTTTAGCCGCTGCTGCAAAAACAGATGCTGCGCATTCCAAGACTATAAACGGGTCGAGTTTGTGCAGAGGGACAGGAATTTATTCACCAAGGCAAATACGAAAGGAGAGACTGGATATGCTTATAAATGGCTAGTCGTTATCTAAATGGCGTCATTATATTAAGCGATTGACAAACTATTGATGATGCTGACGTAGTGAAGTTACTTTTGAGCTGTCAGTAGGTTAATTTTTAAGCACTTTATCTTGGTAAGCTTTAAGAGACTCTTCTTTATTTAAGTAAGTAATAATGTTGTGGGAAATCACAGTGGGCTTGAGATACAAAAGCAATGATAACAACTATCAGCATGATATAGCGAGAGTCTTTTACAGAGTTATTTGTTGAAATCATTGTTGAAGTCTGGAGTTCCCTCGCTTTCTTTTGCAGCACTTCAATTTAAATAGTACAAATTCTGCGCAACGGCCACAAAAGCCGCTGTGGCAAGCCAGCAAGCTGCATGTGGCAGCGGTTGAAATGCCCGCGAGGCGGGCCCTTTGCCTTGACTCAACGGCTCCCGGGTACCTTTTTCACGCGATCCCCCCTTTGTTTGCGCTTTGTTTGTGTGGCCCGAGTACCCGCCCCAGCGGACGCGGTGCTCGCTCGCGGCGTGTGAATCCGCGCGGCTGCTGACACTTTGTAAATATACCTTGGCGAGCATAGCATGGGGCAATGGGGCATATTTTTTGAAAAACCAACCAGAAATGAAGTTTCACAAAGAAATTATAATTAAAAACAGTTACAGTGCTGAGTCTCTAGAAACTCTATAACTTTAAGCACAATTTCCTTTAGCTCTCTTGTAATTTAAATACAGGGTGTCATACGGTCGACCTACTCTTCAAGTTCTCAAGTTTTTTTTGCACTTGCTTTTTGACGCTTCGCCGCCTGCCAAACGTCGCATGCATAATTTAATGCAAATAATGCACTTGTTTCATCTCGTTTCGTTTCGTCTCGTCTCGTTTCATTTCACTTCACGTGTTGCCTTAAACACACGCGTTCTGTGGGCCAACGCAGCAGGGCGCGTGGCAGTGGCACATAAAGTGCACAACTCCATTTAGCATTAACTTGGCCAGCGTGGCTTCAACTTCTGCTGTTGTTGCTGCTGGTGGTGATGCTGCTGGTGGTGCTGTGACTGCTTATGTTGCTGTCGCATTTATTCAGCATATTTCTCGCTTGTATTGCATTTCCGCAAGGAGGCGACGCGTTGGCATAAACTTAATTTCCTGTTTGGAGCCTGGTGCCGCTTGTCGCTCGACTGTTTCATTTTCATTTCATTTTTAATTCCTGTGCTCGACTCCTGCTCGGCTCGGCTCTGGCCCTTGCAACTTGTAGCGCGTTTTGTCTTCGCTTTCTATTTAATTTCCCAACCGAAAGCGCTCGCCTTCTTGGCGGCTGGCATTTGCCATTTGCGGTTGCGCTCCTCCTACACAACGCTGCAATTTCCATCAACAGTTGAGTTCCTTTTTGCTTTGCTTTTCGCGCTTTTCTTTAATGGTTGAAATTAACGCCGCCTGCCTCTGCCTCTGCTGTTCCTGCTGCCTAGCGCCCATTCCAACTGGGCGAGTCGACACTTTCTTTACTTTGGTTGCTGCCTCGTGAAAATTGTGTTGCAAATTTCCTGAGTGCCATCATCATTCAGCAGCCACTTTGCCTCTTTTGCCGCCTGATGAGTGTTTTGTTGTTGTTTACTTCATCACTGAGTAGCTGCTCTTTTGAGTGTTTTATTTTTGAATAATTTATTGTCAGCATTTCTGACTGGGCGTCACGTGTGTGTGGCGTATGCGTAATGCTAAGTACGGCTAATCGAGGACATCGCTCATACGCCGTGTGTAGGCTGCAGGCAATTAAAAGCAAGTCAAACGATTACTTGGCGCTGCAAGTTGAGTTAATTAAACCGCAATATTTGCATATTTCACATCTGCCGGCAAACTCGCACACCTGCCCTCGGTTCTTTGTCTGCGTGTGTGTATGTGTGTGTGTGTGTGTGGGTGTGCGTGTTTGCGTCAATGTGTTGCAAGCTTTATTGCTCAATTTTCCCAAAAAGTTTCGCCAAGCAGCCGTGCCGCTAGGTATAGGAGCTAGGGTGCTGTGGCAAACCAAGGCACATCGAGTTAACATGCAACTTTAAGTTGCGTTCGCAAACTTGAGCCGAGCCACAGAGCACAAAACACACTGATAGCCCCCGGCGTGCTGTAAGCTCAGATAAACCGAGACAATGTTCAAACAAAATCCGGCGGGGGTCGGGACTTTGGCGTGCTTGCGATTTTTATTAACGCACTTTGCGTACCAGATTTTGGCTAATAATAAAGTTATTTGCCTTTGGCCCACAAGGCGGCGGCTTGGCAGCTGCGTCATGGCTTTTTCTCTCTGCCTAGCGATAATAATTTATAAATTTAATATTACTGCAGCGACGTTTGGCCACTTGCCTCTGCCCACCTTTTTGGGTGTCGTTGGTGGTGGTGGTGGTCATAGTACTGCTGCAATGTCCACTGTGATTTACAGCTATGCCTGCAACGGATTCCATGCCAGGAAGTGGGCGCCCAGCAACGTGCGCCAAAACTTGCCGTCGTCGACCGCTGGCCGCAGCAAGGACATTTATATTTGCTGCTCGCACACACACACACACACACACACATATATATATATATATACCTCTTCGACCTTTTCGAGCGGGGTGTATTGTATTATTTGTGCCATTTACGAGTGTTAAAAGTAGATGACACTCTGCTGATAACTGAGGCGTCAAAGTGTCGACTTTGTCACATTTTCCAAGTTTCGCGAGTCTGTAGAAAACTTGAAAACTCTCGAATGAATAGAGGAGAAAAACTAAAAACTACAACTTTTTCCGCTCTGTCAAAGTGTTCACATTACAATAAATTGATAAAACTATTTAGTTTTAAACTAAGTTACTTAATATAAATATAAATGTATACAGTTTCATAAAACTTAAACTTTTCTGGTTTGTTATACTTAGACATATATACTACATTTAATATACAGCAGCCTTCAACTATAATTGTTATTTATGTTCAATCAGACATTTTAACAAGCAACAGTTTTATATATATTTCCTTTCTCATAAGGATATCTCCTGGTCTAGCATTTCCTAGTTACTTTTCTGAGTGCCCTGTGAAGCAGATGCTGTTGCTGAAATTGTTGCCAGTTGGTAGTTGTAGTTGTTTTCCCATTGAAGGCCACAATTACAAGGGTGTATAATGCGCTTTTATGTTTTAAGAATTTTGGTTTGTCTGGAAGAGGCCTGGTCTAGAGGCCTGTCCTGGTGCGCTAAATAGGGCCAGGCAAGGTTTGGTCTGTTTGCAAAAAGTATTTCATTATTTATGGTTCGGTTATTGTGTAAGGCTCTGCTCGGCTGGTTGCCGAGCCCCTTTTTGCCCATATCTATATATATTTATTGGCATCTTATTTATGAGACACGCTGCCACTGGAGGTGACCTGACGTCGGCTTGCGATTACAGTTGCGTCGCTTGCTGTGCGTGCTGTTGCTACTAATGAGAAAATTATTGAGCTCCCGCACAGACGGCAGTCCCAAACTAATCGGGCATGCCCACATTGAAATGCAAGTCCCAAAATCTAGTGGCTATAAATTGGTTTCGAGCACTGGGTAACCAATTTCAATAGCTAATATCGCACCCCAACAAATAATCCAAATCCCAGCCAATTTGCCGACCGGAATCAGAAGGAGGGCGAGAGTGCGAGAGGGCGTCAACAGAGCCACTCGCCTAACCGCAAATGCTTTGATAGTTGTTCATTTGCACTCCAGAGCCCGCCCCCTGAGCACTCTTCATATTTGTTTTTAGCCAGCAACAGAAATTTATAGTAGAAAATTAAATACCACACGAACTGCTGCTCACTCGCTCGCCCTCACTGCCACTGCCACAGAGAGCAAGGCGCTTGTTGCCCTTTGCCCTTCGGCTCGGCTCCGCTCTGCTCCAATGTTACAGATTTAACACAATTTTTATTTCAGTTTATTTTCTCTGTTCTTCGGTACTCAGCATCCTGGAGCTGTAGTTGCTAGTCCTTTGCTGTTCCACTTGCAGTTTAATTTGTGCATCGATATATTTTCTCAGTTGTCAGGATACGCAGCTAAAGACACACACACACACAAATGCATATATACATACATATATATTTCAATAGACACACATGAGCATGTGTATATGCTCAACTGAACGTTGTAATTGCTGTGGATGTAATAAATTCTATGCTTTACCCTGCGATTGTCAGCCTGATATATACCTAAACTTTGTTACTGGCATGCTTAAGGCATGACTAGGCGTAATGCCGGCTTACATATCGTATACGTAATGCAGTATTTTATGTTAATGCAGTTTGACACAAGCAGCTAAATGATCTGCCATTTACGCAATTAACACTCGACAGCTACTTCAGCTCAGCTTCATTCATAATTTGCACTGTCTGCAACATCAATCAACTACCTTAAGCGGGCGGAGAATAGTCTATTGCTTTTGCCAATGGCAAAAACTTCTGCCCGCTCGCACAGCGCGCTCCGCTTGTCGACGTCTTTGGCGTGCTTTGTGCCAACAATGAAACTTTTGAATCAATTCAAGTTGTCCAAACTTAAATCCGCGCTCTGCAGCGCCAGCTTTGCACTCAATTAAGTGTGTTGCTGAAGGTGGAGAGGGGAAATATGCGGGTGCCGCGGTGGCCAGGCGAGCTGTGCGTGTTGGAACGGCAACAGCAGCTAGGAAAAACAATTTTGTTGCTGCTTGGAAAAAGTGAAGCAAGCAAATCCAGTTCAACGGCAAGTTAGTGCCAACAATTGCAGCAGCAGCTGCCACGTCAGAAGTTGCCACTTTCTTGCCAATAGCCCTCACCACCTCCCAGGCCCGGCCACCTTCTCCTTTCCTTCTTTCCCCTTCTCCTGCCCCTTCCCCTGGCCCGTTATGTACGTGAGCTGGCAAAGTTTTGGACCCTTGTTGCCGCCACTCGTTTCTCGTTGCTCTTCGACTTCCGGCTGATTGACTTGCATCGAGTTGACTTAGCACAGCTTCTCTTTCCTGGTCTCGCTTGAAGGATGCATCCTGGTCTGGCGTACGACAACGACGGCACTTGGCAATGGTTGCGTAAACTAATTTTCCATGTCGTCACTCGATTGTTTTAAAAGCCAAGTTTACTTTTGTTGACACACAACCAACACACGCACACTCCCACTACCACACATACACTGTCAAACTCACATATGCTCGCAATCGTACAACTTGGTCTGGTCATAAAATATTTAAAGTTTTCTATTCGAAAGCCCATACGTTGCTCGTCTGCCGATGCTTTCCGCTCCATTGTTGCCGTTTAATGCAGTTTTTGTGTTACGCCTAAAACATCCTTCTATTGACCTGAACTTTTTCTATCGCTTACAAGTAAACAATTTGGTATTCCCATTAGGCGCATTAGACTTTCGCACAGTGGGCAAAGTGTGGGATTTTATTCAAAGAGGAACAAAACTCAAAACTAGATTTTAATGAATAAATAAATAGTCTTTAATATTTGGTAAATTCAACAATAATCATGTATTAATAAATTTAAGGAAATGTATTGAATTTTACCTATTTCTGTGTGTCTGTACTCAGTGTTGTGGGATTTCCGCTTATGCATGGCTTTTTGTGTCTGCCTCAGGCATTTCCGCAAAGTATTTAGACTTGCGGTCTTCTGTGCTATGATGGATAATGGCATTTTATGTGAACCGAAATCCATTCGAGCTGAATTCCCTATGCACACTTTGACTTACCATCCCTGTCCTCGCCCACAACTTAAGTCTTGTGTTTCTGGCTGTGTCTCTTAAATTGTTACATCAATTAATGCACAAGTCATTGTCAGTTGTCATGTGCATTATAAATGATTTGTGTGCGTGAGCAGCTCTTCATTAGCTGTCGCACATGCCCCGCAGGCGTGCATTTATGGGTCAAATGCTACGACCTCATTGGTGGCAGCCTCCTTCCACTTAAACCGGCTTTACTGCATATTGATTTCGAGTGTCTGTGTGTGTGTGAGTGAGAGGGTGTGTGTGCGGAAGGAGTGTTCGCACACTTCAGACTATTTGCAGTGGTTTGATTTCATTGCATTAGACGAGTGACTGCCACGCCCACACAGCTGTGGTGTCGACGCTTAAATATTCATTGGGCAAACTTAAAGTGAGGCCCACATTTACAGCAGCCGCGCTGTGCATGTGGCACAGAGAGGAAGCGAACAAGTGAGTGGCTGTAAGAGGCAGAGAAGTCACTTGCAACGCTTTTATCAATTATCAATTAACCTAAATTTTAGCATCTACGTTTTTGGCACCGACAGCGACAGGAGGCAGCCACGTTGTCAGCGCCGTGTGCCAGTTGAAGCAGAAATGTCGCAAGACAAAGTATCGTTCAAATGAGAGCTGACAGCTTTGGCTACCGGCGTTGCCTGAAAGCAGGCACCTGGTTTGCGCCCACCTGGACTGCACGTGCAGCCGGCAACTGTTGGTGTGAGCGTCATTAGTGTGAAAGGATTCTTAATTTTTAATCGTGGTTGAAGTTGTATACTTTTGCTGCTCTCTGCTGCTTACACTGCTCTTATCTTAGTTCAACGGCAACCCTTGGTTGTGAATTGCATTTTACTGCCATTGCTTTTGCTATTGCTGTCGACCCTTGACTATAATCATTTTCATTACAGCAAAAAGCCAGTGGCAGCCAGTTGCAAATGATGGCAACACAAGGCTGCCGCTGCAGGATGTGTAGTTTCAATTTGATGTTACTGCCAAATTCGCAAAGCAAACAAACAACTGCAGAGCGCGCGCGTTTTCAAGGCAACGCCAACGCCAGCAACTCCCACTGGGCGTGCCCCGTGGCAACGTTTTGCAGCTTGCAGGGCGGCTGACGGCTGTGTGGGTGGGTGTGTGGGTGGACGCCTGAATGCAGTTACTGTCTTTAAGACGTGCACTTGCTCAAGTGGAAATGAATTGAACTCAGGCAGCGCCGCCAGAATCCAATCTCATTCTCTTGTCAACTTAACCCCGGCTGAGACGTCAACGACGTTGCGCCAATTGTTGTCTGTATTTGTGCATTTGAAGCTGCTGCTCATAGCTGCTGATGCCATTGCCTAGCTACCGAGCTGCTGGCTTCGCTTTGTCATCAGCAGAGCAGAGCAGAGCAGAGCAGAGGAGAGCAGCAGCAGCAGCAACAGCCATTTAGCGACTAGGTCGCACAGTGGGAACCAAATGATCGTGCGATAAGAATAAGACTTATTTTGCTATTTATATTCTGCTGTTCCTTGAAAAAAGAAAAAAATGTAAAAAGATAAAGTCATGGATAAATGAAAGCTAAATCCTATTAAATTTAACACGCGAAAGCTAACAATTTTTACTATAAATATTGTTGTCTTTGTAAATTTCAAACAATTATTATATGAAAGCTAAAAGAAACTTGCTTTTATTATCTGAAAAGTAACGAAAAAAAAAAAAAACAAATTAAGCAGAAATTGAATAAAGTTTAGTTTTCAACTGAATTTTTGCTTCGGTAAAATATTTTATACACAATATGAGAAAACTTTGTCCACTGTCATCGTTGTTTGTGCCGAGGTCCGTTTGTCTGCTGCTGCTGCTCGATTTTTACTTTAAACAATAGCTTGAGCATTTCTGATTGTCAAATGTTTGCAGAGATAACATTTACTATTGCGGATTTGCAGTGAAGCGCAGGAGATGGTATTCTAACGATGGCGACGAAGCTGCAAGTGCCGTAAGCGATGTCAGCTCCCTCCGTCCTGGCCCATGCTTCGTCTTTGGATGCGACACAATTGCCATCAACTGTCGTCTTCAGGCGTCTGGCTGCTAGACAGGAAGCATCAATTTGTAATGATCCTATAAGTGCTTGTATTGTCCTTTTGTGTATGGCTCTCGATAGCTCGCTATAGAAGCAAATGTATTTTTAATTGTTTCGAGCAGTTAATCAAATGGCAATTAGTTATCATTACGCTGCATACTTAAGCACTTATAGCAGTTGGGGGAAGTATAATGTAGTAACTTCTGACGTTTATTAATAAATATTATCAAACAATTAACAAAAAGTCATAAATTTAAGAAAAATTTGATAAATCTATATTTAATAAGGATATTTTTGGACAGCTGTTGCCAGCAAAATTTCTTCTCAAACAGCTTGTACTTTTGGCTTTTATTGGTGCGTGTAGTTGCAATCACATTTTCCTGTTTTCATTACACGTAATTCCTATTAATATCACTGTAGTCCAACCAAATTAGTCATTTACATTGTACCGCAAGTCGGTCTGCCGTAGCTTTCGTTCGAATTTTCTGTACATTTTACGCTAATTGAAATCGCAATCGAATTACATGACTACCTGACCCACCAGCCGCCCCGATGACGCCCCACGGCCCTAGCAGGCCGGCATAAAAGCCAATGAAAATATAATCACATTTATGCAGTTTTTATGCCTGCAGTGTAAATATTTTTGCTGTAACCACGCGGCAGCCGGGGCACATGTCCTGTTGACGCCATCCAACAGCCAGCAGCCAGCAGCTGAGCTCTCATAACGCGGCTCACACACACACACACATAGATATATAAGTACATAGAGAAAATTCGCTGATGCGGCGTCCATGCTGCGCATCCTGTGCACACTGCAGTCAGTTAGCCAAGTCAGACAGCCAGTCAGTCATTCGGTCTGTCGGTTATTTCGATTCCATTTCGAGTTCATTGAATTTGCGCTGATTTCTTTGCTTTTTGGTAGCTTTTATGCATATAAAAATTGCATTAAAAAAGATTGTAGCATAAATTTTATGTAGCTATGCCAACAAGCGAAAACACAATTACGTTTATTTATTGAGTGTGTGAGTGAGTGTGTGTGTGTGTGTGTGTGTGTGTTAAAAGGATGCGCATAAATGTATAAACTTGTTTTTGATTTAATTGCATTTGCTATAAGAGATGGCAGACTGACCGCCGGGTTGCCTGCCGACCCACCCATCGTATACGTAATTTAATAGTTTTTCAATTGCTGCGTAATTGGTTTTAGTTAATATTGACAAGCACAGTGGGCACAGCTGTTGCATTATTAATGGCCACGAAATGTGGCGTTTCCGGTTATGGCCAGTGAATTAATAGCCAACAATTCAACGGAAATACGCGCAAAGTTCTGCTGACAATTTTTACTTTGATAAACGATGTGCCATGTGCGTATGTATGTGTGTGTGTGCGTGTTTGTCTGTCTGTGTGTATTAGTCTGTGTGCGTAAATGTCACGTTCAAGCGATTAATAATGTGATTTTTTCTTGTCTCTATTTGCAGTTCAGCGAGCAAACGCCAAAACTACAAAAGGTAAATAAATTTTCGCCTATATAACGTATATTTATAGCCAGAGCGTGTTAAATTTGACAAGCTCCAGCATATCGGGGGCAAAATCTATGCCGGGGCATGGCTGATTAGCCAATCCATAAAGTTGCTCCAGACTGGAGACAAAAGTCCGCCAGCATAAGCCAGTGACAACGTGAAACTTTTAACGAAAACTGACAACCGCAATGACCAGAGTGTCATAAATCCATAACCGAGCGTCAACAACATCAACAAACATTTTGTTTGACCTACGACATGTGAGTGGAACGTGAAGCGACGCCACGCTTGCCGGCCAATAACCCCCAATAGCCGCCGACCCGCCGTTGGGGATAAACAGCGCTAGACGACAGCTCTCATGTCAACCGCAGGCCGACGTATCGGACAGAATGGGACAGCACATATCACTGAGGGCATGGCATGAATGGGGCTATGAAAGATTGACTGTCCCTGTACTCTGACAACCACTCAACTCAGCTGCACTCTACTCCACTCCACTCAACTCAACTCATCCATCCAATGCCGCCCACTTGCTCTATAGTGCGCGATGTCGCCTCGTTTCTGTCAGATAAAATGAAGTATTTGGCGAGTATGTGTGTTCAAGACATGCGGAAAAACAAAATTCTTTTCAAACGGCAGCAGCAGCAGCATCAGCGGCAACAGCGGCAGCAGCTGCTACAGCAGCAGCAGCTGTAATAACAAATAGCAGCAATAACAACAACATTATTGTTTGTGTCTGTGTTCGAAATTTATCGATAATTCGTCGCGGTTGACGCGCGCGCTCACAAAAACAATGGCGCATAAATTCATGAGCTCCCAAACCGCCCGCAGCGCCAGCCATCAGTAATAATCATATATTAAAATGTATAAATTTATATATATATATTTATTTATGTAGTATGCGATCGCTCTGAATTTTCGCCATTTTTTGCGTAGCCACAGAACAACGGCATTGACAGTTAAATAAATGACTTTCGCTGGGGTAGGGGTAGCAAAAGTAGGGGTTGTATAATAGTCCTGGCCTCTGACTTGGGCTCAACATATTTTCTTTGTTTTTTTTTTTTTTCTGTCGCTCGGTAAATTTATGCAAATCTCTTAAAGTAGTGCCGTCATCGGAAAAGTTGTTCCCGCAGTCTTTTGACTAGTTTTGTTTGCGTTGTTGTTTTTAATATAATAAATATAATAAGATGGCAGGATTCGTACTTCCTCGCCACAAACAAGGGCAGACAATAGTTTCCAGGTTGTTGTTGTTGTTGGTGCTGTTACTGATGCTGTTGACATGAAATCCGTTGGTCTGAGGGCAGTTTTGTAATGTTTTTATGCTGCTGTCGGGCTCTGACTCCAAAGCTTTGTGGTAGTTTTGTTGAATAGCTTCATATTTATGCAAAGTTATGCGGCTTAAGAGATAAGTCGAAAGTTTGCTCTGACAACGGTGCGACAGACAGGCCAAGCACAGAGAACTGGCAAAGAGAGCTGGCAACAGCAGTTAAAGCAAGCAACTGCCACCAGCTACTGCCAACCCCAGACTGACTGAGCACCATCTCACAGCATAATAAAACCCTATCGATACACATGTAGGAAAGTCAGTTGGATTTGGTGTACACTTTGATTTGCATTTCATTGAAAATTGTTTTAGGAAATTCCATTTTGAAGCCCTTTAAAGCAAGACACTCAGGCCGGCTCAGTGCAGAGCAACTTTCGAGGCTGGCTTTCAGCACTCTTAATTCCCAATGACAAACTGTGTATGGTCTGTATGTAAGCAGTATGTAGGCCAAACTTTTAACTAAACCCACACTGCGTATACGCATCAGCATGTAAGGCAACAACATAAGCCGATGCAGCAAGCGTGAGCTCGTGCAACAAAGAGTGCCCTCAACTAATAACTTCGGCTTGCCGCTGCCACTTTAGTTAATTCCAAATTAAATATTAAAAACTTTTGGGCTTTGAGCTTGTTTCGGGGCTCGCATTTTCATTATCTGGCCAACAAAGCAAAATTTGAAAAATAGCTGCGTGCGAGCGCCAGTTAAATGTAGTTACTGCAACGGCAACAACAACAACAACAACAACTTGCCACATCCAAGGGGTACATATTTGCATGATGCCGCTTGTTGCTGCAGGCTCCGTTGCGCAGCAGCTGTCCTTTGTACACCGTCCCATCGCTGCCTTGTAGTTTGTTGTGGCCCAAGCTCGCTCTGGCATTAGTTGCCTCTGAACTTCATTTGCCGTGGCGCGTGCAGCGTAACTTGGCCAAGGCAAGCAAGCTAAAAAATAAACTGCAACGTGACACTTTGGCGTTCATTTAATGTGACCAAGCAGCAGAAGCATCAACAGCAGCATCACCAGATTTAGCTCCCAACTCACTTGCCCCGCCGCGGAGTGGGTAAATAAACAAAGGGAGTGACAGCAGCAGAGGACTTGACTGCTGCTTGCCACAGGCACAGCACTGTGGCACTGGGCAGCTACCTGCCGGTAGCATGGCCCAGCCATTGATTTGCGTCCCCATCCATCTCCCCATCTGCTGCCCCTGCTACTCGCTGAGACACTTGAGCATCCTCTCCAGCTGCCTCGCCCTGTCCGCACTTGACTGACCTCCTAAATTCGTTTAATGTTTAGTTAGGTCGCATCGGGTCGGGTTTTGTCGCTGCAGCGGTTGACAGGTTGCCCGCAGCTGCCTCCTCCAGCCTTTCCACCTTATTAATGGGCAAACTGAAGTGTACTAAATTATAATTTTTTCGCTGTCTATGCGGAACGGCGCACATTTCTTTTAATGAGTTTCGGTCCTACCGCTCGTTCGGCTTCAAGTGCGCTCCAAATATAATTATGAGACTTTGTTTATGTGCGGACTTTAAAGTTTACATCAATCTTCAGACTCGATAGCCATTATTAAGCTTTAGATGTTAAGAGGGTCCAACAAAAGCAGTGCCCAGAGTTTCAACCATTTCTGAACTTCAATTAATTCCGTTGCTGGGCAAAATCTAAAGGGGATGTTGATTTCATAAAAAAGGTTTAATTAAAACGATGAGAAGTAGACGGTTGATATTTTTACGAGCAATATTAAAAGTATAATTAAAATTATGATTCCTCCTTTCGCTAAATTCTTTTATGTTTTCATAAATTTTAATTCTGGCCTGAAGTCTTGGGACTTAAAACAAATTGTTTTTACGCAAATATGACACAGATGGGAATGTATTTAAGCAAGATGCAATTATTTAATGGCTTAAAAAATATAAATAAAATATCATAATCGTTGCTTTTTAAAAGTAGATATCAACCTGACCGTAAAATTATAGATTATCTGAAGATTTGCATTCAGTGAGCTTATCTAAAGTTTTTTTTTTTATGCTTGAAATTCAATTTTATCAATTCAATTCAATTTTAATTGTATTCATAGTCGAATAGACACTTGGCATAATATGGCTGCATTGCATTGCAATTTTGAACCAACACCAAAAATATTTGCATTGCGCTTTTTGCGTGAATAAGTTAATGCATGAGCAATGCTCGCTAATCTAATTATAGCACACCCACATATATTTGAGCTTTGATTATACAAATAAAATGCAAATTAAATATCATTAGTATGCGCTGAATGCAATTAAATAATCTGAAACTATGAGAATTTTGGAATGAATGAGAAATGTTGGCGGCGGAATGCATAAAAATTTTAACTGCCCGCCCGAAAGTATGCAGCAAATGAGAGTGAGAGTGGCTGCAGCTGCAGCGCTGCCGACGCGTCGCTGTCTCCGCCGCCATCGCTGCCACTGCAATGGCC
The DNA here is from genome assembly GCA_035045345.1 of Drosophila hamatofila. NCBI lineage: Eukaryota > Metazoa > Arthropoda > Insecta > Diptera > Drosophilidae > Drosophila > Drosophila hamatofila. Next base: position 9,036,916 of record JAWNPA010000052.1, on the reverse strand, counting down.
GCCATGGCGTGACCTAATAAAAAAATTATGCCAAACGAAAGCGAAAAACCGAATGGTAAACGGTAAATGGTAAACGGCAAAAGGACATCGAGCAAAGGGCGAGCAGCGAGCAGCGCGGACGCTGTTAATTTTACAACTGGCGGCAGTGGTTAGCGGAAATGTGGTAGGGGTGCAACGGGTGGTGCAGCAATGGAAGGGTTGCAAAGGGTTGCTCCTGTTCAATATGCACACTCGGCACTTATGAGATATTAAGTTGAAAACTTTGCCGCAAACTCGAGTTAAATTGAGCAAAATAATGCGGTCAATTTACAACAGAATGTGGCGGGGGCCTCGGCCCGGCTGCAATTGGTTATGGGGTCTCGGCCGGTGCATATTCAATATGGACACGATGACCGAGCCGCATGCATGTGCCTACACATGCCCACACTCACTCCTCACTTCTGTGTAATGTATATAGAGATGTTAGTGCACAAGTATGTGTCGTAGGATGTGGCAGCGCCATTATTCCGGCACTTGCCCCACCGATGGCCAGTTTGAGGAAAGCTTAAACAAAAGGAAATGGCCCGGCTGCTACTTTGTCAGTTTTCCAACTTGTTGGAGACACACGGAGCAAGGGGTATTTGAGCCATCCGGTTGGCCTGACTGCGGATGTGCGGGCGTTCGTACCCATTCATGCCCCGCCCGCTCGTCTGCTGCTTGCTGGTGTCATTTGGCTGTCTTTTTGGTCGCACGCAAGTTTGCCAAAGTACGGCATCAAGCACGCCCCGCTCCGCTCCGTACCGCCCCGCCCTGCCCAATTTATAAGGTTAATATTATAATGGAAGCCGCTCTCGCATTCGGCTACAACTACAAAAACGTGGCTCGGCTGAACGAGCAGCTATTGAAAGTGCAAGTGGCATTCTTGCTATTGGCAAATGACCCAATTTATAGGGCCGCATTCCGGTCAACAGAGGACGACATGAACATGACTTAATTCTTAGCATAGCTGACATTCGGCTTTCACTTTTTAATGAGCTCTCCGATAAAGGACAGCTTGAATATTGGCTTTCTATAGAAAAGTTAGTTTGCTGTTGCTTTATTAATCACAAGTCAAACTTATTTCAGCGAACTATAAATTAATTATTTAAGCATATTTACTGGGGCGAATAGGAAAATAGGCAAATAGGTAAATAGGAAAATCGGCAAAGGCCTTCACACAGCAAGTGTGAAGCTGGCGCTTTTTATTCTAAACTTGTTCGTTTCTATTTGCTGCCACCACAAAGCACAAATTTGCCAACACGTTATGCAACTCAAATTAATTACGCATGAAATTGCAATTAATTGGTTTGAGAAGTTTTGCCAAGTTTATTTTAAAGTTTCTTCTGCTGCCCCCCGCAAAGTAAGCAAAGCGCTTAAGCACTTGGTTAAACAAAAACTCGCATCCTCGCAAAAAGAAGGAGCTGGGCCAGGACAGGCAGCTGCAACGACCGACGGCAAGTAAACAGATAAACGGCAACGAAATCTTGCGAAAGCAAAAACATCAACAACCAGCAGCAATGTGCGAATGAAAGAGATAGATAGCGGGAGACAGATGGTGAGAGTGAGCCAGAATAAGAGAGACAGAGAACAGACGGGTTAAAAACAATGGCGCAGGCAACGGCAATAAAAATGGCGCACAAGTTCAACCACGTGGCACGTGGCACGTGAGTCCGAGGGCCAGAAAATGTTTATTTGGGTCTTTTTCTTATGTGTGTGAAAGTTATGTGTGTGTGTAGGCCATGCCATGCTGCACAGCCAAAGCGAAAGCAAAAACAACAATAGCAACACACAAGCAAGCCAACACACATGAACACCAACTCGAGGGAGGACTGTCACAGTAACCTAGATAGATGCACAAATTTTACCCAAAATGTGCCACTTTCGCTTTGACCCAGAGCCGTGGCAAACGAAGGGCGGCCAACCGGCTGTGCAGCGCTGCGTTTGGGGGTCAATGTGTCGGTCGGCGGAGATGCAACAACAGCAGAGGCAGCAGCAGCAGCAGCAGCAGCGGAGGCAGCAGCTGAAAGCCATATAAGAAATCATGCTTGAAATATTATACTCGTACATTGCGGTTAAAGTGCGCAGCCCAAGGAGCTCTGCCAGCAGCTAAATTGCAACCATGCGTCACACACACACACACACACACTCGCTGGCTATTGTCATGCCTATGTATAAGAGTGTGCGTGTGTTTGTGTAATACATGCAGCGTTGTCATGTCTGCTGCCTGGCTTTAACAAATGGTTTGATTTTGTGCTTAAGCCAGCAGCGGAAGCGCTCTGTGCCGACCCAATGCCCGGTTCGAGTCCCTGTCGTTGTCCAATGCCAAGTTAAACAAGCTACCTTTGGGAAATTTTTTAAATGACACCAATTTATTTAGTATGTATGTATGTGTATAGGTGTATATATAGATATGTGTGTCTGTGTGTGTGTGTGTGTGTGTGTTTGCGGCTAGCAAGGATTGCAGCCAAGGCCTCAAAGCCAAATATTTAATTTCGTTCGCAATCGCGTTTGTTGACATTCGACTCGGCACCCAAAATGCCATGTCAAAGGCGCATGTTCACGCATAAATAACTTTCGGCTTTTGCCTTTGAACCCAAAATTGGTATTTGCAAATTTTTGGCCATGACCAAAAAAAAAGTCCTTTAAATATTTAACTGTCGTTATCTTGACGTTTATTTTAAAATATGTATTTTTACTAAATTACAATCTAAATCAACTCAAGTCAAGATTAGTTATCTTATAATTTCTGATTTGTGAGTGCAGAACTCTTAGCACTTGTTCTCTGTATCAAGAGGCATCTTAAATTAATTATGCAAAGTGCGACCTAATCCAACAACAGCAAGAAGGACCTGTCATACTAAAGGACTTTTGGGTGGGGCTAAAATCCCCGGCGCTGGGTTCACGCTGACTTAACCTTTTTTGATGGCGTTATAAACGTGCTAAAAATAAACAATTTGCGTCGCATTTTAGACCCATTGTTGCCTTTGCTATTGTTTTCTGGCATTTGCGTGTATTTTGTATATTTTGGCAAAGCCATCTGACACTTGGCGTGTAAATATTTTATGTAATTTATTCCTAGGGGACAGACCCTTCTGATTTGGGTTGGCAATTAGCAATGCTTCGACTTTTTGTCCTTTTTTTTTTTTTTTTTGGGTTGGTAGGCGTGCGCCTCGACTGGCTAAAAGAGCTGAAGGGTTTATTAATATGTATTCAATGATGATGACGGAGCTTAAGCCGAAGAACCCGAATATTTTGTTGGTTTACTTACGGCTTAGGCTGACTTTTAGTTAAGCTGTTGAAGAAAATGAATAGCCACGAAGACAAATTCTTGCCTCCGGTCCGTGTCCTCTAAGTCTGCATAAGTATTTTATGAGTATGCATGAAAGTCATCAAGCCGTCGATCTCTTCACACAATCATTTCCTATTTACACTTTGTAGTCGCCCTTTGCCCAGCATTTAGTCTTTAGGTAACCGCTAAAGGCCAATCCAATTATAGCACCTTTAGCAGTTTTTGGTTACCCAACAGCCAACGGCCAACGGACATCACTTACAACGTGGCCTTTAACCAACTTTGCCCTGCCAGAGCCAAAATGTCACGTGTAACTCATGGCAATGGCTCAAACACCTCTGACCTGCTCAGCTGTTTCAGTTCGAGTTGGCCAGCATAGAGCGGCTAAAAAGCTTTTCGCCCGCATCAGTTTTTCGTTTTTGGCCTGTTCCTGTTTTTGGCCGCGCGAGCACTCAAATGAGTCAACAGTTTGTGGCCACCGACGTTTGCCCCGGGTGTTGTTTTTTCCTCGAGGCTTGAGTGTGATGGTGTGATGGTGTCCTGGTCGGCTGCCCGATTGGCTTCCAGTGCGACGCGTTGCAGACGCGACTTGACGCTTGGCTAAACTCCAATGTGCTCGTCTGGCCATACGGACACGCTTACCATCCAGCATCCAGCATCCAACATTCAACATCCAGCATTCAGCATGCAGCATGCAGCTAGTCGAGCTGAATTTATTGTTTTTGTTGTGCGGAATTAAATAAAAATTGAATTATGTTTATATCCGTCAGTTGATGTTATTGTTGGCACCATAATAACGCGCATTGTTTGCCCTCTCTCTCTCTCTCTGTCACTCAGCTTTGTGTGTATTTGCATTGTCTGTCCGGATGACTCTATGTCGCTGTGGATCTGTCTGCGGCTGCCTTTGCTTGTGCCCGCACTTGGAGTGTTTTTCATTTTGCATAATAAATTGCATTTTCCATGCCAGTGAGTCTCCATTGCCCGCCGACTCGTCGACTCGACTCCGTTTTGTTTGGCTGTGGAAATGCGATTCTCAACTCCGCATCCGAGTTTGTATTTGCCACGTGCTTTGTGCTTTGCTCTTTTTACGGCATCTGTGCGCGCTGTTTTGCATTAATCTCATTTCATTGCCTGTGCGCTCAGACAACTTTTGGCTCCATGGCTAACCCTTTAAGGAGCTGCAAATTGAAGTCGTAAATCTGGGCGGCCACCCACACTTTACGCTTGCACGCGCTAAATCAATTTGCTCTTTCAGCTTCAAGCTCGGCTGCCATCGAGGGGTGCACACCTTTATAGCCTTTGCGCCAACGGCGCCTCCTCACCTGCTCACCTGTGCACCTCTTCGTCTCGTCAGTCACCTTCCAGGTGCATGCTGCTCCGTTAAATGATTTTCATGAGCTTAACGAAGTGGTTGTTCTGACTCATAGTCTTCACCTATCGAGACCCTAACAACAACTGCATCCAACTTGAGGCAAGCCGTTAACAGAGTGGCTCAAAAGCTAGTGAAAGTGACTATTAAATACCCTAAGTAAAGATAGTCTTAATTGCCTAGCTAAGGAAATCTAATAGGAAGCACTCAAGAAATGTATGCCAAATGCAATTAGTAGCTAGAATTTAATAGGAAATGAGTCAAGTTAAGAGAACGTTAAAAGTTGAAAGTAAAATCTGTTAGCTTGTTTATTGAATGAACTACAAAAGAAAGCTTATCAAATATAAAATGTTTCTCAACAATTTTTTCTTTTTAAATTCCTTTAAACTCTCTTTAAGACACCCCGCCTAATATGCCCATTTGCACGAAGGGAAGGGCCGCGTTTCTTATTCATGTCGCTGATTTTGATGTCCTTTGAGGCTTACACGACAATGTTGAAAAAGTTGTGTGTCCCTTCTGGCAGTCCTTCCGTCCTTTTGGCGCCTTCCTTGTGCCTATGCCTGGCGGAAACAATAGATTTTTGAGTGTTGCCACTTTGTTTTACAATTTTATTGCGCGAAATTTTGAGCAACAGCGTCAACAAAAAGCAGTCCCAACAACAACAACAACAACAGAAGCAACAGCAACGCCATAAAAACCTAGTAGCTGCTTCAAAGAGTTGCCCTTTTTCGCTATATGTGTGTGTGTGTGTGTGTGTGTGTGTGTGTGAATGAGTGAGTGTTGGGGGGATTGTTGTATGGCTGCCTCGTTTGATGCGCACATTTGAGCAATTTTTGTTGTATGTTGTTTTTGTTTGTGGTGCGTGGCGCGTGCCAAAATTGGCTAAACGTGAGTGGCTTTCACTTCCAACTGGCTACCCGGCGCCCGTTTAAGCAAATTCTTGCAACGTGCATCATCAATCATGCCGACGTTTGCCGTTTGCACTTTGAAGTTTTGTTTAATCAGCCGAATTATGTGCCACTAACGAGCAGACATCTATTATATAAATTTGAATATATATATATACATATATAAATTTAGGCTACTTGGACGTTTGTTGTCCTGTTAGCAACTCAAATTGCTGGCCCATGCAGAAAACTTGCAGTTGCACAAAACTCAAACAAAGCCTGTCAACAACATGTTGCAGAACAAAAGGCATCGGGCCATTGTGCGGCAGCTTCAGCTGCAACTGCAACTGCTGGCTGAAACAGAAGAGCCACCACTAGCAACTAGCTAGCTGGCAAGCTGGCAAGCAAACAAGCTAACAGGACAAACAAGCGCCACATAAAATCTGTATGGTAGCAGTTGACAAATGGCGCTTTGGTCATAATGCCGTCGCAGCTGGTGGCGCAGACGTAGCCCCATCCTCATCATCATCATCTAGGCGGTGGCTAACACATGTTTGTGTCAGTCTCTCTGTCGCTTTCAATATATATATGTGTGTGTGTGTGTGTGTGTGTGTGTGTGTGCATCAGCGGCAGACGCGCCGCTGCCGCCGTTCGCTCATAAAACTAAATTTCTAAACAATCTGCGTTTGGCAATCTTAGGGGCGCTGCTTGCGCCGCTGTCGCAGCTGGCGTCACTGCTGCGCAACTTTATTGAAATGTTTGGCAGTTTTTCGTGTCGTGCTCAATTTGTGTCACATACATGCATAAAGACACTCACTGGCACACACACACACATACACACACCCCGATTTGATATTACGTATATGGCTTTGCAATTTTGATTTTTGCAATTTTGCCATTGCATACTTTTTAGGGCCGCTGCAGCATGTAAAACAAAGTTTTTGATTACGGCACAAACTGTGCCACATGCCACACATTTTACATGTGCATCTGTGCTTAGGTGTGCAAGTATATGTATGTGTATGTGTGTGAGTGTCTTACATAGGCAATTCATTGATTTTTGATTGAAATTTAATTGAATCATAATTCAAAATCTTAAAGGCGCCAGCGAATATGCCTTGAGCAGTGAGCCTTGTGTGTAAAATGTAGAAGGAGTCGAAGAAGGCTCTGCCAGTGTGAAATTGCAAGTGAGGCATTCAAGCGTAAATGGAATAGCCAATGGCCATTCAGGCAATACGATTCGCATCAGAACGATGCCAAATCGATGATAAATAAAAGCTTGTTATAAGCAATAATCCAAAGCACAGCAGCCAAACAAGTCGTTTGTAAAAATCTCTCAAGAACGCTGTCGATTCTAATGTTGTTGGGGCTGAGCACGTGGGCGTGGCAGTGGCAGCGCCCGAAAATGGGCGCGTGCGAGATAAGCAAACAGCCGGCAGCTGAATACACATTTGCACATAATAGATATTGAGCTATAGCTACATACATACATATAAATATATATATATATAAATATATCTATAGATTTGTGTGTGGGTAATATGCTTGATTGTATTATATAAGTAAAGCGAAAGTCTTTTTGAAGAGCGCTAGCAGCAGATTGAAGTAAATGTTGCCTAACACGCAGCCAAGCAACAACACTCCTGTATTTGATGGCATCTAATGCACAGTTCAAATAACACTTAAGGCTCCTTGTCCTCCTTTCCCTTATCTGAATACACTTTGCATTGCCAGCGCAGGTTAATAGTCGTTTATGTATCCATTATATTATCTTATCTTAAAGCACATTTTGTGTTCTCTGTTGTCGCAACAATTTTGTGCTTAATTTATGTACACGACTACTGTTTATTTTCGTGTTTAATTAAAAAATATGAAAACATTTTGAACAGCATATTAAGAGAGAGCGAGCAAATGAAGTTTTCACACAAAAAGTTGATGCTAAGCATGAAAGCTGCTCTAAAGAGTTTTCCATTTATGTTTTTTGGGGGGTTTCCTTTTCAATTGGCTTAAGCTCAGCTCTTTGCGTGTGCGCTCGCTTTAAGAGTTAATAATGGAAGCAACAACAAAAAATAAATACCCTACTGAACGTGTCCGTAAATTGAATTATATTGAAAATGTTGTCAGACTTCGGCCACAATGAAAACAACTATATTTTCTTTTATTTATTTATTTTCTGATGATATTTTTTGCTATCTGTAACTTTATGTGTGGGTTTCAACGCATTTAAAATTTTTATATTCTTTAAAAAATTTAAACAACTGCTGAATTTTGTCTATTATAACAATTGTCAAGGATTTCGCTCAGTGGCGATAGTAAATTAACGGCAACAGAGATAAGAAATCGGACAACAATTGTGGAAAGTTTGTGAAAGGCAAAACCAAACGGCAATTAATTTAATGCGCCTCAATGGGCATTGCAGAGATAAAGAAGAAATCGGAGGCTCGGGCATCACATCCGCAAATAGAAAAAGAGCGAAACGAATGCCCAACAGTTCATCAGCGGAAAATAGTTGAATAGTTTCGGAGCACACAAACTGAAACCGAAACTGAAACCAATGGCAAATGGACAAACAAAAGTTTGCCATCTGCCAAATGGACAGGAATTTCGAAATTAAAGCAAAACAATGCCCAAAGATTAACAACAGATACTAGCACACAGACTAACTATCACAAACACACACACACATACGCGACACAAACAACGGATAAAATTTGCTGGTTTACTAGCATCGAAGCGCTAGTTTTGCTTTGCCTCATACCCTGTAAAGTGAAATTAGTAAAAGTATGCCGTAAACTTTTCAAAACTAGTTGGAGTTAGTTTATTTATATAAATATATATATATATAGATAATTCTTATTTGCTATTGAATGGTTTGCAGGACATTTTCTAGTCCATCACTCCGGCTTAGTTAACTTTTGTCTGTTTTTGTCTTTGTTTGTTTGTTTTCATGTGAAAGGCAGTGAAATAAAATGTGCTACAAAACGCGGTCCAAACGCTGATGGCAACGGCAGCGATGACCACGGCCATGCCGAGCAAATCGTCGGCGGCGGAGTCAGCAACGATTACAACGCCAGAGAAACTCACGCCAAACAACAAAAGCAATCAAAGTATGTGTATTAGTATGAGTTTGTGTGAGTGTGTGTGTCTTTATGTGTTTGTGTGTCTGCTCTGCGCGACGCTTTGTTGCATTAACGGAATTGAACGCCATGTCGGAAGCGAGGAAATGTTTGTGCTGTTTCAACGGAATTGTTATAAATATGTTCTCAGATTTTGGTCTCCCCTGCACAATGTGTGCGTCTCTGTGTGTGTGTGTGTGTGTGTGTGTTTATGTGTGTGGGCTTCCATGCTGCAACATGCTTACGTCCACGTTTAGCCAGTTTGTCACAATCAGCAGTATTCGAAAGGATATAAAATTGAATATAAACTAAATTATGTGATGTGATTTAGATTCTATTATGATATAGAGTTGGGCCTAGTTATGAAAATAATTACCATATACTAGATTAATTGTTATATATATTGAGGAGAATCTTATCTTAAAGCTGACGATTAAATATCGATAGACTTGAATAATAAGTATTTGGTTTTCTATTAATTATATCTCTATTTCTGTATTCTTCTCTTTTTTCGGCTCTTATCTCTTTCCGTGGAGATGAAGCTCTCTCCCTTTCCTTATCTATTCCGTTCTACTGATCAAGAATTGTATTGAATCGTAAAACGTAACTCTAATAATATTATATACTTATTTTATTTCACACTTAATAAATATTTCCATATAATTTATCAATCACATCTTAATCTACGTAATTATTTGAAAGATATCAAACAGGCCTAATGATCGACTAATTGGGTAAGAGAAACCTGACCAGCATAATTATTGCTCAAGTTAATGGGCATGAAATGCTTAGCCGCCTGATTGCGTATTCCAAGCGATTGCTTCACAAACAGTGCGAATAGTGCGAGTGTGAGTAGTTTGAGTAGTGTAAGCAGTGTAAGTTCGTATCAGATCGTGCCTTACAGCTGCTGTCTTGATTGCCAACTTCTGGGCATCTGCTTAGTACTCATGAAAGTTGCTTGCAACACTTGCCACAGCTAAAGCAACTTAAACTGCCGCGCACTTACACACACACAGACACACACACACAAACACACACCCATTCACACTCACAGCTCTCTCCAATCCACTCTCCTTTACTTGACTCTACTCACTATTCATTTGCAGGCTAGCCGAGGCATTAATATGTCTGCGTGTGTGTGTGTGTGTGTTTTGTTTGTTTGCGTAATAAGTGGAGGGCGGTGCAAATGGTTTTGAGGCGTGTTGCGTAAATGAATAAGCGCAGTCGGGCAGAGGCTGAGTCTCGCCCGGCGACCGAGTCAGAGTTGGACACGTGGCAGGCGGGCGAGTGCACTTGCCGCATGCGAGTGAATGCCAGCAGAACATAATGTTGAGTGTGCTTGCCATGCATGCGTATGAGTAACGGTAACCGTTAGTGAAAGTGTGAGTGAGTATGTGTGTGAGCTGTTTGTAGCATCAAGTGCAGGTTGTGTGGTATTCAAGTGTTTGATGTATTACAAAATATACGACACGCATACGCAGTCACAGCTGCAATTACAATGCCAAGTGCTTTGGCACTACCTAAGCAGTGTGCGAAAGAGAGAGTGTAACTAATATCAGTCTCGCTGTGTACCTCTCCCTCTCGCTCTCCCTGCTCTTGCTTGTTGTTATTTAATAATACAAACATGTGCGCGACCCGCTGTTGTCTTTTGTTTTATTACATTAATAAACATAAAATTGGCATATTGTTTGCATTTGTGTGGCCCACACATATAACACACACACACACACACACAGTTAGTCAGATACTCATGCACACTCCTGCAGGCATATGTAGACATAGTCAATGGCTGTTTCCGCTTGGCCCGCTGGCCCCTATTGAATTGCCGTAAGTGGCCATTTATTTACATATTTGCGTTGAGCGCGGCGTCGCGTTTGCCAAGTGCTTCTCAACCTTGCAGCAACGTTGTTGTTGTTGTTGTTGTTGTTTTGCTGTTTTATTGTTATTGTTTTGCCATACTTGATTGTTGTTTTTGTGGTTGCTGTTGTTGTTGTTGTTGTTGTTATTATTATTGTTGTCACTGGCACTTTGCGTCATTTTGTGCAATTTATGAGTTTATTGACTGTTTTGTGCATGAGGCGAAATCTGACAATCAAACTGCGTTTGTTGTGGCTGCCACTAATTGTCGCCACTCGTTAGTTGTGCCACAGATTGTACACACACACACACACACACACACATGTACGTATGTATGTATATAGTATTTATAGAGTAAACTTTTTTCTCTCTAACTCCTCCCATTGCCAGTGGATGCCGTTGTCATGGCTTTAATTGCAGCTCAATTTGCATAAACTTGGCGCTATTCGAAATTCGCTATTTGCCCCGGCCACAGCTCCTCTGCCACTTTTAATGGACGACGTGCGCCTAATTAACGTAGAACAGCAATGGAAATGTCTCTGCCACGCCTACCGACCCAGCACGCCCCTCGCCCAGGCTCTGCTCATTCCATTTGCTGTTGTTGTTTGCATGTGTGCTAGTTTATGGCGTTCTCTGTGTCTGTTTGCCTTAAGATAACAATTGCCAGCACAGAGACAGAGAGAGAGAGAGAGAGAGTGAAAGAGAGAGAGAGAGAGAGAGAGAGAGCTAGCGAAAATCGCAATTGTACAACGGTGCGTATGGTTAACTTTATTAGTGCAATTTATGTGGCAGCCGAAAACGCGAGGATGTACAGCGAATAAGCGCATTACAGTTGCAACAGCAACAGCAATGAGAGTCTGTATGTGTGTGTGTGTGAGTGTGTGCGTCTATTTGCATTGTCAACCTAATTCGCTTAATTTATGGACTGTTTATGCACTGTGCACCAGCTTATCCAAAATAATAGATATATATTACAAAACGAAATAGATTACCCCAGTATTTTATCTGTCAGCCAATCTAGTTGCTTATTCAGACCACAAACAAGTTGTCTCATTCAACAAACGACTGTTATGATAAGCCAATGAGTAATTTGAATAACTCACTTGACTGTGCTCGTTCATTCATTTATTCAGACAGACAAATGAAGAGTACAGTGGAATAGAGCCAATAAAATAAAAACGAAGAGAACTCCGTGCAGAAAAGTAGCATTAAAAAAACATTTGCTAGCGTCTAGTTTTTCTTTTTTATTTGGATTCCTTTTGGCACTTTTGCCAAAGTTCTGCTTAATCAAAATAACTTAATGATTATATTTGCTTTCACCCGCTCTCAGTTTCTAATTCAATGCACGATTCGCTCTTTTCTTTACAGCACCGCAGCAGCTGCGTCGATTTGAGCTGCCTTTGAGGCGCCGGGCAACGTGCAGCGGATAATTGAATCATAAACGGACGGCGGACAGAGGAATCTCGGAGCGGATTGCGGGCAATGTTAACAAAGCCAAGCGAATAATTGTTGCAGAGAGCGCCAGTACAGGACGACCAAGACGACGACGACGACGACCAAGACGAAGGCGAAGAGTAAGAGAAGAGCGGACGGCTAAGAGGCGGGAGGCTAAGAAATGACAGCCGCGCTGCTTTAATTAAAGTTGCGCGCGGATGAGGCGCGTGGAGCGGCCAGAACAGACAGAGCTGAACGAGAGAGACAGAGAGAGAGAGAGATAGAGTAAGCAGGCGAGAGAGAGAGGGAAGGGAAACGCAATGTGGCTGATGCCGCCGCGAACTGTGCACAACAGAACAAAGTGGACGAAATTGCTTTTGGAATTGAATGAGCGTTTACCGGACGCAGCCATATAGACAGCGCGAGCAGACATTCATTTTGATTACATTTTACCTTTTACACTGCGCTACACGAACTGACACGCAACTGAGAAATTAGCCGAAAACAAGAGAACACGCTAAAAGCAAAGCAAAGCCAGCCAAGTGGAAGCCAAGGACCAACTACCAAATAGCAGTCAAAGTTTTGGCCAAAACTCTGCTGTTGAATTTAACGCATGAAATAATCGCAAACGGGGTGCACTTGCAACTGGGGGCGTGGCCAGGGCAACAGGAAAATTTGCATGCCTCAGGAAACTTGGAAGAAGTTGCCGCCATTGCCGCCCATCAACAGCTACACATGAGCACGCCGCTGTGACACGACGAGCAAAAGCAGGCGAGGAAGCACCGGTCACATTTTCGATTCGTCAACTACAGCAACGACAGCAGCAACAGCAGCAGCAGCATCAGCATCCAAAGTGTCAGCGTTTGTCCTTTAACGCAACTGGGCAGGCTCGCAACGAATTGGCTTCATTACCACCCCGCACGAACCCCGGACAACGTTGGCCCACATTAGCAGCACCAACAGCTGCATAAGAAGAAGCAGCAGTAGCAGCAGCAGCAGCCATAGCAATAGCAATAGCAATCTCCTCTTGTTACTGCAACTCTAAAGATAACCCATTGGATCCACCCACAAGCAGCCGAAATCATTCCCCACTCCTAATCCAAGCTCGTAACCAGCAGCGATCCAATGAATCTGCTCTGCTGTTGTTGTTGCAGTAACATGGCACCAAACCAGCGCGTCACACGCAAATGGGAACTGTTTGCCGGACGCAATAAATTCTACTGCGATGGATTGCTAATGTCCGCACCGCACACGGGTGTCTTTTACTTGACGTGCATCCTGATTACTGGCACCAGTGCCCTCTTCTTTGCCTTCGAGTGAGTATCCTGTACATTCCGACTATCCACAACGAATTGTGTGTTTCAGTTACCAGTTACCCATTGTCAGTTGCCGGTGGCCGGTGTCCGTCCGTCCGTCCGCTTCTCATTTGCAACCGACTGTGGTTGCATTGTTTGCAAAATGAATACGTTGCTAATTAAGCATCGCCAGGATGCCCAGCCATGCCATAGAGCCAGCCCTGACCCTGGGTGGGTGTGTGTGTGTGTGTGTGTGTGTATGCTGATGCTCTGGTCTGCTTGGTTTCCAATTACGCCCACATTAATGGTCACTGACTGCTGTCTGTAGCTCGCTCTCTGTTGCGCCTTGGACGTATCCAATGGCATGTAATTATTGCTGTGTGCAACGTAGCGTATGCGTTATGCTTGGTCGGGCAAAGGATATTCGTCGTTGCTTCAGCAAAGGGATTAAAGTTTGCATGTTTTTCGGATTTGGTCCCTCTGCGGTTCATCTATTGCTCCACAGATTTGAAAATAAATGTAGCTTTGTTTTGATTTGTCATTCCAGCGACATTGAAAAGGACGACGAAAAATTAAATTGAAAAGCTCTAGGTTAAGGGTTACACGAATCAAATGTCCTTAGATCCAATCCGCTTACGAGCGAAGTTATTCGATTTGCTTTGAGCATCATGTTAATTGGAAAGCAAGAAGCGTGGCATAAGCGCCAAAATATAATTGGATTATTGATGCAGCACTTAATTAAATTTGAGTTGAGTGCATCTTAAAATGCCCTAAACTTTCGGAGGGGAAAATCAAAGCTTTTAATCGGCTCTGCTTTAGTTTAATAACAATCGCACGCTGCTGTGCCACAAACACTGCAATTTCAGTGTTGGTTCGAGTTGTTAAATAAACAATCGTTGTTAAACAAATAGATTGCTATGGGTGCCACATGCGTTTAGCTTGCATAGCGGTATGCATTTAGTTGTATAAGCAATGCCTACACTGTGGTAGCCTAGCAAATAATGTATACGTCACGTTGCACAAATACAAATACACATAACATCCCGTATTGGCAGGGCGTGCTGTTAGTTTTTATTCACATGTGGTAAAGGTACATAATGATGCGATTTCCAACAGTGCACGATTAGAAAAAATTATGCTCAACATTTTCTGCACGAATTCGTTTCAATAGCGCCAAGGAAATTGCATATGTGTAGGTGTAAATACTCTCACACACACACGCTCAAATTGCGCGCATAAAGAAATAGAATTGGAGTACTCGGCGTTTTTTTTTTTTATTATTGTTGCTGTTGCCGCCTTAAACTTACAATCCAAATTTATGCGCTGCCGAAAAGCCAAGAGCAGCAGCTGCAACGACGCGACATGGCATCCACACTGCACATACACATTTGTATACGCTTTGCTTAGAATAGAGTAACAATTGTCAAGGCATCTGTAGGAGAACACGTTGCATCAAAAGTCAAGAATGGGATCAAAAGACGAGTTGACTTAGCTTTATCTCTATGAACCAGAGACTAGTTTTATTTGGAAATAAATATATTCAACAGCCAGCTGCATCTGTGTGAGAGCATCTCGTCTTCGACATGCTGCAGCCAAATCTTTTTTTTTCCGGGATTTTTATTTTCATTGCATGCCTTATATTAGCGCACAGTCGAGCTGGCAACGGTGGCAACCTATGGGCATTACAATATCTTCTATGCTTTTAAGTGCTGTTGGTTGCTGTAGTTGTAGTTGGAGTTGCAATTGCTGTGGCAGTGTCTGTTCCTATTACAGTTACCTGCCTGCCTATCTGCCTGCCTGCCTGGTGCGCCTGCATCTGCCCGTGGGCTATGGCCAAATTGTATTCCGTTCAACGCGCTCGCAATGCAAATCGCTAAAAGGTAGCACACACACAATGCGATGCTGGCTTCCTTTTTTATGTGCCATTGTCAGCGATTTGCCAGCTGAATGCGAGGAAAAACATTTTCTGAATGCTTTCCCGCTGTGGACGTGTGTATGGGTGTGTGTGTGTGTGTGTGTGTGTGTGTGTGTGTGTTTACTTACGGAAGGTGTGAGGCGGGAAGGGTCTGTTAGCCATTGTCATGACAAATGTATTTAACTATTTTCGGTTAGTTTTGCTGACGGTCCCACATTCGACTGGCCCCAAAATGCAGCTGCAATTCAAAGCTGAGCTCTGGGGCTTGTCACACATTATTTTCATTATGCTCGCATCTCTTGGGGCGCTGTCAGCAAGCGGGTGGGTGGGCGAGTGGGAGTGTGAGTGTGTGTGTGTGTGTGTGTGTGTGTGTGTGTGTGCTGCTATTCACAAATCGGTAGCACGCACGGACGGTGGCATAATGTAACAATGCTGGGCAGCAGCATCATTGTCGCTAAGCGTTCCACAACAATTCCCGCTGGGTTACACATGCTTCGTGCCACAGTTGCCTTATTTCTGGCGCCTGGACGGCGCTCAATAAAATTCCCTTGTTGCATATTTGTGCGGGCGAGCGGCATTTGGGGCATTGCCAAAAAACCCTCTGGAGCTATTTGCATGCATCTTTGAGCAGGGCTGGCTGCTGGCCCAGCTCCCCTCAGATACTTTAAGCAGCGTCTCTATGGAATAGCAGAGAGTTGCAGAAATGTAAGCTGAGTTCATCAAAGCTTTATATTAACTCGCATAGCCCCAGATACTCAAGGCGAAAGAGCCGCAATTCTTTTATGTCTTATGAATACCTTTGTTGAGCTAAGCTGTAATCAGACTTGGCTGGCAATCTTCTCTTTCCTTTTCATACAAGCCGCAAATATATACTTATTTATATATATATTTTATTTATTTTGTAGCTGCCCCTTTCTGGCGACAACCATCAATCCAGTTATACCCATTGTGGGCGCCGTTTTATACTTCTTCACGATGAGCTCGCTGCTGCGCACAACCTTCACAGATCCTGGCGTTATACCGCGTGCCTCCAATGATGAGGCCGCCTATATTGAAAAGCAAATTGGTGAGTATATTCCCCCGCTCCGCCCTCCCCCATATATTCCCTCTTTCCAGCTTGTGTCCAAGTCAAAGAGGCGAATGTGGACAAGGTCGCTTTGCCTGTTGAATGGCTCATGACTGCCACGCCCACAGTCAAACACAAACACACACACACACACACACACACATGCATTTATGCATTTGTATATATTTGTTTTCACTTCATTAAGTTGGCGAGTGTGTGTGTTTGTGTATGTGTGTGTGCTGTGTGTGTGGCCCCACATAAAAAGTAATGAGCGTGTCCTGCATAGAGAGCTGCGAAAAAAAGCAGAAGAAAATATGTATGAAAATCATCAAAGGCAAAAGCTGTGCTGCCTTTACCCTAATGAGTTGTTGTTGTTGTTATTGTTGCTGTTGCTGCTGCTGCTGCTGTTGGAAAATATTTAAAATGAGAAAACTTTTGCTCTTTCTCTCCCTTTTACTTGCATGTCAACAACGACTTTGCCGCTGTCGCTGCTGATGCTGCATTTCCGACGCCAACGACGATGCCGACGCGCACATCCGGTTCCGTTTTGCTGCCACGCCGCCTGCGCAGAAGTGCCAAACTCGCTGAACAGCCCCACATACCGGCCGCCGCCCCGCACCAAGGAGGTGCTCGTCAAGGGCCAGACGGTCAAACTGAAATACTGCTTCACCTGCAAGATCTTCAGGCCGCCGCGCGCCTCGCACTGCAGCCTGTGCGACAACTGCGTGGATCGCTTCGATCACCACTGTCCCTGGGTAAGTGCGCCGTATGGCAATCTGGCCATCTGACATTGCAATGCCAAAATGCCGCAAATGTGGGCCATCGAAAACAACTTTCACTGACTTTAACCCAATTCCTTGCGCCAACTGCTGAGCTAGCTAAGAAAATAATTTGTGCAGCTCATGTTCGGACTGCAATGCTGCTGCCTGCTGCTGTCGAGGCTGGTCGACCGCAGAGCTTTGCCAGCAAAAAAAAAAAAGCACACACTAATACACATACTAATTCAAACACAGTCACCCCGTCGAGTACTACCCAATTTGAGTTTTTTTTTCTTCTGTCACGCAAGCAGCACAAAATGCGAATGCCCCCCGAGCACCTAAAAGATGCAACAAGATGTGGCGGGTGGTGGACCGAACAAACAAACCGCTGCACACAAAGCACACACACAGACACACATATATAAATATATATATATATCTACTTTTATACGCATACTTAAGTAGCCGCACACTGATTTTCTAGCTTGTGAGTTTGTCGTTGTGTGTGTGTAAGGGGCATGTTGCATTAAGTGCAACGCGCTTTTTCAGGCAACATTGGCATCGTTTTTTTAATACCCTCTTGAATAAATAATAGCTAAGGCTTATCTTGAAATCAATTTAAGCAGCTGCTTAGCTAGCCTCTTTATTAGTTAGCCACAGCTTATCTATGGGTATTCAGAGATGCCAGACTTAGTCGATAGCAACTATGCTGCTTATATACTTAAAAGATAGCAACTATACTACTACTAGACTTCTTTCTTTTTGACATGTAATATTCGTAACTTTTTAGATTTAATAGAAAATTAAAAATCATTATCATAAAGTTCTTTGTCACAAATACAGGGTATTCTTTGACCGTGTAAAAATGTTGTCGCTACCTTAAGCTGGCGCCACCCACATACCGCTGTAGAGTGGGTTTTGAATTTTTCATTTGCTGAGCGTTTCGCTCGTTCGGACGACCCGAAACACCCGACCCATGCTAAGCCACCGCGGTGCGCAGCTCTCCATGCCGCACAGCCAGCCGGCTTGATTATGAGCTGTTGGCACTGCTGTCAGCGCTGAAGGTCGCCTCGCGCCGCCTCGTGCCATTTCGGGCCTTAAAGCAGCGGGTGGTGTAGCTAAAAAAAAAAAAAAAAAAAAAAGAAACAGAAGAGAAATTGAGGCATTTCTCGGCGGTGCTCGGAACGCGTAATTTCATTTTGGCGCCAATTATATTGCGAACGGGGCGTGGGGCTGATGAAAGGGCAATTAACCTTATTGTGTGACGGCGCATTATGCAGGCTATGTGCGATGAGAAATTTTCCAATAAAGAATTTGTCTCTCTTTCCAGGTGGGCAACTGCGTGGGCAAGCGAAATTATCGGTTCTTTTATTTGTTTCTAGTCTCACTGGCATTTTTAGCCGTATTTATATTCTCGTGCTCTGTGACGCATTTAGTTTTATGTGAGTAAATCAAGCTGTTCAGATAATGGCAGCATAAATTAATCAAATATAAATATATTGATATACACGATTTGGACAGTGATGAAAACGGAACAGGAGGTCTTCAAAGTAATAAAGAAGGCGCCCTTCACTGTGATTGTTGTGTTCATTTGTTTCTTCTCCATTTGGTCGGTGATTGGACTGGCTGGCTTTCACACATATCTGACAACCAGCGATCAAACAACGAACGAGGATGTAAGTGTCTAGAATTGCTAAACTATTTATTAAATTCAATTTCACACATCTTTACGCACAGCTCAAAGGCTCGTTTTCGTCGAAGGGCGGGCCGCGCACTCAGAATCCCTATTCACGCGGCAATATTTGCCTGAACTGCTGCCACATTCTGTGCGGTCCCATGACACCCTCGCTGATTGACAGGTAAATTAATGTTATGCTGCCTGCCATGAATTGCACCATTTGTTAAACCGAACAATTTGTCTCTGCAACACACACACACACTCACACACAGGCGCGGCATAGCAACGGATGAGTACATACAGCAGATGCATCATTCCAGTCCGCGGCATGCCTTGAGTGATGTGATCAGCGCCTCCCAAATGGTAACCACAGCGCAGCCCATGCTGGGCAGCATGAGTGGCATTGGTGGCGCTGGGGGTGGTGTAAGCATTGGTGGTGCCGGCGCTGAGCTGAAACCGCGCTTCTATGACGAGGTAAGCAGTAAATGCAGCATTCCAATTTGAGCACGTCCATCCAACTCCATCCTAATCGAAATCTAAATGTCTCGGCACCTGTGCTTGCTTATCAAATCTCAATCTCAATTTCCTCCTCTATATCTATCTATCTCTCTCTCTCTCTATCGTACGATGAACTTCTATGCACCTCATATTTGACGCTCTGTTTTTTTTCTATCTCTTTTATTTTTTGGTTTTTGGTCAATATTGATTTTGGTAACAACTCGTTAAATATATATTTGCATATATATATATATATATATATAAACACGAACAACCATATACAACAACAACTACAACTGCAATCAACAATCAACCACATATCACATAATCACACCGACAACAATCAGTCAAATCCCTCTTCCTCGACGTTGGAGAGCAATGGGGTGGCCACCGCATCTGGTGGCGCTGTCAACGGCCATGGACATGGCCATGGGAATGGCTTCGATCGCCCGCCCAGCTACGATATGCTCCAAAACGGTAAGTCCAAGTCGCGTCGGCAGCAGAATCAACGCTGCTCGCTGCAAACACTGCTGCCAGCTAGCGCACAGCATCAGTTCAAAGCCAACAAACACAAACAACTCAAACACCAGTCACACCAACAACAACAAACACAAACACAACCGCATCAGAAGCAACAGCTTTTGGCTGCAGAACTGCAGCTGCATCTGCAGCAAGAGGCGCTCGCCAGTGGGCTGGCCACGCCTCCCTCACTGCAGCGCTCGCCTGCGACTTCCTCCTATCGGCTGAACTTAAAGCGTTCGCTGCATCTGCCACTGACCCCATCATACGATGCACGCAACTCGCCGCTGCCGCTGCTGCACCATCACGTGCACGCCCAGCAGACAACCGCCATTGGCAGCGTGTCGGCGGCGGCAGCGAGTGGTGGCGGCGGCTCCTCATCGTCGGCCACAACGGCGCCCACCTCAGCATCGATGGCAACGGCTCCGGCGCTGGCGCCACGACGACCCTCAACGCTGAAGCTGCAGGGCAGCGCTGCGATCTCGGCCAGCAACAGCACAGTGACCACAATACACACAGCGGCGCCACAGCCGCCAGCGCCCAGCGACTTCAAATACTTTTCCCCGCAGCGCGTCTCCAACTATCCGTTTCCGAAGGCGGCGCGCAGTATGCGGCGGCAATCCACGCAATCGGTGGACTCGCAAAAGGTTAACATTGCCGGCTATCATCCGCTGCCGATGCGTTCGCGCTACAAGCATCAGGAGGTGATGTTCGAGCTGAAGTCACCGACCAATCGGCTGACCATTCGAGAGTGCGACTTTGGCGGTGGCGGCGAACCCTGCGACGACGATCAGTCGATCAAGGATAGCCAGATCTTTCGTGTTAGTAAACGAAATCTTTATATGAATCACCGATCGCCATGGAAGGAGCGCGATCGTTACTCGAATCTGTACGAGTATTCGTTCAACATCGATCTCAACTCGATTATCGAGGATGCCGCGGGCAGCGACTCGTCCTAGTACGCAGCTCGCAGCTCCCAAGCAAACACTGCCGTCGACTGTGACCGCCACCTGGTCGCAGTTGCCACTGACTACATTGATTGGTTGTTAAACGCTGTACGCTCTAAGGGATTGCCCCGTGCTGGGCTCTTGGCAGACTGCCTCCGATTCCTACTGCTGCCAGGCTCGGGCTAGGTATGCTGTTTGAGCAAATAGTTAGGCCGTACCGGAACGGATTTTTTGCAAAAGAAAAACATACAACAAAAAAAAAGAAAAAAAAAAGAAATACAAAAATTTATTAATATAAAACATCAACTTTTTGAAATTGAAAAATTGCTAAAAATATATAGTCTGATGACATACATATACGTACTGTATGCATATGTATATGTGCATAACTCCTTGGTTATTACCCAACACTGGCTTTGGTAATTTCACAATTGGCTTCCGTGACGCGCTTTTTAGGGTAGATGATTGAATTGATTTACCGTAGCTCTAGTTGGCAATGCCTTTATTTTTTTGATTTTGCACGCCTAGTTGCAGCTCGGTTGTCGCGTTTATGATTTTATTTCAATTTTATGGAAATTTTGGACACCCAGCAACCAATACTAAAATACCCCTAAGCCCACCCTCCGTTGTAATAACTCGTAGAACCCGGCCCAGATCTAAACCTGGACAACAACAACAACTAAAAATAAAAATAGAGAAAATGAAAACTTGGTTCATACAAACTTTTGCGTTTATGTAGCACCTATATATCATAGGCGAGCCACGCTGCCGCGCCGCCTCTGATCCAGCAGCGGAGCGGTCAGTGTGGCCATATATTTTCAGTTGTCGCAGCAATTAACACACCTAACACACACTTAAATGTTGAAAGTCCATATCCCGACGCCGCCACCTCCAATAGTAAATAAATTCAACCAAAACGAAAAACTTTATAAGAGCAATGCATTTTGAAGACACTTGCATGTTGAGACTCGATTCGTAGTAGTCGATTGAGATTTTAATTTATTAAAAAAAAATATATATATATATACATACATTATATATAAATGTACTTAAATGAAAAGCCCTTGAATTGTGGGCAGTCACTTGTGCAATTTAGTTGAAATTTAATTTGTGAGGTTTCAATTGAATGAACTCAAATACGAAACGCAAACAACAAAAAAGAAACAAAAACACTTAGCAAACAATTTATAAAAATAGCCAAAAAACTGCCATTTATTGAGAAAAAAGAGAAGAAACCACATTTTGTTTTTACAACGAATATTAAGTAAAGAAATCTTTAAAAATTCAACAAGAATTTGATATGTGTAGTGTTGTATAACAAATTTTAATAGATCTGTAATTTTTAAAAAACTCTCGTCGAAACCAACTTAATGATGCATTATTAGTGCAAAATGCATGCGAAATATTGGATAAATATTAGTGTAAACAGATTGCCAAGTGACTGCGAATATGTCATTAAAAAAAACAGCATATGTTTAAACAACTGAGAGACAAATATTTATACATAAACACATAGTTGTAAATGTTAACAGAAAACGATGCTGAGCAGGTGAAGGGGAGGGAGCGTATCCTGGCCATAGATGAGACATACCATAGCATGCGTATGGCCAGCGGGTAGCTTAGTTATTTAAGTAACAAATTCAATAGAACAATAAGTCAGCTTACTGTAAAACGGACGGCGCACTAGCAGCTCGTGCCCAGTCTTAAAGGCTATTAATGTTACGCATTAACAATATTATATATATTATATATACATAAATGAGTTCCTTTTAGCAATGGAAGAGTTATAAAATTGTATACATACGTATGTTACAGATGTTCAGAACACGCGTGTTGAATATATATATATAAATATATATAAATATGTGCTTATGTATGTTATAATAAGCAGCTGATACACATACACACACATCAACACACACACCCACACACATACAAAAATAAATATAAAATTATACTTAAATGTTGGGCAATAAAATGTATTCTAGCGTATCTATGAAAACAATTGAAATGTTAAGGAATTACAGAACAAACAAACAAACTTACACATACACACACTCACACACACAGCTACTATTTATATATACACTTAACGGAAAGATAAACTTTGTGTGCGTACCGCCAAAACTCACTTCAGTGCGAAATGCTACAGACCAAAAATGAAGCATTAAATGTGCTCAAGCGAAATCAGAAATTGAATATCATTAAATTTACGAGCGTTTAGCAATTGACCAATAAGAAAACGCCTTTGTTTCGCCGCAAAATGTTTCCGACTGGCGAAATGCTTTCCTATAGCCGCGGCGAATTGCTTCCCATGGAAGAGAAGTAAGACTTTTATACGAGAAGCATATTGCTGAAGTGAGGATCAAGTATGCACACACACACACACACACACACATACACATACACAATAGCGACACACACACAGACACACTGGCAGCTGTACTACAATGTACAGCGACCAATCAGAGTGGACGCCATTTTGTTAAGGTTTGCGCGCTTCTTCTTAACCCCCCACTTCGCTGCCAATCGCCGCCATGTTTGAGTTTCCATTTAGCGTGATCTCATTTCGCATGAATTCAAATTGCAGGCGCGCCACACAAGCAGACGCACCAACCAACCACTCACTCCTCTAACCGAGTATTAAAAACAAATAAAAACCAAGTAACAACAACAGCAACTACAAGTTAATACTATCAAGCTATACATGATTTTTCTCTTGGTTATTTATGCACATATATACACAACCCCTGTACACTAATGCCAAACTCTTTTTTATGTCTTTCAATACAACTTGTGACTATGGAAACTAACAAAAAAAAAAAAAAAAAAAACGAAAAAAAACAAATTGAACATAAAACTTTTTGTGTCTTGTTATTGATCAACTCGAAAATAAAATAATAACAAAACAAACCAATTGCTAACCAATCAAAATTGCAACTAAAACTATATGCAATTGAGGGAAAGCTTTCGAGGGCCGCTTAAAACTAGAGTAAAACATAAATGCCTCATGCTAAATGCCTCAATTGGGTGAGTTGCCTCCACAACACGAAAGTAATAATTCCCTTTTCTGTTGTTCACCTTATGTAATGGTAAAAAAAACAAATAAATATAACAAGTATTGAATTCGAGTAAATTTAACAACGCTTTAAATGCTTTATTTCAAAAGCAAAGATTGTGCTACATATTTGTATACCAATCCAATCCGATATATATGTACTTTGCTTTTTTCATTTTGTATAGCGCAATTAGCTAAAGATATAAGCGTTCGAATACCCTGTACAATATCATTTTAAAGCTGTCTTTTGTTGCTTAGCCTTGTATATGTTTTTTTCTATAAAAAAAATGACCCAATTCACACGAATTGCTTATGATTTGCTTAAATAAATACAGAAATATACAAACCCATAACATATATGTCCATATCACACTCTAAACAGACCTCAATACCCAACGTTTTGTCATTGTACATTCTTTAGCGATACATTATTGTTATAGTTTAAACATTGGCATATTTGAATTTTTCATTAAAAATATATAAAACTGTTGGAGCATGCTTTGAATTGTTTCATCTATTTCAATTGGCACCGCATTGAACACATTCATAAAGCGTTCTCTCTCTTTATATATAAAAAGACACAAATCATAACTCATGAATTTATTTATTATTCATTGCCATTGGCCATTTATTGATTTAAGCGATTATCAAATTGAATTATATATTTTTAATTATGTTTATTCCCACCAACAAACTGGCCAGCAAAGGATGCCGCATTGATGGTGTCATCGGCTTCCCATATATATAAGTTTATTTGTTTGAGTTGTTCTGTGCATTGGCTACATTTTACTATCTCTTTAATTTTTAATTTGCCGCCTTTTTCAGCATTTTTCAATTGTTTGCATATTTGAATAGTTTGTTAAACCAGCAGCGAAACCACCAAAAAAAAAAAGAAAGAGTAAAACCACCAACCACACGAGCAGTGTACACTAGCGAAAAACTATTTCGAAAATTAAAATACGAATTTTTAATTAGTTGTCAAATTTGTTGTAATGAGAGTTTTAACATTTTAAATGTTTCACATTAATTATGTATGCAACTTTCATATATGTATATACATATATATTTATATATGTATATATATAGATACATAAAAAGCAGACAAGGTATAATTTTTGGACTAATCGTTTGGACATCTCGTTCGCAGGTAATTCCAATAGTCTAGCCCAGCTCGTCGACAACGAGATCCCTTTGGCCCAGATGGACATGCCGGCCTATACACAGCCGACGGCCACACAGACGCGTCAATTCCGACACCACAAACAGCGACAGCTATCCAATGGCGCCTCGGCAGTCGAAGATCTGGCCTATGAGAATCAATTGGCCGCAGCCGGCAGTGAGGATGAGCTGGACAATGCGGATGTTGTTGTTGTAGGCGGCACAGAGGTAGTCGCTGCGGTGGCCGCCATTGCGGCTTCCAGCAAGGCGCGTGAGATGCGCAACCGCAACCGCAGCGGCAGCTACAGCAATCTGTTTGACGTGGACTTTGATGCAGCGCTGGTCAACTCACCGCTGGGCGACAACCATAAGCCCTCTGCGGGCGCTGCTCTCCTGGCTGCTGCCATCAGCGGCGAACAGCACGCCCTGGCCAAGTCCGTCTCACAGACGGAGAACATGTACAGTAATGTGCCCCAAGTGGCCGTGTCGCCGTCCACAGATGCCGCCCTGCACGTCTACTCCAACATTATCGACGAACAGGCTCAGCAGCAGCGGCAGCACAACGAGCGAATACAGGCGTCCACGGTGCTGTCATCGACGCTACTCAGTGACGATCTCGACCTGGACGATCCCGTGAGTGCCTCGTTTGTGGGCGGTGGCAATGGCGGAGGCGTGCACAGTCATGGACATGGGCATGGCCACCGCAAGTCTGGAGGCGATGGCGCCGAGCAGGTGAAGTCGGCTGATCGGCTACGCATGCTGCACGACACGACTATGATTGATACGGCACTCGATCTCGACAGCCTGGACGGCTCCAGCATGGGCAACAACTCGCAGTCGTGCTTGGTGAAGACGGCCAAATCAACTTCCAATTCCAATGGGGCGCCCATAGTCTAAATTACAGTATCTACTGTCATTAGTCGCGTATACCCTGTAAATAGCCAAGTTTTATCCAATGTGCTTCATCTTATTTTAATTAGGCGATCCAGCAGCAGGAGAGAGAGTATTATAAAGCCTAATACTTGATCTGGTTACGTTTATTTTTTTAAACATTTAGTTTTAGTTCAATGAGCGGACACTTAAAATATCAACCTATCAAGAAGCAACTAAAATATTACCTTAAGGCGTTACGCATTCATAAATATTAAAATATATAAACAAGTTAAAGAAGATAACAATTAAAGCAAACAATACAGATACAGATACATATACAACAAAATTAACAAAAAAACAAAACAAGAAACAAAAACAAAACGTGGTGAACAATGTTAACAATTCAAATGCATTACAAATGAATGAATAAATCCATACTATATTATTAAATGAAACTGTTTATACACATACACACACAGGCATTCATGTAAGGCAAAAGTATATACATATATTAAGACATATATAGATATATATGGATATATGTTGTATATATGGTTAGTTATTAGAATATATAATTTTTGTATATTTAAGTTTTTACAAATGGCGAACGACGAGCGTGTTTTCCGTTCTTCAGAGTTTATTACGATTTTTCTGTAATAGCAACAAAAAACAAATTTAAAACGGAAAATTCCATGCAATATATTTGTATGTAAATCATGTTAAAACACATACATATATATGTATATGTATAATAAATAATAAACTAAAAAAAAAGAGTACACCACAAGATTTGTTAAATGCATGCGAGACAAAGAAAAATGTGACGAACAAGTGTTTATTTACATCATATATTATACTTACTATGTAATTCAAGTTAAGAGTATGTGCGTGGTGTACAATGTTATCTAAAATTATAAATCGAGGTAAAGAGTTTGACATGTTAAAAGAAAAAACAAAAGAGTATGTTATGCGAAACTAATGAACTACAATTATACAAAGAATACAATTTATAAATAGAAAACATGAAAATATCTGAAGTTTTTACTGGGCGGCTTAAATCTATCAAAATTAACATACCGGGTTCAAGGGGAGCTGCAACCAATCCATATTCTCTCTTACAATGTGATTTCTATTTAAACTCTTAAACTATTAAAATAAAAACAAAAACTGTATTTATTTGTTTAATTTTTAGATTTTATTATAGAAATTAGACATGGATGTTATTGATCAGTTGATAAATAAACAAATATGCATATGCCTTAAGTATATAGAGTGCATGTTTGCATTTGAAGACAATTTCGCAGATAAATTACAAAAATATTTGTAGATGCTGTCTTTTTGTCATTTAAATTACTATTTTGTGTTTTTGCAGCATTGGAAAATCAATTTCTACATTTAAAAATCATTATTCATTACCAGTTACTTCTCAAATCAAACAGAACGTTCATTTAAGATGTTTTTACTGGAAAAATGGTATCGCATAACAAAGTGTTTGAACAATTGGATGTAATATTTACATAAATATTAGAGTAATAATATTAGTTCGAATAGTAAGCTACCAAAGAGAGTTAAATGTTGTCCCGAATATTTAAAATTTAAATAACTAAAATATTTTTATAAAAATATTTGGCAAACTAAACGTATTTTCGAGCTACCAATTAAGTGCATGGAGCATGAGCAATTTAGCAAGGATTAGCTTTAGATTAGAGATAAGCGCTTGCGTTCCCTTTGGCCATGGAATCCAAGTGTTATTATTACAATTTAATAAAAAAGGCAGAACATCGCTTAAATTTAACTCTCCATCCCCCTCTCCTCCTTCCATATATATAGCTGTCTGTGAGTTTGTGGGAGTGTATTTGTGGGTGTGTGTGAGTGTGCAAAGCAGCTGTAGAAGTTGCAGTAATTTATCGCCGATAACGTCCCAAATATGCCTTGCAGTTGGGGCACGTGTGGTGGACGTCCATGCAGTCATCAATGCAACAAGGTATCAAGCAGCAGCCCAGCCAGCAACTGTAATTAAAAAAGGTTTACCATCAGGTAAATCTGGGGTATATCAGTGAATGCCTCTGGCGCACTTACCCAAGCAATGCAATTACAAAACCCGACAAATAGGCAATCATGCCGGGCTCTGTGCGTGTTGTCGACTCAATCTCTGCATGGCATGAGGGGCATATCATGTGTGTGGAAGTCCGTCCAATGGGCACCACTGTCGTCAGTATATTTGTACCTGCAGCGGTTGCAGGCGCTACAACTGGCGTATATGGTCCCACTGGCTTCACCCCACCAACGGCCTCCAGATAGGATGGAGGCGCCGATGGCGGTGGAACGTATGTGAATGGCGGCGCATTGCCCGTAGACTTGCTCATCTTGTCAATTTCCAAATAGTCCTATAAATGCACGTGATTGAAAAAGCTGCACGAAATAGAGCAAATTAAACAATTAACAGTGTACAATAGAAAATTAGCAAGCTAGGATAACCCTAAACTGACAAGCTAAAAATAGCATATGCCGATGCTGATGATTCACGCACAGAGAGCCAGAGAACCGGAGAGCATGGTCCACATAATTTATGTGCCCGCATTTCGAAATAAGTGAACGAAACATCAACAGAGAGCAAGGCCAGGCAATTAATTGGCATAGTTGTGGTTTGTTCGGAGAGTATAGACGAATTATAGATATACTCTGGACAAGAGACAGAGAGTTTTTATATAATCATTTAGATTCTCACAGAGTAAAATGTCATGTCTCTATATAAAAAGATATGTTTTAATTGAGCGCTTCTCATGGAGCTTTCAGCAATTCATGTGACAATTGTAATTTAAATCTCCATTGACTACATACAATGGGCAATCATATATGCATATATACATAAACACATATATATAACTATCTGTATGCATGTGGGTATACCCACATTAATTTGTTTGCTGCACTGACATGCGGCTACAACAATTAGACGCTTCGTCAATAATTGCCAACTTGTTGCGCTGATAAGCAACGACAGACACGAGGATACACATACATATGTGCAGCATTCTGATAATTACGTATATGAAGCGACGATGTCATGTGCTTGGTCAAAATCGAATGGGAAGTTAACAACAGCAGCAACAACAACATTACAGAGCTTAACTCAACTGTTGGAATGCAGCTTTCCCCACCCAAACAGAGACAGCAGTGACTGCCAGCAAGTGGGCACAGAAATCGAGTCGCAACCGCAACCGGAAGTATTTCGAACTCGAGCTTAGAAGAGCAGACAGACTGGAAATTCAATCAATTGTCTATCGGTGTCTGTTTAGCTATTGCCGTGTCTAAAGGGTATTTCGCAGCACAGCAACCGCGATAGCGCATTCAATTTGCTAATTCCATTAGCAAAAGACGTAGGTTTGTAATTTCAGTCAAGCTACGCCGGATTTCTGTTTCTTTATTCTTCTGTTATTGACTCGAAATTAAGCCATAATTACAACAGAGGCCAGACACAACAAAACTTTGAACAAACACTTGTTTTCTCTTCAAATGACGTCATTGGGCGGACAACAAGTTGACGAACTATTGCAACTCTTTAATGCTGGCTGCGTCATGCAAAAGCCACTATGCTAATCCCCTTGGCATTTGAATACAGTTTGCGTGCAATTGTACCATCAAATTTTGTATTGTTAACTATACTAACGTATTTTTGTTGTCAAACTTTTTAGCTTATGTTTCGTTTTCAGTTTTGAATTAATTTGGAATATTAATTATTATAGAAAAACATTTCCAACTTTATTTTTGTCAGGTTTTAATCCATACAGCTGTATAAATAATATCATACACAAATCTATTTAAAATTAATGTATATTTAAATATTTTAAATTATTGGAAGCAAAGTCGGGAGTTGATTTGAACAGATGTTGCTGCTCTGCCTACGAGGTGACGTCGTCGTGCTATAATCGGAAAATATATTGCTAAAGTACACATAAATATACATATGTACATATATGCATGTGCATGTGTAGTAGTAGTAGAAGTGTTTATGCTGCTGCTGTTGTTGTTGTGCAGCAAACATATTTTTAGCAATATGTATATACATACATACATAAACAGGTGTATACATTAGAAATATGTTTTTTATATAATGTAATCGAGGGAACTGTGTGCGTATACACTTTTAAGGTTCAATTAAAATCAATGATAATTATATAGCATTTCACGTCTTTTTTTTTTTTTTTTTGCTTGGTGAGCAAATAATTATTTAATTATATTCGTACATATGTACATATGCATATATAGAACATTGGGCTTGTATTGGTAAAGATGCTCATATCTGCCTAAATAAAATAGTCTCGAAATAGACAACAAAACACACACAATTCTCATATATAACTTATTTCCAAGGAATTCAGTGAATGAAAAAAATATACATATAGAAATATATATACGGATTTATATACGCTTATAACATATACAAATACCAAATGTTGAGAAGCTATTGAGCACACGCGACCTTCGTACCGAGTTTACTTGCCCTCATTTATAAAAAATATATATAAACAAATCAGTAAACGCAAATTCTAGTTAGTTTTACCTCAGAAATTTGACGAGCCGAGAAAACTTTCGCACAATAACACGAAACGGCAACACGCTAACTAGTGATGCAAACCAAATGC
The DNA here is from genome assembly GCA_035045345.1 of Drosophila hamatofila. Classification (NCBI taxonomy): domain Eukaryota; kingdom Metazoa; phylum Arthropoda; class Insecta; order Diptera; family Drosophilidae; genus Drosophila; species Drosophila hamatofila. The sequence goes on along the minus strand of JAWNPA010000052.1, from coordinate 9,006,535 downwards.
GAACGGATCGATTTATTGGGCTATCGATAGACAATTGCAATAACACCGATGAGAATTTTTGTTATTTTTGCAAATTGTCTTATTAAAAATAAATATAAATTTTTGATATGCATACATATAGAAATCAAGTTGAACTGTCTTCGATTTTGTTTTGATTGTGTTCGATAATATTAGTTGAGATTTATATTACCATCACTATCACAAAATTCTTGTTACTGCGACAGCCCTGACCATTTGTTTACGTTATTGAAAATATCTAATACGATTAGAGTCAATGTTTCGGTGTGGTCTATGTCAGCTAAGCACACGCCAGATATATCAGAGCTGCTACCGGTGCGCCAATACCGCTGCGAGCACTGCACAGACCAAGTATTTGGCAACCAAAGTCACTATAGCCTGCACCTTCGACGAAGACACAAGTTGGCACTCATAAAGAACGATGCGACGAATCGTGAATATCACTGTCCAGTGGCGAATTGTATTTATCATGCAGAGCGTAAAGGTGGAAGAGGTTTTGCCAATCTCCGATTTCTGCGGCAACATTACCAAAAAACTCATATGACCAAGACTTTCAAATGCAATAATTGCAATGAAGCCTTTCTACTGGAGCGGCATTTGGAGAAGCATCTATGCTGTTCCAATTACCCTTGTCCTGTATGTGGACTCACCTATACAAGCAAGGCGAGCCTCCAGACCCATATGCGACGAAAGAATCACCTGAGCGTACCCAATGAGAGTGATACAACGATGTCAAAAATGGCCATTCCAAAACTAAAGCCGTGTAAAAAGTTGCCAAAGAGTTCAATTAAAATGGTGGATCAATCCACAAATACTGAAGAAGCACTTTCAGATGATTCACCAATTAATGTGCCAATCATGGAGCACATACCCCCTGTAGACTCACCTATGCAACCATCATTCTATTGCCTGCCAGACATCGAGATTCCCTATGCTCTGCAAACAGCCACGCAGACTGAGGATAGCGTCGACATGGACGTGGCGATCCAAACGGCCATAGATGTAGCCCTTAAGGAACGAGAAAATGCAGAAAATGGATTGCCTATGCCGAGCTTGACGTATGATGAGGTCAATCGTCTTTTGCGCGATATGGAAACTCAAACTGAAGATGTGGATCTTGATGAGATCGACATGAACAATGAGGTGCTGGGTCCACTGCTTCGAGATATTCAAACCCAAACGCTCGACAACAGGCAACACCAAGGCACAATGACAGAGCTGGACCAGGAGACGGAGACACAAGCGAATGATAATTATGCAGCTTACCAGGCGGAACAGGAGACGATGTTCGGGCCGCAGAACTTAGCTCACATGCATACCCAGACTTGCGATGAGTTGTTCGAAGAGCTTGGCCTATCGCACATACAAACCCAAACGCATTGGCCAGATGGGCTGTACAATACACAACACACGCAAACTTGCGACGAAATGCTCGACGAGCTGTTGGAGAACTTTCAATCGACCTATACGCAAACCAGGTGGTAGAATTGGCACTGAAGGCGCTGTAGACTGTTGTTAATAAAATACTTCGTTATAATATATATTTTCACAGACTTTTATTGACTTACTTGATATTTGAGGTATATACAATACAATAGTTGACATTTAATACAGTCTTATACAGTTTCTGTATTTAATCATCTATCAGAAGTCTAAGTTGCTTTAATTTTGTTGTCCTTGGTGGACCTGGTCAGCAGAACCTCTGAGCACTGGAAGAAGCAGTAGCTGCAAAAACTCAGTGCCAAATAGTTGCCTATGCCACTCAAGTAAGCGCCGCGCATCAGAAATCCGCCAACTTCCTGGCCAGCAATGAAGTAAACATTCGAGAAGGCGGCGGGTATAAAAAGCTGGGTGGCAAGGATTGCATGCACTCTTTGTGCGCCAGCAGAGCCAAAGTAATGGAGCGACCAATTCTGATAGGCCGGCCTCGACACGAATGTCTTGTAGAGCTTTTCTGCGGCCAGGCAAACAAAATTAAGTATGCTCCAAATAAGTACATAGGTGTAGCAGCCATGCCAGATGAATACAAATGAAAACGTCAGTGCAGTGGCGCAAAGCTTGGCTGCTGGAGACGACTTTCGGCTGCACAACTCAGCGTATATGTGCTTAAAGAGAAACTCATACAGTCCCTCGTCGAAGTACTTCCACATGTCCGAGTAGAAATGAATGCGTCCGATACATCGTGGTCGCCTTGGTGCCGCAATGCCATCGTACTCGGCAAACGCAATGCCCAGACCATAGGTAATCACGTAGAATATGAAGAAGAACTGGCCCATGAAGTAGCCGGCGGCATGCTGCCAGAAAACAGACTCCATCATAACCACCGCTCGCACATCTCGCGTCATGTAGTTGATGTAAAAGTAGTGCAGGGAACACTGCATGACCAGCCACCAAAAGACAACACGCAACAGAGCCACAAAGAAACTCCAGTTCGGCGAGACAATCTTCGCCGTGGGTTGCTGCTTGAAGCGCTCATAGCTAATGAACGGTCCGTAAGTGAGGCAGGGAAAGTACATGGTGTACGCCAGGTACTCAGATAGATCTTTCGGGCCAGTCGCTGTAAAGGAATAGCTGCAGCCACGCAACAAGCTCCAGGAGAGGGTTACTATTAGCATGACATATTCTGCATATCCAACTTGAGACAGCCACCACTGGCTGTTTTTGGCGACGTTAAGGGCCCCGATCCAGACAGCGGTGAGCAGCCAAGTGTAAAGCTTTGACCGTGTGTGCAATGCTACCAAATAATAGCTGACCAGCAGAGACCCAAACATAGCCATTGATGTCCAGTGCATATTGAGACCCAACGCTAAAGCGCAAACTGCAACCTGGGCGGGTCGGCGCAGGTAACTCCATTTCCAGCGTGTGACGCCACTCACAAGTGCATGCAACAGGTAGTAGGGCCAAAATTTTGCAATGAAATCAGCAAAGTTCTCCAATTCGTCATTACTGTCATCGCGCTTGGGGGCCACGTCAGAGCGTTTAAGCAGACTCCAGCCATCTGCGAATTGGAAGTCAGTTGTACTTAGTATACGATCCCTTAACGCATAGATTTTATACAGTCCAATAACAATATAAGCAATATAAACACAAAAGTAGGCAAGTTTTTCGAATCTGTTTAATAGGCCGGCAGTCATTTCGATATCGATAACAGTGTACTAGTATCGATAGCGATGGGAGAATGTCGTGCTCAAATTTCTATCTTCATTGTAACATATTGGGTTAAATTAAAATGTAAATATGTATATGTATGTATGCTATAGGTAACCTACAGGCATCTATATGATAGATTATGTAAACAATTTAATGACAGATGTAACTTAGGACTACATTATTTCTAAAATCGCAAGGTGTTTAAGTGTAATGTACATGTATGTATGTGTACGAATGTTTTTGTTTGTATGCGTGTATGTATATGTATGTATGTATGTATGTATGTATAGGCATATGAATTTTAATTCATATCATCCTCTTCTTCATGCTCTTCTTTGACTTTGCGCCCCGCCTCTGTCGTGCGCCTTTGCAAGTGCCGCCAGAGCGTGCTCTTAGGTATTTCAAAGAGATTAGCTGCATGATTTTGGGTCATGCCATCGTTGATGCAGGCATGCAGTGCCTTTGCTAGCTTCTCACGCAGCTCATCCTTTGGGGTACTGTCACGCCGCCGGCAAGCAACGAAGTCGGGCAGGCGACCTTGTGCCGCCAGACGCACCTTGTGCCGATGCAGCGTTGACATGGGTATATGCAGATCCTGGCTTATGCTTTTCAACGAATCGCCGTTCTTTAAGCGTTCATATGCTTCCGAAAGCGAAGGCTTCTCCCGTTTTATTCTCATGTAGGCTGGATTCGAACGCACACGTCGCCATAGCACGGTTTTCGATATGTCGTAACGATCAGCAGCTTTCTGCAAGCTGAGTCCTTCGTGAAGAACGGCAGCCGCTGCGAGGTCGAGGGCATCATTGATATCCTCCTTGCATTCTTTTTTTAGTGCTGCGTGCTGTTGATGCTGTTTGGTCAGTGCTTTCTTCGTTGCTTTCGATGATGCTGGACGCTGACGTGACTTGAATTTTAAGATTTTCATATCGAGTTGCGATTTACGAGGCTTCACATCCAACAGTTCATCATCCTCCTCCTCGTCTCCATCATGCATTCCATCCTCGTGCATATCAACATCTGCCTCTGCGCTCATTTCAATTAAAGGATCACCCGATGCAACATATTCCTCCTCGATTAATTGTGACTCAGATTCTTCGTGCTCGTCTGTTACCTCAGCCTCGACATCTTCGTCACCCAGCTCAGCTGTCTCCACAGAGTCGACCACAGCTGAGCTGCCTTGCACTCCCAACTTGCCCACGGATGATTGTGTTATGGTAAACGTTCCCGTATTCTCTGTATATATATACTGATTTCCACTGGTTGTGCCGCCCATGTGCTCGATTGAATATGTGATTTTGGGTTGTTCGCTGTAAACATCCAGGAATTCTAGGGTTCGGCCTTCCTGCTCGTGCTGCTGTTGAGGGTTTGTGAGTACGGCATTATCCACTTCCAGTTTGCCGACAACAGCGCCCGCATCCTCTTCTTCCTCCTCTTCCATAAGCGCTGTATTTGCAATATGTAAGCCGCTTATTGATTTGGCTTCTTCGACAGCCATAGCGCCACTTATAACACTTGAGGTCGTCATGGATGTGGGATTGGTATCAAAGCTTATGGCGGACTTGATGCCCAGTAAATTAATGGCTCCGAGAAACTCGGGCAGCATGGCAGAGGTCAAACTAGTTTCCCCCATGTAAATAAACGATAGCACATTCTCGAGCAGCTCACCACGGATGTCTGGCAAAATGACAGTCGCTTCCTGACCGGCGGGTAAATCGACAAGCAGATTGCGCATTAAATCGCTGCAAGTGCTTAAAACGAAGAGATGGGCGCGTACGCTGATGCCATCTTTGGCCACAAGCATTACTTCGCATTGCTGATTGTTGCTTTGTTGATGTAGCAGAACGCGTTGTATATCCATTATTGTGGACGAGTGTCCCATCCATTTTAGGTGATTCTGTGGAAAGATAATCGAATTTCAAATATAAGCAAAACGCACAAAGTCGTCGGCATTTGCATTTGTTCCAAAAACCATTACCATTTTCGTTTGTTGTGTTTTATTTTCCAAAAATCGGATTCTATTCTATTCCAGAGCTGCAGGCGAAACGCGACGAAAATGGAGAACAATAGGGTTGTCAAATGTGACAAGAAACGGGAAGCTACTACAATTTCAAATTTTTCAACATTAAGTTGCAACAACAAAATTAGAAACACAAAAGCCAATTTTCTATAATTATTTATTGCTTATACGTCAATGTGATACCTCAATTAAAAAAGTATTTTTTTATTTTTAAAATTTTTTTTGCTTGTTGACAATACTGTTACCATTAAACTTGCGCTTGGTGGTTGGTTCATTAAACTGAGCTCAGCTCTGAACAGAAAACGTTCATTTTGTTCTGTTATGCTTATTCCATGTCCCTAGATGAATTCTGTCAATTTTGTGTACAATTTCAATAATCAGAATGGTTGCTGGTTGTCATTAATAATAAATATAATATTTATTGAAGTTCAATAAAAATTATAAGTAATTTTTGAAGCTTGTGGAAGTCTGGCGATTGTTCTGTTCCATAGAAATTTAAGCAATACGAGAATACAGGAACAAAGTTGAGTAGTGCCAATGATCTAGTTCACTAGCAAAAAAATAATTTACTCAACACTGGCCTTTTGACGTTTTGTTATTACATAAAGTGTCAAATATCAGCAGATTATTGGATTTGCACTGAAATATTTGATTCAATCGAGCGTATGGCCGCATTAATTAGAAATTTGGGTGCCAGAATTGCTTCTGCCGCTTTGACGGCCAAGCATGGTAAATGTTTAATATCCATCATAGCTTACTAACATTAATTTATGCATTGATTACATAGTGGTACCCGCTGGAACAGCTGCCTTCCGTATGCAAAGTACTGCGCCAGTTGATGCCAAAGCAGCAGAGAAACGTGAGTAGTTTGGGTTGGCTAACAAATGTATCGTACTCATATAATTTATCTCTGTTTGGTAGCCACTGTACGCAAACCAGATGCAGCTGCTCGCTCCAGTCTGTCTGATTTTGGTCGATATGTCGCCGAATGTATGCCCAAGTACGTTCAGAAGGTGCAACTTACCTCTGGCGATGAACTAGAGGTGCTGATAGCTCCCGAGGGTGTTGTACCGGTGCTACAGTTCCTGAAGGATCATCATCAAGCACAGTTTACTAACTTGGTGGACATCGCTGGCGTGGATGTGCCGTGTCGCAAGAATCGCTTCGAAGTTGTCTACAACATTTTGTCGCTTCGGTTCAATGCTCGTATTCGGGTTAAGACCTACACCGATGAGCTAACTCCACTCGACTCGGTTTGTGAAGTTCACAAGGCAGCCAATTGGTATGAGCGTGAGATTTGGGACATGTATGGTGTCTTCTTTGCCAATCACCCAGACTTACGTCGTATCCTTACTGATTACGGATTTGAGGGTCATCCACAGCGTCGCGACTTCCCATTGTCCGGCTATGTTGAATTACGCTATGATGATGAGAAGAAACGCGTAGTTTGCGAGCCCTTGGAGTTGGCACAGGAATTCAGAAAGTTCGATCTATCGGCACCATGGGAGCAGTTCCCCAACTTCCGTAACGCAAACCCACCAGCTGAGGTGGTGCAGCAAGATAAGGCAGCCGCTGGTGCTAAGAAGTAAGCGATTCGATGTGCCACATCGAAGCTGTGAGCCTTGTTAAATGGTAATTATATAGAAAACTATCAATAAAAACGATATGTAGAAATTGTAAATTTAAAAACAATGATTTATTGATAATCAACGGTACGTCACATAGAGTTTAACCTTGCGTTCAGGCTCTGGGAGTCCGATTCTAATATATAGTAAGAAAATAGATAAGGTCAAGTTCTATAAAATACGCTTTTATGCTTTTACTATTTGGAAATAGTTGCCAATTACAATTTTTGATTGATCTACAAGTTTTACACGCACACATATCAGAAGTGCAAAAATAGATTTTCTTAAATTCTCATGAGCTGGTTACAAAATATTTTTATCGAATTACAACACCAAGAACGCTTTCGAAATTGAATGAACTTTTTGTTTTCTTATATTGAGTTGATTTAAAATTGATTCATTAGTTGGCATAGTTTGCCTGCCATTGCTGTCGAACTTAATTTTGTACTCTTGTTTATATATTGTCTAAATGTAACCAAGTCTAACTGAACAGCAGCGAAATGTTGACAATATAATTTGATTTAGCGATTCGCTTTTTCACAAAATACTCTTTACATTCAAATGTGCTTGATTATATATGTATACGCATATCGAATGCATATTTATGGATTATCTTAATACACTTACAAAACAGTTTTATTTGTTTTTTCATTTATTTTTAAATTTTTTTTAACACAAAATTCAGTTTACCAGGTGAAAAATCGTGCGCCTGCGCAGCTCTGCCTGGCCTTTAAGGCGTCAGGTGTTAAGGGCGTCGTCACGCCTTCAATCCTAGTGTTTTTTATTTTGTTTGGCGGGAAGTTTTTAAGTTTGTTGTATGTACTACACACATATACATATGTATATACATATGTGTATGCATATTTACTATAGAAGTTGACTTTGATTTACATATTTATGTGCTTTACTGTGTTGATTCGAGCTTGATTAGTAGTTGTACACACCATTTATCTGCACAGCTGATGATTTTTAATTTTTTTATTTCTCGATTTATATGTATTTTCGTTTCTCCAATTTGTACAAGAATTTACATACAAATACGTCGTATTTATGTACGTAACAATAATTTTACATTTACATAGCTCGCTTTACAATTAGTTTTAAAAATGTTTCTTGTGCATTTACAAACAGGGACATGCGATTTGTTGTTCGCATGCCTGCATGTAGGTATGTATCCATGTATGTACATGCATGTACGCTACATCACGGCGCCTCCGAAATGGAGACGCAGACAAAAACAAATTTTGCTGCGCTTCAATGCGCGTGAACAGACCCTGTCCAGGTACTTGATCCGTCCTGGACAGTGGGACTGTGACAAATGAAAAATTTCGATGCAGGATGAAGAGTGCGCCGCTGACTTGCCATTTAAATGGCGCTACAGCTGCACATCCTGGCGACAAACAACAAATTCGACATCGACGACCATTTGTGGAATGACCCGTCGTGTCTCAAATACAAATATGTAAGCCATTGCACGCGATTCCATGGTGCGGCTTATATCGATTCGGTTTTCGTGTAGAGCCGAGCAGCTGAGCCGCCTGCTGACGCATAGGTTGTTCCTTTGCTGTTGCTGCTACTGCTGGTGGCCTGACTTTCGCTGCCGCTGGCAGCAGCGGCTGCTGCTTCATTATTGAGCCGCTCGTGGTACTCCTGGAAGCACGGCACGATGCATAAATTCGTTTGACACTCGGGACAGTGGTATTTCGTTTTGCGGCGCAAAATGCGACCATGTCCATCGATGGTATTCCAACAGAAATTGCAGCCCAGCGCCGGACCAGGACGAATGACGGGACAATGACTAGAACGTGGGTTCTCTAATGTAGTTATTTCGCGTTGGGTCTGCGTGGTAAAGTTTACATATCAAAATTATTTCAAATTAAGCAAACGCTAATCTCCTTACCTGTGGAGAAGACACCGACCGCTGTAGTTCCTCGTTCTTCACGCGCAGCGTGGGCAAATGCTCAAACGAACTACTCGTCGTCGCGGTCTGGCTGGGATGCAGGTGAATGCTGCTGCTGCTTCCAGTTGACTTGGAGGTGCGTAACTTATTCCCACTGCCATTTGCCGTCTCGATCCGTGCGCCACTGCGCTCCACAATATTTGTGATGGGTGAGTGGGGCGAGCGGCGTTCCGGAATGGGCGACTGTTCCGTGCTGCCTCCGTATGTGGGCGAAAATGGCTGGCGGTTGCTGTTGCTGTTGAGGCCCGCCGGTGGCGACGTTACCACCGAAACGGGCGTGCCACTTGAATTAGTGGGCGTGGCTGCGGTCTCACTGGACGAAGCGTTGCAAGTGACGACGCGTGTCGGTACCAGGTACTGCGATGAACCGGCTGGCGGCGGCGAGCCGGAAGCGTAAATTGATTCGGGCAGCGAGATATGATGTGGATGGTGCAGTGGAGCAGGTGGCACATAGCTTGCATTACTTCCAGACAGCGGATGCGAGTATTGACGATGCAATGGCGCAAACGGATTACTACCCGTAATGCTGCCCGTGCCGGTGGCGTGCAGCGAGTGCTGACGCGGCAGCAGCGGATCAGAGTGCTGCTTAATCAGATATGGTGTGCTGGCCGGTACGCTCAGAAGGTGCGGGGTCGGGGATGCCAGGCTCGGTGCCGGTTCCGAAGCGTGCCGCTCAATTCGAGGTGGTACGGTCAACAGATGATGATGATGATGATGCTGCGGCTGCGGCTGGTGGTGATGATGTGTCGAATAGTCCCTGGCTATGGCGGTGGTTGTGCCCGCCGCATTAAACGGATCAAAGTCAAGTGTCGTAGCTGCCGTATCCGGTGAAATCTGATTTGTTGACGAAAGGCTATCGCTGTCCCGTTTAACCCGAGGTTGCCTGGTGAGCACCCTATTCCGCTTGGAGCCCATCACAGCCGTCGACTGCGATGTCTGCAGATCTGTTGCGCCATCCGTTTCACTTGGTGTACGCTCAAAGCTGCCACTGCTGCTGCTCGTATTGGTGCCCTGGCTGTGGCTGATCGCCAGCGTGGGATGATGCTGCGTGGCATGCGCCGGACTGGGCTCTACAAGTAAAACACACGATTTAAAGGGAGCCATATGAATTAGTGGAAATAATTAATTAAATAATGAGCTGTTAAATGAATTATGAATGTCTGATTTTTTTTTTTTTTAATTTTATTTGTTTTTTGCACATCGAAGCCTAAAGTCTAAAAGGTTCGTTTGTTAGTTACATTATATCGTACATAATTTCGTAACTTATTTTACAGTCGTTTCATTTACTACCGCTGACTAAAAGTACATTAAATGTAAATAATTATATATATTAATATATATATGCATATATATATATATATATATATATATATATATATATATACATATATATATACATATATATATGTATATATATATTTATATATACATATATATATACATATATATATGTATACATATATATATAGCTATATGTTAAACATACACATACACAACTACCATAGTTATTGGTACTTTTGCAATTGTAGGAAACAGAGTTAGTCATAATTATTGTTTATGCTATTTTGCGTTGTTTATTTTGTATAATTATTTTTTGATGAATTCGTATTTTGTTTGGTTTGTTTTTGTTGTTTGTTGGCTTGTTTTGCACTATGCATCTAGTTGTAGGAATTAAAATGCATTACCAAAGTTTGACGTTATAAATGACTTCTAACAAATCACGCTTAATTTTTACTTTGTCTCGCGACAATATAAAAAGTTATTTATTAGTTACATACATTATTATATATATATATTATTAAATTACTTTATTTGTTTTTCATTATATATATATATATATATATATATATATATTGTATTAAAAACACACTACTCTTATTCGTTTTCCTTTACTTTCTGCAGTCTCCATTTAGGATTTTGGGTGGTTACGAGTTATCTTAGTTTTGTATATTGCGTATATGGCTTGCCCATTTAGTCCTATTTATAATCGTATGCGTACATCGAATTTATGTACAATTAAGAATTTCAAATTATTAAACCAAGCATCCCTCGTCAGATATGTCTAATATGTGTCAAATTGCACTCCAAACAAAAAACAAAGTGATCTAATTTAATGTACATATATGTTCAACAGAAACTACAATTGGAATGGTGTATAAATTGCCAACATTGAAATTATTTTGTTAATGTGATTTTTGTGATGAATATGTTAAAAGAGTCCCTGATAAAAATTATTGCTTCCATATGGATCATTTGGTTGGTTGATTGGTTCACAAACATAAAATCCATCCCATAGTCGAAAATACAAAATGAATTCGTACATTTACAAATGTATATATTGGTACGTACATATATATTATACATTATTGAGTTGACTTAATTAATTATTTGATGGTTAACTTGCTTTGCGGTTTATTTCATACGGATTTAATCATTGTCCGTCTAACGGCAGACCCATTCCCCATCAACTAGATACAAACACCCATTTGAACTAAAAACTGACTGGCCATTAACTGTACACAAAACATATATATAGAAATTTATATATATATATATATAATATAATCAATTATACGAGTTAGAATGTATGCGTAATAAAGGTTGCTTTTGTAACACGAGTGCCAGGATTAATGAGGGATTACATCAATGATCGAAATAATTAGGCCATTTTTAAATAGTTTGTATTTAAAAAGTTGTATGTACATGCTAGCTAGTCGATACATAAATCATTTGTTTTTTGATGATTAACACTAATAAAATTGTATAAATTTATGTACAAATATAAATTGTGGTTACATATACAAGAGTACTTTACTTCCGATACCTTAGTTAACAGTGGTAAAAATAATGTTCGGCTCGAAATAGTAGCTTAAGGAATTAAGGTCTATAAATTATTACATATCTGTTGTGTGTCGGCACATCTGCTTAACTTTAGTGATACTAAATCTTAGTGGGCTCTGCTTGCATACATACATGCTATGTTACCCATCCTCTTCCGATTACGAATACGATTACGATTCCGATCCCGATGCCGTATCTCTGTAGTTCACTAGTAGCTGCCGTTGCTCTAATACCTGTATACAATCTACGGCTGTGCCCGGGAGCTTAGGATTTGTCTAAGTATTGCAGCCCAGTGTTAACCAGTGGCGCTAGCGTACTGGCAACCAGCGGTGGCGGTGGTGGTGCCGCCACCGTTACAAAATTATTGAAAAGAAACGCAGTAGCCGCTGCGCTATGCGCAGTGCCCATTGCTGAGACCGATACGGGCACGGCTGATATGCTCATTGGTTCTGGCTCGTTTGTTGACATAACGGCGGCCGCCTGCAGCATTGTGGCTGGCCCGGGCCCGTGCACAGACTCGCCACTGCTGAGTTGGTCCACCTGCAGAGGCATTACACCTGAGGTGGCGGCAACAACGCCCATCTGACTTGAAATCGTATTCTATATTGAGTTGAAGTTAATACTCTGTAGATTCATGGCAGCGGCCGGATTGACGTTGATCGTACCCGCGCCGGAGGCAGAGGCTGTTGTACCAGCACCCGTCGCATCGATATACCGCTGCCTGGACATAGTGTGCACGCTAGTTGGTGACTCCATGTAGCGTGCGTCGAAGAGGCTCATGACGCCGATGGCTGGATGCGTGTTAGTGCCACCGGCCGTAGAGGCCGCTGTCGCGCTGGCATGATGAGGCGTGCACATCAGCGAAGGCGTGGGCGTATCTGCCTGCGGCGGCATCTGCATATTGAGCGCGGCAGTTTGAGCTGCGGCTACGGCAGCTGCTGTTAGATGATCATATGATTCGTTGGGAGTATCGTCGCCAGGATTTGTTGATGGTGTTGGCGAAGGTGAAAGGTTGGGCTCCTGTTTGACCACCCGCGCCTTAATGCTGGGCCTTGACACAGGGTAGCCACGTTTCTTGTACTCCAGCCAGAGAGTCCGATTATTCACTCCATACAGTCGAGCAGCCTTGCAGAAACCGATACCACCAGTCCGAACTGCTTCCAGGGCCCGAATAAAGTTCTCATCACCTTGGGGGTTCACAGAACGCTTTCGCTTTACCACTTGACTGTTGCCGCCGCCTCCACCACTGCTGCTATTTCCGCCGCCACCTGCGCTACTCGCACTTCCTCCCGCACTGCTTCCACCGCCGCCGCCCACACCAGAATGAACAGGTGACTGCGTGGGTGTTGGCCCCTGACTATACACAGACTGAACCATGTTGGACTCGTTGGGGGACGTGGGTGACAGGTTTTGCGCTGCAGTTGTATAACCGCTGACCAGATTATTCACGGTTATGATTTGCGACGAATATGCCTGACCGGCCGTGGCCCCTTGTTGCTGCTGCTGCTGCTGTTGCTGATAGTGCAGCTGCTGCAAGTGCTGCTGTTGCTGCTGCTGCGTGGCCTGTTGTTGGGCTTCGTGCTGCTGCTGCTGCTGTTGACGCTGGTCGTTGGTGCCGGCAGCACCGACGCCTGCATTGCTATTCGCGCCGCTGTTTTGATTGCCGCCGTTGCCGTTGCCAATCAAGTTGGACTGACAGGCGGGCATCGAGAAGCGCGAATAGTTCGAATCAACAACTGTCCACTGCAGACCTGGGAAGGGGAGAGAGAGAGAGAGACAGCGTAAGATTGGTTTCGTCTTTAGTTGGGGTTTGAAATTGAAAATTACTCTCTATAAATTTACTCTCAACTTGGGGTCGGGGCTCATCATTTGGCCAAGATCAGAGATTGGAAATAGGGGCAAACCATTGGACAACAGGTAGATTATAGTTTGTATAGTAGAATGGTATTGGTATCGGTATCGAGTAGTAGAAAGATTGCTAATGCTAAATCATTATCATTCGAAAACCGCTGTTCAAAATACTTTCCCATAACGAAATATTACGAAGAAAATTCAAAATTCACTTGGCAAACAAAAGAGTTTAGTAATCAAATCGACAAAATTATAAAAATCAAATCAGTAAAATACAGTTATTTAGTTTTGGACTCTGTGCTAGCTCTCTCCCATTCCCAAGTTCAGGTAGGATTTCGTTTTTGAATAGTATACACAATAGTTAATTATATACACATGTACATACAAATGCATAAATTTTCATGTAACACAATTATTTTTATTTGCACTTAATCGGTAAACGGTAGTCTTCAGTCTTTATGCTTATGTTTCATATTTAGCTTTAGCATTCATTTCTCCAAGCGCTTTAAATCGCACTCAAATTCTTTGAACGAAAGTATTTTTGTGTGTGTATTTGTGTGAGCGTGTGGATGTCGCTGTGTATGTGTATGTGTATGTGTTTGTATGAATGCATGACATATGAATGAGCAGTAGCAGAGTAATAACATCAATAGTATCTTAAGTTGACCAAATTCGGAAGAATGAAATAATGATAATGATAGCAAAATCAATAACAAAAACACAAAACGGAAGGGACCAAGTTGAGCTCCTCGGCTCGGCTCATATGAACAGCCTGTTGCCCATAAAAAGTACAACCCCTTAATGAAGCATGATCTGGCGTATGATTTTATATGTTGCAGTGTTCTTTTTCTCTTAGTGCAGCTGAGTTGTGTACTCATATTATATTAAAATACATTACACTTAAAAAATAAGTCGCAAACTTGGTTTGTATATTTTCAAAGTTTAGGTGTGTTCATCTTTTAAATTTACTTTACGATTTATTTTTTAAGGTGCACTGTACATATGGTTTGTCGGACAGAGCCTTTTTAGTTTAGGATGTGAACTTACCCGAGTGCGACGATTGTGAATTGGGGGCGTCGTGTTCCGATGGTGTCGTAGTTCCAGAAATGTCCAGAGGCATCGATTGATTCACATTGCCAATGTCCACTTCGGGCTTCTGCATGTTGAGCATTCAAATATGAAAGAGTAAGAAGTTCAGTAAAATGCTTCCAAATGTATATATAGTTAACGTGACCAATTTCATTACAATTTGCATATGTATGTGTCCGTGAGCGTCATCCAGATCAGAGTCCTGTGGCTGTTGCTCTAGCTCAGTGCTCGCCGACTCTTTCAACAGCTTGGCAGTATGCATCGAGTGGCCCGAAAGACTGCCTAGTGCCGCTGTAGAGTTATTGCCCGCTCCACCGCCAAACGACATTTGACTCATTTGCGCGAGGCTGAGGCCAGCAGCGCTGCCAGCGGCGCTAGCTGCATCCAAGGAGCTGCTATGCTGCTCCTCCGAGTTATTTCGGTCACCAGAGCCTGCACAATACAATAAAGAGATAAATGTAAATTAGCTATATTCTTCAGCTTTTGAAATATTCACATTCTGGCCGACGATTCTTTACCCAAGTCACACTCACCGTTATTCGAAGATTTTCGCAAGCGCTTGCGCCGCGTAGCCGGCGAGGTGCCAGCACTTAGCGGGGATGGGGTTCGTCGCAGCTGATGGTGATGCGTTTGTGAACCCTGCGCTTGGCTGCCCTGCTGCTGTTGAGGTTGGTGATGATGATGGTGATGATGATGCTGTTGCTGCTGTTGTTGTTGTTGCTGCTGCTGTTGTTGTTGCTGTTGCTGCTGCTGTTGTTGTTGTTGCTGCTGCTGGTGCTGTTGTTGTTGCTGCTGCTGCTGTTGCTGCGCCTGCTGCTGCTGTTGCAGTTGTTGCTGTAGTTGCTGCTGATGATGCTGCTGAAACTGCTGCGCCTCACTGCTGCTCCAAAGCGAATCACCGGCACTACTACTGCCACTAGCCGCTCCTAAACTAGATGCAGCTACGCCAGCATTGGTGCCGACAACATTCGCGCCAGCTTGACCCAGCAGTTCCGTTGCCTCGCTGGACGATTTGCTGTCTGATTTGGTGAGGTTCGCCGGGTCTGTTGGCATTTCGGCCAGGCCCTTTATCTTGAGCATCTCGGCTGTTTTAAGTATGTGTGGCAGTTGCTCCTGCGACACATTCACCTCACCGTAGTACATAAAGTCCACCATCGTCTTGAGATCATCGTACTGCACGTCCTTCAGTATGACAATCGGGTGCTGACACGGATTCGTCGTAAATAGCGCCTTTTAAAGGTAATGGGAAAAAGATATATAGTTTTATTTTTTTCTGATATTTAGTTTTCTTCAAAAGCACAAACACTCACCTGAAAGTACGAACTGCACGCCGACAGCACTATTTTGTGGGCCTGCAGTTGACGACCCTCCGCGGCAAGCGTGACGTCCACCAGCGTCCCATTATGCAGCAGGGAGGAACAGACGGATATGAAGTTTGGCTGGTGATTGTTCCAGCGCAAGCAGAACTGCTGCACAGACATTGTCAGCGTCAGCGTTGGCGTCCACGCAAGCAACAACACCCGTTAGCGGTGATGTTGCCGCTGCCGCGTACTTTGTCTCGCGGCAGCAACAACAAGTTGTCGAAATACCAGCGAGATACCAGTAATGAATACCAAGACAAGTAAACCAACAATATCAATTCCAAAAAGCCAAATGACGAAAACACGCTGATAACAAAACTTTTTATCGCCTATTGATTTTTGTTCCTATTTTCTGTTCCGCTGTTATTGTTGTTGCCTTGTTATTTTTTGCTTTAATTAAAGTTTATGTACAATATTATTTTCTGGGCGCCTTTCAGCTCCGCTGTTGGTGTCTTCGTCACTGTTTGTTTTTGGATATACATATATATATATGTATAGGCGTATATATATATATGAACATTTACGTTTGGCGGCGGTTTCTATGCCGCACCGTTATACACATACACAGATGCACGCATCTTATGTACCGCTGAAATGGTAATGAATGCGAAATAAATAAATTATAAGTATGCGCACACATACGAATATTATATTTATTTGATAAGAGCAATATTCAAATTTGTTTGGATTAAATTCATCTTCTGCTTGGTTTAGTGTCAAGTTATCTCTTCTTGCTTACGCGCGCACTCTTTCGCTCTTTATGTATCACAGGCTGCGCCGCGCTCGCTCTGGCTGCTTACAACAAAAACAGCGTTGGCAACAACAAAATCTGTATATACATATGTATATATATATACATATATGTGTATGTATTATACAGTCGCGAATAGCGCACGCACACACATACACGTAAACATTCTTGCATATACATCACTGACAGATGCTAGGAAATTTAACAGAAAGTCTGTGTACTGTTTTTTGCCTTAAGTTTTATTTTTAATGAAAACGTAACGAAATCTAATATATAGGCTTCATGTCTGATGTGCGCTATAGGGAGACCTTGAATTTTCTTTGATTGTTATGACGTAATTAGCGCGTCTGACCCTCTGCCTCTGCCACAGGCACGACCACGACCGACGTCGACTAATCGCTGCTTCGTTTATTCATCGTATTGACATTTTCAGCAGCCTTTATTTAGGTATGTACATGCATACATATGTGCATATGTCGCGCGTTTTTTTTATAATTGTTTTCCCCATCTACATGTTTGCAGGCTTATTTAATTAGCAATTGACAAAGTTTTATGTTTCTCGTGGGTTAGGGTAGACGATTTTATTATTTCGCACAAAAGAAAACACGGCGAGAAGTAGAAAGTCCAAAAACAAAATGGCGCGCTTGTAGGAAAAATTGTTAGTTTGCAAAAGCTTTAAAAAGCATGTTTTACACGTATATGTTATAAATAACTTATGCATTACACATTTGCACTGTTGTTTTTCTACATTGTGCATAGTTTAGCTTTTTTTTAGCTTGCGTATAAATTAATTATGACAGAAATGCAGTTCTTACGTTTTACTTCTTTATTCTTTTATTGCGATATCAGACCTGACAATCAGGGTTGCTTAGCAGAACTGGAAAAAGCATTCAATGTATCTATCGATAGATTTAAATCAATTGTACTTATCGATGTTTCACTAATCGACATAATGAAATGGTTTTAAGCTGCACCAATGGGGAATAGTTATTAAATTATTTATCGAATTTTTTATAGATATTAAAAAATAACTCGAGTGGCCATTCTAAATTTAAAAATGAATTTGATGTTCAAGCTGTTGCGAGAGAATACCCCTACTGTGAGTGACACAAAATCTATCGCATAAGCTTGATATCGGTAAATTGCCAGTTACTATTGTGGCTTTTAGTGTTAGTAACGCCGTATATAGTCCGATAACAATACCAATAAAATACTAGTTATTTAAAATCGTAATTTGTTTTGCTAAATTTTGAGCAACAATTAATAAGCTTTTATTATGTTTAAGTATTCAATTTATTTTTTAAATTTGTAAATATTTTTACTCCGTTAAAATGATTAATGAATTGCAGCCAAATGATGTTAGACTAGCAATATTCTTTGGATAATTGAATTGTCTAATGCGAATGTAAGCAATTTGTTTTCATATTTAATGTAATGCAGTGATCATGGTAAAAATATACATACTGATAAATTAAATTATTACTTTCTGAATTCGAGACAATAGGCTTAGCTATATGTACATATGTATGTATGTATATATATATATATATATATATATATATATATATATATATATATGTATATGTATGTATGTATATATACATATGTATGTATATGTATGTAATTATAGTCTGAGCCATGCTAAAAAGATTATGTTGTTTAAGCTTAATAAAATAATGATTTGAAGCTATGAATAGGGCTGCTGCTATTCATGATGGGCACAGAGTTACGACCTTTGATAAACGGAATAAATATGCATTTTATTTAATACATATGACAAAGGCATAAAAATAAAGTATAGCTGCAATGGAACGCGGTCAGATTCATATTTAAGATGCATAAATTAATAATTCCGCATCGTAAAATTTTTTAATATGCATTTTGACGCTGCGGCTCTTGTGTTGTAGGTGTAGGTCGTCGATCCAGCGGTAGCTAATATAAAAGACACGTCCAATTCGTTGCGACATCAGTTTAACTGCAATAGAGATTGGAGTAGTATCTAAACCTTCAGCTAAAAAATGATCAGGACTGTACGTATTTATCCATAGTATAGATTCATTTTAAATTAAAAATTTATGATATTTCAGACCATTATCCTTGTTACGCTGTGCCTTGTTGCCAGCTGCCATGCTGTTGATGAATCGGATGCTGTGATTACCAAGTATAGATCAGAGATTAATCTGGATGGTAGCTACAGTTACGAATATGGCACTTCAAACAATATCCAGGGCCAGGAGACAGGCGTCGGCGGTTCCTATGCTGCAGGATCTGTGCAATATATTGCGCCCGACGGACAGCCCATACAACTGGAGTATACAGCTGATGAAAACGGATATCAGCCTAGGGGCAATCATTTGCCAACACCCCCACCAACTCCAGATTACATCTTGAGGGCATTGGAGTACATTGAGTCCCATCCTTTCACCAGAATTCAACTGAAGAAATAAGACTGTAAGAGAATTGTGTAGCACATCATGACACCTAGTTTAAGTTAGTAAATCAGAAATATATTGTTAATATTTTATCGTTCAATCAGCAAAGTTATAGATTACATAAGGCTGGAATAGTTTGTGCTTCTCTCTGTGCCAGATGCATAAACACAGCTAACTTTGTTGAAGGTGTTTTCATGCTGCCTTGGTAGTATTTTATTTCGAAAGAGTTTGTTGTAAGTTGAGCTGCTTCTTCCACCTAAGCGAGCTGTTTGATTTGAGCTTAATCAAATGTGAAACAACTTCAATTTGTGCATCTACAACAAATATATATGTATTTAGCTAGTTGCCATCATCAACAGCATCAGCATCGGCCATAGTATTGGGCAGTTTGCTTTTCAGCCGTTTACCAGTTTTTGATGTTAATGAGATTGAAAAGCCAGCGTGTTATACTTATTCAGTGTGAACGTTGGCTTTACATTTGCGTGTCTAGTAAACTTTGCTGTTTATCACGCAAATTGAGTTTAACGCAGGCAACAAAGTCTTTAAATGACTTTTGAATCATTTCAGATTGAAGTGAAACAAAGTTAGGGTACAGCTTAATATGCATATAGTGGTTTATAGTTAATGACAATTTGTTAAATTGACATTGAATTCGATACGAATTTCGATTTCGACTGGTGCTTCAATGTCGTGGAGGCCTAAAGAGAAGCTGTGCGAGCTCAAGAAGCGTTTCTTTTGTTTTAAAATTGGTAAAGCGGTTGATTTGATTATTCAGCTAAATATCGGTAATATTGTAGAGCACTTCTTTTACATATTATGCATACGTACAATATGTAGGCGTATAAATTTAAAAAGGTATATTTTCAATTCTGCGTCGCCCTGATTGTGAGCCTAGGATTTGCTCTTGTCGCTTATATCGAATTTGTTTAAAGTGTGTATTGGATTTTTAAATGCATTCAAAAGTATAATTTATGAAGCTCAAACCACAAGTTAATTAAAGTTTTATAAAATTCTTCATCTGTTCAAATAGTTTTAATCATTTTGATCCCCCGACTAACAAATTATGTATACAGACTAGTTTATTTATATATTGCAAGTATAGAGTGAACTCTAGAGCATTAATTTATGATATATTATTTCAGAATAATAATAATATTCAGTTTGCATAATTCAGATCACAATTGTTTATTTAAAAACACTTAAGAACACAATATAAAATTTTTCACATTGATATTATTGGGAATTATTTGGGAGCATTTAACCAAATTTCAAAAGACGGGGATTTATACGCTCCTCATATTGTGGGTGGGTACGGATGTATTCCAATGACCTAAGAATAGCCTCTGGGATTGGTGGTGGGGTGGGCAAATGCGAGCCCTGTGGCTGGTAACCATTCTCGTCAGCAATGTACGAAATCTGCACTAGTTGACCCTCGGGCGAAGTGTAAGAGTTTGCACCGCTGGCGCCCTGACCACCAACTCCTTGCTCCTGACCAGAGATTCCATTGGAGGTCTCATATGAGTAGCTGTAGCTACCATCAGGGTTTATATCGCTTCTGCTAACGCCGGTGGCGTAGGCATCATCCAATGGTCCTGCATAGGCGCAGGCAATCAAAGCCGAAACAACAAGGAGCTTAAATGTAAATAGTAATGTAGTTATATCCACGTATCCTGCGAAGGGATTATAGGCACTTACGAAGCGGAACATCTTTGCAGCTAGTGTCTGTCTTTAGGTGGTCGACTAAATGATGCGTTACTAGTAGAGTGCCAGCCAATTTATACTAAAAAAACGATGTCGGGCTCGATATTCTCATAAACTTGATCGCTTGTGCGCCGATGTTCAGGAAATTAATCTAAATAACAATAACAATAAAATTAACCAATAGCCCGAGTTAGCCAAAACCGGAGAATGTCTATGCGCATCAGCCAGCCAGCATTAGCAGTCGCAGCCGCAGCCACAGCCGCAGTCATCCGATGTGAGTGGGCTTACGCTCACCTGCCTGTTGAGCAGAGCCAATAGTAAATGCCGCATGCAGCGTAGTGTCAATGCCAAGCCAGTCTCTGGCCCACTGCCGAAGGGGAGCGAAGCGGAGGCCTCACCCGACACACCCAAAAATGTATTTCAAGAAATTCATGTATGGAAGCATGTATGCGTGTATCGCTATAAATATTTCGCATAATTTATGGTTCCACTGCTACAGTTTGTCTAGCTTGATCAGACTTTTTTTTTCGTCATTTCAATTTTCATCCGTCCGGTTTTTTTTTGGTCAGAAATAACTAACACATTTGGTGGGGAGAGGCGCTAAATGTGCGCGCTTAACAAATTGGATTATAACATTCAGATAATTTAATGATCAAGATGTGATGTCAAAACAGGATTTTCTTCTGCCCAGGTGTCAGTCGGGTCTAAATACACTCTTAACTCAACTCAAACATGACCAGCGGCGGCCACTTCATGGATATGCAGATCTATCTAATTTTATAGGTTGACTTACTGCTGTATGCTTCGAATTTGGTCAAAATGAGTATAGGTCTGGGTTGAAACATAGAAAGAAACAAGTCCATTTTTGTTTTTATAGAGTTCTTCATCTGCTCAAATGTATTGAATTTTTTGACTAAAATATTATTGATACATTTATTTATGTATATGTAGATGTTTATATATATTTTTAAGAATAGATTGCCTTCTAAAGTTTTTAATTAAGATTTAGTCAAATTTAACTGTTAGTATAATTTTTCCATTAAAAAATATAAATAAAAATAAATTTTATAAACGTATTTAAAAGAAGCATTGGAGTAATTATTGAAATTGGTGGTAGAGTGGGTAAATTCCAGCCTTGTGGCAGGTATCCATTCTCATCGACAACATATTTAATCTGTATTAGTTCACAATCTGGAGAAGTGTATGAGTAACTATCAGTGACACGCTGACCACCAAACTCCCTGCTCCTCACCAGAGATTCCATTGGAAGTACCACATTAGTAACTGTAGCTACCATCAGGGCTGATATCGCTTGTGATATCGCCGGTTGCGTAGGCATCATCCAATGGTCCTGCATAGGCGCAGGCAATCAAAGCCGAAACAACAAGGAGCTGCAATGAAAATTGGAAAGTAGTAATATCCACTATATCCAGCGATTCGGTGTTAGGTACTTACAAAGCGGAACATCTTTGGGAATTGTGTATGTCTTTGGGTGGAAGACTAAATTATACCGTACTGGTAGATTCCAAGTTAATTTGTACTAAAATTGCGGTATAAATAAAGCAATCAAGCAAGCGTTCTTAGTTCTATTGAAAATATGCATTTGACTTTTAACATTCAAATGATGGACGTATAAAACAAGTTTGTGCTTCCTGCTTATGCGGGCTGCTATAAACAGTTACCTCATCAATTTAATGGCTATAAGAAAACTATTTCAAGCATAAGACTATTCTTATTTACAATGTGTTGAAATTTGCATGGAAATTAAGTCAGTTTTATGAGCCGATTTTATTTGACAACCAAAAAAGGTATTCTGAAGATACCCAACTTGGAACCCTTAATTAGCAAAATATATAGTTGACTAGAAGAACATACATATGTATATGTACATATGCATGCGTTAGAAGATATGGTTAGGGATATGTTATGTTATATTATTTATTTTTCCAGCAGCTCAAATATAAGCTCAAACAACGTTGGCTTTCTACGCGAACATTATAAGAATAAACAATGAAGAAATTACTATAAAATGATGTTATGGTTTAAGCACTTAGAAGCGCACATGACCCTGTCGCTGCTCCTGTGGCGGATGAGTGCGAATGTATTCCAGGGATCTCAGTATGGCAGCTGGAACTGGTGGGGGTGTGGGCAGATGAGCTCCTTGCGGATGGAAACCATTCTCATCTGCAGTGTAGGTCAGTTGGATCAACTCGCCGCTGGGATCGTAGTACGCCGATGAGCCGCTCGCATAGTGGCCACCCACGCCCTGCTCCTGCTGGGCTATGCCATTGGAGGTCTGGTAGCGATACTCATAGCTGCCATCCTCCTTGAGGTCGCTCTTGAGCTCACGTATTTCGGCGGTGGCATCAAACGAATCTGGACGGGCCTGGGCAACGGCTAAGAGGGCTACGGTAAAGATGAACTAAACCAAAGAGAAGATGGTCTGTTAAAATAGCTACTTCAATTGCTGAGTGAGCTAATAAACTCACGAATTTCATGTTGATCTCTGTGCTGGTTGTCACTGTACAGACGATGTGAGAATGAATGCTGCTGCAATGAAGTACCAGTCCATTTATAGTCGGTTTGCCAATTACCTGGCAAGCCCAAGCGACGACAAGTTTTATGGATTTTAGCATTGAACCTGAACTGCTGAAAACACATATGTATATTGCCATACTCATTGTCGGCCCTGCTGCGCACTCACACATTCACATTCACATTCACAGACAGACAAATGCAAGCATGTTGCTCAATTTTAGGAAGTACGCTCATAAATTTGTATAAATTGTCTGCTCATGTGGCCTTTGCTTCAATTTCTGCTGGTTAGCCATGTTCTTCTGTTTTGATGGTCCGACAAATCTAATATTTATTATATTATATAATTTTCACATCTTTCAAGTTTAATATACATTTTTATCTCTGCATATGACAAACTTTTTATTTTTGTTTCGAAATAGTCTAAAAGGACCTTTTTTTAAGGCATCAGGAAAGTCCAAGCACAATAAATCATAAGCAAAAAAAAAAAAAAGTTGATTATAAATGATAAAAACTACTTAAAATTTCGATTAAATATTAGCGCATTCATTTATTATAAAATCACAAAAAGCGTTCCTCAAAAAAACACAGCCGGGAACGACCTTGCCACAGCATGTGCTGACTTTTTGCTTCTCTTGATTTCTTATTTTCTTTTTTCTTTGTTTTTTTTTTTTTTCTTTCCAATATTGCGCATACAACAGGGATGGGATATTTGAAGGTATCTTCTGATGATATTCCATTGCAGATGCTGCAATTGCACTTCGTGGCTCACGAACGTTCAGTCACGAGTAGTTCGTACAGCATCGTGACCTAATTTTAATCAGTCTATGCTAATTTTTAGCATCTAATTTGAGCATTGCCGGTTTCGGTATTTGTTAGCAAGATTTGTAAATGAATAATTAAATATATTAATTGAGCATAAATTTCAATTCATTATATAACTCATTTCCTTTAGCTAGAAAAATGATAAAAATAAAATTCATATTTTAATTAAGATAGGTTGGAATGCTTAAATCAAAAGTGTTCCCGACTACTATTTATTCTAATTGTTATTATTGTAAATTTATTTTAATTTACACTTTCTAAAGCGTGTAAGACATGCTTAAATGACGGCTCCCTAATATTAATCGAATAAAGAAAACATGTTCTTACTACTATAGCTACCGTAATTGATGTATTCATACATTATCACAGACGAAGGAACGGACTAGCTCATACGTCTAGATCAATTGAGCTTATTGCTGTGATTCACAATAAATATACTTTATAGATCGAGCATGCCGCCTGACCCATAGATGTTTTAGCAAAGGCCTTCTTCCTGAATTCCCATTTGAAATGGCTTTGGAACAGAAGATTTTACCTTAAAATGTGCACACATAGTTGAAATTACTCAAGATAAGTGCATAGCTAATTAGGCAGCCCATAATATCAAAGGAAGCTATTCAGGCCACAGTAGTTTAAATCAGATACCAGTTACCAATATTGGCGTGAGTCAGTGGTGCATCACTAGCGCGAATGGGCCAAGCAAAAGCAAAGTAACAAAATAAGCACCAGCTACATGCTGTTCCATTTATAAGATTTGTGAATGCTTTTTATAAATACTCGTATTCGTGCATGGGCGAGAGGTAGACGCAGAGTCTGGGCTGCGCTGGACTTAAGGGCAACATAATCTTCTTTCTTTATACGTATACATATTTTTGCCTTTTTGTTTTTTCGCCTGCTGACGGAACCGGCTGCTGGAGCCCAATTGAACGGGTGCTGTCTGCCGCTTGGCTGAGTTTAAATGAAAGAAAAACTTGTTACGATTCTCAGGCACTTCCTTGCGCCGCTCGATGCTGCCTAAGTGGCTTCCGCTGGACCCGGACCGGATCGGGTCAGCTGGAACCATCAACAATTGGTCGTTGGGCGCATTAAACTCATATGAAGAGCGCCACTTGATGTACGTTCAACAAGCCAAGTCGTCTAAAAATAATTGACCTAAATATTGTGGCAGCGACAAGTCTGTCTCAAGGTCAGGGCTAGAGTACATCAAGCTTTCGCATTGCCTTTTATAAAATGCCCAACATTCGATACTTGTCCCTATTTGGTCCCACATCGAGTAGATGATGATGAGCATCATAAAAGTCTATGATCGTGCATATAGTTATCATGGCTTGTCATTTGAATATTTATTCGAATTTTATATTTTCACGTTTTATTTTAATGCTCCACATTTGATCAGTTGATGAATGAATTAAAATCTAAATTATGGTTATTCATTAGCTCAGTCCCATTGTCGGCATGCAGCTGTCAAGCGACTTATCGTAGCTATGGCTGATATAACTTTATCTGTTGTCGACGACAGCTTTCACAGGGGTATATGCGACTGCGTGGGCTTATATGGCATAGTAACCCACTCACAATGTCAACTACTTTCAAAAAAAAAGAAAAAGACATTCTAACACTGACCTTGGACTCTTAATTTACCAAAGCTTTTGCCACTAATTGTTACTTTTTGTTTTATTTTTTATTATTTGTTTGTTTACAAATCCAGCAAGTCGCACCTTTCACCTGTGTCTTTCTTTTCAAAAGCTGTTTTTTTTTTCAAGTAAGTGTTCAATTCAATCAATGGGGACCTAAGTTTTGGAGTGACGGTAAACATATGTTAGCGATTGGGTGGGGTCGAGTCGACTGAGTGTAAAAGTATGAGTCACATACATAATAGTGAGGGTTGAACTTAATTATTTAACTTTAATCAGTTGTTATATAATTGAAATAAGCGTATCTTAAAAATAAGGCCTGGTCTGAGCCTCTCTTGACTTAAAGCAACCAATCAATACTAATACGCATTGTGTATCAAAGCAGACAAAAGCATAGTCTTTAAACAATTTTACTTGCCCATTTTACAATCAATCGGTGCCTGATTCGATATTCTCATAGTGGGAGCGATTTGCATAATCAATTCTTCTTCTATGACTATTTTTAGTGAACAAAATTTGTAAGCATAGAAACCATAAAAAAATAAAATAAAAAATTTGCACTGAAAAAAAAAAAAAATTGAAAATATTAATATTAATTAATTCATTTCATGGGCCGAGCAACCAAATTTGTGAATTAATTAAAAGCTAATGCCAACATTAAATGTAGTTAGATTCAAGATGCACGCGTTACGGAACTATCTGCTCAGATCAGGTTTCGGTCTGTGCATTAGTAAGTATCATAACAAATTGTCGAGATAATTTAATAGAGCAAAGCTCATCTCCAAATTCGAGGTTGAGTCACAGCAGCAAATTGGGCAACATATGTATTCGCTGTGCTTTCGCCTAGAGTGTCGAGATTTACATATGAGTGTGAGTTGAGTTGAGTTGAGTTAAAGCAACTGTAATTAATGAATTAACACCAACACTTAATTATTTTAATAGCCGCAGCGAAGCGCAGAGCGCGTACCTGCCGAGTTTTTTGAACCCCGGGCGTCGTTTTGCCTAATCGCCGTTCAAGTCAAGAAGTGTGTGTGTGCGTGCGTGTGTGTGTGCGTGTGTGTGTGTGTGCCCGGCAGCTGAGTGTTGCGTACAATTTGAGGGTTTCAATATTAATTTCGGTTTTTGGTTTCATTTTCGTTCGTCCGAGCAAGAGAAAAAGTGAATGAAAACGACTGTTGATTAGTTTAAGCCCATAGCGCCATGGCGTGCTGTGATAATTGGAAATGCAGAAGCTTGTTGCTTGTGGCTGGGATATGGATGAGCCGTTGATGGCCCTTAGCCTCATAATTCCATAATCATTATCAACGGTTAATGGCTGCATACTCACACACACACACACACACTTAATTATTTTACAGGCAGACCTTTCCCCACTTTCGTTGTGCTGCAGTAAAAGTTGAGGGTATATAAAACTCAGTTCAAGCCATAGTTAGACATCAAACATAGTTAAGCTCTTAGGCTTTAAACAACAATAAACCCCAAAACCCCCATAGAACTCCAAGCCAGGCAAAAATGTTCAAAATCGTAAGTTGTTCGAGTTGACGGAATACCAAGTGGATAACAATGTCAATAATGTCTGCATTTTCTTTGCCATTTGCAGCAACTCGTCGCACTTGCCGCTGTCATCTTTGTGGGCGCCGTGCAGTCTGCGCCATCGGATTCGGCCGATGCGCACGCTGAGATTCGCAGCTATGTGAACGAACTGAAGCAGGACGACAACAGCTACAAGTATCAGTTCGAGACGAGCAATGGCATCGCGCAGCAGGAGCAGGGTGTAGGCGGATATTATGCCAGCGGCTCATCGCAGTACTATACACCGGAGGGCCAACTGATCCAATTGACGTATACGGCTGATGAGAATGGATTCCAACCGCAGGGTGAACATCTGCCCACACCCCATCCCATTCCGGAGGCCATTATCAAGTCACTGGAATGGAATCGCGACCATCCAGAGGAGGACAACGAGGGACAATACAATCATGGCCATGGCGGCAATGGCTATGGCGAGCAGGCCAATCAATTTCTGCAGGCGCCGGCATCTGGTCTGCCATACGAGAAGAAGATTTAAATTACTTCACTGAGCAGCCACTGCAGCAGAAGCAGCAGCAGTGGCAGCAGTAGGAGCAGCAGGAGCAGCAGCTGCTGTTGCTCTTGTGGTGGCCTTTTGCCCCCGCGTTAGCTTGTTCGTTCATCTTGTAGTTTAAGTCCAGCCAACTCCGCCTTCAGCTCTCCGCCTCAGCTTGTGTGCTCATTCATGTTCGTGTTTTTGCATATGCTTATTGCATGGCCGAGCCAACAAACATGAGCAAACAATCAGCAACAACAGCATTGGCTCAGCATAGTTGACTCCGCTGCTGAACCTGCGGCAGATGCTGATGCTCGAGCTGAAGCTGAAGCTGAAGCTGGAGCAGGAGCTGGCACTGGAGCCAAGGGATGCCGACGCCAACGCATATACCCTCACATGCATACTGCTCATACACATACGCACTGTACATACATATATACATTCATATATATATCTATATAGACACCCACACTCACACATTCAGCTGTCCGCTCCTGGGCGCTGTGTCCTTTGTCGGCTCGCTGACGTTGACATTTATTGCCAGAGATAATAATAATGTAATAAAAAGAAAAAAATACAATTTAATATTGTTGTTTATACTATGTACAAATGGCGTTGCTTTTACCCAACTACCTCGGCATACCGTGGCCATATGGCTGCCAACACTACACACCCACAGCCCGCCCACAGCAAAAGCAACAGCAACAGCAGTAGCAGCAGCAGCAGCTGGTGGTATCATAAATCCTCCGTTTACAAGGGGCTTTAACTTTAGGTGTGTTTCGAGCGACCCATCTGCATTTGCATCAGTTTTGGTCAAATTAAATTAAACATTAATAAATTCGTAAGCTATTGTTATTATTGTTGTTGTTGTTGTTGAGGTTGCTGTGCTTATGCTAATTTGTGTAGAGCTACATTTGAGTGGATTGACGCATTTCGATTAATGTTGCAACATTCACCTTGCAACTGCGGTTCGTTCATCTCGACGTTTTAATTAACATACTTATTTATGTGGCTGTTGGTTGCTCTGTTGTTGTCTCTTATTTGATACGCTACGTTCGAGATTTGGGTCGACAACAGCAACAACAACAAAAAAAGAGTATACCGATGCCTTAAACTTGCGAACCAACTCGGAGATAGCAAAGGAACATGAAATTTATACAAGATTTACCAGAAAGTAGATTTTTGTTTAAATTATTTGAAGACAACCTCGGAGTATTTTCCAAAATTAACTTAAATAATGATGCATGTTAATAGAGTTTTAGTTAGTGTATCATCAAGTCGATGTATACGCATGTTGCTATGTTACTAGGTATATCTTCAAAGTGGGTTACTCGGAATTATAAATTTGCATATTAAGTGATTATTGTTAATATTAAAATCTTATATCATCGAATACTATATATAGTTGAGGGCATGGACGCAGAGCTCACATCACAACTGACGTCCAAAGACTGCACCAGCAACACAATGTACAGGCTTGTAAGTATACCGATCAATGTGTTTTGGAATATCCGTTTGAATTCAGATTTGTTTTGCTAATAGCTCCTCCTTGCTGCACTTTTGGCCTGCGCCGCCGCTGCTCCACGTCCAGGAGATGAAGTTCAGATTACCAGATTCGACACACGGGCCGATACGGACGGTTCCTTCAGCCATGCCATTGAGACGAGCGATGGTACGGTAGTCACGCAGGAAGGCGTGGGCTCACAATATGCAAAGGGATATTTTGCTTGGACGTCACCCGAAGGTATTCCAGTTCAACTGAGCTATATCGCCGATGAAAATGGCTACCAGCCCCAGTCAGATCTGCTGCCCACTCCACCCCCCATCCCCGACTACATTCTGAGGTCGATTCAATACATCCAGGAGCATCCCACGCCCGAGGAGTTGGCCGATCGTGAAGTGCGCGCACGCCAAATTTAAGCGAGTCATCAATTACAGCTCGACTTCATCCCTACTACATAAGTCCAAGATGTACAAATAAACTATTGCATATAATCGAGAAGTTTAGTGTTAAGACGACACTAATTAAAGTGTTTTCGTGCTAATTCATTGCCAGTTGCACAATACTTAATTACTGTGCTAATAACAGACGACAAACCAGACAGAACAGCTCACAGACAAAGCCTAACCTTGTGCGTTGCTAACAAAGAGCATTCCAGCTCCAGCACTGTGAAACCTGAGATACAGAAAATTATTTCTTTACTGTCGAAAAATAGTTCTTATAGTCAGAGACTACTGTACTTAATGTGCGGGCACTTGCATCGAATTGGCGAGAATATGAGTTCAAGTTGAGCTTCAGCTTGGCTGCTAGCTTTTGAAGCTGTTTGAGAAAATTGAAATTCATTAAGAGCCCGAGAGGAAACTGTGCACACGCGAAGATACACACATACGCACAGACACACACACAGACAATGCACGCAACGAGTTGTGGCAATGGGAATACGTTAGCAGGCTCCCCATATCAATTAGGCATGCTCTGTGGCGGATATGAGTAGTTAATTAAAAAGATTAAGGCGCATGAGGAAATTAAGTATGTGCGAGCATGTTATATTATACATATATAAATATAAAATAGGTGTGGATATTCTTTACAATTTGTATAAACACTCCTGAATACATTAAGTATACATATATATATATATATATATATATATATATATATATATATATATATATATATATATATATATATATATATATATATATATATATATAAATGCATATATATATTTACATGCGTGTTGTAATTAAGTCAAACATTGGCTTGATTTTGTTTTTTGCATAAATATTTTTATCGCTTGCCCACACTTATTCAAATGTCTGTCCAGAGCGCCGGAAACGAAAGGTAAACACAATCGCTCTTTAAATGATTCGAATGCCTCCTGCCACTCCCCCCAGCCCCAGCCCTACACAGGTGCTCGCGCTTGAGTGCTGATGCTGCCGTTTGTCGTTTGTCGCTTGTCGTTTGTCGTTTGACTCCCTGACAAAACAAAGTCTGCTGTGTAATCAAAAACTTCTATTTAACATTTTATTTTATTTTCAACTTGATGATAAATGTTTTGTGGAAATGTGGGTCCTATCTGGACGACAAAAGCATTCCTAATTTCCAATGCTAGGCTGTGTGAGAGTATTTGTTATCCATATCGCTAGGGCAGGATATGAATACATTTCAAAATAGACATGCTGTGCTCAGTTGACGTCCGTTGTTATTTTAACATGCGCATGTATTCAATATTTTAATTTTTTGTTGTATTTTTTTATTTATGTATTTCTTATTCTAACATAGTTCAATTTATGCTTTTATTCATCAACAGCTGTCAAAATAAACATGTGTTTTTTTTTTTGTTGGTTATGGTTGATTGTATAAAACACTTTAAAATTTAACTAAAGTATTTTCGCCAACTGGTTTTTGCACAGAATTTCATTTAAATTAAGCATGAATCAATAACCTAAGAAAACCAGTTTTCAGTCAAAGAAATGACCAAACAGAAAACTAAAAATGCTCAACTGAAATTTGATTTAAATAGAAAATAGCCAACGAAATTGAAAGCCCCCACGAAAGTCACCAATGACAATCAGGTGCTGGATGAGACAGAAGTATATTGAATGCCCAACAATATGTGTATTATACTATCAAGTTTAACAGTTGTTGCTCTTGTTCCTCTATGGTCGACATCAAGCGCATAAAATTCCAGCATTTAGCACCAGCAACAGAACCGCAGTTAAACAAAGAGACAGTAGTCACTGAGCTGGGTAGCTGGGTAGCTGCTTGGCTGTGTGGCTGTGTGGCTGTGTTAAGCCTTTGGGGGGCTATTGTAATGCAAACAGATCTCTTGCGCTCTCTGAAGTGGCCACCATTTGTATTTGCCAACATGGTGTATGGATGCCCAAATGTTCATATTCAAAAAATAGCTTTGTTTTGTCACTGTTCGCTCGATTCCAGTGTGGTCGGTCCTGGTTACGGTTTAGGGTATGGTTCTATACGGCTAATAGCACGTGTCACGTAGCCTGAAAAATATGCGAGTGAGTGCCCGAAAATAATACGGCACACAAACACTACTCGGAAGTGGATAGAAAAAATGGTAGGCAAAGCACAAGCATTTCAATTAAGCTAAAAGTGGATATAGGAGGTGACGGGGACGGGGACGGGGACGGGGACGGGGACGGGGACGGGGACGGGGACGAAGACGACAATGACATGCTAAAGGGTTCTAGGGTAAAAGGGTGTTTTTCATTTTTTCTTCTTTATTACTCGGGCACTCGAGCCGTAATCTTTAGCATTTCATTTGAAATGAAATTTCGGAAACGCTTAAAGTAGCTGGACATAAGGCTTGAATGGGAAAACTGTTTGTGACGTTCAGCCCCATCACATTTCATTTGGGATGCAATTTTTCTAGCTGTTGAGTCGAGCAATGCGCTGGCTATATTAATAACAATAGCTGCTGCCACAGCAGCTGGAGGCGGTGACAGCCAATGCAGTGCAAGGGCGATCAAATGAAAAATAATCTCAAACAATAATTGCTATAGAAAAGTTTTTGGCTAGCCCAGTCAAGCCAAACCAAGGCGGGCAGTCGATAGCTGTCCCTGTCGACAGTAAAATAGCAGCGCAGACAAACGAAACCAATTTATTTTAAAAGTAAAAATCAATAGCCAAGAACCAACAGTCGAATGTTCACTCTCCGAACGTCTCACCATTAAAAAGTTGAGTTGTAGTGGGCCGACACCACCAAAAAAAGTGTAAGCCGACAGCCACATGTGAGTGCGAAGCGGACTGAAGATGCCGCTTAGTCGACACCTGCCCATTTCAGTGGTGCGCTGAAGAGTCATTGCGTTTCTTTGTTGTCCGCAGTCGCCGGGCGCGCTATTACATTTAACAACTCAACAATATAGATCCTTGATGCTACCAAATGCATTTGACATGCCGTGAAATTCAATAACTGACAGTGGTCGGACAGTGTTTGCTCCTCTGGCTATCGGATTTCTCTTGTGCTGCGTGAGTGTGCGTGTGTGGTTGTTATTGTTATTTGTTTCATTTACTCAGCAGAGAGCATTTACTGAATGGCATCTACTATTTGATTGCTCGCCTTCGCTGATGTTAAATTATAAATGAGACCAAGCGCATTCTGGCAACATACTATTCGTATATACCTTTAGGTGAATACAACAGCTGCTATGCGATACTGCAATAAAAGTTGGTCCAAAATTGAACATTATTTTTCTTTGTTGTCGCCGGCGCATTTCCATATTTAATGCACAATGGAGGACACACACACACACACACACACATACACACACAGATGCACGGATATAAAAAACTTCTTGTGCATATCCATTGGCTTCGTAGCTAGCATTTAACAGCTACTTAACAGTCGCTGTTAAGCTTAACAGCGTGCAGGAAACGCGCCTTTTAACGGTACATCATGGCGCTCGTGGCGCTCAGTTCGCGTTCGTTGGCTGCTCGTGGCAGGCATTTAGTCGCATCGTCGACATTTCCTTCGTCCACGTCCGGAACCACGTCCTTTGTGTACGTAAATATTTATGTTTGATAAGCTCATGTGAGTCCTGTTTGGCTATCTGTATCATTGTGTATATTTTTGGCGCTTTTGTGTGTGTGTGTGTGCCGGAGTGTATGTGTGTGTGTGTGTGTGTGTGTGTGAGGGTGTGAAACTACATTAAAAAGTTCACACACAAATTGCATTATATCCGAGCTGCGATATATTGGCGCGCTTTTTTGTGTGTTGCTTTTGTTGTTGCTGTTGTTGTTGCTTACGCTGGCAACTCGAAATGCTTTGGGGCCAGGCCACAGAGAACATAAAGTATGTACATATATGAGCATTATAAATGTCTGTGTGTGTGCATACATTTTTTACTTACTTTAAATAAGTTTAAGACATTATCCGCTATTGTTGTGCAGTTCGCTTGGCAGGCTGAAGGATATGCGTACGTCGATATATACATACGTTACATTATGTGACCGGCTGCTTGCATGTGATCGTCGTTTATTAAAGCTAGTTAGAAAACTCTATTCTGGGTGCCCGAATAAGAGACACCGTAAGCCGCAAACGATCTAGGTTTTTATTATACGCAGTGTTTCTTCAAATGAAAAATGTGTCAACTAAATAAATTTCGACTACAAATATATTTTTCCGTGTTATTTGAGCTCGCACCTTCACAATAAAATAGCAATGTTAAAAGGAGTTATTAATTTGTTTTAACAACACCTTTATATCTTGATTTTTCATTTTCAATGGGTTTATTATTTACAAATAGCAATCGAAGGAAAGAAATTATCTTGTATATAAATAGTTGAACTTTTCACATTCGTTTATTTAAAAACACTCAATTACACAATATTAAAGCATTCAGATTCATGCTAGTTGGAAATATTTGTGAACGATTAACATTTAACCTGAAATCCCTTTGATAGTTCTTATGTTAAACTCAGTTGTATTATGGTCGGAAGACGCACTGGCGACACAGGCGAAGGTCACTAAAGTATGTGGTGGGGCCGTTATATTCAAGTCTTTTGGCGGCTGTCCATTCTTATCGGGACGATATGTATTCTCGATCCGTTTACCCTCTGGAGAAGTGTAAGAGTATGTACAAATGCCAACTCCGTGCTCCTGAGCAGAGATTCCATTGGAGGTACGATTTGAGTAACTGTAGCTATCATCAGGGCTGATATCGCTTGTGATATCGTCGGTTGCGTATTCATCATCCAACGGTATGGTATATGCATAGAAAATCAAAGCCGAAGCAACAAGTAGCTGAAATTTATATATGTTAATATAGGTTATTGCAACAGATCGCGCGTTTCGCTCTTCGACACTTACTAATCGGAACATCTTTCCTGGTTGTGTCTGTCTTCAGCTGGAAGACTGAATGAAACCCTAATGATATTTTGCACGCTTATTTATACTAAAAATACGATGCCTAATTCAATACTCTCATAAAGTGGATCACTTCAAAACACCTTTTACGTTCATGTTCTGAAATCTGATTTAAGCAATAATAATAGAGAAAGCAATTTTCGGCATATGAGCATATTTAAATTTAATATGATTACTTTTATTCGGCGTTGTATATAATTTGTTAGCACAGAAGTTAAAAAAAAATATCATTGCAATTTTGAGAAAGCTATTTCATAATATGTATGAACTCTAGTCGCTGTGCCCGATTAGGAGATACCCTGTTGTTTTTTTTTTACTAAAACAGAAAAGGTGTTAATTTATAAAAATGTTCTAGAAAAAACAAATTTTTAGGCATTAGAACTCGCACCTTCACAAAAAAAGTGCATCTTTGTCAAAAAAAAAAAAAAAACTCAGCTTATGTAGCGGCTGATCATTTAAGCACAATTCAACCGCAATTATGAGCTTAGAATGAAATTTTCCATTAAAATTCTTGACAGTTTTGGTTAGCTTTTGAGGGGCCACTTCAGGTCGATTGCTCGGCTTTGGGAGCTTTAACACCTGGCTTGGCCCGAGGAGACGGCAAATTAGTTGAAAGCACGGTGATTTACAGCAAGTTTAGACGCATTAAGGCATTATCCCCGGGCCACATCCTGATGCTGATGCTGATGGTAATGCTGAAGCCACAGCCCAAGTTGGGTTGTGATGCCAGATTGGTAATGTGATTTTTGGAGCACTTTTGTTCACGCCCGGCGACACATGTTGTGGTTCACACACACACACACACACACACACACACACACACACACACACACACACACACACACACACTCGAACGCGCACATAAACTTGAGGGTCTACCATGCCCGTGGGCGGTATTTACATGTCCCGACCCCGTTCAGGCTGAAACGCTTAGCTTGGCTGCCAAGTTTGTGCAGCAACTTTCCTGTCGAGAAATTTACACACAAGTGTGGGTGTGGGTGTGGGTGTATGTGTGTGCATGTATGTGACTCTATTTAAATGCCCCTTACTAATAATGTCCTTAAATTATACAGCTGGACACCTAACTTTAGTGGCCCCAAGCCAATTTAATCGATATGTATGTGGGGAGACGCCAGCAGTTAGTTGACGGCAGGACATACATAGTTATATGTAAATATTTGATGGGCCCTTGGGCTAGCTAGCCGTGACTTGGCTGCCATTCACGACACGCTTGATCTGCAGCTCAGTCAGTCAGTCACAATTTGAGGCTTTGGGCCTTTCCACTGCAAAGCGCACAGTGGACAGTTCTGGCCATTACGATGATGACGGGCGTGTCGGCTCAGTTCCGTTCTCTAGCACGGCTACCCCTATTAAATCTAAGCGCCTCCAATCCATCTGAATCAGCACAAGAGTGGAAATGTGCTGGTCAAGTACCGTTGCGGCGACAATTAATTAAAACTAATTGAGTTTTGGCCAATACGCTAGCACTGACCGTCGAATGACTACCCGACTACTGGACTACCCGACTGTCCGAGTGTCCGTGCGCCTGTCCAGCTCAGCGGCTGACTGGCTGACTAATTGACTGCAAGCTGGCAGCTTGAGGTTGAGCCTCGCCTGCTTTTGCAATAAATTGTCATTTCATTAGTTTCCATTACGCGCCAAGCTACCCACGCAGTGGCGGGCGGTGCGTTATTAATGAAATAGGCGCCTGTTTACCTGCTGCTGTTGTGTTGTGCTCTCCGCTTGATAATTTTCACTTTTATTGGCATTTAATTAATGCGAAATTGTTTCAGATTATGAATACTCGTCGGCATCTCTGGCGAGGCAATTAATTTGATTACAAAACGTTTAACGGCCTCTGCATGCTAATGAGATTTTTGAAGCCAATGCTTAGTTATCATGCTGATGCCGAGATATTGCAGTGTCACACGAGTATTTGCTTGCTCAGCGCCAATAGAAGGAACGTCAGTCAGTTAGCTAATCAGCCAGCCAGTCAGTCACTCAGTCACTCAGTCAGCCAGTCAGGCCTGGGGGGTGGGACATGCTAAGCGTTACAGTTGCGCCTGCTGCTTTGTGTGCTGGCTGCTTTCTCATTTCAATTGTCAAGTGATGCTATCAAGTCGAGCTTGTTGCCTGTCTTTTATCCCGTTAGCGTTTGCCTGATATTGGCTTGTATGCACGGCAATTGTCTGCTCTACAGGTATGTGCCTGTCCCTGTGTCTGTGTGTGTCTGTATCTGTGTGTATATACCAAAGGCTATTCAACACGCTTTCACAGCAAACACTTGCATTCATCAGTTACCGTGTTCAGTTCATTGACTGACTTTGTATTTCAACCACACTTTTGTATCCTCGCACAATGCACATCATGTTAGTATGTGTGTATGTGTGTGTGCATGTGTGTGTGTGTGTGTGTTTCCTAGCGAATTCCAGTACACAAATATTGACACGGTCCAAAGACATACACAAACAAACACACACACACACATACAGACAGACACTGTCGCCCCTCATCACTCACTCACTGTTATTGACGGTTATTGGTTATTGATATGAAATCTGATTATCTTTTGCTTTCTCCGCTTTTATGCAAGTTAGCGTATGTCTTATTTGCATGTGCAGCCAACTGTGGCAGCTAAAAGCAGAAACTCCAATATAGTAATCCGCATTCAAAATAACTCGCAAATGAAGGACATGTGGAATATCTGCCATAAGGATTTCTATCACATCTAATCCTTCTAATGTCTGTTATACATATTTGTAATCAATCGTCATATTGTATCTAGTTTGATCTCAGAGATTATAACATCAAACAGCTGTGCATAATTATTATGAATTAAAAATATACCATAAGTTAGTCCCTATAGTCTTATATAACGTTCAATACATTAAGTCCTTCTGTGAGCAGTGCACATTTCATTGAACTCGTAAGCGTTGACTAACGCACGAGAATCTGCTTATTGGGGTAGCAATTTGAGCTCAGCTTACACACATCTAGCCGTCAGGGCTTGTCAGCTCTCTGGCTATCTGGCAACCTGCAAGCTATTAATGTCAAGAGCACAATCTGGGATTTGCGGCATTTGAGTGAAGCCGCAGCGGCGACCACAGACCGTGGGCGGCAGTCAAAGGCCACCACGACATTTAAGCCCACCCGAGGAGCCGTATACAGTCATTGGCTTTTAGATATTATGTAGATGCTTTATTTTCATAATTGTCAACATCTTAGCATTTCATTAAAGAGGCCTCTCGGGGTCTTAACCTTGTCAGCGGGCACGTCGCTAGGATGGCATGAGCCGGGGAGTTTGTGGTGGCAGCAAATGATTTGATAATCATACAAAATGATTTTAAAATCAACAGCTTATTTGCCAGAGATGCCAAAGACATGCGAATGCTTGACTTAGGCGCCATCTCGTACCATTTCTTAATTGTGTGTACATACGGGTCTGTGTGTTGCTAGATATTTTTATGACTGCAAGCTGAAAGCAGAGATTGAGAGAGAGGGGGGAGAGAGAGAGAGAGAGAGAGAGAGAGAGAGACAGAGACTATAACTTGACTTTTGTTTTGTTTGCTTAACTTCATGTCAAGTTAAGCACTTACATACGCACTTACGACAACAGCTCGAGCTCGAACTTGAACTCGAACTCAAACTCACACTGTTAACTCAGCTGTTAGTTAACAGACGTTCGCAGTCGCTCTCGCTGTTGGGCTGTGCGCCGGCGCGAAATCTTCGTCAATTGAATTTCATAGCAATTTCCGTGCGATGGCTGCAATACGTTTCAGATAAGGGTTCGTCGGCTTCTGGTTAGGACACTTCATGCCGTTCACGGCAATTTAAATCTGAATTGACGGCGTACTTAAAGGCGTGCTCAGTCCGCATTACGCGAAAGCAAAACAAACTTTGAGCCGGCCAGCAGCACAACGACTCGGCGTGCGCTTAGCCATTGATGGGTTTCGCCTAAATGCTGATGACTCCCAAATATGACTTGGCTAGCGTGTATTAGTGTGCGTTAGTGTGTGTGCGTGTGCGTGTGTGTGTGTTATATTGTGTTTGTGCATTTGTGCGATACGCATAATGTATTAAGTGTCAGCAGTAGAAGAAATATACATTATAATTGTACTGGACAAGCAATTTGGATGATGTCCACCACAGGTGAGCCGCAATTTGTGCTTCACATAATGGAATACATTGTTATCGACAGATAGGCAGCATTATTCCCATCGCCCTGATGTGACAACGCCTAATGCAATTTGGGACTATTTTATTTTATTTATTATTTGATTTGTTGGCCGCCTTTGGCTGCCGGCACCGGTCAGCACCATCAGCTCCCTTGCTACCAGCATTTAGTTTATTTGTATTTTATTTTATATTATTTTTGTATTTTGTTTTGTTTTTTCTTCTTCTGGATGTCGTGACCAGCCCTCGTCCACTTGGCCTATAAAAACCACAAGCATTGGGTTACCCACTTAAACACTCAATATTTTATGGCCCAACTCTTGAGTGCAGAACACTGTGGCTTTTGTCTTTTACATTTCGCTTACTTTTATAGTTGAACTTTAATCGAGGCACTTGGAATTCCAGCAGCGACCACTCTGACCCTCCCCTCCATTCATGTTACTTTCCCCCAAGTAAAAACTGGAGTTAGAACCAAAAAGCAAGTTTGTCAATGTTAAAAGCTCGTAATATTTAACTGATTAAGTTGCTAAAAAAAAAAATAAAGCATGCTCTGCCAAATCAGTGGAAAAAACAAACACACGACTGCACAGCAGAGCTAAAAGGGAAAATCGTACGTTTTTGAACGAGTATGTAAATATGTGTTCAAGTATTAGACGCGTTCTGTGCCCTGCACACACTTTGCTTATCTAAATTGTTTTATGTCACAGTTCCCCACTTGTTGGGGGCCAGACCATTAAGCAACATCCACTCATACACTCATAGACACTCCACACACACGCACACACACATACACACACACACACGCACGCATACATTTATCATAGATAATTTTTCAATGTCATTTGAAAGCATCAAAAATTTGACATTAGCCATTAATAAATTAGCAAGCATTTTGAATTTCTGTCTGCTAATTGAATATGAGCGAGGGCTGAGCTTTTGATGTTCCGCCTCTGATATTTCAGCACCACAAATCAAATGTCACCCACCCACGTAAATCCGAATCATAAGGACAGCCAAATATCAACGGTAGCAGCTGTGCCGTCGCCCGAAGTAATTTTATACGTAGCTTAACCTTTAACGCCAGCGCAATCCTTTGTTTCCGCCGACGGATGCCTTTTCACCGCCTTTCACACATCTTTTAGCGATTTGGTACGGAGTTGGGCGCTTAGCTACGAGGGGCTGTGCTTTCATAGAAATCCGCCTACTGCCAGGGCGTGTGCTGTCTTTAAAGAAAAAAAAAGCAAAAAAAAAGAAATAAAAATCTTTTTCAACATTTCACAAAATGGTTGGTAAAATGGTGCCGAGGGTCCATTGCGGAGACTTCTTTGCAGCTGTTGCTGTTTTATGCCCTGTACTGAAAATTTAAATGTTTTGCTCAAACATTGATATGTTTATACAAAAATGAGCAATTGCTCATAATAAATCATCTTTTGCCATAAAATTCGGTTGTGGAAAAGCAAATTGAAAGAATTTTATATTGGGGGACTGTAAATATTTTATTCCTCGAGATTTATTTTAATTTTAATAGAAGCTTTTCCAAACCAAAATCATCATCTCTGAATGAGAGAGGGTGGCTTAGAGTCGATCATTATGAGAGAGCGTCTTCTCATTCCTCTTATTATTTTGTTGTCTGTTGTGATTTCTTGACATGTGTTGCCGCCGTAAACCATTTGATTTTTCGCACACCCACTCAGCGGAGCAACAACTGCAAGTTTGTTATGTGCGAAGTGTGTATTATGTCAGTCAGTTTGTCTGTCTGTCTGTCTGTACATTGTTATGAATTTTCGTTGTAATTCCAATGATTACATAGTATTGTGTACATATTTGTAAGCTAAACCCAAAGGTAAGGCTGGCTTTAAAATGCCAGCCGGCTCAGTGGGACCCCTGTGGTTCGGTTCGGTAGCCGCAAAGTGGCTTTTCTAATACAAGGACAACATGTCCTGGCGCGTTTTAAGACGCTGCCAAGACTGTTTATGTTTCCCTGGGCCTGACCAAAAATAACTGTATGCTTGTTAAAAAAAAAAAAAAGACGAGCATGTCGAGGATGAGGGAATAGAATTTCCTTTAAGCTGTGAAAATTACATAGCAACTTGAAGGGGACTGAGAGAGTTGGTTCTATTTTCCTTTTTAGTTAAAGGAAATGAGCTTAAACTGTTAACTAACTCAATAATTGCTGTACTTAATTCTCAAATTTACAGCTTATGGAAAACGTTTTTGGTGAAAGTAAAAGTCAACCTTATTAGCTAGAAACGTTAAACTAATAAAATAATTCTTAGAAAATAATATGCTGCTCTCAGCGCTGCCTTTCATGAAGGTTAACAACAGCTGCACAAAATATACCGCGAAGTAAATTATCGTATAATAATATTCACCCTAGCTGTGGTGCGGGACCAATTAGTGTAATTACAAAATAAAACTACTTTTTGCGGAGACAAAAAGCATTGAAAAAAAGCAGAGCTCTGCGGTGCTTGATGCTGCTTTTTTAGTACAAGTGTAGTACAAATTTTCATTAAATTGTTTTTAATTTTTAAGCAGCTTATGAACCGACCAACTTTTTCTGGTTGACCGCTGTCTGAATGCAATTGGGCGGCACGAGCGGGTGGCTCTGAATTGGACATGAATTCCCTTAACCCATCTCTGTCTTTCTGAATTGGGCATGCAATCTTCCTTTATCTCTCTGTCTCTTTTTGAATGGTAGATAGACGAATTTGAGTTAAGAGACAGCTTGGTCAGCTAGACATTATAATAACATCCATCATCCGGGGCTATATAGGGTTGACAGCAACAAATGTTAAGGCTCTTCGCCGAGTAAACAGAGCCTATTTTTGTTTACCGAAAATTTCTCTCCGGGTGTTGATGGTGCGTTTGAGGGCCAGCCGAAAGTGGCCTTTGAGAGCCATTTGGTAGCTGATTTCGCCACGCGCCCCATGTTTATATGTAAGCATGTATATGGACCAATAATAAGCCATTTCGTGCACATAATTGGCGGGGGGCAGTCGCCAAGCAAATAGCCATAATTAATGTATACTCGTACAATATAAACATAAATGTGACCTGACCGAAATACAAAAAAAAAAAAAAAACAGTGGCTAAAGCTCACAGCACGACCAAAAAAAAAAAAAAAATAAAAATATATATATATATATACACAAACGGAAGCCACAAGGCGAAAAGCACGGAAATTGTTTGTCATCGCGTTGGGACTGTGCGTGTGTGTGTGTGTGCGTGTCTGTTTTTGTGTGTGTGCGTGCGTAATGCTCACGCGGGAAAGTATGCAATAAAGGCTATTCCTTCATTGATACGCAAACAAGCGAGCGATTTGTAACGATATGGCTTTTCTTTTATGTATACTCCGTATTGCATATACAGTATCAGCAATTCGCAGAGGCGAACGCCAGCAGCAGTAGGAATTGCTAGAAACAACAGGAAAGTGTGCTTTGCAGATGAGGACATCATTGCCTGATTGCGTCGACATAATCACATTGACAGCCAACGCATCCTGCGGATATTTGCAGCTGCTGCGGACGTTTTATGTTGGTGCGAAAAGCATTTTCGCTCTAATGTAAAGACGCAACATTTCCCGCACATATCGCGACAATGAGAGTCAGCCGTTCGATAATTAAGTTATACGAACAAGACAATTTACGAGTTGCATTACGCTTTTACAGCTTGAACAAATTGGATTAGAACGCAGCGTAAGCCGAAAAGCTTGTGCTCTTAGACCGACTGGACATATAAAACTTTAAACGCACATAACTTTGTTGGACTTGGCTTGTCAAATAGTTTTAGCTTAATCTAAAGTTGCTGCTAAGTTTGATTTTTGTTATGGATTAATACGAAAAACTTTCCTACATATCTAACTTCTAACTTCTCTAACTTCTACTTTGCTGTCGAATTTGATGCTCAGAGTTTTGAGCGAAATTGAGTTGAAAAGTTTCCACGAACCAACTTCAATTTTTTCGGACTATGCTATAACTGTTATTTTGGCATGTATCAAAATGTATAAATTTATGTATAGTTCCTGGTATTAGGTTAGTTTATGAATTCCATATCTTAAGGTCTAGTATATTATAAAGCTTTTCGTTATTTTGCATAATTTTGTGCCACGCTAAGCCCTGGGCTAAGGCAGCCTTAGAAACTTCAATCAAGCGCAAAGCCTTTTTATTTTTGATAATAGCCAAATTAAATGAATGCAAACTGTTGTGAATTTAGCGCTGCACAAAAGATGTCTCGAATTTATGCGCGCCGCTCTCGAGGGTGCCATTGTCATTGCCAAGTGGTGACAGCTGCTCCGTTCAGCAGCTCATTGGTTGTTCTCGCTGTTGCTGCTTCTGCTGTTGTCCTGGCTGCTGGTGCTGTCTGGAGGTCCTTTGTGGTCCTTTGTTGCGCGCTAGCTGCGTTGTGACGTTTTTATTACGAAGTCTCATGAATTTTATTTAACACGAATATAGGAATAAGGGCTACTGTTGCCAATTTGATGAGCATCTCCGCCTCGATATTTGTATTGGCCTTGGCTGCAACATGAAGGCAAATGCCGTGACAGGCTGGCAATCA
The DNA here is from genome assembly GCA_035045345.1 of Drosophila hamatofila. NCBI lineage: Eukaryota > Metazoa > Arthropoda > Insecta > Diptera > Drosophilidae > Drosophila > Drosophila hamatofila. The sequence continues at coordinate 8,963,063 of JAWNPA010000052.1, read as the reverse complement.
GCCCAGTCAGGCAGTCAGGCAGCCAGGAAGCACATCAGGACGCGTCCAAACTATGCGCCCAAGATTACGAAAATTGTTTACACAATGCGCCAGCGTAGCATGCGTTGTCCGCCACAACTCTAATTAAAAAAGTTTCACGTTTAAGCGCTTGAGTTGGCAGCCCACACACCCACACACTCACACACCCACGCACACACGCACACACGCACACATGGCCACTTTCATGTGAGTAAGTGAGTAGCGTGCGAGTTGTGTGCTCTGGTTGGATGTGTGTATTAGTGCGTGGCTAGACAATCAAAACTTTTGTTCAAGCAGCCTCACAGGTTCAAAGCTAACCCAGGAACAACGAAAAACCACACCGCAAAACGCACGCCTGCCGACCTCAGATTTTACTCCCAGCTCTTAGCTCTTCGCTCTTGACGCATCGCGGCATCCCTGACGACTATAAAATTAATGAAGCGCCTCAGCTTTGAGCATTCAGCTGGCGGCCATTGCCATAACAGAGACATTAAAGTCGTCTTTGCCTTTGCTGTCAGTTGACATTGTTGCTGTAGCCGTTTTGTTGTTCTTCTAGTCTCGTGTCAGCTTCCCATTGCTGATGCGTATTTAAATATGCACATAAAAGCTACGGACGCTGCTCCGGATTTATGTCCTGCGGCCGACGGAGGTCCCTTTGCTGTTGCGCTTCGCCCATTTCGTGGCTAATCTCTGATGTGCACTTAATTATGTGGCACGCTTTCTGATTGCCGGCGATCTATGGCAGCCACTGGCTGGCAACCCTTTCTATGTATACCCTGTACCCAACGGGCGTACACCTCTCAAGTGACACAGTGTAATTAATAAATGAGTGTTCAGTTGTTGCCTAGTTGAGCTCTTGTCTCAATTGGTGAATGGTGCAGGTTATTAGTACCTCATAGTCTGGCAGTCAGTTTACAGCAAGCTGTCAGCTTACAGCTATATTTTGAATACTTGCCACTTTGTGCCTTGTGCTTTGTTGCATACCCTTTGACTCTTTGTGCGCACCAAATGCCATGTAAATTTCATATAGTGAATCCTGTTAGTAAGCCAAGCAAAAGTATTATAAATTTTTTACATTTTCAGTGGCCTCTTCTCCGTCGCTGGCAGTGCAAACAAAATTGCCAAAAAAAGCAAAGGGAAAACTGAAGTACAAAAAATGCATGAGAAAGTAGGCGACGTTGGCGAGGGGAGGCAAGAGGCACGTTCACTGCATGCAAAGTGAGCACTGTAAATTCAGCAGCAAAAAAGTGCGCACGAAATTGAGCAGCTGGCAGAAAGAAACGTGCAAATTCTTTTCACAAGTTGCACTGCATTCCAGTTATTTTACACTACACTGGCTGCCATAAAGCAATCAATTTGAGCGTCGTGCGTGTGCTCTCTGGCGTCAATCTGCGGGATTTGATGCTGGCCAACACCTTTGATGAGGGCCACTCGAAACACATACGTGAAAACCATGCGATGTCCACGCGATGGGGCGAGAATTTTAGAACGTGTTTTGTAATTGCTTTCAAGCGAAACTTTTCGCAATAGCCACGAATGCGACTGGGCTGTCAATCAGTCAGTCAGTCAGTCAATGAAACAGTCAAACAATCAATACTTGAATTTATTTGAAGCACTCGATAGGCATCTGCAATTAGTTAAATTGTCTCAATTGTTCAATACAATTGAATATGCACAAGCAGCAGCGTGTTGACTCACCCCAAGGACTAACAACAGTTTTATATAGATTTTTGTTAGCTTTGTGGGCCACTTGCGCATTTGATTGAATCAAGTAATATTCACTTGTCATGCGATTGAATGATTACGTTTACGGCAATCAAAGCGACGGAACGCGAATAGCGCATTTAATTTCAATTGCTCGCAGGCCATAGGCAAAGGACACATGCTAATATTAAATTAAAGCTGTTGCTTTACTGTTACGACTCTTGAAAGAGTTCTCGAGTGCCAATTTCATCTGTGCTCACTGCCGACATTACGCATACGCCCTGTGGTAATATAAATTATGCTCTCTCCCAGGAGCACGCAACAGCCAAACAGTCGTTTATCAGAGTAAGAAGCGAAAATAATTTACAGAAAAATAATAAATTTTCCTTTAACTTTTAAAACACTTCTATAGGTTTCTAGATTGGCAATCATTTTATAGCTGAATCAATAAAATTTCTTCAGAATTGGGATTTTTTGTTATTATCTTTTACGATTGTTGCTAGCAGAGTCCTAAGTAGTGAAGAGTGCAAAAGTTCTCGTTCATAAAAAATCTAAAGTATTTTTTCATTATGTCTTGTTTGCTTTTTAGTGAAAACTAAGAGCAGAACGTGAGATTTTCATCTTGGTAGAAGTACCAAAGAGAAATAAACAATTTAATATATATTTTTAATTAATTTTTTCTAGCAAATGCCTTGCAGAGTTAATTGCAGTATTTGCTGCTTACTCAACCGAAGATCTCCATTTAAGGAGTTAAGATAACCGGGCTAAAATTGAGTTATTGCAAAGCATTGAAAATCCAATGATGTCCAAGTTTGAGGTCGTGTGCTGTTTGTTTAAAAAGTTGCTACAAACTTTGGCAACGGGTCCGGGCAGCCGGGGCCGCGTGGCGCCTCATGTTGTAAGTGCTGCGTAAACTTTTAATTATTACACACTTGCGACGTTCAATTTGTTCGCGATGTAGCTAGATTGAAAAGTTAGCAAAGTTCAATTATGTACGACTCTCAAATGCTATTGCGCTAATTTGCTGTGTTAAGTTCTTATTTGTGTTTCCAAGCAGGCTCAGTGCCCTGGACTCGACACATACGTGATAGTTTCTTTTGTCATTTCTGACTTACACTAGTAACATTAGTTTTAAAATATAATATCGAAGTAAACAATACAAAATTCTTTGTTATCATGACTGATTTTCGCCCTAAATTCGGGTCCATTCGAAAGGACAGGATCGAGGATCCCGAGGAACGCCGTTATTTTGTTTACCAAGTTTTTATTCAGTTCATGATCTATACAATACTCGCCTTCGTCCAATGGCTCACATTACTTGCGATTACCAGGTAATGTTTCGACTATACTCTACAAATAAGTACAACTGCAACAATGTCTATCCTACAGGAATGTAGATAAGCGAGCGATTTTAAGCAATGAGTCAGCTATGATAGTGCTATTCTTCATGAGCCTGCTATTCTTCTTAGTGTTCGCAGTCAGCCCCCAGCTAAGGCATAGGGTTTGCGCAAACTGGCTGGTTACCATTGTTATAGTCGAGGCGCAGGTCTTAGCTATTGGTCTTTTAGCTGTACGAAGTGAATACCTTATTATGCTGATAGGCTTTGTTGTCGTTCTCGTCGTTATGATTGTGGTCCTGATTGTGGTAATATTTTTGCCGGTAAGTCTAAGAGCGCCTACAACTGCTTCCGGCATTTGACTGTAATTTCGCCTATCCACACAGGTTGATCTCACGAATTATGGTACCCTATTGTTTATGTATAGCCTCTGTGTATTTGTTTTCTGCGTATATTGCATCATGTTTACCGTAGTCCTCCGCGTCAAATGGGCATTTTACATGTTCATCTTAGGCCAACTTTTCTTGGTGATACCCGTAAGTCACTGTTGCTATATTGTTGCAACAAACGACCCACTTTCTGCACCAAATAACCATGTCACACCCACTCACCATGCACTTGCCACTTACAGATTATGGCGTATCATGAGCAAGCAATACTGGGTAAAGGCGAGGTAAAGTCCAGCCTACACGATGACAAGTTCTGTGCGCTGCTATTGTTCCACGACTTTCTAGCTCTGTTTTTGCCAACCTTTTTCTGGTACTGGTGGTAGCCCACCCGCTGCTAAGATCAATAAAAGCCATGCTTTTCATATGCGCTTGCTCTGGGGCAAAAAGAGACGCGTCTCTATTCAAGCTCTTTCACTCTAAGACAATCAGACATGCGGTTCTGGGACAATGCCGGTAGCGTGCTCATCAAACAGCCTGTTGGTCCCAGTTGATGCAGCATTATATGATCTCGACACCGGATCACTCCATCGCCGTCGCAATCCCTGGCATAAGAAGTTATGAAGCTTCGCACAGTTTCCGTGGCACAGTCCGGATTTGATACACAAATCTCATAGTCTGGAATGGAATGGTGTTCAATTGGGTTAATCGATGGTCAAGCAAGACAAGCATTGCAGCTGTTCCTTCAATGGATTCGCTTTACCCTCTGGACCAATGTACGTCGCTTCCCGTGTCGCATCCTGCCAATACGGCCTCGAGATCCTATAGATGCTGCATGGATTTGATTGGCACATCGCCGGTCTGTTTGCTGTGGCCGTCGCCGCGATGCACTCCAGACACTCGTCGCTTAGCAGCGGAGTACCTAGCGCAGCTGAAATCCATAGCAAATGAAGATGAATGAGATGCTATACAAATAGTGGCTTAACACATTCGGCATCAAATTTTAGTGAAGCAACTTTAGAAGCACCTTTGTAGTTTTCTATGCAAAGTGTAGACGAGGTCAAGAATTAAAATTTGATTTTACAATTAAAGTCTCTTAAACTATGATATCTATAATGCTTGATTAATGTCAATTAGTTTTACTCATGATTGCTTGATATGGCTAGAGCCAAGTGAACCTTGAACTATTAACATATTGTAACGATTCCAGTTATTTCTCCAATAATTCCCAATTAGCAGTGTAGCTCAACTTACCCATGGCTGGCACAGTGACCACTTCAAAGGGCAGTGTCGCCTCGCCGTCTTCGTCCTCAGTCGCTGCCAGCTCAATATTTAGGCGGCCAAGATGATGTTTTTGCATTACATGCATATAGATGGCGCCCACGACTAGCAGCAGGGCAACGACAATGGCAGCTGTGCTCACCAGCTTTCCAATGCGACATTTTCCGTAATTTTCTCGAATGACTTGTTGTTGTTGTCGTTGCTGCTGCTGCTGGCTTCTGTCGCCATGGGTAGCAGCGACATTCGTTGGAGTCGTTGACATTATATACTTTGCAAAGGAACTTAATAAATTGGCGTTCTAATTCTTTACTTGTCAACGCGCAACTGAGGCACTTTCGGCGCTGCGGGTTGTACAGGTACTCGCCTGATACTGGGCGTTGATAACCCCAGCAAATATATTCGAATAGTCTCTCTCATCGATTATCTCACTCACTGTTTGGTCTGTAATTGATGCTAGCTGTTTGTTTGCGGTTTCAGAGCTAGTGAGCAAGCGAGCGAGCAACCATTAGCTCTATCTCGGGGCTTATCTGTGTGGCTTGAAACCGCACAACATGCTCATATTCTTATACCCTAAACCCATTGAAAATGGGAAATCAGGGTATAATGGTTTTGTTAAATGTATGTAACAGGCAGACACCAAAAAGTATTTTTGATCAGGGTGACGAGCTAAATTGATTTAGCCCTGTCGGTCTGTCTGTCCGTCCGTCGGTCCATCCGTAGGTATGAACTGGGCGATCTAAGAAGATATAAGAGCTAGAGACTTCAAACTTTTTTTTAAACTAATGATGCTTTACATAAGTTGCAAGTTTTCTAAGTCTACCATGTTTTCAAAGTCTTTCCACTAAGTCTGCCAGGTTTTCTATAAGTTTACTAGGTCTTTCAATTTTACTTGGTCTTTCAAGTTTTCTAATTCTGTAAGCCTTCCGAATTTTCTAAGTCTTCCTAATTTTTAAAGTCTGCCAAATTTTCTAAGTCTGCCAAATTTTCTAAGTCTGCCAAATGTTCTATATGTGCCAAATTTTCTAAGTCTTTCAAGTTTTCTAAGTCTTCATAATTTTCTAAGTCTTTCAAGTTCTCCTAAGTCTTCCAAATTTTCTAAGTCTGCCAAATTTTCTAAGTCTGCCAAATTTTCTAAGTCTGCCAAATTTTCTAAGTCTGCCAAATTTTCTAAGTCCGCCAAATTTTCTAAGTCCGCCAAATTTTCTAAGTCTGCCAAAATTTCTAAGTCTGCCAAATTTTCTAAGTCTGCCAAAATTTCTAAGTCTGCCAAATTTTCTATGTCTGCCAAATTTTCTATTTCTGCCAAATTTTCTAAGTCTTTCAAGTTTTCTAAGTCTTCCTAATTTTCTAAGTCTTTCAAGTTCACCTAAGACTGCCAAATTTTCTAAGTCTGCCAAAATTTCTAAGTCTTTAAACGATCACTAACACTAACTAAGTCTAAAGTTGCCCTTATAATTAATATTTAAACGATTCTTAAGAATTTTTAATAACTATTACAATTCTGCTTAAAGTACTTAATATTATTAATAAATAAAATATGTACATACCTGACCACACCACACCACACTTCACTTCACTTTCACTTTCACTTTCACTTTCACTTTACTGCACTGCACTACTGACCCCCACCGGGCCTGGACGACTGAAGAAATGCTGCAGCTGCTGCTCTTTATATAGGGCCACTGTCACTCAAACTCTAAGGCGAGCTCAAATGTTGAGCCTGCGTCGAGTTGCGGTCGCTGCAGTCGATCGTGAAGTGACCAATGAGAATCTCTCTGCTGCTTCAAGCATTCTAAATGAGTTTAACTTAAATGTAAATGTAAGCAAATATTGCTGCGTACATATAGACAACATAAATGATCTTCTGCTGCTCATCTTTGCTTCTTGCTTTGGTAAGGCAGACAGACAGACAGACGGAGAGACAGACTGAGAAATAGAGAGACATACAGACATACAGACATACAGAAATACAGACATACAGACATACAGACATACAGATATACAGATATGGTTAGTATATAGTTAGGCAAACAGACATAGTTAATTCTCATTATATATTTTATATACATATATATTTGCCATATATATATTCCAAATTCTGTCTCATTCTGTGTGATCTATCAATCTATGAAGATTGTCCGTCTACAAAAAAAAAGTAATTAAACAATTAAGTAAGCTCACACTGCAGCCCATGCCTGCTTATACGTGTGTGCGTATGTGTGTATGTGTGTGTGCATGTTTGGTTTTTTGCATAAGCTGAAAAAAAGCGAAGTATCACTAAGGGTTCAGGGGATCTCGTAGTCGAGCAGTCTCAGCTAGAGCTTTTTTACTTGTTTATTTTGGTTAGCATTGGGATGCTCACGAGCTGGCTGGCACACACGCCTCCTCTCACAGGCAGCTGTGTAGCAGCCGTTGTTCTTCGCCAGGCCACGCTCGGCACATAAAACGCAGATGTACGCGCCAGATTAGGTGTCGATTGCATTTGCTAGTTCGACTTGGCACATGACAACTTGCGGCAGTTCTGGATCTAGATCTGGATCACAGTTTCGGTTCTGGTTGGGCGTGACACCTTGCGCATTTATATGCACGTACTGTAAGCATATATGAAAAATTGCTGAGCACATTGCAAGCTGACAGCCATTTGGCGAGCATGTGGCATAACCAGAGGCGTCACCAACAATAGTTGGGTGGAATACAAACACACACACACACACACACACACATATACACAGTGTAAGTGCTATTGGGAACTTTGAATAATTTGTGTGCACTCAGAACACATCAATCGTTATTTGGAAACCTAACTTGTCTAATGCCGGCTAAGTAATTGTCTGCATTTGGGTTTATCTCATATATTATTTGAAAATCAGCAGAGATATAGTCTAAAAACTGTAGAGCTCCTATATCCCTGTTAATTAAGTATCGCAAAAGCATGCATTAATATTTATGAAGTGCAAAAAAAAAAAAAACAGCAAAAAAGTATACCACAAAACCACATATACTCATATATCTATATAGTTACATATTGCTTGGATATTATATATGGTATTTTCAAATAAATACGCATATTAGTGCCGAGTTCGAGCCAACTTGAATTCTGAAGCTAGTTGTGCTACAGTTTTATTTAAAGCCACACTTTATATATGGAACAGAGCTCTAATTTACGCTGTCAATGTCTTGAAATGAATTACAGTAGAGTAGTATGCCCTGCTCTTAGCAGCTTTTAGCCAGGTGCAAAGCTTGAAGTGCGCCGTCATTTACTTGATTGTTTTTTTTTTATACCCTACAGGGAAAGCTGATGGATTTGATGTTTCATGGTGCACGTAAAAAGGAAACTAATTAGATTGCATGTAAGTGGAAATTAGCAAAGTATGTATAGATAGACAGTAAAGGAATACCAAATGTGATTATTGAGAGACACTTAAGCAGACATAATTAATTATGTATATTAGAAGAAACTTTCAGGTTGAGATGTGAGATGAAATATATATAAGTAAGTCGCTTTTTTCTTAAATCTTAATCTCGTAAAAGATTATATTATATTATTTTCAATGGCCTGCAAGCGTTTCGTTTTAATTTATTTTCCTAAGCCATCCACTCACCCCAAGTGCGTGGTATTTGACAGTTGTAAAAATGTTTAAGTTGTTTGTCTTTTCTCGCACATTGCTGGGCTCGTTGACTTTCTGTGTGTATGTGTATGTGTGTGTGTTGCCTTCAAATGTCTCCATTGTCTTCAGGCGTTTCCTTGTCTTCCTCTCGGCCCTTAGTAATTTGCGTATTTTCTTACCAAATTCACATGAGAATGGCTGCGAGCAGGGGCCGAAAAAACCCGAATTCAATTATGATATCGTTTCAAGTAGTTCTTTAAATGGCATTTTCTGCACCCAAGAGCCACAGCGAAATGCCAGCTTCGTGGAAGCAAGCAACAATGGAGGGGGTTCTGGCAAGGTCGTAGGACGTTGCTTTATGAACGAGTTAGTGAGCACACTCACACTCACACCTACACCCACACACACCTACACACACACTCTCATACACACACACACACATACATACTTACGTACTCATTATGTGGCGAGTTCTTGTTCTTGCATATTTTCCAACCGAATTCCTTTGAAAAGTGGCGCTGGTATTAAAAAAAAGAAAACAGAACAAAAATGTGAACAGAAGCTGGGCGCTCTCTCTCTCTCTAATGGGCGAAATTCGAGCCAAGGCACTTGCTGCACTCGATTACGGTCGGTACTTTCCGGTTTGATACCGTCCATTGCCTTGTTGTTCTGCCTGCATTTGAATCGGCAGCGGAACCGAGGCGGGTTAGGAGGCGACGGGGCATCGCTGCTGTTGGAGTATCCTGAACACGTAGCGAGCCAAAACAAAGTTAATTAGATTTGTTGCAAGATGGTCATTATTGAAGCCAAATGGTGCTTGGCTGAGGGCCACGTCAAGCCCTTTTAATGGGCAGTGCTAGTGCAGTCAATTTGAAATTTGTATGCGCCATTTTTATGTGGTTTACTCGACTGGAATAGCCTGCCGTGTCTATGCAATTACCCAATTGGGTGGCAGCTATGGCTATGGCCACTGGCCAGCAGGACAGCTCAAATGGAAGGCAAGACTCATTCTCGACCATCCTTTATGCAATTCGCGTAACGTATTTTATATTTAATGGTTTGCGTGTTAAATGTATGCATTACTCTTTGCAGCTTAACCAGGATAAAGCAAGTGAGTCTAAAGCGTCGGAGCTGCAAAAAGAGCTGCAGGCAAACTGCAAAAGTTCTGTTTTTAACAGGTTCAGAAATCGGAAACGCAACGACAAAGTTGGCTGATTGAAAATGCAAATCGCATACAGAAAGTGATTGCAGGCAACAGCAACGGCGCCAAAAACAAATTTTGTGGCAGCGCAAAAACACGTAATAAAGTGCGCTCAGGTAGCCCACTGCCCGTTGCACCCGGCGTATGCGTATTAAGCGACAGCGCGTGCTTGTCGAACGGGCCACGCAGTTGACCATTAAAGTGGCGGAAATGACACAGACGAAATGTATCGCTGCAAAAATTGGTTCTGTGCGCGCAGCAACAACAACAACTACGTCGACGTGGCACTAAACGAGCCGGGACAAAGCTCAACGCCAACAACTATACCACCACAGCCACCCAAAAGCGGCAGTAATAGCTGCAGCAACAGTAATAGCATCAATAGGGCGCGCAATAAAACCAATAGCAATCAACAGCCAAACGCAGCCAGTGCGAACCACAGATCAACGCCCACCGATGATCCACCGCAGTCTGCCGGAGCAGCCGGAGCAGCCCATGTGGTCACGTTCCTGGAGGATGCACCGAGCAGCAGCAACGGCGGCATAACCAGCAGCCGCATTGTGACCACCGCTGAGCTCCATCAGGCTCATATGCTGGAGCACCACTCCAATCTGGATGCCATTGAGCAGGCCGACGATTTCATCTACGGCCCGGGCGCAGGACTATCGCTATGCGATGACAGCCTGCCATCGGCCAAGAACTGCTATAGACTTGTGATGCTTGGGTGGGTATTCGGATAATCAAAGCTATTCGACGTGGCCGAGTCGGTGTGCGTACTTAAAAGGCTGTCCACTTTGCAGGTCGTCACGCGCTGGCAAGTCGTCGATTGTGGCACGTTTTCTGGGCAATCGCTTTGAGGAGGCCTATACGCCGACTATTGAGGAGTTCCATCGTAAATTGTATCGCATACGAAATGAGGTCTTTCAATTGGATATTTTGGATACTTCAGGCCATCATCCATTTCCCGCAATGCGTCGTTTGTCATTTCTAACGGGTGAGTCGTCGATGTCTGTTCTTAATGCATGAGTCTCTCAATGTATGAGAGTGTGTATATCACTATGAGTATCTGAATGTGCGAGTGTGTCAGTGTGTGTAAGTGTTAGCCGCAATCATATCAAACGCACGTTTCATCACTTAAGCTGCTGAGTTCCCGGCGCTATTTAATGTGCTATAAATTATCATAAGAATCTGGCACAGCTGGAGCTCAGCTGCCGAAGTCAGTTATTTGTTCCTTCACATGCACACACACAGATTACTATACTCCCCATGTGTGTGTGTGTGTGTGTGTGTATGTGTGCGCATGAAATAGGATCCAATATATAAGCAATAAATTTGCATCAACTAAATCAAATACTGTTAAATATTTCATTTGATTGCATCGATTTGTGTTGCAGGCGATCTATTTATATTGGTATTTAGCATGGACTCGCGTGAATCCTTTGAGGAGGTGGTGCGCCTGCGAGAGAACATTCTCGAGACCAAATGGGCGGCTCTGAATCCAGGCTCGGGCTTCAAGAAGAAGAGTCTCCCTAAGATACCCATGATACTGGCTGGCAACAAATGTGATCGCGAATTCAAGTATGCTGATAATAAATGTGATTTAGTTTAATTTGATCAATTTATCAATTTATTTCTTTATTTGAATAGAACTGTTCAACTGGACGAGGTTATGGGCTATATAGCTGGCCAGGACAATTGCTGCACTTTCGTTGAATGCTCGGCACGCCAGAATTATCGCATCGATGATCTGTTCCATGCTCTATTCACGGTTTCCAATCTGCCCCTGGAGATGACGCCCAACCAGCATCGACGCCTCGTGTCCGTGTTTGGTGCGCCCTCGCCACTGCCTCCACATGGCTCGGCCGTGGGCGGCACCAAGAAGAATGCTCTATCCATCAAGCGACGTTTCAGTGATGCCTGCGGCGTAGTCACGCCCAATGCACGGCGGCCCAGCATACGCACCGACCTCAATCTGATGCGCTCCAAGACGATGGCTCTCAACGAGGGCGGCGACAGCGGCGTGCGTAACACATCCCGTTGGAACCGCTGCGCCCTCATGTGAATGCGCTCTCGCTTTGGCAAGGGGCAGGCATAGATTCTTGACGTCCATGTGATAGTAGTGAGAGGGGGTCAGCATATGGTGGTGAGGCCACAGACAGATAGATAGAGAGATCTTAATTTTAAACGCAGCGTTTGGGTGATTTCGTTATGTAATGTAAATACTTGAACACGTATAGGTATAGCTGGGAACACACTCGAACACACTGTGTGGCCAAAGCAAGCAAATGATATATATATATATATGAATTATATATATATGAGTTTTGCATTTTTCGCATTGTTATTATAATATTAGCAAGGCAAACAAGTCAAATATAGAATAGACATATATTATTACGCATATTTAAACACGATTTCCAACCCTTCCTCCGCACCTCGCATTTCTCCGAAGCAAACAGACCAAACACTCTATTTCTATTTCTATTACAACAAATATTTACATTTTTGTATTTCTTTGTAATCGTATGAGCACTTATTTTGAATTGATGCACGAAAACACACACACAAATGCAGGCGACAATAATGTTAGGATGTACTTGGAATTGGTATTTGTTATGCGATTCGGTTTAAGATTTAATAGCAAAAGTTGAATTTGAATGAATTGGGATGAGATGAGACATAGCTTATTTAATTGTTATTGTTGATTGTTGTTGATATTAAGCCAAAGTTTTTTTCACTCAAGCACACACTTTATGGAAATCTAAAGCACTTACTACATCTATGCCCAATACAAGACCTAAAGGGTCCAATTAAACACTATTGTAAAACGTGTACACCGAGAAAACCAAGCCAGACCAGACTAGACCAGACTAGACCAGACCTAAAACAAAAGAATACTATTTAATGCTACTCTACTCTATGCCAATACATAATCATATACAATGAGTACATATGAGTATATATTATACTAAGACACATGCATACATATACAAATACAAATACATATACATATACATATACATATACACGTATAGCGTTAAACCGAATTTATGCGTAATAAATTCGAGTTTCAATTTAACCTAAGCAACAGCAACAATTTTCGCGAGTTTAACTTAAAATTTAACTAAAAAGTATTATGAGTAAAGGAATTAACAATTTCCATATGAAACAAAGACCAAATTAATTAACATTATACTATATACACAAGAATACTTATATACCAATACTTATATATATACATATATATACCTACTAACTATATACCAATTGATATCTTAACTGATCAAAATGCGTTAACATACTCGTACAGACAAACAAGTTATTTAGAGTTTCGAAGCGAATATTGCATTATTCTAAGAAGTGCATATATTTACAATTTTCATGGAATGCAGCATAAGTTACGATTGAGGGTTTATGCGTACATATATATACATATGTATGTGCCAATGGCAAACTTAACAATTATGGTCAATAGCTCGATATTTGAAGCGTATGTTAAGTATAAAGTTTACATTTTAATGCTTTGGATTTGCATTGTTTATTATGATTAAATAAAATTCATAAAATTACAAAATAACTGAAGTTTTATTGGCGCTCGTTTGAGTTAATAAATTCATCATATAAACTTTGAAATACAAAATGGAGACAACTTTTCTAAAGCTTTAAAGCTTGTCAGGAAAAGGAAGTGCAGAGCTTTATACGCTTAGAGTATAACATTTTTGCTAAAGCTTTATTGGTAGGTTGTTTCGACTAGGGGTAAGAAGCTTGTGCTGTGGAAGCTTTGTCAAGCTTTCAAAAGTTGTAAGCTTCGCGAAAAGCTGTTCAAAAGCTCTTAAATTTTAAGTCTTATTGGAAGTCATATAGAGTAACTTGCTTTTAACTGTCGAAAAGCAAACTGTTATTTAGAACTTGAATTTTCTAATTTATTTGATCGGTTTACATATAAATTTATTGGATATACTATGCAAACATTTTAATCGCTGCCTAAGCTGCCACAATCTGCCACAAATAACAAAGCACTTTGTGTGTTGGCCAGCAGCGACAAACTGGCCAACAACTAATTGACGTGTCCAGGCAGCTGGCAAATCGCCGTCTTGTTTGAGCCATGGGCAACAGCAACAGCAGCAGCAGCAGGAGCAACAGCGGCAATAGCCAAAGGGTTAGCACGTGCTGTGCGAGAACAACAACAACAGCAACAACAACACATTTACGCCCAATTGAACAATGGCTGCCATTGTTGGGGCAGCCCGGCGGACCCCTTTGGGCGAAAGGGGGCCAACTGCTGGGCGAACGCTTAAAAGTGCCGTCAATTTTAATTGTTTGTCTGATCGCAGACGGGGGCTATTAATAGGCTTACGGTTTATATGAAATACTAAGCTGAGGCCGCGTGGCTTTGGACATTGGTGGTGCCGGGGTAGTAGTAGTGGTGGCGGTGGTGCTGCTGCTGCTGCTGTTGGCTTTCAATTGGTGTCGACCCCCGTCTGCCATTGTCGACACTCGATAATCAGTGTGGTTGACGCTGCGCGAGCTGCAATTTGCATGTGCAACGTTATCGCTGCGGCAGGTTGCACCGTTACTGTTGCAACAGTTGCAGCCGTATTGACAGCATTGGGCATATATAGTTATACATTGACAGCATTGGGCATATATAGTTATACATTAGGCATAAACCAATTAGAGCTCCCGCAAAATAGATTTAGTCGCAAAAGCCAAATCATAATTTAAATTATGCAGCTGTTGCTGAATATTTGGTTGTTCGGCTTCAACCAATTTCAGTTAATGACTGACAGTTAAAAGCTTTTCACTTTGGCGCGATACACGTGTGTTTGTGTGCGTGAGTGTGTGTGTGCACAGTGGTTAATACACATTATTATTAATTAAAAATATATTTTGATATGAGAAATCTCTAATCATGTTCCTCATGTTCTGAATACTCATAGCACACTCTTCAGCTTTATCGATTTCCTCTGTTCGTTTTAAATGAAATCGCATTGCTGCTTAGTTAACCAGCGGGTAAATATTTGTGCTAGTATGTAGCTACAAAATGCAGAAACTTATTCGCACGTTTCTGCTGGCAGACTTTACTTAGCCAGCCAGCTGCATGCTCCACCTAACAGTGGCAACTATAACTATTCGCCTACTCGGCTAAGTCAACGCCGGCCCACGCAGAAAAACTTTCTGTGTAAACAGAAACAGAAACTGCGACGGCAACGTCGACGGTGTCTTTAAGTCTGCAACACCTGTGCAGGTGACTCGCTTACAGTTGTCGCTGCTGTTTCTGATACTCCACTTCGAGTTGTTGTTGCTGCTGCTATCGTCAGTGTATTTGCTTATTGTGTTTGTAAACATTGCTAACAACTTGAGTAATGCCGGCGACAACGCGCCTTCAACGTAGCTCCAACCAGCACAGAAACCCCCGCGAATTGCCTCAGTTGCTCTATTACTGCGACTCTTCTACAATTGCTAATAGAAGGCGAAGCAAAGGGAGAGGAAGAGAGAGAGAGAGAGAGAGAGAGTGAGAGTGTATGCGTAGGTGTAGTGAGTAGCGCGGAAATACAATATATATTTCGCTGAATGTGAACCTTCACTGCATTCCCCTTGACTTTTCCCCATTGCTGTTGGCAACTTGTAAGTGCTCAAGTTTTTCAATTAAAAGTTGCTACCTTTTTGTATTACTGCGGCAGCATAACATAAATACGCATGTGAGTCGCTGTTTATATGTGTTTCCGCACGTGTATGTGCGTGTGTGGGTTTATGTGTGTGTGTGTGTGTGTGTGTGTGTGTAAAAGCCTGCAGCAATGGCTTTTCCGTTTAAATACCAATAAACCGAATGGTAAATAGTAGCTCAGCCCAGCCCACGATTCATACTCAATTGGATCAGCGGGTATCACATTGAAATGGACACGGCCCTTCAACAGGCAGAGCGACGACAAGAACATAAAAAGGTAACCAACAAACAAACAATATTGTAATGCCGTTGGCAGGTGTTGAAGTCCAGGGCATTACAAATTCATACAAAAATACCAAAACGTCAAACAAATTGCAAGTTTTCAGTTGCATTTCCGCAAAACGTAGCTGAAATAATACGTTGCCGCTGTCGCTGTTGCTGTTGTTGCTGTTGCTCTTAATGTTGTTGCCGTTGTTGTTATTGTTGCAGTCACAAAAGTATGCAACAAAAGCCATGATATCGAATGCCCGCTGAAGCCCGACAAATTGGAGGTAGGCCAGTGGCAGCATAGCGTCTTCGCCTTGCAAGCGGGTTGTGCGCTCACTTTCTCTGTGTGTGTGCGTGTGTATGTGTGTCTGTGTATGTGTGTGTGTGTAAGAGTGTGTGTCTGCTCGCATGACAAGTTGAAATGTTGACGGCTCACTGACACCGTGTATGGGTGTGTGTGTGTGCATAAAAACGGATAGCTGCGTTTTTACCCTTTAAAATAAGCTTTAAAAAAAGGGTTATTTGATAAACGACCGCAGTATTTGCCAAGAACTCGAGTTATGTGTGGAAATTCAATATGTATATTGCATATGCAGAATTGAAATTGCAACAAAAGACTTTGTAAGGCTTTTTAACTTGTAAATCCTATTAACTCTTATATGCACTCCCTAGGCTATGTGGATAAAAACAAAACTAAAAAACTAACACAGAAAAGAGAAAAGTAATATGTGTATTCAAAAATCGGTTTACATATGTCTGATATGTAATTTATAGATGCTTTAGAATTGCAGGGTATATGATAGTCAATATTTATGCTAAACTTTTTGCTGGGTTTGCCAGTGCCTGTTTGAATGATTTTGTGGCGCTGTGCTGTTGAAAAATCATACAAAGTTATGCAAATTCTGATGTGGCTGTCGCCGTCGACGGTACCGCTCCCGCTGCAGTTGGCGTTGTTGCGGCCGCTGCTGTTGCCGCCGGAGCATCGGTTTCTGCGGTTTGGCATGCATAATTGTTGGTTTTCAGTTACACATTGGGCCAGGCCAGGCCGTACGGGCACAAGTCGGTTATTAGAGCAGCACAGTCTGCGCGCTAGTGCCGCAGAGGCATTTCAATATTTGACTTTGAGTGCATGCAGTTGCCGGCACTTGCTGACATTCTATATACAAACATATATCCCTATATAAGGGGTAGCGAATACCTGAGAATATGCAATGTATTTTAATCAAAATCAGAGTCAGTTGGCTACTCCAGCCACGGCTAAAAAGCACAATAATCATTTCCCGGGCATTTGTTTAGCTATTTACATTGGCTGCGCCTTGCTTGTCCTGGCGTACGCTCTGTTCTTCTGGCTGTCCTGCCGTCTGGTCGTCTGCTGTAGTGCTAGGGGCTATGGCTATCATCAAAAAACAATTCTGCGCATAGCGTCCGCAAAATAATGGACGTTAGGCCTCGCTTGATAAGCTAAATGATAAATTGTTTTTATTCGTGACATATGTATGCATGTGTGTGTGCATGTGTCTGCCTACACATACGAAACGTGCCTTGCTCAAAAGCAACCACACACACACTCACGCACACACTGACAAGGAGCAACTTCTTTAGGATGCCAAATGCGTAAGTTGTGTGGTTTGCCGAACAGCAGGTCCTGTGTGTTTGTTTCGAATAAAAAACAAAAATGAAAACAACAAAGAAGAATAAAACGAGAAACAAGCAGAGAAACTTGTAAACGCGCTTGGGTACAAAAGTGGAATCTAATAAGCTCACGGCTAAACGTGTTATGATGAATGACATTGTCAGGCGCAGTCGGAATTTAAAAGTTTCCGAGCACCTCCAGCCAGCAACCAGCAGCCAGCAACCAGCAGTCAGCAGGCGGCAAGTCTTATAATTGAAAATTGAAAATGCAATCGACTACAAAAGATACAAAATGTTATTATAAGTTGTTGCTCGTTCGTGGCCTGGCACGGTTACTTACCTTGGCAGCGATTCCATTTAATCAGCACTCACCTCTTCGGTGGCTTTGTTTGGCTTACCAGTTTGGTTTCTCATTCAGAGCGCACATGACCTTTCGACTTCACAGCTAATCAACTAACCAAAAATTTTCGTATTCATTCATTTAATTAAAATTTCATTCTGCTCATCTGATTTGATTGCTCTGTGCCTAAGTGGCTGGCGCTCACAAGCGCAACCACAATTTGAATCCCAATTCCAGTCCCAGTCCCAATTCCGGCCCCCAATCGCAATCGTAATCGCAATTGTTGGCTTTTCTCTGGCCTGTCGGCTTGTTTATTTGTTTGTCGGCTCTGTCCTCTAGCCCGGTCGATTGTCAGCCTGCTTTGGTTACCTTAAAAACGTTTTGTATCTCTATCCATAGCGGCGTGTATCTCTGTCTGAATATCTACATCTGTATCTGTATCGGTATCTGTATCTGTATCTGTATCTATATCGGTGGCGACCGCATCCGCAGTCACCGTTGAAACTATGTTGCCTGCCATTGAAATTCATAAAGCATCAATGCCCCCGAATGGCTGCTGAGGGGAGCAGCAATCGAGTTGGGGCTGTGCTATTTTATGGCGCTCACTGTTTGAAATCATTTGCTTTAATTCAAGTGAAAAATTATTTAAATTGGTAATCAAACGTGCGATGAACATTTACAGATGGAAAGGAACAAAATTTACTTGGTTTTTTATTATTGCATGTCTAGCTCGGAATTTAAAATGGAAATGAAAATTGATTTCAACTTAAGTGAAAATATATTATTGATCAAAGAAATATCTTGTCAATTTCTTGCATCACTTGTATTCCAGACGTGTTCTAAGAAAAAAAACGTCTGAACTAAAAATCTATTTTAACTACTTTACAGCAGTTTGCGTTGCAGATAGACATTATTTATTGTTTGTTGTTATTGTATAGTTTTTTCCTAATATTTTAAAAATATTGTCAATTTTGAGACAAATACAGAAAAAAGTTTATTGGGTTGCCAGAAATACAATTTTTGACATTTAAAAATTAATATAAGTTTAGTTAAAAGAGAAAAGCATTATCATCAAATTAAAGACTTTCCGATCAAAAATTTTATTTTTATAGCAGAATAGATTCAAATTACTTCGAAAAAGTATGCCTTTCATAGACTGATTTCATGTGGGTTGACAAATATCGAAATGTCGAATATTCCATTTGCATTATACACATTACGATAGACTCCACCCGAGAATAAAATACTCGCTAGTGTTTATAGATTATTTATCATATGTAAATGTATTTTTATTTATTTTATATGCACTCTCAAATTGCATAGAAGTATTAGGCTTACGACTAGAGGGATTTAAGTATTCATTTTGATTTCACTAAAAGTAGTTATTTGCCACATGCGCACACACATATGCAGCTACATGCGTGCATGTATGTAGACATGTATGTGATACTTAGTATGTAGTGTGTATATAATTGCTTGGGATTGACGTTAACCCAATTAGCATTACTCTTGCTGCTCCTCTTTAATTGGTAATTGTTAAAAATGATAAGCTTTTCAGTTATACAATTACAATATTAATTTATTACATTACAAATCTGTAGCTGGAAATGCATAATTAAATGCAAATTAAATTATATAACTAACTATACTGGGACAAGTAATTTGGTGCATTACTCGTTAGTATTCGTTCTAGAATTACAATAAGTTACATTAAATACATACATACATATGTACGCATATTTATTTATTACATTTAAATTATTGCATTCGCTGCTATAATTCAGTAATTCTATTGCGTTCATATAAAAATGGGTTTACGCTTGTGTCATTTCTTCTTCTTCATCATCTTCTTCTTTTATATAATAACGAGTATTTCAATGTAGAAAATCTGACTACATTATTAGTAAGTAGAATAGAAAAGTGGATTGGCATAGAACATAATGCACATTGGAGCTGATTTAGTTAAAAACGTTGGTTTCGGGTCTTAAAATGGTTTGCTCTGAATTTGTTTAACATTTGGTTTTCTTGATTTCATTGTTTGTTTTGTATCCTTAACATTTACACATTTAGAAGTCTTTGACAAAATACATTTATACACGTATACAGCCATGTGGAAATGTATTTGCGCATGGATCCGCCTCAAGCTGCAAGATGCAGGAGACTAATTTGGCCAGTTCGTATGTATGTGTTGCTGTTTGCTGTTGGTCTTAATATTGGTAGAGTTTCTGTTGTTATTGTTGTTGGGGACCAGTTCTTTAATGGTAGATCCTGGATCTGGAACTAGAACTAACCTTAATGGCAGCAGTGGCAGCAACAGCAAATATGATTCGCCCTCACTGTGACTTAATTACAAAATATTTAGCTTAGTTATTAATTTTCACTATGTATTAGGCTACAATTACGAATATTATATAACTCGCTTGTACAAAAATGCTTCTTGTCTGTCCAAATTATAAGATATGACAAATTATTGTATATATATTTTTATATATATGCCTAGTTACTCATAAATAAGTATGTAATTATTTAAGTTTATGTTCGTATTTTACTATGCAATTGTTTATCCATCGCTTACTTGAGTATTTTTTGGTTTAGTTTGGAATTCGCTGATTATATGTATTTATGCATGGCCATGATATACGTTTACATTTAATGTGTGTATTGTGTGAGTGTCTCTCCCTGTGTGTGTGTGTGTATGTGTGTATGTGAGAATGCCATTGGTAGTGGTGTTCACATTCGTATTGTGTTGTATTGTATTGCAGTTACAGTTACCGTTACCGTTTACCACCCACTGCCCGACACTTGCGGCTCTTACACTTGTAAATTATCTAAATGCTCGGCGTACTCCTCGGCCGTTGTGAACTCCAGCTCTAGCTCGCCGTGACTGTTGCTGTTGCTGTTGCTGTAACTGCGACTGCGACTGTGACTGCGACTGTAATGAGCAAAGTTCGGGTGCGTGGCGGGCACCATAAAAAGTTAATGCCAAATCAATACAACACGTGTAAGCATTTCATTTCATTTCATTTCATTGTTGTCCCCCCTCTCACCTGCTACTGACGTCGCGTTTTTTCCGCCGATCCTGTGACAGGGCCTCCACACACAGCACAATTAGCTTGCCGTCGCAGGGCTGGCGCTCTTGATCGAGCAGCTTGTTGCCCAGCAGGTTGCTGGCGTAGCCGAACTTCTCGTGCGAACTGGAGTGCCAGGCATCGCAATAGGTGTCCATGGAGCGCTCTCCATTCGGCAGAGAGCCATGCCAGACTAGTTTGAGCGGCCTGCAGCGAATATGAATCTATGTATGTACGTTACAACATAAGATAGTGAAACTTACCACAGTGGGTCTGTGAGCACATTCTTGCCGCTGAAGCTGTAGATTCTTGGTGCCTGGGAGAAGAAGCCACCCTGACCGTTAAAGACACCTTTCCAGGAATTAAAAAGCACATCGCCGCGGGTGTTTACAACTGGCAGCTCCCAGTCGGCAGGACGCACTATCGAGTCCAGATTCTGTACCCTGTGAGCGACAAGAAAAAGAAGCAAAGTAAATTTAGCACGGGGATTACGAATACGAGCTGCGGCACCCAGGGCCAGGGGTCTGCTGCAGCAAAATTTAAAGCAGGTAAGCAAACCTCCTACGAAGTGTCCAAGAGGCAGCTGCGTGTCGTGCCAGCCCCATCAGCCGGCTCTTAAGCATGGCCACGCAAGCGAATGCATATACCAGCCATACCATAAGTATATATTTCTTTATTTATTTATGCTTTACTCTGGCAGCCTTAACATTTATTTTGGCATCCATTCAGCGCTTTGTGTGCTCGGCGCTGTGTAAATAAATTGCACGAGATTGTTTTTAGCGGCTTTTGTTTTCATATTTTCTGTGCGCTTTTCTTGCTTTGCTTCAGATATCAAGATTATATTCCAGTTAATGAGTTCTAAAAGCGCCACCGGGTGGTGGCCAACGCTGCGTATGAGCAATGCCATCTTGAAATTCTCGAGTGCCGAGCTTAAAGTGCGCACAGTGCCAAACTAAACATAAAAAACATGCCTAATACGCGTAAAAAAAATCTAAGGACAGATAAGACACACCCGGTCTTTCAGTGACTGTGACTGTGACTGTCCGTCCACCCGCAGCCCCACGCATAGCGCATAGCATGCTTACCTGGATGTGAGGAACGCCTTGAATGTGCCCAGAAGACCCGCTCGCCGGCCTTGGCGATAGCAGGCGAAGTCCGCGCCACGAATGCCCTGCAAGTCGCCGGCATAGGGCTCATTGAGGGCCGCCACGCGAAGCTATTATATGGATTGAGAAGAGCGGAGCGCAGAGAATATGACAGAAAATTAATTTGGAATTTATGTCAAGCATTTTGAAATCTAATTAATATAGAATTTAATGGCTGCGAATTGTTTGTTTAGCCAACTTGAGGATGAGGCTGAAATTTCAACTTGTTTTGAGGTTGTTAAAATGATACGAGTGTGTGCGATACGATAGCGAAATACTCAAAAGATATTTCAATTTGAGGAATACTCGGGAATGCAAACAAACCTACAGAGGGTACAAATTCAAAGGAACTCGCTTACATACATATGTACACATGCCTGTGTATATACACGCGTACATACATATGTTTGCAGCTGGCTTGAAAGGGCATTCACTGGGTCGCCTGGTATATATTTTTGGTATTCGTAATTGTACTGAAAGGTCACTCACCATCCGCGGATACCACTGAGAATGTAATTCGTGCATTTCATATGGTATTCAATTGAGCATCATTGTTAACGATCCCAATAATTTTATGCGACGACGCAGCAAGTATGAGAAGGGCGCAAAAAATCGTACATTGTAAGAGATATGTATATGTATATATATATTTGTATTTATAGAAAAGTTCAAGAATACACAAAACACAAAAACGGATATATTGAAGCACTCAACTCTTGATATAGTATTTTTTTTTTTTCAGTTGAGCGAAGATGCACTGCATAAATTATAAGCTACACAAAGTGAAACTGAATCAAAAAGCACATCTGACATAGACATGGTATGGTCCATATCTGACATAGATATAAACATTAACATACAATAAGTTTGATATAAATAATTCATAATCATAACAGAAACTCAAAAAGGAAGCCCAAAACTACGCAAATTTATCTGCTCGTTACGGAGCAGAACTCAAAACACAATTTGCACTAATTAGAAACGTTTTCATTGACCAAACCAAACCAAACCAAAATCAGATTATTTAATTGTGTGTCTAACTGTCTATCTGTGTGTGTGTTGTAAGTGTGAGTATGTGTGTGTGCAAGAGATACATTAATTCGATTTAGTATGATTCTTTTTTTTTGTTTTCTCTCTTTGTGGTGTGTGTTTGTAAGTGTGTGTGTATGTGTGTGAATTCAGTACATGATATTTTATTTAATTACCGTTTCGTATTCGGGCGCGGTTGTAAACTGCATTTAATAACAATTAATAATAAATGGTTTTAGTAGTGTTTATTAACTGAATTGTTTAATTTTTCGCTTGGTATTAATTATACAATTTTTAAAGCTATCGAGTGACGAGTTATTGTTGTAATTCAATTTGAGAGTTTTGGTTATAATCACGTGCAAATTACGCACTTGAGATA